>CM070550.1:19838594-21099224 GCA_036346405.1 Phyllostachys edulis
AGATACTGAGATCTTATAGAGCTTTGCTTGTGGAGTTGTCAATTTGTTGGGTTTTAGTTGGTCTCAGTTTCTTCTCTTCGCTTTTTGGTTAGTTAGCTAGTTAGTGTGTCTCTAATGTGGTGTGTTTTCTGTGAATTTAGTGCTTTTTGCAGATACGATAGCTGTGTATTGGTCTATTGGACACACGTTTCAACATGGGATACCTCAGTTCTGGCCCCTACAAGCTACTTATCTTGTCCTACTAGTTGATTTGAAGTGTATTTGGTTGGTGCGGTTTGGCTTATTTGCTAAATGCCTGTCCTTACTGTGGGTTCAGTCATCAGTGCATCAGCAGGTGTGAGTTGGTTTTTGTATGGTTTGTAGAAGCACTTGGTTGGCTACTTGCCTACATGACTTTGTTAGGATGGAATTGTTCTTAGTGTTTAGTGAAGTGTGTTAAAGTGAGTTGTGAAATGGATTTGGTTAGGCACTCATTACTTATTAGTTCATCTACAGTCTTTCATCCAAAGTGTTTAGATTGTTACTGCATGAGCCATGAATGTCTTCACAGAAACTTTATTGATCAGTGAAAAACTGAAAATGATCTCATACTTCATATTGATGTTGCTTTATATGCTAAGCTAGTCAAACACACATCAAATGGTATCTGATGTCTTCTCAAACTCACTAGCATGTTACATATTTTTGATCCTTTTGTTGCTTGCATTCTCTATATTCAGATTTTAAGTTCATTCTGGTACATTGAAATTTATTACATTGATGTGTATGATTGATGATTTGCACATATAGATGTATTTTATGACTTATTGTTAATTTGTCAGTTTATCAAGATGTCATCCGTTGCTTCCGGATGTGCGACAATGCCAACAAGTTCAAGCGTCATTAAGAGGAATTCCGAAGATATAGGGTGGGAATTTGGGTATTTAGATGATCCAAACAACTTGGATAGAGTGAAGTGTCACTTATGTCAAAAGGTAATTCACGGAGGGGTGTATAGGCTCAAACAACATATTGGTTATATTCGTGGGAACGTTGCTAGATGTCCAAAGTCTACACAAGAAGAACAAACGAAATGTAGGAAGTCTATAGAGGATGCACAAGCATTGAAAAAGGCAAAAAAAAAAAAGCAAAAGAGCAAGAGCTTAGAAATGAAGTGATAATTGAAAAACAAGATGACCCTAATGAAGATGAAGAGCTTGAAGTTGTTGGAGGCTCGGCACCTCGTACATTAGGGCCAATGGATAAGTTTGCTTGCCCTATTGATACTTCCATTGCTTTGACAACCCGGCAACAAAATATTAAAGATGCACTTTGGAAAGAAAGAAATCATAAGGTGAAACAATATGTTGTGAGATGGCTTTATGCCCATGGTATATTTTGCCACTCTCATTCTCTCATGATTGATATCCTTTCGTTGAATTGTTGATTGTTAGCCTCATATTGTATTGTATGTTTTTATGTTTAGGTGTCCCTTTGAATGCCATCAACAATGACGAGTTCAAACAAATGTGTGAGGCTATTGGTCGCTTTGGACCGGGGTTTGTAGGTCCTTCTTAATATGATTGTCGGGAGAAGTTGTTGAAGCAGGAAGTGGAAAGAACAAATGATTTGTTGAAGACACATGAAGAATAGAGAGCTTTGACCGGGTGCTCCATCATGACCGATGCTTGGACCGATCAAAAGAGGAGGAGCATCATGAATGTGTGTGTGCATTGCAAATTGGGGACAAGCTTCATACAATCAAAGGAGGCGTCAGATTATGCACACACAAGTGAGTACATATTCGAGTACATAGATACTTGCATTGAACAACTAGGTCCAACAAATATTGTGCAAGTAGTCACGGACAATATTTCCAACAACATTGGAGCAAAGACATTATTGAAGGAGAAGAGACCAAATATCTTTTGAAGCTAATGTGCAACTCACACCATTAACTTGATGCTAGAAGCCATCGTCAAGAATATGCCAAAGTATAAGAAGACAATCGATCAAGCAAAGGCATTTACCATATTTGTCTATGCACATCATAGGACATTGGCCTTAATGAAGAAACACACAAAGAGAAGAGATATAATAAGGCCGGGGTGACTAGATTTGCATCGGCTTTTCTTACTTTGCAAAGTTTGATTGAGAAGAAGGACGCACAAAGGTCGATGGCACTTAGTTCGGAATGGGAGAATAACATTCAAACTAAAACACAAAAAGGCAAGACGGCAACTAGTACACTAATGAGTAGGGCCTTTTGGAATGGTGTGTCTACTTGTTTGAAGGTATAGCCATTCTTGTGAATATTTGATGTCTATTATGTGATTCTTGCCTTGTTTGCTATTTCATAACCTTGTATATTGTATTGATTGAAGGTTTTTGAACCATTGGTGAAAGTTCTTCGCATGGTAGATGGGGATGGTCCATCTATGGTATTTGTTTATGGAGAAATACTACAAGCAAAGAAGCAAATAAAAGTTGCCTTGATTAATTTGGACAATAACTACAAATTGATCATGGATGCAATTGATGTAAAGATGGCAGGGAGGCTTGATTCTTCATTGCACTTGACAGCGTACCTTCTGAATCCACATTATAGTTACAACGATAAAACCATCTTGCAAGATACAAATCTCATGGATGCATTATTTCAATGTGTTGAAACATTTTATCATGATCATGACGAAATGCAAGCTCAAGTGCTTAATGAGGACTGGCACAAGTTTAAAGATCACAAAGGGGTCTTTCGGAAACCTACCGCCAAACTTGGATATCAAAAAAGCAATTTTAATCCCGGTAAACTTGTGCTTATAATCATGATTTCAACTCAATGTATGCTTATTTAACCACTTGTCTTGTACTAATTTTCTTCTATTTTTCCTAATAGCCAGCAACATGGTGGTCTACTTTTGGATATCAAGTTTCTACTTTGCAAAGAATGGTCATAAGAATTCTCTCCTTGACCTCAAGTTCATCCGGATATGAAAAAAATTGGAGCACTTTTGATATGGTAAGTCTCAACTCTCAACTATAAAGTATAAACTATCTCATTCTCAATATGTCAACTATGTAACTACTACACTCCACTTTGCAATTTGTAGATACATTCAAAGAGAATAAATAGGCTAGATGTGAAACGTCTCAACAATCTAGTCTATGTTCAATTCAATGCAAGATTGTTGAGCAAAAAAGAGAAAAGCAATGTGAAGAACATTGATGTCATTCTAGCTTCGGATGCTACATAAGCTCAAGGGTGGATAATTGAAGGTGGTGATGATGATCAAGAGGTTGAGGCCATTGATGAAGCATCTGGGGCTAGTGAAGCCATGCAACTTCGTAGGAGCGCAAGAGTGAGAGACCTCTATGAAGATGATTTCTCCTCCGATTCCGAAGAGGATGTCAACGAGGGGAAGGACGACATTGAGTTCGAGTCTGACCAAGAGGAAGTGGTTGTTACCAGGAATTATGAGGAGGAGGACGAAGACACTAACTCATGATTGACAGATTGAGTCATCTTAGCAATTCATCAAAAACTATATTAGTATTTTGCTTGCTATGTGGAGTTGGCACTATCATGTTATGAACTTATGATATTTTGATTATTTTCAAGGTCAAGTCTTTGAGATGTGTGGTTGCATATGTTTCATACTATCATTCATTCATGATTCATCAATCATTCATTCATTCTTTCACACAAGTACACAATACAATAGCAAAATAACTCATCATTGATTAAATATACAGGTTTACATCATTATTTGATTACAATACATGCATGTTTACATCAAGCTCTTTGAGCCTTGGAGGGAAGATAATATACATGACTATATCAAATTGCACATGTCTTGCTTCTTCAGGTAATTTTCCTTTTATCTTGCTCAATTTGATGCCTGATGTTTGCTCAATTCATAAAATTATTCCTATTGTGGGCTTATCTGCACCGTAGCCAAGCCGGCCGCCTAGGCACCGCCTAGTCCGCCTAGGCACTAGGCCCCGGGCCAATGCCCGCCTAGCGCCTAGCTCTTTCTTGAACCTTAGTTGCAACACATGCAACTAGAACATCTCCCTTTACTCACAAGGTGCAACACATGCACAATTGAGAGGAGAAGTTCACACACTAGCTCTAGAGAATAAAATAGGATGCCAAGAGTTGCCCCCACCGAACCAGCCAAGGTGGGTATTTATAGCTCACACACAAAAACTAGTCGTTTGGAAGACAATCTACTAAAAATCAAGGAAACCCAATCAGTCCGTAGGCACAGGGCCGGTCAGTCCAGGATACAGTGCAACGGCTATAAAAATAGTTGTTACATACAATTCCCAGTCAGTCCACCCTCACAGGGTCCGGTTTGACCAGGCCCCCGGTCAGTTCGGGCCTTCCGGGTGGAAGAAAACCAAAAAACATGCTCCCTAGAAAAGGTTGACCGGCCTTATAAGGGCGGTCAGTCCAGGCTTTCAACTGCGGTCAGTCCGGCCCTGGATTTCAGTACAGACGACACTCAGAAAAACGGTCATAACTTTTGACTTCGATGTCGGAATTGAGTCATCTTGGGCTCTATAGAAAGCCTATTCAGAGGGCTACACAACCCATCTGTTTGATTGATCTTAAACACATTTGATCAAATCAAAAGGCACAACTCCAAAGAGCCAACACCATGATCTAAGTCCAAGGAAATAGCAACGGGTAATCTTAGACCATGCCAAAGGAAAATGCATGAATTCCAACAATTTGCAAAAAACATTTGCGAACTTTAGTATCATACCACAAGAAATAGGTACATGAACTTCAACCATTTGTAAAGTATAGTCACATGCTACAAGGATTATGCATGAGCCTTGACTATTTGCAAAACACATTCGCAAATATCGGCAACATGCCATAAGGAGTAGTTGCATGGACTTCAATCATTTGCAAAAACACATTTGCAAATTATAGTCTTATGCTACACATAGTTAATGCATGAGCTTCAACTATTTGCAAAACACATTTGCAAAAAATAGCATCATGCCATGGAGAGTTAGAGTAAACGGGATTGAGCTATCAACACATGATGAGACTTAAGCTACTAGACAAGACCCCTCTTAATAGTACGACAACCTATACTAACAATCCGGTCTTCCAACCAAACACCAAGACCGGTAAAAGACTAGAAACACATACTTAGCCCTAGCTAGTTATACCTTTGCCTTGAGCATCCTCTTAAAGCTTGACAACACATATCTTCACTTTAAGTCCGGGTCATTGTCTTGACATGCATCAACCCATGATGCATCCTTCACGTGCCCATCATCAACACATGATGGGTTTTCTCTTGACTTGATGATTAACACATGATCATCTCCTCTTCGAGATCTTGATATACATCAACACATGATGCATCATCTTCTTGAACCTTGACTTGATGACGATCAACTCATGATGCCATTTAAAGTCTCTATCATCATGGAACATAACATATTTACCCAACTCATGGAAAATGTTAGTCCCACAATGTGAGTGTCATTAATTACCAAAATATACCATTAACTCATAATGGTGGATCAAGATACTTCAATCTTTCCCTCTTTGGTAATTCATGAGAACCACCTCAATTGCTGATAATTGAATATAGATCAATATGAGTATATATGAACTACACAAGTTATATATATTCAAGGGATATGTTTCAAAGTAGAGATCCTTAATATGTGTGGATAAAGAGAATATGGATCAATACTAATGAAACCCCAAAACATAGAGTGAACTCCCCTAAGTGTGTGCATACACGAATGTGTAATAAAAACATATGAACATATTCAAGTTAAACTTTTAGTGGAGTTCAACCTATATTTTGGATCTGAGGAATGCAACAAGATACAAGATTATGATGTCGAGTACATACCTCCATGATTTTTACATTTTTATCCAAATAAGACTACACAATAGGCATATCAATAAAAGTGTTAGTCTCATATATAGATTTGTCATTAATCACCATAATACTCTGTTAACTTATAATGGCAGGTCTAGATTCTTCATCAGCCATGTCAAAAAGTTCGATGGTCGTTCGTAGAGGATTCATTGCAAGATCCTCCGTAAACCGCTGGTTCCTCAGCCCTACTTTAAAAGCCTGGGTGACAGAAGACTCTGCGACCTCTGGGATAGAGTTTCGAACCTGACTAAACCTCTTGATATATTAACAAAGATTTTCATTGGTCTTTTGCCTAATCCGATGGAGATCATCCTCCTTTCTAGGCGGTCGTACGTCCTTGAAAGTTGACGATCAGAGTGTCGCACAATTGCTCTCAAGTGTAGATAGATCCGACCCGTAGGTTGAGCAGCTATGACCGGGCAGACCCTTCAAGGACCGTAGGCAAGTAATTTGCCATCACGTTGTCATTACCACCAACAGCATTGATGGCGGTAGTATAGATTTGAAGAAATTTTAATGGGTTCCGAGTCCCATTGAACTTCTCTATGTTGGCTGATCGAAACATGTTCGGCCAGCGAACAACTTGGAGCCCTGCCGAAAACGCTCGACAACCAGTAATGGAGTCGTGGCGCTTTCTTTGAAAAGGAGCCGGTTTATAGTCAGTTGAGGTCCGGTTTCTTAGGTTTGCATACCTAGCATCCGGCGTCCCAATGCGGTCGTAGACACTAATATTACGCCTTTGACCACCTGCTTGGTTCAGACGATGCCGAAGGTCACCAGAATCAAGCGGTCTTTACTCTTGACGAGGGGAAGGAGAGGCTACTGGGAAGAGCCGTCTTCCCTCGTGATTCCTTCGTCGGAATCTACAAGGGGGTCTTACTGTCGATCGGTCCTCCATCCGACCATGTTGCCCACTACTGATGGAGGAGCGCTGGGACGATGTCATGGTATGGCTTTGCGAGTTCCTTTGCTCCCGGTACATTTTTGTACATTGCATGGTTTGTTGGAGGATCTCCAACACCTGTCTTACAAGCTAAGCATAACCTGGAGTTTCTGCTAGAGCAGGATCTAGATTATTCATAATATCCCGGACTCGTTGCAGGTTTTGTATTGTTACCGAAGGTCGTGGAGGATTCCCGCTTGCAATGGGTGTTTGATGAGTCGAATTCTCCCTCGACCTTCTGGTTTGCTCTATCTGCCCCCTTACATGCGGTGAGGTAGGAACAGACGAATTAACTGATCGACGTCCATCAGTTCGACCACCTCCGTCATTTGGTGCTTGAGCACTCGCACCATTTCCATCAGTACGTGATGGCGGGACAAGCTATGGAGGATTGTGCAAGGCACCTTGATTGGTATCTCCGATTGCGTGAACCTCGTGCCTCCAACAGCGGTTCTCCAATGAGTTCCCGTCGTAGCTAATGGAGAGCCTTCCACTGCTTCGACAAGGAGCCTCCACGATGAAGAGCGGTCGGAGATTACCACCTCTGGTGGGCTTTGTGGTGGACTCAGCCTGATCAGGCGAATTGCTGACTATATGCAAAGTTTTATCATTCCCATTTGGCTCATGACCAATGGTAGCTTCATTGACACCCTCACTTGGTGTCGATTGGCCCCCGAAAATCGTAGGAGTCGTTGGCGAATACCGGTCGCCTATGATCGTATCGAGAGTACATGGACCCTCCGATTGTGATGTTGGGCTTCCATTGCAATTCTTGCCGATCAGAGGGACCGGGCTTGTTAAGGCATTTGGTCGTTCCGAACTGGTCGTAACGACGAGTTCTTCTGGGAGCGCCACAGATGGTGACGGCGAATCCTAATCCATTCGGTCGATTTCGCTGGTCTCACCGTATAGTGAGCCGGCGGAGGAGGAGGATGACGACATCCCGTTTTCTTCTATGGCGCGGACGCATAGGTCCATGTCGAGGTTGAAATAGTTAGCCAAGTCGACCCAGTTTTTCTCATCCCAAGTTCTTGCTATGTTCACATAAGCGATGTTGGAGCGAAGAGAGTGAATGAGGAATACTTGAGCGAAGTAATCTTCAAGAACTCAAAACGTCTCGTTCCCTACGGACGGCGCCAGCTGTCGACGATCGAGTCGCCGATCTTACGAAATAAACAGAGAAAAATGGCAAAGAGTTCTTGGGAGAGAATAGGATTGCTCTTTATTGCTATGAACTGGATCCTTTACAGGGGGTGCCCTCGACAAGACAGTGAACTAATCCTAATTACACTGAGCTTGATGTTTGCTATGCTATTGAATCAGACTTGAAATATGAATCTAATACTGATTGTCTTGCTTCAATCTGATGTCCTTGCTTCTCTGTGCTCTATCTTTAAATAACTATTGAAGAGATGACAATTACTCCCAGAGAAAACGCCAATTGAAAGAGACGTGATCGGTCAAAAGGTCAGTTACAGTTAGCGAAATAGTAACTGGTCGTCGGTTAGTGTCTGTGAGATACTAAATCGTATGGTTGTTGTTGTCAGTGTCTTAGGATCATGAAGCATCACGTGATATGGACCAAATATGTCATGTGTTTCATTCATCACACAGTAAGGAATATACTTTGAGTTAGATGCAGATGCCAGTTCATTGCTTCCTCGAGCAAATATCATCGATCGAAATCGAGTACGTAACCTCGATCGACTGTGGTACCCATTATGTAGCTTTTGAAATCCTTACGATCACAGGGGTTGTTAGCCTTAGGAGTTACCACCACGAAGACTTGCGGTCTTTTAGTATATATTAAAGTAATACATAGAGATTTTAATCCTCATCACTCTTACATACACACCATCAATTATCATAAAAAAAATCACGAGCAAGCAATTTCCTCCTGATTAGGAATAATGCCATCAGTTTCTATACAATTAGCGCTAAATTTGCTCCAGCCAACTATAACATGCAGCACAACAGGCACCAAACAAGCAAATCCAAATAAAATTGCACAATTATATCATCTAGTCATTATCATCATCCTAAACACAGTTTAAGGTAAGGAACTAATACGAAAGCTTCAAAACGATTTCCTAATTATTTCCTCCCTGATTCTATGACAATGCCTGACACGCGCCCAAATACACAAAGAAAACACCTCACCGCCAAGCAGACACTGTGAGCAGAGGCCGTTTCTCCCATGCCAGCGACAAGAACGCAGGTTGCAGCTCAACAAGTGAATATTTGTACTTGGAGTCGTAGTTCCAGAGCAAAAGATCAGCCTGGCTCATGGCATAGTTGCTCAACCGGACTGGCTCGAAGCCGCACCACTCCATCAGCGTCTGCCACTCGCTGCTGCCCGCCATCCTATCCGTCCTGTCTGCGCCCTCCCCTGGCCCAACGGCCCTCCGAATGCGCTCCCCAAACATGCACCGCTCCACCCTCACCCTCTCCGGTGAGTCCCGTGCCATTGCCACATCCAACGACTCGAACACCGACCGGTAATAGCTCAATGCATTGGCAAACCGGTCGACGAACCCAGCTCGGTTCAGACTGACCTCATACTCCCCGAGGGTGACCACCGCTGGATTAAGTGATTTGGCGAGACGAAGGACTCGCCGTACCGGCTCGTCGGAGTCGCCAAGAAGGTGGTAGAGCTGGAGCATGAAATTGACGGCCACAGCCTCGTCAGGCTCGATCAAGAAATCAGACTGGTCGAGCTCGTGTACTGGCCGCAGCAATGGGACAAACTCGAAGTCCACCCCGAGAAGCTTGGCAAAGTCGCGGAGACGGGCACTGGTTGCGGCAAGGGACGCCGCAGGCTGTGGCCCCAAGAGCGGCGACGGGACACCGGAGATACGTATCCTGGATGGCTTCCCCTCGGGCCGGGTGGCGAGCGCCTGGAGCAGCACCGCCCACTGGATACCCTGCACGATCCCGAAGTCAACGATGTGGATCTTGCTCGCCGCGCCCGTGGCCTCCAGTATGGCCTGGTTGGCGGTGAGGTGCGCGAACTTGGAGTAGGGGCAGGCGTCGTTGAGCGTCTTGTAGCAGAGCGTGAGTTCGTCGGAGGCGAACCGCGCGTCTGACGCCGTCGAGGGGCGCGCCGCGCCGCCCCAGGCTAGGCGGCGGGCAAGAGCGTCCGCGAAGTATAAGGCCACGCGATCCGCGGGGTCCCCAGCGTCGGTGGCGGCGGCGCGGACCTTGGCGAGCTCCGAGGCGGCGAGCCCTGGGTCGGTCGCCGCGGCGCGGGAGCAGGCGAGGAGCGACTGGAGGATGGGAGCAGAGCGGGAGGCATCCGAGGAACTCGGAGAAGAACACGCTACCGGCGTGGAGGCAGCTGCCTGGGGGAGCGATGCCGGGGCAGCCTCGGGCTGCGCGGCGGCGTCCTCGGCGTGGGCCAGGGCTGGGGGCGGGACGGGCGGCGGCGGGGTGGTGAAGATGAGGCGGTCGAGGTCGGAGTCCGGGAACACGGGGGCGTCTCCTATAAGGCTTTCCATCCACCCATCAGAGTCGAAGTCCGCCGCCGTGGCGAGGTCGGAGAACACAGCGTCCGAGGCGGACGCCCCGAACGCGTCGGAGAAGAAGTGCTCCGCTGAGGGCCACGCCGCGGATGCGCCGCCATACGACAGCGAGGCCGGGATCTGGGCGTGCGGGTTCGCCGGGTCCAGCGGCATAGCCGGCGCCTGGCGCGGCGGCGGCAGATGGTGGTGGTGCCTCTGCTGGTGCTGCTGCTGCTGCTGCTGCTGGATCACCTGCTGCGCGATGGCCATGAGGTTGCCGCTGTCCGCGCACATGTACGCCATCCCTCCTCTGCCCCTGTGCCGATCTGCGCGCGGCCTGTGGGCGAATCGCGGAATGGTGGGGGCTCAGCCGAGGAATTGGGGTGGTTTGGGGGCGGAACGGAAGGGGGTGACGAGCGGCAGGGGATTTAAAACAGTAGGGCGTGGTCACTGTGGTGGCAGGCACACTCACACTGTGCGGGGGCGCAATTACGATATTGTCCTTGTGCTGTACTGGTGTGGCTCGCACTTTGGAGCTCGCCGACCTCAACGGTAAAATGGGAGTGAGTGAAGAGGGGGGTTTGGCTGGGCAAGCGAGGAAGGGGGGAAACTTGAACTGGCGTGATCAGGTGGGAGGATCTTGTGTGGAGGCCAGAGGGCTATCCATCGTCTCTTGTTTCTGAGATTGAGATTGGTTTCTTGGTTGCGCACTTTGCACGTGCTTGTGCTTGGTTGGATTAAGGCACAAGTTTAATTCATCTTGAGTAGATAATCCTATATTTGTGATAAAAAATTATGTATATGAGTAAATATATAAATGATCGATATCTACCAGTTTGTCTATTTCATTTAAAAAGTACGCTTAATATGCACTCCTGGCACATAGAAATTTATTTCTAATATTTGGTCTATTACAAGTTAGTTGAGAGAAAAGGTCAATCAGAGCTTCCCAATCTCTTGTAAGTGTAGCTTCTTTTTCAAAAAAGGGTAATGCCTTTGGCCTGATGCTCGAATCAGTTTATCTATTTTCAAAATATTCATGTTAGCCTCTTTACTTGCACTTTTTATCCGATTGAGGGCGAACACTGACATGGCTTGACAAGTGGTGGTTGACGTACAATTAGCACATTTAATTCTCAAACAAAAAGGTTTAAAAAAACTCGCCTATACATCATTCTATTGTTCGGTTGCTAAGAAAAAAAGTCACACAATACTCCATCTCGCTGACATATACAATACATTGGTCTAATTCGTACTTATCATTCTAGCAATAAATAGCATATATTCCAATATGGCAAGCTTTACATAGATATCAATAGTTTAGATAGAAAAAGTTAACCGTATTATCACACTCATGTACAACTTAGTGTGATATGGTGAGTGTATGCGCCTCTAAAAAAACTAGGAACTTGTTTGGAACATGATGATTTCATAGAGATCGGTTCATTTTTCGTAGAAACATAAATTCATTCGCAGTGATGCTAGTTCCAAATGAGGTCTAGAACTTTTTTCTATATCAAGTGACTATAAATTCATACGTGATGCACTGATGCCAGTGCCATGCCAGTATGCCCCCCCGCAAGGCCGCAACTGGACTGTGGCCCCTGGTCCTGGAGCGCTGCTCTAGACTGCTGCTATCCATTGGGCGACCGGTGATGCTTACAGAAAATCTTCCCCGACCACAGGCTGGACCACACCGCCACGCACAGCAGCGTCGTCCTGCTGGTCCGTGACGTCTCCCTGTCCATCCGGACCACGGGACCGCGGCCCCGCCTGCCAATGGAAGGGAAGGAACCGAGGCGACGCACGGCCGTGGCGTGCCGAGCGATCGATCGAGCTCGTGGAACGGAAGCCGCCGTGGCCCGTGCCGCCCGCCCGTCCCTCGGTACGCCGCCCGTGACGTGACCCCGCAGTTCCTCTGCTCCCCCTCGCGGCCCCACCACCCTGCGCTGCTCTCCGTGAGGCGACACCGCCTCCCTCGCCTCGGTCGTACTGGGATTTGACCGCCGCGCCACGTCGGATCCACTACTGCGCCCGCTGGTCTTAAACTCTTAAGTGCAGGTGGGCCCCGAGTATTAAACCAGAAGTTAATGCACCCGAGCTGCGAACAACTGAACAAGCAGAAACCACGCACGTTGCGTTCCATCAGCTCAGCTCGCTACTGGAGTACTCCTTCACACTGTGGTAAGTAAGTACTAGTACATTCCGATTCAGTGCAGTGCGTGAGCTACTATCTCGCAAAAAAAATTTACTAGATCGTTAATTGCATTTGATACTCCATCCGCTTCGACGGCGTGAATGGAAGACAGGCAAAATTCGTCAACTGAGTAAAGTAACATACTGAGTTGATGAAGTATGTACCGGGCAAGGCCAGCTTTGCCGTGACGTTTTATGCATTGTGCGACGGCCGACGATACAGGCAGCGGAGTGCAAGAGCTGCCTCTGCCTGCTGCTTGCACGGTGACGCGAGAGGCAGGGGCCCCGCCCGCCCCCGGCGTCTTTGCCGATGATATTAAAAAGTGCGCGCCGCGCGCTCGCGTCCGTGGGAACGGCGCTCGAAGCTCCCGCGCGCGGCCGGCGACGTAATCCGCGCGAGCCCGACGCGGTCTCCGTTTTTATTTCTCGTTTTCCTTGTCTCGAGATTTGTCGGCGCCTTTTTTCTCTAAACTTTTGCGGCCCGCGAAACTACGCGCCCGGCATGGGAGAAAGCGTGAAGGATATCGTTAATCCTTGTGCTATACGAGCCAAGGACGTGCAGCGGATGATTGGTGCACACGAGTCGTGTTTCAGAAATTCACACGGTGCTCGTTTCCTACGACGCTCTGATATTCTGAAGTTTAACCGATGTCGAGACTTGATCCTGTCCATGTGTACCGAGGGGTGATTAGCAGTTTTTGGGCTAAAATAGCGAAATAACAAATTTAGCTGCAGAGATGTGTGAACGCGTCACGTGTCCTTGTCCATACCTGATAGGGTTGGTGAGCATCGTTCGCACCCCTAGAGGTCCGGAGATGCTAGTGTCGTGCCCTGGGGACATGGTGAAGCAAGGCAGTGAGTTTTTTTTTGTACTATTTTCAAACACTTTTTACAACTATTTGGAATACTATGTACAATACTATTTAGTGCTATTTGAAATACTATGTACAACACTATTTTACACTTTAAACAAATTCTGCTAAGAGCACTTTTTTCTTTGAATTTTTTCCACTTGTTTTTTTTACCTCGCATTCGCAATTTCAAATGTATTATCACATATACCAAAAAATTCTACAATTTTTTGCACATGAAATCACGACGTAGCACAACATCAATATCCTTGAAACAGCAACGATTAGCCAAACGAGACAATGAGCGATAGTAAGAGTATAATCGACATGCGGATGAGGCGTCGCGATAGTACACCTTCACCGTGTGCTTTTAAATTTAGATATAGGACCCTGGATAATGAATATAGGATTTGAGAGGAAGACTCAAAGGATGAATATAGGAGCCCCGAGAATGAATATAGGACCCAACATGAAGAATATGAAACTCTAGAAGACGAATATAGGACTCGTGAGGACGAATATAGGATGAAACCCTGATTTGTTATTTTGCTTGTCAAACAGTATTATTTTAGCCAAAAACTCATTACATCAGTGCATAAACTACAGTGTCAGAAGACGATTGTGTGAGTAGCATGTCATCTGAGTTTGTTGGCAAATGGCAATAAGGCATGCGATATATGTTTCTCGCTACGAGGTATGTACACGTTGCTTTTTTTTCTTCGAGGAAAAAATATCTCCGTGTACCTTTTAGCGATAAGAAAGCTTCGTGACCACTTTGTTTGATTACATTGTTTATGCACACGATTAGGCCAAATAAAATGATTGTGGCAGGGCAATCATCTTGTCTTATCGTATTGAATCTAGGGACAGACCTTATCTAACCACGCACCATAGACCTCACTTTAGTCTACGCCCTCGTAATATAATCATTTTTACACGTGCACTGCACAGACTTAGCCCGACTGACGTGTTAGGGCGGGGCTCAAAATGATTGTGCCGTGACTTTGAGGACCAAATTACGTGCAGTGGACATCAATCGCGGTCAACAGTCGAATTTTGTAGCATTTGCTCCGTCGGGACGTGAATCTCGATGCCTTGCTTGGGGAGTGTGCTTCCCGGCCTATGGCCGGAGAAAAGGAAAGGAACACTATAGTTTTGTCCTAGCAACCTTATACAGGTTATTGCTCGCCAAATTTAATTTCGTAATCGTACTCGATTAGTAGGTTTTAGGAGTGCATCCTGTCTGCCGTTTCTTGGCCATTGCCTGGCTGCGTACACGTTCCTTTTTGCCTATTCGTGGTTTTCTTACCACTTTCCCTCCAACCTCGGCAAAGAATGAAACAATAGCACTTTGCATGTTCTCTCTCTCTCTCTCTCTCTCTCTCGGGGATGATCTTATTCGCCGAACAGGAAACTTGTACCCCCTAGAAAAGCTCTCAGAACAAAGCCAAAAGGAGAGCGCACCGAGGAGTCCTAAAGACGTAAGCAAATCCCGCGCACCAATCCTAAAGGCTCCGAGGTCAAGCGAGGCTTTCACACCCGCGCGCAGTGCAGACCGACCCGCGCCGTCGTCACACACCACCCGTCCCGGCGCCACGCGCGCATAAGCTCTCGTCGCGCGCGCTCACGTCGGCCACGCACGTCCCTGTCCGAGATGTGTAACTGCATGCCGCCACTGGCTTGACCCCCGTGCTTTTAACCAGGTCTCCAACTAGTAGCCCACCCGCGACAAAATCATCGGTCGTGTTCAGACTCCAGACTTCCTCGATCGCCCGCCGTCGCGTCGCGCTGCGTTTGCGTCGTGCGGCTTGCGCGCTCGGCAAAGAGACGCGGGCAGGGCGCGCGCGCGGATGGGGTCACTTTTGATCGCGCGGCCGAAAGCTGCGCCCCCGCGTGGATTTTCGGGGGCGTCCGACGGCGAACTGGCTTTGAATTCCCGCGTTGCATTCCTCCATTTGTCTTGCGCGAGCACTCCCGCCTGCGTCGAGATTTCTTTTTTGTTCGTTTGTTTGCTTATTAGCCGTGGGCTGTGAGGCATTAAAGGCATCTACAGTGTTTAGAGGGTGGACTGACTCCAAGCGGGCCCCACAAACGATTTTTTAAAAAATAGTCTCTTTAACACTGAAATTCCAAAAGTAGGCTTCATATGAGCGCGGAAGTACCAGGGGCTGACACGTGGCATTTTTCTTTTGGGGGGGGGGGGCGGAACCCCAATGGGGCAGCGCAGCAAGCCACGCAAGCGCAGAACCAACGGGCCCGGCCACCTTCCGCACCACTGGAGTGTAGGAATTGGCTGATGCGCTACCGCGCCACACGAGCGTGGGAACCAGGTGTGCATAGCATCGAATGCATTGCATTAAAAACGATGAATGTTCAAGCATTAAAAAAATGCTTAACGCATCATTGCATAAAAAACGATGACTGTTCATGCATTAAAAAATGCTTAACACATCCATGCATGCATTAAAAAATTGAATGCGCTCGGGTGGCAGCAGCCCGGCCACTTTCTGTGCTTTGGTGACGCGGAAGGTGGCGGTGCGCTGTTCCGCCTTCGCTGCCAGTTCTCAGACTCACCGCCGCCTTGGCTGTTCACCGGGTTCGCGTCCCCGAGCGCCGCAGAAGCGCCACGTGTCAGCCTCTGGTGCTTCCGCGCTCAGAAGGAGGCTATTTTTGGAATTTCGGTGCCGAAAGAACTATTTTTGTAATTAAGGTGGTGGCACAGAGCCAATTTTTTTTAAAAAAATCCCCCACAGACAACCTCTAAACCTATCATAATTTTTCAGCGTATCCCACCAGTTAAATCAAGCGAAAGTTCTCGCGCGGGCACACAGGCCACGTCGCCTCTTTTCCCTCGTCCGTGCGATGCTAGATCGAACTGCTTCTGCGCCGTCCGTCACTCGACCGTTTTCCTCCAACACGCGCCTCCTGCTCCGTCCTTCATAGAGAGAAGCTCTCGGACGCGTCTTCAGTCTTCCCTTCTTCACCACCCTGCCGCTTCCGACATCGCCTCCATCCTCCTCCCCCACATTCCCTCACCGGTCCCATCCTCCCGCGCCGCCCTCCCTCCTCCCTTTGTGGATGCCCCTCCTCCTCCTCCATCCTCCCCCGCCGTCTCTCCTCCTCCCTCCACCCGCAACTGTCGCCGCCCCTCCTTCCTCCCCCGGCGCCCTACTCCTCCTGCGCCGGTGCCACCACCCACCATCTTCCTCCATCCTCACCTCAAGCCTGCCTGCCCCTCCTCCTCCTCCCACGGCCGCCGCCGCCTCCTCCCCCCCGAGCCATCCTCCTCCTTCCTCCTCCTCCCTCCTCCTTGGCGTCCTTGCCATGGCCATGTAAATCCTCCTCCTCCCCGATCTATGACGCCTCCTCCTCCTCAGACCAGATGCACTCCCGCACCTCATCCTCTCCACCTTCACCTCACCGAGCTCCCCCTAATCCCCTTTGCTTCCGCCCTTGTCCCGTCCTCCTCCCTCGGCCGCACCTGCATGCGCTCTCGCACCCTCCTCCTCCCCCGGCGTCGGTCCCATCCTCCCGCACCGCCCTCCTTCCTCCCTCTGTGGACGCCCCTCCTCCTCCTCCATCCTCCCCCGCCGTCCCTCCTCCTCCCTCCACCCGCAACTGCCGCCGCCCCTCCTTCCTCCCCAACGCCCTCCTCCCCCCTCCTTCTCCTATGTCGATGCCTCCACCCACCCTCCTCCTTATTCCTCTCCCCATGCCACTGCCCTCCTCCTCCTCCCATCCCAGACCTGCCGCCTCCTCCCTCCCCGATGCCATCATCCTCCTTCCTCTCTCCTCCCTCCCTTTGACTGCTGCTGCATGCCGCCGCCCTCCTCCTCCCCGACTGTGAAAATGGAGTGGCCATCGATCAAGCTCGATCCCAATGTTATCTCTCAGCTCAAACAGTTCTCTGCAATGAGCAAGTTAAAGAAGTTGGCTCTGAAAGTGAGTGCTTTATCTCCTTTTACACTTTCATATTTCTGCTATAACATTTGTTGTCATTTTATCGTTATGATCCAATATGCTTGATTCTTCATCAGAATCTCTCAATATGTCATGATATTTGTCCTCTGTGTATCGTTACAATAGTGAAATAGTTCAGATTTTTGATAATTGATGTTATCCAGTTTAGACTTGTCTTATATATGTAAGATGTAAGTTATGTTGCATGCATATTTATTGTTGACTAATCAATTAACATTACAATTCATGTGGAATTATTATTGGTCATTAATGCATTCGGTTGCTGCCATGTGAACGAGTTCATTTAATCTGCTTCTCTAGGTTGATCACTTCATTTTCTTGCAATAGAAATCACAGGTTTTTAGGTTTTGGCATTCTATTGTGTGGGATAGGCACTAACATGCTGGAATTCAATTCGTTTCACTTTTCATTGTATGCCCGATAGCTTTTACTCTTTTAGTCTATGAAGTATTTCAGTAAGATTTTATAAGATCAAAGATGAGATTTTATAAGATCAAAGATGAGTATGTATATCACATTTAAGATCAACTTATGTTCTTTCAGATTTTTTTTACTTTGTCAGATTTGCCTTGTTTCGCTTGGAGACACTTGTGAGCATTTGGGTTCTTCATGTCTGTGAATTATTTGCTATATCGTTCTGTCCCTTCCCTCCTATGCATTTGTTTTGTTAAGTTTGTTGGTGCTAGCACAATACTTTCAGTCATCCCTGCATACTAAATGGATGAGGGAGTAAACATGTGTTTCAAACTTTCAATCATCTCACCCTTTTTTATTATTATATATTGTGAGTTTGGATGTGCTTATTTGAGATAAATGTAGTTCGTTATGGAACACAACTGGGTATGTTGGACTATTCACATAAATCTGTTAGTTTCTTTGAAATAGCTGCTGATAAACTTCTCTAAAATTGGAAGCATTTTATATTTATTATTATTTTGATTACTTCCATGCTTCTATACCAGGTAACAATGCATCTCCATATGAACCATCTTTTTCCTGATCATGACAATATCTATATGTTTGCTTAATGGTTTATTTCCCTTTGCAGTCTGAGCCACAAAACTTGAGCGTACAGATTGTAGCCCAGATATTGATTAAGGTCAGATAACAACTAATAATTACATCAATTTTATTAATACGATCTTTCTTGGTTCACTTCCAACTTTTTATCTCTGTGCATATTGTTCTATTCATAGGCTCTCATGCCCATGCCAGCCCCTGAATTCAGCCTATGCTTTTTTTAAAATCCTGAACATGTGGTATGAAAAGATATCCTAACCTCCTATGTGTATCCTATGGATTCGATTTCCCCCCCATCCCTTAGATATTTATATTTTTGCAAGCAAATGCTGTTGAACATGCGACTTATGAGTTATGAGTGTATATAATTAACAAGTATTGAGTTATCTGTGAATACTCAATACTCATTGATCTATTTGTCATGGAAGCTAATTGTTATATTGACCTTCTAATAATGTTATCAAATCTGTAGACCTGGAGATGTGCAATATTTCATAATGGCTTAGACTTGTAGTTGATGTAATAAGCATATTCAGTTATTTACTTTATATTCGGTATACGCTCATATGGAATTCAAGAATATTATGCAAAGGAACATGTATTCCCATTTTGAAGTATCCCTTGTGGTTATTGAAAATTTTAAATTTTGCATCAGACAAATTAGTCTTACAAATGTATAACATGACAGACTTGATCTGTCCTGTTGCCTTTTAGTTCTGTGTCTTGTGCTCCTTATATGTTTGGTCTTCCAAATTTTCTTGCTGTTATGTGCAGCTGACTTGTATGCTCTTTTACTTTACCAAATGGAGGAGCAATTCAAGACATTGATATTCTTTCTCCCTACCTGGAGGTACACGCTTGGCCTGATTATGTGACTAATGTATCGATGTCTAATAACTACTATGGAATCCACTGCTAGCCTCAATTAATTTGCTTACAGACTGCTAGGTTCTGTCAGTTTTGGGATGAGGCAGCAAAGAACCAAAACATATTGGATGTTGTTCCAGGTATAGACATTTCTTAAGGCATTGAAGCATTGTTTGTAATATATTGTAAAGTCTTATGATAGTGTCACGTTTTGTATTGTCATTTCTTTCCATCGAAAAGGAAGCCTGCTGGCTAGAATTTTTATTTATACTAATAGGAATTTGCTATGCAGTTTTTCTAAGTTTTTCAATTGGATGCCATCTCATTCCATTTTTTTTATTCTTTTGTTTTCAACTACATATTAAGTTTTACTGACACTATTGAGTCTTTTTGCAGGTTTTGAGTAGGCAATCCAACCCTATGAGATTTATGTGCTCTCCTTGACATACCATAAAGTAAGCATAATTACACCTGCTATTATAAAATTTGCAGTAGCAATTCATTTGCTCTCCTTGACATACCAAAATACTAAGAGGGATTGTAATTATAAAATTTGCCTTTGTTGCGGATGATATTATAAGTAGGCATGATGCGCCTGCTGAAGAATAGGCTAAATTCTGATATATATTTTTTGTCAAAGATGAATGCCCAATTTTATTGTATTTATGATTTATCTATCTAGCTCTTTTTCCTACTACACAATATGAACTATTTTCCTCAGTTTTTCGGCTTGTACCAACTTAATTTGTGAATCTGTACTCTTTTAGAAAGCTTTGGCTTCATACATAAAGAAGTATGCCTACTCAAACGCTAAAACCGAAGACCTATGGGCTGTTCTTGAAGAGGAAACTGGGGAACCCGTTAAGGATCTCATGACTACATGGACTAAGCAACAAGGATATCCTGTTATATATGCAAAACTAAATAGACATGATTTGAGACTTGAACAGGTTTTCTGACAGATCTCTTATTTTTATATTGTTTCTTACAAATATACATGGACAACTGAGTACACGTATACATACATAGCTTCTTTTTTGTTCCCTTACTATAGCTGGACTGGTCATGGTCAGGATTGCTTCTTTCTAGGACCTTTTCTTTTATTAGTACCTTTAATTTTATGTTTTTTTGTTCTTATAGTTGTATAGGTGCTCTCACAATCTTATAAGCACATTTAGGACCAACATGCAAGCCACCTTAATCAAAAATTCAGAAGAATAATGGCTGAAAATGGGAATAGCATAGTGTCGCTTTCCTTTGTTGTATTAGTTTTCGTGTATGATCTGCTCAATCGTAGTATATATAGCATATCAAGAAACTGTAAGATCCGTATATCAGTATACATAGTCCTTGGACCTTGCAATTTTTGTTATGCTGGAGTATTCTTAGCGCTGTATTTCCTAAAAATTTAGCCAATATCTTTGTAGTATTATAGACTTGAAAGAAATAAAACTAGCAAAATTGGGCAAAATATCTTTGTAGTATTACAGACTTTAAAGAAACAAAACTAGCAAAATTGGTTCTGCCTATCGACCTCAATACAAGTAATTTGCTAAATTCTTTGTTCTTTTAGAGACACAGTTTCTGTCGGATGGATCATCTAGTCCTGGCATGTGGATTGTTCCTGTAACATCATGTTGTGGCTCATATAATGTACAGAAAAAGTTTGTTTTAAAAAACAAGAATGATAAGATGCATATAAAAGACTTTACGGCCTCCCAAAGTGCTGATGGAGGGAAGGGCTAAAACGTTTGGATCAAACTGAACATTTATCAAACTAGATTTTATAGAGTTCACTCGCCTTTGTTTCTCGAGCTTTTTTTATATTAATTAACCTTTTTTTGAATTTTATTTTAAAGTTAACCCCCGTCGCACTTTATTTCCAATTATGACCTCTTTGGTCAAGCCACGGGTAGTGACGTGACAAAATAATACTGTTACATGCCAGGATAAGTCCATAAAATATCATTTTTTTGACCAAATAACACTGCCACGCCACTAAGTGGCGTGACAAAAGTTTGACCAGAAATAGGCTGGCGTGACAGTGTTGTTTTGTCACGCCACGGGTGGTGACGTGACTAAAGGGGTCAGAATTGGATATAAAGTGTGTCGGGGGTTAACTTTAAAATAAAATTCAAAAAAAGTTAATTAATAAAAAAATCTTGTTTCTCTTGTTGCTTGCACAGCTATAGTCTCAGTTCACCGGTTAAGTTTTTTTATTCTTTTCTGTTATTTTTCCCTTCTTTGAAGCCTGCTCATATGCTTTTCATTTTTTACCACTTTTTTGCTCACATTATCTCGCTGTGCCAAGGCATGAGCAGGGCTACTAGTAGGGATTACTACTGCCTCTATGACGGAACACACAGCTAAAATTAAAAATATAGAAATCCAATTACCATCCATTCGGAGGTATCCGACGGCGAGTGATGTCTATTGATACTAAGGATGCATTTGGTTGGTGGGATGAGATTGAATGTGATGTGATAGTACAGGTAGGATGAGATCGTCCTCGATAAGACGATACAAATATGGTGTTTGGTTGGTGGGATAGGATGATACATGATTTTGTTTTGTTGGTGGGATAGGATGGTCCTGGATGGTTCAAGATTGTGTTTGGTTTGATGAATGAGATTGTATTTGGATTGCACTAAACTTTAGGATGTTATGACACGTGAGATCCGTATGATATTTTTTGCACTAAAATATGCCAAGAGTGGTCTTGTTTTGTTGATTAAATGATAAGGAACACAACGGTTCAATCGGATCGCAAATCGGATATTCGGTTTTATGAAATATGGTCATTTGAAGCTCGTAAATCAAACCGCCACGTCACCAAGCGCCTTGGAATTCGAGTGAACGATATGGTTCGGAATTTTTTTCCTGAACAGGATGATACAGCATAAACATGAAATATTACTATTTATTGAACCATCTCATCTTGAATGATTTGATTCTATTTAACCAATCAAACATCTGAACGAGCTTATTTCTTATACCGAATAACTCAGATCACTCTATTCAACGAACCAAACACGCCCTAAAAGTTGCAGCCTTCTGCCGCGGACTGCGAGTGGCTTTCAATTTCCGCGTTGCATTCCTCCGTTTGTCTTACGCGAGTACTCTGCTACGTACAATTTCGATATTTCTTTTTGTTCGTTTGTTTGCTTTTTAGTTGTGGGATGTGATGCATTAAGGGCATCCATAGTGTTTACAGATTGGATTGCCTCTAAGCTCGGATTCACATACAACCTCTATCACACTTTTCTACTACTGCTTCTAAGACCAAGCCCGAAACTATAATAATAAAAAAACAAAAATTCAACTACGTCATCTTCCCATCCCCAACCAGCCCCTACGTGCTCAAAAAGAAGTGCCAGATCCCAATGGCGAGCTCCCCATCCAAGCGCTAAGATCCTATTTTTAGCGCGTTGGTGTCATTTCTGTCGATTCATTTATGAAGGATTAATTTTGTTATTTAAATTTAAAAACACGTTAAATAAGTCAAAAACTCCCAAAACAGCCTCCAAGCATCGAGCAATGATTGGCGTCGCCTCTAAGCTAGAGCTGGGCATTGATCAGATCAGACTTAGGTCGGTCAAGGCCCACCGTGCTTCAGCCGTGTCGTCTTCGTCTTCAGCTCAAATCTTGGCCACCCCACTGCAAGTGCCATGTCAGGCTTAAACCCGCCTGCCAAATCTCAAAGCCTAGGCATGGCCCAAAGCTCGTTATCTGGGGTCGACTGCAGTGCAGACCTTAAGCCCACCTAAAATAACTATAGACAATGAAGCGGCGATGGCGGCAAGAACCACCATCTTCATTCCTCTCACCCGAGGAGAGCCAGAGAGGAGGAAGGCGGCGCGTGGGATGAGAGAGCGGAGAGGAGGAGGAGGAAGCGCGCAGGGAGGGAGGAATTGAGGTGGAGGGTGGAGACGGTGTGTGGGATTGGGGATACGGATTAGCTAGGATGGGGGGTTAGGGTTGGGCTAGGCCGTGGGGGAGAGAACGGGATTGGACCAGACTACCAGGCCGGGGAGGGATAGAATTGGGTCAGGCCAGGGGAGGGATTGGAGGATTAGGCTTTTTCGTGCCGTGCCGTGTCGCCCAACGGGTCGCGTTCTCAGGCTCAGCACGGTCCGACGTTCGTCTTGCATCTGGGTTCGGTCTCGACACGCGTCTTGCGTCGCGTGTGTTTAGACCGTCTTGCGTGTTGGCCGGCCGGGCCATCAGAAAAAACCCAGCTAAGTCCCAGCTCTACTCCAAGCCCCTTTCTCTCTCCTTTAGAGGGCAAAAAAAAAATCAAATCGTCGCAATATGGATGCTCTTAGTTGTCTCGTTTGGGCATCGAGTGTTCATCACGTGAGACTTCTCAGCTGGGGAGTCCTCGCCGACGCTTGGCAGGCAACGCGGTTTTCAGAAACGCGCGAGTTGTGTGAAACGTGCGAGTTGAGTGCTTGGAAAGTTAATCGCAAACGGCCAAGGTTTTCAAAGGTGCAGGAATTATTGTCACCAAAGGCAGCGCCAGATGTTTGCTCGGAGCACTGTACATTGCCAACTTGTTCGAGTTGCTCCACATGTACCTGATCTAGTGATCTGTCTCGGGCATGTTGCTGTGCCACTCCACTGTTCCCGCTTGCAGTAGCCTGTTAGGCCAAGTCAAGTACCCTAAATTAGGAGTAAATAGGACTAGCTAGCTACCTAAATTAGGAGTAAATAGGACTAGCTAGCTATTATTCTAGTTCGTTTTATCATCTGTTATTGTTTAGTGATCGGTCGTTCTCTCATCGAACGGTCATTTAGTTGTCTTATTCCTACGTACACACATAATTGGTCGGGCAATGGTCCATCAGGATGGTGCATGCTGCGTATTCTACAGTGAAATCCCTCAAATCATGGGGCGTAACAAATGGTCCAATTGCAATTAAAATTTCGCGCCGTCGAGGAGTCATTGTCGTGCAACAGGGATGATAGATGGCTTAATGCACTTTGTTTGATGAATTGAGATGGTGATGAGAACAACATATGTACGGCCTCATGAACGCCACCTATGTATTCTCGTGTAACACATTCTCGCTACAACTTCGACGAACACTTTTGTTTTACCGGACTGTCTAACAATGTAATGAGCACGAGAAAGTTCCTCTTCTCTTTCTCCTTTGTGAGCAACGCGTTTGGTGGCTAGGCTCTCCTGTTTTAGTTCTGTCATTCTATTTGGAGCAGTAATAATGAGCAGTATGTAAGCTTTTTTTAAGTACAAAGTAGTACACATAGGGACGGAGCCAGAAAATTTTTATCAAGAGGTCATAGATAAGAACTAAATATCGAGGGTGCCAGATATAAATAATTTGCTATTTTATCTAAGCAAATTAAAAACTATATAGAAGACTTCATCAACCACAGGTCCGTAGAGATCGGTGGGTGTGGTTCTCATTGGGGCCTCACGGAGGGCAAGTATTTTAGGCCGCGGCCTGTCGTTTGACTACTGGAGTTTCTTGGGCCGGGTCGGGGGCAGTTGGTAGTTTTGGGCTTAGCCTGAGCTGCAACTACGAGCAAGGCAGGGTTTCGTCGTGCTAGGAACTCGAACTGCACAGAAGTTTCCTCACGTGAAAGAGAATAAGAGGTTATGAACATGGCCGTACGTGAGACGCAGATGCTGCACGAACGATTCAGATGTGCCTTGGTTGATGTGATGTGAGTAAGGCTAGATGATTCGGTAGAAGCAAGGAGTTTGCTCAGCTGATGCTTATCGACTCTTTCCTCGTTAGCATTTGGTGGCTGCTTTCAACTATCGGCAATTAGCCCAACTCATCGATTCTAAATTTTGAAAAAGATCATGTGCAACCCAGATGTCATAGTGCTGTCAAAACAAAGGAAGGAAGAGATAAAAAAAACGATCTGAATTTTTTAAAGATTTGTACAGGAATTGAATTATTTCTTATAGAATTTCTGCCTTAAGTTTGCAGCTTACACTTTGAATTTTTAAAAGTTTGGGCTACAGTGTGCAGCGTGCGGTATGTATGTTTCCATGTATTCATTCATAAGGTTTCTTAAGTATAAGTCATATTTTTTTATCCATTGAATCAATATCCATATGATACATTAATCTTCATACAAATTCAATAGTCATAATAATTAACTTAAACTTTAAAAAAATTTAAACGACTTAGAAATAGCAAATCAGATTATTCAATACCAACAGTCGTCAGGTATTTCTTGTCGCCACAGAAAAAGGAAACAGAGTAAAAAACACAGCGGCACCGCAAGCTGCTGGAAGGCGCAAAGCCATAAAAACCGCCGCAACTCGAAGCGGCGTGACAGGAGACGCGCAACACACACAGACGCGCACGCGCATTGAGAGGAGGACGGGAAGCCCAGGTCTGCCCCCGGCTCGATTCATTCCGCCATGGAGAAGACGCTCGTGGAGCGGCTCGAGGCGGCGGTGGCTCGCCTCGAGGACGCCGTTGCCTCCGGCGCCTCGCTCTCCCCCTCGACGCGGGACCTCGACGTCCCGGCGGCGTCGGACCCGGCGATCGTGGCCTACGACGAGTTCGTCGCCGGCGCCGTCGGCCGCCTCACCGCCGCGGCCGAGAAGATCGGCGGCAAGGTGCTCGACGCCACCAAGGTCCTCGCCGAGGCCTTCGCCGTCGCCAAGGACCTCCTCGTCCAGGCCAAGCAGCTGCAGGTATGGGAACGCGCTTCTCTCCTGCCTCGATCTGTTCGTTTTGGCTGTGCACGGCGCTTAGATCTCCGGGTGCCTCGTTCGGTTTTGGCCAATTCGGTGCGTGTCTTGGGGAGGAATTGTGCGGGAATGGCTGACCGAGCTGACAGATTTGGAGGCACGTTTAAAGAATTTCGGATTTTGTTGATCGAGACGTATATGGCTGAGGTCATTCTGCTGGAGCGGTTTCTCTAGGCAATAATTTATTGTAGGTTGATGCGCGTACATATTACTGCAGGCGTTGATGGATCTGAAGAATGCAATGCATATTCTTACATCAATGAGCAACCTTTTATTTCTGTGTTACAGAAACCTGCATCAATGCCTGATGCACAGGACTTCTTTAAGCCTCTCAACGATGTTATTGCAAAAGCGATTGCAATGACTGAAGGAAGGAGACCCGACTATTTCAATCATATGAAGAGCGTTGCTGACAGTCTCGCTGCATTGGCTTGGGTTGCATTCTTAGGAAAGGATTGCGGTTAGTAAAGTTGTATCGTTGGCTTCATTTTTTTTCCGGGTCCTGTCGAGTACTACCATAAATGTCCCTGATCTGTTTTCCTTCTTCCTCTCTGTAAGGCATGAGTTTCCCAACAGCACATGTTGAAGAAAGTTGGCAGATGGCTGAGTTCTATAATAACAAGGTATGCTTTTTCTTAAACCATTTTTAATTTTGCTCCACTGTACCTGGGGCATTTCTGCCTACAGTTGCAGTTGGATTTGATAATTAAAAAAATCTGATCAGAACGCACCAAGGTTATTTCCTTTTGGAAGGCCTATGTTAGATTAGTGGGACGTAGTGAGAACACACTGTGACTATATTCATTTTTTTCTTCAAGCAATGCATCCCCTTTAGCATTTCAGTTTGTTACAGGTAGTTTATTGCTCCGGTCAAATAAATTTGTTTTTGAAAAACTAGGAAAGGATACAGTTTTGTCACCTGCATCTCAAATTAAAATTATTAACAGAATAAAAATTGTGCCCTTCTGTCCAATATTTCTTCAATTAATAGCCTAAGGATAAGAAAATCAACTACTGATTGGAACAGTAGATACAGAGTAGTTGTTCTTTATATACTGTTCCTCTTGGAGAAAATTGTATACATGCTGCTACAAAGAACCACAATGGTAAAAATGTCACTCTTAAAGTGAAAACTATAAAAATGGCACTCTGACTGAATACTGTAGAAATGCGCCACTAAAAAAACAAAGCTGCTATATTGATGCCATTTCACTCTTTTATGCAAACAAAAGACGATTGCACCCTTCTGAAAATGCAACTCTGAAACAGATTAATGTTGACTTAATTCATCTTTGATGCTTCAGAAAACATGCTACTGTACCAACAAAAGGAAAACGGTGTAAAGCTATACAGCTGTGAAGTAGCATACTACAATTAGAAGGCATCCTAATTTGATAAACTATTTCGATTCTGGAGAAATGGAACCCTAATTAAAGAGGACATTAGTTTTTTACCTATAACTGGGGATCAACAGGGAGGTGTGAGCGTGTGAAAGGAGGGGTCTATGGGGAAGAAATGTGCTGAGAGGAATCACAAGAATGATTCATTCGATTGTGTGATCTCAGGAAAGTCGGTCTGCAGGGCAAGGGTCTGGGATGAGGTGCATGGGGCGGATGCTTCTCGGAGGCACATGGGAGGACCCTATAGTAGGAACTGTGTGGGGAAGACACCATTGAGAAGAGGTGTGATGGGAGCTGGTATGCGATTGAGAAATTGTGATAGGCATGTCACAGGTGAATACGTGCACGATTGTTAGGAAGAGGAAGAGACATTCCAGAAGGGTACAGTGGGGATTATGACAAAACTGACAACCTATCTATTCTTTAAAATTCAAATGAGTTAATACTGGAAAACGGGCTAGAATGGCATAAGTGGGAATTATTTTTATGGAGTGAATTTTTTATATACAATTCTCTCTTTTATATACTGGTTAATCCACTCATCGATAATTTTCAGAGCATTATATTATTTTTGAATGGAATATTCCCTTTTGTTTTTCCTGTATTGTCTCACAGTTCAGACTAAAGTTCTAAGCTGTTTGTTCCAAACGGTGATTGATTTACTGGAGCAAACTAGAATGCTATCAAGATCCAGCTGAAAGTTTCCATTCTATGTGGACCCAAATGCACATTCATACTGTTTGGTTCATTACTCATGAAGCGCATACACCATTTTTCCTCTTAGGTTCTTGTGGAGTACAGGAACAAAGACTCTGACCATGTTGAGTGGGCTAAAGCTTTGAAGGAGCTCTACATGCCTGGTTTGCGAGATTATGTTAAGAAATATTACCCTCTTGGTCCTGTATGGGGTCCCGTTGGAGGTGCACCTGTTTCCCAACCAAAGGCTGCTGCTCCAACACCTAAAGCATCAGGGGCTAAGGCTCCCCCTCCGCCAGCTCTTCCTTCAGCACCTCTTTTTAGCACGGAGAAATCTCCAAAATCTTCACAGCCTAAAGAAGGAATGTCAGCTGTCTTTCAAGAGATTAGTTCGGGCAAACCTGTGACTGCAGGTAGATGAAATCATATGCTTCATCTTGGACTAGAGGATTGATTTTTACCTCTCAGAACTCAACTACATACATATGAAGCCCTATTATTGTTGCGCAGGGTTGCGAAAGGTTACTGATGACATGAAGACTAAAACCCGTGCTGATAGAAGTGGCGTTGTTAGCAGTACCACTGCTGCTCCTGAGAAGACTTCTCGTGCAGGGCCCTCCTTCAAGTCCGGACCCCCAAAACTGGAGCTTCAGATGGGACGCAAGTGAGTTTAACTGTGGACCTTAAAAAATTGTTACACCATCTAGTATATTGTTTAAGATGTTAGTACAGGTGGCCAGGTACATTATAGGTTTGATTGGTGGCCTCATCACAAACCAGGCCCAACCATGTGTAATCTTTTGGGGGCAAGCCTTGTGTTTGGTTAACTGGATTGTATTAGTCAGCCAGTACGGATGTTGAAAAGAATGGGACTTGGGCATGGTAGGAAGGCAAGCTGAAAATGACCTGTTGATTTCCAGTCCTGTTTACGACTTCATTAGATGAGTGTGTTGTGTGTGTTAAAGGATTTTTAGGATGGAACAAGATACATGAAGATTAAGGATTTTAAGGTGCAGTAGACAAATAGGTTCATAGTATTCATCTCACCTTGTACATCCTGTACTTGCATCATACATCGAGCCAAGCAAACATCATCCATCCCAAGCAACCTGTGCCGCCTCATCATGTTCCAACCAAATGGACTCATCTCATTCATCCTGATTGGACTTTTGCAGTTAACCAACCACTCCTTGCATGTACCTCCTGACATACTGCACGTGAGACAGGTGTGCATGTGTCTTGGATAAATACTTGCCAAATTGATTCTTTCCCCTAAATCTTACAGCAGTCCAATTGTTCTTGATGTGCTAGAACGATTATGACATTCATAAATAGTTAAAATACAATTGTAAGAAAAATGTTTTGCAAATAGAATTAACTAGAAACATGGAATTATGTTTGAAATTAAGGACCTGGTACAATTATATATCACATAATATATATAATTCCATCTGATATGCAAGAAGCGGACCTACTGGATTGAACATGTTTACTTGACAGTGGTTGTAACTTGTATATGCTCCTTACTGGAGCTTGCATCATTTAATAAGTGCAGGCGATGAACTTGTCATTCTGGTAAGATGAGTACATATTTCTTTGTTGTTGATTGTTTTATTTCTACATTTCCCTCTGAGAATTTAAAAAAATGGCAGATGGGTGGTCGAGAATCAAGTTGGTAAAAAGAATCTTGCTATTGATGATTGTGATGCTAGACAATCCATCTATGTGTATGGATGCAAGGATTCCGTCCTTCAAGTAAATGGTAATTTATATTTTTAGTTTGGATACATCATGTTCTTCTGTATGTTTTGTTCATAGACTCAATAGCAATTATAAAACTTTTTGCAGGCAAAGTAAACAATATCACTGTTGACAAATGCACCAAATTTGGAATCGTTTTCAAGGTTAGTGTAAATTATTCTGGGACAAGTCGACCTGAGCTAATTTTTATTGTAGGGTTGTGGCAATACTAAGTTTAGTTTACTATATCTGTTTCAGGATGTTGTAGCGGCCTTTGAGGTTGTCAACTGCAATGGTGTTGAGGTGCAATGCCAGGTATCCAATTATTTTGTATGGCTTTTGTTTTCACATTGTTTTCTCTCTTTGAACAATTACCCCTTGAATCTAGACAAAGTTTGTTGTAACATTATGTCGAATATAACTCCCATCCCACTTGTGGCTTCTATTTCTTTTTCCACTTATATGCTTTAAAATGGCTTCTTCAAATAAGATTTAATTGCTTCATTGCTTCAACAAGTCCTTTGCTATGAGTACGAGCTTTCACATGCTGTTAAAATCCTTGTTTATTTGAACTGAAGTATTTTCCTGTATTTCTTGTGAATTTATTCTGTTTACAAATTTCAACATGTTAAATTGTTCAGTATGTTTTCATTCTCTTTGGTTATGCTGCACTATAAAATTTTGATTCCATCCACTACATACACTCACTATGGTGAATGAAACTGTTGTTAAGTCGTTGTCTTTTACTTGCAGGGTACAGCACCGACAATATCAATCGACAACACATCTGGATGTCAGTTATACTTAAGCAAAGATTCACTGGGAGCTTCCATTACTTCAGCTAAATCTAGTGAAATCAATGTAATGGTTCCAGCTGGTTCCACTGATGGTGATTGGGTAAGATCTGATATTTACTCATGATATATCTATGGTGCTGCTCTTTCATGCTGTCAAAAACTCCCTTTGAAACCTCTAAATTTTCTAGTATTTTCTTTACATCTTCAGTAATTATATTCAAGTAGTGGCATGCGGCGTTGAATTAGATAAAATCAGTCCTTGCTGAAAACCCTTTATTGGTGTGTTTATGAAAACCATTTGTGCAAGGAAGGTTTGCCCATGTTCCCATGGTATATATAATTTGGGACATTTGCCTTTCAGTATGTGGTTTTGACTTTTGAGATTTTTTTAACTCTTATATTTAGGAAAAGCATGAACTTTTGAATCTATGTGGCGAGGTTGCACCTGTTAGAATAATGGGAGAGCAATTTTGTTATTCACAACTGTGCATCTTATTCATTAATTGTGAGAGTATATATAGATATTTTTACATAGGCCTTATGGGCTACATGAGCCAGGAGAGAGAGAAAGTAGAGAATATACAATACTCTTAACACCTTTCCTTCAAACTCAAGGTGAATCAGGAGGATCTGATGCACTGAGTTTGAGTAGATGAAGCCAGTGATGTTCTCGAGTCTGAGCTTTAGTGAAGAAATATGTAACTTGAAGTTCTAAGGGAACATGCTTGAAGGTGATGGTCGACCACTGACAGTGAGATCGTGTGAAGGATGCATCAACACCAATGTGCTTTGTCAGCTCATGCTTGACTGGATCACTAGCAATCTGAATGACACTTGTATAGTCATAAAAGAGAGGTGTAGGATTGTCACAATGGACACCGAGATTAATCAAGAGCCATCGAAACCAAATGATCTCTGAGGTGGTAGCAGCAAGAGCACGAAGATCAGCCTTTGCACTAGAGCGTGACATCGTAGTCTGCTTCTTGGACTTCCAAGCAATGAGCGAAGTACCAAGAGAGATACATTAGCTAGTGATAGATCGACGATCAGCACGATCACTCGCCCAAGTGGAGTCAGAGTAAGCGTGGACACGAAGAACAGACGTTTGGACACAGTACCCCTCAAGTATCTCAGCACACGAAGAACATGATCATAGTGGACTGAGGTGGGAGCACTGATAAACTGGCTGAGCACATAAACAACATGAACAATGTCTGGCCTGGTGACAGCGAGATAAACAAGGCTCCCAACGAGCTAATGATAGTGAGAAGGATCTATCAGCGGTACATCGTCTGTAGGTCAAAGCTATAGATGGAGCTCCATGAGTGTGGCAGCATTGCGTGTATCAGTCATACCAGAGCGAGCAAACAGATCCTGAACGTATCGATGCTGAGAGAGGTAGTAGCCGTCACTATTAGAATGAACCTCAATCTCTAGAAAATAGCTCAATGATCCCAAATCGGACATCATAAACCGTTCACTCAATTTCCTCTTCACAAAAGCCACATAATCCATGTCATTTCCTGTGATCAGCATATTGTCTACATATAGCAGAAGCAAAGTACGACCCCGCTGAGAAGTGTGAATAAACAAGACAGGGTCATGCTCACTTGGAGTGAAACCAGTAGCTCGAATCACAGAACTGAAACGCTCAAACCAAGCACGAGGAGTCTATTTGAGACCATATAGAGCACGTGTAAGACGACAAATATAGCTTGTAGGAGCCTCAACACCTGGGGGTGGCTGTATATAGACCATGAAGAAAAGCATTCTTGACATCCATCTGAGATGTAGTACATGTGCGTATCGCTGCAACAGCGATAAGAGTACGGACTGTGGTCATATGAGCAACTGGAGCAAAAGTCTCATCATAAACTCGCCCATAAGCCGGTTGAAAATCTCTTACAACAAGACGAGCCTTGTATCGCTCTACTGAACCAACGGACTTGCTCTTTACTTTGTACACCTACTTGCAAGTTATAGGAACAACTCCAGATGGTATTGGAACAAGATCCTAAGTGTCTGTACACTCTAATGCTGTGAGCACTTCTGTCATAGCCAACTACCACTCAGTGTACCGGCGCCTCGATAGGTACTTTCGCCACCATCGCACCGCACGAGAAAAACTCTCTCTGGTGCTTGAATAGAAGAATAATCACGTAGAGCATACCGTGATGTAATAGAACGATCGTCAGAGTCGATGGTACTGGCCGGAGGGTCAAGTGGAGGAGAGGACTGAGGATCAGAAGGAACTCTCTGTCGACGACTATAGTAAAAGGGAAAAGTGGAAGTATCAAAAACTGGTGAAGCTGGTGGAGGGGACACTAGAAGGTGAAACTGGTGAAGAAGGTGTATCTAGAGAAGACAAGTATGGTGAAGGAATGGGAGGTAGACACAAAAAGAAGGTGGAGTCTTTGGAAGGAGTGGGATGTGTAGAAGGATGATGAAAGTGTTGGAATAAAGCCTCTTGTGTATTCCAATAGGCCAAAGGCCAATATATAACATGTACAAGGTTGGAACAAATGCAAATAACACCCTACACAATATATATATATATATATATATATATCTAACACCCCTCTCAAACTCATGGTGGATCAACAACACTGAGTTTGGAGAGGTAGAAGTTATGCTGAGCTCGAGTCTGTGCATTGGTGAAGAAATCGCTAATCAAGCTCAAGGCACATATCAAGAGCAATAACTTGGTCTTGCACTGCGATCGCATGTACGAAGCATCCACTCCAATGTGCTTGGTAAGCTCATGCTTCACGGATCGCGAGCAATGCCGATCGCACCAAGATTATCTCGATAAAAGTGGAGTCGCGTAAATGTAAACGCCAAAATCCGCAAGGAGCCATCAAAACCAGTGATCTCACCATCAACAAAGCCATGGTTTCAACTCACCTCGCCGAACGAGAAATCGCACCGCTTCTTAGTCTTCCAAGCAATCAAGGAGGAACCAAGGAAAACACAATAGACAGAAGAGACCGCGATCGTAATGATCGCTAGCTCAGTCGCATCGTAGTACGCTCAAATCAGAAGAATCGAACGAGGAAAGAAAAGACGCCGAGCGAGGGTTCCACGAAGATATCAAGAACACGAAGAAGGTGACTATAGCGGAGCTGAGCGGGAGCAGAGACAAACCGACTCAGATGTGAATCGGTGAGAAATGTCGTCGAGTAATCCCAAGGTAGACGAGGCTCCCGACAATATGGCGATAGCGAGTGGGATCCTTAAGAGGCTCACCATCAGTAGGCCGAAGGTGAACACCTAACTCCATTGGAGTATCCACTACGCGCTGATCAGTGAGACAAGCATGAGTAAGGATATCCTGAATGTACTTCTCCTGGGAGAGATAGTAGCCTTCAGGCGTAGAAGTGATCTCAATCCCAAGGAAGTAACGAAGATGACCCAAATCAGACATCAAGAACTGCTTACTGAGACGCTCCTTCACAAAGGCAATGTACTGAGAGTCATCTCCAGTAATGATCATGTCATCCACATATAGAAGGAGGAGCGCCCGACCTCGTGAGAGGTGTGAACAAAGAGAGCGGTGGTCGTGATCATCGGCGAGAAGCCGAAGAAGTGACAATGTAATTGTTACAAGCGGAGGAGGACCAGAGTCATAGGCGGACGCCCCCGAAGGGCTCGAGGTTCCTCTCCTGGGGATGGCCCTCTTGCCGTGGCTCCTCCGTGACGCCACACGCCAGCCTCCTCTCATCGCTTCACGCCTCGGTGTCGGCTAAAGTGACATCTCGAGAAATCTCATCCTACGAAAGCAATGTGGTCATAGCAACGATAACCCTTATGCTCAAGATCAGAGCTAAGAAAAACACACTCAATCGACCGAAAGCAATACTTTGGTGCGCCACAAGGTGAAAGAAGGATTTAAAACCATACGCTTGAAATCGCGAAGATGACCGTACTGGAGCTCGACCAAAGAGACGCCAACAGAGTAGAACCTTGAAGAGCAAGAGAAGGTCAGAGGTTGATGAGAAAAGCAAGAAGAAAATGCGACCTCGGCCATGAGGGGAACAAAGGAGGCAAGCATGAGAGCGAAGCGTCTCAAGCAAGTGGCGATGTTTACGCCAGAGACACCATTCTAAGCGTGAGCACGGGACAAGAGTATCGAGGAAGAGTGCCTTGCTCACGAGAAAGTGACGAAAGCGAAGAGAGAGATACTCACCAAACAGAAGTCGCACGAAAAACACGAATGGCCGAATCAAACTGAGTGCGAACCATGGTGGCGAACATCTGATAAATAGAAAGAACCCGACTGCGCTCGGAGATGAAGTAGATCCAAGTATAACGAAAATAATCATCAATAAAGATCACATAATAGCGATGGCCCCCTTTCGAAACGAAAGGAGCCGAACCCCAAACATCAGAGCGAACAAGATCAAAAGGACAAGTAGAAATAAAATCACTAGTGGGATAGGGGAGCTGCAGCTGCTTGCCAAGCTTGCAACCCATACAATGTAAAGAGGTCCCCAGAAACAGACCCAAGAACACCACGACCAATTAAAGACGATAGACGCGAGCCACAGAGATGACTGAGACGATGGTGCCACTGAGCAAAAGAGGTAGTGGAGGACGTAGCAAGAGCAGAGGTAGTGGTAGTGGCCGATCGATCGCGGAGACAACGGAAGGAAGATGGCTACCGAGCTCCCAAAGACGCCGCGAATCACGGCCGAGGGCCAAGACTAAGCAGAGTCCCGTCTTGGCGGTTCTCAACACAACAAGAGTCGACTCAAGAACAACACGATACCGTGATCGCGATCCGACCAAATTACATAAGCCGCATAGTAAGCCGAGGAACATGAGATACCGCAGAACATGAAAAGAAGAAGTGAAAATGGTGCCTCTACCGTAATAGAGAAGAGAGGTACCATCTGCAGCCTGACAAGGAAGAAAAATCATGGATCGCATGTAAGTAAGGCGGGTAGAATCTGAGTCATGTGAAAAGAAGCACCAGAGTCCAAGATCCACGGAGACAAGATACCGACGAGGGAGAGGCGGAGACGAGGAAGATCACTGAGAAGCAAGAGCGACGAAAGGTAACCCGAGAGTCCGAGGACGAGCCGACACCGAGGAGTCAAGCAAGAGAGGAGCTATTGGTGACGCTACAGAGGAGCCTCGCGAGAGGGCCATCCTCGAGGAGAGGAACCTCCAGAGCCCTTCGGGGACGCCCGCCGACGACTCGTCCTCCTCCGCTTGTAACAATCTCGACACTGTGGTCAAGACGACAAGAGGTGCAGTGGAGACCAAGATAGAGAAACAAAGAACCACCGGAGGAGCTGGAGGAGGGTCACGGCTCGGTCAAGAAAGCGACAAAGGAGCAGATCTTTGAAGTAGACAAGACAGATCAGATCCGAGCCACGCCACTGTGACGGTCTCCTCAAGACGCGACACTCGTGAGGGCCTCCACCAAGCTTCGGCGCGGTGGCGAAGTCAGAGCCGAAGCGCGCATGCCTTGAACTCAGCCGAGACGCGTCGAAGTCGTAGAGGGTGAGTCTCTGCGAAGCGTGAGCCGCACAAGCAGGATAGGTCCGGCAGACATCCGCCCAGAGAGTCAAGCCGACGCCACACCTCGACAACTTCGTAGAAGTCATCAACAGTGGCATCGAGCCAAAGAGAATGTGTCGTGCACAACCGAGAGATACATAGCATCGCCGCTTGGCAGTAGTGAGCTTGGAGGCGCCCCACATGAGCCGTGTCGCTCGGCAGCCCGCCACATCCATAGAGATGGTCACAGGCATGCTACCCACTAGGATGGCGGTAGCACGAGCCTCACCTCCCGCCAAAGACTCGAGGCGGTATCTCGATCGGTAGAGCTCTAGTGCCTCCTCCAAAGGCAAAGATTGTCGACCTCTCGAGCCGCCCGCCCGCACCAAAGAGAGAGAAGGCAAGGCAAAGTGTAGGACGAGGCGACATGACCGCCACCAATGAGATGACCCTAGAGACGCTGGCCGCTGAGGTGGATCTCGGTGAACGGCCCACTCCGGAAGTTCGCCCCATCAAAACGAATCGGGAGCGGGATGGCGAAGAGTTTCCAGAGAAGCCATCACTGCTTTTTTTTTCTTTCTTCTTCTTTCGTCTCTACCGGGCCGCTCACTCACCAGCCTAGAAAATCACCGTTCGTGAGACGACGGGCTTTAGGGTTCCTTCGAAGCGGTGGCGGCGAAGCACCGAGATCCGGTCAAGGGCGGCGATTAGCTCCGAGATCCCACATGAGGGCACTTTCGGCAATGGCAAGCAAGCACCGGGCGTCAAGGCGGCGGCGGCTAGCTCGGAGATCCGGCATGAGTACGCCAACGATCCTCGAGCGATGAGGCGACACTTGACTGGCCGACCCGGCGTGGAGCGGCCGACCCCCCGTGAAGTAAAGGCCACAAGACGATGGAGGCGGACTCGACTCGTGCCATGATCTGGAGGATAGAGGAGCAATGAGACAATGGCACAAAGGAGAGGTAGGGTTTTCAAAACTAGGGTTTCCATGGCTTTGATACCATGTTGGAATAAAGCCTCTTGTGTATTCCAATGGGCCAAAGGCCAATATATAACATGTACAAGGTTGGAACAAATGCAAATAACACCCTACACAATATATATATATATATATCTAACAGAACCCTCATCAAAGGTCACGTCACGAGAGATGCGAACGCGACGTGCTAAGGGATCATAGCAATGATAGCCCTTATGCTCAGGACTATAACTCAGGAAGACACACTCAACCGACTGAGCGCTCACGGGGTGCTAGAAGGACATAGCAGACATAACCAAAGATACGAAGATGAGCATAGCGAGAAGGGACACTTGCCCTAAAGCTTGGAAGATGGCTGACGATTGATGAGATAGACTACCGTAGATACCACTTCCCTCAGAAGTGGGACGGAACAAAGCAGGAGGTGAGAAGAGTACGAATAGTCTCAATGATGTGATGGTGCTTGTGCAACAACACCATTCTGAGTATGAGCACCAAGACACGAGAGCTAGGGAAGAATACCCTCAGAAGAAATGAACTGACGAAAAGCTGATGAAAGATACTCTCAGAGTCAAAACGAAAAAACGAATGGAAGAAGAAAATTGTGTATGAACCATCTTAGCAAAAGACCGATAAATGGAAATCAACTGAGAGCGATGTTTCATAAAATAGATCCAACTATATTGAGAGTGATCATCGACAAATATGACATAATAACTATGACCACCCTTCAAAGCAAAAGGAAATAGACCCCATACATCTGAATGCACCAAATCAAAAGGACAAGAAGACTGAGAGGTACTAGTAGAATATGGAAGTTGTAGCTGTTTCCCTAGCTTACAACCAGTACAATGAAAACTATACTCAATAGTGACATGACTTAAGGAACCCTGATGAACTAGAGTGGTGAGGCGAGCTCCACAGAGTTGACCAAGTCTAATGTCACTTGCTGAAGGAAGAACCAACATGAGACTGAGATAATAACATAGCAGAAGACACTAAGGCCTTCGACGTACTGGTGGAAGGAAGATGTAAGGTGTCCAAGACATAGAGACTAGGAGAGCCTCTACGGCGATGGCCAGAACCAATCACTCTTCTGCTCTAACGATCTTGAATGAAACAAGAAGAATCATCAAATCCAATGAAACAGTTCATATCAGTGAGTTGATCAACAGAAAGAAAGTTCATAGATAGCTGAGGAACAAAAGACACATCAGGAACAAAGAAGAGAGATGTAGAGAGAACGCCCTGATAAGTAATATGCAGCATCAGTCACGGGCCTATGAGCAACAAGCTGAGAGCTGTCCGATGTGACATGAAAAGAGGCACCTGAATGCAGAACCCAAGGATGAGCAACGCTAGAAGCAGAAGGTGTAATTGAGGTCATAGCAGCATAATCGATCTAGAAGTCACAAGAGGTGGGGTGTGGCAAAGAAGGATCGCCCAAAGAAGTGCTCTCGGAGGCCCAGTAGGTGCTCCACGACGACGATCAAATGAATGTCTAGCACGATAATCAACAAGCTGATCTGGATGTAACTTGAATCACTTGTCAACAAGATGATCAGTCCTCTTGCAGTGAGAACATACCAGCACTCCTGTGGGTGTAGCTTTGGTAGATCCAGACCGCTGTGAGAGACCTAGGACAACATGTGGTGAGGATACTGAGGTAGACATAAGCGAATGAAGACGAGTCTCCTCTGCAATCAAACTAGAGAGCACCTCAGTTAAGGTCAGTGGAGTGGGATAGTTGAGTAACCGAGTACGAACAGGCTCAAACTCTGATCGAAGCCCCATCACAAACTGATACATGAGCGTCTGCTGAGCATATTCATCTTTGGCAACACAAGACTGGCAAGCAGTAGCAGCCTTCAGTGTCTTAGACTCTAGAGGGCCAGTGATATGAGTGAAAGTACTGTAATACTCCTCCACTGACTGATCTTGCTGCTGTTAAATACTATGAAGGTTCTTGAGCAATGTGAAGCGAAGAGCACCACTAGACCGAACATATCTCTTCGCAAAGTATGTCCACATTTGCTTGGCTGAAGTATGATACTCAAGACTCATCCTCAAAGAACCATCAACACGCAGAACAATACCAGTCATGACATGGTCATCCTCTTTCTGCTAAGCTTTAACTGCCTCAACATCGACCTTCGGATCAGGAGGATTGTCAGTCAAATGAGGTCAAACCATAACCTATAAGAGTAGTTTCGACTAAGAAGGCACATGCTCGATAATTCAACCCATCTAGCTTGATGTCCGTGAACACGAGAGATGAACTACCCCAAACATTGAGTCAGATTTTGCCATCTTGATGGACCACAACCACACGATAATACTAAGCACAACAGAGCATCAGTGCATCAACAGCAGTCGTAGTACACAAAGCAGAGCAATCAACAACAACAGTACACGACAGCAAGCAGAGCAGAGGTTACCGAAGAAGAGGAGGCCAGGCTGGATCCCATCAGAGCAGATCCTTGGTGACGAAGCAGAGGAGGCTGACGCCGGCGTTGGCGACGAAGCAGAGGAAGCCACGCTAGATCGCTAGATCCCACTAGATCTGTGGTGGAGACGAGGCGCTGGCACTGAAGTTTCGCGACGAGGACAGCAGAAGGAGACGAGGCGGGAGCAGAGGCTCGAAGCGCGTATCCGTGGTCTCCAAGTGCCGGATCCGGGATGGATCAGCGAGGAGGAAGCGAGGATGCGGCGGAAGGAAGCGAGGCGGCAGTGCTGGGGCGGCTCAGGCGATTAAGATCCGCGAGGAGGACGTCGGAAGGAGACGAGGCGGGAGCAGAGGCTTGAGGCACAGATCTGTGGTCTCCAGGCAGCCGATCCGGGATGGATCGGCAGGGAGGAAGTGGGGAGGCGGCGGAAGGAGACGAGGCGACGGCGCTGGAGCGGCTCAGGCCTGCCGGCCCGAGCGAAGGACATCGCTAGCAGAAGATGGCGGCAATAGGATTAGGAAATGGGGCTAGGGTTAGGGTTGAATGGCTCTGATACTATGTCAGAATAATGGGAGAGTAATTTTGCTATTCATAACTGTGCAGCTTATTCATTAATGGAGAGAGAGCATATATAGACATTGTTACATAGGCCTCATGGGCCAAATAGGCCAAGAGAGAGAGAAAGTAGAGAATATACAATACTCTTAACAGCACCAACACTTCTTTTCGATGGTATACAGTTGTCCTGTTAGAAGTATGATACCGACGTAGTTTCAATACTTATCAGAGTGGCAAACGATAAAACAAGATATTTGCCTACTTATTTGCCGATTAGATTTCAAAAGGTTTGTTTCTAGATACAAGATTTAAGATGCCAGATCATGTCTCTTGTTTTTTCTTACCATTTTTTATTTGCTGTTGGTGCTGGATCAATATTTTTTGGGGGGCAAATTGTTTTTATCACTTTATCTGTGTCGTTTTGTACGATTTTAGGTACTGGTATGCGTGCACATGTAGATTAGCATTTCATTGGGTGATGTACTTTGAAGTTTTCTTCTGTCAAGGCTTCCTCTTTTATTTTATTAGTGCGAAATAGTACTATTTATTAGCAGCCTAGAGTTCATTGCTCCTTGAGCCAGGATAGGTTGACATCACATATTCCTTGTTTATATAAATAAGTTACAATCTTGCAACTTCGGTTCTTATGTTGCAGGTGGAACATGCTTTGCCTCAGCAATACATCCATAGCTTCAAGGACGGCCAATTCATCACTTCACCAGTTTCTCATTCTGGAGCATAAGTCTGATGAAAACTGCTTAAGATGGAGTTGTAGTGGGTTTTGACATCTGTTGGAGCATTGGATGTCCACGATTGTTGTTTCTGTTGTCCTTGCTCAGTGTGTGCGGTCTGTATGTTTTTTAGTTACACATCTTTTTTTTTATTGGGTTGGTATATTTGTATGCCAACAAACCACTTGGTGTATGTTTCAGCTGACCATTCTTTTTACGACATGCTTGTCACTACGCTGTCATTGATGTGGGTGTATGGTTTTGCTAGGTGTATTTTCACCTGATCGTTCTTTAACGACGTGAGGCTACCTGCTGTTTCTGACATGCTGCTTGCTTTGGATCCAGCATGTACTAAGTAAACTCAAGTGTTTAAAATACTCTGCACACGAAGATTGCAAATCCAGACACGCCGATGTTTCTTGCATTTTATGTGAGTTGCATTGCTGCTCCCTTGGGAGTCAGATACTGAAGCGACACTTGAACAAGAGCTACAGAATTTTATTGCAGAACCACGTATCAGCATTACGAAAGGCGCCTCGATACACTGGCCGTAAGTCTAGAAGAAAAAGGTTAGACTACCAAAGACATTAACCAGAAACCAGCAAAGATTGGCAGCACTGAGATAGTGCGAGACGATTCAGCGGCACTATGAGTCGGAGGAGAACAGCCACCGACTGTCCCCCTCGCCGTCCCAGTCCCCGCCCCCGGCGCGCAAAGACCGGAAGGCCCCGCCGCCGCCGTCGAGCCCGGCTGCGCCGGCGCTGGGCTCGCCTGCGCAGGCGCTGGCCTCACCGTCTGCGACGGCGACGGTGCCGGCGCCATGGACGGTCCCAAGCCCGCGGTGCCGTTTTTGAGCAGCCCCGTCGGGTACGTCTCGGCAAGGCTGGTCTGGAACAGCCCGAACGACTTTTCCGACGGCTTCCCGGGCTTGAGGTCCTCGTCGTAGATGGCGAAGAGATACGTGTCCACCGACTTCCCCGGCACGCGCGGCGTGCCGGCCAACGACCGGAGGTGGGACACGAGGTTGGACACGAAGGCGCGCGCGTTCTCCACCGTGGCGCCCGCCTCGTCGGGGCCGCCGCTGTGCGGCCACCCGGTCTCGGCCACGACGATCTCCACGTCCTTGTACCCCTTGGCGTCCAGAGCCGCGCGGACGGCGTCCACCTGCGCGTCGAACATGTTGGTGTACGTGAGCCCGGAGCCCGCGTCCGGCCGCCCGGCGTTGGGCTCGAACAGGCAGAAGGCCAGCGTCTCCGGCCGCGGGTCGCTCTGGTACGCGAAGTAGGGGTACGGGTTGATCAGGAACGGCGAGCCGGTCTTGCTCAGGAAGGCGAGGAGCGGGTCGAGCGCGGCGGCGAGCTCCGGCTTGAACGCGCCGGAGGAGGGAGGGTCGGACTGCGCGAGCACGTCCATGGCGTGCACGGTGGAGACCTTGGTGCTGGAGTTGGGCGGCAGCGCGGTGTAGATGTTCTGCAGGGCTGGGACGAGCTGCGAGACGAGCGTGGCTTCGCCGAAGGTGAGGACCTCATTGCCAACGGAGACGGCGACGACGGCGGGCGACGAGGCCGGGAGGTGTGTGGCGACCCAGGCGGCTGCGGCGGAGGGCGAGGACGCGAGGGAGGGGATGTCACCGTTGGCGGCGCCGAGGAGGAGGGCGATGCCCGTGCCGGCGAAGGAGGAGACGACGGCGGGGTCGGTCCCGTAGAGGCGGACCTTGGTGATGGTCGTGGACTGGAGGAGGCGTGCGGTGGCCGACGGCGGCGGGAGGTTGTCGGCCACGTCGCCGTAGTTGATGCCTATGAAGGACTGCGGCGCTGCAGACAGCCAGATACGCATGCCAGCGTTAAGAACATAAGCAGTATGACAAAATGATCTAAAAAAACAGTTTGACAAAATGCACTTGCTGTTTATTATTAAAAAACAAAAACAAAATGCACTCCGGTTTCTCAGTGACTGACTTAGCGTACAGTGATAAATTACAATTCTCCAGTAAAATTCATACGCTTTAATTCCCGTGAAATTCATGGGCCTAGCTCGAGCATATGTAGTTGACAAGAAATGCAGCAATCCAGTGGACAAGCATGGAGCTGGGTATGGTGGTAACGGATGAATTTTGACGCATGGTTGAGCGTACGCTGAGGATCGAGCGTTTGCTAGGATTGACCTTGCGCGTCTCATTTATTTTTCGGATGGATTTAGAAATAGTACATACGTGGATGTATATGTTCAATGGTTAAAACGTGTGTCAAAAACACACTCATGTGTAACACGTGTTAAAAACTCATTCATATATGTGCGGACATGCGTGATGTGTGCGTGTGTGACGCACCAGTAGCGCTAATAAAGTTAAGGGAGTGTCTATGCGGTGATTGAAATTTCTTTATCCATCAGTCACATTTTCTCACTGTTGGACCAATATTCTATAAGCTAGATTGTCTCTTTCTAAAATAGACAAAAATATTACAAAAAAAATTCTAAATTAGACAAAAGTAAATCTAAGTGACCCTACAGCCCTACAAATAAAAAAAATACAAAAATAAATAGAACTAAAAATTACAGTAGAATTGTACTAAAGTTACACATCACTTAGTACTGTACAACTATAGATAACCGATAGATAGAAAAATTACAGGCAACTGAAAATTAGCAGATCCGTAAAGTTAAATGCGCCTAACTGCATTGTGGCACATGTGGCGACGAATCAAGGCACATGTCCGACTTCACGTGCCAAAATTCGAAGGGCCTAAGCATCAGCCAAACTGTACTATGTCAGTATGTGTAGGTGTCATCGTGCTACCGCTCACCGTCACCTGATGACACGATGACTGAAATACGATTTTATCACGGGTGCTTGGATCATTTTTGTGTGGTTCAGAATGCTCCAGCGAATGCAAACACTGCTCTTTTTGACACGGCTATGTTCCTTTCACTATCACCATTTTTCCCGTACATCCAACAAGAAATGACAAGGGAAGAAAAACCATTCGACAATTCCAGATAAGCAATAATTGCGTGGATACTCGCTGAAGAACGAAGAACAAAAGGAGAGACTCGAGTTTGGGAGCTGCCTAGATACAACGCACTGAAATTTCAGTTCGGAAGTTACACACACACCGAACTTTTATTTGGACCAGAATTTTGCAACTGGCAATCAATAGTCCGAGTTGTTCAGCTCAAATCTCAAAAACAAAAGAAAGAGAAAGAGAAAGAAACTTCCAAATATCTCAACAGCAAGAACAGATATTCAGACTAACTGACAGAACCGAAGACAAGGAGAGCCTTACCTGCAAAAGGAAGATGGATGAGCTGCAAGAATCCCAAGAGAACAAGCAGAATCTGCCTCCTCTCTGTCATCTCTACTCTTCCTCACGCACAGAAACAGACTGGTATAGTCTGACTATCTCTCAGCTCTGCTGCTGCTTCCTGTCTTGTGGCCTTCACTTGCTTGCTTCCTGCAGGCTGCAGCTTAACTAAGCTCCCCAGTCCAGTTGCTTAGCGAGGAGGAGAAATAAACTGTGGGCTCTCAATTCTGCAAGTGCTCTCTCTCTCTCTCTCTCACTCGCTCTGAATCTTTGCACTATAATAAGGCTATAAAGTTGTCACTAAACGACTGGAAAGCAGAGGCTAAAGCGTTAAAGCCCCTCTCTTGTTCTGCGAAAAATAAAACACCCCTCGTGTGTTTTAAAACGGGGAAGCCGCCTGATTTGAACTACACCGAGGGACGCCAGAACGAGACGGCTGACTCCGGATGGGCGACGCGTGTGCCTGGTTGCCCCGGGTCGGACGGCCAGGGCTGCTGCTGCTGCTTGGGAAGGGTACTCGACATGGTCGCCGATGAATGGGCCTTTTGTTTGCCGTGCTGTGCTTGGACTCTATGGACTAGATGAACTCCACCTATCTGTGTGTATAGCCTACCTATGGCGTGAGGAATAACAACATTTTTTTATATCAGAGTACGAGGCAGATACACACTCAACACATACGAGTTTTTTTAGCCGTATTGTCGCTTTTGCGCCACGAATTTGCAAGAATAGCCATCGTCGCATGTTATTTGTAAAAATAACACCCTGCCGCATGGCCACCATGCGGCCAACCCTCCCGTACCCACACTTGCCACCTCCTACACGGCTACCATGCGGTGGAGGAGCTCTCGCACGGCAGCCGGGCGGATTCTCTCTCTTCCAGAAATTAGGGTTTTAGCGGTTGCGTGGTGTTGTGAGAATTTTAAAATATAGCAAATAAGCTCAAAACATTATGAAATTTTTTTGTGAAGCCTCCCGATATAGTGTACTTGCTTGTGTAATTTTTTTAATAATTTTATTAGTTCTGAATTTTTCTCCCAATTTCATTTAAGTGTAATATCGTAGGAATTTATAAATATAGAAATGAGGTCCAAAAGTTATAAAATTTGTTTTGAAGTCTCCTTACACAGTACACTTGATTGTGTAATATTTCTAGAATTTTATATGTGTTCTAAAATTATCTAAAAAATTTAGATTTTAGGTTTCAAAAATTAAGGTTTCATGATTTCACGTGACTTAGAATTTGAGAAGTTTGCATCCTCCTTCATCCCGAGTGCTACAAACCCACGTGTGTATTATGTAGTACTTGTAACCGAACCACACTCATGTAATACTTGTAACCATTTCGAAATGTCGTCAATTTTATCTATGGAAAAAAAGCGGTATCGCAACTCCATTGGAAATATCGATATACAATATGGCGCAACAGTACACACATAACATACAAAATATAGGTACAAATATAGCAAAAAAAAATATGAATACAAATATACCAAAACAGAATCGCATAACACAAGATATAATATGGCTCACTCGTTTGAGCCACTACTCTCTGCTCGCTGCATCTGCGTCCGCATGCGCCTGGATGTTTTGCATTGAGCATGTTGTGTGGGATACGCCAGTCGGTCCGGAGAGCGCGTGTCGGATCGGAGGAGGTACGGAGACCGCTGAGTATGTTGAGTGGACGGAGGTGCACCAGTAAGCTGAGTCGGAGAAAGCTGAGTCTGGTAAATGTACATGTCGTCCTACTGAGGCATGCCGAACTCGGGGCCACCTGTAATGAATTCATGAATGATGGACTGTATAAATCCACTCTCAAATTGTCCGCCCCCAAGGTACGATGTCTGCAACTCCGGTCATGTGAATGAGCTCTGACTTTGGACGTACGGTGGGCCAGTCAACATGGAGGAGCTCTGGCCTTGAACGTACGATGGGACAGCAAACCCGGAGGAGCTCTGCCCTGCATACGCTCCAAACCCTGGCTGCCATGCTCCATACCCTTACGCCGTGTACTGCTCCCTGGTAGGAGCTAGGAGGCCTGTATCCTCATCATCAATGGACGTGAACTGACCGTCACCCCCACGGTCAACTGAAGGCTACAAGACGGAAAAATGTTAGTCGAAATAAACACTCCAAACGTAAACTGAGAATCTCGTACCTCCCATATGTGCAGTGCAGATGACCGAGGGGGTGCGCTAGTCTGTGTACCGAATGCGGACGATACAAGTGATGCATCCCGACGGACCTACGACGGGAGAATGACATGATGTTAGCGAAACGTAAGGCATAACCCAAAAAACATAACATAGATTTGTACATAACTTGCATCCCCACCAATATGGCCCGCGGATGACCGACGGGAAGCGCTATGACGCCTGTCGGACTCGCTAGGTCATGATGAGCTAGCGGGTAAGTGTCGGGACCCCGAGTATGCAACTTCAAGACCCTTTGTGTATTCCGAACTAGTCCCATGATCAGTAGCTAGCTCACACAGTTTTAACATTGATGTAATCATATCCATACAGCAAACTATAGAAGAAGTAGAGAAATTAATATTAATAGAAGCAAAATACCTTATGGTCAAGTCTTACAAGGTCTGCCGCACAAGGCTTACAACAAAAGAGAGCTTGCAGCGAAAAATAGAACAACTCGTGGAAGCCATTCAACATGCCCACAGGCTATCGAGTGGACGACGTCTCCTAGTTTACATGATCTTCAAAGAACTCCTCTTCATAGAACTCGGAGCTCCCTGGGTCCCCTTTAGCAACTGATCAATCAAAGGGCATAAAGCCGTGAGTACTTTGAATGTACTCAGTAAGTCGTAGGGAAATGTATGCAAATAGTATTCATGCAAGGCTTGACAAGGATAGCTTTATGGTTATTTTGCAGAAAGCAGAATTGACAGGAAATACAGTAAGTAGATTGCAAAGCACGAGTTAAAAGATTAATACATAAGTAATCAGGTTTCTTTGAAACAGCTCGTGAACACCCCCGTTCAATTCCCAGACCACTCGGAACCAACCACAACCACATTTTTTAGAAAGTCTACCCCTTGTGTGAAATCACCAGGCATTATCCATAACCGGGGACACGGCTACTCGAATAGTTTTACACTCTGCAGAGGTTGTACAGCTTGTCCATAATCATCTTATACTATCCGCTCACACACTTCCGAGGTGTGAGACTAAGAGATTATCACAAGGCCTTTACAAAGCTCTGTTTTGACTTAGTTCTGCTCGCTAAGGTTTCGCCATTTTGGACCCCCTCTTGCGCCATGTGAATCCCTCTGTAAACTCGGAAATCACACCACCATGACAGAACCAACCCAAAACATTGCTAATTAGTTAGCCAGGTCCACCTCATAAATAGACTTGTGGTTGCACAGTATGGCCCAGATCAATGGCGCACAAAATTAAGTCCTTAGTGGTTGCTCAGGCGAGACTACCCCATTCCAATGTGCTTCCCGCACCCACCTTTGCCACCTCCCACTCGCCCAAGCACAAATCATTTTCGTTCAACCTGGCCAAATGGCAACCCTTGCCATGGCACAACAAATTGTATCAACAGCGGCTCCGCCACAATTCCATAATTCATTAAGCCAAATTTATCATTATTGAATCATGTGATCGAGAGACATCGTATAACTAAAGCATGACTAAGCAATATACGCACCCATGTTGGTATCACAATAACGTCCAACTAAGATTACCCAACCTATGGTGGTCCAAGGGTAAATGTCAACATGTTAATCACAATTATGCAAAGAGTCATACTGTCGAGTAGGTGTTTAGCTATTTCCCAAACCATTTTTATACAATTAGTCATGCATGTTGATATAAAACCATATATTTTTTGCAAACTGGGTACGGCATGATCAAAGGTCTACAACTTGTCTTTGTTGAAGAGCTGAGATTCTTCGGTCAAGGTTGCCAGGTCCAAGAACTCTTCAGAGAAGCCAGAATCTACACGTGCGAAAAGATCCACATAAATACAACAAATCCAAACCAAAAACAAAAAACTACCAAACTAGAACCAAAAGAAAGGCACTGAATTTAGGAGGCTTGACTAGTCGAGAGGAGGTCCTACTGAGAGGGTGGTCGAGGGAGGTCCTGAAGAGGATACGACTACTCAACGTGGTCGTAAGAGGGATACAGGAAGGATACGACTACGCAACGTGGTCGTAGGAGAAAGGAAAAGAACAGGGCACAGAAAAACTCACCAGGACAGAGAGAGACCGGAGAAGACTGAAGCAGGACGGCGAACGGTGCGGGCGCTCCGGCGAACCCTTCGGCGGCGAGGAGGCGACGATGCAGGCTCTAGCGGACTCTTTGGCAACGAGGAGGCGGCGGCGCAAGCGCTCCGGTGAACCCTTCGGCGGCGAGGAGGCGACGACGCAGGCTTCAACCGGCGGTGGCGAAACTCGAAGCACGGTAAAACTGGGCGAGAGCAAGAGAGTCGGGTGAGGCTAAAGGAGATGAAAGAGGGTTGCTCATGCTTTTATAGCCTGGAGGAGACAGGGAGAGTCGCTGAGAGACTCGGAGGCGCACGAGTTCAAGGGTAGGTGGGCGACAGGACAGAGCACGGAACAAGCGTGCGCAGAAAACTGCCTAGGGATAAGACGGGGCGGGAGTTGCTGGCGGAGGCGACAGCATTTAATGCGCTAGGACTTTTGCATCAGCAGAGACACGACGGAAGGAAGAAGAAGGTGAGCAGGGCTAATAGGTGGGGCTAGTCAAAACTCGGGAGGGTGGTCTAACCAATGGGGTGGTTGTGACCAAAGGGGACGTCGTGACCAAAGAGATGGTTGTGACCGGTCTCTAAGACCACCCGGAGGTCTTCCAGGACCACCCGGGAGGTCTCCCAAGACCACCCGGGAGGTCTCCCAAGACCACCCGGAGGTCTTGGACTGAGGGGGAAACAGAACGAACAGAGAAAGGGAATTCAACACCAGAGAACTCCAACAAACTCAAAATAAACCCAACTTTTGGATTAGTTGAAGTTTGATTTAATAATTTAAATCACTTTTAATTCCAAAATCTCAAGTTAACCTTTAGAACTTCAACAAAACCAAATGGTTATTTTTATTTTGAAAATTTTCAAAAAGGCTCAGAAAATCAGGACATTACAGTAAGCACGGTCCACCCACTTGGTGCTCGATATGCAGGGCATCGTCCGTCAAACAACCGCGGCTCAAGTTCTTTATTATCTTCTTTGACTCTGTGAAGATGTACTTCAAAGTTTTCAGCAGCACCGGTGTTGTGTGTGGGCTGAAGATGGCGGTCTCCGATGCGCTTGCAATGCGTTACGCCCATTCCAACTGAAGTGACATACATAATATGTACATTAACGAAGAATGCAAATATCATCAATGAAACGACCAGAGGTTGCATGTGTCATACGGCGGCGTCACACCGCGAAGCGCTGTGATGATCAAACGAGTGGCGGAGGCTCTCGTGGTGCATCATCTGCTTCGAGCGCTCCGGTGGAGGAAGGGTGAGTCTAGCGCGCGTCCGTGGTACGTACCACTTCAGGTACTCACTGTACGTCCGAACGTCATGCGGACGTTGCTCCTGCAAGACCTCTAAGTGCGCCCTCTCCATTCATGCCGTAGTCCACTCGTGTTGGATTGGTTGGTAGTCCTGATTATGCCGACCCGCCCTCGATTGCCTGTATTTCCGGAAGGATTGACATTAGAAAAGAAGATATAAGAAGTGTAAACATTACTCGGATGAAATTTGATTCACAGGTGTACAGTTTGCTGTAGAACCCTACCATCCAACGGGGGCACGACCTGGTACAAACTAAACTGTCGCATTATGCGCTGTGGCGCGTAAGGTTCTACCATATGTGTGAACACCAGATGGCCGGTCGTCGCCCATAACTCGGCGTCCTGGGTGCATTGCACGGACAGCCTATGTGGCGTTACTGACTGCGCAAAATCTGGAGTCTATGGAGCCCAGATGATGTCGTTGTCATGCAACAACTCGAACTCATTGTGGAACAACGAGTGGCACCTCGCCAATCTGTCCTTGGCCCAGCATATATGGGCAGCAGTACACCGTAATCCCATAGTGGGCCCATCTATCGGGTCGTCCAACTCGACGTATAGGTGCACCGCTCTCTCGAAGGCCCGCCGTCCAACAGGGAAGTGCTCCTAACTCCACAGTTGCAGGAGCACGTAGAAAACGATCAAGTGGGGGTAGCACCGGTGTCGCACCATGAAGCATCACATAACCCCAGTATGTAGCGTAAAAGACGACTGATCCCCAGCTATACTGAGGCATCGGCCCAGCTTCCGCGTCAACCAACGACTCGGCGACGCGGAAGAAGTTGGGTAGCAGAAATCGCCCTGTGTGGTTGGAAACAGGACTCAACCAAAGAGCCGAAGAAGGAAAGCAACGAGGTGTGTCCTAACAACCTTGTCATGTGCATCCTGCGAGCATTGACAACTATAGACTCTCTTGCAATTTTTTCGTGTGGTTCACATTGGAGTATCTTATAATTAATATATGAGTATACCTAAAGTGATAAAGGAGTATGTCAAGTTCTTTTAGGTGGTATATCAAAAGTGGGAGTAACTACACCGGGAGTAGAAAGTATTTTTCATATGTATATATATATATGTATCTATATATATGTATGTATATGTATATGTATATGTATATGTATATGTATATGTATATGTATATGTATATGTATATGTATATGTATATGTATATGTATATGTATATGTATATATATATATATATATACACATATACATACACATATATGTATATATATACATATACATACACATATATGTAGAGATATATATGTATATATGTGTGTGTGTGTGTGTGTATGCATGTGTGTGTGTGTATGTATGTATGTATGTATGTATGTATGTGTGTGTGTGTGTGTGTGTGTGTGTGTGTGTGAGAGAGAGAGAGAAATAGGTTCTGTGCATATCAAGCACCTGGCTGGCTCCCGTGTAATAGGGTGCGTTTGGTTATGTGAACCAGGGTGAATAGGATGGAATGGTACAGGATGGATGGGATGATCCTGAATAAGATGATACAAGTATAGTGTTTGGTTGGTGGGATAGAATGATACAGAATTTTGTTTGGTTGCTTGGATAGGATGGTCCTGGATGGTTCAAGACGGTGTTTGGTTTGATGAATGAGATTGTATTTGGATGACCACAAAAAAAAAATCTTCCTTTTTCTTTTTTCCCTCTTTCTTTTTCTCCCTTATCTTTTCTCCTGCCGACAGTTTCCTCTCCATTTCTTCTTCCTCCCTCTATTCTTCCTCCCTCCTCATTTCTCCCTGGATTCCTTCAGTTAAAGCTCCCCCCCAAGGTGCTCCTCCTTCCTTGGCTCGGGCTCCCCATGGCGCCGCTCCTCCGCCCGCCACCTCCCTTGCCCCACGCCACTGACTGCCCATGGCGTCGGCCCGAGGCTCGGCCCGCCCCAAGTTTGCGCCACCATCGACGCCGCTCAGGCGGCTCGGCCGTGTACTACCCGGCCTCCTGCGCGCCCATGCCCTAGTTAGCTCGACTGCGGCCACGGCCGCCTTGTTCGACCCAATTCCTCGGTTTCTTCTTCTTTCTTTCTTTGGCCGTCGCCGCCACAGCGTCTCCTCCGTCTCCATTGCTCCCTCACGGCCATGCATCTCCGTCGATCTTTGCGCCCCGCCCACCAAGACACGCCTTGGCTCGGCCGACTTATGGTCGTCGTTAGCGTGGCGGCGCTGCTATCGAGGAGGTGGGGAGGAGGAGGAGAGAGAAGGGACGAGTCAGCCGAGCGCCATGTGAGGTAGACGCCATGGGGAGCGGCAACAAGACAGAGAGGACGAGCCATGGTGGAGCGGCAACAAGACGGGAGAGCGAGGTGAACAAATGGTTCAAATTTTTCTCCGAACGAAATGGTTCAGGATCTTCTGGGAATATTCCACTTTGTTGAACCATTCCATCGTGCAATTCAGCCAACCAAACAAGAGACACCACCATATCTTGAATTATCTAGTACAAGGATCAACTCCTTCACTCAACCAAACACACCCTTAATAATGCCCCGCAATCCTATATTGCTGTGTGGAACAAAAAAGTGAGCGCTTCTTTTGTAACTTGTAAGGCAGCAAGTTAACCTGTGCTGTTACGCTGGCATACATCAGGTTGGACACATGGGCAGAATTTGGGGGAGGTTTCGGGAGGATTTCTAGGTGAGTGACCGTGGGTCTGCCTCTTATTGTCTTATACTTTTGTTCAGACTTCGGATGGGCCAACTTTCCTTTCTTTACTTACTTGGTGATATGGCCCGAGGTTACTTAGGGATGAAGCGTGTATCGACTACACCTCGGCGTTTTCCATAACAAAGCCATGAAGAAAGATTTATTAGCAAGCGTACATTGCAGAGCTAACATAGTACTCCCATAGTGCCTGTAAGGCTGTATAAGTAACTGGAGTTTCCTATAGGCATGCCTTTCCTATAGCACACAGTCGTAGCACATGAACCCCATATAGTAGAAGCGCAGAACAAATCGCACTTTCAACAACCAGTAAACGATAGTACATTGTCTCGTTTCCAAACTATTTGCCTTCCTACCGGCGATAGAGTAAGATTTGCGTACCGCTGCCTTACATAGCTTGATGAACAGAAGCCTTGGCGATGGAAATGCGGCAGCTCAGGACATACGAGCTTGGCTTAAAACGCAGGTTGCGAGTAGTATCAGTACATCACAAAACATCCAACAGAGACCAACCTCGTAAGGGGTAACAAGCTCGTGTCCCGGAGGATTGAGACGTAGCAAACGTCTAACTCTCAGTAATCCCTCCCCGACCGAGGCAGCAAGGGCGGAGGTGCATCCGCGTCACAGGTGATCCACAGCTTGTACCAGTGGTCCTCATCGTAGAAGTGTTCCAGAAGCACCGATAGAGACATGGTTTGCAACACATGGAATAGACGGAATATTAGTGAGAAGATTGGTAATGACCATAAAATACTGCAAATTAAAAATTACAACAAATGGACACTACAAATTAATGTACACTAATTTACTTGTGTAAAAATAAACAAGACTTAGTAATCTTGACATAATTAGTCCTCAAGTAAACACATGCCAATGCAAGATATGTTTAAATTATTGGTTGTAACCAACTAATTAATTGGTGTTAGTTGAGCCCATATTTTCGAATTACTTGACCGCATCGGAAACGGTGCACGGTATCTAGCTAGAAGACAAACAATATGTATGTTTGTTGACCATAACCTTGGTACTGGCATGGGGAGTTAGATTGTGCATGTATGTTTCATCTAAAACATTGTAAAATAATCAAGACCAACAGTATGTAGTAATAGGGAGCTGCATGCTCATTGGAGAGAAAAGCTTAGCAGGTAACGTAACAAACATTGCTTTCTTCTCTAAACACCTATAAGCATATTTGATGGTTTCGCTCTCTGATCCATACCTAAAGTATATTTTAATTTTTTAAGTGAGAGTGAATTAGAATGATAAACATTGACAAGTTTATTAATTTTATTCTTTGACATCGTGGAAGATTTGGCTTATGCTTTTGCAGTTCTGCTACTTTCTAATACTATGATAGCATTTTACTCTGGATCCTATGGTACATCCATGATTGAGTTTTATTCTTTTGAAGCAATGAGGGATTGCAGTGTTGTTGGCTGAACATAGCAATTAAGCATTGAGTTACTGGTGTAATATCCAGTTTAACACACACACACACAGAGAAATATCCTAAGATTTCTCTGATTAGAGAACAAAGCCAAGGACTAATAAAGTTCAAATGCGGCTAATTAAATGCTAATAATAAAGTCAAACAGATTTTCCTAAGAAAATTTCTGAACACCTATAATAGGTGCGCCTGAAAAATTACAACTACTTAAGTGTACAGTTAATAAAGAATTTACGAACGATGAAAAATGAACGGAGATAAAAATTACCTACTAAATTGGCTTCTAATGACGACAGTTAATAACGCAAAAATATCCCCGAAAATATCATCGACAGAGCAAGAGAGCGACCGAAAGAGAGAGAGAGAGAGAGAGAGAGAGAGAGAGAGAGAGAGACCGAGCGATCGACAGCGAAACGAAATCGCACTCGCTCGCTCTCTAATTTATAGCCACTGCGGGAAGGAATCCTTCTCCGTGCGAGCTAATTGAAATTTGCATGCATACATGAGACAATGATATGACAATGACAGGATGGGGAATAAAGTGACGACAACGATCGATGGAATTGGCCGGAGGAGAGGTCGGGTAGTGGAATTAGGGGGAGGGACCTGGGCTTCGAAGCTTCTCCAAACAACATATGGAATCTACCGGCAGTTTTTTTTTCTTCGGAGAACCAGACTGGACTGGTTTCCACGTGGCGGGAGGGAAGGCTGTGCGGAGAGGAGGGCACGTGGCGGGTGCGAAAGGGGTACCGCACGGTGGCCATGCAGGAGGGGCCACCGTACGGGAGGGGAGGGTCGGCCGTATGGTGGCCGTGCGGCACGACGCTATTTTTGCATAAAAAAACGAACAACGACGATTGTTCCTGCAAACGTGAGGTGAAAAAATGCCAATACGATCAAAAATTCTAACACATACTACACCAATTGTACACATAGTAAAATGTTCCGGAGACACCCGACGCCTCATGGATCACGGAAACCCAATGCCTAGTCTCACACGACCAATATTTCCATGAGACGTAAGAGCGTATGATTGATGGATTACATGTGATTAGCAGGGTGATGTAAGACCGTTCCAGCATGCCACCACTACGGTTTCGTGTCAGTTCTTACCCGAGTCATCAAGGCTAGCCTGCTTTTCATCACCATGACGCACTAGCTCAGGGTGGAGCTCGAAAAATTTTGTTGGGTACATCATTGATGGAAAAGATGAGCCTATTAAGGAATCAGCGGTTGAATAAATGTTAGCGCTATGTAAATCGTGCATTATAAATATTATATTCATATGATACTTAATGTTTCTATATAATTAGTTGTGAAAATAACTAAATTTTATGGAATAGTGATGATAACAATTACTAGCATTGATAAATAAGTTTTAAATATGTGTGAACATATTATTAAAAATGTGTAGTCATTCTATAAATTTTTATTGGTATACCACACGGCTTGCGTGATAGTTTACATACTCTACGACTCGAAAAACATGTATGATTTTAGTACATCTATACTTAGTGTGCTAGCATTGATGCGGCCTATTTACGTCACACATGTTCTTAATTTTTGTAAGCAAAATATATATTAGTTTCGAATAATTGTATTCATTGTGATGGTTGTAACGGTACAAACAGAGAATTGGATATTTGATTTTTGAGTTCTTAAGAGTTAAATAAAATAAAACATTTTCGTATCATTCACATGGAACCACATAAGCAGAGAGAAAAAGATGTCAAACTGTCTACAAAATCTGAAAAAGGGTATGAAATACAATTTGCCTGTAATTCTTATCGCCTGTTTCGTACTCCAGGGAGTATGTACTCCCACTTCCAATATACCACTTAAACGCACATATTATACGTCTTTATCACTTTCAATATACTTAAATATCAAGTATAAGATACTCTAATGCGACTTGATTGAATTTTTTTTATTGAAGCCCTTTGTTTTTTTTTTGTTATATACCCTTTGTCATATATAGGTGACTGGCCGTGGGTCTGCCTTTTATTGTCTTCTACTTTTGTTCAGACTTCGGAATGGTCTAACTTTCCCTTCTTTACTTACTGATAATATGGCCCGAGATTACTTAGGGATGAAGCGTGTATCGACTACACCTCGGCGTTTTCCATAACAAAGCCATGAAGAAAGATCTATTAGCAAGCGTATTTTGCAGAGCTAGCATAGTAGTCCCATAGTGCCTGTAAGGCTGTATAAGTAACTGGAGTTTCCTATAGCATGCCTTTCCTATAGCACACAGTCGTAGCACATGAACCCCATGTAGTAGAAGCGCTGAACAAATCGCACTTTCAACAACCAGTGAACAATAGTACATTGTCTCGTTTCCAAACTATTTGCCTTCCTACCGGCAATAGAGTAAGATTTGCGTACCGCTGCCTTACATAGCTTGATGAACAGAAGCCTTGGCGATGGAAATGCGGCAGCTCGGAACATACGAGCTTGGCTTAAAACGCAGGTTGCGAGTAGTAAGTAGCAACTATATCAGTACATCACAAAACATCAGCTCCTACCGACCGGTGCAAGTGCAACACCCAGTCAATAATTACTTTGGGGGACATATCACGAAACATCGTCTCATCAGCGGTCAGCAGACGACCGGCGAGCAGAAGGACCAAAACGCTGTAAGCGGCCCTGCTGACTTGGTGGTGCTCAGCTGGTGAGCGATGAGAGCATGCCGCCGCCGCTCTTCGTGGGCAACACGACCTCCCAGCCGGGCCCTTTCAGGGGAAAAAGGGGGGCGGCGTCCGCAGCGCCAGGCGTGCCGGTAAGGTCGCTCCGGTCCATCACCTTCCGGAGGTCCGCGTCGCTAATGTCCGTCTGGATCATCCTGTCTTGCTCATCCTGCTCGTCCCTGAGCAGCGCCAGCAACTCCGCCTCCTGCATTCCCATGAAAAAAGCACCATCAGAGAACATCGCCCAGCGTGCCTTCACTTTGTTGTCGTTTTTGTTATTTTGGAGTTCCCTATCAGAAGCATTATTTTTTAAAGATCTCTGAAGAAGCATTATTGATACTCTATACTTCAGAGGATGGGATTTTTACATCTAAGGCGTTAGGCTTCGCCCTATCTTGTTCAAACTGTCCCTTCCCGATCACCACATGCTCTAGCCTCAACTTTCCGAACGCTTTCTTGATGATCCGTCCCTGCAACAATGAGAAGATGAGCACCTGTCCAACAGAAATAGCCAAGCAAGTCTGAAGATGGCAGATCATCCAACCGCACCTCAACAGAATGTGATGTTGCCAACCTATATACATGCACTGGGCGTGTTTGACCAATCCGGTGGCATCGATCCATGGCCTGCAAATCCATCTGAGGATTCTGCAGGAGAAAGCAAAAGTTCACCATATCACAACTTGACAATTAACTGGAGGTAAAATAAGTATTGTACAAAGGAAAGGAGTACAGCTGCAGCTGCACGCACAACCACCCGTAGGAAATAAGGGTTCAAACAGGGAGATGGCATGCAGGAAGAACACATCTTCTAATGACTACTTGTTATCACATGAACATTTTGTTTGAATGGGTATTACTGTATTACACTATAAAAACCTCATCGATAGAGAATTTTACCCAGTCACTGTCATATAGGATACAGGTATCAGCGGAAGTAAGATTTATACCAAGCCCACCAGCCCGTGTGCTTAGAAGGAAGATATTCATACTGCTGCTCAAGTCATTAAATTCTGCTATCTGCCGCAGAAAAACAGTAGCAAATAAAAACTGTGAGATAATGACAAGTATAGACAACCATCAAGTAGCTAATGGAGCAAGAGTATTTGCCTGAGTAGAGAACATATAGCAAAAGCAATATAAAGCAACATTTAAACTTTAGAAAGACTGGCTCCACAATAATAATAGTATTGTGCTTTCAAGCTACAGTATACCACCTGGGTATTCACATATTATGTCATGAAAGAACTAACGTCGCAGAAACAGTAACATGGAGAAGATATTACAATGCACCCAAAATAATAATTTTCAAAGATTTCCGATTGTATTTCGAGAATGTGCAATTAACATGTGCCTTCAGAACCACGCATGCATAAAGTAATTCAACACATGTTGTCAAATCACATACCAAGCTGTAGTTCACGCACATAATATTGTCGAGCCCGGGCGTAGTGCAATTCTTCAGAATTACTTGCTACCAAATAAAACAGTAATATATAGGCATGACTACCACATTACCTGCCTCCTCCTCTCTTCCAGCTTAACACTACCATCAATTCGGCAAATCTCAAGGCCTTTGGATTCCAAGTAATATTCAATGATGTCCAGAACTTTTGTCCATTGTGAAAATATTAGAACCTACAAATATATCAATTGAACTAAAATTGAGGTCTAGTATTAAAAAAAACATGAAACCTGTGCTAGCATGTGCATGAATACAAGCCCAGATACAAAGCCAATATAAGAAGAGAAAACCATGTACCTTGTGCTTTCGTGCGAGTAGGAAATTTAGTAACCTGTCCAACAGCTGAAATTTACCGCATTGATCCAGAAGCTTCTCAACAGGTGGATACAGACCTGCAAAAATACAAATGTACGACAATGTAAAGAAAAGTCAGGGAACAAGCACATGAAGCAATAGATAATACATGTCCAATGTGGAACAAACCTGATGATTCAAATGCAGATTCCAAAAGATCAGGATGGTTACAATTCTTCCTCAGCTGAATTAATAGATTATTTAGCTTTGCCTTAATGCCAGGTCTCCGCAACACTACAATATAGCCCAAACTTGTCAAATTAGATAATTATTAATTTAGCCGCAGACTGGACTGTAAGTCTAGGAATATGCACGAGTGCATGCATACATACCAATATCTGATTCCTCATGCAAGTATTTGTCAAATGTTTTTTCAACCAAGTGGTCCTGGATTTGCTTCTGATGGTCAGTCATGTTAGCATAAATGATAACCTCTTTCTTTCGTGGAAGCATCTGCTCTACATCCTCCTTCATTCGCCTTAGAAGGAATGGACGCAAAATGGCATGAAGCTTTGAAACAACATGGACCCTTCTCTTCTCTTCAGTTTCTTCTTGTTGTTCTTCACCTCCTTTCCCACAAAAATCAAACCTTCAAAGAAGGCAATAATCAGCTCAACAGAGGCAAAACAAATCAAGTGCAATGCATGGAGCATTTTCAACAAGTGGCTTATTGCCTTTGTGGCATTTTTACAAAAATGCCTCACGTGTTACGGTACCAAAACCCATCTAAATAGTTGTGTAAACGTGTAAATATTACTTGTAGTCATCAGTAGACATTTAAGCAAACACAACATATCAGTACACAATATAAATTTCTGCTATATTCAATAGACATTTCTGCAGAAATGACATATACACAATAAAAGTCAGCCAAAATAAAATAGCATGCACATTCGCTACCCCCACGTCCTTCATTTCAACTAGAACGCTTCTTGGCGGAAAAGACATCCCAAATTTACAACAAGTAAAGTATTGGTAGGCTTTATGAAGAAGAGTGCTTCTGAACCTCATAATACATACAGCTACAAGAGAATATCTGTTTCAAGAGTAGCATTAAAATAGTGGAATTACTTGATTTATAGACATGGTAATTAATGGTGATGGAATTGATATTGCACTTAAAGCAAGTTTAACAGATTCTTTTACATTGGTTTAACCACAATATGCTAGCTTTCGAGACCCAGATGCTAATCACTTTACAAATGCTGACAGATGTCTTGACTAGAACAACCAACATATATGTTCTGCTCAATCCATATACAAATTACCCGAGTTATCAATACAAGATATGGGCCAATGGCAGAGAAAGCTGTTACAAAAACTAGGCAAATGCTACATTGGAATGTTCAAGTAACTTTTAATTAGAATCAAGAGACTCTAGAATCAATACAAGACAAGAAGTGCTTCCAATATATGGTATTTGCACCTCAGTGCTGAGAGCTGAGACTGCACATAGAATGACATGTATAAAAATAACATATGGGAAAGGGTGGTGCTAGTGTCAACTCAGTGAATCATACCATGACTCAAATTCCTGATGCGATGAGAATATATCAGGCAAAATGAAGTTCAGTAGCGACCACAGCTCTGCTAGGTTATTCTGAAGAGGTGTACCAGTCAAAAGTAGCTTATTATCCATAGGCAGTCGCTTTAACTCCCTTAATAATTTACACTTCGCATTTTTCAACCTATGCCCCTGGAAAAAGAAGTATGGAACTGACATGTAAATAGAAAAGCAAGGGAGCAAACCAAAAGGACAATGATTTAGAGCATGTGTTTTTCCCATCACCTCATCCACAACAACATACTTCCACTTATAATGAGCAAGAAATTTTGCATCTGACATGGCCATCTCATATGAAGTCACTATTAAAGGAAAATCCGGTCCAACATTTTTGGGCATGAATTTTCTCCTTATCTCTGCCCGGACCACTTTATCGCCATGATAAATCACACCAGTTAGAGATGGAACAAACCTGAAATTGAGCATCTCCAGATAAGAACATCAATATGGACAGTGAAAGAATTACTTTGGGTACTTTACCTTGAGATCTCATTCACCCAGTTCGAGAGAGTGGAAAGAGGAGCGATTATCATGTATGGACCATGCAGACCTTTCCCTTTGAGATGGGCTAGAAATCCAATAGTCTGGATTGTTTTCCCAAGGCCCATTTGATCAGCAAGTATCCCATTTAGCCCATTCTGCCACAGCGATATTAGCCACTTCACACCCTTTATCTGGTAAGATTTCAACTTTCCGCCGGTCATTAATGGAACAAGGTTGGCTTGCTCTTTTTCCCACCTTTCTTCTTCAGTGAGAGTACAATCATCAGGGGAGCGATCTTCGCGAGATCTTGTAAGCATGGCTGCCACTGCCGTCTTAGCCTTCTTCTGAACAATATTTTATTTTTTGGTTGTCAGAACTAAAAAAAGTTAACATAAAGTTTGGTATATGAATAAGAATAATTATCATTTTTTTCCTTAATATTCACATCGCTTATCAAGTCATCCACTCAACACAACATGTTATCCTAATGTCCTAACTCTTACAGAGGAAGGCGGCAACAAATCTCAAATGTCTATTTTAATTACGATTGTGGAAAATTCATCAGTAAATATTGAAAAGCGGGCATTAAGCACAACACAGCATCCTCCCTAGCATTCTTCCAGCAGCAACACATGTTTCAATACTTGCACAAGATTACTATTGTTGGAAGTCCAGATGAGCAAGTAATACAGACTACACGTGGTATATGACAAACACAACATCTGCATAATCCATCTATCAGAAGACGGGGAAACAGATATGTCCTGGCATATTACAAAAGCCTGAACTCACATCATTGTACTGTGGCGCAGATTTCGCTTTCCTCTTTCTACCACGTCCTTTTTTCTTCTCTTCTACCAGCTCCTCTTCAGCTTGAATTTCAACACCGTCCTGCTTAACCAACAAGCAACACCACCATCATCAACAAAGAAGCAAAAATAACTAGTACTCCCTCCGTTTCAAAATACAAGGCATATAGTTTTTGCATGTTTTTTTCAAAATATAAGGCATGCTTGCGAATTTATTGATGTTTTTACTTGTCTGTCCTTATTTATCAACCCTATCTTTCTCCTACGTTTATAAGTAACACTCTCAGAAACTATAATCTCTCACATTTCCAAGGTATTTATAGCATAGGTAGCAGTCTTCCCCTCTTGTCTTTCTATTGGTTTTGTAACCTTCTTAATCCTCGTGCCTGACCAAAATAGTCTTTTAAAAAGAAACGGAGGGAGTGATAGATTACAAGATACGAAAAAAACAGTCAGAACACAGTGAGAGACTCCTACATCCGTAATCTGCTCCATCTTCTCAAGTAGGAATTCCGAGTAGAGCTGTGTCTGTGTCAGCAGCTCATCCAACTTGCTAAACCGTGCCTTAGGATCAAAAGCAAGTCTTGCAGCTTCTTCCCTCTTTCTGGCCTCCTCTTCTTCCTCTATCTTGACCCGGGCCTCATGTAGCGTCTCTTCCTCCTTCTTCATCTCCTCTGTGATGAGGAATGCATCGCCATTCTTGGCCTCGAGGTCAATAGGCAGAGATGAACTTGTATCCACAAAATCATCAGCCGTCTCCTCCTTGACGGACTGCAATAGCTGCTCTTCCTCCTTCACCGCCTTAACGATGGAGGGTGCATCACAGTTGTCGGCCTCGAGCTTGACAGGCAGGGACGAACTTGCGTCCACAAAATCATCGGATTTCTCCTCCGTGAGCCGCTCCTCCCCCTCTTGCTTAATTGCGTCCCCATTCTTGGCTTCAGAAATTTTCTGATTTTGCGCAGATAATCAGATCAATAACAGGTCGTCAGGCCAAGAACCGAAATCGTTGGAGAACTTCAACAGGCAAAATACAGAAATCGCCCCAAGAAAAGCAAAGGGGCTCTTCATCTAGAGATCTAACCACAAAAGTTTTTAACAATAAATCACCTCGTCCTCCAGAACGGATGTAGGAGAATCTGCGGCGGCGGCGGTGGTGGCGGTGGCGGCGGCGGCGGTTTCCATCTTTACCCCATTTGCCATGGCGACCACCATCCCTTCCGCCGTAGGCCGCAACCAGTTTTTCAAACCCTGACGAAATAGAAGCCCAAATCAGCGATCTCTAAAACCCTAACCAACATTTCATCACCACTAAAACCCTAATCAACATTTCATCACCACTTGCACAAATTAGCACTACTAAACTATAACACAAGTAGGCTAAAGCCCTAAACCCAATCGAGTAAACTAGCAAATCAAGACATGATAGGATGCAAGAAATCTAGCACAAACCGCATTTTCCAAGGAAAAACACGGATTTTCACCGCACAATATACCATACTCCCCCACTTTTTCTCAAAGGAAACAGGGAGGGTTAAATCCTGGAACAAGAAAAGGTTGCAAGAATCAGACCTCGCAAGTTCTCTTCGCAGAAACAGCAGATAAATCAATCGGAAAATAGGGAGAAATGTTGGGGAAGCGAAGAAATGGGAATGGAAAAGGAACGGTAGCGAAGTGGCCCTAATATTTAGAAGGCGACGAGGGCTCCCAACAGGAGAAGAGAGAGGGTTACAGTTCAGGCGGGAAAGAGCGAGGAGAGAGACAAGCGTAAATGCCCTCAAGTTGGAAAATATTTACGGGACTGCCACCGTGGGCATTTCTCCTTGTGGGTCCGGCACCGCAGTGGGGCGCGCCGGGGGCATCCCCGTAATTTCTTGCCGCTGGGGCCGTTCAAAGTTTCAAACCGCGTTACTGCGCGAGCCGTGCTGCACTTGCCGAGCTACACGTACAGCAGCCTGAGCTGGGTACTACCACTGACACGCTGGGTCCACTCTTTGTGACCCCACATGTCATTCAATGAGTTTCAGTGGCGACGCGTGCTTGGGACGGTGGCCCGTAAATGGGGGGCACGGGCGCCTGCCTGCCTCGATCCCTGCAGGGGGATGGTACGGTTGCTCCTTTAAATAGACCCGGTTCTGTGGAAGTTCTATTTCTGTACGGTGGGTCCCTTATGTATGTCTTGTGTGGGTTCACAGTGGAGCGGGTCTACGTGGTTGGGAGGCGTGGGGTGGTGGTGCACTGGTGCGGGCCTCGTGGCTTGCGATGCTTTGCTACGGTAGAGCACGTAGTACCCAATTTAATTGGTTATGCTCGCTGCAGACAAAGGCGAGGTGTGGTGTGGACCGTGTGGTCGTGTGGGCTATGGCTGGCCGTTCAAATTGTTTTCTGTTGTTGTTTTCGATGGCTGCGTCCGGAGTAATGTGTGGCAATTTTTTACCGTTGGGAGCTCGGGGGCAGGCGTACTGACATGCAGAGTTCCGGCAGGGTTGGCTAGCTGTCCTCGTGGTCTATTTAGAACGGCAAAAGCGGCTTTTGGTGTGGTATGGGCTACATGCTGAACGAGTGAGTTTGAGAGATTTGGTATTTGATTGTCTGATTTTTATTTAGATTGACTGTTGTTTTCGAGATAAAAAATATCTGAAATGCATCTGAGGACAGTGATGGCTTGATTGATATCGTTTAATGCAATTAACAACGTTTAACGACAACTAACAACAATTGATGATTATTAGCGACGACTAATAAACATTTATTACAACAAATAATTATTAAAAACAATTATTATAATAAATTTGACGGAGAAAAAAATTTGAAGTTGGAATCCAACTGCTGCCAATTCCAAATCAAATAGAAATGGTATTTGAATCCAATTCTTCATCCCCAATTCAATTAATGGCTACCAAACGGGGTGCAAGGTATTTTGGTAAACTGTCTTATTGGTTTCAGCAAGTAGCTAATTTTACAGATAAGCTATCTCTTCCTACATTCCTCCCCGAATGATATTCAATAGGATGAATGAAACAGGGGCAAATAAGACAATCAGCCGTGTTCGCTGTAATTATAAGATTAAAAAAAAAATTGCTAATAATTCTGGTAAAGAAGAGTGTCAGATCATCTAAAGAGGCGAGTGGCATAAAACCAAATCGAAATCACTTGTATCATGAGGTGTCGACTACACACTATGGTTGATTCTCAACAAATGGCATCAACATCGTTTCCATTGCTCAGTTGGGAAACATCCAGGATTCACTAATAATTTGCAACAAAAAAATTAGATACTGGAGATTTTACACTTACATCTCTGGCCTCCTATAGGGATCGGATAACCAAGTTCAGAACCAACACGGTACAAAAGTATCATCAGGTTACAAGCAAAAAGAGAGTATCTAGCTAACAGCAGCTAGACAGCAAACATGACAAAATGGTGAAACATGAGCGCCGCAGACTCTAACAGAGAATTGGTATCCAGGAATCCTCCTCAACAAATAAACCCCGCCATGTTAGTCCATCCTCGCGCTTAACTGAACACAACAATTGCCATCCTCGCCAGTCGGTCTACCCCTTGCATCAGCAACTCCTTTCTGCTTGTGTCTGCAAAATAGCCCATGTTTGGATCCAGTGACACATGTAGAAGACCAACTGGTTTTGATGCACTTGCCATTTTTTTTTCTCAAAACAAGCTGTCGACTCCTGTCTGATTTATAGTTCTGCGAGAAAAAAGGCTGCTAAATCTGTAGTTTTGCACAATAGAAACTTAAATGTGCAGTTCTCTGATAGTTTTGACACTAAAGTTGTAGGTTTGTGAAATTTACTCTATAAAGCTACCATATTCAAATACTTGACACATATTTACAACACACTATTACTAACACCATTTCAGCGTATAGGCAAGGCGGCAGTTACTGAACTTTGAGCCTACAAAGATAATAGGAAGTTAAATTGAAGCATTACCTCAAATTTGGAACTTTGATGAAATGCAAGAATCCAATACAAAGTTGGAACAATTGAATTCTCATACACATACATGGACATTAAAGATTGCATACCTTAATTTATTCAGCCCACCACTCATCACTTGCCTCAATGGATCCAGTCTTAGGATCGATGCCTAACCTCGATGCATGGAGCTTCAATGTTTTCCAATTGGAATAATTCATTTTCAAGCTGTCCCAATAGTTCTTTAATTGCTTACGATTGTACTCTCTATTAGCGCGTTCTTTGAACTTGGTCATAAGGTTGTGATACCCTTTGTTATTCAAACATTGCACGGGTTTATTTTTGGCTACCACCTCTTCCACGCAGATGCCAATGGACACTTCATTTGTGAATGCATCCCATATTGTAGTGTTTGAGGCTTGTGCTTTATCCATCTACAAGTGTCATGCATTTAAGCCAATATGTAACTATAACATGGAACTGCCATCTACATAATTGCCTAAATGAATTGACAGCTACATGATTGCCTAAATGAATTGACAGCTACATAATTGCCTAAATGAATTGACAACTACATAATTGCAGTCAAAGCAGTATGTAACATCACAACAAACTCCAACAAGACAATCCCAAGAACTCTGCTAAGACATATTACTTCCCTACTGAGATTAACTAAACAAAAACTATCTGTTGCAGTGAAATCAGGACTGCTGAATCTAAGATCAGAAATGATTCATAGAAAACGCGAATGGTGCCAATCTCTTTTTGGTGTGGTTCCCTTTGAAGGCTAAATGGGTGGAACTTGATAATTTCCATAGAAGAACTAAGTTGGTGTGGTTCCCTCTGAGCAAAAACAATTATGGATTCACAGGAGGGGGTAGATTGGAGATTGTACCTTCGGATCGAGGAAGGACGATGCTGGCTGCTTTCGATGGAGGTCGCGGACAGCGCGCTGGCTGCTTTCGATGGAGGTGGCCGGAGGTGCACGTGGCTTCTCGGTGGAGGTGGCAGGAGGTGCGGTTGGGCGGTCGGGGGAGGCGCGGGTGTGCGGGAGGCCCGAGCTGTGGCGACGCGGAGCACAGCCGTCACCAGGGGCGCTAGGGTTCAGGCCAAGCTCTCCTGGGTGCTAGTGGGGTGGGGAACGAAAGAATGGGATTTCGATCGAGTCTAAACAGTTGGTATGGGCGGGTAATAACCCCGGAACTCCAGGGGCATTTACGGAATGCAGACCTGAGGAAGCGCGGGAATCCCCTCACGGCTGGCTTCTGACTTCTTGCCGTTGTGAGGGCTTCGAGCTTCGGGGAAAGCTAGTTCTGAAAGTCGACCATTTGGGACGACTTTTGGCTTTTCGAGGCGAAAAGTCGAAGCTGAAGTCGTCCCAAACACAGCCTCAGGCCCGGACAGCTTCGAACGGGTGGTTTTTTTCGAAGCCGAGAGTCGATTACAATGTGGGAAAGTTAGAAGTCGCCCAGAGGCACTTCTTGCGGCTTTGGCGGAACGACTTTCGATTTTACCCCTAGAGTTGAGGGTAATTTGGGGGTAATTACCTGCTTTTTTTTTACCACTGAACAAAACCCCCAATCCCGCTCGCCCAAAACCCTAGTGCGCGTGCTCGCCCTCGCAACCTTGCCCGCCCGCTCCTCCCTCTTTCATCTTCTCCCGAGCGCCGCCTCTCTCCTTCTCCCTAGGTGTCGCCTCTCTCCTCCTCCCTAGGCGTCACCGCCCTCATCCTCCTCCTCCCAAGCCACCGACGTTCTCCTCTCCCCGAGCTGTCGCCGCTCTCCTCCTCCCTCGATGTTAGTGTCTCCTCCCTCCTCCTCCCCCAATGCGGTTGCTGCCCTCCTCCTCCTCCCCTGACACTATCGTTGTCTCCTCCCCCGCCGCCACCGTCCTCCTCCTCCCCCGAAGCCGACGCCTCCCCCTCCCCTGTCGCCCTCCTCCTACTACCCCCTCCCCCGCCATCGCCGTCCTCCCTCGACGCCACTACCGCCATCCCAATTAGCGGCACATGGCCTATCGCGGTCAAAGTCAGCCGTAGGTGACTTTCTCGCGGTCCCAGTGAGCAGCACGTAACTTTCCGTGGCAAAATTGCGTGGTAGGGGTGCCATTTTTTGTCATTTTGTTCGGGGGCTAATTTTTCTATTTTGTTAAAAAAACGTGTCAAATGAGCTAAAAACTCTTAATATTACAAGCAAAATTGTTATGTTTTCTGCAAAAGTCCCACTTACATTGAGAAAAATATCTCACATGACACTAAAAGTGTTTCCCTCCGTGCTACTGAGTTTTAACTTTGTGTCACGTCCGTCACCTCACGTGTGTTCCTAACCTAGGGAAGAACTTGCATCCACTATGCCATCTCTTGTGTAGCTTCTTGTTTGCTCTGCAATCTCTTAGGTGTGCTTTTTAGCGGGAAGAGGAAGAGTTGGGAGGAAAAAGAAAGAACAACGACAATGGCGTCTTTTCTCATGCCACTTAACAACAAAGTTACGATAGGGTGGTAACCACCTCTTGGTGGGTAGTGAAGTTGTGTGTGTATGACTTCACTCACCAAAGTTCAAATCCTAGTGCCAACCTTTATGCACATGCGGTGCACTTTTAATAGGATTATGTGATGTTGTGGATTTATTCCGGGTCTCCGTCTATCTAGCGTGTGCTACGGGGGCGCATATGCGTGTGCATATGTGGTGGGTATGTGTGCGTGAGCTTCTTCCTTGCAAAAAAAAGTCACGGTGGGGTGACGAAGTGGTACGGAGGGGCACAAAGTTAAAACTCGAGTGATCAAGCATTAACTGTCATAAGTGTTGTAGGCAAAAGTAAAAGACATAGGAAGAAGAAGGGCAAGAGCAATGTCACACGTGTATGCTATCTATGTGACGAGGAAGGTCATATGATAAAGGAATGTCCAAGTTTGAAGCGAATGAGGGGTACATGCTCAGTGGCGGTAGCTAAAGATGACACGGACGTATCAATCGTCAGTCAATCAGGTACTTCTCATTGATGGATATTAGATTCAACTTGTTGCTTCCATATATGTTTGGTGAGGGAAATGTTTGATGAAGAATATCTACGCCCCACACATGAACTACTCCCACACATGGAACTGCTCACTTAGTGGATTAAAAGGAGCATGCAATTATTGAGATGAGAACAGTTACATTGGAGATGTATAATGGAGAACATCGCATATTGACAGGAGTTCGATATGTTCTCGGCTTAAAGAAGAATCTAATATCTGTGAGGTCACTTGAACTTGAAGGTTGTGAGGTATCATTTCGAGAGAGTCATACAAGTTACTTGCAAAAACATTTAATCATGAAAAGTATCTAGAGCAGTGGAGGATAATGATTGATGGGTAATCATCAGAGAAGAGAAACCAATGGGAGATCTGATAAAAATCCTAATAAGGAGAAGAAACATTGTCGTCAGCAATAAGTACTCATATCTCATCTATAGTTATGTGCGTAACCGCAAAGATGAATGCAAAATCTAGCAGTCGCGAAGGCGAAGGTGCAAGCTATTAGAAGAAGGAAGACGTGATGGGACCAACCACATGGTACCAACAAGTAGGTGGAGCTTGAAGGCGGTACAAACCTGTGGTATGGAGAGTTATAGGAACAAAAGGTGTGGTTAACCAAACTACACAACGAAGGAGCTCTTAGGTAGAGGGTATGGGTAGGCTAGCAACACGCATAGTGTAGTGATGTGCATAGGCCCATGTATAGTGGAGCCGACTTGGAGCGAATTATTAGAGAAGCACAGTAACTTCAATAGATAGGAGTCAAGACGGAGATTGTTGAGTATATGTGACTCATAACCTAACCTACTAAGACTTGAAGATGTGTTCTACAATGATTTATATCATAATCCTATTAGGATTAGGATTTCTACTTTGTTTTGGAGGAGAACTAGGGGCACTATATAAAGCCATAAGGGGTGGTCACGGAGAATATAAGCCACAAATCAACTCATCCAAAGCAAGAGACGCACGAGATGATTAGAGACTATGTTATTTTTTAGCACTAGATTTTTGTATAGGGCAAGGATCCGAGGACCTAAAAGGTTCAAGAGGATGTGAGATATTGACAATCCCTTGTACTCTTTTGATGTTGCGCTTGAGGAATTTGTGGCCGGCTTCGCCAAATCTCTCTCCGTCGTGATTATTTCGTCGCTGTTATTAGGTTCTCTCTATGGGATTCATATACTTCATTCTTGATATCATGCACGCTTGTGTCGTATCTCGTAACTCGATCTGATCTGGAAGCTACCGCGCATAAAAAAGGGATATCGAATATAACATCTTGGGTAGCTTCTTGCTCTTTCTTTGCAATCTCTTAGGTGTGTTTTTTTGCTGGGAGAGGAAGTGAGGAGGAAAAAGAAAGAACGACGACAAAGACATCTTTTCACCTACCACTTAGCAGCAAAGTCATGATGTGATGGTAACCATCTCTTGGTGGGGCTGTGGAGTTATGTGTGTACAACTCAACTTACCAGGGTTCAAATCCTGATACCCATCTTTATGTACATGCGAGTGCACTTTCAATAGGAATTTTATAAAGTTACAGATTTATCCTAGATCTCCATCTGTTTAGACGTGTGCTATGACGGCGTAATCGTGTATATAAGTCTTCCTTGATAAAAAAAAGTCACAGTGGGGTTGACGGAAGCGGTACGGATGGGCACGAAGTTAAAACTCGGTGCCGTAGAGGGAAGTGCATTTTGAGGGGCATATCTAAGATAAGGGTAACTTTCAGTTGCGTGTACGGGGTGGGGTTTTCACCATTACAAAAGAAAGCTATGTTTTCGGCAAAAGTCCCACGTTACAAAGCAGGCGCAAATTTGCACCTTCATCGTGTGAGTAAAGTATAGCTGCCCATCAACTAAGAGGAAATGCAAGATAATGATAAGAGATACTCATGTTTCAGGGGTTGTTTGGAGCGCATGAATTCCAGCAGGAAACAGTGGGGGGAAAAATTCCAACATCCCAAACAGGGCCGGGCCTCCTATCATTAGAAGCACCATCGAAGTCATTCGTCTTCCGCGATTGCCTCGGTACATACACAGCACTTCACGTTCTCCAGTTCTAAAAGGAACTCCAGTATACTCAGAAGATTTCGGCACTATTCCGTCGATAAGAGCACACGGGATGATGGGAGCAACATCACATTCAGAGTAAAAATGGCGAATTTTTATAGAAGCCGTTATACAGATCATCGTACAGTACGCTTCTAAAAGAATGCTACAACATAGCTGATGCCTGATTGGTTCCGAGGTATGCTTATAAAAGAATGGTGGTATAGATAGAGCACGAGGTGTCGCTTTCCCTGATCAACTCAGCTGCTGGGCCGGGGCATTGCGTTTGACGGTCGCACTGCAGGGGCGCCATATCCAACCGGTAATCTGTTCCCAGGAACACCCGGCTGGTTTGGCCTAGATGGCAATGCACCCATCCGAGCGGCAATTATCGCGTTCCGCTCCATCAGAAGCTTCTTTCTGGTCTTTTCAGTGTATTCTCTTGTTCGTTGGACCACGTGCTCAATTTCAGCAAATAACGACATCTTCACTTCCATCTTCTGTAACTGCACGAAAAAAGAATTGCAATTATTAGTGGCACAGAACACAGAATGGATCATTAGGAGAGAGAAAAGCATGCACAATTCGTTGAGTGTACCAGTTTTTCAACCACCAGTCCAGCCAGCCGTCGAATTTGAGCTTCTTCCTGCTCAGCGAGGAGCTTAGCCTTCACGGCAGCTGCTGAAACAGCAGTAGCTGCTGCTCGTTTTAGCCTAGTTATGGAATCATTATGGTTGGCGATCACTCTTGAGCTCTTCCCTTCATCAGCAGCTACCTTTTCAGTACTGTTAGGTTCTGCAAGATCAAGACAGATATCACAGAGAAGGGGAAGTCAGCTCACGAGGAACTGGACCACCAGAGCTATGACTTTTGAATGATGCTAAATTCGTTTACTCAGTTCTGTCCCTCTTTTCAATGACTTTATTTTAGAATTCCCACAATTCATTTACTTCACCGTGATCTGATATCACAAAGCCCTTACCAGGCCTATCTTTGTGTGAGGCACTTGGTATATATTTTCCAATATTTGGGAGGAGTCAGAAAACATTTATGTTTGGGAACTGAAGGATCAAGAAGAGAAGCAAGAACTTAAAAGTAGTAGCAGTCATCACCCAGCCCAGGAAGAAAACGGAGAGGAAAATATTACCTTAAAAGATTGACTAATAAAATTACTTAAAATTGGTGGTGATGCAGAACAGAATAGTTTAAGCAACTCTACCTATAGAATTGAAGGGTGATAACTAACTGCAACAGTATGTCTAGCCTGGTACTTTAAAGCCCATTAGCAACAAACGACATTAAAAAGGTAAAAAAAATACTAAAGCTATTCATAAAGGTTTTTCAATTTCGAATTCCATCACAATCAAGCCAACCAAAAGGACATATTCGTGAAAGACAAACATGGTAAAGTGCTACATAGAATATACTTGTCAGTTAGATATAAAATTCTGAATTTAGCTGCCCTTGCTCAGAATAGCTCAATCTGATGGCACGGCAACAGATTATGATGGACATATAGTAATGTGAAGAACCTTAGCCAACATTAGCAGAAATATAGTCGACATGTGAACTACTCACATGTGCAATTGATGCAAGTCAATGGTAGCAAGAAAGGCTTCTAGACTAGTAAATAATGAGAAGCTTTAATTAATCAGAGTGCAGGAGTTGAAATTGTATGCTTAGCCTGTACTGGATTCATACAGACAGTTTCTATTAAAAAAATAGATGAAGTACCTTCCATGTTGCCATTTCCCAATGTTTGGCTTTGCTCGTGTTCTTGTATGATAGTTGGGGTACCAACTGCATCTTCAGTCTTATTAAGCTCGATCTTGCCTTGTGAAGATGAATCATCAGCTGGCTCCACCTCAGAACTTGGTTTGTCCTTTGCCACTTTAGGATTACTTGTGCCCGTAGTACTTCCTGCAACAACTTCTTGAGAAGCTAACAAAACACGTCCATTTGTATTATTTGGTGGAGTAACTGAATATTTCGTAGAACTTAATGAACCTTTCGTATTGTCAGATGCACTCTTGTCCACAAGAGGAATTGGATCACATGATTCCTTAGCATTACTGGACTTCGGCTCCACTGAGGGGGCTTCATCGCAAGATACATTCTTATTGTCTGATTCTTGGTGGTCTTCTGGTGAAATGGATGAATTGTTTTGCTTTTCCACAGATAAAGCACCCTCTTCCTTTTCATTGATGTCCTTTTTCTCAGTATCAATTGAATTTATAGTCATGTCCTCATCTTTTGTTTGATCACCTACTTTATTTGTATTACTGCAAATTTCATTTACCTCATCAGCAAAATCTTGCAATAGCACTTCTATATTACACAGGTGCAAGCATTGCTTACCTTACACCCACAAAAATGTCTTTCAGATCACTCGGTGGATCCTCGAGAATAAAACAGTGCCTGCTTGCTAATTGGAGTGCAGGAGACAGCTCAGAGATAGCTTTTAGTGAACTACGGCATAAAGTGGTAGCATCGTCATCTTCCACAAGTCCAACTAAAAACGCTGCCTGCAAAGACATTTAATAGACCTGCGGGTAGTAAACACTGTATAATAAGTAAAGATGTTGAAGGGTATTAGACAGTGCTTACCAGTGCCATGACAGGATGTCCTGCGTTGGCAAATGAACCTTCATGTTCTGGGAAGTGACCGACAGCCTTGAATGCAGATTTCAGGATATCAATAGCAACATTTGACACATTTTCACCAGAAGTATCAACATCGACAGAACTTTCCTTCACTGTAGGGTCAGCATCAGAAGTTTTTTTTCGCTTGTCAGTGTTCGGAGATGTAACTGAATCTGTGCCACCTGAATTCTTGGTATCTTTATTTTCAACAACACTTCCTTCTTCTGTTTTTGCTTCTGCACGATTTCCCTCTTCTTTCTCTGAAGGCTTCTCATCCACAGTATCTTTTCCTTCCACTTTCTCTTCAACTTCCATTTTCTCAGGTACTTCAGCAGTGCCTTTTTCTGCTAAGGCTTGCTCTGTGCTTTCCTGGATATTTTGATGAATATCTTTACCATCATGAAAGCGGTCCTCAATTTGCATTTGAAGAAAGTGTAACATGCACTGTGCTTTTGTTTTTGTAGCAACATGTTCGGCAATCTCAGTCCATTTTCCACCAAAAATTTCTAAAGCTTCTAAAAGAAGCAATGTCTCCTCATCAGTCCAACTAGTACCACTAGCACCAGAGACTTCTGCAGAATCCATGAGGATGAAATCAGTTTTGGCCATGCCTGTATCGAACTTTCCTTCGTTGTAGCAATCAGAACACAGGTCAAAATCTGCCTGTAGAAATAAAAGAAAATCAATACACTTATTTAAGACATTATTTAAAAAAAAAAAATCTTTTGACATGTCATACAAGATGAAAGCACCAGCAATAACAAAAGATTTTGCTTCAGGAAGAGAGGAGCAATACAAGCAATACAGGCTACAGAGAAATAATTTGAATCACAACGTACAGTACATCAGTATGATTATAATCTCTGCTATTTGTGAGAAGAATCAGCCTCTTTCAAGGTTAAATTTCGGCAGCCAATATTGAATATTTCATATCTGATACTCCAATAGTCAATTTTATACAGTGTAGACAAGGCCGAAGTTATGACTGCTAACAATTCAGCTGTTGCCTATCAATTTGAAACAAGGCTTACATTTTTCGCTAATAAAAAATGGCTTAAAAACGAAATGTGATTCTAATAGCAAAAAACTAAAGAAAAAACTGCTAATTGAACAAAGATGTTGAACCACACTTCTGTTGCATCCTCAAATTACGTTCATCGTGTGTAAGAGAATAAGAGAGAAAATAGACATAAGAAGGAAATTCACAAAAAAAATGTGTACAGAAGAACTCCAATCCATGTCCAAATTACATAACATATATCTGACCGTACTATACTTTCAAATATAGAACCTGCATCACACAGTTACTTGATCCAAAGTGCAGAAACATACATGCTATAAACACGGTGATAAAACTTATAGTAGTGTAGCGAAATTTCAGCAGGGACTGCAGGCCTGCAGCGCTGAAACAAACCTGGGTCCGGCAATGGAAGCGCTTCCGTGAGCAATCAACTGAACATGAGTTGCAATGGTACTCAACGGAAGGCTCAGCTGCTGCAACAACATCTTCAATTAGTGCAGGGTCAGGAAGCAAGCTAGGCAGAGGGGCTGGAGCTTCCACCTCTCCTTTCTTGGGTAAAGGGACCATATATGATTGAATCGACTCAAATTTAAACAGCTGCTCAATCAGAGAAGCTTTCTCTTCCTTGTGAGAATTGCTTTGGCTCTCCTCTGGCTTACTCTCCTCCTGACCAGCTGGTGGAAAAGGGTGGAAGTTGATCAGGCCCCAGTGATCCAAGAACTCCAAGACTTCCTGTCGAGCATCGACCTCCCCAATTGACAGCTCAGCCAAATCTTTGGACTCCAGCTGCAACTGAGGATTAGCATGAAATTTCATCATGATGAAATTTCTAATCCCCAAGTATATCTCAGGTGTCCGCTTCTCAGATTTGCCATTAAAAAACGAAGGCAATGTTTGCTTCTCGACTGGGTGGATTTCCTTCCATGAAAACCATCCTGTCGAAGAAAAAGGTTTTAATTTGTGCATTTTGAATTTGAAAAGAAAATTTGTCTTAAGCAATGAATAAAGAAGATAAGACACACAATGGACATCATAGCTAACATGGTTGGAGGGTGGGAATCGAAACAAATAGAATGATCTGCCTGCTGAATGGAATTTAAAATAGTTTAGTTCTATAAAAATGGTTGTTAGTATGCCTTGAATAGAAAAAATAACAGTGCATTACACGAAAATGGGGCTATACAAAGATCAATCCTATAAAAATGGTTGCTAGTATGGCTTGAACAAACAAAAGCCATACATTATAGGAAATGAAGGGGTTATACAAGGATTAATTTCAACACAGTTACTAGCTTACTGCAACTACACAAGAGATAGGCAAGTTTACTGTATTATCACTATCAAGATTTACCACGGGTTGCTTTCTCTTATGTGCTATTGTAAGCAAGGTGTTCTATTTTTTTCAAGATTCTAAACAAGGCATTCTATTGTTTCCATCAAACAATGAGCAAATACCATAGTGATTGTGCTTGCCTACATGTACTCTCAAAAGAAAAAGAGCCATACTCCAACCACATGGAAGAAAGCAAAATGGTGAGTACTCACCTCCTCATTTCCACAACAAGCAACAGCAGGAAAAACAAAATACACATTATTACCAGTTTACCACTACATGCTGTAAGTAATAAAGGCAATGCTTGTATTAAATTCATATCTCAAGCAGTTAAATCAACAGCATGAGCATGCCCTCAAATTGAGCTAAATCTACCCAAAAAAACTGCAATTTAACACATCAATATGCAAAGTACGCATGCCAAATTAGCCGAATAGCGGCAGCAACGTTAACCATTCAATTGCAGTGCGAGCAGCTAAAAGTCCATTCTTGCAAAGCATTTAAAAGCAGGAACAAAACATGTCTTCGCGGTGAACTAGTAATTTACCGAACGCTTCTACACAAACACCCACGACCAAGACGCAAACTCGTCACAAGCATCCCCGATTCACTACCCCAACCGAGAGATCGCGCTACTGTTGAGGGGGAGGGAGGCTCACCGGCGAAGGTAGGGACCACATGGACGCCAGTGCCGCGAGATCGGACGGCCTCGAACGCCTTGTCCACCAACGGCGTCTCTTCCGCGTGCGTCTCCTCCCCATCGAGCCGGATCACGTCGCCCTCGCCCTTCCCGCCGCCCGTCCCCGATCCACCGGCCCCCGCCGCCGTGGGAGCCACCTCAGACGGCGCGCCCGCGAGCTTGTGCGGCGACTGGCGCGCGGCGCGGGTGAGTGGCCCGCTGTGCAGCAGATGCGGAGGGATGTGGAAGGCGTTGCGTTCCTTGGCGTGCCTCTTGGACGGCGTGAACGACGACCCGGCTGACTTGCGCTTGCCGGCGCCGCCGCGGCGTCGGGGGGCCTCGGCCGGCGACCCGTCGCCCTGCGGCGCGACCAAGGGTTTGGGCTCCATGGCGCGGCGGGGCTTGGCTTCTCCTACCACTTCCGCGGCGCCGCCGCGCCGAGACCAACCGGAGATGGGGAGGCGAGTGCACCGCGCCTACCCCTGTCAGTGCTTTCCGCTCTTTCTTCTTCTCTCCTTCCTCCACTGTTTCGGACTTCGGGTCTGAATTTTTGGGGATGCGTCGCTGGGTTCCCTTAGCGGCGTGGTGCTGTCTCACTGGCTGCTGGGGTCCGTGCTGCCGGTGCCTAACGCCGGCAGAGTCAGCCACCACTAAGTCTCAGGCCAGACCAACTGTTCTCGAGTTGAACTCGTAATGTGATAATTTTTATAGACGTTTGATCTTAGATCTCGGATCATTGGCCTAGCGGCCCGAGGTCTACCTCTGCTCGCCGAATAGCCCAATTGGTTTGCATTTTGCTGTATTTCATTGCAAAATTCTACAAATGGTCATGTATACGTTTCTTGTTGCGGAATATTCCATACAGTGAGGACATGTCTTTTCTAGTGATATAAATTAGCACCGGCCCAAAATAAAATCTTTAGAAGCATGCTAATAGTAGGAGGTGATTAAATCACTCTAAACATATCACCGAAGTATATGTGAAAGTATGATATTCCAGTACCGCTCATAAAAAGTAACGCCTATAACGCCATAGAAATAATTTATGTAGTAGAAAAGGATTTACATTGTTTTGCCAAATACATTGACTTTGGAACTGGCGTAATTTTGTTTATCAAATTTGGAAAGCTTTGGTTTAAAAAGGTTTATATCTTGACATATACCGCCCAAGAAAACTACCAAATTTATCCTACGTCACGGTATTTTACACATGTAAATACAACCTACAAAAATCAATGTTTATACTCATGGAATTTCGGTAGCGTCCTATGATAAGTCTATAGAACAAATATATCGAAATTATCGTAAACAAGTTTACTAAAAGGAAAGTAACCTATCGCAAGATGTTTTGAGATGCGAGTTTGATCCTAGTTGCACAACACATGGCTAACATCAATTGTCAACACTGTTGGGCAACAAATCATCGCAAGATGTTTTGAGATGCGAGTTTGATCCTAGTTGCACAACACATGGCTAACATCAATTGTCAACACTGTTGGGCAACAAATCAAAACTATTCTTGATAGTAGGCTAGGCTATGGTTTTTTCTTTGTTTTCCATCGAATGAAAGCAAGAACAAAACATATGAAATTCGTGTGTAGCCAGCACTAGCCAGCCCTTGGGGTTTGAATTTTCAGCTAGCATTTTTAGCTGGGCCTCGGGCCATTGCTCCAGAGTCCTGAGGCCCAGATCTGCCCTTGGACACTGGCAACACCGGCAAGTTAATCCTTTTTAATAAGAGAAATACACGAAAAGATATCCTCCATCATAGGTAGCAAGTAATATCCATTTAGATTTAAGAAAAATCCATGTTGGTAGTGATCTTGGTTCCTTTAAGATAGACTTGGCTAGGTTTGTGTTGGTTTTGCATCTTTTTCAATAAACTTGACAAAAACAAAGGGGCTTTCCTTAAAAATACAAAGGGGCATCAAATTGGGCTCAGCTAGCTAAGTCCATTATTTCTACCTAGCACAGCCTTAAATTCAAGGTTGGGCTAGGCTAATTTTGATCAGGTTTATCAGTATTGTACCCATTTTCCTACCGAATGGCTCTCACTGTATACGACATAGTTTTCTATGTTGACATTTTGACACGAATAATTTGAATCTTCTAAAAAAAGAATAAGATGTTCCGACAAAACAAAACCGGTGCATTCATATACTGTCCTGTTGCTACAATTCTACAAAAGCCTCATGCTAGCCTTGGCGCCAAAAATAGCCAAGGAAGAAAGAAAGGGGGAATCTTTTTGTGTTTGTGTGTTTTCTGTAACTTCACTGTCATCAAAATTATACTAGCTACGAGCCTACGACAGCCATGGTTGATGGAGTGTGCACGTGTGCATTTATTTATAATTAGAAAGGTTAGTAGTGTCTTCATCAATAAGATCTAGCAAATCAAATTACCTAATGCTGTAATGAAATGCAGTGTTGTGCATGCATAAATTAGCATGGTGAGCACAAACTCTCGTCCTTAATTTGCTCCCTCTTGTTAGGCATACCGGGTCAAAGTTGAAACGATGCGCACCCGCTCAAATCTCCTACTACCCCGATCCCTTCGCCTCCCCCTCGTCGAAGCCACGCCACACACGTCGACGCAGCTAGCCTCCTCCGCCTCTCCCCGCCACCGCCGCTGACGATGTCGTCCGACGCGCCGCCGCAGCCCATCCAGAGCGCCAAGGCCGCCGTGGACTCCCTCGCTGCAATCCTCGGCGACGCGCTCCCGGACTCCCTCGCCGCGGCCGACGACCCCGCGGCCGCGCTCCTCCACGACGCCGGCGTCGCCCGCGCGGTCTGCGGCCGCCTCCGTGGCGCGGGATCGGGCGTCGGGGACGACGGTCTCTGCCGCTGGCTCTACGACGCCTTCCAGTCGGGCCTCCCGGGCCTCCAGCTAGCGGTGCTGCGGTTCGTCCCGACCCTCGCGGGCGTGTACATGTCGCGCGCCGTCTCCCGGAAGCCACTCGCCGGGTTCGAGGCCGTGCTCCTTGCGCTGTACGCGCACGCTGCGGCGCAGCGGGGCGCCGGGGAGCCCGAAACCGTCGCGCTCCCGAACCTTGGCAACCCCAGCGTGTACCACGAGTCCAAGTTGCCGGCCAAGGCCAAGGCCGCCGAGCTCGACGTCTCCGTGCTCTCCCCCGCGCTGGAGCCGCACGGCACCATGCGCGCCACGCGCCGCGCCCGCATTGTCGGCGCCGTGCTGGAGCTCTACCACGGCAAGCTCGCGCTCATGCCGCTCTCCTCCAAGATGGACTTCTGCGAGTTCTGCGTCGCATGGACGGGGAAGCGCAGCAAGCTGGACGACGGGCCGCGCGTCTCGTCCGCGTCCGCCTCCGAGGGCGGCGAGGAGAAGTGGCGGAGGGTGCCGCTGCCGTGGGAGCTGTTCCAACCGGCGGTGCGGATCGTTGGGCACTGCCTGCTGGGTCCCACGTGCTCCGACGAGCTGAAGGCGCAGACCGCCCGCGCGGCGGAGTGCCTGTACTGGAGGGCCACGGAGACCGTGGACGCGCGCGCGATGCTGGCCAGCAGGAGCCTCGTGAGGCTGTCGCGGATGGCAGAGGAGCCGATCCCGGAGCCGTCCTTCTCCGGCGCCGTCGAGAACATGGCGGAGCTGGAGGCCATGAGGGCCAACATCCTTAGCATGAAGAACTGACTGACCACCACGAGCAGGAGTCGGGTTAGTAGCAATCAGGGATTCAGTCAAATTGCGATCACAATTCCACAACTATATGATGTGTGCCGTTTCTTTTTCATGATCAGACACCATAAACGCTCCTCGATCTCTTCTACGAAAAATTGAGAGATCGATCGAGTGAATAGTAACTACATATCACGCGTGTGCGTTCATTGAAAATGTCTGGTGGTTTCTGGAATGGGCATGCATGAATTGCATGTCGTGGTGCATCAACGTGCTTTACACACACTTAACACACCGTCCTCTACACACACTTCGAATTTAACTTTTTTCTACCAAACGCACACGCTTGTATGTACTCTAAAATCGATGAATATCAGCGTCAAATCCGAGACTTAACCCTCGTGGACACACCCGCACACCCTCGTGGCCAGGTTTCTCGTTCGTGCAAGCCAGGGGACTCTCAGGCATCCGCGCAGAACTGCTGGCGTCTTAATTTTTTTCTCTTAAGAAAAACAGAGGGAGAAAAGTCACTTCCTCTGTTCCTCTTCCTCGCCTCCTAGGAAGAGTGGCCGTTTTCAGCGCGAAGTAAATTGGCAGTATAGCAATGACACAACAAAGAAACGGGGGCTATCGGCAACATCTATATAACTCGACAGGGTTGCCAGGAGGAACAGTTTACGGATCATCTACAAAATACTCCATTCCGTTCCTTTCTACGGAAAATCGCGAACTGCAATTCCAGTGTAATGCTAAAATTACTCCACTAATGGAGAAATGAATGGGAAGGGAGATTACCTCTTCCACGTTACTACTCTACATCATTGAAGACGAAGAATTCAGAGAAATCAGGTTTGTGCAACCAGTTCGACCATGCAGTTTCGCCGAATGTTTCAAATATAAGAAATCAATATTAGGAGAGACGCAAGGAACGGCATTTCAAATATAAGAAACCATAATGTTTTACTTCTATTCATTCATTCACGAACCAGAGCACTGGGTCTTTACATCCCGCAAAGTTCAGACACCAAATCACCCAAAAACCACAAGAAACACCGCATCATCACCCAGACAAGACTGGTTCTCGCGGCAGAGGAACTCTCATGTGCTCAAATCGCTCAGAACTCCTGGGAGGCGGAGCCGATGTCCCCCTTGCCCCCGGCCTTCTTGGGCAGCAGCGTCTGGTGGATGTTGGGCAGCACGCCGCCGGCCGCGATCGTGACGGTGCCCAGCAGCCTGCTCAGCTCCTCGTCATTCCGCACCGCCAGCTGGATGTGCCGCGGCACGATCCGGTTCTTCTTGTTGTCCCGCGCCGCGTTCCCGGCCAGCTCCAGCACCTGCGGCCACATGAGTCAATCAGCCATGGGGATTACAATCAAACCTTCACAATCCAAATCACGAGATCGGATCCGCGAGGATCGAGTGAAAGGGGGAGAGGGGGGGGGGGATTTGGGATTTACGTACCTCGGCAGCGAGATACTCGAGGACGGCGGAGAGGTACACGGGGGCGCCGGCGCCGACGCGCTCCGCGTACTTGCCGGCCTTGAGGTACCGCGCGATGCGGCCGACGGGGAACTGGAGCCCGGCCTTGGACGACCGAGACACTGCCTTCGCCGACTTCGCCTTCCCGCGGCCGCCGCCTCCGGAGGAACTCATCGCCGCTTCGCCTTGGGGAGTCTGGAAGCTTCGAGATTGGAGATTGGAGAGGTGGTGGTGGTTGGAAGAGCGGCGCCTGGGGTTTTATAGTGTTAGGGTTGGGGTGTGAGGCGGGCTGTGATTGGCTGGGACGGGGCAGGCGCGGATCGGGGACGTGGCACGACAGCTTGGCTAATAAAATGCTTTCTTTTCACTTATTTCGAGAGGAAATGTTTTCCTTCTTTCTTAAGAGGAATAAAATGTTTCCTTATATTCTGTTTTCACTTCCCAGGATCGTTTATATTGGAGTAATACACTACGTAACATGAATATATTTGTTTTGCTTTAGAAATCACGAATACTAGAACGTTTGGCTAATTCTAAAAATTTTGTGGCACGAAAGTAGTGATAAGTTCATAACAAAGTACCTAGTCCAAATCTTGTAATACATTGTTGCGCATATTTTTTTTTATAAAGACCGGTTGATTTATTATTTGATCCAATAGTGTAAATCAGCATTTATCCGCTTCCAAAGCACCGCTCGAAACGACTCCGGTAACAATCACACAAGTGTGGCTATAACTTGCATATAGCCTAGAACTCTATGCAAACCGGTTTTCTTTGTGTGTGTGCATCTATTTTTTTAAAAAAGTTTGTTGCAAATTGGTTTCTTTTTAGACAAGATTTTGTTTACTAGATCGGTGTAGTGGGTGGGAGGGATTGAGGTGGTGAAGTTAAAAGATTATGCCCACGGCATGAGGAAAATCGACATACCTAGTGTGGGTTGTGTGCATGAGGGGTAGGAGTTATATTTCAGTGTCCACACACTAGTGTAGGTTGTTTGCATGAGGGGGATGAGCCAACTTTTGGCGTGCAGGAAGAACATGAGTCATCTTTCGGCAAGTATTCAATGCAGATGATTTATAGTGGCATGTCATTAGGAGTGATCTCCATCGTCCGATCAAAACCGAAGGTCCAGATTAATCGCTACAGTGGTGTTGCTACAGTAAATTGCAGCAATGCATGTGCGTTGTTGCTATAGTTCTGTTGAGCATCGTTCACCTCTTCGCAAAACAATGTTCACACAGTACTGGTGCGCATGAGGGGCTGAGCTAGCTTTCGGTGTACCTACACCAGTGCAAGTTACGTGCCTGAGGGAGATGAGTCATCTTTCGTGGTACTTGCACGGGTGTAGATTGTGCGTGTGAGGGGACGAATCATCTTTTGGTGTGCCTACATTGATGTGGGCTATATACATGAGGAGGATGAGGCATCTTTCGTCGCACCTACGCTTAGGGTTCACCACTACAGAAAAGGTCTTCACAGACGGTTCAAAAACGTCATCACAGATGGTTTCATGAGCCGTCTGAGTTTATGGGTCAGTGATGACATGGGTCATCACAGACGGTTTTTGAACCGTTTGTCACAGACGGTTCTTGTTCAGAACCGTCTGTGATAGTCTATTTTCACAGACGGTTCTGAACAAGAACCGTCTCTCATAGTTTTTTCTATTGAAAAAAAAAACGGATTTGAGTCAAACCAATCAATTACTAGATAGTAGTTTCTATATGCAACCTCTAGCAAGACAACTAAAATCCAATTAAAATTCTGATGGCAAACACATTATAGGAAAGGGAAACCAAAAGGTTTCATAACGTCCCCTCCGAATGGGAAAAAATAATAAAGTTACAAAGCTAAACTAGTTAGAAACTATCTATGTCTCCAAGCTTCTGAAGAACTCATCGGCTTCTTGGATTGGTCTTGTGAGCTCCTCTCTGTACCTCACCAGCATATCACAAGATGTTCTTGCATGTCGTCGAGTTCGACTCAAGCTCGTCGGCAAGGAGAGACGACTGAAAACCTCCAGGTTGCTCCGACCTTAGGTAACACAAAATTAAGATAATTTTCTTTACAACAAATAGCCAACAAATTGTGTATGTTATGGGGGTGTACACGTACCTTCCAGTAGTCTACCTCCTGCAGCAGACAAAGAGCTCCTCCGCATCCCGCCTCCTCCTCGTCGTCGGCTGTGTCTCCTCGCTGAACCACAACAGGGAATCGAGGGTGGTCGCCGGAGCTCGGTGTGGGGAGGGGAGAGGGAGAGACTAATGGAAAACAAGGCTGGGGTGGCTATAATATATAAGGACAGCGCCAAAATATTTTGCCTCCTGCGCGTGCGTTCAAAATTTTTTGAACTCCCGTGCTACTAATCACAGACGGTTTCATACAAAAATCGTCTGTGACGACATATCACAGACGGTTCTTAATATGAACCGTCTATGATAAGTATCTTATCACAGACGGTTCGTATTAAAAACCGTCTGTGATATATATATTTTATCACAGACGGTTTGTATTAAAAACCGTCTATGACTTGGAATTTTCCTTACTCTCTGATTTTACCATGGCTTAAAATCACTAACACTCCGATTTTACCATGGTTTGAATTTTCCTTACTCTGCAATTTTACCATGGCTGTAATATATATCTTATCACAGACGGTTTTCAACATGAACCGTCTGTGATATTACTTCTTCACAGATGGTTTTTAGCGTAGTCAGTAACACAGACGGTTGCTAAACCAAAACCGTCTATGATTGTATTTAATACAGATGGTTTTGGTCAACCGTCTGTGATGAGGCGTCCAGTATTAGCCTTTTTGTAGTAGTGGTTGTACATAATTACACTGAACCAAAAAAATCAGATCGAGAAAACTGAACCGTACCGGTCAACTCGGTTTGAACGATATTCGGTTCGGTTTTCGAATTTATGGTTTTTCCGAGGTTCGGTTTTTTTTGGGAAAACCGACTGAAAACCGAATTTCCACTGTTGCTTTGCTAGCTTGCGATGTCTTTGTATTCTTTGTTCCTTTGTCATTGCCGATTCTTTGTGTCTGTGAGCTGTGATGGACCGATGGGTTGATGTTGAATTGGTGATGGGCCTAGACAGTGGACATGGGACCAACTTCACGGACAACAACAATACAATACGACGATTGAATTCTTTCGTTAACACAAACGTTTTGCATGAGTTATCAAGTATTCTATTACATATTTACATTAATGCTTAATGAGTAAAGGCATGCAAATTGCTTAATGAGTATCAAGTACATTAATACTTAATGAGTAGGCACGTAAATTGCTTAACGAGTAAAAGCACATAGTTATCAAGTACAGTTCTACAATGTATACGGTAAATATTTAATGACCGCAAGTTGTGGACTTGTGGTATCATTCGCAATTCGCGTCAACTTTGGTAAATATGGTATTTATCGATACTGAACCAAAATAAAGTGGTATTTACTGATATCGAACCGTATTTTAAATAATATCATATTTACCGAATTAACAATACTGTATTTACCGCATGCATCGTACTTACCGAACCGTATTTACCGAAAAAACGGAATGAACAACCCTACCTACGCTGGTTTATAAGTGAATGTGAGAGGATGGACAAATACACTTTTATAACAACAAAAATTAGTGTCACTGGTGTGACATTACTTTAGTTCTAAGGGGTGTGATAACTTCCAATATGAGTGAGTAGTGAAATACTCACTCTAGTCACAAAACAATTTTGTTTTCGATACGTGCAGTCAAACTTTTTAAACTTTGACTATTGATATCTTTTTCAATATTTAGATTTAACACATGAAAATGGTATGTATAGATTTATCTATAAAAGAATTTCACCCATTTTATTTGAATTAATAAAACTTAATTGGGAATTTTTGAAATTTAAAATATTTAATTTGACTAATGTAAACATCGATGAAATGAAAAACAGTGTTAATTGGATTCCTTGTGCTCCAAGGAATTTTTTCTATATTTTATTGGATTTTTTTGAATTTTTTTGCTATTTATTTTTGTCTCATTTGGATTTTAGCCCTTTTCTAAATTCTGAAATCAATTATCTTTTTCCTTTTCTCTTATGGACCAAATTGTCTTGGCCCATTCCCTTTCCTCTCCGCCGGCCCATCTCCTCACTGCCATTTCTCCACCGGCCCAGCCGTAGCCGCAGCCACCTCTGCGCCCTAGGTCCACTTGCTAGTGCCACTCGCAGCTCTACCGTTGTCCGCACACGCCCGCTGCCGCTCCCGTGTTCATCCCGGACACTGTGTCCGTGTCACCACTAGTGTCCGCGCCCCACATGACTCCCCACATTATAAAGGTCACCGCCCCTATGGGCATCGCTTGCCTCACAATCCGCCACCCTCGGTGCCCTAGCCGCCATCGCCGGAACACCCCCGTGTGCCGCCGCCAAAGGTCTTCTTCTCCGCAACCGGCGTCATCTATGCTGATCCGTTCCTCCACCGTCTCACCTCCTTGAGCCTCGGCATTTGCATCACCGGTGTTGCCTCGTCCTTCTCTCTGCCTTGCCTCCACCCATTGGAGCTCCTGAGCCTCTGTTCGTCGAGGCTGACTTCATCGTCTTCCTATTCGGACGTGCCCGCGACACCCGAACTAGTTTCTTCGCGTTCCACATTGCCTCGGTGAGTTCCCCTCGATTTTGCCTGTGTCACATTGTGTTCTAGCCCCCGATCTACACCTCTACACTTTTGATTTTGAGTTTGGGTCACCATGAGCAAAGATCCCCTTCATTTGTTTCTTCTCTGGCCACCATCCTTCACCGGCCGTTCCTCGTCACTCCGATGAGCTCCCGCCTTCATCGACCCCACCATCTTCATCCTCGCGCCGTGTTCTATGTCGTGCTTCCTATCCTACCCCGTCGCCAAGGCGTCCTTCCTCGCCGTCGCTGTTCCTCACTGTCGCATCCACGTCACTACCTTCGCCTCATCATCCTCATTCTGTTTTGCACCTTCTTCGCTTCCGCCGTGGCCACTATCGCCTGCGACCTTCTCACGGCCGAGCACCACCGTGCCGCCCCGCCACCTCACCGGAGCCATGTCAACGCCACCTCACACGACCCTGCCACCTCGTCGCCTCATGGTCGTCGTGTGCGTGACGTGTCAGCATCGTCACCATCCACGTGTCATCTACCCAATCCAAGCCATAGATCCAACTCTCTCTTACTCGCAAGTGGGCCCCGCATGTCAGGTCAAACATGTTCAACCCTAGCTGCATGAACCCGGCTCACCATGAACCTCTCCTTTATCGTGGACCTGGTCCATAGACCAGTGTCCCACATGTCAGTCCCTCATCCCATTTTCTAGAATTAATTCAATTATTGAAAATCCTTTTATTCTAGTGGGTCTCGCATGCCATACACTCAGCCTTTTCCAAAATTTCTGAAATAAAATATTTTGGGAATATTATTTGGACACCACCTATCAGTTTCTCTCTCCCTTTTCTTTTTTAGCATTTTTATTTTCGATCAAACTTCCGAGAGCTCGTTCTTCCTCATACGAACTCCGATTAAACCAATTAAAGCTTTTAAATTCATCTAAATTCAAGTTCTACCTACCTTTACCATTGAATTTCAACTTGGAGTTTATTTGATTTGTCTTTTTGAGTTTTGTTTGTTTTTGCACTTTCTTTTTGAGTTTTGTTTATTTTTGCACTTTCTTTCTCGTTAGATGTTGAAGTCCCGGAATTGTCCGAAGGAGCTGAAGGTCAAGGAAGTAGAAGATGGAAGATAAAATAAGAACACTATTTCTACAGTAAGGCAAGTTGTACCTTTGACCATGTTGAACCCAGTTTTCCAAAATTACCTTGATTCAAATTATTGTATTTTACTTTAAGTATTTATTTAAATGTTTTGGGATTAGCTATTCACCCATTTGATAATATCCACCTTGCCTATTGTAATACCATGATCTTTTGTCACCCTAGCTTTGTTAATTATTAGTTAGTATTATCATAGCACCAATGTGGGTTGGTTAAACATGAATAGTCTACTTAGCCATTCAACGGTCATTGATATCATTTTGAGTTGCAAGATATAAACTTGACTAAATGATTATGGAGCATGTTATGAAAAGACTGTGCGTTGTATGTTGTTACTCGTTAATGGCATGTGATGCACTTAACCAACAGGATGAGAAAAAGATTTGGACCGAGGCGAGTGGAAAGGATTCGTAATATGGTGGATGTGTGACTGGGAAAAGTGAAATGTGATTAATTAGTTAGAATTTTGGCAGTCTTACCTTGGTCAGTTAAGGACTTAACTTTATGCGCCATTGAACCGAGCCACAACTGTACAACCACATGCCTGATGGGACGGACCTAACTTAGTAAGTTACGGAGTTTTGACATTGACTACTCAGGTAGTAGGTTAGTGATGGGTGGAGATGTGGACTACTCTAAAAGTCATATCGATGGGTGGTTCGTCGCTTCCAGGTCCAACGGTGTATGTCGGATCAGCGAGTGAGGTTGGGGTCGACTGAATTGCACATCAAGATAGTTAATTGTTGAGATGAAATTTCTGAAAGGTTTTGTTATGATTGCTCAATCGCATACTTCTGTATGACGAGTCATGGCAGACGTGATGAGTTAACTGTATTGACGAGGATCTAATAATCCTCATTTTATCTTTCATCTATAATTTTCATTATGGGTAAATATGATGGCATATGGACCCAGTATACCCTTAATGTTATAAGGGAGGAGCCTACTAGGTGGTCGTAAGTTCTTCTCGACCACCCCCATAATCGTAGGTATTGCTACGACTACCTCATGGTCGTAAGTTCTTCTCGACCACCCCCATAGTCGTAAGTATTGCTACGACTACCTCATGGTCGTAAGTTCTTCTCGACCGGGTCACCTACGACCACCTTATGATTAATTAAACCTACAGACAAGTGGGTCCAATTGATTAAGGAATTCAAATAGCCAATATCTGTTGTTACTCTGCGAAGTAATAGCATGTAATGCTCCATTATCTACGATATATAGCTGTTAGGTAACGTGAAGAAGTTATCGCCGGTGATTATTGCCAACATCGCTGAATTCTGAGAATGTGATGAGGCGCCGCTCCACTGGAGCCGCCACTCCTTCACGTACTATATAAGGGCGGCAATCGAGAAGGAAAGGGCGATCGAATCGGGCCATCGGAAGACAAGCACTATCATCTGTAATAGTCTTAGTTTTTCCTGGTTGTTGAGAATACACTCAATACCATACACACACAGAGTAGGGTTATTATTCTCCCGGAGAAGGCTGAACTCGTATAAAAATCCCGTGTCAATCTCTCTCGTGATTTCATTCTAGGAGACCCCGAATCAAACAATCTTTACGTAAGTTCGGTTCTAAAACAAACCGGTTAGGCGCCGACCGTGGGGATCTTCCTAATCTCTTATCAACATACTCTCTGTTTTCCAAATCTCATGCACTCATGGCGGAGAATGGAAATGAGGAGCTGGTTCGACTTGCGGATTCTGTAGACGAGCGTCGACATGGATGCGGTTTTCGATTCGAGCCGAGTGATGACTCATCAATGAATGCTGCGCCTCCGGTGATCTTCCCGAGATCCGAGAGACAATGCTGCCGATGGAGTTGAGGAGGATCCATATCCCCACAACAAGATGCGTCCAAGAGAGGAATCTACCCTCTCAAAGGACAAGGGTCAATCGACCAGGGACTACACCAGTGGACTCACAACATGACGAGAGTTTTACCTCGAAGTGTTCGAGTCCCCTAAGGTGGTCCGACTTGGTGAGGCAAGTTCGGAAGCCACAATTCGAGACTTCACCAAAGATCTGGTGATTCTCTCTCTCGGATGGCGCCAGAGAGAGGGATCAAGCATGCTTTTCTGCAAATTCGACCATCTCTCTGCAGATCCCACCGCCGACGGAGATTAAGATAACCCGGAGTTCCCCTACCGGAGGATTACTCCAAGTCGCCAGATGGTGTTTTTCGACTACTCCTCAAGCGGGGAGACCTCGGCGCAAGTGAGAATCATCAGCGGAGGTCTTCGTCCTTCCTCGGATCAAGGTCACTCTCCTAGAAACCGAGATGGAGACGCTCCCGAAGATCATGCACTCGCCCCTCATGGCGATGGCAAGAACACCACCGATGGTGGACACGACCAACACCTTCATGAGCGAAGGAAATCCTCGACATACTCGCACTTCATTGAGGCGGTCTCAAGAGTCGACGGGGAAGATCTTGAAGCTACTCGACGAAGAAAGATTGCGGCCCGAAGAGTTTACTGGCGCATTCAATATCGATCGAGAGAAGCTCAAGAACTCCAAAGACATCGATGATTTGCTCAAGAATCAACTCGAGAGCTCGCCCGAAGCGCCGGTACGACCTCTTCGTTGAGGAGATCGCACAAGGCTTCGGTCTCGATGGAAAAATTGGAAGCACCTCGCCAAGGCATCATTGAAATCGTATAATCGACTTCTTGACTACCGGTCGATCGATCATATCACCACAAAGGAATCGGCCTTAACGATGAAGTCGCATCGATCTCCTACTCAAAGAAATGTCTTTCGAGCGGTGATGATCAACAAACCCTCGGAGAGGTGATCGCTCACCATACCGACATGGGAATCTGCGAAGAGCGGATGAACTACGAGGAGTATTCCCTCGTGGGACCGAGACCTATTACAGTCGAGTCAACCAATTCTTGGGTATCGTCGAGTCGACCACCGATGATATCAACCCTTCTTTTCTACAAAGGAGGCGTCAAGAAGTTATTCTTGGATGTCGGGCATTCTCGCTTTGATCTTGAGTATTATTTGGCCACCTCGCTTTCGACCGGTGAACATGGAGAAATTTGATGGATCCCAAAATCCTATCGAATTTCTTCAAATCTACTAACAATTTGTCCGAGCGGCGGAGGAGGAGAACATGTGATGGCAAATTACCTTCCAAGCGTGCTCGAAGGGTCGCTTTCGATCGTGGTTATTGAACCAACCACTCGAGTCGATTCATTCTTGACAACACCTCTGCGATCTTCTCTTGGCAAACTTTCGGGGCACTTACAATGCGCCTGAAGGAAGGAGGACGACTTGCCGGATGAGACGAGCGACAACGAGACCTTGCGCCAATTCATCAAGCGCTTTAGTCGGTTCGTAATTCAATTCCTAAGTTTGATTCATCTGTCATCGGGGCTTTCAAGCAAGGAGTCCGCAGTAGAAGAATAACATAAGATATTGCTTTAAATCCGCCTACCACTGTCACTGAACTCTTTGAGATGGCTGATCGATATGCGACTGCCTCTGAGACGGTTGAGTGGAACAACACAATCGATCGAGAAAACAATACCACTCGAGAGCCAGGTGATATTGGTAAGAAGAAAGATAAGAAAGCAAAAAGTCCAAGAACAAAGGCGAAGGGTCAAAAACTCCAAGCCGCGGTTCAAGGAGGTCTTGGCTGTGAATGATAAAGACCCACGCACCTCCAAGCCACAATTCGACCGAGGCAAAGGTAAGCGCCCCGATTGGAAAAATGATAAACCTAGGTGGTGTCCTTTCCATAAAAAGGAAGGACATGACCTTCAAGAAGCTACCGGGTCTTTCAGCAAAGCTTGAAGACTACTACAACAAGAAGAACCACTTCCTACTCTCGGCGGTAGGACAAGCAGTGGTCATAAGACTTGGATGACGAGGAGGAGATGCTGCCTGGGATCCGCAACACACCGTCGAGCATATCTATGGAGGATCATCGGCATACTGAATCAAAGCGACGAGTTAAAGGCTGCTGAGCGTGAGGTAAACTCCATAGATCCTCCTCTTGTCAATAAATTACGAAGTGGTCGAAGTTACCATCTCCTTTGAGAAGGGTGATCGTCGATTACTGACTTCGACAGTCGGTATCCGATCGTGGTCGAACGCACCATCAACAATTGTCGGGTCAATCGAGTTTTGGTTGATGGTGGCGACTCGTTAAATATTTTATTCTACGAGTGTCCCGGACGAAATGCAAGTACCGGGACTAAAGTAAGACCATCGATACTCTTTCCATGGAATCGTGCGGGATCTTCTACCAAACCGATTGGTCAAGTTTCTCTTCCTTTAACATTTGGTTCACCAAGTAATTTCGTGACGAGAAAATCTCCTTTGATGTGGTTGATTTCGATCGGCATATAACGCCATACTCGGACGACCAACTTTGGCAAAATTCTTAATGGCTACTCATTATGGATATCAATGTATTAAGATGCGAGTCCCAAAGGAGTAATCACAATTCATTGTGACAAGAAGATGGCAAATACTGCGATCACGATCCTCGAGATGGTTGGACAAATACCACCGAGAAGAAAGTCGACCTTTGACTAGCAAGTCGAAGCCTAAAAGTCGCACAAAACCGAACGACAAGGTCAAAGAGGTTCCTCACGGGCCAGGGAGCCCTCGAAGGCTGCTCGCATTGGGGAAACTTCCGACCCCAAATAGGAAGACGCCCTCATCGCCTTCCTCCGAGCTAACGCAGATGTCTTGGCGTGGCAAGCATCAAACATACCCGAGTCCCGGGGAGGTGATCGAGCCTGAGCTAGCTTTTACGGCCGACAAAGTACCAGTAAAACAAAAATTACAGAGATTTGCCCTCGATCGGCGAGATGCTATCAAATCGAGTTGGATAAGCTACTTAAGCGGGCTTTATAAGAGGTCAATCATCGAGAATGGTTGGCTAATCTGTAATGGTTAGAAAGTCAAGCGGCAAATGGCGTATGTGCGTGAACTTTCTTGATCTTAATAAAGCTTGTCCAAAAGACGATTTTCCTTTACCTCGCATCGATCAGTTGGTTGATTCTGCTGCAGGTTGTGAAATGTTAAGTTTTCTAGATGTATATTCGGATACCACCGGATCAATGTGTCTAGACGATGAAGAAAAGATGCATTTATTACACCATTTGGTATATTTTGCTATGTCAAAATGCCATTTGGTCTAAAAATACGGTGCTTCTTTTCAGCGCTTGATGCAATTGACTTTTTCATCTCAACTAGGCGAAATCTGGAGGCCTATGTTGATGATCTAGTCGTTAAAAGCATGAAGGGACTTAATCATATTACCGACCTACAAGAAACATTCGACAACCTCAGAAAAAATCGCTTAAAACTCAATCATGAGAAGTGTGTGTTCGGAATCTCTTCAGGAAAATTGCTTGGATTCTTAGTATCTATCACGAGGAATCGAAGCAAATCCGAAAAAAGATAAAGGCCATTCTCCAAATCGCCCTCAGGCCACAAGGAAAGAAGTCGAAACACACGAGTGCATGGCGGCTTTAAGTCGTTTCATCGCACGACTAGGAGAAAAGGGACGCCTTTCTTTAAACTTCTTAGGAAACACGAAGGTTTTGAGTGGTCGAAAGAGCAACGCCGCCTTTGAGGATGTCAATAGGTACCTTCGAGTGCTCCTATTACGGTCTCTCCGAGACCGGAAGAAACACTCTTAATTTACCTAGCCGCCACGCCACAGCGAGAAGCCGATACTAGTCGTAGAACGTGAAAACGCATACACGGCGGTTTACTACGTAAGTGAAGTTTTACACGCCTAAGGAGCGTTACCCTCGGTCCAAAAGCTTCTATATGCCCTCCTCATGTCTTCGAGGAAATCATGCGGCATTATTTTCAGCGCACAAAATAGTCAGTCTTTGTCGAGTTTCCTTGGGAGCGATCCTCGAGAATAGGGAAACAATGGGGCGATGGCAAAATGGTCGGTCGAACTTGGAGAGTTTGACATCCATTTCGTGTCCCGAACGGCCGTTAAATTCGTGATCTTGGCGGACTTTGTCGCCGAATGGACAAATCTGAACCTATTCAGGATCCCGATCGATTCCCACGACCGATGGGCGATGTACTTTGACGGGTCGCTTACTTTAAGTGGCTCGGGTCAGTGGTCTGGTATCTCCTACCGAGAGACCTTAAAGTATGCCATACAATTAAACTTTCGGGCCACTAACAGCGTGGCGAGAATCTGAAGGTTTGCTAGTTGGTATCTGACGTGGCGCTCTCAATTCGTCGACTACTCGTGAGAGAGACTCTCAACTAGTCGTGAATCAAATCGGAAAAAGAGTATCGGTGCTCTAACCCGACAATGTCTCGGTACTTATCGGAAGTCGTAAGCTAGAAAAGCATTTTTAGGTTTGAGGCACAATTCATCCCTCGAAAGGATAATTTCCTCATGAACCGGCTTGCTCGAATAGCTTCTTCGATCTGTAGTACCAAAAGGAGTCTTCTTGGAACAACTCCGGAAGTCGCCATCGGTCGATGAACCGAGACACGTCCTATTGAGACGACCTCTCTAGAATACGAGGATACATGGATGGCGCCTATCTATGAATATCTTGAAGGGTTCAAGATGCAAGGCGATCTCGAGGTAGATCGTTTATCGAAAAGCCAAAATGTATACTTTGGTTGAAGGAGTCCTCTATAAACGAGGTACTCAAGGGGTGCTCATGCGATGCATTCGCAGAGCGAAGGATTAACACTCCTTCACGACATACATGATGGCATCTGTGGAAACCATGCTTCCTGAGCGGCGCTGGTCGGTAAGGCTTTTCGACAAGGTTTTCTTGTATGACCCTTTACGATGCTAAAAAGTTGGTTAAAAATATGCTCAATGCCAATTTCATAGCGAGCAAATACACCAACCACCGAGGCGTTACAAGCGATACCTCTATCTTGGCCTTTTGCAACACAGGGGTTTTGATATCCTAGGATCGTTCCCCAAAGCTCCGGGAGGCTTTGAGTTCCTTTTGTGGCTATTGATCGTTCACAAAATAGATTGAAGCGAGAACTCGTGATTGGGATAACAACAGGCGACAAAAACGGTTTATGATGAGATCGTAATTACTCAATTTGGAGTACCGAGTCGAATAATTACGAGATAATGGTAAGCAATTTTAAGTGCAAAATTTGAGAATTTTATGCATTTAATTAGGCACCAAGTTGTGTTATGCTTCGTGGCCCATCCCCAAAGTAATGGGGCCGTCGAGCGTGCAAATGGCCAAATAATGAGAGGAATTAAGACCCGAGTCTTGACCACTCATCAAGCGCTCGGGGCTTGGGTGCAGAGTTACCCTCAGTATTATGGGCGGTTAAATGCGACAACCGGTTGGGCTCTGGGAGAAACACCATTTTTCTAGCCTTGAATGAAGCCATGCTTCCTCGAACTAAAGATAAGATCAACACGAGTGAAACTTTCAAAGACTCAAACCGGAACAACTTCGAGCGGATGATATTAACCTACTCAAAGAAAGGAGAAATCGGGCTTTAATCCGTTCGAAGACTCTACCAACAAGCCCTCTGCAGATACTACGATCGTAGGTCCAACCTCGCACCCTTCTTTGTAGGTGACTTAGTATTGAGACTCGCCAAACCAAGTCTAATCGGAACAAACTTTCTCCCAAGTGGGAAGGTCCTTACTCGATGGTTGAAGTAACTTTCGTCCGAGGTCGATGCGATTGGCAATGGAAGATGGCGGAGTTCTCTCGAATTCTTGGAACATCGACCCGATTCACGCAAGTTTTATGTGTAACTAACCGCTCGCACAATAAAGACTCGGTTCTCTCTACCTCTATAGTCTTACTTTTGAGTAGTGCTTTCATAATCTTTCGACTATATTTGAAACACCCGATTATCTTTTACTGGCCGAAAGGCGGGTAACATCACCTAGTCGAAGCCTCTCCTTTACGCATGTGGTCACTCGCCACTAGAAGGAGCTTCCTAGTGTCGACTCGTTACTCACTTTTGTTGCCAATACAAAGAGCTCGGGTTCTATTTAGTCGAAATATTTTTAAAGCCTCCTCTTTTCACCTTAGTTTATTTCTTTAGTTCTTTTGAAAAATATTCTAAGTCGAGTGCACTTTCTTAGATTTATTCAAGCGCTTTTGGGGTATTCGATTAAATGCAGGCTGGTGGGAGGAAGAGACCCATCTAGTCGAAGTCTTTCCTCTCGCACGTGGTCCTGCCCACTAGAAGGAACTTCCTAGCATTGTTCGATTTCCTACTCTTGCTACCATGACAGACTTATCGAGTCCTCCAAAGAAAGGCGAACGAATTTTTGGAAGTCCTCTGGATGTTTGTTTAACTCAAATTCTTGTTCTCGATTTATTAATCTAGTTGGAGATGGTAACATCACCTAGTCGAAGACTTTCCTATCTGCAAGACGTGGTCCCGCCCACTAGAAGAAACTTCCTAGTGTCGATTCGTTCCCACTTTTTCGACCGATTGCATGATAGTCGTAACTTAAACTACAAGTTAACCAAACCTCTCTGTTTTGAAACCCTTTTAATACTATTTACTTAGTTTGTTTAAACAAACTAAGCAAATAGTCGGGGGCTAGGATAAAGTTATTAATTTGACTTCAACTCTTAGTCTTTCATTCAGTCTTTCATTCGTTAATTATCTTTTGAGTTACTAACTACTCGACAAGATGATTTGTAGGAAAAAAGATGCATTATATAATACATCAACAAAAGCTTGTTTTTCACAGGTTTTTTACAAATCACTCTGAAGAAGGAGAGCCTAGTCGCATTTCCTCCGAAACTTTTTTACCGAGTGGTTGCATTTCTTCAATAAGACGATCGCTTCGCCTTGGGCGATTGAAGTCGACTTCGATTGGTTGCACATTAAAATTTGGGGTCATGAGCTTTAAGTTTTGCCAATGCATAACTTATAGCACTTTCGACCACCTCCTTGATGGACTCAGTTTGATTGGCCTTCAAATTAAGTCTTACCCGGTAAGTATTTATAACCGTGTACCTTAGGCGTATATGTGGCATTCCAAAGGTTGCCACCGCCGAACCGTTCAACAGACGAATTAACGGGAGTTGTTTGCAATTCCCTAACTTGTCCGTTCAGGGAAATCAGGTTCGTTTCACACCTCAAGCGAAATTACTTCCTTGGTCAGATCTTTTTGACCAAAAGAAATGTCAATCGGAAAGGTTTTTCTTCCGATCACCATACTCGACCACCTCATGATCGTAGGAATGTTCTCGACTATTTGATAGTCGTAAGTAACTTTCTTGACCAAGCATATTTACGGTCAAAGTAGTACCACGAATGTCGAAGAGTTTTGCCTTGACCATCTTTTTTACCCTCTCGTGGCCGTAAGACCATCCATAACTCTTTTACCAAGTAAGTTGCTTTCACTTGAAGCTGGGGGGCTAGATGACGAGGATCTAATAATCCTCATTTTATCTTTCATCTATAATTTTCATTATGGATAAATATGATGGCATATGGACCCAGAGTATACCCCTTAATGTTATAAGGGAGGAGCCTACTAGGTGGTCGTAAGTTCTTCTACGACCACCCCCATAGTAATAGGTATTGCTACGACTACCTCATGGTCGTAAGTGCTTCTACGACCACCCCCATAGTCGTAAGTATTGCTACGATTACCTAATGGTCGTAAGTTCTTCTACTGACCGGTCACCTCGACCACCTTATGATTAATTAAACCTCTGAGACAAGTGGGTCCAATTGATTAAGGAATTCAAATAGCCAATATCTTATTTGTTACTCTGCGAAGTAATAGCATGTAATGCTCTATTATCTCGATATATAGTCATTAGGTAACATGAAGGAGTTATCTGTGGGTGATTATTGCCAACATGCATGAATTCTGAGAATGTGATGGTAGCCGCTCCACCTGGAGAAACTGCCACTCTTTCACGTACTATATAAGGGCGGCAATCAGAGAAGGAAAGGGCGATCGAATCAGGCCATCAGGAAGACAAGCACTATCATCTGTAATAGTCTTAGTTTTTCCCTGGTTGTTCGAATACACTCAATACCATACACACACAGAGTAGGGTTATTATTCTCCCGGAGAAGGCTGAACACAATATAAAATCCCGTGTCAATCCCTCTGCGTGATTTCATTCTAGGAGACCCCCCGAATCAAACAATCTTTACGTAAGTTCGGTTCTAAAACACCGACATGTATCTTGTGGGTAAAGTATACAACCTCTGCGGAGTGTTAACAATCTATTTGAATAGCCGTGTCCTCGGTCATGTACATACTTGGAGATTTCATACGAGGGGTAGATTTTCATAAAAACAATTGAGAATAGACAACTGTGTGGGGAAATTTATGCAGCTGTGTGAAAGAAACTGATTAGGTTATGTGAGTTTTGTGAAAACAATTGCTAAAATTATTATTGTTATTTGTTTTAAATTACGCTTTCAATCTATTGTTCATATTCAACTGCAACTGTTGCTTTTATACAAAAGAACCATAGATGCCATATCCTTTAGAATAAGTCATCATCTATAATTGCATTTTGTGGTGCGACTTGCTGAGTACTCTATGTACTCATTCTTGCTATAAACAATGTTGTTCAGTTGAGAAGGCTACGCCAGTCCATCGTCAGTCAAAAAGGTCTACTTCAACTCTTCAAGAATCGTGGAGAACTAATTCACGCTACCCCAGTCGATTGCCTATTGGCATATGGATGGGCTTCACTGAAATTATTCCGTTACCTTCCACTGTAGCTTATTTGAGTTACTCCCTTTCTGAGGCATTAATTGTAAGCTTTGACCTTAAGGTCATTACTCTAATAATTATTGTTATTTGTGTATTTATTAGTCATCTTTGCGCATGGAATGATATTTCATTGATGTTGCCACTGTGTGCACTAGCGTGATTCTGGACTAGTGCAGTATACACAGAGGGTCCAGATTTGCATATTTGGGTCCCAACACAAAGCCCCACGCCCCTCTGAGCCAGCTGCTCCTCGCATACACACCACCCCGCCCCTAATGTCGCTACTCCTCTCAGCTATGCTGCCACTGCCCCTAATCATCCCCACCTAGCGAAACGGATCCCTAATACCTCCACCTTCGCCCCCTCCCCAAGGCTCATGCCACCGCGAGTGCCACCCCGCCCCACATCTAGCCGTCGTCCCCCATCTAGCGGCATTAGGTGGCCTGAGTCGTTAGTTTGATGGCATAACAGTAGGTATGGGGTGGACAGGAGTGTGTACAGTGTGGCGCAGCATGACCCGCGCAGCGGCAACAGAGGCGACAATGCACACGTAGCACAAACTGCCTTCATCGCCCACTTCACAGACGCTAACGACGATGCCGTCGTCCTCCACATCGAGCCCAACAAGGAGCCACGTAACTGCTCTACTCTTAACCTATGTAAGGCATACATGCATCTTTTAGTTGCATCATTTGATATTTTTGTATCCATGTGCGTGCTTGCAGTACAATCGTCAATCCTAAGCTGGTAATCTAGGATGCGGTCCGACACATGGCCGCACTGCTCATGCCGGTCAACAATACTGCCTGTGGCCTAATGTATCCTTACATGCAATGAGGAAGTCGACACTCGTCACCCGTGGGTTGTGGCCAACAATGCCCAGTGGTTGTTGTGTTCATCGTGCTCCAAGTACATGAAATGCCCTTGCTTACTTTTAGTTCTGTACAGTTGAGTTCGGGGTTAAATTGTTCTTTCTTTTAGCACTGTTGGGCTCTATTGAACTTTGGTTAAAGATTGCTAACTTTGTGTGATTGAATGTTGAAGTCATGAACTGAAACCATGGTTGAGTTGCATCGACATTGGTTTTTCTGAAGTACATATCTTTTCATAGAAACATGATTTCTTTGTACTTGTACATAATGATTTTGTTGCACTATGTCTTTGCTTACGGGCTTCTTATCGATCAAATTGTATACTATTTTCAACATGGACAAAATTTGTTGTACATCGTGCAAATACACTTTCAAGTGTTTTTTTACATCATGTATATATGAAAACGCATGGGCACTCCACTAGTATTATTTAGAGTTTATAATTTATGGTATTGTTTATTTGACATCACTATGGGACTAGTAGTGTGATTCTTTGTCAGGAGATCACTCTACTTCTCCGTAGCTAGCAGGACGGAGGTCAGTTCAGAACACTTAACATAGTTGGTGTGATGACACTGCTATTGTAAAATCACACTTCTAGGGTGGAAGGAGGACATAGTCTACTCAATAATGTCAGCTTTAGTAAACTACCTGCTTACATAGCCTTGTTGAGAGACAGTACGATGCATGACAAGATTATAATCCGTCGCAGACTTCTTGTCCCAAAAGCGGTAGTTTGATCTGGTCGCATTGTACCTACATGAGCACAATTGACTTTGTGCGATGACGCGAGTGTCCATACTTCCTACCCGACAGCGAGCAGCGACACTCCCCGCATCGCTGTTTGATAAAAAGATAAGAGCATACGATTTATATAAACATTTGGTGTCCAGGTAAGGTGATTACTACCATCCACGACAATGACAATGAACATCCCTCTTGGTGATGTCTAATATATCCTAAAATTTTCATGCAATTTTCTATCGATGCACTTCTGGTAAAATAATTAATATACATGAAATAAGTGCAAAATAGTAAAGATTGGTTTAATCTGTTTAGTAGATAATTTTCTTAATTTCCCAGAAATTTTCTAGAAATTTTGTTTAGGATTTTTTTGCTATTAATAATTACACTTATGCTTGGGATTACATGCCCAAGAATGCCTAGAACTATGCGTCCAGGAGCAGAAAACAATCACCCCAAACAAACAATTGCCATGAAAGAAACCATAAAAATATGATGCTTCCAAGGGGTACTAAATCTAAGATTTCACAAATTTATGGAAGCTCATATACCTAAAAATCCAGTTTCTAGGATTATTATGGTTATTTCAGAAATTAACTAAATGTTTAAAATAATTAACCTAAAACGTAGGGTCTAAGTTATAAAAGAACCTTAGATTTCACTGTTCTGGTGCAAAATCTGGATTCTCGAAGGATGTTTCCACCGAATACCAATATTTAGAATTATGCCATAATTTCCCAAACTTCTAGGGGTGTTTTTTGAAAAATTCTTTAAACCGCAAGTTGTCCTCGTGATTTCTAAGAATCCGAGGGTCTTTTGTAAAGTTTCCATACGGTTCGGGTGATATCCCTTTTTTTGCAATTTGGGTTGGATCTGACCGGCACGATTGGGTTGGACTCCCGTGCAAAATCTGGATTCCCGAAGGATGTTTCCACCAGAATACCGATATTTCGAATTATGCCATAATTTCCAAAACTTCTAGGGGTGTTTTTCGAAAAATTCTTTAAACCACAAGTTGTCCTCGTGATTTCTAGGAATCCGAGGGTCTTTTGTAAAATTTCCATACGGTTCAGGTGATATCCCTTTTTTTTGCAATTTGGGTTGGATCTGACCGACACGATTGGGCTGGACTCTCATGCAGCCCATCTCGTCACTGGGGTGAGGGCGCGAGGCCAACGTGGCTCACCAACCGATGTGTTAGTGGTTTTAACCCTACCTCTGTGTGTGGCGGCGGCGACCGAGGCCAATGTGGCCCACCAACCGGTGAGTTAGGGGTTTTAACCCTACCTCTGTGTGTGGCGGTGGCAACCGAGCCTGTCTTCAACGACGGCGGCACAGGGAGGCGAAACGCACATCGACGTGTGGTCCTGACGTCGTTTGGTGGCGGTGGCACAGTTGGTGTCTGCAGGAGTGGGATAGAGCGCGGTGACAGTGAACGGCAGCGTGTACATGCGCGGTGTCGGGGTCGGTAACGACGATGGCGGTGCAGTTGTGCTACGTGCTCGGTGGCGGTAGATTAGAGTGTGGCGGCTCGATTCGGTGAGACGCTACGACGACTGCGCAGAAGAGTGGCCCGACTGGTCGGGCGAGCGCGACGAGTGTGCGATGGTGGCACGACTTTATGCACGTCGGTGGTGTCAGCGGCAGCCTTCAGGCCGGCGTTGAGAATGATGGAGGCAACATCTTTGTGCGTTGGCAACAGGAGAAGGTAGCGCGTGTAGGCACAAATCCGTAGCAAGGTGGCAACTTCGGACCGGCGGCATTTTTCAAGCGGTAGTGTGGCAACAATTTCAAGTATGCGGCTGAGTGCAACGGCGTGCTGGCTAGCAAGATGTGGGGGCGCGCATGGCGTGTTTGGCTGGCGCGGCTTGCGAGCGAGGTGCCAGCCTCCATTGCCGATGCTCTTACAAATTGGATCTACAAAAACACGAAGGAATCTAGGGTCACACGGTCGACGAATTTCTTGTGCTAGAGTCGTCCCCGTATGCATGTCGCACATGGCAAGGTGAACCATTAACTCACCAGGTGCGTCACCCAAGGACGAATCCTTAGGACATGATCTCCACACACCAGAAAACGTTGCTTCATGCAACAAGAACAAAAGTAACTAGAGAATCCTACCAGGTTGATTCTCGCTACTAGAAGGGGGTCGGCGGGATGAATCTAACGATATACCGTGGCCTGTAGAGTAGTCGTACTGATAACGTGTTAAATAACTCTCGTGTCGTGAGTGATTCATACAACAAATCATTACAACTAGATGCAAGAACAATTATACAATTAGATAATGACAAAAATAGAGGAACAAAGGACAAAAACGTTAGAGAGAGCAATCCAACGATGTTCTTTATTGATACGACTTCGTGTATATAAAATAGACAGCCTCTCTCCTTAATAAATATTTAGTTAATCTAGACTAAGAGTTTTGATATAGGTCCACCGTCCACCCCTTCAGCTTGGAAGAGAAGACACCAGGGCCAGCGCGCCTCCCCGCAGGGGGTTGGTTTCGTAACAATTCTGTGCTCGTCTCGACCGTCCTAGTGGCAAAATGCCTGAATACATTCACGTAGCTTGGACTTTGACCCAATATAAAGATAATTGGGCATAAGAGTTTCCAAAGTCCAAAGTCCAAAGTGGTTTGGTATGCGCCTTTCACCGTAGCCCGCAGCAGCCTTGGTCCACCACAGTCGCCTAGCCCCGTTGCTTGCATTGTGTATTGTGAAGTACTCTCCGTCTCCGCTCCAATCACCCACGACCACACCGTCACACCCAACCATCCATCCACCGTCGCATCCTTCTCCTCCTAGACCGCTGAGACCGCTACTAGCGCGCCGCCTCGTTCCTCCACCGTCCGTGGAGCCCTCTTTTGCCGAGAGCCGCACGGCACCGCGCCGCCGTCGCTCTCCGCACGAGGTCAGGTGGCGTCCAGGGTCCAAACTCCAAACGCCGACACTATGGACACGACGATGCCCAGGGAAGCCGGAGAGGGTCCTCGCCGGAGAGTAATACCCAATGACGCGGAGAGGCGGCTTAGCTCGTCAACGCGGACGGTAGCGTCGAGCGGCGGCCGCACGAGATCAACTTCCTCGGCAAGCCTGACCAGCCACGGGGCCCACACAGCGTGGCCAGCAGGCTTACAGGTGGGCTCGACGCCGCCGGCCGCACGAGATCAACTTCCTAGGCAAGCCTGACCAGCCACGTGGCACACACAGCGTGGCCAGCTGCCTTACTGGTGGGCTCCAAACATGACCCCATGTGTCGGCGAGCGGGCCGGCCACATTGGATTCGCCGGCCCTCCTCGTGCGGAGAGCTTATTTAAACACTCGCCTTGGCGCTACAGGGATAACCGCTGCAACAACAACAAAGTAACAAACACTTGGCCTCCTCGGCTCCCTCCCTCCCTCCCTCTCGCTGCTCGCCAAGAACCAAGGCAAGAACCCGAGCCAAGAACCCGCGCGCGATCCAGTTCTCGAGGCATGGCGTCGTCGTCGGGGACCGGTGGCGAGTCCAGCGCGCCGCCCGTGGCGATGGAGGTCGCGCCCTTCGAGGACGGGCAGTACGTGCGGCTCCTCAACCGCGGCCGCGGAGGCTACCTCTTCGCAGACGAGACTGGGCGGGGCGTCTCCGTTGACCCCCGCCCCGGCATGGTCAACACCGCGTGGGCCGTGCAGATCCTGGAGACGGACCGGGCCGTGCACGTCCTGCTCCGCGGCGCCTACGGCCGCTACCTCGCCGTCACGCGCGTGCCCCCGCGCCCCGGCCACATCGGCTTCAACGCCGCCCAGTGCATCTTCGACGAGCCGGAGGACAGCCACGTCATGTGGTGGACCACCTCGGGGAAGCGCGGCAGCGTCGTGCTCCTCCACGGCACGTCGGCCAACCTCAGGGCCCTCCGGGCCAACGGACGATACCGCCGGTGGAACAGTTGCGTCACCGTCGACGACATCAGCTGCACCCGCGTCACCTCGATGATGGAGTGGGAGGTTCAAGTCATCCCCCTCAGGGTAGAGAGGTCACCGTACCAGCTGCGACCACCAGGCGGTGAAATGGTAAGCTCATCACCCTCACCCTTCTTTCTTGCACTGTTCTTGGTTGTTCTGCAAATTGGGTCTTCTTCTCTTCTTGGGAGTTCTTAAGCCTTAGGCTATTGATCGATCAGTTCGGACAATACATTCTTGCAAAATTGCTAGTTCTACCACTTCTGTTGCGAATTCTTAGCACTGTTTGCTCAAAGATTCAGGTTTTTCTTCCAAATAGAGCACCGCCCGTTGCGGTTAGTTCTTGCTGATTCTTGCAATGTAGGTCTGCACGATATGCTCAAATTCGTGTTGCATATTGGGTTCTTCGGAGCATCTGATCTTTGCATAATTCTGATAATTTGATCCTTTGATGATAATATTGTAGATGGTACTGTTCAATTTGGATTCTTTTCTTCGTTGCCCTATTAATGCTGCATACCAGTCTTTGGAGAAGAAGTAGCTCCGTTCTCGCTTCAGGTGTAAAATATGTGAACTGTGTTCTTAGTGGACCAATCATGTGTCATCTATGCCTTGCTTGGGTTGCTTTTTCTTCCTTCATGTCACCCACATCCTTCGGCAATTTGCATGAGCAGCCATACGGTCCAGGCTCTGGGGAGGTGCTGGAAATCAATTATGATTTGGCTGATGATAATGGAAACACCAATGGCCGGGGCGGGACAATTACCCCGTTCTATGGGAGGAGTCTGACTGAGCTGGGCAATGAATTGGCACATCGACTGGGCAACGGCATCGACTTCCAGAACATCACCCTCTTTGTTCGAGCAGGCAACCTTGGACAGCTCACCCCTCTGCTCACCGACCTGCCCCATAGAGATGACTCCATTGACATCGTGGTGTTCATCGTTGGTACACCAGGTGAGAATTGTACTTTCATTCAGTCCTCTGCACTTTTGTTCTGCTGTCGCAAGAGATGGAACTATACGATTTTTTAGATATAATCATCACACTGGTCACATTGATGAAATGGTAGATAGCATCTGATATTTGAAATGTTGAATTGGAAAATACTGAGAAGTATAAAGTTATTGCAGAAACTTGTTACAATTTGATTCCTGTATTTACAATCTGCTACATAAGGGTAAACTAACAAAAGTACTTTCTGAAACTAATTGACTGGTTAATTAGTTGGTTATCATTCAGCTTTGTTTTTGAAGATAATTAGTTGGTTATCATTCTGTGGTCCTCAACCCAGAAAATTGATCCACCAGATAGAAATTACTAATGGTTAACAAATGTTAAGTATTTCAGTATTCCCATGTTCAACTATGCCATTTGAGGTGTGTTTGGGTGAAAGCATACGATGGCAGAAAAATATTTAGTTTAGCTGTTGGAGTTGTAGTAGTTTAAAGTGCATTGACAGTAAAAGGCATCTGTCAAGGTACTTGGTGAATTGAATATTTATACAGATGTATGTAAAATGCTGAATACTGATACTGGTACAAAAACAATAGTGGCTCAAAACTTCTTAAAATGATGCCCAATTTTGTTGTGGGGTTACCTGGTTTCATGCTGCACTCCTTAACCCAGAGAAAACATGACCTGGTAGAAGCTATTCCATTATCAACGTATACTCTGCTGTTTCATTTATACTATCAACGTATACTCTGCTGTGTTCTAGTTAGAGAATCTTAAAGGCGGACCTATTTCTGAAATATAGACTCCTATTTACGTCATTTCATATGTGTCGTCAGTTACATATGTTACGAATGAGTTTAACTCGTATTAAGGGTGTCTCAGTGCTCATCTCTTCCCATGCTCTACTTCTTGAGCATATTACATAGATTATTTAACTGTTTGGGATTATTTAACTGTTTGGGCAGGTGTGATTTGTTGGAATGAACCCATGATATATTCCAAGGGGCCAAAAGCTAATATAACATGTACAGAGTAGAGTAATATGCAAAGAACATAATAAGCTATATACGTATCTAACACCCCCTCAAACTCATAGTAGATCAACAACACCGAGTTTGGAGAAGTAGAAATTGTGCTGAGCTCTAGTCTGTGCCTTGGTGAAGAAATCTGCAAACTAAAACTCCGAAGGCGCATACTGAAGAGCAGTAACTTGTCCTGCACATGCAGTCTCATGTACGAAGCATCTACTCCAATGTACTTGGTGAGCTCATGCTTCACTGGATCTCGAGCAATGCTGATCGCATCAGTATTGTTTGATAAGAGAGGAGTCGATGCAGAAATTGAAACACTGAAATCCTCAAGTAGCCACCGAAGCCAAGTGATCTCAGCTGCCAACGACGTCATGTCTCTCAACTAGGCCTCAGCACTTGAACGGAAAACGACAGTCTGCTTCTTGGTCTTCCAGACAATCAGAGAGGAACAAAGAAAAACACAATAGACATAAAGAGACCGACGATAGAAATGAACATTAGCTCAGGTCGCATCAGAGTACACCTGAAGCTGTAGAGAACTGGAGCGGGGAAAGAAAAGGCAACGAGTGATGGTCCCACGAAGATATCACAGAGCACGAAGAAGGTGATTGTAGTGGAGCTGAGTGGGAGCAGAGATGAACTGACTCAGAATGTGAACTGGGTGAGAAATGTCAGGTCGAGTTCTTCCAAGGTAGACGAGGCTCCCGACAAGATGGCGGTAGCGAGTGGAATCCTCAAGAGGCTCTCCATCAGCAGACCGAAGGTGAACACCAAGCTCCATAGGAGTATCCACAATGCGTTGATCAGTGAGAGAAGCGTGGGCAAGGATATCCTGAACGTACTTCTCCTGGGAGAGGTAGTAGCCCTCAGGCGTAGAAGTGATTTCAATCCCAAGGAAGTAACGAAGAGGACCCAAATCAGGCATTAAGAACTACTCACTGAGATGCTCTTTCACAAAGGCAATGTATTGAGAATCATTTCCAATAATGATCATATTATCCACATATAGAAGGAGAAACATCCGACCCTGAGAAGAGGTGTACAAAGAGGACAGGGTCGTGATCACTGGCGGAGAAGCCGACAGCAGTGATAATAGAGGCGAAGCGGTCAAACCAAGCACAAGGGGCTTGTTTGAGCTCATAGAGAAAGCGACGAAGGCGACAAACCATACCATTAGGGACAGAATACCTAGGAGCGGCTACATGTAGATCTTCTCATGCAGCTCGTCATTGAGAAAGACATTCTTAACGTCCAACTGAGAAATGAGCCACTGTCGAATAGAGGCCACAACAAGTTGAGTGCGAACAGTAGTCATGTGAGCGACAAGGGCGAAAGTCTCATCATAGTCACGATCATGCTCATGCTGAAAACCACGCGCCATAAGATGGGCCTTGTAGTGCTCAAGGGAACCATCCTAGCGGGTCTTGATCTTGTACACCCACTTGCATATGATAGGAGTAACACGCGTAGGTAAGGGTACAAGATCCCAAATGCTAGTACACTCCAAAGTAGCAATTTCTCTAGACACCACGAGCTGCCACTCAGGGTGAGCAGCGGCCTTACGGTAGGTTTTAGGCTCAGAAAGAGCGGCGACTGCGAAGTCGTAGTGCTCAAGAGGCTTGACAGTGCGACGATCACGAATGTCGTATCTGGAAGGAGAAGGTGGAGCAAGACCCAATAAGGACGGAGAAAAAGAACTGGGAATAGGACCTAGCAAAGGCAGAGGCTCAACTGGAGAAGAAGTAGGCCGAGGACGATGAGAGTAGTTCAGGGGAAAGGGTGGAACCTCAATAAATGAGCTGGAAGGAAAATCAGGAGGAGAGGGAAGCGAAAAAGGTGAAGGCGAAAGCGAGACAGGAGTGGAAAACTGAGTGTCAGGAGTCCTAGAAGCCGAAGCCGGAGAGAAGCTGAAGCCATCGCCTGTTAGATCGGAGGCAACTTTGCTAACACAGGCAGCTTTGCTCGCACGGGGAGGTTTGCTCAAAACAAAGCAGGGAGACGGTGGCCTCGCACATGGACTCCTGGCAGTGGCGCATGGAGCCCCGACAGCGGCGCAAACAAGGCCATGGTCGTCAGACGCCGCCAGCGGCTCTCCCAACACGGTCGCCGTGGCCGCGGGGTGGGCGCAACAGAGGAGCTCGATGCTCGATCCGGGGCCGACGCGACAGAGGAACCGAGACGGTGCGAGGACTGATCTGGGGCCGACGCATGGAAGGAGCTCAGGCGGACCAGGGCCGGCGAGACTGCAGATCCAGGGTGGCACGAGATCCGAGGCAGAGAGGCTGGTGGCACAGCAGAGGAGCTCGGTGGAGGGCCCTCAATCCTGTTGGGAGCAGGGGCGGCGCTCGGGCCAGCCGGGAGATGGGACGGCGCTCGGGTCGGCTGGGAGCAGGGGCAGCCTCCTCGCTGCCGTGAGGGTCGGCGGCGCTCGGGGCGTCGAGAGCAGGTACTACGCCGGGATAAGAGAGAGAGAGAGAGAGAGGCGGTGGCGGTAGTGGCTAGGGTTAGAGTTGGTTAGAGAGAGAACATATGCTCTGATACTATGTTAGAATAAAACCAAGATATATTCCAAGGGGCTAAAAGGCAATATAACATATACATGATAAAATAATATGCAAAGAATACTTTAAGCTATATACATATCTAACATAATTATTCTGGGCTGTTGTTTAGCTTCCTGTTTCTGACCTCTCACCTCTATGACTCCAGGGCACAATGAGCTGCGGTTTCCAGATCTTAATGCTGAGTAGAAGAAAAGGATAGGATCAGCCAACAATTCTTCCCCAGGACATTACTGTCGACACCTCCACCGTTTTACAGCAAACTGATGGCTTGACAGGATTAGCATTTTCCTTTGTTTTTCTGAACAGTCCAAGACAATGCAGTGGTCTACTGTTTCTTCGAGGATGGATAGTCACTTCCCACCCAGCCCCCATTGATGCACTCTGCTTTGACATTTTCCTTTTTGCACATTAGGAGGCGATGCTCTTTGTTCTGATATTTCTGAAACTTCACAGAAGCATGCTGCTTGCTCAAAGGAATATGCTGAAAGGGCCTAGAATTGATTTCAATGGTTCGCTACATCTGTTAATTGTTTTTCTGACAATGCATATATGTTAATTGCTGTTGATTGAATACTCCAATAATGTCTCACTCGTGTCAAGTTTGAATATGTGATGCCTTTTTAGAGTTGCAATGTCTTTTTGTCAGTGTAAACTTTGCAGGCTGTGTTAGCTAAGATTCTGAATGCTCGAATAATGATCCAATCCTACCCGTGCTTCTGCGCGTGCGGACAGTATCTTATCGTGAAGCTTTATAAGGGAATTTGTTGAAGCTTATAATTTCAGTATCCAAATTTGCTGACAAAATTGTTAAGATTACTAGGATGGATTGCACCTTCCATCTCTCCTATTTGGGAGAGTATCGGGAAACAAGATGAAAGTTCTACGTTTTTTCTAAGTTACTAGTGGCTGCAACTTTACCCGGCTTTGCCACATTGACGGTCCACGTCCTCCTAGCCGCACACGTTTATGCTCAGATTCAACCACGGAAGATCCACCAAATCACTCTCAAAGTCACCACAACCGCTAGATTTAGTCACATAAGATCTTATCCCTTCAATCGTCTTCCTCGTCCCCCGGCACTCCCTCACTCTTCTTTTTCTTCAACTCTCTCTCTCATTAGCCGAGTGCTCGTGCTGCATATATATATATATATATATATATATATATATATATATATATATATATATATATATATATATATATATATATATATATATATATATATTCACAAAGATTCTTATCACAAACTACATGCGTAGATGATTTAATTGTCTACAGAAGATCATTATAGTAATATACGTATATATACACATATTTATCCACAAAAAATCCTACCAATTCAACAGATAAGGAAGTAGATGACAAACTAGTGTTTCTTTTGTTAGATAATCTTTGTTTAGGAAGTATTTTTCCGTTTCTGTATGTACTTCCGTGTCCGAGTAGCAAACGCGTAGAAATTGAGTCTGTGTCTGAGTTGGATCAGGCTATCCATGTACTAGCCTATAAAGGTGAACGTGTGAGCAAGCCAATGTAAGAAGAACGAGAGAAGGAGCAATGTAAGATTGAGTTTAGAAGATAAAAGAAAAAAAAGCTGCCGTGAGTTACGTGCAGCACCAAAATCCAAGTTTTCTTCTGGGTTTGCTCCAACAATTGGTATCAGAGCTCTAGGTTCGAAACCCTAGCTGCTGTCCCGGGAGGGGTGATCTCGACTCCTAGGGTGGTATATCTGGTGAAGTCTTGCACGGCTCATCCGTGGCAAGATCCAGTCTTGGCAATACTGGAACGCCACGACGGGCATGGTGGCGAGACCGATGCACTGTACGGTGCATGTGGCTCCGTGACGAGGAGTCTGAGTTTTTGATTTGTGCCCAAGATTATGTCGCGTTCTCCGGGGAGTGGTGTCACCGGTGACGAGGCGACGTCGACGCTCTTCCTACTGGCCGAAAAGGAGACGGCCAAAGCTGTGTGGAAGACGTGGAAGACGATGTATCTTGGTGCCGATCATCGAAAGGCGAAGGCAAGGGACGTTGAGAAGATGTGTTCACCGTTCTGAGTCAAATCCGTGTGTTACTCAAGTTGAAGTTGTGACCAACTTGAAGTTGAGTACGAGTTGGGGCGCAAGTCGTAGTTGAGACTGACTACCTCAATGAGTAAGAGTCCAAGACATGTTCGAGTTGTGCCACCGTCTTCGGACAATTAAGTGTGAGCCAAGTTGAAGTCGAGTCCCACTGGCAGCGTCCAAGACATGTTCAAGTTGTACCACCGTCTTCGGCCGAGTGTATGAGAACCATGTTGAATTTGAGTCCAACTGGCAGCACACGAAATATTAGTACGTACACAAAGATTAGAGAGTGATTGTTAGATAGTCTTTGTTTAGGAAGTATTTTTCCGTTTCTGTCTGTACTTCCGTGTTCGAGTAGTAAATGCATAGAAACTGAGTCTGTGTCCGAGTTGGATCAGGCTGTCCATGTACTAGCCTATAAAGGTGAACGTGTGAGCAAGCCAATGTAAGAAGAACGAGAGAAGGAGCAATGTAAGATTGAGTTTAGAAGATAAAAGAAAAAAAGCTGCCGTGAGTTACGTGCAGCACCAAAATTCAAGTTTTCTTCTGGGTTTGTTCCAACATCTTTTGTAATAGTAAAGATATTCCTTGCTCCACACTCGAGCAGGTCCTCAGCCCGTGACCCTCGTTGGCGTTTCCTACAGCTCACGCCTCCTGCTCAGTCCGTGGCCGACGCTCCTCAACGTCCTCGCCGCCACTCAGCAGTCACAGCGCTTCGGGTGCGAAGGCCGACTAGGAAGGAGGGGTGCCAAGGCATGGGAGATGATAAAAATGAGTTGCATGTGACTCGAGGAAACTAATGGTGGTGGTGGTTTGAGTAGAGGGACGTCGGAGACAAGCAGCGACAGGCATGTCGACGGTGGCGCTTCGGTTGATTGTGGGGGTGTCCACTCGATGGTCTAAAGCGGGAGGTGAGCGTGTCAAAATGTAGAACACAACGAGGGGCTTCTTGGGTATTGGTTAATTGGTCAGAGACTCACCATAGACGACGAATGGTGCTGTTGAAATCCGAGCGGAGGTGAAGAACAAGAAACTCGATTGCCGGTCATTGTGAGCAAAATAATAAAATTAAATAGGTAATAGAAGTAATGAGAGATGTAACAACACGACCGGATGTTGATTTAGCTCACTGGATTGAGATATCGACGCGGCGGGTTGCTAAGGAGCGATAGGACACCTTCGCGCTGCGTACTACAGGGCGCGCCTCTAGGTGCGCACATCGCAGGATGGGTAAGGTAAGGTGGAACACGCTCTAGCTCGGCGACCAGCAGGGCAGCATCATGGGAGGGGCGAGCGTCGTGCGCCTGGCCATTAACAGTGAGGAGGAGAGAGGAGATACAGAAAGAGAAGAAGAAGAGAGAGATGGCATGGAGAGCCAACATGGCAAAAACTAGTTGATGTGGTAGCCACGGTGGAAAAGCCACCTTCAAAACCGGACTAAGGGGTAAAATAAGTCGAAAAAAGTTTAGAGATTAATTGGACAGACGCAATGGTTCGGGAGAGTAAAGTGGACTTTGTCCTTCAGTTTTTCACCTTTTCATTGCTAAGTCGCCGCACATTCAACCAATTCATAATCAAGTCTACCGATTCACAATTTGTTACATTAGTGTATTTTCTATATGTTCTACACTGGTGTTTTTCCACGACAGAAAGGGGATAACATTTAGGAAAGGCCTGTCGTAGCAGGGCACCGAGGAGTGCCCCGCACCCTAGGGTCGTCAGAGATACCGGTGTGCCATCAGAGATACCGTACATATATAAGCCTACTCTGTATAGCATATTTAGGCTATTGTACCCAAAATACCCTCTCTCTCTTAACATTGTGAGGGCAAGAAGGTAAATATCCCTTCTTGCTCTCCTATAAATAGAGCCCCAAGGGCATGTATAAGGGGGATCTCATTTTTCCAACACACATAAGCAATACAAACATACACTTGCCTTTGGCTCATCTCCCTCCAATCCATTCCCAAGACAAAGGGTACCCTGTACCCACAATTTTCTAGGAAAGAAAATAGTTCCACTATACATTTGTTTCCCAATCCCTTGTTGCAACTTGCAAGACAGGGGGAGCGTGTAAAATTGCAAACATATGCATTAGCCATGGCATTAGCAATGTGCCAATGTGTAACACAGTAAAATTTCCAAATTACTACTGTTTCCACTGAAATTACTATACGAACATTTTCCAAAGAATTGTGAAATTTCTGCATTTTACGGCTGCTTGATACTTGGAAGGGGAAAGAAAATCCCCTAGGAAAAAACCTAGTTCCGAGCAAGCCCCACATGTCAGCCATCAGCCTGTCGCCCACGCCGAAACTCCCCTTCTCCTGCGAGTAGAGGTGGAAAAAAAGCTCATTAATGTGGCTTGTTGGCTCGGTTCAAAATTGCTTTAATTAGACTTATTATATGGTTAAATATTGAAATAAGTCAATTTCAAATGAAATTGAATTTGACTATGACTCGGCTCGTTAACTCGGTTTTAAAAATACTTCTAAACTATAAATAAATAATATTAAATTAAACTATATTAATTCTAAAGCAAAACGACTGCCCACTAAAAAAATAAATTCTACGAGAAAGAACCTCCCATATCACCTCACCCCACTCCAACGGTCCGGGGCTCACGGGAAGGCCCTCCCAAAAGAATTCGGTTTCGCCTGCCCCCACGTGCGAGTCTCCACAGCCCACCGCACGCGGACAACACAACACAACTACCACCTCGACCCCGCGGCAGCCCAAAACTCCGTGCTTTTCCGCAGCCAAATCGAGATCTCTCCCGTGCCGGCCCCGTCCGTCTCCCACCCCGCCCCATGCCGGCCGGCCACGGCAGCGCGGCAGCGAAGCCGAAAGAAAAAGGATGGCCTCGGCGCTGTCCTCCCTGCGCTACGGCGACAGCCTCTCGGTGGTGGCCATCTCGGGCGCCACGGCCGTGCTCTGCGAGGCGATCTCCTGGCTCCTCATCTACCGCACCGCCACCTACAACTCCCTCCGCGCCTCCATCGAGCGCCACTCCCGCAAGCTCGACTCCATGAAGTCCGGCTCCGCCGGCAACGGCCCCTCCTCCAACTCCAACTCCTCCCAGCCCGCCGCGTCCTCGTCGTCGCGGGCCAAGAAGATGGACCGCGTCGAGACCAGCCTCAAGGACGCCGCGCGGGAGCTGTCGCTGGCCAAGCTCAAGTCCGGCGCCGTCGTGGCCGCCGTGCTCTTCGTCGTCTTCGGCCTGCTCAACTCGCTCTTCGAGGGCCGCGCCGTCGCCAAGCTGCCCTTCGCGCCCGTGCCGCTCGTCCAGCGCATGAGCCACCGCGGCATCCCCGGGAACGACCCCACCGACTGCTCCATGGTCTTCCTCTACTTCCTCTGCTCCATCAGCATCAGGACCAACCTGCAGAAGCTGCTCGGCTTCGCGCCTCCTCGCGCGGCCGCCGCGGTCGGCGGGGGGCTCTTCCCCATGCCCGATCCGAAAGTAAATTGAGGTAGCAAATCGATCCTTCTCTCTAATTTTGCTGCTTCTACGCGTTATTAGTTGTGCTGAATTTCGCACCTCTGGTGTCTTACAGAGGTGAGTAGATCAAGGATGCTTGATTCTGGTAAAAGTTGCATCCTGGATCTACTGCTACAAACAGCAGCTTGATTTTTTTTTTGTTATGATCGGACTTTTGGATGCATCTGGGTGAAAAGTGGGTGATGGTTTCATTTCATTGAGGTGCTTTTAGTATCCTATTGGAGTTGAGTGAGCACATAGGGTTGGCCCAAAACTGAAGTTAAAGGTTGTATGCATCCTTGGGTTTGATTTTTCTGTTCTTTGGGGATTAATCTATACATTTGGATGACTAGGAAGGTTCATTAAGGCATGTGGATCACTTAATGAATCTGTAGCATTACCTGACTCTGATCAAGCAGTTGGCTTCATAATGTTTTGGATCATGGGATTAGGGAATAGTGATTTAAAACACCAGTTTGGATAAGGAATGAACTGAGCTCTGTTTGGATTAATTCATGTTAGTCTGTTTCTGTGGATAAGGGTTTCTTAGTTCCAGTGTCCAAGAAGTGGTCACTCTAGTAAAGCACCCTTTTAACCTAACAGTTGCCAATATTTTTTATCATTATATACATAGATCATCAGGACTATTTATTTTTAATCTTGGCTTTGAACATAAATTTGTTTTGTTAATGGACTGTGGACATGCATTAGTGTAGTATGCAGGAAATCTCCGAGAAGATTTGTTTCAGGGAAAGCTGTCTCTCCAATCCATGTTAACTAGTGATTCATCTGAATATAGCATAGTATAAGTAATTGTTGGTTTTTTGAGACTTGAGAGGAATATGATTGATGGGGTAGAATCGGTAGATCATCGATAAATATCATTGTAGAAAATTCACTAGATAAACTGTACTAAACCAATGTGTGCCACTTCACTTATTTTTTAATGTGATCAATATATTTGATTTCTGGCTGGGTGTACTTTGAGGCTCTTGACTTTGTGGAGCATGTTCTTTGCAAGTACCCTGAATTACTGATGATTGATGCATCATAATTTTCTTTCTCAGAAGTCATCTCCAGATGCCCTGAATTCGGGGCATGGCAATATGGCATTCCTGTTCAACTTTTTTCAGACATTCCTTCCTAGTGTATGGTTTTATAAAATCTTCTTTTGGTGTGTACGCATGCGGGTATGAGTATGCATATGTGAGAGCATTGTTGATTCTACTCTACTATGACATCATTAGTTTTAATTTCAGTACTAAAGGGGTTTCTAAAAAAATCAGTACTAAAGGGAGTTAGTGAAGGTGGTATTTTCTCTGGGAGCGAGCTTCTCTATTAGCTATTTTTTCTTTGGGTTGTGTGCACGCGCACGCGTGCGTATATAAAAATTCAAGTTGATCTTTGATTAAATAAGTGAGTTCTCACATTGCTTCCCTTTAGAGATCTGTATTTTGGTATATTCAAGTTGTTCAGAAGCACTCATCTTTCTTTTAGATATTTGTAATTTGGCATCTGGAGCAGCACTTCAGAAGTGTTGCAGTTGCAGCCAGGGAAAACATTACTGGTAAGAAATTTTTATCGGAGGGTAGCGATAACACCGGTTTTCGTAGGTTACCGGAAATTTTGGCCGAAATTTTTTAATTGAAATTTGATTTTCAGATGTAAAGACGAAATTTATCTAAAATTTGAATTTGGATAAAAATTAAATAAATCCATTTTTTTTTGCCCGGTATAAAAATTTATTGGACCCCACCGGCCGGTTACCGGCGAAATTTCGGCAATAAAATTTTCACTGGACTTGCAGCAACCAAAGTTAGGGCAGCCACATCATAAGTTCATGACTTCACATTACAATATTACATGCCTGTTGATTCCCACCGTTCCTCCTTGGCCCAGTTTTTTTTTTCTTTCATTTTTTTGTTTCAGCTGAACGTTTTTCTGTTTCTTCTGGTAGAAAATAAAAATAAATTTGTTTCCTCTGCTATTATACTTCATCATCTGTTCTAAGTTTCTCTCTAACTGGAGCCATCTGATCTAAGTTTATCTCTAACTGGAGCTCTTTCTGCAGCTGCGTTTACACATACCAGTGATGGCGCTGATCCGAACCAGGAGCTCGTCTCTGAGAAGTGGTTATGAAAGATTCGAAGAATTAACCTAGTTGCTCAAGGGAGAAATGTTATGGTCTATTTACTGATACGCGTATCCAATTCATTTTCCACAACTCATTGCAGACCTGAAGCTGGACTTATTTATTCCATAGACTAAGCAATGAACACGAAGGTAGCCTACCGGCTGCCAGTGAACTGGGCAGTCAGGTTTGGAACTCTAGCAGAATTTTGTTTCTCATGTTAATGATGTCGTTCTCTCGTTCACAGCACGCTCTCTTGTGATGGACAAGAGTTTTAACATCACTGGCTCACTGCTCATGCTATGAGTATGTATGGTGCAACGCTTGCTTGTCATTTGTCAACGAGCCAACCTACCAGGCCATGTGCATCTGCAAACTCGTCATCCCCTGAATCCCAAGCGCTAATATGTCCCGAGCAAAGTTTAAGCCGGCGCTGCCGACAGCCGCACCGCACCTTGCCGCGCGCTCTTCCGACGGCTCGCGCACGGCCGCACGGGCAACTTCTTTTGCTGTTTCGTCCATCCCGCCTCGGCGCGGCTGGAATGATCGCGTGACCGGGACGCCGGCCGAGAACGCTCTCGCCCGTCCCGTCTGAACTGGCCGTATCGTTGCGCTATAATCGAGTTTTTGGGGGCACTGTTTGTGCTTAAGCAGCAAATCAGTCCTCTCCGAATATCAAAGCCAAAAATAACATCGCGGAGTCGCCATATGATGTCCAGGCGCTAGGGGGCCGGACCCTCCTTGTCCGCACGTTAGGGGGTTGGATACGTCTCGTTCGTGCGCTAGGGGCTCGGATGCGCCTTGTGAACTCAGTAAAAAATGCATCTGAAATTGTTGACTAATTTCTTTTTGCACAGACACTAGGAGGTGCATCTGATAGCTCACGATTGCCACACAATTTAGTGGGAGTATGTAACATCCCAATTTTCGCTTCCTTTTGGAATTATCAAAATTGAAAGTGTCGATGTTTTAAGAGAAAATTGCTCTGTAGGTCTCTAAACTTGTAAGGTTGTACTACTTAGCTCACTGAACTTATATTTTACTTTCTAAGTCTCCTGAACTTGCGAGGTTGTGTCACTTTACTCTTTAAACTTGCGTTGAAGCGAAGTTCGTCGGATGCGATGCTAGCAACCTTGTCCTCTCCGAGTTCGGTGGACTAGTCGCTGTCCCGTTTCGGCTGTGTTCATCGTCACCATCACCTCACACCGACAAAAACAGATTCTTCGGGTCCAGGAACGCACTGTACTCGCATCTTCGTCGGAACTCCACCGTCGCAGCTTGCCGCCACCCTCGCCCTTGCTTCTTCTAAGTCGGCCGAGAGAGAGAGAGGGAGAGAGAGAAGTACATTCCTTGCTTTTATAAAAATCTACCCCTCATGTGAAATTCTCGAGCATGTACATGACCACGTACGTGACTATTCAAATAGATTGATTAACACTCACAAGATATAACCAGTGTAGCTAGCACAAATTATAACAAAACCTTTCCGAAACATTATCTTGACAGTTGACCCTCCCGATGTGCATACTGTCGGCACCAAACCTTACATAGTGTGTTGGACCTGGAGACGGCGAATCGCTCGTAAATGTGACACAAACGAAGTAGTACACACTTCCACCCTAGCACACAATCTAACCTAATGCCTGAGTAGTCAATGCCAAGACTCCGTAACTTACTAAGTTAGACATGTCTCATACTAGGCATGTGGTCGTACAGTTATGGCTCAGTTCAATAGCGCACAAAGTTAAATCCTTAATTGGCAAGGCGAGACTGCCCAATTTCTATCCAAATTACCAAAATCCATATTTTCCTAGCACACAGTTCACCATATCACAATTATTTCCACTTGCCTCAGTCTGAATCTTTTCCCACCATGTTGGTTAAGTGCAACATATGCCATTAACGAGTGACAACATACAACACACACACTCTTTCCTCAAATATGTTCCATAATTACTTAGTCAAGTTTAGATCTGCAACTCAAAATGATATCAATAACTTGTTGTATGGCTAAGTAGACTAATCGTATCTAACCAACCCACATTGGTGCTATGATAATATCAACTAGTAATTAACTAAGCTAGGGTGACAAAATATCATGGTAATACAATGAGCAAGGTGGATATAATCAAGTAGGTGTATAGCTAATCCCAAAGAATTTAAAGAATTAAATAATTGAAATAACATGCAATAGTTTGAATCAAAATAATTTTTAAAAATTGGGTTCAACATGGTTAAAGGTACAACTTGCCTTGAAACAAGTCTTGACACTGGTCTTGAGCTTAATCAACTCCTCCTTCCTCGAAAGCTCCCAAAGTATCAACGTCTACTCGCAAATGAAAATGAAAACACAAATTATTACCAAAACAGAGCAACAAATGAACTCCAAAAATTAAATCAAAACCACATGAAGGTATAGCTTGAATAGGCTCAATCGGAGTTCGTATGAGGATGAATGTGCTCTCGGAAAATTTAAATATAAGAAAAGGAGAGAGAGAGAGAAAATACTATTTTGTATTTTTATAATATTATTTCTAAAGGAAATTCCAAAATATTGCATCGGCATGACGTCAACAATGAATTTTGGAATTAAAAGAAAACCCAAAAAACAGGAAATGGAGACTGATAGGTGGGACCCACGATCTATAGACTGGGTCCATGGATTTTGGTCCATGTGTCTACAGCTCACGGTCTAGGAAACAAGATACCTGACAAGTAGGGTCCACGTGTCTGTGACACGGTCCACCATGGACCAAGTCCAACCGAAACAAAACTAGGGCTGGGGTTCGGGTCTGCCACGTGGGCTGCCACGTGACGCTGACGGGCGACACGAAGGCGATGAAGCTAACGTGGAGCGGAGGTGTCTGGCCACGACGGTGACACCTTGGCGATGGCGGCGGCGCTCTGGGACCAAAGGTCACCGGTGAAGGCAAGGCACGACAAGGTTGAAGAAGGTGCGGGATCGCGAGAAGGGACTACGACGAAGATGGTGACGCGGATGGTCTTCACCGGCGGCGACCACAACGACGATGGCGAGAGCGAAGGCGGTGGAGTGGCACAGCTTGCGGTGGTGATGGCGAAACAACGGTCTTCTAGGGATAATGAGGCGCGCATGGGCTAGAACATGAGGTGGTGAAGCTAGGGAGGTGGATGATGGTGCTCGAGGCTCATCGACGGCAAAGAAATCGACGGTTGAATGACGATGGCAAAGGAAAATGAAAACTCAAGAACTCGATGACAACGGCTCCTCTCTTTGATTAACTCCCCCCGAGGCTTGGTGATGGCAAGGCGCTCCTTTTGACGTGAACAGAATCGACGGAGAGGCTTCACAATGGCGGCGCGTGAGCTTGATCTTCGGCTCTTATAGCACGGTGACAGAACTCAATGAGAGAGTGGTGACTAGGGTTTACAGGGCGACGATGACTCGGGGTAGAAAAACAGAGGGTCGGGGTGGCTATTTAAAGGCGATGGAAGGGAGAGATCGAAGTGGACACGGTGGTGGCTCGTGGCAGAGGCGAAAACAGAGTCTGGGACAAAGACGACGCAGGCGACACTGACAGGTGGGACCGGTTGGCAGCGATAGTAGAGGTGAGGTGAAAGTGGGCGTGACGCGTGGTAAAGCGCGAAACAATTTATTGTCATTGGTCATGCACAAGATAAATGGGTCATGCGTAAATAGGCCGAAGCGAGGAGAAATGGACTAGGGCAACAGGAATTAGACCCAAAGGAAATTTCCTGGATTTTAATAGGTTTTCTATTTTATAAAATACAGAAAATCCAAATGGCAAATTAAAAATAGCAAATGAACTCGAAAAAATTCCAAAAAAATGGAATATACTTCTAAGTACAAAGAGCTCAAATAAAATAATTTTGGAATTAATTGATGTTCAGATTAATCACATTAAATTGTTTTGACTTTAAAAGTCTCATTTAAGCCTTATTAAATTCAAATAAAATTTGGTGTAATTTTCCAAAGGCTAAACTACTAAAAATGTTTTGAAATTCCAAATATTGGGATGTTACACCAGACCACCACCTCCTGCTAGTCTGGCAGAAACTCGTGGCAGTCAATGCGGGCCGATCACCATTATCCCACTGCCTCATTTTGCACAAAATTCTCTGTGAGTCTTTCTTCATTGTCTCCCTCTAAAACAGCACATTCCGTGTTGCTGTCTTCACGCACAGCCTGTGATTCCCCGCTCCCACTCGTACCAACATCCCCAAGGTTTGATGGCACCTTGTGCACGAAATTCACGTAAACCATTGGTCTCCCGTATATCGCCACATCGGGTTTTGCAGCAATCTGCATGTACTGGCACCATTCAATGCTACCATTCATCTTGTGTAACTCCTATACACCCTGCCATCCCCTATTCATGCAGGTGGTCACCTCGATCACAAGCTTTTTTTGTTGTTGCCTTCGTGTCGAACTCCCTTCGGATGCAGCTTCTTAGCTCGTGAATATTCATCGCATCTAGGCCCTCCGTCTGGACCTCCTTGTACTGACGTCTTGATATGTCCAACCCATCCGGTCCGCCCCATATGAGACTGTTGCCATAAAACACAAGCAAGTCTTGCATATTGGATATCACCTAAAGCCACAACAACCCAATACATATGCTACGAGCAATTCACTGTTCTTTCTTATACACAATCAAATAAATATGTCGTGCTATTTAGTCTACATTTCCAAACCTCCCCAAAATAACTACACTTCCCTACCTCCAAAAAAAAGACATCCGGGTAATTAGTGCATAATAAAAAACCACTAAGTTTTTTTTGCAAAAAAAAAGTAATCCTTATGACTAATTAATTATGACTAATTAATTTATACTAACTAACTACGGCTAAATAAATTACGACAACTAACTATGACTAATTAATCACGACTAAATTAATAACATCTAATTAATTTGTACTAATTAATTTGGACTAAATCAATTATGACTAATTAATTATGACCAAATAATTACGGCTAACTAACTATGACTAATTAATTTTGACTATTTAATTACGACTAAATTAATTGTGAATAATTAATTACGACTAAATAATTAAGACTAAATAATTAGGACTAAATTAATTACGACTAAATAATTACTACTAATTAATTACGACTATTTAGTTACGACTAATTAACTTCGACTGATTAACTATAACTAATTAATCACAAATAATTACTCACGACAAGTTAATTTAACACTAATTACATAGTTAAGAAACATAATGCATTGGAGAGAAAAATACCTCCTATAGAAGATCTTCGCTTGATGTCGAACTTTTTCTACTAATACGACCGCTAAACACTCAAATCGGCAGCGAAATCAGAGCTAATTTCGACCGATCGCGCTACTTCTTGCTTGCTCGATCCTCTCTCTCTCTCTCTCTCTCTCTCTCTCTCTCTCTCTCTCTATGTCGAGCGGAATGGTTTTGGGGTGGCGGATGAGGGTGACACGTGACGGGTTTTATAGCCGCGCGAAAGAACGCGATCGACAACGAAGCGACGCGAGAGCGATGGGGACATGACGTGCGACGGTACAACATGGTGGAATTTTTCCGCATGCGGGGGATAGGGGGAATTCGGGGGACAGGGGCAATGCGACGGGTGATGTGACGACGAGAATCGGATTCCCTACCAAAGGGTGTGCAACACAGGTGGCATCAGGGCTACGGGCGCACGGACAAGGCGTGTTCGTGCCCCTAACGCGCGAACGAGGATGCACCGGGCCCCTGGCATGCGGATGAGGGGGGGGGTCTGGGCCCCTATTGCTCGGACGAGAGGGTCTGGCCCCCTGGCACGCGAACGAGGACACATGTTGCCTGCCAGCGAATCCGCGGTGCCATTTTTTACTTTGATCTCTAGAGGGGCTATATTTGCTATTTCGTGCACAAACAGTCCTATTTAAGCGAAAAACCCGCTATACTCCTCTTGGTTAAAAAAGTCATTTTGGAATGCATCCAGTCAAACTTTAGAAACTTTGGCTATAAATATATTTTTAAATATTTAGATTAGATACATATGTGTAGATTCGTCTTGAAAAGTACTTTTATAATATTATAATTTTATTAGGTTCTACAAATATATTACAATTGTAATAAGTGGATAAAGTTGCATTTTAGGGATCGTGTTGATGTCCAAAACAACTATCTTTTTTTGAACTGGATGAGTAATTCGTGATTTTTAGAGTAGCATATTTGTTTTAACTTTTAAGGCTGGTATCAACATGCAGTCATTGTTTAGAAAGTTGTCGGTAATATCCAGCCGACGTGTATTGCACTGACAGCCAAATGCATCAAGGTAGATAATGCAACGAGGTAAACGTGCGGCGTGCGAGCGTCCCCACTCCCCACATCCTCAATGCGGAAACTTGGGGGATCCAATGGTTGATAGGCAGTGCGTCGGGCGGGCAATCCCAATTCCCAATTCCCAATAGGGAAAACCGATCATTTGCCCCGCCTTTGATCAACCTTCTATTATTTGCATTTATTTTGGAGTCGGTTGATTAAAAGCTCCAGTTTTAATTTCTTGACTGATCATTTTTCATCTACATTTGCTATTTCAGCCCACACGAAATCTCACATATGCCCTTTGCCTTAGGGCATATGGTCCAGTCTGGCCCGATTGGCGCACCGACCGTACCACACTCGCACCCTAACAATGTAATGCAATGAGTCAACATACCACAAAATTTGCAAAATAACTGAGATTACATCGCAAACAAACTCCAAATTAACTAAGTTCACATATCTAACAAACTACAAAATAACCGAGTTCATACAAATTAACTGAGTTCACATCTCAAACGATGTACATAGTCCTCCAAGTTGACATTTCTATAAGTACTTAAAAACCTCAAAGCATGTGCACGAAGTTTGCCATTGTGCTACCATTCAAGACAAGTGCACTCATGTGTAACTGCCTTCACTACATGCCTAAGCTGGTCATTGTTACTATCCTTCACCTCTACACTCCAATTAGCATATCTCTCAACCTGTAAATGGCCCAATCCTCTAGTTCTGTCATTCAATTGGTGTATTACAGATGGTAGTATTCTCCCCTATAGCCTTGCTCCAATCCTTCTCCTCTTATCAAATAGCACCATGATCATCTCCCTGAGCTTGTCAGCTAGTTAATCAATAGGCAGATCCTTTATATCCCTCACCTAGTTGTTAAAGCACTCTGCAAGGTTATTATTAATGTAGTCACACTTGATTTCTTTATTGAACAAGGACCTCATCCATAGAAAACTATGATGTCTTTGAAGGTACTCAGCCACCTCAGGAGATTCTGACAGCACCTTGTTCATGTGGTACTCACACACCTTAGGCCTGTATGCCTTAGTAGCATGCCACATATGGGCAAAACCATCACCATGAAATTTCTTAACAAACTTTTGCATTAAATGTCTGAAGCACTCCCTTTGTTCAGATTGAGGGAAAACATCCTTGATTGCATTCTCTAGACCCCTGCAAGCATCTGTGTAGACAAACATGTATGGAGGTTCACTTATTGCCTTCTTTAATTGTCCCATGAACCAGGCCCAGTTTTCCCCATTTTTAGAGTCAATGAATCCATAAGCAACTAGAAACAGCTAGTAATGTCCATCTAAAGTAGTGACATATGCTAAATGCCCATTCCACTTGCCATTTAGAGCACTTGAATCAATACTAATATATGGTTTACAACCATTGACAAAAACCCTCAATGCAGGGCCACAATGCAACAAAGAATCTATGGAAGTACACATTACCTTTAACTGTTTTAGTGTTAATCTCTACAACACTACCTGGTGATCTCAGCTCAATCTTAGCCTTGAAATTGTACAAGGATTGGAAGCTTTCATCCCAACTGCCATATAACTCATCCACTGCTTTGTCTCCCCTTCCATACTACGTCATAACTAATTGTGACATTATGGTCATCCTATGGCTCCTTGGCACCCATGTTATGATTGTTCCTCAAGATACTTGTAGCCCTATCTACCACCCAAGCATGAGATTTCATACTAGTCTTGATCCTGCTGCTTGATACACAATTGTGACCATCAATTATCTTAGTAACCTGCAAAAAAACAAATAGAAGTGCTCAGTACAAATACTGCTACTGTGGTGCCCCGTATCATTACCCCGAGGGTAATAACACTTAAGCAGGTGGATTATTATTTGTCTTCCCAGTAGAACACCGCTCCAACGAATAATAAGCATTACCAAAGTTAACGCATCAGAACAATAAGATAGAAACTGTACTTTATTACAGCAGGCAGCCACGCAAGGCTATGGCCTTTAATACAAGTATTTAATTACAATTGCAAAACGGGATGAAACCCCTCGCTTGCCTGCCCTGCTCCACCGAACGTCTACTCATCCCACTAGCCGAATAGGGTGTCCACCTCACCCTGGTCCGCGTAGTAAGCACTCTTAAAGAATCTAGACCCGCCATTATGAGTTAATGGAGTATTTTGGTAATTAATGACAATCGTCATATGGAACTAACATTTTTTATGAGTTGGATGAATAGGTTATGTTCCATGATGATGGAGACTTTGGATGACATCATGAGTTAATCGTCATCAAGTCAAGACTCGGGATGAAGAAAATCATCATATGTTGATGATGTTCAAGTTAAGATCCCAAAGTGAAGAAGATCATCATGTGTTGATGATATTGAAGTCAAGATCTTAGAGTAAAGGATGCATCATGTGTTGATGTATATCAAGATCTTGAAGAAAAGGAAATCATCATGTGTTGATGATTATCAAGTTAATGACCCGGTCTTGAAGAGAAGATGTACGTCATCAAGCTTTAAGTGAATGTGCAAGGCAAAGGTATGACTAGCTAGGGCTAAGGATGTGTTCCTAGTCTTTTACCGGCTTTGGTGTTTTGTTGGAAGATCGGATTGCTAGTATAGGTTGCCGTACTATTAAGAGGGGTCCTGACTAGTAGCTTGAGAGTGTCATGTGTTGATGGCTTGTTGTGCTTGCTCTAGCTCTCGTTAGGATGTTATCAATATTTGTGAATGTATTTTTCAAATAGTTAAGGCTCGTGCATAATCTTTGTAGCATGTGACTTTAGTTTGCGAATGTGTTTTGCAAATGGTTTAAGTCCATGCACTTTATTCCTTGTGGTGTAATTCTAAAAGTTGGCAAATGTGTTTTGTAACTTGTTGAGAATCTCGCATTTATCACTTGTTTGCATCGCACATCAATTGACAAATGTGTTTTGCAAATTGAGTTGAAGCGGAATGTAAAAATCTATGTTTCTCAGCTCTGGCGGTCTGACCGCAGGTCTTTGGACGGTCTGACCGGCCGTTGAGAGTTTGATCGAGCTATGTGTTGGTTTCTTGTTCTAGCGGTCTGACCACCGTGGTTGACCGGTCTGACCAGTGGGCGATCGGTCTGACCGCCATGTGTTGGCCGGTCTGATCGGACCTCTGGGTCATGTGACCCGGTCAGTTTTTGTAGAAAATGCATTTTTCTGGTTTTGGGTGCCGGTCTGACCAGACTTCCGGGTCATGTGACCCGGTCAAGTTTTTCAAGAGAATATGTTTTTCTGGTTTTGGCTTGCTCCTTTGTGGAGCGGTCTGATCGCCTCTTTGGCGGTCTGACCGGTTTGGTCTGGTCTGATCAACCATTGGTTGGCGGTTAGTCAGGATGTGTATTCAACGGCTAGTTTTATAGCCGTTGGAGCATGAGCGGTCTGACCGGCCATTGGTTGGCGGTTAGACCGGGTTTCACTGTTTTTCAGCAAATTCTCTTTTAAACGGCTAGTTTTTATGTGTGGGCTATAAATACGCACCTTAACTGGTTATGGGAGAGTTGTTGCTAGTGATATTCATTCCCTTGAGCAAAGAGCGAGCTCTCTCATCTCTTATGTGCATGTGTTGCACTTAGTGAGCTTAGAGAGCAAACTCTAAGTGCATGTGTTGCATTAGATAGTGGATTGTGTATCCACTGAGCCTAGACACTTGATTCGTTCAAGTGAGCGTCTCCGACTTGTTACTCTTGGTGTTTGCCGACACCTAGACGGCTTGAAGGAGTTGTGCCGGTGATCTTCTCAAAGAAGGTTGTGAGAAGACCCGGGCGGTTGTGAGTGGTTTGGTGCTCGCTATCTCCAGAGTAGAGGAAGAGCAACCCCGAGTGGATCGAGGTGTTGGTTCGAGTGGTGAACCGGTCTAAGTGGTTGGACTTACCTCGGAGGTGTTGGCTCAAGTTGTGGAGCCAGTCCAACGTGGTTGGGCTTACCTCAACGTGGATTAGGAGAGACCGGCAAGTCTCCGAACACCACGATAAAACATCATTGTGTCCTTGTGGCTTGTTCATCTTGTGCTTTATTTTGTGCAATTTACATTCCTCGTATTAAATTGCTTACATATCTTTGTATGATTGCTATCGTTTTCAATAGTCTTATATTGTAGGTGCAGTTAGTAGAGACTAGTTGATTTAGGCATTAATTGTGCAAAACCGAATTATTGTTAGCTTCCGCATAAAAAATCGGTTTTAGCCAAAAGGTTTTAAAAAAAACCGTCTATTCACCCCCCTTTAGTCGGTCTTCTCGATCTTACAGCCCTCACCTCCCGCGGCCCCCTCGGCACCTGTGTATCCTTCTTTCCACTCGAGATAATCCCCGGTTGGACTAAGATCTAACAAAGGAAGTAATAGCAAGAATGGGTACTAGTGTACTCAGCAAGCATTTATTAGCAAGGATGTACTGTATGACTCTTCTCTATTGATTATCACATTTTCTAGCTTATATCTTTCTCTGGAAATTAATTTACCAAAATTTAAGTGCCAAGTTTTAATTTCTGAAAAGACTACTTATCACTCGGTGAGAAGATAGACCCCTAGCGGTCACCGTAGCCTCCAATCCTGGAGACAGGCACGAATTCATGGTTTTATATAGCACTGCGCAGGCTTGTACCACTTTACTCATAGCTACTCTGAGCTCTCTTTAAGCTAGGTCTCCTGCATTTCCTTCAATACAGTGTCAAGTTCAGAGTATGGAACGTTTTCCATGTTATGTGATTAAGTCTCCACCCATCTATTTTCTGTCGGTGTCCTGGGACGCTCACTCAGTCCTCCATCGAGTTCCAATAGCGGTGGTTGGGCCAGTTATCCCTTCACCCAACACTCCATCTGCGCTAATATATGTGCCTTGTATCCCCCACTTTCGGACTTGCGCTACCGGTCTTGAGTTCCTCCATCACTCTCACATTATATTACTTACCCGATGTAGCAAGTATAATAACGTAACAAGGTAGCATTTTTTGCCCGCTGAAGACAGAAAAATGGTTGGCACTTAAATACGGCTCTTTATCCGAGTGAGAGTTTTATTGGTCCTTACATATTATCCATATGTAAAAGGTCCCACCTTCCCTCTCTTTCCTACGCAAGGGCCCCCTTTACCATCCTAGTATTTACTCTTACAGCACAGCTGCTCCTCTCAGCTATACTGCTCTTTTCTCATGCTTCATCTCTTTTCTCTTATCTCTTTTATCCGATTTAATTTTGAGTGATAGTTTTAATGTACATATATATAATGATACAAAAAGGTAAATTTTACATTTAATATAACTATGTTGGTGATCAAGAGAATTGCCTTCATATTTGTAGTAAAGCTCGGTGTCAACGGATTCAGGATCAGCTACTCCTGCCTGAGTCGGTTCGTCTTATGTAATTATACGGCAGACGTGTATAACAGAAATACTTAGTTGTCTAGGTGATATTATGCTTACACTAATTCGCTGCTCCCTTTTTCAGCAGGTTTTAAGTTAGTTAAATTTTTCGAATCCCCTTTAGGTTAGCATTTCCCAGCGGCTATTTTTCCTACGGACTGTTAGCTTTAGAATCTAATGTCACAGAACTCACACGTGCTTGCCCCTGGCTTGGGTTGGCTCAGAACAGAAATGCTGGGCTTCTTGTATCGGAGTCCTTAGATTTTCCCCAAAACTAAACTATCCAAGTCTAACGATAAACGCTCGCAACACACAAAACGCTACACACACTCACAACACACATTGCACTATCCTAGACGCACACAACACAAAACACTATCCTCACACTACACTACACACAACACTTCACTTCACTGCACAACACAGCACACACACAACACACAACACACAACACACAACACACAACACAACAACACACACACGCACTCACTACACGCACACAACACACACATCAAACACGCGCGCACACAACACACACAGAGCACCACACAACACACACACGCACACAACACAGCACACACTCGCTCTCCTGCGCCTCCTCTACTCCTTTCTTCCCCGCGGTGGAGCTCCTCCTCTCCTATCCAAATCCGGTGTCGCCTGGGTGCCGCTGGCCTTCGGCTGCTCTCCTCCGCCGGTCCTACTCTGGATCTGTGTCATCATGTTGCTGGCGCCTTACGGGGTGGTTCCTTGTTGTCGTACTCTTCCCTGGTTTTACTCGACGCCTCGGTTGCCTTATGGAGATCTTGGTCGCCTCCCTCGCCGGTCTCTACCTTGCCTCCGGCTTTGGTGGCTACTGATGTTCGGTTACCCGACGGTTTCCCCTTTACCCTTTTTCTTTTACTGCTATTCCCTGTTATGCCGATTTATCCCCCAATTGATTTGGGGTCCTTGTTGACATTATGGGGGGGGGTTTGGGGGATTTTGGTGGTGATGGCATGTGGGCTTGGTTTCGGTGGTGGCTTGGGCATGGTGAGCTTGTGGCTTCTGCGACGGCTTGGTGGTTAGGGTTTGTGGTGCGGTGAGCTTCGGTGATGGTGATGGCTTGGTCGTGGTTTCGGTGTTGGTACTCAGTGGTGGCTTGGTTTTCCTAGACCTGGTGGGCTTCCGTGATGGTATGGTTGTTTGGTGCTAGTGATGGCTTGGTGGTTGTTCCGTGGGTTTCGGTGATGAGGGTTTGTTGGTGGCTTGGCTTGGTGCCGGTGATGGCTTGGTGGTGGCATTTGGGATGGGTTCCATGGTGGGCTTCGGTCTCGGCTTCAAACCCTAACCCAAATAGCTTTCTTTCCCTCTTTTCATATTTTGTCCATTTTAGTTAACTGCTTTACTTTGTCTGGTTCTAATTTTACCATGCATGCTTGGGGGTAGCTCGGTTAGGGTTGTCGTGATGGTATTCAGGGTGGGGGTGTTGCGCCGGTGTAACGCCCCGGCCAGAGACCTCCCAAGAGGTCCTCTAGGATCTCCTCGGAAGTCCATCAGGACCTCCCAGGAGATCCGGTAGGACCGCCTAGGGGCATCTCCACGACCGCTCAGGAGGTCCAGCAGGATCTCCTGGAGGTCTGAAGACCTGACCGAGAGGGAGTGTGAGGCACAGGGAGATCACCACAGCCACGAGCCAACTCAGGAGAGGTCGAAGGACCAGTCCTGAGGAGGTCATGGGACAGGAGATGACCCAAGTCCTCCCACGACCAGACCCGAGGGAGGTCGTGGAGGACTGGGATCTCCCCTGTGACCTCCCACGACCAGACCCAAGGAGGTCGTGGAGGTCAAAGGTCATCCCAAGATCTCCCACGACCATCCAGAGGAGGTCGTGGAGGACTGAGATCACCTCAGGACCACTCACGACCAGACTTGAGGGTGGTCGTAGAGGGTTAGGATCACTCCAAGGTCCCCTATGTGTGAACCGAGCTAGTCCCAAGGATCAACAGCTAACTCTTCACGACATACAAATGTGGTAACATTTCTTCAACGCAAGCTTTATTAATAACAACAAAGTTGTTTACAAAGGGGAGGCTTACAGACCAACAAACCAGAACACAGCTGAAGGTAAACAATAGGCCACCCGATACACCACAGACAACTGGCTGGAGGGCGCATCCTAGTCGTCCAGGACCATTTGGTCCACTGCACAGATCAACTCAAGGTTTTCTTCCCTGCTCAAAACTTAATTTCAAGCAAGAGTGAGCATAACAACCATGCTCGCAAGTTACACCTGTCAAATAACGGAATGACATGCATAATGGATATATCAAAGGCAGGTTGATATGGTTAGTTTGCGTAAAGCCAAGTTTATTTCAATTACAAGTACTAAGTTCAAGGCAATTACAATAAGTAAAATTCATTTTTGCAAATCTCAGTTTTCAGTTGGATAACATTCATCACAAGTGGTGAGGGATACCCTCCTGTCACAAGGCTCCCTGCCCAAACCCATTTGGATAGAGATTCCAAAACCATTTTCACAAGTCCTTTGAAAACAAAACCAAGATCTAACTTTGAGCAGCTTTGCTAGCATGTCCATAACCGCAGACACGACTATTCGAATAGTTTTACACTCTGTAGAGGTGTGCAACTTTACCAACAAGACACGAGTTTCTCTAGTTTGTTTGGCATCCGGGGTGCCACCACTCACTACTGAAGGTAAGTGGTCTAGAGCCTGTGACAAGGCCTTTACAATGCATCGTTCCACCACAGTCCACCCCACTAAGGTTTCACCCCACCCTACGGATAGCTACTCCATAGAGGTCGAGGGCCCCCTCTTGAGCCAGATGGGTAACAAAATAGTCATAAAAGACATAGTCATAAAAGACAGGCCATAAAAGACCATCCCACGTACCAACAGGATCAACCGCCATGGAACTCCGCAAATTAGTCAGCCAGGTCCCGCCCACACAGGACATGTGGTTGCACGGTGAGGCGTAGCAAAATACACTCGCAGACCGGTCCCTAACTGACCTGGGCGGCTAATCACAACCCAAGGGCATCGATCAACCATTACAGGCACAATCCCGTGCATGGACATGCACCAACCAGACAACCAGATCTGTCCAAGTCCAAACCATTTTGCATTTCTTTGCTGTTCAAACCTCCATGACACACCGATGCCATGGTCAAATCATTCAGACAAGTGATATATTTGGCCAAAACTTCCCAAATGAAGATTCTTTATCTATGCATGACTAAGCTTTAATTTTTCAAAGGTCCTGGCCCCACATTATTGCGTAAAACCAGGTTTTGCCTAGGGTGACAACATATTCGGTTCAAGATCAACAGTGGTCATACAAAGGAATCAGGCATAACTATGATTTTAAAGACAGGTATTGAAATAACTTAGTAAAGTAAGTATGCATTAACATTTAAAATGGAACATATATAGGGTGAAATAATGGGTGCAATATGATCAAGAGTGTAACTTACCTCCTGCTCGAAAGCTTTACAGGTCTTCTCCCTCACAAAGCTCAGGCTCTCCAGTGACGTCGAGGTCTACATGATAAAACAGTGCAAATCAAACCAAAGCCAAGTAAAAACTAGAAGAACTCCAAAGAAGCATAAAACTTAAGCCAACAGAGAGGTTTGAAGGTCAGGAGGAGGTCTGAAGGAGCTGATTGGAGGAGGTCCGAAGGCTTGAAAGGAGGTTCCGAGAGCTGGCCAAAAGAGGCTCAATGGTTAGAGGGAGGTCCAGAGAGAAAACTGAGTGAGCCAGAGAGTTATAATGAAGAAAAGACAAAGGAAGAGATGGCTAAGCTTAAATTGCCAGAGCTGCTGGGAGGTCCAAGGGCACACGAGGTCAAGAGCAGGTGTGGAAAAAGATGGGAGGAGGTAAAGGATGAGACAAAGGATAGCCCGGTGCTGCCAAAAGGTAGTAGCATTTAATGCGACACTACAGGCATTAAATGCTTGGAAGACTTCCAAGTGCAAAGGACATGGTCAAAGGATAAAGAAAGAGGTCGCGACTGATAAATGGGGCCAGTCAAAGCTCAAGGGGGAGGTCCTGCGGACAGGAGGTCCAAAAGACACAACCACGGGGAGGTCCTGAGGACAGGAGGTCCAAAAGACACAACAACGGGGAGGTCCTGAGCACCGGAGGTCCAAAAGACCTGCTCACAGTTCACAAGAGGTCCGAGGGTCAAGATCTCTCGTGGGATGTCCTAACGGTCAAGATCTACAAGGGGGAGGTCTGAACGGTTAAGATCTCCAAAGGGGAGGTCTTAACGGTCAGATCTAACAAGAGGGAGGTCTTAACGGTTAAGATCTCCAAAAGGGAGGTCTTAACGGTCAGATCTAACAGGGGGGAGGTCTTAACGGTTAAGATCTCCAAAGGGGAGGTCTTAACAGTCAGATCTAACAAAGGGGAGGTGCGAGCGGTTAAGATCTCCAAAGGGAGGTCTTAACAGTCGATCTAACGAGGGGAGGTCCGAGCAGTTAAGATCTCCAAAGGAAGGTCCTAACGGTCGATCTAACGAGGGAGGTCCGAGCGGTTAAGATCTCCAAAGGAAGGTCCTAACATCGAGAACTTACAAGGGAAGTCCGAGCGGTTAAGATATCCAAAGGGAGGTCCTAACGGTCGATCTAACAAGGGGAGGTCCGAGCGGTTAAGATATCAAGGGAGGTCCTAACGGTCGATTTAACAAGGGGAGGTCCGAGCGGTTAAGAGCTCCAAAGGGGAGGTCCTAACGGTCAGATCTAACAAGGGGGAGGTCTGAACAGTTAAGATCTTCAAAGGGGATGTCTTAACGGTCAGATCTAACAGGGGAGGTGGGCGATAGCGAGATAAGAAGCGGGAGCCATTAGATTTCAATCGAACGAACCAAAGTGATTGGGCCGTTCGGACCATCCAGAGCTAACGCTGGATCTCAGCCATTAAACTAGATCGGGCGGTCCAAAATGGTTGGCATGTTCGGATCATCTGAACGTCTCACCAAGATCAAACCGCCCAACGCAAATTGAACGGTGCACAAGCGATAGAGGTCTGGATCAAGCGGAAGACTCGAACGGATGCGAGGGAGGTCCAAGTAAACCTAGAGGAGGTCCTAAAGGACATGGGGAGGTCCTGAAGGATACGGGGAGGTCCAAATAAACAAGGAGGTCCTAAAGGACACAGGGAGGTCCAAATACACGAGGAGGATGTCCTAAAGGACACAGGGAGGTCCTGAAGGACACAGAGAGGTCCAAATACGCGAGGAGGAGGTCCTAATGGACACAAGGAGGTCCTGAAGGACACGGGGGGGAATTTCTAAAGAGAAGGTTACAAAGATTAGAGCAAAGGGGAAGTTCAAGTGAATACAGAAAGGTTCAAAGAACATAGAAGGAGTTCAAATGAACACGAGGAGGTTTACACCTAGGGAGGTCTAAGTGTAGGACCGGAAAGGCGACTAGAGGGGGGGTGAATAGGAGCACTATCTATTTTTCGCTTTGCTGATCGGATTCAAACATGATATTGACTCCAATAGCTATGAGAACTATGAAGATCAATATATATAAGCGTAGCGGAAGACTTGTACTTAAACCCCTTCAAATCCCCAAAAGAAACGACAAAAACACAAAAATCAGCCTTATGAACAGTCGATGAGCGATGAATGATCGAACCGGATGAACAAAGGCGGTTGTACCGCAGTCCGGTTGAACCGGATGAATAGTGCCGGTTGTTCGCGTGAACAGTAAAAACAGCGAATGAGCGATGCAATGACTGAAAAACGAAATCAAAAATCGACGTAACTTTTGATCCGCTGGCCAAACTCCACCAAATTTGAAACACAACTTCCTAATGAAGTCAGGAACCTATTCAAGCAACCATTGCAAAGATCCATGCCAAAGTTCCTATCTTTTCAATTTTACGAAGGAGGGTTCAAAACCGAGCAAAAATGAAAAACTTGATCCAAAACTTGCTCGTGGGTGGATGATGATCAAGATGACCTTAGATGGGTTCCCACATATCCCAGCAAGCAAGATCAAGAAGAAAACCAAGCAAAAACTCATGGATCAAAGAAAGCCCCAAAATCATCAATTAAAGAGGATGAACACATAAGCGAAATAGAGACTCATCTCAAGAGATTTGGATGGATTGATTTGAGATGAATGATTGTTGCTTACAGCCACTCCACATGGAGGGCAAAGCTCACCACGTGAGCACACACTCTCAATCAAACCCTAGAACCTAGCTCTCATCTTTCTCCTCAAAACCCTAAACCAAAATAGGGCAACCACAAGGGTTTTGGGCTGGCTATCTCCTTGGCTTCCAGCAGCCCCCAAGCAGCCACCAACACCCCTATTTATGTGGAGGCTAAGCATCTAGGGTATATTCCATTAGGGCACCCATTAAACCCTAACACACAATGGGTTAACACAACGCACGCATCTCAAAGCGCCGTCTTCATCATCGAATGACCTAAACCGCTTCACCATCTTGCCGACTCAGCATGCATGGTTTAGCCAAAGGTCACCAAGGTGGTATTTGGTGAAATTACCAAAATACCCATTCTCGATCCTTCTCCAAAAGACCGAGTCCACAGTTGTGAAGCAATCCCATGCCATGCGTGTAGGTTGATCAACGGCTCTCATCATGTCGGCAAGTCTCTCCGTCCAATCCCATCGGAACCTCCAAGGCACTTGCACCGACCCGCGCCGCTTGATCCAACCAACCGCACCGAATCCGCCTGCTCGATCCACCTCGTCCATTCATGCCATGCTTGAGTCACTGACCTCACTCGGCATCCATGATCGTTCGGACCTCGGCTCTCCAAGCTTAGTCCCGATCCACCTCGCCCGACCGTCATAGACACGCAAGCCACCGCACAAACAATAGACCAAGAAACCATTTCCGGAACAAGTTCTTCACAACTTGACCCACGTTAGCCAAAACATGCATCATGCAACACATAAGCAATGATCAACATGAACTTGACCAAACCCAAAACCATTTCTCCAAATGAAACAACATTAAGCTCAGATCAATCCTCAAGCGGTACTACATACAAATCCATCGGTACTACCGCGATCGCGGTTGTACCACTCCAACATCTTCTTGATGCGTCTGCACCACGGAGAATTCAAAATCTCCTCTCGAAATTCCATACCGCTCTCAAGCGGTCACACATCATCTTGCGTACTAAACAACCAAAGCACGGTCGTGCAGCTCCTCAAAAAACCAGAGCACAAATACACCTTCTCTAGAATTTTGCAACCGCCATGTCACAATCGGTGCTACTGAGTCACGCAGTACAACCGTCACTACCCAAGCGGTACTACCGCTCTAGGAGAAAACCAAAGTCTCCAAAACATGCCTTCGAATTCTTCAACCGCCACACAAAAACCGGTATCATCTTTGCATCAGCGGTTCTACCGCCAACAAACTTAAGGTCGAACCGACCTACTGAGTAATCTGCAGCTTCAACTCCCAGTACTACCGATTTCCGACACTTCTTTGAAAACTCCGAATTCAACAAACTCGAAAGCAATTGCCAATTGTTTCATCACCTAAGATCATGAGCATGTCCCCATGACATCCACAATGTCCTCATGACATCCACAATCTCCCCTTGATGAACACATTGGCAATTTCTCAAAATGTAAGTTTGATGGTTTGAAAAGAAGAAAAAAAAACTTCACATTTTCGCGCAAAGACTCAACTTGGCTCAAATACAAGAGAATGCAATGAGAAAGACCAAGTTGGCTTCAAAATAGTTTCAGCAAGTGAGACACGGCAGAAGAAGCAAGAAAAGCTTCAAAATCCGGAGAAGTGACAAAATCTCACTTATGGTCCATATGAAAGAACAATTGTTCTATTTGACCTTTGATCATTGTGAGTCTTTAGGAATTGCAATTCAGATTCAGAAATGACCATGAGATCAAAAGAATGCAATTGAAATGCTCCCCCTCACTATGATCACCATTTTGCAAGAGAGAAATTTCTGAAATTTCATTTTTCTCCAATTCTCTCCAAAAGCTCCTAACTCCTCATTCTTACAAAACTTCTCCCCTTAACCCGAAAAGCTCTTTTTCACATTTTTGCCAAAACTTCTCCCCTTTGACAATGGATTCATCAAGGAGTCAAGCCTTCCTCTCATCCAGAGATAACAAGTGCAACGTGAAAGGAAGAAGTAAAAGAAAGAGCATGCATGAAGTGCAATGGGGTGGCTTCATTTTTGTTTTGATTTTCAATTTTAAGTAAAAGAAGCTTTGGAGATTACTCAATTGAACAGGCTAGCATTTCTACCATTACTCAAGATACAACAAGCCCGACAAAGCTAGCAAGATCATGTTAAGACATATATAGCAAAGCTAGGCTAATGAGTCAAGATACCACATGTTGTTGGATTAAATTAAGCAACGCTTCAAAATTAGCAAGTTCAACAACAGTATCCTAAAGTGATAATGGCCATGTCGAATGTCATTGTGAGAACCGAAGCTAGCAAAGGCCATCTAGGAGACAAAAATCACGAAATGAACCATTTTGCACAAGTTTTTGTCAAAAGCCCAATTCTCAACTTTTTCTCATTTGCAATGAATGTTCAAGTTGATAAAAGGTCTATCTCGATAAAGAAGATCCCGGACTAGGAGCCATCCACAATCTCTTCCTAAGCTTCAACCAATTTGACAATTTGCATTTTTAGCATTGTGCTAGATCTCAAGCCTCACTACGACCATCCCAAGCAACAAAAGCTTAAGAGAGTGGTCTAGGTCATCCAAAGCTCCCCCTGAGTTCATGCCTAGTGCAATGGCAAGCCGTCTCATGAGAAAGGATTGGTGAGATCAGTTTTTTCGCACAAAAGAGATCATTTTTCATTTTGCACAAGGGCTATTTTAGATTCTTTAATGAACTGAAAGCTCAAAGATGTTCAATTCTAGATTCCAGAGCTAACAAAGCAATTTTGACAGGGCCAATGTCACAAAACGATCACTAATTGTGCAACTAGCTAAAAGATCCACAAATTGCAATTTTCAGTTCAAGTTGTATTAAAGTTCTAGCTCAATTAGCAAAGACATTGCTGCACATGTAAAAGCATGATAATTCTAGCAAGTCAAAGAACTAGACACAATCTTGAGCAAGAATTGAAATACTAAAGCTCAATAGGGTAATAAGCAAAGCTTCATTAATAAAAAGAAAGAAGCGGTAAAGCTTATATAACAATGCATCTTTTTGGATTTTCCATATGTATGCAATATGATACAATGAGATGCACAAAAGACTTAAAAGCCTAAAAAGATCACAAGGATCAAAAAGATCCAAAGAAGATACCACTTGAATAAGGTATCAGAAAAGATCCACAAAAGTTCAAATGAATAAGGAAAGTTCAGATGAATAGAAAAAGGTTCAGAAAAGAACTAAGAAAGTTCCAAAAGAACCAACTCCCCTCAAACCAACCCATAGGGATAAATTATCCCTTCCTCGCATCTCAAGGTGGCAAACCTTGTTGGGTCAAAAGCTTTGAGGAGATCTGCCAAAAGGCCTTGGACTCCACAAAAACTAGCACAAAACTTCAAACACCACACGATTTCTAGGACAACAACTCGAAAAGCTAGGGAGCGAAACACCAACACTAAAAAGCTTACAGTAACTCAAAAACCTGCTAACACTAGTGATTGGAAGACAAGCTCAACCTAGGTCAGGAGAAGAATGCATCCTAGCAAATCATGGGATAAGGAGAGTGTCTAGAAGGGACACGTGCTAGAACGAGCCTCCTATCTACCCCGAACCCAACACCGACAAGAACCAGATGCAATGCAAGGTAGACTAGGGATACCATATACAAATGTAGGGTATAGAAGCTCGAACTCGAGTCCCACCGCTAAGCGGTGAGATGTAGTTATGATGGATGACGATCCATTTCTTGAAGCTTTAGAGGTAGTTGCGCCACCCATCATCCTCATCTCAAATTCGTTCGTCTCCAGAAGTGATAGTCATCATTGAAGGCACAAATGAAGAAGAACCAACGACTTGAGGTGATAACACTTGTTGAACCACATGTTCTTCTTCTCACCGAAAGACTACACCAAGGAGACAGAACAAGTCTATGCCTTGGTAATCGGGTTAGTGAAACAATATCTAGGGAAACAATACCAAGACACATGACTAACAAGGATAGCGACAAATGATCCAAAACTCATAAAAGCAAATAATCAATAATTTAGGACATGAGTATGGAGATAGACAAGACAATTTCAGCACATGCTATCCAAGATATGACAAAGCTCAAGCTATCCTTAATCCACAATAAGGCATAGGAGCAAGCAAACAAGCACATAGCATATCACCCATCATATACACAAATCAAAAGCAAGCTAGTGAAAGCTATGGCAAGACTCATGCATCCACAATTAACAATAAAGCACAATAACCATGTAAGCATAAAGCATTTTAGAACAAATAATGAATAATGAATGCTAACATGGATATCAAGTGAACAAGTGGATACATAAGACAAAAATCAACAAGAGGAATAAGATAAATGTATGAAATCAATACAAGCTCTTGAAGACAAAACCAAGCTTATACAACCATGGAAATTAAGAACTACAAAATGATACATGGATATATAAGCAAGAATCAATCATGAGCAAGATAATAAGGGTACAAGACAAAGACAAGCTCATGATGACAAAACAGCTCACATAACCATGAAAATAATGAACAACAATATAGTACATGGATATATAAGCAAGAATCAACAGAGCAAGATAATAAAGGAACAAGACAAAGACAAGCTCATGTTGACAAAATCAAACTCATATACCCATGGAAATTAGGAACAACTATGAGATACATGGATATACAAGCAAGGTAAAGGAAAAGGCATGATGACATATATCATAAGAGAAAAACATGCCAATATGGTACAAGTGAGCACAAAGACAAGCACAACATGCCAAGTATGAATAATCATGAAGATAAAGACATGAAGAAATAGGATAGCTCACCAAATATGTGAAAGCACCAATCATGAAAGCATATGCCTCTTGGAGGCCATCGTTGAGGTGGAGAACCATCAAGTGACCCAATCATGTGATGGAGAAAAAGATCATAATCTTTAAGTCCGTGTTCTCCAACCCGTGTATTTGGTACCTACACATGAGAAAGGCAAGGTGTCCAAGTCTTGGATCCCAAGGGTTAGAGAGCAAATACTTGGGAACCCAAACCTTAGACACGCCACCACTAGAGGCGGTCGAACCATTATGTGAGTTAGCATGATGCAAATGATGGTCCATGCAAGAAGATCCAATCTCATCCTTGAAGGCACGCCATGAGTGGACAACTCGATGAGGAAAACGAGGTCCAACTCTAGAAAAGCGGTGATGGCCTTGCTTGAAAGCACCATGATGAGAACCAACAGAAGCATCAAAGAAACTCACACAACCTCGCCGTGGGTGTGTACCTCGATGAACAAAACGAGGTCTACCTCTTAGAAAACGGCGGAAATCTTGCCTCGGGGCAGCTCGTGGACCAAAACCAAGACTATGCAAACCATGTCCACGGTGCTGTCCGACACCACTAGAAAAGGTGTCAAAGAAGCCATCAACAAATCGAGTCTTCGTGCTTGGCTCTTTAGTATGCATGTCATGAGAAAGACTATGCCCACTAGGAGACTTAGAAGCATGAGCTCGACGCAAATATTTTGCACGCCGGAAACAAAAATCTACATGATGTCCATTCTTCCCACAAAATGAGCAATGGTGTAAAGGTCTACTAGTAGACACGGTCCGAGAGGACGAAACACCATTGTCGCTCAAAGAAGAAGTCCTGGAAGAACTAGCATCATGACTCGTCCTCGTATCGACACTAGACCCACACATGCCATGAGAAAGGCTATGTGTGTTCCTAGAGGTACGATGACGCACTCGACGCTCATGTTTCAAACGGCGAAAGCAAAACCCAATAGTGTGTCCATTCTTCTTACAAAATGTGCAATGGTACTTGTCTTTTGAAGATTTAGTACCATTTGAGAAAGAAGCACATTTGTCTTTTGAAATCCGTTGGACAACACAAGAAGAGTCCGAAAGAGTCGAACTCACCAAAGAAGAGCTATCCAAAGCGATGCCACAAAACCAACACCAAATGACTCACGCTTAGCACAAAAGGACTCCAACTCCGAATGCAAAGATGCAAGAGAAATCTTAAAAACATCAATCTCGGAGTGAAGGCAAATACAAGAGTCACATGATTTGGCGCTCATATCATCGCCAAGAAAGACTCAACCTCGCTCTTCAATGAAATACAAGATGTGCAAGAAATTAATGATGCATTTGAATTAAGCTTGCGCTCAAAGCATCAATTTCAGTTTCTAAACAAGCACAATTCTTGCAAGAGACTAAACCATTCTTAAGCAATTTTTCATATTCAAAGCACATGCTACAAGGCCTAGCTTCAATTTCAATAATCTCAGCCCTAGCATTTTCTAATTGCTCAAGATGAAAGGTATTAGTCAATTTCAACTTCTCAAAATCAGCAAACATGCCTACACAAGATTCACAATCATTTCTAGCCATAGATCTAAAATTGCCTATTTCTAACTTAGCATTATCAAGCTCATGATGTAAGGCAACACAAGAATCACATGGCATAGAAGCATTTAATTTCAACAATTTATTTTCAGATTTTAGGCATGCAAGATGCTTATTCAGGTTCTCCATGTCTACAAGCAATGAATCATAAGCATTCATGGAGGTTTTCAATTCGGAGAGCTCATGAGACAAATCATTCTTTTCTCTTTTCAGCAATTTCATTTTCTCCCTAAGAGCATGTAATTTGTATTCATATGAAATCAAGTCATCAATGAGTTTTTCTTTGCTCACCATGCTTAGCTTGAGTAGGGATCGCCCTCGAAAGACTCATCATTATCATCCTCAATCGCCGCTTTGCATACGCCATCGGGCTTCTTCTTCGGGCTCTAAAAGTGACTTATCCTCAAACTAGGACAATCAAAACAAAAGGATTTGCCACAGATATCACAGAGACTTCCTCCTCCATCGCCATTACACTTATCATATATTCAAATATCTTGTTACGACCAACACCATGGGTAAAAGAACCACGACAAGATGCAAAGAAGCGCTCACAAGTCCTCACATTTGTCGCCATGCTCAAAGATCGGTTAAGATCACAAAAGAGCAAACTTGGCTCTGATACCAATTGTAGGACCGGAAAGGCGACTAGAGGGGGGGTGAATAGGAGCACTATCTATTTTTCGCTTTGCTGATCGGATTCAAACATGATATTGACTCCAATAGCTATGAGAACTATGAAGATCAATATATATAAGCGTAGCGGAAGACTTGTACTTAAACCCCTTCAAATCCCCAAAAGAAACGACCAAAAACACAAAAATCAGCCTTATGAACAGTCTTGATGAACGAAGAATTCGAACCGGATGAACAATGGCGGTTGTACCGCAGATCCGGTTGAACCGGATGAATAGTGCCGGTCGTTCGCGTGAACAATAAAAACAAAGAATGAACAAAGAAATGCACTGAAAAACGAAATCAAAAATCGACGAACTTTTGATCCGCTTGGCCAAACTCCACCAAATTTGAAACACAACTTCCTAATGAAGTCAGGAACCTATTCCAAGCAACCATTGCAAAGATCCATGCCAAAGTTCCTATCTTTTTCAATTTTACCGAAGGAGGGTTCAAAACCGAGCAAAATGAAAAACTTGATCCAAAACTTGCTCGTGGGTGGATGATGATCAAGATGACCTTAGATGGGTTCCCACATATCCCAGCAAGCAAGATCAAGAAGAAAACCAAGCAAAAACTCATGGATCAAAGAAAGCCCCAAAATCATCAATTAAAGAGGATGAACACATAAACGAAATAGAGACTCATCTCAAGAGATTTGGATGGATTGATTTGAGATGAATGATTGTTGCTTACAGCCACTCCACATGGAGGGCAAAGCTCACCACGTGAGCACACACTCTCAATCCAAACCCTAGAACCTAGCTCTCATCTTTCTCCTCAAAACCCTAAACCAAAATAGGGCAACCACAAGGGTTTTGGGCTGGCTATCTCCTTGGTTTCCAGCAGCCCCCAAGCAGCCACCAACACCCCTATTTATATGGAGACTAAGCATCTAGGGTATATTCCATTAGGGCACCCATTAAACCCTAACACACAATGGGTTAACACAACGCACGCATCTCAAAGCGCCGTCTTCATCATCGAATGACCTAAACCGCTTCACCATGCGCCGACCCGCGCCGCGGTTTAGCCAAAAGGTCACCAAGGTGGTATTTGGTGAAATTACCAAAATACCCATTCTCGATCCTTCTCCAAAAGACCGAGTCCACAGATTGTGAAGCAATCCCATGCTTCGCCACGTGTAGGTTGATCAACGGCTCTCATCATGTCGGCAAGTCTCTCCCGTCCGAATCCCATCGGAACCTCCAAGGCACTTGCACCGACCCCACCGCTTGATCCAACCAACGCACCGAATGCCTGCTCGATCCACCTCGTCCATTACATGCCATGCTTGAGTCACCTGACCTCACTCGGCATCCATGATCGTTCTGGACCTCAGCTCTCCAAGCTTAGTCCCGATCCACCTCGCCGCTGACCGTCATAGACCTGCAAGCCACCTGCACAGCAATAGACCAAGAAACCATTTCCGGGAACAAGTTCTTCACAACTTGACCCACGTTAGCCAAAACATGCATCATGCAACACATAAGCAATGATCAACATGAACTTGACCAAACCCAAAACCATTTCTCCAAATGAAACAACATTCAGCTCAGATCAATCCTCAAGCGGTACTACCGCCACAAATCCATCGGTACTACCGCATCGCGGTTGTATCACACAACATCATGGGTCAGATCAAGACCACGGAGAATTCCAAAATCTCCTCTCGAAATTCCATACAGCTCTCAAGCGGTCACACCGCCATGCGGTACTACCGCAACCAAAGCACGGTCGTCATCAGCCTCAAGAAAACCAGAGCACAAATACACCTTCTCTCGAATTTTGCAACCGCTTATGTCACAATCGGTGCTCTGAAGTCACGGACAACCGTCACTACCCAAACGGTACTACCGCTCTAGGAGAAAACCAAAGTCTCCAAAACATGCCTTCGAATTCTTCAACCGCCACACAAAAACCGGTATCATCAAGATCGCGGTTCTACCGCCAACAAACTTATTGGTCGAACATTTCGGTAGTACTGCAATACTTCAACTCCCAGACTACCGATTTCGACACTTGTCAAAACTCCAGATTCAACAAACTCAAAGCAATTGCCAATTGTTTCATCACCTAAGATCATGAGCATGTCCCCATGACATCCACAATGTCCTCATGACATCCACACTAAGCCAGAGAATAACTAAAGAGGGAGGTCTGGACCAGAGAGGGTCCAGACGCTTGGGGTGGTCTAGACCTAAAGAGGCCTGGACCGCAAGGGTGAAATCAAAAGAGGTCCGAACGGCTCAGAGGAGATCCAAGGAGGTCCAATTGAACACAAGGGAACCTAAATGGTTCCGAGGAGGTTTAAATGGAACAGAAGGGGTTCAAATGACCCTAAGGAGGTTCGATTGAACAAGGCAGCATTCAAATGAACCCGAAGAGGTTCAAATGAATAGAAAATGAAGGAGGGCTAAACAAGAGAGAGAGATCCAGAAGAGAGAATTCAACCCAAAATTGAATCTTAGATATCAAGGATGCTTGAGACACGAGCCTGAGCTTGGAACACCCTAGGATCGGTTGTGACCCGAGGGGGGGGGGTCAAAACCAAAAAGGAAAGCTGGGCCAAAGGGGAGGTCTAAACCAAAGAGATTCAGGCCAACAAAGATGTGGTCTAAAATAAAGGAATCCGAACAAAATGCGAGGGGAGATCCGGCGAGGTCAAACAAGAGGGATGTCTAGAAAGAAAGGGCTGAGTTAAGGAAAGAGTGGAACAAGTGGATGCAGGGGAATTCAACACAAGAGCTCTAACAGCTCCAAAGAACCAAACTTTAGGGTTAGTTGAAGTTCGGTTTAGTATTTTAAACACCCAAATTCTAAAAATCTCAAGTTAAGCTTTGAGTTCTCATCAAAATAAAATGGCTATTTTTATTTTGAAAATTTTCAAAAAGGATAAGAAAACAGGGTGTTACAGCCGGGGAGCTCATCCCCGCTCCCGAGGGTGCTTGGTGGCTCTAGTGGGCTTGTCACTGGCAGTGTGGTATGCACGCCGACTAAGGCATGGTGTCCTTTCTCTTGGTCACCTTGCCTTATCGGTTGTGGCTATGTGCAATGCGAGTGTTGTGTGTGCTGATGCTAGGAGGGTTAAAGTGGGAATGGCTATAATGGTGGGCTTATCTGACGGTCGATTGGTCGGGGAATGGTTGGTTGGTTCTAGAGCTTGGTTGGTCCAATGGTTGTTGAGGTCGATCTAGTGGTCGTCTCGGTCGTCTTCTACCTTCTCAGCTTCTCCTTGCTTCCTGGACTCATTCCTTGACTTCCTCTTGTTGGCTGTGAGTGCTTGATGGGGTTGCCTCGGCTTTGGCTTGCTCTTGCTCTTGCCTTGTGGTGGTGGTGGGGGTTGGCTCTGGTTTCTTGCTATGATTGCGGCTGTTTTTGGAGGAAAGCAAGGTAGGCAAGGTGGCTGTGAGCATTAGGGATTTATTTGGGGCTTTGGCTGGCTGCTTGAGATGCCCCCTCCTGTGCCTTGTCCATATTGCCACCACCTTATCCTCACTTCTCTCTTGGCTGGCTGTTCGGCTGGGTAATAGGCTTGGACCAATGGTCCATAAGGCACTATTCGTTGGATTTTCTGCGGCTGAGGTAGATAGGAAAAGTAGGCGTCGGATTTTTCTAATGCCGGGTGATGAAATCCACCCTAGCAAGAGGATGCCGATTGGCCCCAGACAGTCTCGGAACCTCGGTGAGCTTCACTCTTTCTAACGACATCACTTCCTTACTCTAACTCCATTTTATTGCTTTTGGTTTGCGCTCGTTCTTTTGGCTTTTGCTGACAACGGAATGGAGTGGTGGCAGGTTCTTGGGTCGGCCGGGAAGGTTCTATCTTTCTGGCAATGCACGGACAAAAGATGCAAACGGTTTGAGGCTACCAAGCTTGCAGGAGTTTCATTTGTAATTTTTATTTTGTTCCGATGTAATGACTTCTTGTAATTAACTCAGAGTTTTTATCGATGTTTTATTTTCGATTTTTAGAAGTCTTGTTGTAAACTCTTGATAATATAATCTTGTATTAAACTGTTTTGTGATGTGTTCAATATTATCCTGTAATTTACTTCTTATTACTATTTATTGTTGATGAGATTACTTTAAGTGTACAGGTTCTTTCAGCTACCACCAAGGGTCGGAAACCTGGTCCCGGGTTGCATCCTCGCCCTCCCAGACCGTAATCGACGTAACGGACGATTCACAGTCAAACCGATTTTGTTCGTCAAATTGCTCAAATTCGATTAAAATTCATTTGAAATCTGAAATTTTGAATTTGGATTTGAAAAAACCGCCGGGAAATGGGATCCCGGCCACCCTCCGGTAGGCGGTTATTACCGGCCGGTAACCGCTGGGTTTTTTATCCGTGGCTACCACTACCACTAAGTAGGGGTGAAAATGGGGCGAATAATTCTCGCTCGATCCGATGCCATATCCGAAAAAAATCTGCCCAGGATACCATTTTTTAGTCCCGATCCGCATCCGATATTACCCATATCTGTATCTAGAAAATCTCATGGAATATGAGTTAGGATATGGAAAGAGCAATATCCGACTCGTATGTGTATTTTATACAATATCCGAAATATATCTGATAAATCAACAAAATGGTTATCCGAGAAACATAAATATCCTTCAATTTCCTCTATGGTTTTCTAGTCATTGACTAATATATAATATGAATGTACATTTGATTATGTTTATGTTGTTAAGTAGGATAAATAATTCTCTAATAGGTGGTATAATTTGATACTTTCGTTGGTGAAGTTATATCTTTTCTTTATGTGTACACTATCCGTCAAGTTATCTGCATCAGCCTGTGCCCATATCCCAAAAAATCCGTATCTGGGGTATCCGTATCCGACCCATTTTCACCCCTACCACTAAGTGAAACATAGTACTATTCGCAAAAAGGTTAGTACCCTGATAGTTTTTTATCTGCCATCCTGCGAGCTACAATTTTCCAAGCGCATCCTTCATCTCTACAATGGCCCATGAATCTTGTAGGGTCAGATTTCTAAGTGCCCATGTCAAACTCCTCATTAATGGCATATTGTCTGATGGCCAACCTAAAAGCTTGCATTGAAGGATAGGTGATGCCAATCCCCATTACTGGGTGATCCCTGTCATACACATTGTGCTACTTAGGCATATAATCATCCACTAGAATAGTTGCCCCCTCAGTGTCATCTGGTGCAAAAGAACCAACAACAGGGTCAGAAATTGTCTGCCCAGCTTCCCTGGCTCTATCATCCTCATCCCTCAAGCCCAGAAGAACATACATCTCCTCCTCACTCGTAGGGATATCTCTGTCATCAACATCAGGGCCTTGAACAATATGATGAGATGACTGATCTACCCTACCTTCTGAAGCCCACACGTTTCCTGATGCCTCCACTTTTGTCTATGTTGTTGCTGCTAGTGGATTAATAGGAATCACTGGACTATCTAGATTGGTGACACTGGATTGGCTAGATTGGTACCCAACAATGTCCACGATTTCAACATAAAAGCAAACCCATTTCAACCGCCGATTATTAAATACTTCCATCATTTGTATGTTGTCATGAATCCTCTCAACCAACCCACTATTACTATCAGTGCAAAAGAAATGAACTTCCTGGCCTGAACCCCAAATAGTCTCACACAACTGAGCAACCAACTTATCTAGTGTATACCGAGCTATATTGATGTCCCATTCCAGATCTTGATGATCAATTCGGAAAGTGATGCCATCATCAAACCGAGCAACGTAAGCCGCAACTCTAAGAGCTACCGTAAAAGATCGCTCCGAATCAACAGGCTCATCGATCCTACTCGAAAATGCGAAATTAAAAGCAAATTAAAATGAGTTAGGAGCGTACTATTTCATTCTTCGGTCTGTTCGGATCTACTCCAAATGCAAGCGAAAAAACAAGGGAAAATGGCGTTCATAAGTGGAGTTACATACCCGTGAGGATCCATCGCGCATGTTGCACGATCCCTCAACCCAGATCCATCAACTGCCGATGAAGGGAGAGCGTCACCGCCTAGGACACCTTGGCTGGCCGTGGCGCTCAGATGTAGAGGAGAGAGGAGTGGAGTGCGAGTGTGGTGCGGTCGGTGCGCCGACCGAACCATATGCACTAGGGCAAAGGGCGTACGTGACATTTTTGCGTGAGCTAAAATAGCAATTGTAAATGAAAAATGGGAAAATGACAAATGATCGGTCAAGAAATTAAAACCAGAACTTTTAATCAAACCAACTTCAAAATAAATACAAATAATAAAAAGCTGGTCAAAGGCGGAGCAAATGATCTATTCCCCCCTCCCTAGTATTCCCACTCCTACTCGCTACCAACAACCCACGACAAGGACAGCTAGACAGGACATCTTCTTTTCGATGAGCGTGGGGCGGGGCTGTGCGCCCATGCCCGTGCGCGCAGAATCAGCCTGTCTTGTAGCGGAGCAAAGCAAATCTAGCGTGCGTGCGTGCGTGCGTAGCGTCAGAATGGGTGATGTCCTCTCCCTCCAAATCCAAGCCGACACTCCAATAGATGATATCCAGATCTTGTCGTCTCGATGAGACGTACTCCAATCCAAGCACGATGTCAGCACTGAAGGCATCAGTGGTGTTGCTAACTGAAGAAGAGGGAAGCTGGGTTCAGTCTTCAAGCTTGAGCTCTTCAAAGGGAGAAAGACGACATTAAGAAAACGTTTCAGAGCTATGAAGATCCAACGGCTGGAACCATGGTCCGATCTGCCCATGTTGATCCGAAGGAGCTTGACATGGTCCGAAGTCTCAGCAAAGATCGGACGACTCCACTCGATCGATTGGTTGCAGCTGACGTTATGTGAAGCAACGGAGGGTTTTACTATTATGCATTTAGCCCAGTTTTGAATTGGTTTGGGCCAGGCCCATGTAATCGATACAATAGCTTATAAGACACTGCTGCTTTTCAGGACATTATCGAAAAAGTAATAGAAACTACACTCCAACTTTCCCCTTCCTTCTTTCTGCTTCGGTTTCGACAGCTGCTTGGCAGCGAATCTTGTCTGACCTCGTCGACAAGATCACTCCGGTTGAGAGGTCACGACAGATTGGTATCAGAGCTGGTCGTATCCGTCGGCAGTGCCTATTACTGCAGCCTTGATTGGTAAAATCTCGAGGGACAGTTGGCGATTGCTCCGGCGATTGCTGTAAATTCCAACCCGAGGTTCGATCGGCTTAGAGAAGGCGTCACGGCTCCAGCTAAACAAGGAGTGCAGGCCCGTCAGGTAGTGACGACTATGGAAGGAATGGAAGCAAGATTAGTCGAGTTGTTGAAGAACGATATGAAAATGATACGGGAGGAGCTGAACTCGCAATCGGCGGCGGTAGATCAAAAGTTTGATCAGCAAGGTGCGAGGTTGGATGAAATGCAGATGAAGGTCTCAATTACCATGGACTCAATTGGCAAGGTTCAACAAGAACAGGTAATGGTTGCAAAAACTCTCAAGGCAACTGCGCCGCCATAGTTAGTGATTCTGCCCAGAGATATACCAAGCCAGATGATGCTGAGATCAAGAGAGAGGGATAGCCCACCGGCAGCGTTCCTAGAAATACCTCCAGCACCCAATCCACCGTGGGTACATTTTCCACCTCCGACCCCAGTAATTGCTGAAGTTCAAGACTCAGGTAGAGGGAATCAGGAGCACGAAGGAAGAAACTAGATGCCAAAAATGGAGTTCCCAAAATTTGATGGCACTGATGTGAGAATATGGATAGATAAGTGTCAGACCTTTTTCACCATGTATCGAATTCCTAAAGGGTTCAAGGTTGCGGCTGCTACTATGTATATGATCAGTAGTGCCGCACATTGGTACCAGACGTACAAAGTATCCATACAAAGTATCTCATGGATGGCATGATTGGGAGCAATTCAGAGAGGTGGTAGTGAAGGAATTTGAAGGCAACACTCAAAGAGATAAAATGAGAGAGCTATTTTTGCTGAAACAGACTGGATCCGTAGAGGAGTATAAGAGAAAATTTGATGCAATTGTGTACCAGTTGAGGTTGTATGACCATAATATTGGAGGATTGTTATTAGTAACCAGATTTGTGATGGGACTCAAAGAAGAATTACGAGCGACAGTAGAAATTCAGATGCCTGAGTCTGTTTCCATGGCAGCCACCTTTGCATGTGTGCAAGAAGGAGTGTTGGAAAGAACCAAGAGGTATACTCATATGAGTAGAAATCATAGTTATGCTTCAGGTGCTGGAAAAGCCGATGGGAATTACAAGAGTAGTGATACTAGTCACATTGAAAGATTTGAGAAAGGAGAATTATGGAAGGCCAAATAACTAAAAGAACACCGAAGGTCTAATGGGCTATGTTTTCGATGTGGGGATAAATATTCACCTACACATCGGTGACCAAAACCACAGCAAGGACAGGTTAAGGCAATAGAAGCCCAGGAAATCTTATTTGATGAAATCTTGGATGCAGTCGTGGCTGAGGAGGTTGAGGAGGAAGAAGAAATGTAATTATCTGTCAATGCAGTTTCAGGATCAAGCCATCCGAAAACTATCCGGGTGAGAGCATTAGTGGGAAACCAAATATTGCTGATGTTAATCAATTAAGGAAGCTCTCACAGCTTTGTCAACGCCGATCTACTCGAGAGAATCAAAGAAGAACCCGTATCAACAAAAGTCATGGCAGTACGAGTGGCCAACGGGGAAGTGTTATATTGTGATAAGGTGATTCTAAGAATGAAATGGTGGATACAAGGTCATACCTTCCAACATGACATGAAGGTATTGAATCTTGGGGGATACGATGCTATATTGGATGCTGACTGGTTGGAAAGTTGTGGAGTAATGAAGTGCCATTGGAAGGAGAAATGGGTGGAGTTTGAGCATCAAGCAAAGACCATCAAACTACAAGGTATCTCGTAACTCGAATCGATGCATTTACCTACAAGAAGTATCAGTGGAGAGAGTGGAGAAATGGCATAAAGGAAACGTAATTTGGGCAACCGTGGTATTAGAGAAATGCCAAGAATAAGATCAAGAGATAGTTCCAGCACCAGTGCATGATGTTTTACTCGAATACCAAGATGTATTCGAAGACAATACAAACTTACCTCCACATAGAGTATTTGACCATGCCATCACACTACTGCCCGGGGGCGCTCCTATCAACTCCAAACCGTATCGTTATTCTCCACTTCAAAAAGAAGAAATTGAAAGACAAGTAAATGAGATGATCCAAGTTGGCGTAGTGACTCCAAGCCTTAGTCCATTATCTTCTCCTATCCTTGTAGTGAAGAAGAAGGACAACACTTGGAGGTTTTGCGTCGATTACAGAAAATTGAACTCATTAACAGTGAAGAGTAAGTTTCCAATGCCCATTGTCGATGAATTATTAGATGAACTAGCAGGTACTAGATTTTTTTCAAAGCTGGACCTCAAGTCGGGTTTTCACCAAATCCGAATGGTTGAAAGTGATGAACACAAAATAGTGTTTAAAACACATCACGGCCAATTTCAGTTTCGAGTGATGCCCTTTGGTTTAACCAACACCCCAGCCACCTTTCAGTGCTTGATGAACAATATTTTTGCCCCTTATGTGAGAAAGTTCATTTTAGTTTTTATGGATGACATCCTAATATACAGTAAATGCTTGTCTGATCATTTGAATCACTTGAGAATCGTGCTGGCTGTATTGAGGCAGCATCAACTTGTTGCTAAGAAAAGCAAATGCAGCTTTGCTCAACAGAAATCGGAATACCTTGGACATATCATATCTGACAAAGGGGTAGCTACGGATGCAACCAAAACTCAAGCAATGCTGCAATGGCCGGTACCAACCAATGTCACTGAACTGCGAGGATTTCTTGGGCTAACAGGATACTACCAAAAGTTTGTTAAACATTATGGGCTCTTGGCCAAACCACTCACCTTCATTCTGATGAAGAAAGGTTTCCAACGGATTTGAAAGGTGCTCAAGAGGCTTTTGAGCAATTGAAATTAGCAATGAGTCAAACTCCGGTGCTAGCTTTACCAGATTTTGATCAACCATTTACTATTGAGACTGATACTTGTGATACCGGTATAGGGGCAGTGTTGAGCCAACAAGGTCATCCAATAGCCTTTTACAGCAAAGCATTAGGGGTAAACAATTAGAAGCTTTCCATATATGAGAAGGAGTTTTTTGCAATTATGATAGCTATAGAGAAGTGGAGACAATACCTCCAAAGAGGACCATTTGTCATTAAAACCGACCACAAGAGTTTGTGTAACTTGGAGGACCAAATCTTACATTCAGATTTACAGAAAAGAGCAATGACCAAACTGATCGGCTTACAGTACAAATTCCAGTTTCAAAAAGGAGAAAACAACAAGGTAGCAGATGCATTGTCCAGGGTGGGTCACCTCTACCATCTCCAAGCAACATCTGTCGCACAGCCGGTCTGGATTCAAGAGGTCATCAACTCTTATGAAGTAGATACTCAAGCTCAAGACTTGTTAATTCAATTAGCAGTGCAAGGTTCCAATGAACACGGCTATACATTACAGGAAGGCCTGATTCGGCATCACGGTAGGATTTGGGTGGGATCAAATGCCGGTTTACAAACCAAATTGATTCAAGCATTTCATACTTCACCCATTGGAGGTCATTTTGGCATTCAAGCCACCTATCAAAGAGTAAAAAAAATTATTCAGCTGGACTGGTATCAAAGGAGACATTGACAACTTTGTAAAGCAATGTGGAGTATGTAAACAAGCCAAACACGAGAATCACAAACTGTCGGGACTATTATGCCCATTGCCTATACTAGAGGGAGCTTGGCATGACTTAACAATGGACTCCATTGAAGGCTTACCGCGATCTGAAGGCTACAATGTTGTCCTCGTAGTGGTAGATCGCTTCACGAAGTATGCCCATTTTTTACCCCTCAAGCATCCCTTTACTGCTCACCAAGTGGCAAAGTTAGTCCTCAATCGTCTCAGACCGCGATAGGATCTTCACAAGTTCCATGTGGAAGGAGTTGTTCAAGCTACTTGACACCAAACTACAAATGAGCACCGGTTATCACCCCCAAACCGATGGCCAGAGTGAAAGAGTTAATCAGTGCTTAGAGATGTACTTACGCTGTGCGGCACAAGCTACTCCGACCAAATGGCATCAGTGGCTGCCTCTAGCTGAATATTGGTATAACACCAACTACCATATAGCACTCGGCTGTACACCCTACAAGGCCTTGTATGGCACTGAACCCCATTATGGTCTCCTACCGGATCTGACGACTGCGCAAAATTCTTCTAGCCGACAGAGCCTCATACTCTGAATTACTCAAACAACAACTAGCCAAAGCACAGCTCAGAATGAAGCAATATGCAGATCAGAAAAGGTCCTTACGGGAGTTCCAAGTTGGTGAGAAGGTTTTCCTGAAATTACAACCTTATGCCCAGTCTTCGGTGGTCAATCGCCCCTATCCCAAATTGGCCTACAAGTATTATGGTCCTTATACTGCTCATGAAATTGGTGCCATTGCCATGATTGAGTTACCAAGCAGCTCTTGTTCATCCGGTGTTCCATGTTTCCCAATTAAAGCCACAGGTACCGGATCATACTCCAGTTTTTACTTCCATTCCTAACCCAGTCAATTTCTCTCTACGAGATGTTCAACTGGAAGCAATTTTAGATCGGCGCTTAGGAAATTCAGCTCTATCGCAAGTTCTTGTTAAATGGTCTTCTTTGCCCGCTAATATGGCAACCTGGGAGGATTATGAGGTTTTGCGTGTGCGTTTTCCTGGAGCTTTAGCTTGGGGACAAGCTGATAATCGGGTGAGCGGTAGTGTCAAGATCAAGGCATCAATGGCGCTTAATCAAGAAGAGGGAAGCTGGTTCGCCTTCAAGCTTGAGCTCTTCAAAGGGAGAAAGACGGCGTTAAGAAAACGTTTCAGAGCTATGAAGATCCAATGGCTGGAACCATGGTCCGATCGGCCCATGTTGATCCGATGGAGCTTGACATGGTCCGAACGTCTCAGCAAAGATCGGACGACTCCACTCGATCGGTTGGTTGCAGCCGACGTTATGTGAAGCAACGGAGGGTTTTACTATTATGCATTTAGCCTAGTTTTGAATTGGTTTGGGCCAGGCCCATGTAGTCGATACAATAGCTTATACGCGAAGACACTACTGCTTTTCAGGACATAATCGAAAAAGTAATAGAAACTACACTCCAACTTTCCCCTTCCTTCTTTTTGCTTCGGTTCCGATAGCTGCTTGGCGGCGAATCTTGTCTGACCGTGTCGACGAGATCACTCCGGTTGAGAGGTCACGACACACGACCATACAAACCCAATCAAATTGGGACGCGACGCGAAGCGAGCAAGCGATGCCGCATCGGTGGGGCGGCTGGTTCTCGGGCCGCGCCAACGCCGGGGAGGAGCCGGAGCCAGAGCCGGAGCCCTTCTCCTTCGCCAAGCCCCTCCCGCCATGGCCGCAAGGTGACGTGACGTTCCCCTCTTTGATCAGGCTTCTGAGTTATGTCGTGTCTTTATCATCCTGCTTGCTCTAAATTGTTTCCACGAGTGTGAGGGTGAGTGGTTAATGTTTGTTAACTCGTTGGCTTCGAATTAGGAATTGGTTAATTAATTCGACGTGGCATTGTTGCAGGTGGCGGATTTGCGCGGGCCCCGGGTAAGTATCTCGATTCGAGGAGGGGAGCTGGAGCTCGCCGCGGCCACCGCCTTCCAGAAGATCTGCACCCTGCGTCGTCGTCGCAGGGCAGCAGCGCCACCTTCTACAGGCCGCTCGGCGTCCCCGCCGGCTTCTCCCTCCTCGGCCACTACTGCCAGCCCAACCGCCGCCCGCTCCACGGCCACATCGTCGTCGCCAAGGCCGCGGACCCGTCCCGCTCGCCGCAAGCGTCTCTGCGCGCCGCGGGACTACGTGCTCGTCTGGGCCTTTCATGCCAATGGCAGTGCAGGTGCGAGTTCTTGCTATGGCTACGGCCGCAGCGACGCCTACTTCTGGCTCCCCGTGCCGCCGGAGGGGTACCGGACGCTCGGGTTCCTCGTCACGACTGACCCTGGCAAGCCGCCGCTCGATGAGGTCGGCTGCGTCCGCGCCGACCTCACCGACGAGTGTGAGCCGCACGGTTCGCTGCTCCACCTGCAGCTCGAGCGGCCGCCGTCCCCAGCGGCCTTCGCCGTGCGGGGGCTGAGGCCGCTGGACCGGGGGATTTGGGGGCGGAGCGTCGGCGCCGGGACCTTCTGCTGCGCCGCCGACGGGAGCTCCCCGCGCGAGCAGGGCCTGGCGTGCCTGAAGAACGTCGAGCTCGACCTGTCGGCGATGCCGACGCTGGAGCAGGCGCACGCGGTGATCCAGCATTACGGCCCCACGGTGTTCTTCCACCCGAAAGAGGTCTACCTGCCGTCGTCCGTCTCCTGGTTCTTTAAGAACGGGGCCGCGCTGTGCAAGAAAGGAAGAGGCGCCGCCGGCGAGGGGTCCAACCTCCCGGGCGGCGGGTGCAACGACGGGGAGTACTGGATAGGCCTGCCGGACGGCAAGAGGGGGGAAGCCATCATCCGAGGCGACATCGACAGCGCGGAGCTGTACGTGCACGTCAAGCCGGCGATGGGCGGGACGTGCACCGACATCGCCATGTGGGTGTTCTGCCCGTTCAACGGCCCGGCCAGGCTCAAGCTCGGCGTGAAGTCTCGAGCTCGCCGGCGCCCCTCGCCGGAGCTGGAGAAGACTCCCAAGGATCGACCACGATCTCACAGAGAACACACGCGAACTCAGTGGAACACAAGCGAATTGGTGCCTCTAACAACAGCATCATTTCTGACTCTATATTGCTGAATATATAAACTTGATTACAACGACCTCCTACTTGCTCGCGCCATCCCACGAACGAACTCACGTCGTGCACGGTCACCACTACATGCGAGAAAGAAGAGCGAAAGAAACGGACAACCACCGCATGAACCAGCATGCGTCTGGCTTACAAAGACGCGCCCAGAATAGCTAAGTCTAGGCCCTGATTATTGGCATGCAAGGAAGAAACAAGGAACACAATAGCCGGGCCAGGATTATCCAACAATCTCCCCTTAAGACTTGCTCGGCTTACTTGATGATGACGACGCCTATCTTGTCAGCGTAGTTCAACGAATCTTGTTTCGCGCCGCTGACTTGCCAGACGCTCATGTAGCCGCCTCCTTAGTGCTCACATGGTCCACGAGATCTTCCCGCTCCACACATTCACGAATAAAATGGAATTTAGTGTCGATATGCTTACTCCCGCATGGAGAACCGGGTTCTCGCTAACGCGACAAGGGGGACGATTGTCCATCTTCAAAGAACGGGCGGCCGGACCTTGTCGCCATGATGTCGCCAAAGCCGGTTGCATACACCACACTACCGGCATGCCCAATCAAGGCCACCATGTACTCGCCGCATCGACGAAAAAGCCACCGTCTTACGCTTCGGGGCGCCATGAGGCGGCATGTCACCAAGGAAGAAGATCACACCTCCGTGCTCCTCCGCCCACGCCCCCCCAAGTCATTGCCATGTGAGTCTCGCTCAAGGTGTAGCCTGGTCGGCCTTGTCGTTGAGCAAATGAGCTTGGGGTAGCGGATGCCATAGTTGATGGTGCCGGCTGATGAAGCGCAGACCGCTTCCGCGGCGTAGTGATCTTGCTTCGCTTCTCCATAAACCGACTCACATAGCCCATCGCGAACGCCGATCGGCCTCAGATGGACTGTACCTTAAGCTCCCCACCAGTGCCTCAGACATCGTGGCATCAACATCCGAGTCGAGCTTTAGCGAGAGCCTCAATGACCTCCATTGGGTGTGGGCGGGTTGCACCCGCCATGCTCGCCCCAAAGAGCCTTGCGCATAAGCGCTGGCCGAGGGAGATCGCATCCTCGCTTGCTTGACCTCCGCACCGAGGTAGAAGGACAGAGTCCGAGATCACTCATCTTGAACATACGCCGACCGCTTCCTTGAAGGAGTCCACATCCGCCGCCTCGCGCTGATGATCAGTCATCAACGATACCCCGACCACCACGCGCTGACGTCCGCACCGCCTTGGTGTACATCCCATGTTCGCCGCCGCACTCGTGAAACCGAAGCTCACGCAGTGTTGTCGAAGCCATGTTCCACGCTCTTGGCGCTTGCTTGAGCCCGCATAGCGCTTTCTTCAACCCGAGAACCTTCCTTCGTGTCCGCGGAATAAACCGGCCAATACGGACATAAACTTTTTCTTTCAGTTCCATTCGTAAAGGCCGACTTGACATCCATGTGATGAACAAGCCACCCTCCGAGCCGCAATGACCAACAACATGCGACGATTCCATGCGTAATCGGGAACAAAGACTTCGTCATAATCGATCCTCGGTCAGCCGGATGTACCCTTGGCGATTTATGCGCTTTGTGCTTGATGACGCCCCTTGTTCATCGCGCTCACCTTGAACACCCACTTGAGACCGACATGCGATGGCGGTGTGGAAGATCGACCAAAAACCGTGTCTTGTTCTCTCGATGGATGCCATCTGCCCAAAGACGCTTTGCGCCACCTTGCATCACCGCCAGCCTCCTCGAACGTGCTTGGCTCGTGCCGCCGGAAGCAAGAAGCGCCTCGCCCACGGCCAAGTCCCGCCCGCCAAGCTCGAATTTGCACCGCCCGAGCACTTTGTCCAGTTGTTCAACCGCAGAGGAGCATCGTCATCATGATCGTTGTCGAGGTCCGGAGTCGCGGGCGAGACGAACTCCATCACTCCTCCCCAAAGAAGTTCCAACTCACCGGGTGTGTGTGTCGGTGTTGCCGGTGACCCCGGGAGGCTCCGTGTCGGCCCGCGGCAGATCGTGGTGTCCGCCGCGCTTCGCTTGCCGCGAACCGCAGTGACGCTGCGTGGCGGGCGCCATCGTCTGTACTCGACGTGGAATGGCTCGGTGTCCGCTGTTCGCCGGGGCTCGCCGCCGCCGCTTCCAATCCCACGCCTTCCTTCATCGAACACCGCGATCCCGCGAAATGATCACGCTGCGGTGTCCTGTTAGAACCGTAGGCTTTGGAGCCCGCCAGCACCGATGAACACCGTGGCACGCCCGGCCGTCGGCTTGGTTGTTCTCTGTGCACCTTGACATGCGCCACACACCCAAATGTTCAAGAAATGAACAGGAGGCTTGAGCCCATACCATGCTTCAAACGGCGTTTCTTCGACGCTCTCACAGGACCGATTCAGATGAACACGGTACCAGAGCACCGCCTCCCCACCACGGCCCGGCATCTTCTTGGCTTTCATCATGCTTCTCGCCATGCCAAGCACGGTTTGGTTGCGCCTTTCAACCACACCGCTCATTGCGGGCGATAGGGCGCATAGGCGCCTTGAACACCGCGGTTTCAGCAAGGTGCTCGCCGAACGCGACGCTGCGTGAACTCCCCGCCACGATCAGTCCGGAGCGTGCCCAGCTTCCGTCCTGACTCCACCTCAGCTCGTGCCTGGAACTGAATGAGCGCCTGGCCAGCTTGGTCCTTCGATGCCACCAGAACGAGCCACATATAGCGACTCTTGTCGTCGACGATGAGGAGGAAAGACCGCTGTCACCGGGCGCTCTCGGAGATCGCCCGCACAAGTCGGCGTGAACCTGATCCAAGAAAGTTGGGGCGCGGTGCTTGCTTGCCGCCGAACGGTGTCGACGCCGCTTGTTCGCCAAACAGCTTATCGACACCGCTTCCACTGCCGATCGGCGGCAATTTCGGACCATGTCGCTTTGGATACGCGCCTCAGCGCCTGGAACCCGAGATGGCCGAATCGGGCATGCCATTTCCAGGCCACCTCGGAGCATCGGGCAACGAGGCACACCGGCTTGTCGATGTCGGTGTCGAGGATGTACAATGCTCGGCGAAGCGCCCACCTGATCAAGAATCGCCGCCAGTCCCGCATCCCGAGAACACCTTTCTCAATCAAGACCTTGTACCCATCTTCGTCAAGCTGCCCCACGCTGATGATACGCGCCGTCAGTCGCGGATGTAATAGACCCCGGCTAACACCTGGTGCGCGCCATTCTTGCACTTGAAGAGGATGGTGCCGCGGCCCTCGATGGCGATCACCGATCCGTCTCCGAAGCGCACGGTCCCGTGGACGCTTGTGTCGAGCTCGGAGAAAGCATCGCTACCGCCCGCTATGTGGTTCGTGGCGCCGGTGTCGAGTATCCAGCGCGTGTTCCCATCGGCGCCTTTCTCCCCTAAGCCGCACTAACAGCCTTTGTGCTCGCCGAGTGGATCTCCCGCCAGAACACCGGATGGTTCGATGGCGGGCGCCGCCGCCACGGGCCACAAGCGCGATCGCTTCGCTTTGGCCATGGGCTCTTCTCGCCAATGCCCACGTCGCGCATGCCGCCGATCTCCACGGAGAGCATCTCCGGCCACCGGTACAAGGCCGATCCTCTTCCGTGTGGAATCGGAGTGGTTTCGATCCGTGGATGTGATCCTCAAAGATCGTGCCCCTTCTTCTAGGCTCCTCTTCAAGATGGGCACGTGTGGGCGCCTTCGCCCCGCTTCTTCTGGCGACACTCGCGAGCCCAGGTCGGCCTGCCGCGAAGACGCTGCGACTCATCGCCGGGAAGTTTCTTCTTCTTCCGTCGTTGCCGATCGGCGGCTTGGAACCGCCACGCTTCCTTGGTACTTCGGTGGTCCATTGTCGCCTCAAGGCCTCGTTGGAGGACTAAAGGCGCCCATCGCCGCCGACGCCAGCAAGCCAGAGAGTCAAGCAATGGGACACCACCCGCCCACAAGCTCCTCTTCTGTTGTTGAGGCGCGACAGTGGACGACCACGGCCGATCGCTTTTGGTCTTCCGCCGCCTTTGAGTCGTCCCCGAATCTCCTCGATCGAGAGCTCGCCGATGTTGAGCGAGTCTCGATGGAGATCACCAATTGCTTGTACTCGACGCGCGACGCCGAAGGTATTTCATTGCCACCTTCGCTTCCGGTTCGATCGCTATGATCGCCAGCGCCGCACCAAATTGGACAGACGCAGTTTAAATCTTCGACAGACTCACCATCCCGGTTGATCTCGCTTACATTCTACTCGAGAGATCGCGCTGTCGACTTCTTGCACCCGCCATCCCCGGCGCGCATGGTGCGGATTGCCTCCCACGCCTCTTTGGTCGCCGGTTTTGTCGCCAGGTCGGGCACCATCTCCCCGGGCACGGCGGAGCGATAGCCTCCAGCCATGAACGGCTGTCGTGAAGTCGACGTTGCTCGCCCTCGACGGCTTCCCAGAGATAGCGTGCTCGCATCTTGAGTTTCATCTGGATAATCCTGCCCGCTTATTGTGTTCCTTGTTTCTTCCTTGCATGCCAATAATCGTGGCCTAGACTTAGCTATTCTCGGGCGCCGCTTTTTAAAGCCGCATTTACGTTCATCACGCGTGGTTGTCCGCTTTTCGCTTCTTCTTTCTCGCATGTAGTGGTGACCGTGAGCATACCCACGTGAGTTCGCTCGTGGGATGGCGCGAGCAAGTAGGGAGGTCGTTGTAATCAAGTTTATATATTCAAAGAATATAGAGTCGAAATGATGTCGTTGTTAGAGGCACCAATTCGCTTGTGTTCCAATCGAGTTCGCGCAGGTTCTCGTGAGATCGTGGTCGATCCTTGGAGTCTTTCCGGCTCCGGGCGAGGGCGCCGCGCAGCTCGAGACTTCAATTGGTATCGAGCCACGGCGGGAGTTGTGCGCAGCCATGGCGCCGCTGAGTCGTCGGGCAGCGGGTCACCGCGCGGCGTCCGGCCCGCCGCGACGTTCGTCACAAGAATCGTGGTGGACGCCATGGGCGCCAGATTATCCGCGGAGGTCGTTGTCGAAGCGCTACAGCGTGAGACGCTTGCTCCGCAATCGGCCGCAGAACACGAAGACCAACTACGACTCATGGTCGTTGTTGATGAAACTCAAGATGCGTGCACGCTTATCTCTGGAAGCCGCCGAGACATTTAATGACGCCGACTTCCACGACGCATCGCCTGCTGGCCGAGGCTATTCGCCCGCCGCGCCCTCAGTTAAGAACGGGGCCGCGCTGTGCAAGAAAGGAAGAGGCGCCGCCGGCGAGGGGTCCAACCTCCCGGGCGGCGGGTGCAACGACGGGGAGTACTGGATAGGCCTGCCGGACGGCAAGAGGGGGGAAGCCATCATCCGAGGCGACATCGACAGCGCGGAGCTGTACGTGCACGTCAAGCCGGCGATGGGCGGGACGTGCACCGACATCGCCATGTGGGTGTTCTGCCCGTTCAACGGCCCGGCCAGGCTCAAGCTCGGCGTGATCACCCTCCCGCTCGGGAAGACCGGGCGGCACGTCGGGGACTGGGAGCACTTCACGCTCCGCGTCAGCAACTTCACCGGCGAGCTCATAGCCGTGTACTTCTCGCAGCACAGCGGTGGCAGGTGGGTGGACGCCTGCGCGCTGGAGTACACCGCCGGCAACCGGCCAGTGGTGTACTCGTCGAGGAACGGCCACGCGAGCTACCCGTACCCCGGCGTGTACCTGCAGGGCTCGGCGGCGCTCGGGATCGGCATACGGAACGACGCCGCCCGGAGCAGGCTGTCCGTGGACTCCAGCGTCAAGTACCGGATCGTCGCAGCGGAGTTTCTGGGAGACAGAGACGACACCGTAGCCGGGCCGCAGTGGCTGCAGTTCATGCGGGAGTGGGGGCCGACAGTGGTCTACAAGTCGAGGAAGAGGATGGAAAGGATTATTAGGCGCATGCCTCGCCGGCTCAGGGGTCCAGCGGAGAACATACTGAACAAGCTGCCGAACGAGCTGTCCAAGGAGGAAGGGCCGACCGGTCCAAGGGAAAAGAACAACTGGGAGGGAAATGAAAAGATGGTAGGAATAGCTGAGTTTCATTGTGCGTGTCTTGACATTGATTGATGAGTGTCATTGTTGGATAGGTGAGACGATTGTTATGTGACCCAACGTATTGGAATGTTGAGTGTTTGTGTGCTTGGTCAACCATCTAGTTGAAGTGAGTTCGTTCCACTCAGATTTTTCGGAAGGTACTGAAATCAATTGGTAGTCAGAATTGATGATTGATTCCTTCAACACTATAGTAATGATATAAACATTGTTCATTTGTAGTAAGAAACATACACAGCCGATCTGTCTTCCTCTGCTACTGTATTTTGTCAAAAAGGATGTTTACATCAAGGGTCAGAGGAAAAAATGACCATCCACTTAAAAGTTAACTATACGAAAAATATCACGTATGAATGGACGAACAGACAAAAATTTGCCTGGGAGGCTGCTGTGAGCAGTGTTTATATCCTCCTGTCATCATCACTGCTCTCACTGCCATCACTGCAGAGGAAACCCATGGAAAGAAATTTGTCAAGTATCTAGTTCTATCCAATTTCACTGATTCAAATGAAAAAATAATAGGTAAACCATCACAAGCATCCACTATGGTAAAGGTAGCACTGTAGCAGTACTAGACTAGTTAATTTATCTTACCTCTCCTCAGGAATCTTTGCAAGTCTCCTTACTTCCAAGCCTGTCATGTTCAGGTGCTTTTGTGCGGTTGTAACATTGTCTGCCCCTGGAAACAGAGGTAGTAACATTAGCTTTTGAACAGTTCTTACTACAGAAGTAACAGAACTACCAAGTTCAAAGGTCGGGCAGATATAAAGTTTATCATAACCCCACATAGAGTTTACAGTAAAGTGTATTAGCAAGAGACATCAGAATCAAACAAAGGTATAGGTATGGTATGATATGCTACAGTAATATGCGCAAAAAATGGAAGTACCTTTGGTCAATTGGAAAACATGAATGGCACAGCGCTCCGCTGCTAGACGTACAGGCATGCTAGTATCCTTTAAAGTATCAGCAATTGCCGGGCCCAATATGGAGAGATGTGTAGCAAGAGCTGAATGATTTATCTACAAGGAACCATTAGATTAGCAGCATAACACCTAGAATAAAGGTACGAGTGCTGATTGAGAAATACATGCTCTAAATAAACCTTTGCAGCAGCTTTGATACAAGACAAAGATCTTCTTCTAACTTCGCTTGAATCATCACGCAAGGCCAAGACAAGCAACTGAATAAGCTGCAAGGTGCTGGCTTCAGATTGTAACTGGTAACAGAGTAGCCTCCCTATAGTTTTTGTAGAGGCTTCACGAACAGGGAACTTCACAACACTGACAAGAGTTACACATGGACACAAAATGATAATTACAGTAGCCAAGGTGTGCAAGTTGATTCAATACCTTGTCATCTTTTAGAGAATCTTTCAGAAGATCAACAATAGATGGAAAAGATGTCGACTGGCACACTTTTGATGGACAATGCATTGATATGGATGAGAATGTTAACAAAGCACCATGCCTGGTACACCAGTCGGGTAAGGTGCTCATGTTCAACAGGGTTTGCACCAGATCGGAAGTCTCGATCTCCTCCATGTACTGAAGAAAGCATATGCAAATTACAGTCGACAGATGACAGGTAAAATAGAAGGAAAAAAAATCCCAACAATTATGAAAAGAGCATGGTTCCTTCACAGATCCAACAATGACAAGTCGGATGCATGAATAATTGTATGCAATGGAGAACATGATATTCCCTTGAAACGGGAGTTGCTTTTCGAACAATATTATGTTCAAATTGTTGTGCATTATCATGTATAGTGTTGATGTCTTCCTCTAAAGAAACTACCTTAAACTTCCCTGCTAATGTCCCTTTTTTTGCTGCATTACTCAACATACAGATATTTCCATTTTCTTTCAAGTTTGCTTTAAAACATGACTTGGCTATAAATACCATTTCAACGAACATACTTGTATTTTCCTAAACTGTCCAAATTTCTTGTTCTAGTAACAGCAAGCCTGGCACAAATAAACAAACATGCTTGTACTATAATGTCCAGAAACAAGTTGAGCCTGACTATATATTAGTAAGAACTCACCCTAAATAAGGGAATGCAAAATTCCAATTATAGCTATCCGATCGGTGCAGGAATCTGACTCGTCTCATTTGGGTTGCATCCTTAGGGAAGCAAGTAGCGATTGCATCCCAAAACGAAAATCCCCTCACGCTATGGGCGCGGTTACTGCAGCACGTGCGCACTGTTCACCCACGAGTGGTTCCCTTCGTTAGGGATTAAATTGATTTTGTTAGTTTAGAAACTTATCTTCAGTTAGTTTGTTTCTTTAATTTTGAGATTACTTCTTAGGGGTTAAAGTCAAGTTATCCCTATAAAAGGGATGGTATTGTATCTTCTTTAATCAAGCAAAGATGAATAAACAAGTTCCTAGTCTTTAAAGTCCATCCATGGTCATTCTCTTGACCGGGCTATTCTAGATCTATTCCTCTCCCAATCGGTGCCCTCCTTCACCTAGCACCATTCTACTTCAAGTCGTCATCGTCTGACCTCCCCCCGTCGGATGTTTACCCCCTTGTTGTGCAGGTAGCCAGGTACACAACACGCAAGTGAACAGCTCAGATGAAAGTTCCCATTCTCTCATTTCAAGGAGAGTTCTCATTTGACAATCTAGTTTGCTCAAAACAAGACAATGTGGTATCTTGAATTACATGTTCAGAAGTGTTGCTTAATGCTTTTGATTTCCACTGGCTTGTATTGGTTGTATCACGGATGTAAGACAGTCAACAGACTATTGCTTTAATAACAGCTCAATGCCTCAACCACTAGTTTGACAAACCTAGTAAATTATTTCTGATAACATCAACTTTTATGCCTTTACATTGAGAAAAAGACAACTTAGACAAGTTTATAGGAATAAAAAGGCCAGAATTTACCATACCTGAGACAATGTACCAATTGCTTTTGCGGCAGAATTGCGGACATCATCAGCATCAGCCTGCAGCAAATCTTTGAGAAGAGCAGACCCACGTGATCTGATTGCAGAGCTAACACTTTTGCCAGCATGCCTGACAACACCTTTAAGTGCAGAAATAACACTTTCTTTGACAGCATCATCCCCTGACTAAAATACCTAAAATTACTTCTGCACAAGTGGTGGCATCTTCATGCAAAAAGAGAGAGAGACGGAATATCCAAACTACCTGCAACATGGACAGAAGATCGCTAACTAATGGATCAACCCGTGTGCTAAGTGCACTAAGCTTTCCAAGAGCAGATGCGGCCCTTGTACGGACAGATCTGCAATTCATAAATTCATGTGAGGAGGCAAAACAATTGAAAGAGCCGCAGAACGAGAAGACAATACCAACCTATTGTTATCCTGTAAACATTTAACAAATGTAGTCTGAAGTTGTGGAAGGAACGGCTTAAGTGCAAGCCCTCCTTTCGTAATGATGATAGTCAGGGTTGATAGGATAGCTGACTTAACTTGCCATGGAAATCGGTCTCCGAGGATGCGGATAAGAGGTCTATAGGCAAAACAAGGCATACATTAGAGCTACAAGCCTACAATGAAGACATGTCATATATATACCAAACAATCGATCAGCCTAGCATGTGAGAGTAAACAAGAGATCATGTAATTTGACACAATGTTATGAGGCCTGTTTTGTTTCTACAGTTGCCTGCCTGTTCTTGATTTGTACCAAGTAGATTATGGTAGATAAACAAAGTGAAAATTACTAGGTAGCAGCAACAATGCGAAAATATGATTGCTCTGTGATGTATAGGTTACAGTGTGATGTTTTAATTTGGCTATGTAGGTTATGTGAACTGAAGCACATAAGGTTTACAGATTGTTCCATGAAATTCCCATGTGCAGGTAAGCATAAAGTTCAATAATGCATTCCAAGATCTATACGAGGCTACTATTACCCATATACAAGCCCAAGCTTATGATCAAGTAGCAGTTGGTGTAGAAATTTGGAATTGACTGTTCCGTACAAAACAAGAAAATAATAATAAAATAAACTATTAACAAGGAGAGGTTTGGAGCGTCTAACAAAAATTGAACTTGTGGAGCACCAACAATATGCTTACGAAGTGTTATGTTCTACATGTTCATTTTGCTGGAACTGTTTGAAAAAATTTTAATGCTCTTTTTATCTTCAAATTTTGATATAGAAGACACTTCAGCATGGTTGATGGTTGTAATGAACATGTTGGGCTTCTCTTAAGCTAGGACAGCACCGCCCTCCAGTAAAAAAAGGGGCAAAACCGTAAAACTGAAGTTATTTTGACAAATCTAAGATGAAGTCATACCCTGTAATTGGCACAACAACCTCCTTAAGTGTTTTCTCACTTGTAACGTCAATTAACTCTCCCAGACCTTCTGCTGCCTGCTCCTTTGTCTCGGCTGACCCACTAATTAAACCCTGGAGTTCAACAGAAGATGCAGTATAAAATGCGCTGAAGCCTGAAACTAATGCTATGAGAAAGAAAACAAGACTAGTTTGATTTTGTAAAGCAATTTTTTTTTCATATTTCTAACTTCAGAAGTTCAAAATGCCCGCAACTCAATATTTGGTATAGCAGGGATATTATTATAATACAATTAATAGTTCTCCACAAATAAATACCTGCTGAAATATAGGAAGAAAAGGCTGCAGTGCTTTAGGAAGACATAAGCCAGGTATGAGAATAGGCACACCCTGAAATTGAATTTCATATCGTTAGAATCTAGGACAGAACAATCTTAACTGTTAAGTGCCTCTGAAACTATTGTGGCAACATGTTTTTTTAGCTAGGAGGGCAGTGAGAACTATCCCCACATATGCACAGCATAAACTGTAGAAGCTCGAAGTAGTACCTTTCTCCTCCTACGTTCCTTATCTCTGGCTGTAGAGACAGCATCGCGCACTAGTTTTATATGTGTAGGAAGCTGTTCCTTCGGAACAGAGCCAACGACTCTTGAAAATGCTTCCCAAGCAGCCTGTGGACCATTGCAAGTAAATACGTCTCAAAAGTAGAGAAAATTGAAACAGGAGTGCGGGGTGGTAGGTGCTCACTGATAGAGTAGCCTTATCAGTATCGCTCAGCAAACTAATTAGGATGGACATCATATCAGGAGCCTCATCAGCCAAATACAATTTACTATTTTTAAAGAGGAAACCAATTAGATAGGCTGAACCCTGCCTCATAGATGCCTGCAAAGAAATAATCAGTTAAAACCTCAAAAACGAACAACAGGCTTAATACTGTTCCAACTCCCAAACAGAATTATCAGGTGAAACAACCTGACTGTCATTGACTCCTTTCAGAAGCTCAGGTATTAATGTTTCAACTCCTTCCTCATCAATAACCATCACAACAGTTTCAGCAGCCTTCCTGGCCGAGTTTTGTACATCCTATAAACACCAAGAGAAATAATAAATGTGAGCAATGGCAGAAAATACAAATAACATTGTTGTAAAATGGACAGATTCTGATGTATGAGTAAACGCATTATGATACAGACTCCAGAAGTAGAAATAATGAATCACGTGAGTAAGAAATTAGCAAAATTTAAAGTATGTGTTTAGAATGCATCTCACCGCATCTTCGTCATCCATGGCAAGTATTAATGCCGGAAGGACAGTTCCAATATGTGAACTCAAACCTGGCCCGGCAACCTCTGCTAGAGCTCCCAATGCATGTGCATTGAATGAACTACACCAATAAAGTAATTTGTCAAGAAAAGGGAGGTTGATTTAAACATAAAAACTATGAGCGGTCCACTCACGAGAGAGGGGGCTGGACTAATTTGGGCAATATATGGGGCAAAATGGCTGCAGTCCGGACACTGTAAAAGCAGACCGAAAGGTCAACATTTCTCTGCAGTTTAAGTCGAGACATTCAATTTCACCAAATGAATGAGAAAGAAAGAAAAAAACCTTAGAATCTGCTTTAGACCATCAAGGGCTGTTGCAGATGTCTCATCATCTTCTAAAGCCCGTAGCAGCGTGGGGACAATCTCATCAATGGCTTGCAGTCCAGCACTCTAAATAAAAGGTGAAAAAAGTCAGCGAAAACACATGACAAATCATCCATAATATAAGAATGTGGTCGGCTGTGTTACCTTATATAGAGTACTAAATGCTAATCCAGCAGATTCACGAACCTCTTGGGTGCTGTTACAAATACATACTGATAATGAGACTTCACTATAAAACAATAAAAGCATACAGTCAAAAAAGCAAACCTGTCACACAGAGCAGTTCGGATGGTAGGGATAAGTTCATCCATAAAACTTAATAGCTGATGTTTTCCAGCGCTGCCCATAACCTCACTCAAGCCGATGCAAACTCCCTGCAAAGCAAAAGGTTAACAGCATACTGATCATTCCTAGAATAAGTATATTCAACAAAATGAACGACGTGTTCAAAATAAATTAAGAAAAGCACATCAATATAAAGCATGCCAAGGAAACTGCTGGGCTGACAAAAAATTCGATAGGAAAACAGAATTTAACATAACTATATGAAGACTTTCACTTCAATCTCTACTAGGGAAAAGGAGATCAATGTAAACCTCGGTGAAAATTCCATGGAAGTCCTCAATTGCAAAATCTAAGTCACCCTACATAAAATATTAAGCTAAGAATACTTACTTGTCTTCTGCTAGCATTTGGGTCCTTGAGTCCTTGTGACAAAATGGGAATAATAGAGGGCAAAACTCTCTCACCAAGCTTCCTTACAAGCTCACCGACTGATCTCCCAGCAACCTGAAAAATGTCAATACAAAATACATAGAAAAAAAATCAAAACTAGAACAATTCTACACAAAGATCAAACAGTACGTGGAATAGGTCAAACCTGCCGCCGTTCTGAGGAAGATGACGCAAGAGATGAAATAAGTGTGTCCATAAGTACAGGCATGATCTCCTTCAGAGTTCTTGGAGTATTTGCTACAATCGTCTTCCAGACATGTAGCGCAGCCTGGCATGGAAAAAAACTCTAGAAGAAGGATGTTCTGGGTATGCTGGACAGTTGCATATTTTAAATTTCTAATGGCATGAAACAAAACAACCAAATTCACTGATTCCCACAGAAGGGGGTAATTTAATGAAGATAGCTTAAAATATAACAAATACCTGCCGGACGGTCAAGCTGACATCAGAACGGACCATATAAATGGCAGCAAGAACTTCGTTGCGTTTCTCCCTTCCAAGTACATCAATAATTGCACGCCCATGTGCCTCTGTGCTAGCACCTTCATCATCGCTTCCACCCTCAAGGATTGCCTTCCCAGAAGTTCCAGCCACCTATAGATAGCAGCATTACTAGATGGTACAACATGATAGAAAAGGTAACACCTAAATTCAGTGCTACATAAAGGAGGTAGGGAGTAGGGACCTTGAACAAAAGATCTCCCAAAAGTTCAACAGAACTTTGTCGGATACGCCAATTATCGCTGAATATCCCATCCTCAATAGCAGGAAGCAACAAAGGTAAAGACCTATTTAACATCAAGAAAATGCAATCATGTATCAATAGCATTGCTAACAAAATGAACAGCAAACTAATTCAAACGGGTAAGCATACGATGTTGCATAATGCTCCACAAAGACATGACCAGCAGAAAGTGCAGCATCACGAACAGATTCATTCTCATCAGCAAGCCCTGATAAGAGTAAATAATTAGAGAATCAATGCAATGAGAGCGGAGATAGAGGTTCAAGTTCAACAATCTTACCATCTAATATAGCAGGAAGAACGACCTGCAGGTGATTCTGGAAAACTCCACCCAAGGACCTTGGCAAATACTGCACAATAAATATAAGTCAGAAACAAGTACAACGTTACAAGCGATAGTCATATGAGCAAAAGATAGGGAACTAGCGGTAAATTTACCCGGAAAAGTGTCAGATGTCCATCGCGAACAGATGCCTTTTGATGGGAACAGTTCCGGATGATGTCAGGAAGAATATGATCAAAATAATCTTTGCCAAGAGCAGCTAAAACCTGGAAATTGACAATAATCAATGTAATTATATACCAGACAGTGTCTGGCTGCACCAGCTATTCATTGCGTAAGAAATTATTTTAAAAAAATAGCTTTCCCTGGAACTCTTTTAAGATGATAAATTGATAATACTGGACTAGGACAACCCTGAATGAACTTTCACAATGCAACAGTTAGTTTTTGTGAAGTACATAATTTTTTCCCTAATTGAATGATGTGTCAGACGAGTAGCAATGCATAACTTCTAAAGAAATACAGTTGTGAAACTCTTGGCTACAAATGCTAGATTGCATGCCAATTACAGCCAATGTTCCCACAAGAGTTAAAAAACAAAACCGTCCCATGATAATAGACACTGCTAGTTTTTGAAACATACTGCAAAACAAGCACTTGAAGCAAGCCAAAGAAAAAACCAACCTCACTTAGTCCCTGGGCAGCTCCAGATCGTTCAACATTACTACTATCGGATTTGAGTGTATCTAATAACCATGGCACGAGATCTGGGAAAATTTCTTCACCCATTCCTACTATAAGAGATCCAAGAGCTCGAGCAGCAACTGCCCTAACTTCAGGTATAGGATCCACTAGAACCTACAAAATATTGTCAAGCAGAGTATAAGAAGCAAAGGAAGTCCACTTAATAAAATCAATGATCGTCTTGCTATCAGGAGGTACTCACTTCCACAGTGCTATGTGTGCAAGACGGGCATAGAAATTACCTTCTTGACTTCAGGTAGGAGCAATCCTATGTATGGGATCATATCCTTTGGTTCTGTAACTAAAGAAGACATGTTTCCAACTATTTGAGCTGATTTCTTCTTAGTATCAACACCTCTCTCCCTCAGTCCTCTATGCACAATAGGCACCAGCAATGCAAGTGATGGTGCATCTATGGAGTTAATAAAAGTAGTCTGCAAAAAAAAAAACCAGAGGTAAAGATAATCATTAATAACTTCCACTTTATCAACAAGGTGATGCAAGCAATTGAAATGCAAAAACAGGGTGAACATTATATTAAATCCTACTTTACCTGAAGAAGGATGTCAAGAGAATGTTTCGTGTAATCATTTGGATCCATCAGAGCTGACAGCAGAATTGGGACAAGTGCAGATATTTCAGGATTCTTTATGACACTTCCGACCTGAAAAAACACAGCAGTGTACATTGGAGATGAGGCATAAGAACATCCTAAATCCTAATGTCTATCATGAATAAGCAAGCATTACCTGATGGAGGGCTGTCTGACCCGCTGCTTGGACTTTAGGATGTGTGTCTGTTAGTACCTGGCAAAGATACAAATATAGCATATGAAAAGACATTCTAGGTTTTATATGCAGCTGATAAACTCAAAATACAAATTTCATCATATACCTCAGTTAGCTTTGGAACAATCTTCGGAAGACACTGAGACAGCTGCTGAGGAGCACAATATGCCATAGCACCGAGAAGTTGAACACTGCTTTGCTTAGTTCGCCATGCTTTATCTTCTAGGCCCTGGAAAAAAAGTACATGATACTCATCCAAATATGTGCATTTCAAGAAAAAAAATATATTGAGCATTTATCACACTAGATAAATAAATATACAGCAGTTGACCTTCGGGAAAACAAATGTGGCCTTATATCTGTTTTTTCGATGGTATCTGAACTTTAATTAACACAAGTAAAAAAAAAAGAACTAACACTAGAAGTGTAAATACTACAGATGAAAACAAGAAAGTGGCATTATCAGAATGTGATAGGATAAATCACGAATATTGGATGACAGATGGCCATTCGGATGTTCAGCTCTCTCCAGTTGATTAACTGAAAGGCCACAAGTAGATAATGTAATATCCCATTTAACTGGAGAAATAGAAAAGAGAAAAGAAATGGAGAGGGGGAAGTGGGCCGGCTAGGGCCCAACCGAGTACGAGTTGGGCTCGACCGCGGGGGCCATGTGTGCTGCCAATAAAAGAGAGGAGAGGGAGCAAACCCTAGCCCCCTCCCAGCCACACCACCCCCTGCCCCCTCCCTGCCGTGCGCCAGCCAAGCCCTAGCCCCTGCCCTGCCTGCTGCCGCGCGACCCCCCTGCCACCCTTGCTGCCGCCGCCTCCTGCTGGTCGGCTACCACGCTTGCCACCTGCTGCCAGCCGAGCGCTGCTGTTGGTGTTGCTGCTATCGAGGGAGAAGCGAGGGAAGGCAAGCAAAGGGAAGCAGGGAACCAAGAAGGAGAAGAAGAGGAAGGAGAAGAGAGAGAAGAGGAAGAACTTGGGTTTCGTGATCCAATCCGTTCGTCGTGAAATCCTTGCCATGTTATTAGATTGATGTTTAATTAAATATTAGGGTAGATCAATAACGAGATTTGGCAATTTGGTGATGCCCTGTTTCGGTTAATTGTGCTGTTGAGCCTTGCGATGGAGTTTTGGGGTATCTACGTCATGTTTCATAACTTTGCCATGTTAGGAAAGTTGTAGGTTATTGTCTAAGATTTCCATAGATTGCAAGATCACTGGATTTGGTTAAGCGATGTAAAAGTTACGGCTTTTGGAGCGCTGCTGTCCAGAATTCCATCGCTGTTAACAGCAATTGTGTAGATTGCTTTATTTCATACAGTAAATGATCGAATTAAATTATGGTCATAACTAGTATTAGTTAGATAATTTTTCACTAGTTTCCAGAAGTTTGTTATTTTTCATGTGGTAGAAAAATAGATATAAAATTGTTAAACCTGTTGTTCTGTAATATTCCAGATTGACCTTCGGAGTTGAAAACAAGGATTTAGACGGTGTAATCAGAGAATTTGCATGACTAGGGAAGTGTAACAAATTTTGTGTAGATTCCATAAAACATAGATTTTGCTATATTTGGATTCCAGGAGTAAAAGTTATGGTTGTTTAATCACCAAGACAACGGGTGGGTTGTCCGGTGAAGAGAGGTTAATTATGTCGGGTTTGAGCGTAGGAGCGATGTTGAGTTGTTTTATGTTTTGGAAAAATTTGATATATGCCACTGCAAAGGTGATGTTTCACAAATGTGCCACTGAAAAGTTTTTTCTTCTAAAAATGCCACTCCCTAGCACCTAGGCAGCCGACTTGGCTATGGTGATACAGAGCAGAGGGGGCGAGAAGCAATCGGCAGAGAACAACACAAGACAATCAGAGCAGAGGGGGTGAGAAGCAGAGCAGATGACTCACTCTTGTTTTGTTATTGCTTTTAGGTGGTCAATGAAGGCAAAATGCATGCGATGGAAGTAGCACATGTGCATCACATGCTATCAATCACACATACATCTTTACTTAGTTGCTTTCACTAAATCTAGAAACTTGATACTTTCATCTAGAGTCGATTAGTAGACTTGGTTATCATTAGCTTAATGACTTCGAAACTTGATTGCTTTAATTATGATTTGGTTATTTAGTTATTGCTAATCAATGTTCCCAAGCGCGTGGTTCCGACCTTCTGGGCGTTCTCGGATGTGTGGTCCCAAGTTATGTGAAAGTTAATCCTTTATGCATTTCTATCGTTATGATTGTTGAAGAGTGACCCGTTGTGAGTTTTATTCCATGCATTGCTTGCTGGAATCATTGGTAATTATGGTTTAAATTAAGAGTAAGGAAGGTTTATGTGACATTCTGGGCTCAATGTTGGGCCGGGGTGTTACAGATAATATGCAATTGCATGCAACAAGTAGTTTCTGGTGCTAGATGGCCTATATATTCAAGCTAAAATTTGAAAATAGTGCAGTGTATCAAATAGATGAAATGACAGAAGATTTAGTAAGTGGATTGAACTTCAATTGTGTAACAAGAACAACTGTACCGTATAGAGCAACAAGGAAAAGTTACAGCATGATAGCTTCAACCAAGACATACACACCTTAAGAAGCGAAGGAAGGACGAGCTTCACACCATGACCGGTGAGTTGAGACATCATTGCGCGAGCAGCACATTCAGCAGCTTCACGCACTGCCAGAACTTGATCAGAGAAAGACACGAGTAGCAAGGGTAGCATTTGAATGACATACCTGCAAAACAACAATCACAGTGAACCATTTTGAACTAGACCAAAATTATGAAGTAAATGGTGCCTCACTTACGGCTCAAATAGTATGCCAAGCTTCTCGCACAGGCACTCAAATCCAAGTAAAGCTCCTTCACGAGATTTTGCAGAAACTCTGGGAACAGACAGATTCAGTGTTATCAAACATTAAATCATTAGAAAACACTCGATACATTGAAAATTACTATCTTGACAAAGAAAGGTGGGCAATGGCATCTGATTGGAATGGCGCATACAAAAAAAAAAGAAATATATGAAGTAAAGACTAATCATGTCATTGCAAAAATGCATGAATGAGGCACACTGTCTTCAAAATGCCAGATTTAAGGGTGCAAAAGAAGGGTCTCAACTCTCAAGCCAGGGAGGAAAAACCAGTCCCCTAAAGCATCAAGAGTAAAGGTCATAATTCTAGACATCCACTTTTCAAATGCCTTAAAAGCAAGTTGACAACAACCAAAAACAGTAATTTGAAAATGCTGTCAGTATATAATATAACAAAATTGTATGCAGCATTGTAAATGCATCAACTAGTTTTAGTCATAAATCCCTCATGTAGCACTGGTGGAAGAGGTAACGAGGTCGCGTACCTGTCTTCAAAACCTTGCCGTAATGTTGCGGCAATACCATACTTCTTCAAGGAAGAAATTCCAAATCCTTTAACCACTCCAGCAAGGCCAAAGGCTGCACCACGTCGCTCACCATACTTTTCACATTTCATCATCTGATCCAATAGTCTAGATACAAGAGCTTGGGCCTCTTCCTGGTTTTGGATAAGTGCACGTTATAACATAAAACAGAAAAAGAAAAAAACAGAGGAGTGAGTACTAAATAGATCAGGAGGTCATCAACGCAAGGAAGAAAACTGATGGTGAACAGCACAACTCACCTGTTTTGAGACCATCAGTGGAGACAAACAGTCCGACACAGCCCTTTGAACTGCCTCTGATGGGGTGTTAAGTACATCTAACAACTTCTCAACAATACTGTGAACTTTAGGATCATCCTGTTACAAAGTTTATATTAGTACCATGCATAGATATCTTTTAAATTAAAAAACAATTCAGTATCCCACACACCATAAAGTCTGAAAGTATTTGTACCTTTGATAGATGTTTTGCAAGAGCACCAGTGAATATTACAACACCTTCCCTCACAAGATCATACTTTTCCTCATCTGATGCCTGTGAACAAATGAGAAAACATAAAGGATAATGCATTATACCGAAGATAAGAAAAGTCATGAGCTATATCTTCAACTTAAATAGCAATGGTCAATGGTAAAATTATTATAGTGACTTACCCTTTTATTCAAGTAGCTCTCAAAAATAGGAAATAGCAAAGGAACATTTTCCTTTCCATGTTTATCAATAATAAGGATGCCGGCATTAATCATTCTACCACGAACATCCACATTAGGATCAGCCTGTAAATTCAATATAAGAAGCGTTAAAAATTCAATGTAAGAGGCATAACAATTACGAGATCCACATAAAATAATAGGGAAATGCTTACCAATGCACGTGATATGAGAAATGTCATGACAACAGGAAGATCTTTAGAACCCAAAACATCTGCAACCGAGTGGAGTGCTAATGCAATACCCTGTCTTCCAAGCCAGTGCGTATCTCCAAATTCAACTCCAGGACCAAGATCTTGAATGTACAATGAAAAAAGAGTAGAAAGTGTATCCTGCCATGACCCCATATAATCATCAGGTCTCTTCCAAAGCAACGAGAATTCTGTAGTCAAGATAGCTATTTTCTGGTGCCTTTTGAATATTTTGCAATTAAACAAACACAATGACACTAGTACGAACATAATGCAGAAGGGGAATTTGCGCCATGGGAGACTTACTTGCATTTTGTCTGGATTTTCATCCAATGCAGCAGCCAGAGACTCAGCTGCAGCAGCTCGAACATTATAATTTTTATGGGAAAGCGCGTCGAAAATACCAGAATAATCAGTACAAGCATCAAAACCAAAGCGATCCCATAACTCCTCTGCTAATTCAGCAACCACCTAGAAAAGGTACACGAGCCAATGAGTAAACACATAAGCATTTTTTCAAAACAATCCAAAGTTCAAAAAGATTCAAGGATGTAAAAAAGATTAATAGAACACAGTTCCATGTCAAATTTAGTAGAAATGTTGTTACCAACCTTCTCCAGATCATGAGCGGCAATCCAGAGGCTTGTTGAAACCTGCAAATCCCGTTTTACAGAGTGGCTAGGAACACACTTTATAGCAGTTAAGCAGGCAAGCCTAACATGTACTTCTTTTGCATATACTCCAACAAGAGCCTAAATGAAGAAGGGTGTAAGAATATCATAAAATCAGATGAAACAAAGTACTGAGCTGAAGAATTAACCAAAAAATAACCACCTGTGCCAAATCGTTGATTTTTAGACCCAGGCATAACTCGTTCAGCATAGGCCCAACTGAAGGATGATAAGCAGGAGTAGTGCTTAGCACATGATAAAGAACCTAGTGCCCCGCCAAAAAAAAAGTTAGCGAATAAGAGGGGAATAAAACAATGAAAATCATTAAGTCATTAGAGAACTAAGAATGTTTAACTGATAACATTCTAGGTCGAGGAAGAGGTAATATTGGATCCAGATGCATAGATAGTATCTGAAGCACATCATCATGAAGGCATGTCTTTTTGGAAGAAAGAAGGATCCTCTCCATTATCTGAACCAAAAAGGAGCAAAATAATGAAAAGAAAGAAAGCGAAAAAGGAGAAAGGAGAAAGGGAAAGGTGAAGAGGAGCAAAAGTGAATTTATCATAGAACTACTGACAAAATGGAAGAAATACCGGAAAAACAAAAGTAAATGAATCTGCTGGAAGAGGTCCCGCTTTGCATGCAACTGTTAGCCCAGTTACTATTTGTTCAAAGAGGCCAGATGATGACCTCTTTTTGCTATCTTCTTCCATAACCACAGGCATAAGGTCCATAACCATTTCAAAATCGTCAACAGAGATTACACGGATAGCAGCAGCAATCTCAGGTGCCCAATTGCAAAGAGGAGGGGCTGTGCAGCGTGCTAGCCTCAACATTGCACAAAATGCAGCATCACTTACTATTGGAGAACTTAGAAATGGCTCAACATAATTTACCTGCATGGAAGTATGGAACACCATAAAGCATTAAGCCACAACACATATAAACAGACACAAATCTACAACCTGCGCAGAGTATATAATCGGCTACCGTATATCTAGCCCTTGACATATGACATATAACAATCATCACAATTCACAACAGGTCATATCAGGAGAAAAAAATGAACTTAAAAAACTAAAAAATCTCTCAAATATATGCTTTATTAGACACTGAATGACCAAATAGATATTAACCTACTTTTTAAATTGCATATCTGATAGTCAGTTCACAGCCAGATATTCCTTTTCCACACGATTCGACTGTCCAAAGTATGTACTATTGTTACAACAAAATACCATACTAGGGCAGCCGTCAATTATTACAAACTTTCAATGAATTAGTCCCAACATTACACATTCTGTTCAATTCACTTACATAGATACCTAAATAGAATGCATTCAACATTTTTGGCAGTTTTCTGGGCTTAGATGAGAAAAATGTGCAACGCGAGGCATGTGGCTCACTTTTTTATCTGTCATATTCAGTGCTGTGATGAAGCGCTGAAAAATATGATACATGCATTGTCCAGTAACAGAGTAGAAAAAAAAGACTAGAAAAGGCAAGGGTGGGATTGCTAACCAGAGAAGGTAGTTGGCCGTGAGTAAATATAGGATTAGCAATAGCCAATTCACCAAGAGCACCCAACATTAAGGCGAAATTCTTCTGCACGTGTCCAACCTTCTCACGTATGGATGCTTCCTCCTTCAAAAGCAACTCTCTGGCCTCCTCTTTTGCAGTCTTGGCCTTGTCAACAGGAGCTGGAAAATTGCATGACATAAATTTTACCAAACAGTGCACTAAACCTAACTTGTCTCAATACTAAGAGCTTGAAATACCCGTCTTTTTTGTAGATTTCCCGGTTTCTCTCTTGCCAATGCTAGAGGATTCTCTCCTGTCACTCTTTGCAGGGACACCAGATCGAGCAGTGTCCTATAAAATATTGCAAAGCCAAAATCCAGAATAGTTTAACAATAAGTCATTATCTATGAGCCAGATGTCTGTAGCTCTCACCACAACATTTCTAACAATATAAGGTGCCAAATTGCAGTAGTTAAGCTAGATTTCATCAGCCATACATGATTTGGTCACAGCCTCACAGGGCTACATATTCCAATTAAAGTGATACGGAAAATCATGTTGCAAGAACTAAAAGAGAAGCAAAAGGCTGTACAGAAATACAGACTTTTAATATTCATTTCTCTTCCCCTAGAGGACTTTTTTTCCTTCAGGGTGTAAAGAACAATTACCGCATCTTGGTCATCGTATGCACGAAAACGTCCCTTTGCAAGTTTTGTATTTTTGGAAGCAACAGCCTCAGCAACATAAATCCCTTGCTCGGTTGACAACTGCCCCTCTGGAGTAAAGAATATCTACATTGGAGTGAGAAGAACTTGTAAGTACATCCTTACAGTAGGATCATCCACCCTCAAAAAGAACTAGTATGAACTAAGAAGCAATTGATAAAGGCACAAAAACAATTAATATCATGCCATCATTGCAGTACATAAAAAATGCTCAAAGAATGTGGAACCTTTTGAGCATGAAATATTTATGACATAAAAATAACTCACCATTTCTGCACTGGTGATACATCAAAAAGGGCAGAGTTGTATATGACCAGAGATGTAATTACACACAAAGCAATATTTCATTCAGCTTATATTATGGGATGAAAATGCATCAGTTTCTCAAAATGTTCCACTACTACATAGGTAGTGTAGTATGAGAGAATTTGTACAACCGTTATTGACATGGTAATACATAATTAAGTGACCGTAGCTTGGGGAACAAATGCAGCAACACAGGTCATTTCAGTGAGAACAGAACAAATGTGACACTTTCGTGCATGTTCAAAACAGCAAAAAAAATAATATATTATACCAGTCAAAAAATGAGTAGATAAGACCTCAGAAATATGTGTGCTATTATGACCTAAAATACATGGGCTTCAGAAATCACCATGAGACTTTTGATATCTTTTAATTTTAAAATACATATCATCAACAAGTTCTGAAAGTCCACCTTAATATCATTCTCAGAGAAGCCATCATGCAAAGTGCGATCTGGAAGCCCTATGAAGTGCTGGAAAGATAACAGTATGAAGAAAATGTTAGAAGAAGATATTACAAGTTTCATTTGAAATATGAAGAGCAAATGGACCTTCTCAAACTCTAGAAATGTATCGTTTGGTGTTATTGTCATCAGTGTTGATAACGAACATAATGCTGCACGCTGTTCTTGTTTGTTGGAACTAAACAAACCATCCTGTGAAAGTAATTCCTGAAACGAAAGTATACTGGTTATAAAAAAGGTAATAATGCACGGGAAAATTGTGTATGGTAAATAATACTGTAGCTTGGCATAAGTAGATATGGTAACCTGAGTACCTCACAATCAAGCTAGCTGGAAATTGGTTAGGGACCACCCAAAATTGGTCAATTTCCCCCAGAACCAGCCAACGACACTCCCATTTTGGATATTGTTCTTTTACTATAATTCATTTTTCCCTATTTTCAACAAACTAATAATTGTGTTCAATCATATGCACCCATCTAACTTCGCCGAGATAGAGCAGGACCATCAGAAACTTGTATGGAAATTACCCAAAAAACTATATAAACTTAGCTAGAGTAAAACAGTGCAGCTTAATCTATCTTCTCCCTGGCAGATTTACAAATGCAACTAATGTAGCCAGGCTAGTCACTGACGCTAAAAAAAAATATCGTAGTGTGTAGCATGTGCTAACAAACACTATAAAGGCAGAAGTACATTCAGCTGCCTGTTTTTATTAGCCTGTTGCACTTCTAGATATTTTTATAGGAATTTCAGAAGTTGCCATGGCCTAATATCTGCCATTTGGCATTGCTAAAACGGTAGCACACATTAATAGAAAATTTAAAGTTCTGCTAGCCAGAAAATAAAGCAAGCCTATCATATTAAAATTCCAAATTTTAGAATTACCTTGCAGATACCCGAAATGTTGGGTGAAATTAAGTCAATAAAGAAGATCTTTTGCCGTTTCAACCTTCTCAGCAACCTCTGAAATTGGACAAACAAACCAATTAGTCACATCAAAATGTGGACAAAGAAAGCTCGCAAGATCCAACCTTCCATACACCAGCAGGACAACCGGAGCCGGAAATACAAGAGTGGTGAGAACACAATATGAGTCGAGAATATGATCTCGGACTATGGTCGACCGCATAAGGTGCAATCAACAACAAGCACTTGACAAGGACCTCAGTAGATGGAATGAATGGTAGTTGTGAATCTGCAGAGCTATCCGTATCACTGATTGAAAAAGAGATGAATTAGGATACACAAATTTAGAGGGTTCAGACGAAGAAATAATATCAACACAACCAAAGCAGATGCCTTCTAGAGTGCACTCACTCCCAAGAGGAGGAGGGTGAAGAATTAAGAATAAATAAGCAATATAAATATGCAATCACCAATAGGCCAAGAGGTACATACCTTTGTTTCAATATTGACAATCTCTCTCCAACTAATGACAACCAATTAGTGAATAAGAAGAGAAGATCTTCAGCCAAGGCACCAGAGCTTGAGAGGACTTTCTGGGTAGCATCATAAGCTACCTTTCTGACTTCCCAACTTGAATGGCAAACTAGATATATTAGCAGCTGGACCAAAAAAACAACAAATCAATATAGCCTACAGCCACATAACTGATATTCTAAAGGCAAATACTTTGCTTACACTACAAAAGCTAAATGCGCATATCAGAAGTTTAAAAGAAAACTTGGGATAAGCAAGTCAAACTCAACAGTTTGGAGCATGCTTGCCCATTATAGATACCTGTAGCAATGACTGGATAGAAAGAAATTCTTGGACCCTGCAGTTCAAAAATTGATAAGTCGAGGAAAGAAAAACGGTACTGATCTAGCGCATAAAATCCAATTTAATAACGGTAGAGGCAAATGCTAGAGCAAGACCGGAAAAGATGCTCCACAAGCAATGATTGAAGAAGATCCACAGCGGTTAAGCAATCTTCATCTGTTAGTTTGGACAGCTGCAAGGAGAAGATGTTGTGTTAAAAAACTTATTACAGTAAGCTTCAGTTTCAAGGTAGCATCAAAAGATCTGGAAAACTTAGAGCTGTTAGAAGAATTAAAGTGCCAACGATTAACCTGAACCACCAAAGTATTTCATAATCATTCATATTCTTCAAAAAAACATTTTCATAACAAAAAGATTTCATATTGTAAATTACTAGCTTATCATCGCATTTCAAAGAACAAACAAGAAAGTTTGGGAGACGCCAAGTATAACCCTTTGTTATGACAATTTCGATAATAAATAGAGCAAACTACTACAAGTTTTAGGTTGTGAACCAGTCATGCGAAGGACATAAATAGGGAGTCTCGATCATTTTGCAGAACAAATCATTCTTGTTGAAAAAACAAAGAACACCGGAATTACCAACTGTACAGAGATCAATGAGGGTTCATTTTGAGCAATCAGTGTCCAGAGCTTCTCCTTCAGAACAGCACCATCTGCATATCCATTAAAACCATATTTATCAGAAAAGATACTTGGCAATATAAATGAAAAATTGCCCAAGGATATCAAAGGAAATTGTAGAAACCTGCTTTTGTATCAATTGCAGCAAGCCTCGATATTGCATAGAGTGCATAGATTCCATCCAACCGCTGTGTTGCCTTGGTGAAACCAGTTTTTGACAACTGAATCAAATGATCCAACAAAGAAGTAACCTGCACAACAACAAATTTATCAATAATCAATATGCATCAATCATTAGTATCAGCGTTTCATCTGACTTTCAATCACTCATCCTTTATCACACCAAAAAAAAACTCAACAGAAGATGATTATTTTTGTAGATAACTGAAAGTAACTCTGTTACCTGAGTCAGTGAATCAGACTTTTTGCATATGGCTCGTATTAATCTTAGATGCCCCTTTCTTAAAGTGTCTTTCTCTTTCAAGCCTGCAGTTATAAATGAAACAACATCTGGCTGGACAGCTTCAGCTGATACTGAAGCCCAGGATCCCAAAGCTGAGAGAATTGCCATTTTCACTTCCTCAATACCTGTCATAAGATAGCAAAACTATGAATTGATGCTATTGGATGAGGGTATGAAGCATAGAATGGAACACTTGAACTTTACCATCATCCTTGTAACTCGTTAGAAGGAAACTAGATATTGAGGGAGCAAGTCTGCTTATTTGCTTTGGAGGAAATCTTGACAACTGCTCTAAAGCATTTATCATTCCAATTCTCTGGTACGGTAGCGATAGTTTCCCCTCCGATCCTGCCCAAATCAAAGCTAGTCAAGAGCTATATGAATTATAATACCAAATTTCACATTGTGTTATGCATTTGCTGAAGTTGCAGGGCGTAGGAAGTAAAGATAGTATGGTAAGTCTACAGATATCAGAAAACAGAAATTATATATTGTACAACCTCCTAAAATTGCTTTAATAGCATTGAACATGGAGGGTAGAGTGTCTGGATCACTGGACTTCTCACTTAATGTTCCTACAATGCTCAAAGCATTAATCCTCCTCTCTTCATCTGAATGCCGAGCCTGATGCAGAACAACTGGCATGAACTCCATGTAATACTTGCTTAGGTCTAGATGAACTGTTTTTAGAAGATATCCAATAGACTGTAGCACGATCTCAGGATTTCTTTTCAGCATCCTTATGCATGATGGGAGAACAACATTTTTAAAATCCTCATGCCCAATATCCAAGAAAAGAGGCTTAAAAGCTTCACTGGCTGCTTGTGGTGGCCGATCTTTTGAACTCAGGATGGTTTTGACGTACAAATCAAGGAACACTGGCTGAAAAGAGATCACAACAGATTGTCAAACACACAAGCAAAATGAAAAATCATGTTACACAGTACCATACTTATAAATAACAACTGAAAATTGGTGGTCAGACACTAGGTTGAAAATTTACCTTGTACTTGGCGAATAAAAATGAAGAAGTAATGGTGAAATCAAGTATTAGATTTACGAATGCAGGAGAATCCCTCATCGAAATCTTCAAATCTCTGATCTCCTCTATGTACATCTTATATATATCAATACACTGGAAAATGAAACCAAATAAGAAATGACCAGGAGCCAATTCATAACCCTGTGTACTGCAGTTATTTACTTATTTCCGAAAATTACCTCAGAGAAAAGACGGATGAATAGTTGTTTGCAAGTCCGGCGCTGACGGAAGGAACCATCCATAAGGACTTCACATAAGACTGCTTGTGCATTGGCCAGTCTAGAGAAACCACCCTTTGAAAGTGTGGCAAACTGGCTCCATTTCAGAAGATAGCATGACCATCTGAGAAGCTTGAAGCATGCAAGAGGGCTTGTAACCTTTAGATTCTTTTCCATAGACTGAACCAGTGTAGCAGCAAACGGCTTCATGAAGGTTGATTCACCAAGGGCCTGAATAACCATATCATCTACCGCTTTTCTTGATGCCCGGTCATCATATACAGGCAATGTCTGGAAAATGAGATCGACTAACAATGTGGTATCTGATGGCGACTCTGCACGGGAAACAAAGTAACTTAAGAAAAATGATTTTACGTTGATCTTATGTACATAACATTGGATAATGAGCTGCAGAAGTATCATTTTAGACGCACAGGAAGAATGACCACGCAGAGGTAAACAAAAGAAATGCTAAAGAGTACAAATAGGGCAATTTCACCCAATCAATGGGCTAGGATAGTTGCAGCCAGATTGTCTAGGGGTTTGTGAATGTGACTAGTATAAATATCTTAGCAATGTGAGAAATATCTAAACAAATGAAAGATCTGGTGAGTGATGACATAGGCATTATATGTTATCAGAAATCATCAGTTGTAGCGTGATAACCTCTCATGATATATTCCACAACACCTGTATGCCGTAAAGTTTGTTAAAGCTAATGTCACGGGCTGCTTGATGCAAAATCTTCGCAAAATGTCAAGTGTACCAGATGCATATAAGCTTCTAAGCTCTAGAAACTGGCCTCGCTATACTTGCAAGCATGCAACTATAGTAACAGGAATCAGATAATTGGCGGTAACAACTCTAACCCATAGCATCTCGCCATATTAACGATAGACTAAAATTCCATGAAGCATAGGCTGCAAAGAATAAGTCTAGAGGAGCAAATCACAAACAATCTAATGCAGCACAAAGCGGAATGGGTGTTAGTATATGGTTATATGATCTGTAGTCTTTACCAGGAATGCAAGTATGAGCTTTTTTCCTTTTTGAAAAAAGGGTATGCAGGTATGAGCTGAACAGTACTTCAATCCTGACGATCAAGTGTGTCAAGGGAGGCTCAGATCACACTACATTTATGAACTTCTAATAAGAGCTAGCCCAAATAGTAGAACAAGGATAGTATAGGTTAACACGAGTCAACTTCCCTTGCGGTCAGCCTTATACGTTGGGGCAACTCGGTTACAGTTGCAAGTGAAGCCAAAACGAGATACAAAACAATGGGAACCTGCAGCTTAAGTGCAGATGGTTGCTTTGGGGCAACCACTTGAAATCAAGCAGAGTTAGTCACGTATTGTCTACAAGCTCAGTTCCCTTGGTTCAAACTTCTACGCAGAGATTAGGACGATGCAATAACAAGCAACTCCAGAAGCTACATAACTGCTGAGTGCTGACCTTAGTGACCTACCTATGATCTCAACAACTAAAACCCAACTACAGATCGCAGCTGATAACACTAGCAGAGGATGCGTCAGAAGGGCAAAGCGACGCGCTAATCTCAATCTAAAGTCCGCACGAGCTAACGAGCACACCTACACACAAGGGCGAAGCCAACGAGCTACGATCCGCCGCAAGTTGAACGGAATTGAGCAAGCACACAAACACGAAACGCATCACGGGAGACGGTGAGATCCAGTTCTCGTAAATCGAAGCGGATCCACCGTCAAAAGTTCCAAAAATTTCCGATCGCAGAGCTCCTCGCTGAAAAAGTAGGGAGCACGGGAACGAGCGGAGGCGCACGGGAGACTAATCCGAGGGCGGAAGGGAGCGGCGTATCCCGAAAGAGAAGAGCGGAGGCGATGATGGCGTCGATACCTGATGCTTTCTCGAGGAGAGGGGGGAGGGTACGGCGGAAGAGGCGGAGGCGGCGCTTCGTGGAGGAGGTGGAGACCTCAGCCGCGGCGGCCCGCAGCACCTCCTCCGCGGCCGTCTCCTGCGCGCCCATGTCGCGGAGGAGGGGCGCTGGTGTGACGGCGGCAGCGGTGGCGGCGGTGTGGGGGAAAGCCGAGAGGAAGCGATGCTGTGGTGTGCGCTGCGGCGGCCGAGGGTTGGAGAGGACTACCCAGTTGTTGGGGGGTTTTAGCCTACAAGTCATGTGTGGCTGCTATGTGGGCCTTCCTTGTCAGCTATGCTTGCTGCTCTGTTGTGGTTTGTTTTGTGGGTCCGGTATGTGAGTGGCTGAGTGTGATCGGGTTGTAGGACTGGGCCCGAGTGGTCAGTGGTTGTTTATGGAGTGTAAACTTAGGGCTCTGAAGAGACAAGTCCGTAACATAACTAGGCTCCACTGTGCTCCACTAGATAAGCAGCAGCGAGGTTGGCTTCTCCTTCCAGCTCCAAAGCAGCAGCTTTACTACTACTAGTGGTGTTCATGAGTGGTCCGGCTCGAGCCCGACCTAGTCCGGGCCGGATCTGGGACTCCATTTTTGGCCCGATGGTCCGGCCCGAAAGCCTGCAGGTCCGACAAAATGAATAAAAAAATATATAAAACACTTTTTTATTCTTAAAATGAATTAAATATTACTGTTTATTCAAAAAATAAAATAATACGCTTTTTTGCTGGAAAAAGCAGTTTTCGGGCTAGGCTCGGGCCTACCCATTTACGGCCGGGCTTTTCAAGCCCGGCCCGGCATTTGAACAGGTCTAACTACTACTAGATGGTCAGGCACGCGTTGCTGCGCCCGACTGTTTTTTTTTTGTTTGTTTTTTTGCAACGTGTGTATACGGTTTGTTATGTCTGGGTATAGTAGGCGATGCAAATGAAATGCAATTTCGTGTACAATGGATAGGGCTGACATAAGCTTCTAGCGGAGACAGAGTTAGGTATTGTATACACTGTATTGTTAGGCCTTGTTGAGAAATTGCATTGGATCGGCAGAAAAATGTAAGTGTAGTCAATCATAGGTAATGTTTCTGGGTATGCCTATAGTAGCAGGTGTATTCTAATTGGTAAGACGAAAAAGATGCTAGCATTTGATATAAAGTCAACGATACGTTCTGTTGAGATAGCAGGTGGTTATTCATATATTGATAGGAGAATAGTAAGGGCGAAACAAGGATGGCAATGATATCATCTGCATCGCAGAAAATATGTAAGCGCCCACATATTTTTGAAGGTAACACAATGTCTGTAGGTTCTTCTTAGCTTCTAGTAAAGTCAGTTTTTTGGAAAGTGATTCGGTTCAAACATGGCATGAATTATGCATAACGGCTGTAGTGTCTAAGGATGCGGCATGGATGAGGGTATGCATATAACAAAACCGTAGTACGGGATGGGACATGCTCAAAAGGGTGTCATTGTTGTTGCTACACTGTTGTATTGATCTGAAAGCAGCATGGCTTCACGATGTAAAAGTCGCTGGATACCTCCACTGTGTTACAGTGTATCCCTACAGTATGGAAAGAAAAAAATGCGGTTATTTTTTTGGTGGTAGGTAGTCTGGAAAGGGAAACCGTATATATATTGCTTAGTATATTTTCATCTCATAGCAAACAGGGTGAGAGAATACCTTGCAAGTCAGTTTTCAGTTGGCGCAGCCATTTTTAGCATTTTCATGGCTGATGGCATGTTGTTCCATTGTGGATGAAACGGGTAAACAGATGCATTAGCAAAAGAGCATACTGGTGGTAGCAATATGATGATACACTGCTAACAGATATGTTTTACCTTTTTGATGAATCTGAATTAGCTGCAATGGATGTATATTCAGATGAGATGTGTTTAGCAGGGACTAAGTCTAGTGCCTTGGTCTGTACATGAGTAGCAATGGAAATGATTAGCATAAATATACAAGAAGCAAGCAGTAAAGGCAATATGTGTCTGTAGATAGAAGTATAAACCTATTCGACATTAGCAGGTGTATTCTCGTTGGGATGGAATTTTTTAGGAGAATTAGGTGTTACTATCCAATCAATCTGAATTAAAATAGGATTTTTTTTTCATTCATGGTATGTGTATTGATAGTGATCGATACCTCATCAAAATGGGAGCACATATGTTTCAGTGAGGATGAGTGAATTTCTTTATCACCTATTTGAACTGGGCTACTGTATTAGCTGAAGGATCAATATATGGGATTTTGTCTGTAGACAGTGAGGACGTAGCAATCTAGGCAGTTGTGTTACGTGATGTTTCTAAGAGTAGTGGTATTGCAAGTGGTGCTATAGGATCTACATGAAAAGAAGGTTTTATCCTTTGTAATGATCCACGTGAACCACTAACTTTGTAAGTGTATGCCTCTTGTATAGCCTTGTTATTTGTGGGGGGATCATGCCATGTATATCTGGAGATACTGTTGTTAGAGCTAAAACAGGAGCGCTAATTAATTGTTCAGCCATGGAATCGGATAAAATAAACTCTACTATAGGCGCATCATCTTCTGAAATAGCAGATGGATCAGTTGCAAGGACTGCTAGCTTATATCTGAAACGTAGAAGCATATTTATTGAATTTAAATATGCGAGGAATATGTTAGGGTGTGTAGATAAATGGAAAAAATATGAATAGAAGAGGGCAATTGCCTTGGCTCTGCAGTCATGCCTGGGCACCGTTGGAAGATATATTCATCGTCTACTCGGTCAACTGTTCTTTTACAGGAAGTACAGCCCATGTACCACCAATTTTCATGTGGGACCACACTTTTGATAGCAACATCTACAATATAGGTAAGGCCCTGTGTTTAGACAAAGTATATCTATTAATAACTAATAAGCGAAGATATGTTTGTGTGTGTGTGTGAAGGCAATCCAAAGAAATTTGTACAAACCACAACATCATGTGCATTTAGCTTGGATAAGTCAGTAACGGTAGCTTTTGCAGCTGCATTGTCTGGAGGCATTTGTCGAATCCACGAAATTTCATGTGGCACACCGGCAAAGCTAACAAAAAGAACAAATGAAATATCTAAAGTTTTTTTTGTACCGTCATACATGAGTAAATTAGAATATCCGAATAGACCTGTTCTGTAGAGCAGTAGTTTCTGGTATAGGAGCATTTGCATACCACTGGGAAATTGTTCTCCCCTGCAGTGATAATTTTCCTAGCATTTAAAGAAGAAGAAAAAACACCATATGTTACTTATTTTGGAAGGAGGGTTGCACGTAAGCAATAGCCAAGGGAGTGATGAAAAATCCTATGTAAACAATGTAGAATATCGTCATATAGGCCAACAGTCGATCCAACAAATAGAACAGCAACAGGTCCACTCATGCTTGTTGCCTGAATCCCTACTGCATCGAATTGGTCTGCATGGGGGCCCCACAATGCAACAACAACTGTTTCTCTATTTATTTATTTATTGGCATTTAAAGGATATCAGACAAAGTAAGCCAATCTATCTAAATATGAAAGGGAGCGAAGTGATATGCTGTGGAGCTATGTATGGATATATTAGTGTGGATGTGTATTATGCTATAAAACTACAGTATGCGTAGATACGTACCTTCCATCACTAATATTGATATTGCGTACAGACTTTTCAATGCCTTTTGGGTATCCTGCCTTCACATGGGCTATGGTTGTCGCCACACCGATAGTATCTAGTATGCAAACAATGAAACAACAATGTGAGCATAAAAAGTGTAACGGTGAATAAAACATAGTGTAATATTTTTTCCTCCTACGTGTTGTCATGTATGCGAGGGGAAAAACTGCACACTTTTTTATTTTAAAGGATACAGATGTATTAGGAGGTGGTGGACGTTGCAGTATCTGATTTGCTAAGAACTATGCTATGAATGAAAAGGCGAATGGCAATCACCTAATCTTTGAAATGGTTCAACATTTCTACAGTTCGAATTGTATGACAAATGTATGGCATTAGGTATAGATTGCTTCACTACTACAGAAAAAGGTCACCATAGATGGTTCAAAAACGTCATCACAGACGGTTGTGCAAGCCGTCTGAGTTTATGGATCAGTAATAACATGAGATCATCACAAACGGTTTTCGAACCGTCTATGATGAAGACTATCACAGACGATTATTAACTCAGAACCGTCTGTGATAGTGTCTGTGATAGTTGACTATCACAGACGGTTTGTAAATGAAACCGTTTGTGATAGCTTATGTATCACAGACGGTTTGTCCTAAAGAATCGTTTGTGATGATCTCTTCTCTATAAAATCTCCAAGCAGTGGCTGCTTGTGACTTTAAAACCGGCTATACACACACACATATACAAATATACACATATATGTATACATGTGTGTGTGTGTGTGTGAAAATGGTATGGTACTCCTGGGAGTACGTACTCCCACTTCTCATATACCACTTAAATCATATAATGATACCTCTTTATCTATTTGAGTATACTCTAATAATAATTATAAGATACTCCAAAGTGAGTTCTATAAAAAAATTCGTTAAAGTTCACTTTTTATAGCAAAATTTGTGTATATACTTCTTTTATATATGAAAAAGGGTATATAGCAAAATAAACGACTCCAATGAAATTTTTTCAATCAAGTCGCATTGAAGTATCTTATAATTGATATTTAAGTATATTGAAAATAATAAAGAAGTATAATATGTTCGTTTAAGTAGTATATTCGAAGTGGGAGTATGCACTCAGTCGCACTCTCGAGTCTGGCAGGCGTCCCTATACACACACACACACATATACATACTTCATCGAACCTGACACGCTGGAGTTGCTTCATGCCAATCCTCCAAGTGCTTTTTCGAATCCTCCTAAACCACGGCCTCGAGTAATAGCGGTGGGCGAACTTGAAGTTTGTAATTACAAGACATGTCTTGTAATTATTACTTCGAGGCCGGGTTTAGGAGGATTCACAAAGCACTTAGAGGATTGGCATGAAGCAAATCACACACTCCAGTGTGTTAGGTTCCATGAAGTAGATCGTGGTTTCTCCTGCACATTTAGGATGAACACACAAGGAGCGAGCTAGCTAGCTGAATTTAGGCCTCGAGTTAGCTAACAAGGGACTCCGAACTATATACCGTTTCGTACTCTTGGGAGTATGTACTCCCATTTCCAATATACCACTTAAACACACATATTATACTTCTTTATCATTTTCAAGTATACTTAAATACCAATTATAAGATACTCCAATGTGACTTGATTGAAAAAATTTCATTGGAGCCCTTTTATTTTTATATATATATATATATATATATATATATATATATATATATATATATATATATATATATATATATATATATATATATATATATATATATATCTTTATTTAAATACTCTTGGGAGTATGTACTCCCTTCAATATACCACTTAAACACACATATTATACTTATTTATCACTTTCAAAGATACTTAAATACCAATTATAAGATACTCCAATGCGATTTGATTGAAAATTTTTCATTTGAGCCCTTTGTTTTTTTTGTTATATACCCTTTTTCATATATAAACGAAATATATACATAAATTTTGCTATAAAAAGTGGACTTTTATGGAATTCTTTATGAAACTCATTTTGGGGTATCTTTAATCATTATTGGAGTATGCTCAATAGATAGAGAGCTATCATCATATGATTTAAGTGGTATATGAGAAGTGGGAGTACGTACTCCTAGGAGCACCATACCATTTTCCTATATACATATATATACACACACGTATATATACGTATATACGTATACACGTATATATACGTGTGTGTGTGTAAGCAGCCATTGCTTTGGGATTTTATAGAGAAGCGATCGGGAATAGAATGGTGTGACGTACCTGGGACGCAAAGGAGGAGAATTTGACCAGCACGAACACAGTTACACAGACAAAGGTGAAATAAATGACGAGGCAGGTGAAGAGGTGTTGTAGTAGTTTTTCACTCATTTGGTCTTGTTTTGGAATGAAATAGCAAATTTTGTCTTTTGTGATATTCTTTTGTACTGCAAAATTAATTATGAATAAAGCATATTTCCAGCACCAATTAAATAACATAATTAACATATAAGCATGTGTATCCTTCAAGTCATTTAAAAGGAATAATATGTTCAACACACACAATATGTGCACAATAAAAATCAGCATAAAGCTAAGATTTAGAAGTGTCGGTGTTTTAGAACCGAACTTACGTAAAGATTGTTTGATTCGGGGGGTCTCCTAGAATGGAATCACGCAGAGCCGAGGCGGGATTTTTATACTGAGTTCGAGCCTTCTCCGGAGAGAATAACAACCCTACTCCTGTGTGTGTATGGTATTGAGTGTATTCTGAACAATCAGGGGAAAAACTAAGACTATTACAGATAGTGCTTGTATTCCTGATGGCCCGATTGATCCTCCTCCTTCCTTTCTCTGATTGCGCCTTTTATAGTACGTGAAGGAGCGGCGATTACTCGAACAAAGCGGCGCTTTATCACCTCCGTGCATGAGCGACGTTGGTAATAATCACCGGTGTATTAACTCCTCCACGCCAACAATGACTATATACTAGAGATAATGGAGTATTACGTGTCATTACTCATGAGAATAACAACGTATGATGATTGTTTGAATCCCTTAATCAATAAGACCCACTTGTTTGTAGGTTTATTTGATCATAAGGTGGTCGAATGGTGACCTAGTCGTAGAGGAGCCTCGACTATGAGGTAGTCGTAGCAAGACTTACGACTATGGGATAGTCGTAGCATATCTTACGATTATAGGGGTAGTCGTAGCATAACTTACGACTATGGGGGTGGTCGTAGAAGAACTTACGACCACCCATTAGGCTCTTCCCTCATAACATTAAGGGGTATACCCAGGGTCTACATGACGTCATATTTACCTATAATAAGAATTATAGATAAAAGATAAAATGAGGATTATTATATCCTCGTCATCTAGCCCCCCAGCTTCAAGTGCAAGCAACTTACTTGGTAAAGGAGTTATAGATGGTTTTATGACCACGAGAGGATCGTAGAAAAATAGTCGAAGGAAAAACTCTTCGATTGTATACTACTTTGACCAGAAATATGATTGGTCAAGAAAATTACCTACGACTATCAAGTAGTCGTAAGAGCATTCCTACGATCACGAGGTGGTCGTAGTATAGTGATCGGAAGAAAGAACTTTCCGATTATCATTTCCTTTGGTTGAAAAGATCTAACCAAGGAAGTAATTTCGCTTGAGGTGTAAACGCATAAACTGATTTCCTCAAGCGGACACACTTGGGAATCTCAAGCGGCGCTTGCTAGCTTTGTCTGTTGAAGCGGTTCCCAGACGGTGGCGACCCTTGGAATGTCACGCCTCCGGCTCAAAGTACGCGGTTATAAATACTCACTGGGGGTGAAACTTGGTTTTTTACTTTTCCCCCAAATCACTCCCCCTGTTCTTCAAGCTCTCGCTTTCTCCGCTGCCGAGTCGTTCTTGCCCTCTCCGCCGCCACTCCAATTGTGCCCTCTTTTTCAACCCAAAATTTCCTGTTTTCGAGATAGATGGCGAGAAAGTTTTCGAGTGGGAAGAGTCGGAGATGGATCGGCGAAGATTCAAGCCCTAGTCGTCGCCAGAAGATTCGGAGAAGACTCTTGTGAAATGGATTCGCGATTAGGCGGCATTGGCCGTCGGGGAGAATGGGCAAATTCCGTCTTCGGGTTTCTTGTGAGTGTGGCCTTCGATTGCTGCTCCCCTTTCTCACCGTTGTGCTTGAACATTTTGGGGTGGAGTTAGTGAACCTCGGTCCTAACTCCATCACCATCTTGGCGTTTTCCAGATATCTGTCGAGGCGTGCACAGGAATTCCGGTGGACCTCGAGCTTTTCCAATATTACTATGGAATGGCTCGACAAGTCGATTCTTGGAAGTTGTGGTCTAAAACTCCACGATCGGAAGTCGAGGAGTATATTCAGAGTTTCACCCGGTCCTCATGGTCGGATGGAGAAAGAGGTGGTTTCTTTGAAGTCACCTCGGAAGACGACCTCTCTTTAGTGGGAAGGTCTTTGAAAAGAAATCTTCATGGGATTCGACTCAAAGATATCAACCGGATTGTTCCTATATTCAAGCTATCACGGACTTGAAGAAGGAGGGTGGACCGGATGGCATGTGGTGAAAGATTTCATCACACAGAATTAGTCCCTTGAAGAAGCGAGTATCTCCTATGTGGAGATACTCAGGCCACTGAACTTGACCGGGGATTACAATGAGGGTAAGTGAATTTTCGACTTAGCTCTCAGTTTGGTCTTTCTGCAAAGTTGTTTAAAGAATGCCTTTATCTGTTTGAACAGATCTTTCACCAGCGGAGATTGACATTAGAGGTAGTCTAGCAAGACTTACGACTATGGGATAGTCGTAGCATATCTTACGACTATGGGGGTAGTTGTAGCATAACTTACGACTATGGGGGTGGTCGTAGAAGAACTTACGACCACCCATTAGGCTCTTCCCTCATAACATTAAGGGGTATACCCAGGGTCTACATGACGTCATATTTACCTATAATAAGAATTATAGATAAAAGATAAAATGAGGATTATTATATCCTCGTCAAGAAGATTGATTATTGCTCTCAGAAGGCTAGTTGTACAAGATTAAAACTTGGCCATCACAGCACTCATACCAAATGTAATCACAAATTAAATATGGCACTTTCTAGATTAGGCCTTGAGCTCAAAATAAAACTTGCCAATCTATTCAGACTAGTTTAAGCAAATCATCCAAAGTTAACTTTGTTGTACACAGGAACAAAATCTATCAAGATACTATGAACTGTGATGTAGATCAGTGATTGTAAATAATCACGTAAAAAGCAGATCGAAGACTGAAACTTCTCAGACGACAAGTATATCAGAATGTATAAATTGCATGCTCGAAACAATAGATAACAACAAGTAATCTAACAGCTCAAGGCACAATCTATACACAATATCACATTCAATTGCATTTGTGACATCAATTCATCATAGAGCAATTCATCGAGTCCACAAAAAATCACTTTGCAATATCTCCCAGTGCTAAGCACATACAAATCACATAGATTAAATAATCCAATAGCACAACACATAAGCAAGGTGATATAAAAAAAATGGGATGGCCGGGGGGTGGCTGGCTTACCTTGGTGGTGCTTGGGAGGCGCTCGGGGGAGGAGGCACGCCGGGCTCGAGGAGGAGGCGGCGTCGAGGACGGCAGCGATGGGCTCGAGGAGGGGAGGAGGCGCGCCGGGCTCGGGGGAGGAGGCGGTGTCGAGGACGGCAGCGACGGGCTCGAGGAAGGGAAGAGGCGGGCTCGGGGAGGAGGCACGCCGGGCTCAGGGAGGACTTGAAATTTCAGAAGCTTTGATTATTCTTATTGTCTCACAATTCATTAAGTCCAAGCCATTGAAATAAAAAGAGTAGTAGAGCTCTCTTTATCATATTTATTCATGTGCTATGTAGCTTTGATCTTGACTGGTTTTAATAAACTTACTACATAAAGAACTAAAGCATGACATGGTTGAAATCTTTGACTAGATTGATTATTGGTATCACTTGGTGATGTATATTGAAAATGATAAGCTTGTTTGTGAGTCTTATTTTAAATCTTGGATTTGAAGCAAGAATATCTCTCATTTCAATCCTGTGTTGCTCACTCAATTTGGCATGTTATAAAAGATAAAGGGTTGAGAAAAAAGATTTGAAAAGATGTGTGCTTCAAGCATGCCATACATAGCTGTGTATCAAACAAAAAAAGGGGGTACATAACAGTGCTCACATGAAAAGAAGTGTGCTTCAAGCATACCATACATAGCTATGTATCTTTAAAAAAATACACAAAAAGTGCTTCAATCAAAAGTAGTATGCTTCAAGCATGCCACCCTTGAGAAGAAGTATGCTGCAAGCATGCCACATGCAAATAAAAATTGAAAGTGAAGCAAAAGGATGATACGTGAGACTGGTAGCTCATCCAGATTTAAAGTTTGTCTCACTATTTGTCTCTCACTTTTTGATGACTTCTATGTGGGGTCTTATAATCTTTGTAGTCATTGTGTGATATACCTGTCATGAATCTAAACTGTCTCATCACTTTGAAATACTTGTCTAGCTATTGCTCTGTGGTATATGCATTTATATGATCTTGTTAGCTCTACTCAACAAAATAGCTTGGTTAATCCATTAAATTGACTTGCATAATCTTCCAAGCTTTTGGATTTTTATTCTTATTGCTCCTTCATTTCTTGTTTGAAGCTCTTGATGATCACATTGCCAAAGGGGGAGAATTTTTTAAATTTTTTTTGCTTTTCTACCTTCTTTTGCTTGGCAGTTTTGAACTTGGACACCTTCTGTCACACACATTCATCTCTTGATTCTGGAAATGTTGTCAATGTATTCATCAAGGGGGAGATTGTAAGACCAAGAAGTTTTTGGTCATGATATTTGATGATGAACACATTGACAATAAGAAAGACTTAGTCTTGGTGTTTTAAGATGAATACAGTGTCTCTGGAACATGCTTGTGATCTTAGATGCTGACATGCTTTTGAGTTCTGTTGAATTCTGTCAAAAATCAGCATTTGTTAGGTTTTGCGGTAGTACCAGCTCTGTGTCCGCGGAACTACCGCTTTGCGGAACAACCGCGCAGTTGTTGGCGGTATGAAATTTCCTGAAGACTTGTGTTTGGATTTTGGATTTTCTCGGGAAGCGGTAGTACTGGCTTTGTATCTCATGAAACTACGGATCAGACTGCGGTATGACCGCTTGTGAAGCACGGTAGTACCGCAAGTCACTGATTCCGAACGGTGTTTTGCTCGAACCGTTAGATCTTGATCTGATGGCTCATATTGAGAGGAACGTTCGGACTGTCCGAACTCTTCAAGGATTGTGAGCCTTTGATTTGAAATCTGATGGCTGATATCAAGGGAAACGTTCGGACTTGCTACAGTGCTCTTAAAGTCCGACGGTTGTGAAGCGTGGTCCGATCGGCCAAATCATTTGGAGCGTCCACACAGCTTTGAGGTTCGTGTTTTGAAATACATTTGCACCACGTTTTAAAAGCGGTAGTACCATTTTTATTCCGGTAATACCGTTGTTTTAACAGCGGAAGTACCGCGCTAAGTTTTTCAGAGAGAGAGTGTTTTTGACAAGGTTTGATAAGTGAAAAACGGTAGTCTGCATGGTGTGGAGCAGTGCGACCGCATAATGATAACTGCGCGATTTGAGCGGAGGTAATCTTGCTAAAGGTATGACCGCAAGGTTGCGGTATGGAATTTCGAAAGCGTGTTTTTGGAAGATTTTGAGATTTCGAGGCGGTAGTCTACGAAGTGTTTGAAAGCAGAAGATCATTGCGCTTGATAATCTGCGGGCATGTCATGGCGGTACGACCGTTTGTGCTCTGTAAGTTTGTCGCTGTGGGAATTTGGCTTAGGTTAAGTTAAATTCATGAGCTTTAATGTGTTGCATGATGCATGATAGTGTTTATGCGTATATGTGAGCTAATGAATGGTCAAGTTGGACAACTTGTGCCAAGATTTGGTTTCTTTGGTCTTTGCATATGTAGGTTGAGCGTGAAGTCGAATCACGATTAGGTGTGGTGACTCAGACTAGGATGGGGAGAATCTGAGGTCTTGGAAGTCGTGGATGTCACGAGGTGGTTTGGATCGCACTGGAGCACGTGGAGATCAAAGGTGTTTTCGCGTTGAAGCTATGGGAGGCAGTTTCCTGGAGGCTTACGACATGAGGAGTTTTGGATATTGTCGGTTTTGGAAAGTTTGAGTGAATTTGGTAAAACCCGTGTTGGTAAGGTTTTCGGGTCCCTTGATTTTCGGAAAGATAGATTTCATGTTTGTTGTTGACACGGATAGAACTCTGCTTATAAGAAGAGGCAGAGGGGTGCGCCTTGTGTACGTGTTTTTGGAGTGCGCCTTTCACCCGTAGCCTTTCATGCTGGTTGTGTTACGGTGCTTTAGCAAAAACTGATAGGTCCTTTGATTGGAGGCTTTGAGGGGTGCTTGATGAGCGCTTTGTAGACACAAATTCAGCTTGCGAAATAAAGCTCAGTTTGCTTTACTTTGTTTCGATTTTGTTGTTCTTCTTTGTCTTTGAGGTGGTCTTTCTTGTGAAGTTCTTCAAGAATCATCCGAGAGGTTCCTGAAGTTCTTGCACACAAGCAGGAGTTTGAATTTGGTGATCTATTCGCTGCAATCATTCAACCCTCCTTCTGATTGCCATTACGATCCTACAGTCTGTGATATTACCGTATGTGATACTTCACAGACGGAGTTTAATACAAACCGTCTGTGATAATTAACTCATCATAGATGGTTTTTAGCGCAGCCAGTAACACAGACGGTCGCTAAACTAAAATCGTCTGTGATTGGATTTAATACTGACAGTTTTGGTCGACTGTCTGTGAAGAGGCGTCTAGTATTAGCCTTTTTGTAGTAGTGCTTGTAAAAAAAAGAGGAGCAGTTGTATCTGGTCTGAATACACAACGTGAAAGTTTTGTGCAGCTGAATAGGTCTAAACTTGATATGTATCTATCGTGAAACTGAGTAGCATATAGTTGGAAATTAGTGTACCTGATAGAAGAGCCTCCAATGCGGCCTCTTAAGACCTGAAATGAAGCAGGTGTGTACGCGTGTATAGAGGAAAACTATCTGGAACAGGTGTTACCTCTCTGATTTTAGTGTATTTTGTAAATCTTGCCATAATTGGTAGATTGACAACTTGGTACTTTTTTTTTGCTTCGATAACATCGAAGTATTCAATGTAATAAATATGGTTGTCATGCAGTTCTCCTTTAAACTGGGCAACATGGTGTTGTGGTATCTGGCATTCCATTATACCACCCTGACCAGGATATTTAAGGCATGACACATGTAAATAAGCAATTAGATGAACATACATCTGTAACCGAATGGAACAGGAATTGACCTTTACATCAAGCAAAACAAAGTTGATACGTAGGATTCTGTTTTCAGGGCCAGCATCAATATATTCATTTGTTCTTGTTATTCTAACATGGATGCGCCACCGGTGGGAATCTTGTGTCACGTCTTTTAGTAAAGAGTATTTCATCTATCTGAACATGTTAGAAGTGAATCTGAGTGTTGTGTAGTAATGATCTAAGCACTATTGGTAAAAGCAATATGCAGACTCAGGAACAATTATAGCATAGTGAAACAAAGCATGTCGTGTAGTACTGGATGTTGTATACACGTCGATAGAATTTATAGCAACAACCCATAGGCATATAAGAACATTAATATGTATGAACATCATTAAGAACAAGTAATGACGATGCTAAGGTAGTGTGTTCTATGCATAGCACAATGTATTCGTAGAACCATTTAACGGTGAATCAAGGGAACAATAAAAGGAACGGACAAAGAATAGGAAAACACGTACGCAAACGGTAACAAAGCCAGCTATGGAAAATATAAATGTGCTATCCGCCAGCGACATCAACAGAAATAAAAGGCACAACAGGCAAGCGCAGTGAAAAGGGCCCTCTACACAATGGTACCAATCAAGCAAAGCTAACGGCAGGAACCCAATAAAGCTTCAAAGCAGCAATAACTATCACGAACAATGCAGAATCGATGCCAACCACTTTATCCAACAAACCCAAACCGAAGCTTGAGAACAAGGCAAACAAGCCAACATGAATGTCTAGGACCTGTATATTGCAATAAGAGAACAATACAAGAAACAAAAAAAGAGCAGGAAAACGCGTACACAAACGGTAATAAACCAGGCTACGTAAAATACCAACGTGTTATTCGACTGCACCAACAACAGAAACAAAAGCACCACAGGCAAGCACAGAGAAAATGTCGCTCTACACAATGCTACCAATCAAGAAAACCTAAGAACAAAAGGGAAAAATAAAAGGAACGAACAAAGAACTGGAAAATACGTATGCAAATGGTAACAAAGCCAGATACGAAAAATTTAAATGTGCTACTCGGTAGCACCATCAACAGAACTAAAATCACCATAGGCAAGCAAAGGAAAAAGATCGCTCTGCACAATGCTACCAATCAAGCAAACCTAACGGTAGGAACCCAATAAAGCTTTAAAGCAACAATATCACGAATGCGCGCAGAACCGATGCCAACCACTTTAACCAATACACCCAAACAAACCAGAGCTGAACGGCTAGTACATGTGTATCGCAAGCAGACACGAACTGTGAGCACGTTTTTATCGCAAAAACGACTAAATGGGACCAATCAAGAAAAACAAACGGCGGGAACAAGATAAAATTTTAAAGTGGCAATAGCTATCACAAATCAAATAGACTCGATTGCAACCAATCTGAACAAAACATCAAAACAGAGTAGGCACGAACATTTATAGCTATCACAAATCAAACACACTCGATTTCAACCACTCCGAACAAAAAAAATCAAAACAGAGTAGGCGCGGGCAAGAACAGAGGAAAAAACTTTTATCGCCAAAACATCACAAAAGGGAACATTCAACCGAGAAGCTCACAGAAGGGAACATTCAACCGACGCCTGAGAACAAGACTAGTTTTTTTTGCCACAAAAAAGGGAATAATCGAAGACCGAGAACAAGGCGAATGAGAAGATCACGCCAAGCGAAACAACCTACGCAAGAGAACAATGGTAATGAGCAAACACCAATGGCTAAACAACCTAGCGGTCGTGGGTGGGCAACACGCATGTCGCGGACAGTGACCCGACGCTGCCTCGGAGGAAACACCGAGAGAGAGCGGAGTGAGATGCGAATGGAGTGGAAGAACTGAGTGAGCAGAAGAACCAAGAAGGTGATACGAAAACAGACCGAAGCCTAAGAAGGCGACGGAGGCGAGGCGAAGCGCGGACGTCAAATCCAGACAGGGTGTGGGCAACCAACAACCAAGCACCAAACCACGCGTGGCGCATCGTGAAGAGCGATATGGACGGAGATTGGATAACATGATGGCCCAGAAGATAAAACGCAGACGGACCAACGGGTGGATGCAAAAACGAGACGCAAGCGCAAGCGAAACGGAAGGACCATGATAGGCAGGAGTGTAAGCAATGAGAAGGCAGGGATTCTCTCGCGTATAAATCTAAGAGAGATAACACATGAACACTATTACACTAGCACCACTCTAGGCCCTGCCTCTGCTATTCTAGGACTTGTGTAAGTTGCTGGGGTGTTCATTCGGTATGTTTGGTAAATACGATATACTCGGTAAATATAGTATTGTTAATTCGGTAAATACAGTTCGATATCGATAAATACCAAGTTATTTCGGTACGGTATCCATAAATACCATATTTGCCAAAGTTAACCCGAACTGCGGAATGATATGGCGACTTGCGGTCACAACTATTGACAAGCCTAAGCCGCTAACATAATAACACATGAACACTATTACAGTAGCACCACTCTAGGCCCTGCCTCTACTGTTCTAGTACTTGTAGCATTCAAGCAACACCAACAAGGCAGCAAACAAGAACTAGCCAAGTTCCAAAACACATGCATGCAAATGATGTCAAGGACTCGAGATGAACATGGCAGCTAGTGCTGAATAGACCACTAACGGATGATCCAAACTAGGAGGCTTATGTATACAATGCTAGTTTCATGACCAGTCGCTGGCACACACATTTTACAACATTGAATTACATCCACACATGAGTAAATAAAATAGAGTAGCATATAATATTAAGCAGTTGAACATAGACCATTAAGACCGAGTTTTACACAACAAGGACGACCGACTAAATAGATCGCAATTAAGAGTACTTGCAGCGGAAATAACCCACATGGTATGCCATAACTCATGGGCAGTCGACTGGGTTAACACCCTAGAATTTGGCACTAACATCATCTCCAAATCCCACGACATAAAAGTTGCCGTACGCAGGGTCTTCAATTTCTTGCTCTAATAATTGTTCAACAAGCAATGGTGAGTACAAGAATGTACTCCGCAAGACTTTATATCGAAGGTGATAATACATGCCGGCTATATCAAAGGATGGATGTCCTATCTAGTTTCTTTTGCTTAAAGCAAGTTTTATTTGCAATAGTGATAGTACCCTTTAAAGAGCAACTACTTGTGTGCACTCAAGATATGTGTTTTGTATAAATGTTTCGCCGTATTATTAAGTATTCTCCTTTAGTTTTTTTTCTCTATCTAGGAGTATAATAGAATAACCTGGTTGAAGGGTAATGATCAAATAAAGCCTTTTGACTTTAATATGAAATAACATATCAGCATACAGTAGTTGTAATCCATGGCTATCCTTTGCCATCACAATACTTTTGTCACGCCCCGGGTAGCAACCCCCGGGACCCACTGTGCAAATTGGACTAGTCCCACGATCAGTCGCTAGTCCGCACAGTTTCAACAACGATGTGATCTCAGCCATACAACAAACTATAGATGAAGCAAACAAATTAACAATAATAACAGCAAAAGACCTTATGGCCAAGCTTTTTACAGAGGTCTACCGCACAGGGCTACAACGAAAGAGCTCACAGCGGAAACAAAAGAACACGTGGAGGCCATTCGACATGCCCATAGGCAATCCAGTGGAGGACGTCCTAGAACGCAAGGTCTCCGAAGACCTCCTCTTCAAAGAGGTCGGAGCACCCTGGGTCCTCTTCTTCAGCTGCTGATCAACCAAAGGGCATAAAGCCTTGAGTACTTTGAATGTACTCAACAAGCCGTAGGGAAAAGTATGCAAATAGTATTCATGCAGGGCTTAACAAGGAGGTCTTTATGGTTACTTTGCAGAAAGCAATATTGACTTGAAAGTACAGTAAGTAGATTGCAAAGCACAAGTTGAAAGATTAATACATAAGTAAACAAGTTTCTTTAAAAACAACACATGACCACCCAGGCCACTGCCCAGACCTCTCGCGACCAACCTGGTCACGACCCAGACCACTCGGAGCCAACCAAGACCAACAATTTTGAGAAAGTCTACCCCTTGCGTGAAATCACCAGGCATGTCCATAACTGGGGACACGACTATTCGAATAGATTTACACTCTGCAGAGGTTGTACAGTTTTACCCACAAGACACGACCTCTCTAGTTTGTCTGGCACCCGTCGATGCCCCTGCTCACTACCTTAGGTAAGTAGGCTAGAGCACGTGACAAGGCCTTTACAAGGTTCTGCCTTGACTCAGTTCCGCTCGCTAAGGTTTCGCCTTCCTGGTCCCCTCTTGCACCAAGTGTGCGTGTCCATCCCATGTCTTACACATTTCCACCAAAACAGAACCGAATCAAAGCATTGCCAATTAATTGGCCAGGTCCACCCCATAATGGACTTGTGGTTGCACGGTATGTCATGGCTTACAAGGTGAAGTTCTTAGTGGATGCTTAGGCGAGACCTCCTCATTCCAGTGTGCTTCTTGCACCCGTTTACTGCATGATCACTCGCCCAAGCGAAAAATATTTTGGGTCCAACCCGGCCAAATGACCACCTTGGTCATGGCACAACAAGTTTTATTAGCGGCCACACAGGCCAGGGCAACACATGCCATAATTCTATAATCTCTTAGTCATGTTTAATCATCATTGAAACAAGTGATCGAGAGACAACGCATAACTAAACAGGTCTAAGCCATATACGCACCCTTGTTGGTTATCACAATAAGAATGTCCAACTAAGATTACCCACCTATTGTGTCCAAAGGTACATGTCTACATGTCGAACACAAGTATTCAAGGAGTTATGCTAACGAGTAGGTGTTTAGCTAATTCCCAAACCATTTTTATACAAATAGCCATGCATGTTGGTATAAAACAATATAACTTTGCAAACTGAGAACAACATGATCAAAGGTCTACGATGTGCCTTCGTTGAAGGGCAGACGTTCTTCGGTGGAGGTCGTCGGGTTCAAGAACTCTTTGAAGAAGCCGGAATCTACACGTGCGAAAAGAGCTAAGTAAATACAACAAATCCAAATGAAAACCAAAAGCTAAAACCAAAATAAATGCACATAAATAGAGACGAGCTCTCGGGAGGAGGTCCTGGGGAGGAGGTCCAAAGGAGGATGTCCTGAGGAGGAGGTCCTGAGGAGGATACGACTACACAACGTGGTCGTAAAAGGGACACCACTACGCAACGTGGTTGTGAAAGAGATACAACCACACAACGTGGTCGTGCGAGCAAAAGGGGAACAAGGCACGGAGAAACTCACTCGGACAGAGAGAGAGAGAGAGAGAGAGAGACTGGAGAAGGATGGCGAACGGCCCGGGCGCTCCAGCGAACTCCTTGGCGACGTGGAGGCGACGGTGCAAGGCTCTAGCTAACTCCTTGGCGAAACTCCAAGCACAGAGACACAGGGTGAGAGCAAGAGAGCAGGAGAGCTGGGTGAGGAAAAGGTGATGAAAGAAGGCTGCTCAAGTTTTTATAGCCTAGAGGACACGAGTAGAGCCACTGAGATTCAGAAACGCACGGGTTCAAGGGTAGGTGAAGGAAGAGATGGGAGCAGGTCAGGGAAGAGACAAGAGGGGGAAACGGGTACTGCAAAAAGCAGCAACATTTAATGCTCAAGGACCTTTGCGTCAGCAGCGACGCGACGAGAGGAAGAATAAGGTGAGCAGGACTGGCAGGTGGGACCGGTCAAAGCTCGGGAGAGTGGTCCAACCAAAGGGGAGGTTGCGGTTAAAGGGGTGGTCGTGACCCAAGGGGAGGTTAGGACCCAAGGGGGTGGTCTTTGCAAAAAAAAAAACCAGGAGGGTAATCTTAACTCAAAGGGTGGTCGTGGCAAGTCTCTAGGACCACCCGGAGGTCTTGGATTGGGGGGGGGAGGTCCAAACAAGAGAGAGGTCCAAACCAAAAGGGAGGTCTAAACCGAGAGGGAGGTGCGGGTCGAAGAGAAGTGCGGTGAAGCGGGGCCGTTCGATTTTAATCGGGCGGTTCAAAAGGAATTGGACGTTCAGACCGGCTGAACGAGCCAACAAGATCGGGCCGTCCACCACAGATTGGACGGTCCACGACGATAAGGAGGCACGGAGTTGGGCCGCGTGGGGAGAATGGAATGAACAGAGCAAGGGAAAACAACAACAGAGAACTCCAACTATCTCAAAGCAAATAAACTCGAATCAATTGAAGTTCGATTTAGTCATCTTAAACACTTTAAATTCTAAAATCTCAAGTTAAGCTTTATAACTTCAACAAAACCAAATGGTTATTTTTATTTTTGAAAATCTCAGAAATTCCAAAAAATTGAGACGTTACAACTTTTGACGATCCTTTGTCAAAATCTTTCGAGCACGGATACCCACTGCCCATACCAACCCCTATAGAACCATTTTTTGAGAAAACCAATAAATCTAACCAAGTGTGGTATCACCAAGCGATGCTCATGACCGATGACACGACTATTCGAATATATTGATATCTCACCCTGCAGAGGATGTACAACTTTACCCACAAGCTGTGATCGACTTAAACAGTCAGCCATGACATACTTCCTTAGGCGTGCGACGAACAAGATCACAACAATACATTTACAATACGTCACCCTTACATTAGCTCGCCTTATGAGCTAACTCCTCAAGATATGGACATCATTTGCCATCATCAAGAGGGCTCGCAGTTGTTTTGGTAACACTTGCATGGACATGAACGTTCTTTACCATCGTCTGGTGCAAAGTGCCCTATAGACATGGATGTCCTTTACCATCGTGTGCACTACCCAGATAACGCCTACCGACTACAGCCTGTTGGCTCAATCCTCAGACTCGGTAAATTACTTGGCCAGGTCCGACCCATTCTGGACATGTGGTTGCACGAAAAAAATGTTTGGGTGAACGGCATCAAAGTTCAGTCCTTAATTACCCAGGCGAGACAAACACAAACCAAGTTCTTGTGCAAACTGCACCAGTCTCAACAAACCACTCGTCCAAGTCCATACCATTTTAGTTTCACGTTTTATCCAGAATAGGAGAGGTAGCCCCTTTAACATCCCAAAGTTCTTTTACTAAAAATAAAATTAATAAAGTTAATATTTTATTGAATTTTCTGAGATTTAAAAGAGTTTTCTTGCTTTTCTTGAATTTCCTAGATTTTAAAAGTTAAAAAAATTGTATTGCATTTTTTGGGGTTTTTCTTGGATTTAAAGTTAACAATAGATTGATTTGGAGATTATGATTCTAATATTGATGGTTGACTTACTGATCTTGGAGTTAACAATTCTTGGACATCGAATCCCTCATACCTTGTCACCCTAGATAAAACTCTAGTTAATACAATAGTATTGACAAGATGTTTTTATGGAAAAACGCGTTAAGTAATGCTTAGACCAAAAAAGTTCAATTTCAGAATTTTAGCCAAATAGTCAACTATTGTTTAAAAATGAGTCTATGGCATTGGTATGTCATGGAAATTTTGCAAATGATTTTGAAAAGCAAAATAAAATGAAAACTGATTTAGACTTGGGCGAAATGGTTGTTAAGGTTAGTGCACATTGATGCACGTGATCGATTCATTCTAATGATCGAGACCAGAGTTTTATTGGAAGTTGTCCAAGTTAGTTAAGGACCGGTCTGCGAGCTGCGGCTTGTAAAGCCCCTCCATACTACCACAAGTCTGGAGTGGGACAGACCTGGCTGAATAATTTGCAACATTCCTCTGCTAGCTGCGCCATTTGGATGTGTGGGTGTCAGTTAGATAGAAATTCCCACTTGGCGCAAGAAGGAGACTTCCGATGGGCCCAATGGAGGTGACACACATTGTAAAGGTTTTGTGATAATCACTTAGTCGCACACCAACGGAAGTGCGTGAAACAGACTTTAAAAGTTTATTATCTCTTGTGGGTAAAGTTGTACAACTTGTGTAGAGTGTAAAACTATCCGAATAGCCGTGTCAACGGCCGTGGAATGCTGAAGAAAGCTTTTCGTGGATTAGTCTTTGGTTTTAATTTCAAAATAATTTTGACACAAATGACCTTGGATAGTTTATCCAATTGGGACAATTGGGCGGCTAGCTGTGTGATAGGAGGGTATCATTCACCCGAAATGTATGGAGGTTATCCTACTATAAAACTTAACAATTTAAAATCAAAACTGATTTTGGATATAGAATAACTACTTTGGAATTTAGTAAAAATATTTAAACTGAAATTACCGTTTTATGCAAATTCAGCCATAATCATTCATTTGATAAATCCTTGCATGTATTATAATATGTTATTGGGTGTAACTTACGGAGTATATTTTTTTACTCACCCTTGCTTAATAAAATGTTGTTCAGAAGAGAAGGACTTCGCTACCGATATGGATCTCGACGACTAGGCCGCTATCCAGTTGATTGCCTGTGGTTGATTAGCTGAGCTCTAATACTTCTTCTTCGTCTTCCGCTGTGTTCTTTATTGTTGGCTTGCAAGTCTTTCTTGTAATAAACTCTGATATTTATTAATAAAGTTGTGCGAGATGTGGTTGTTACCGTATTTGTTATTGTGTACACTAGCTACTGTTCAAGGGACTAGTGTAGAATACACAGAGGATTTAGGGGTGTTACTCCCTGGTCCGACAACCCCTCTATCCAAATTTTGTAAAAACACTTTCCCATAGTGTCCAAAACTTTAATTTACGATTCCACCATTTGTATTGTTATTGACCTGAGTATGACTAAGCATAATCCTCATATACCATTGTAAAATTCCACAAATATTATTACCAATAGTGGATAATATTCCTAGGGTGACAACAGTAAGGGTATCAACTTTTCAAGGTAGGAACAATGCAACAATTGGCGATAATTAAATACAAAACAATGACATATCAATTTACTCAAAGTAAGCATGCATATTAGTTTGAGCAAACAATGTACATAACATTGAGATATGGGGTCAATATGGTCAAAGGAGGGTTCTCGCCTTACTCGTTGAACACTGGTTCTTGCTATGGATCAAATACCATTGCACCTATTGGAAGAAGAGTGGGCATTTGGTTGAGTTCTGTTGGCATAGGTTGAAGAACGCTAAGAAAAATATTGCTAGAATTTCATCTAATCAACCTAGAGCTTTTATGAGACATGGTCACGTAGAAAATAAGAAGCCTGGTCTAGGATTTGTTGCACATGCTCATCGTCATCATGTTCCTAGACAGGATGCATCTCATGTTCGTGTAACCATTGCTCATGATAGAACTTTAAATAAGATCAAGGATATCACTTTTGCTTTGCATACTACTCGCAGACGTGTGTCTCAGTACTGGGTTCCAAAGTCATGTCTAACTAACCCTAGTATTGAGACACATCGATCTTTTGTGCCTTGATTTTCAGGATCGCCGCTGAAGGAGGAAGAACACATAGCTCATCGACTCCGGCTGTTCACGCCGCATGACTGGAGACTCAAGATGGTTCACTTCCTTCAAGCAGTCGACGGGTGATGACTTCATCACCTTTGGAGATGATACACAAGGGCGAATTGAAGGAACGAGATCGATCAGGGTGAATGACAGATTCATCTTGAAGGATGTCGCTCTTGTGGATAAGCTAAGGTACAACTTGCTTTCTGTTTTGCAGCTTCTTGATGATGGCTACGAAACTCGATTTAAGAAAAATGCATGTCGTGTGCTTGATTCTTTTGGTGAGCTCGTTTTTGGGATTTCTAGAGTTGGTAGAATCTTTGAAGCTGATTTTTCTGAATCTCTTGCTGGATCTTTTAAATGTTTGATTGCATCTTCCTCTAATATCTGGCTTTGGCACTGACGCTTGGGGCACATTGGTTTTAATCATCTGACACAAGTTAGCGGTCTTTATCTCATGAGAGGTTTGCCTAAACTCAAAGCTGTCAAGGATGCTGTATGTGCGCCCTATAGGCATGGCAAGCAAGTTGCCACCTCACACCCTTCATTGACTATGATCATGACTAACAGACCATGACAATTGCTTCATATGGATAGTGTTGGTCCTGCTAGGGTTCAGTCAGTCGGTGGCAAATGGTATATCCTTGTCATAGTTGATGATTTTTTGAGATACTCTTGGGTGTTCTTTCTTGCTTCGAAGGATGAGGCTTTTGATCATTATCATTATCTTGTTCTTCATTTGGCTTCTGAACTTCCTGGTGCCTTGAGAGCGATCCGCAGTGACAATGGCATGGAGTTGTGCTGAGCGCGGTATCGAGCAGCAGTTCTCTTCTCCACACGTCCCTCAACAAAATGGCGTTGTGGAAAGGAAGAACAGAACCTTAGTCGAGATGGCTAGGACGATGCTAGATGAGTATAGCACACGGAGGAGGTTTTGGGTCGAAGCTATTGCTACAACTTGCCATATTTCAAACCATGTCTTCTTGAGACCGTCTTTGGGCAAGACTTCATGTAAGCTTCGTTTTGGCAGAAAACCCTTTGTCTCTCACTTTTGAGTCTTTGGATCAAAGTGTTTTATTCTCAAGATAGGAAATCTAGATAAATTTGAATCAAGGACTTGTGATGGTTTATTTCTGGGTTATCCTGCTCATTCGAGGGGTTTTCGGGTCTTTAATGTTGAAACTAACATTGTCCAGGAGACATGCAATGTCACTTTTGATGAGACTAGCCCTGGAGCTAGATCCGATGTTTTAGGTGACTTACAGGTGACAGGGAGTATTTTTGTTGAAGAAGAAGAGGATGATTTCGATACTGCTCCTCCACCTGTTGCTGATGCTCCTGTCCAAGCTCTAGAACCTGCGACGACTGCTTCACCTCCAATTGAGGCTCCTACTGCATCTTCTTCATCAGTAGTACCTGCGGAGGTTGAGGAGATGCTATCTCCCGCAGGCGCTCCACTGCACATTCAGAAGCAACATCCTCCGGATTAGATGATTGGTAATCTTCATGAGCGAGTCACTCGCTTTAGGTATCATGATCCGAGTCTTTTCTCTCACTCTGCATTTGTAGCTTTTTTTGAACCCCGCGATATATCACATGCTTCATCTGATTTTAGCTGGGTCAATGCCATGCATGAGGAGTTAGAGAATTTTGAAAGAAATAAAGTCTGGAACCTTGTAGAACCTCCTAGTGGTCATAATGTTATAGGAACCCGTTGGGTGTTCAAAAATAAACAAAATAAGGATGGTTCTGTGGTTAGAAACAAGGCTAGGTTGGTAGCTCATGGCTTTAGCCAGGTTGAAGGGTTAGATTTTGATAAGACATTTGCTCCTGTTGTTAGACCAGAAGCCATTCGCATTCTGCTTGCATTTGCTGCATCTAAAGATTTTAGGTTGCATCAAATGGATGTTAAGAGTGTCTTTCTGAATGGTTTTATAGAGGAGGAAGTGTATGTTAGGCAACCCCCTGGCTTTGAGAATCTCAAGCACCCTGATCGTGTTTTCAAGTTATCCAAAGCCTTGTATGGTCTTAAGCAAGCCCCTAGAGCCTGGTACGATAGACTTAAGACCTTTTTGCTTAAGAATGATTTTGAAATGGGAAAAGTAGGTAAGACTCTTTTCATTCTTAGACATCGCAATGACTTCCTGCTTGTTCAGATTTACGTTGATGATATAATCTTTGGTGGTTCCTCTCATGCTCTTGTTTCCAGTTTTTCTGAGACCATGTCCAGGGAATTTGAGATGAGTATGATGGGTGAGCTTAACTACTTTTCGGGGCTTCAAATCAAGCAATGAAAGGAAGGGATCTTCATCCATCAAACAAAGTACACCAAGAATCTGCTCAAACGCTTCGAGATGGGTGACTGCAAGCCGATCGCCACTCCCATGGCGACTTCGACTGCTTTGGATCCAGATGAGGAAGGAGAAGCCGTGGATCAACGTGAGTACTGTAGCATGATCGGCTCTCTTCTGTACTTGACGGCCTCAAGACCGGACATCGACTTCGTGGTCTGCCTCTGTGCGAGGTTTCAGGCGTCTCCGAGGACTTCACATCGTCAAGCCGTTAAGCGCATCTTCAGGTACCTACACTCTATCCTTCAGTGTGGCATTTGGTTTTCCTGCTCGTCTTCTTTATCCATTCGGGGGTTTTCTGATTCTGATTTTGCGGGCTGTCGGATAGATAGGAAGAGTACCTCTGACACATGCCATTTCTTAGACACTTCTCTTGTCTCTTGGTCTTCTAGGAAGCAGTCTTTTGTTGCACAATCCATTGCTGAAGCTGAATATGTAGCTGTTGCTAGTTGCTGTTGTCAGATTTTATGGATGGTGTCTGTGGGTATCATGGGGATATGCTCACAATCTTAGTGTGATGGTACAATTGGCAATAGCCCTTAAGGTTTGTCAAAATAGTGTTTTCAGGCACTGTCAAGACAATCGGTAGTACCGGCGTGTAATACGCGGTACTACCGGAGAGCGGTATGACCGCAAGTGAGATAGCAGTATTACCGCAGGTCAAGTGGTTCGGAGGTGTAGGATCAAGGATAACCGACTAGAGGGGGGTGAATAGGAGGTTTTTAAACTTTTTAACGATTTAACAATTTAGCTAATTAATAACTTAGTCTAAACAAGTTATACTTCTAGCTAAGCAAATCAATCACAATAAACAAGCTAGAAATATAAATGCGGAAAGTAAAGACTAGAGATAACCACAAAGACACGACGATGTTTTTCCCGTGGTATCGAAGATTTGCCGGTCTTCACTAGTCCACGTTGAGGAAGCTTGACGTCTCAAGCCGGCTCCACGAATTAAGCCTTCCCTCAATTCACTATGGTTGTTCTTCCTCCGCTCCGGAGATGGTGAACACCGAACCAATCACAAGAATTGCACCGAGCCTCTTCACAATCTTCTTTGAAGAGATCACCATGCTCCACCACCAACCGTCTAGGAGTGCGACAACACTCCAAGAGTAATAGACGAAGGTCTTCACTTGACAACACACAAGTGCAAATGGATCAACTAGGAGTATGAATGCACTTGAATGTAACTCAACAAGCTCACAATGAATGCACAAGAGTGTTTTTGAGTGTTGAGTGAATGCAAAGGCTCTCAAGGCTCTAGAGATGTTAAATGGGCACTAGCAACAGACAAGAGCAAATGGGGGTATTTATAGCCCCCACCAACAATTATGACCGTTAGCATTTAAACCCCAACTTCTTAGAGAAAATCGAACGACTGCAGTATCCAAAGCAGATGCGACAAGACTTCGACTAAGCACACCAACGACTAGAACAGATACTAAAAATGAACAAACTAGCCATTGGACACCCCAGTCGGAATGACCGCAGGCAAACAAGCGAAGACACGTCCGACGGTTCTCGGTCGCACTGCTTTCTCGAGCGATATGACCGTTTGTAGGGTTTCACAAAGTGCTGAAGATTGCAAGCGTTCTGGAAATTTTGTACCGCCATGTAAAACGGAAGACCAAGAAGTCGGCGACGACTTCCCTAGCGTGGAACGTCCGATTTTCAAACTGAGTTTTCGAGCAGATTTACACTTGTTCTATTTTTATTGAACCGCCTCACAAATTTCGGTACGACCGCACATCGGTACGATCGATTGTCACGGGCGATGCGCTCGATTTCAAGAGAGATTTTGAGGCAAATTGCATCGCTTCGGTTTTCTTGAACCGCCAACTAAAATTGAATGATCGCCATGCGAAGACAACCGCTCAAGGGCGGTTGCTCGCTTGAGCACTTAGTTGGTCGTTCTTCAAAATACTGCAGATTACCGCCAAGTAAAGTCCGATCATACTGCACTGCCAGCACGACCGATTTTAGATGTATACTTAATACTTTTCAATTTAATTTCAAGTTTAAATTCAAATGCATGCATGATCCTAAATTGATCCATATGGCACTAGAACATGCTATCATGCTACTAGCCATGATCCCTCTTAATAGTACGGCGTTTATCCTATAATCCGGTCTTCCATCCAAAACTCCTAAGACCGGTAAAATAGAAAAAGGAACCTAGACTATTTGTACCTTGTCTTTTAGCCAAAAGATCTTTGTATAGTCCATTTGCATGCCATTTTGCATCAATACGTTCACCAATGGGATTTAACCTTGTAAATACTCAATAAACACGTTAATCCCATATTCACATATTATCATTAATTACCAAAACACTTTTTAGGGGCCTAGATGCTTTCAGACGGTCAGATCTTGATCTGACGGTCCTTGTTGAGTGGGCCGTTCGGACCGATCGGACCGTTCGAACAGTGCCTAGATCCGACAGCTAAGACACGCGGTCCGAACGTTCCCATGAATCTGATTTGTCCACGTGTCAGGCCGAGTGATTCTAAGGGATTTGAACATTTTCGTGAACTGGTAATACCGCGGATTATGAGCGGTACTACCGCAGGGCGGTAGTACCGATTGTCAAATGGCGGTACGTTAATTCCAGTACATGTGTTTTGGAATGTTTGGATTTCTTGGAAAACGGTATGACCACAAGTTACATGGCGGTAGTACCGCTTGGCGGTAATACCGGTGAAGTGCGGTATGGATTTTCCAGAGAAGATGTTTTGAGGAGTTTTGGGCTTCCACAGGAATCCAGAGTACCTAAGTATGGAGCGGTATCAAGATTATCAAGAATCTTGGTAATACCGGCCATAACATGGCGGTAGTATCGATTGCATTTTGAGTTTTGGCTAATTTGTTGAATTGACTATGGGTTAGGCCAAGTTCATGAGTTTCGGTGCATATGTGTTGCATGATGCATGTTTTGACTAACGTGGGTTAAGTTGTGAAGAACTTGTTCTCGGAAAAGATTTCTTGGCCTATTGATGTGCAGGTTGCTTGGAGGTCAACGACAGTCAACGGCGAGGTGATCGGGACTAGGCTTGAAGAGCTGAGGTTCAGAACGATCGAGGATGCCGGGCGGAGTCAATGAACACAAGTGTGGCGTAAGATGGACAAGAATGACCGAACGGGCAGTTCGGTTGCGACTGGTTGGATCAAGCGGCGCGTGAGTCGGTGCAAGTGCCATGGTGGTTTCGGTGGGAGCCGGATGAGAGAGACTTGCTGACATGATGAGAGCCACTGGATCAACCTACACGTGGCGAATCATGGAAGTGTTTCACGTAGTTTGGACTCGGTCTTCGGAGAAGGATCGAGAAGGGGTATTTTGGTAATTTCACCTCAATACTGCCTTGATGACCTTTTGGCTAAACCGCGGTGTGGGACGGCGTAAGGTGAAGTGGTTTAGGTCAAGAGAAGATGGAGACGATGCTTTAAAATTCGTGCGTGAGTTGAACCCGTTTGTGTGTAGGCTTAACGGGTGCCCAATAGGAACTCTTCTAGAAGGTCTAGCCTCCACTATAAATAGAGGAGGGTGCTGTGCACCTCCTAACCTTTTTGCTATTTGTAAACCCTAGTTTGTGTTTTGGGCTAGGGAGTGGAGGTTAGGGTTCTAGAGTTGGATTGATTGTGTGCTCATGTTTTGAGTTTTCTCCTCCTTGTGGGAGTGGCTGTAAACCAGCAACAATCTCGAATCAATCCATGCAAATTCTTTGAGATGAGTCTCTTTTCTTTCTTTGATCTCTATTTGGTGATTTCGAGGCCTTCTTTGAATCTTCAGTTTGCCTTTGGTTTTTGGCCTCAATCTAACTTGCTGTGACATGTGGGAACACATCTAGGATCATCTTGATCATTAATCACCCACGAGCATGGTTTAGATCTCATTTTCGTTTTTGACTCGGTTTTTGAACTAACTTCACTCAAACGGAGAAAGGTCAGAACTTTGGCAAGGATCTTCACGATCGTTGCTTGGAATAGGTTCCTGACATCCTTGAGAAGGTGTGTGTCAAGTTTCATGAAGTTTGATTGAGTGAATCAAAAGTTGTGCCAATTTTGATTTGGTTCGGGCTGAGCTCTAGTAGAATCGGTAGTACCGCCTATGAACAGAGGTATTACCGATATCTGGTAATACCGCCCATAGACAGAGGTATTACCAATTTCCCTGTCTTCAGCACTTCTTTGTGTTTTTGATTACTGTACTTGGGGGTTTTGATTAGGATTCAATACAAGGCTTCCGCTATACTTGTATATTGATCTTCATAGCTCTTGTAGCTATTAGAGTGAAAATAGCATTGAATCCGATCTAATCTAAAAAGAGATCGTGCTCCTATTCACCTCCCCTCTAGTCACCTTTTTGGTTCAACAGTGTCCACTCTTAAGGACTTTGGGTTAAATTTCGCTAGTGTTCCTCTTTTCTGTGATAACACTTCTGCTATTAACATTGCTAAGAACCCAGTGCAACACTCTAGGACCAAGCACATAGACATTCGCTATCACTTCCTTAGAGACCATGTTGAGAAGGGTGATATTGTGTTGCATTTTGTGGAGTCCAAGGCTCAGTTAGTCGATATCCTCACCAAGCCTTTAGACCCACCTTGAGGAGCGAGTTAGGGGTAATTTATCCCTTTGGGTTGGTTTGAGGGGGAGTTGGATCTTTTCTGATCTTTCCTTGTTCATCTGATCTTTTCTTGATCTTCTTTTGAACTTGTTCATCTTTTTTATCTTTATTTAGGCTTTTTAGGCTTTTTGAGCTTTTCTTGCATCTCACTGTATCATATTGCATTCATATGAAAACACACAAAAAGATGCATTGTAATATAAGCTTTTCTGCTTGTCTTTTGAAATTGATAAAGCTTTGCTTATTACCCTTTGGAGCTTTAGTATTTCTATGCTTGCTCAATGCCATGTCTAATTCTTTGACTTGCTAGAATTATCATGCTCTCACATGTGTAGCTAAGTCTTTGCTGAATGAGCTAGAACTCTAAAACAACTTGAACTAAAACCTGCAATTTGTGGATGTTTTAGCTAGTTGCGCAATTAGTGCTCCTTTTGTGACATTGGCCCTGTCAAAATTGCTTTCTTAGCTCTTGAATCTAACATTGATCATTACTTAAGTTTCTTGTGCTTCTGAGAATCTAAAACTGTTCCTGTGCAAAATGAAAAATGAAAAATCAATTTCAAGATTGACTTATGCTTAAATTGTGCCAAACTACTCTTACGAGACTGCATGTCATAGACATGAACTTGGAGATAGTTTGATCACCCAGATGATCTCATGGGGACTGCTTGTCAAAACTGACATGAACCTCAAGATTTGTCGCCCTGGTAGAAGCTTAGGAAGAGTTTGTGGATGGCTCATAGTCCAGGATCTTTTTCACTAAGATATACCTTTAATCAACTTCTGGTCGAAGCTTAGGAAGAGTTTGTGGATGGCTCCTAGTCCAGAATCTTCTTCACTAAGTTAGATCATTAGTCAACTTCAATATTTATTGCAAATGAAAAGCTGTTGAAAAATGGGCTCTTTCTTATGTTTTTTCCTCATTCTGCATTTGTCCACTCCATTGCATTTCATGCATGCTCTTTCTTATGTTTTTTTTCTCATTCTGCATTTGTGACATCTGAACGAGAGGAAGGCATGTTTCCTTGATGACTCCATTGTCAAAGGGGGAGAAGATGTATAAAAAATATGAAAAATGGGGAGCTACTTGGAGAAAAATGGAATATTTGAGATTTTCTGAAAATTGAGGATCATAGTGAGGGGGAGTATCTTATTTGCATTCTTGTGGTCTAATTGCTATTTCTGAACTTGAATTGCAATTCTTGTATCTTCACAATGATCAAAGGTCAATTCGAACAATTGTTCTTTCTTTTGGACCTTAAGTGAGATTGTGACTCTTTTATGGAAATTGAAGCTTTCTTACTTCCTTTTTCCTTGTCTCACCTGCTTATGCTATTCTGAAGCCAACTTGGTCATTTCCATTGCTTTTTCTTGCTTTTGGACCAATTTTGCCTTTATGCGAAAATGTCGAGTTTTTACTTTTCAAACCTCAAAATTTGCATTTATTGAAAATTGCCCATGTGTTCATCAAGGGGGAGATTGTGGATATCATGGGGATATGCTCATGATCTTTGGATGATGTTACAATTGGCAATGTCGTTAACGGTTTGTCGAAACACGCGTTGGTCGAAGTTTGGAATGTCATCGAGTACAAGTCTTGGCCGACCGTTATGCGTCTTGATCGATCGCTAGCGGTCGACCGCATGAAAACTACTATCCGACCGTTCTTGCTGATCATCGGCAAATCGGTGGCGTTGAGTGTTGGGTTAGGTCAAGTTCGTGGGTTTCATGGCATATGTGTTGCATGATGCATGTTTTGATTAACGTGGGTCAAGTTGTGAAGAACCTATTCCCGGAATCGATTTCTTTGTCTATTGTTGTGCAGGTTGCTTGGAGGTCAACGACGGTCAACGGTGAGGTGATCGGGACTAAGCTTGGAGAGCTGAGCTCCAGAATGATCAGGGATGCCAGGTGAGGTCAATGGAGTCAAGCATGGCGCATAAGGGACAAAGGTGACCGAGCAGACAGTTTGGTGCGACGGGTTGGATCAAGCGACGTGGGGGTCGGTGCAAGTGTCATGGTGGTTTCGGTGGAAGCCGGATGGGAGAGACTTGCCGACATGATGAGAGCCGCTGGATCAAACTACACGTGGCGAAGAATGGAAGTGCTTCATGCAGTTTGGACTCATTCTTCGAAAAAGATCGAGAAGGGGTATTTTGGTAATTTACCAAATACCACCTTGGTGACCTTTTTCCAACCCGCGGCGCAAGACGGTGCGTGGAGAAGCGGATTAGGTCAAGAGGAGATGAAGACGACGCTTTAAAATGCGTGCGTATGTGACCCGTTTGTGTGTGGGCCTTAACGGGAGCCCATTAGGGTTCAATCTTCTAGAAGGTCTAAGCCTCCACTATAAAGAGAGAAGGGTGGTGGCTGCACCCCCTTAACCCCTTCATTATTGAGAACCCTAGTTTTTTGCCTTTGTACTTAGGGAGAAGATAGTTGGAGGTTAGGGTTCTGGAGAGTTGGATTTGATTTCGTGCTCATGTATTGAGTCTTTGTCCTCTATTGATGGAGTGGCTGTAAACCAATACCATATCAGATCAATCCAAGGAAAGTTTCTCAAAGATGTGTCTTTTTTGCTTTCCTTCTCTCTATTTGGTGATTTTGAATCTTTCTTTGATCCACGAGTTTTTACTTGGTTTCTAGCCTTGATCTAACTTGCTGTGACATGTGGAAACCCATCTAGGATCATCTTGATCATCAATCACCCACGAGCAAGTCTCTAAATCATATTTCGATTTTGACTCGTTTTGGAGCCATCTTCGTTCAAACTAAAAAAGATAGGAACTTTGGCATGGATCTGTGCGATCCTTGATTGGAATAGGTTCCTAATATCTTTTAGAAGGTGTGTCTCAAGTTTCGTGGAGTTTAGCCGCATAGATCAAAAATTAGACCGATTTGAGTTTTGGTTTTGGTCGTTTCCACGATTCTGCGTCAGTCTTGATCAGACCGCCGCTTCAATGCCGGTCGAGGCCGTGGTGATCCACCACGGTTTACACAATCGATCGATCGCCCATCGTCCGATCACAAAATCAACGCCGGTCTGACCACCCCTCTAGGGTTTGAGCTCCGTGCTGGTTGTTTGCTTTGGGGGTTTTGGTTTGGATTCAGTACAAGTCTTCCGATGTACTTGTAGATTGATCTTCATAGCTTCCATAGCTACTGAAGTGAAATTGGTGTTGAATCCATTCAAAATGAAAAAGTGAGCGTGCTCCTATTCACCCCCCCTCTAGTCGCCGTTTCGGTCCAACACAAAGCTTCAAAAGTTCACCACAAACACAAAGGTGCGGTTGCTGATGATGGAGAAGCTCGGTGGTGGTCGGGCGACGGTGAATAGCGGTGGTGTCGATGGATTCAATGGTGACGGCTCTCCCCGGCTCGAATCAACTGACACAGAGATCACAACGAGGTTCACAGAGGCGAGGTGATGCTAAAGGAGCAGAAGATGGGAGAAGAAGCTCATCGGGCGCAGATGAAGACAATGACGACAATGGTGGTTGGAGATGAAGAAGATGATGTGGATCCGATGGTATGCTGCACCAAAGGTGAAATCGATTTGAGGGATTCAGTCCTGGGGAGGAAATGGCGAAACGTGACGCAAGTGGTGAGGCAAGAGCTCACCGGGAATGGGAGATTTGCTCAACGAAGCACGGTGGAGTTCACACCTAATCTGATAACGACGACGATGTTTCGGATGATCTAGGGAAGCAGGAGCACGGTTGAGTGGAAAAATGGAGATGACGAGGAGTAGGGAGAAAGTAGACAGGCGCAGCTCGACCTTTAATGGCGCGACGAGGGCGCTCACCTCGTGGATTCTTCACGGATGGAGGGCGTTGTGGCATAGCGTTGTCATTGCTAGGGATGGGAAGTCTCAAGTTGGCCTGCGCGACGCTGGCGACGGTGCAGCTACAGCGACGGGGAGCATGACTTTGTTAGCGCCCAGTGTCATGACATGCTTGGCGTGTGCATGCTCTGGCTTGGCAGGCGGGAGGTGGAAGACGATGCCTGACAGGTGGGCCATGGCCCACCAATCAGTGGCGATGATGAACACGAAGAGAGAGAAAGTGCCTTGGCGAAAATACGTCTTCAGCGAAGGGAGACAAGAAGAAGAAGGCAGCTTCGGTGAGGATGGTGCATAGGCTGGAGTGGACCGAAATAGTAGCTGGCTGGACCGAGCAAAAAGAATTTGGGCTGATAAGGATTTTTGGATTTTAAAATCTTTTTCCGATGTGATTTAATTCCAGAAATCGAGTTTCAATTTTTAAAATTAGTAAACCAACTCCACAAATTATGATTTTTTTGGAAAGATGATTATATTATTAGGAATTCAAATAAAGTATCTCTAGGTTCTGATCAAGCTTTAATTATTTTTGAAAATTCAAAAAATGTTGCTGAAATGAGAAAAATCTTTTAAATAAATGTATTTATTAAAAAAACCTAAAAAAAAATGCAAAAATGATGATTTTGGAAATAATAACTCTAGTTTTGAAATTTTGGGATGTTACATTAATTCACTTGACGCCGCATTCTCAATTTCTCACCATCATCTCTGCGTTCTAGGCTTTGCTGCTGGCATAGCCGGAGCGGTGAGCTCGACTACGTGGAGCGCGGGCAGTCGGGGCCTCGGGGGTGTAGAAGTCGTGCGGACGACAGAGGCTGGAGGTCGGGAGGAGGTGGTGATGTAGGCAGGTGCAGCTGTGCAGGAGGCCACGACGCAAGAGCTCGACCCCTCGCTAGTCACCTCACCCCTCAACGACTCAACGCGTGCGGCGTAGCGTGCGAACAAAATAGCAAAGACTAGAGAGCGAGTAGGGTTAGAGTGGGCGTGTGTGGCCATGTGACGGTGGGATGGGCTGGGCTGCATTACAAGGGTTGCACTAGTTCATTTTTATGATATTTTCGATTTTCAGCCGATTTTTACCCAAAAAACCAGATCTCCTGAAAACCAGATTTTTGTCTATGGTACTAAATACCAGTCAAACCGAGTTGACCAGTACTAATACTATTTGGTATTTTGGTTTAGTGCCAATATGAACAACCCTATTCGCTAACCCTATTCGCCCCTGCTGCAACTGCAATATTATCATGGTAATTGATCTGGTGCATCTACTTGGCAGGGTCAATCGATGCAGAATCACATTGGCATGTGCATCTAGATAGGGTGTGATTGGTAGGGTGTCACACCCCCTAGCTAGGATCATCGGGTGCAGCTTCGACGTGTTTTGTTGGCCCCGACCAATGTAAAAATCAACCCCGTAGCATGGCCCAAGAGGAACTAAAAAATCGAGCATAGCAACTCAACCTGGTTGAGTTGGTGCAAGTGCGAGTGTAGACGCATTGCTCGAGCAACACAACATGTGGAATCCGCTCACCTCCGTTCCTTTTATTTTGCATCTCGCTTTGCTCGGTTCCCCTCTCCATTCCTCACTTTGCCCCCCGACGCTGCCACCCAATCTTGCCGCTGGTCACCGTTAAACGATTCCCCGTGCTACCCCAGTTCTTCTTCCGCTATTTTCTCACTCAATTTAGCCTCGTCGTGCTCATGGGTGGGAACCCTAGCTCGTGTCTCTTTCATGTTGGCGAGCCTATGATCCCCTCTGCCTCTTCTGCGGCGTCCTCAAGCTCCTCTGTCAAATTTGGCGAGCCCTTTATACCCTCCGTCCAGATCTAGAGGAGGCAGGAGTGGAGATAGGACGTGCGAGCGGCGGCACATGTGCAACCCTAGGAGATTGTACCCCTACAAGGTTGATTGCCTTTTTTGCCATTCTATCCTGCTTGTACGGATGATTGATTCCTCCACTTTCTTTGAGTGGTTAACTATAATTTGATTGAATAATTGTTGTAGGGTTCAAATTTCTGCAATGGTGAACTTTGTTGCTTTAATTAGTCTTGCATAGATGAATACTCCTATTGCATTACTGGACTCACCTAAGATAGCATGAGTAGTATGCAAAAATTAAGAGGATGCATCATTTTGTTTTTGGAAAAAAAAATCCATAAACATCCCCATAAGTCACCTACTTTGTCAATTTGCCTTCTATATCTAATTATTGGTTACTTTGCCCCCTATAAGTTAAGTTGGCATGCAAATACCTCCTAGGCTGTATGTTTAGCACTATTTCTCGTGATTTTCATTATCTTTGGCACTTGTTTCAGTGTTGTCAATACTTTTTCCAACGATGCTAATACTTATTTAAATTATTTGGGTGATTTCGGTAATTGTAATACACCATTTCACTGCTAATGTTTCAATGTTGAAATTGAGTATTATGTCGGGACCCAAAAATACAATTCGACCTCTGTATATCGTGACTAGTCCAGATCACGCTTAGTGCACACAAAGGACTACATCTGAAATATCAATTCCATATACAAAGATAACTAATAAATAGACAAATACAATATACATCAGAGTAAAGACCTTAAGGTCAAAGCTTACAATTAATGCTTCAGAAGGCAAAAAGCTCAATGAAGCTGCAGCGGAATGTAACGGGATAACTCCAGTGAAGCCCATCCATATGCCCACAGGCAATCGGCTGGGGTGCGCGACCTAGTTCTCCACGATTCTTGAAGTAGACCTTGTTGATTGGCGATCCCTTCAGTTCTGCTTGATTCGTCAAAGCAAGCGTGAGTACACACCGTACTCGCAAGTCATACCACAGAAATGCAATTATACATGCAAGATTATTCCAAAGGAATGGCATTCTGTGGTTATTTTGCAGAAATACAACATTTGCAATTGAATACAAATAATAGATTGAAAGCATACAGTAAAACAAATAAACAATATTTAATTTTAACAGTTTGATTTCACAAAGACACACAGCCTAAACAGATTATTCACATAGCCATATGATTTAGATCACATAGCTCCCTTCCCACACAGTTTTATGAAGATCTACCCCTTGTGTGAAATCCCCGAGCATTGTCCATGACCGCGGACGCGGCTATTCGAATAGATTGTTTAACACTCTGCAGAGTTTGTACACTTTACCCACAAGATGCAATCAACTGGATCAGAGCTGATCACAACAAAACCTTTCAAAACTTCATCTCAACATTGACACTCCCAGTGTGCTTTGTCGTCATACCAACCCTAACACAGAGGATGGTACAACACACACCGTTGGACAGGGAAGCGGCGAACCGTCCCGCGATGCGACTACTTGGTAGCACACACCTCCACCCATCACTAAGCCTAACCTACTACCTGAGCAATCAATGTCAAGAATTCATAACTTACTAAGTTAGGCCCGTCCCATAACAAGCATGTGGTTGTACGAAAGGCCCAGTTCAATGGCGCACAAAGTTCAGTCCTTAATTGACCAAGGCAAGACTTCCAATTTCTAACTAAGCCACACATATTATTTTGACACACAGATTCATATTCCCAATTCACACACCACCATGTTACACGCTTCCACCACTTGCCTCGATCTAAATCCTTTTCCCACCCAGCTTGGTTAAGTGCAACACATGCCATAATAGCACACAAGACACACGCTTTATCACATAGTTCCATAGTCACTTGGTCAAGTTGATAATTGTAACTTTACGTGGACAGATGATTCGTGGCATGGCTAAGCAATCTAATCGCATCTAACCAACCCATGTTGGTAATACAATAGCACCAACTAAATAAACCAAACTAGGGTGACAAAAGATTATGGTATACAATTAGACAAGGTGGATATAACAAATGGGATAATAGCTACACCCAAAAGCATTTAAATAAATACTTTAAGTAAATGCAATAATTTGAATCAAAATAATTTTAGAAAACTAGGATTCAATATGATCAAAGGTACAACTTGCCTTGCTAGCAATGACGATCTTATTTAACTTTAATCTTCTACTTCCTTGATCTTCAGCTCCTTCTTGATCAGCACTTCTCGCGGTATCAACGTCTACTCGCAACAAGCAAATAAACCAAATAAATAACTAACAGAGAATGAATTGAGATGAATTTAGGAATTCGAATGAACTCAATCGGAGTTCGGATTTAAAAGATGTGAGCTTTGAAAGATCACATGAAATGATGAATTTGCGAGAGGAGAGATTATTCAGAGAATATTCATTCGGATTAAATAAAATAGATAGAATTGGATACAGGTAAGTGAGAGAGGACAAAGGCAGTGAATGACATGTGGGACCAATTGGATAATTGGATTTCAAAAATCAGATTAATTTCCGAAAAGGAGCAGTGGATGACGAGTGGGACCCACTAGATGAAAGGGTTGTCCAGAATTAAATTAATTCTAGAAAAGATCGAAGTGAATGGCAAGTGGGCCATCGGTCTATAGACCACGTCCACGACCTAGGGTTTAAGGTGCATGGTGCAACAGGTTTATAGAATAGGGCTGACAAGGTGGGGTCTAGATGTCATAGAATAGGTTGTTGGTGAACCCGATCTATACGGTTTAGTTTTAGGGCTAGGGCTAGGAGTATGCCACGTAGGTGCTGAAAATGTGGGACCAGGCAAGATAGGCTTGGTTCACATGAACCAAGTCCATACGATGTGGTTTAGGTTAGGTCACGGGTATGCCACGCGGGCAAATTTTAGGTGGCGCTACGTGGCGTCACTACTACGTAAATGCTAATATCGACGCCGATCACGCATTTCGGTTCATCGAAACCGCTCAGATAAACACAATCTCGAGACGGTTTTGTTTACCCACCGCTGCGTGTTATTCTCCGCGCTAAAAACCGCTCGTGAAGATAAACATATCACGACGGTTCATGTTTGGAACCGTCAGTGAAGTATCACGATTCGCTCACCAAAACCGCTCGTGATATTACCCAATATCACAGACGGTTTTTGTTAAAAACCGTCCGTGATAATTAACTCATCATAGACATATATAGCTCCCCGGCCAACAGAGTCTTCTTGATCTCCATCTCTAGCGCCACGGTAGGTCCATCGCCGCCTGCGCCGGCTTGAGTATCGCCACCTCACCGAGCCTACCGGTCCATTTCACTATATATATTGTCGCCGAGGAGCTTCGCCGTCGCTTTGTTCACCGATCGACGACCACCGCCTTGGACCTTCCCGACTTTCATTGACACCTTCCTCGTGATCGAGGTGAGATAATCGAGCATAAGCATCCTTTAATTTGAGTAGTTTCAGCGCACGCCAAAATCACTAGTTTCAGCGCCCACGGACATCACCGCTTGGTTCGCCTCAAAGCGACCTTAGGCCGAGCCACCACTATTATAGCAATGCGATGTCACCCCTAAGCCCGCTTTGAGCTTCAAATCCTCTGCTTTTTAATCATTTAGTTAATAAACTAACGAGTATATGAAAAATGAGTCACTGACAAGTAGGGCCCACATGTAAGTTAATAAAATCCGGAAAAATGTAAAAATGAAAAAAGCGTAATTAAGCCTCAGAAAATACGCTTTCGAAAGTCATCACCCTTTATTTATTTTCGTGGTTTTCAATATGAACCGTGTGATGGACCGAAGTCGGATGTACACCGAGAACCGTGTGAGTGAAGAGTACATTAATGGCGGTCTCGCTTACAAGAGCCGCCGAGGAGGATATGTTGAATAAGGGGCGGAATATTTGTACCGTCCATGCATTGACTGTGAGAATCAAGATGTTTAACAACCGAGCGCAGATCGAAGCACACTTGATTCAAGGGTTTCAAAAAGGGTTATACATGTTGGACCACCACGGTGAAGACATATTATACAGAAGTCAACGATATGCATATTATACAGAAGTCAACGATATACCGCCAATGATGTCGATTGTGGTTCCGATTCGGATAGGCTACACGATGACAATCTAGATCGATGCTTTGCAATGCGTAGGGAACCGTGATGAGAGGAGTATGTTCAATTCCGGGTGTGATGGAGGACTCAGAGAAACCTTTGTTCCCGTCTTTGCAAGTCGGAATACACAAGGTTGTCATCCGTGCTTAAACCATCAAATTGAAGGCAAGCAACGGTTGGTCCAACAAGAGTTTCACTGAGTCATTAGGTCTCTTAGCGGACATGCTTTGGAGGGAAACGAGTTGCCCAAAACCACCTACAAAGCCAAGAAGGTTCTTTGTCCATTGGGAATGGAAGTAGAAAGAATACATGCATGTCCGAACGATCAGATCCTCTACCGTAACGAGTATACAAACATGCATGTATGTCCGTGTGCAACGATCCAAATACAAGCGTAAGAAGCAATCAAATGACGACGAGGAATCGAGGTGAAGAAAGGACCTTCGCTAAGGTGGCGTGGTATCTTCCTGTAATTCGCTTGAAGCGGTTTTTGCGAACTCAAAGAATGCAAAAGCTGCAGATTGGCACTCGAGGAGCGTAAGAATGACGGAAAGTTAAGACACCTGCTGATTCCGCCCAAAGGAGAAACATCGATAGGAGGTTTGCGATTTCAAAGCGGAACCGAGGAATATAAGGTTTGGATTGAGTACGATGGAATGAATCCTTTCGGTAACATGAGCAATGACATAGCACTTGGCCCGTGACGCTCAGTATCTACAACCTTCTTCCTTGGTTGTGTATGAAGCGGAAGTATATTTTGTTGGCGATACTTATCCAAGGGCCAAGCAACCTCGGGAATGATATTGATGTGTACCTAGCACCATTGATGGAAGATCTAAAAATATTGTGGATTGAAGGGTACAGTATGGAATGCGTACAAACGAGAGAACTTCACTTTACGCTCCTTATTGTTCTCGCACCATAAATGATTATCCCGCCTTGCTAACTGGCGGGCCAGAGTACAAAAGGGCCAAAGCCCAGACTCACCGCTTAGATGATACCGAGAGTGTGTGGTCAATCACTCACAAAAACCGTACATGCGTCATCGTGAGGTTCCTTCGGAGGGCTCACCCATACCGCAGGATGAAGAAACAATTCGACGGAGAGAAGGAGGACAGTTCAACTCCAAGGCATTTAAGTGGAAAAGAGGTCTATGATATGGTTAAGGATTTAGATGTTGTGCTTGGAAAGGGATGTAAATCGAGGACAAGTAAGAAGAACATGTGGAAGAAGAGATCAATATTTTGGGACTTACCTTATTGGGAGCACCTAGAAATTTGCCACTGCATCGACGTCATGCACGTAGAGAAGAATGTATGTGACAGCTTGATTGGTCTCTTTCTGAACATTCGTGACAAAACAAAGGATGGTGTTAACGCACGGCTTGACTTGGTTGATATGGACATCGACTGAGTTAGCACCAACAAGGACCGATAAAGGACTAACGTATTTCCCTACTTGTTACACTCTGTCCAAGGCCGAGAGAACCGAATCTGCGCTTTGCTTGCATGGTGTGAAAGTCCCGTCCTGCATTCGCCAACATGAAGAAACTTGTTTCGATAAAAGATTTGAAGTTAATTGGCATGAAGTCTCATGATTGTCATGTGTTGATGACACAAATGCTCCTGCTGTAATTAGAAGTATTTTGCCGATCAAGGTCCGAGAGACAATCATGAGGTCGTATATTTTTTTAACACAATTGCTCGAAAGGTCATCGATCCCGGCGGACTAGATGCTCGCAGACGAGGTGGTGACGACTCTATGTGATCTTGAGATGTACTTCCCTCGACCGTTTTTCGATATCATGGTCCATCTCATTGTTCATATTGTGAGGGAGATAAAGATATGCGGGCCCGTGTTCCTACGTAGCATGTACCCGTTCGAGAGGGTCATGGGAATTCTCAAGTCATATGTACGGAATCGATCTCGGCCAGAGGGCAGCATCGTCGAAGGTTATGCAACCGAAGAGGTCATTGAGTTTTGCCTCGATTACATGGCTCAGGTCGAACCGATAGGTGTGCCTCGATCTCGCCATGAGGGGAGGCTCGAGGGTATCGGGACCATCGGAAGGAAAGCAATCACTACCATCGGAAGGAAAGCAATCACTCCAAATATGGATGCGTATGCTCAAGCTCATTTCACGGTCTTGCAACACATGACCAAGTGTCCTCAGATATCGACCAAAGACAAGGACGTGCTTGACAATGTAATCCGGTGCGGCCGGATGTTTGGATCACGAGACAACACAACAGACGGTTCAACTAATGGTTGAAGGAGCGACTTGCTAGGAGCTTGTCAAGTGATATGCTGACATGGTTGGCAAAAGGGCCAACATTTACTGCTTGTAACATGGCGAGGATATGACATAAATGGGTACACATTCTATACGCAGCTCGTGATATAAAAAGCACTAACCGTATCAATGGTGTCCGTGATAGATGCATTCAAGATCGATGGGTGAGGAGCTCCTACTATGGGCAAATAGAGGAGATATGGGAGCTCGACTACGTGCTTTTCAAGATCCCCTATTTCGGTGTCGTTGTTTCCATCTCCCACGTGAAGGTCGACAAGCACGTGTCACTACCATGGACCTCGAACGGTCGGGATACAAAGACGAACCATTCGATCAAGCTAACCAAGTTGTTCAAGTCTTCTATGTTACCAATTCGCAAAATAAGAAGCGCCATGTAGTTCTTCATGGAAAAAGGAGGATTGTCGGAGTTGAGAATGTAGTGGACGAGGAAGAATACAATCAATTTGACGAGTTGCCTCCTTTCGAAACCAAGATAAGGGTCGAGGAAGAAGAACGTGATTTAAACTAGCTACATACGCGTCAATCATCATGAAGGGCTAATTTTTAAAGATTAATTGAACAATGTGTGTATATGTATGTACGCTCGATGAATGGTTAATTTTAGTTCATTTGAGTTAATTAATTGATTTGTACCGTGAAATGGATGTGATTGTTTCTCAAATGAATGTGAATTGATGTATATACATGTACTTGTTGTCTTTTCTCGCTTGTTTCAGAGGGCATGGCTAGCATTTCCTGAGGCTAGCCAATAAACAGATCTAGATATTAACCAATACAAAATAATATCACAGACGGTTTGAACTACAAACCGTCTCACATATATATCATGACGGTTGTTTATTAAAACCGCTCAGGATATATGTATATCACGACGGTTGTTTATTAACACCGCTCGATATATCTATATCACTGCAGCGGTTCTAAGTGAGAACCGCTCAGGATATATCATATATCACAGACGGTTTTTATTAAAACCGCTCAGGATATATAATATATCACGACGGTTCTAAGTTAGAACCGCCTATGATAGGTATCACGAGCGGTTCTAATTTAGAACCGCCTGTGATGTCCATCCCTATTTATATTCGGACTCTAGCTAGGGTTTGCCGCTACCACCACTCTCAAACGATTAAGTTTCTCAACCTCTCGCTCCCTCCTCCTCCCCGAGCCGCCGCCCTCGACGACGCCTCCTCGAGCTTGCCGCGACTCCTCCCGATCCCGTCGACGCCTCCTCCTCCAAGGCCGGCCGCGCCTCCCCGAGCCCACCGCGCCTCCTGCCCGAGCCCGCCGCCTCCTCCTCCCAGGCCCGGCCCTCGACGCGCTCCCCGCAGATCGCTTCCTGCTCGTCCTTCTCCTCGACGCCCAAAGGTAACCAATGCCGAGTTGCCGATCCCCACGCCCCTTTCCCTAACTATTTCTATCAATAATCTATCATGGTCCTTCATGATAATTGTACTTGTTTTAGGAATTTGTATTTGTTCTAGTCAGTTATTCATATGGTATTTGTTTTGATACTGCTACTGCAATATATTGCAATGTGGTGTGGCAGGCTTGAGATGAATGCTCTGTGATGATAATAGTCTTGTACTGAAATTGTTTTGATAATCGGGTTTGTACTTGAGCTCTAATTGGAATGCTTACTCTACATCTGATAGCAATATCAAAATGTTAAATCTTAGCTTTATGCTGATTTCATTTGTTCACATGATGTTCTATTTCTTGTGAAGATGTCTTCCGCTCATTCTGAGTCATCGCCGCCTCATGTGTCTGATGATGCACCATCCTCTGGAACAATATCCAACCGCGGTAGAAGAAGAGGAATATCGAAAAGGCCCACGGCCGATTTACCATCGCGAGGTCGATCAGGGACCCCTATCAATCTCGCCGAAAGCGGCCCGCATTCCGGAGAACGGTCGGAATAGTTGCACAGAACGGGTCAAGATCACCTACGATTCATGGAAGGTGGTGCCCGACCATTGAAAACTCGCCAGGTCGGGCGGATATTCTCGCATCGCTCGAGATCCCATAGAACACCGACTCGTGGCGACGACACGCGTTCTTTGCAGCGCGCAAAGCGTGGAAGAACTTCAAGAGCACGCTTGTCAAGAACTACGAGAGAAGGATCTGAAGCCGCCTTCCACAAGTATCTATTCTGGAAGAGTCTCGGCCGAAGTTTGTGGCGAAGAAGATGACAGATGAATTTAAAAGTGAAAGTGTGGCGCACACGGCCCTCCAGGCAAAAAACAAGCACCCCCACAGACTCGGCACCGCTGGGTATGCGGGTAAAGCCCCGATATGGAGGGATCAGGAACAGCAGGCAAGCTGTTTGAATCTCTCCCTGCTATTTCCCGAGATCACTGATGTGCGCTCCCGACAGTGGTTATTTGCGAGGTTATGTATTGGGCCTACGGGGGAAGCGTACTTTCCAAACCCCGAAGACCAGGAAGTGTCCCAGCGCCTGGTAAGATATCGAACTACCTAGTTTGTAATTACTCCATAACTTCATAGGAAGTGAAATGACATGTCGGGCTATTGCGATAACGCCGAGTGCACAATTTTCCTAAGGCTCATTCCAGTGCAGACAGGAGAAGATATACTCTCTGCCCCTAGGAAACAAAGGAGCATCCGATCGCACGAGAGGCGCCGGTATTTTTGTTACATGGGAACAATGGTTCTAAGCGGACTCGGATCGCATCGAGTAGGAAGAGAGCCAAAGCCGAGCGCGATGCAAAGCTACAAGAGGATCTTCGCATCCTCAAAGATGAGCTAATCAAAAAATCGAGACAGAGGTCATCAAAAAATCGACAGAGGTCACTCAATCCTTCGATTGAGATTCGTGCATCCGAGCAAAAGCAGATAGAGACCTTTGAGGAAAGGATTAGGAGATTGCAACTCCCAAGTCGGTTGGAAGCCCCGCCTCATCAGATCGCTAGCCACCCCCAAACATCCGAGTAGTCAAGGCCCAACCCTAACCCTACCACAATAGGTGATGATAGATTTTTCGTCGATGACATCCGTAATAATTATTATCTCCGAATGCTCAATCCATTGATAGGCCTGTTGGAGTAGCTAATTTTGTATCGCTATGTACGAGGTGGCTACGGCGCAAGCTCCAAGTGAGATATGTCTCGCTGCCCTAGATGTCGCTTGGGGCTGTGTATCCATCCTGTCGGAGCTTTGGTGCACGTGCAAATCTAGCTACTGGTTTTGCAAAAGTGAATGTGACGTTGTTTGTGCCAATTTCAAGGCCGTCCCGCCGAAAATTCCCCAAACGATGAGGTCATGACTATAGGGCAAGTCGTTGGAACATCCATCCAAAGGCCCAAGGAGGACATCCGCTCGAGCTACCTCGCCCCTGTCAACTTCACGGAATGTCTCCGCAACGGCATCAAGTCCACGGACTGGCGACCGCACCGGCTACTCAAGACCGACACGGCAAGGGCCCGCTGCATCACATGCATCTACACTCGGCTCACCGACTCTTGTGAAGTCGACCTATACAAAGCGAGGCAAAGAAGGGCAAGGGCAAATCAAGATGATCGAGTCCTCTCTCGATATCCCCTTCTTGCCGCTGGGTCTTAAATTAAGCTAGGCGAGCCGCTGTTCGAGAAGTTAGACAAATTCTACCCTAGGACCGGATTGCACGGAATTGCATACATGGTACATGGAATACCCAACAAGCTTTGCTGATCAACGACGCCGGGTTTCACCGCCAAGTTCAAGGAGGATCATTTTAACCACGTGTATCAAGACGCCGTCTTCACGGTGACCTTCGACGACTTGTTCGCTCTCTTCAACCTCGACGAGCTCGACGCCTCACTCATACGATCTTCGACATCGTAAGTGTGTACAATCACGGTCAATGTTCGTAATATCGATAAATGTTATATATAACTCCTAGCTTTTGTATAATAGATACATGATCTGTGAAGCCGAAAGAAGGAAATCACCGGTAGGTTTCTCGACTCCACACATTATCTCCGAGCAAAGCATCACGGTGAATGCAACATTCGCCGAGAATTACGTTATAGATTTTTTCATGGCTCGCCGCAACAAGGAATTCATACTTTTGCCCTACAACCGTAAGTAAGTAGTGTTGCACTCATCGGCTATACTTGTTGATTTGTACTTTATAAGCAACACGAACTTAGGTTTAATGACCATGCCGACATACCGTGTAGGTACCATCGATTCTAATTGTAATTATACCAAAACGGAAATACGTAATATACCTAGATTCCCTGTGAGGGCCACTCACAACTTCACAACTATCCGAATTTAATCATCGTAAACACATTTCCTCCATAGAAACTCTATTGTAGTCTTTCCTTCCTTTGCAATGGCTAAGGCTAACTTCTTGGAGTCACGAGGGTGATCGACGTGTTACATGCTAGAGGATGGAATATCAAGGAAGGACGCCACACATGATCAAAAATTCTCGGTACTTGCTAGCTAGTACACATTAATCCTATATAACACTTCATAGCAATGCCTCTCTAACTAACCAATTTATTTTTGTAAAGTGCTACCAAAGAATTACCGCCGCAACGCTCTGTGGATACTATGTTTGCCACAACATGCAACTACTCATCGGTTCCGCGATCACCAATGATCCTCGTGTTTGTCAATCTTTCAACAATTATTTCATATATACTTACCAATTTATATAAGTCTTAATTTAACCTTCCTATCGACAAAGTTGCGACCATCGCCGAAATCGTTGGAACAGAGCGAGCTCATAAAATTCGATCACACCTTGCGCTATTCCCTAATAGACAGTCATAAATCCGTATGGGAATTTCCAAGGTAGATTGAACTTGATTGGGATAGATTGAACATAATGGTACATGCGTGTAAATTAATGTACATTAATGGTTAAAGTTAATTGATTTGTGAATTGATGTGCTTGTTTTTGAAATGAATGCAATTTTGATGTGCTTCAAATGAATGCTAATTGATGTGCTTGTTTCAGAGGGCATGGCTAGCATTTTCGAGGCTAGCCAATAAATGTAAATAGATTTAGCAATGCAAAGATTACCATAGACGGTCAGATGAAACCATCTCGTGATAGTGACTACTACGCATCGCCTGCGTGGTAGTTCACTATCACGCATTTCGCTTCATCTGCTGCATCGTCTGGTAGATCGATTATCACGCACGGTTGCATCTACAAACCGTCTGCGTGATAGTATATATTACAGACGGTTTGAAAACCGTCTGTGATGACCTAATGCATTACTGACCCATAAACTCAGACGGCTCGCGGAACCGTCTGTGATGGCATTTTTGAACCGTCTGTGAAGGTCTTTTCTATAGTAGTGCGTGCACGGAATTGATGACGGGGAAGCCACATAGGACGACACACAAGCACAAAGGCTTTGATGGCCGCTGAATAGGCGACGACTAGGCGGATGACATGGCACCGGGTGACAAATGAGCACAAGGCACCGCCTTGTTTCAGATCTGGGAACTGGGGGGAAACCCGATTGTAAGAGAGACCAAAGAGAGAAGAAGGGAGCAGGGCCCACATGGAAGGGACATGACACGTGGAGCGACGCAGAGCTATGGCCTTCTTTGCGTGATCCTGGCGGTGGCGAACGATGACTGGGGGGACTATGGCGGGGATGAAAACGGGGCGGGGGTGCTTCCCTGATGCCATGGGAGGTGGCGGGTGACAATACGACAGCACGACAGGAGGTGGCGAGGCCGGCGTGCCTGGCACATAAGCATGGCGGCTCGGGCTCGCTGGCTTGCCAGAGCTGCGGGTTGTGGCAGTGCAAAAGGATGGGTGCTATGGGAAGAGGAAGCGACAGAGATCTCTGTGACTCGGGTATGGCGGTGCAGGTCAACGGCGAAGAGCGGTGACCGGCTGGACTTCAGTGAGGATGAAAACGGGGTGAGGGTGTTGCCCTAGAGATGGAGAGAGGGGGGCAGGGCCCGCATGGAAGGCGCACAGAGGGGGCACGCTGCTGCCCTGGCTTCCTCTGGTCAGCGATGAACGGTGTGCACATGGCCGGGTGATGTGGTAACACTGACGTGGCATCAAAATAACCAACACGCACGAGAGCTAAGCGCTGGGTCATGGTGGCTTGTCGGCGCGGCGTCTCCGGGGTTGCCAGCGGGTGACGGAGTCCCAGCGAGCTCGACGAGCAGCGGCGGCGCTAGCCGCTGCGGTTCCAATGGGCTCGGCGGGCGGCGATGGAAACCGAGGTGAGGGCGGCTCAGCGAGCGCGCAGGACGAGGGAGGAAAACAACGCGGCGGCGCTCGGTGACGGCAGCCCATGGATCCGAGGGTCCAAGGCGAAGAACCGGCGAGGGGATGAGAGGAGACGGGAATGGGGCCTCACCGGTGAACAGGATGAGCTCGGGATGACGCAATGGCGGCGACGGCTCGGGTTGAAAGGGATGGCGCCTGTTGGCGTGGCGACGACGGGCGCCACGGGTCCGAGACGCGGCGGCGGGGATCTCAGAGGCGGCGCTGGCGAGGTCGGAGAGGCACCGGACGGTGGCAACGACGTGGAGAGGCGCGGCGACAGAGCATGGGCAAAGACGACCGGCGTCGGGTTTGGAGAAGACGGCTCGGGGCGGCGGTGCTTGGCGGTGTCCCGGGCGAGGTGGGCGCGAATCGAGAGGCGGCCTGTTTATGGCGCCTTGCGGGGCGACTTCAAGGCGGCGGCGCCACGAAGCCAAGGCGCTGCATCGAGAATGGCGGCGGCGGTTGCATGCTTTTATGAAGCGCGCGCGCCTAGTGTGGCGGCGAGATGCCCAGGGCACATCGGCACACCCGCTAGGGTTAAGCTGGCACCGGGCCAAGGTGGGGGGCGAAACGGGCCAAGTGAGGAGCGCAAGGCCGACCGTGGAGGAGGCCGTGACTGGTCCGGATGAGGTAGGAAGGGAAAATGGGCCAGAGGAGAGAGGAAGAGAAGTGGGTCGAGCCAGATTCGGCCCACAATCATTTCCGGATTTAGAAATGGTTTAGGATTTAAAATAAAAGCTAAAAATCCAAATGAGCTCAAATAAATAGCAAATAAATTTAGAAAAATCCAAGAAAATACACAAAAATTCCTTGGAACTAAATATTTTAAGGTTAGGAAATTCCCTAATAAGCTTTATTAATTCGAATAAAATTGGTGAAATTTTCCAGGGACCTAAACTAATCAAAAGATTTTTGAAAAGCCAAATTTTGGGACGTTACAAACCTCCCCCCTTAAAGGAATCTCGCCCCGAGATTCAGTCGGCTATAGAATAGGTTAAAGAACTCACCTTCTCTGTCTCTTCTCGCTTTCAAACCGATTTGACTTTAATGTAATCGCTTTTCAACACTTGCAGGACAACGTCTTGCTTCTTGCTTTAACAAAAACTTGACAGACTGGCTCTTGGCAGGAAGGCTTCTTGAAACCCGATTGCTTCTAACAAGGCTGCTTGATCGGTGCTCGCAGACATTTCTGGAGTTGGGGAGATCCTGCTGCTGACTGGCAACTCAAGTTGACAACTAACTCTTCTTCTGAGCTTCGGAATCTGAACAGACTGACACCTTTCTATCACCTCTGTCGTACAATCCTTAACACAGACATTAACAGATGATTCTGAAGATAGACATGACTGCGAGGGTGATAATCTGCATAACCCGCATAGCTTTTCTGCTTGAACTAAGCTACTTACAATCCATTTAGGATTAAAGACACTTGGTCTTCTGTTTCATGATTAATGCAAAAATCCACATACTTTGTGATCTGATTTGCCCCTAGCTGAGCAATGATTTACTTGTTGATTATTGCGGATGTTCATATTTCAAAGGCACTTGTTGCATATCTCACATGACTATGTGCAAGTGATGATATGTTTCTGTTTTTAGTTTTAGAAAGCATACATAGTAATTTCAGGCTCCTTTTAATGATGCAATGTTGAATTGTTCATATTTTTAGAACTGATGTTCCTTACCCTTCAAACCTAATACTACCCACACTTCACGCCGTAGAGACAATTCAAGTTAGGCCAAGTACTAGATTGATAGGATGTAAAGATGTCGTCATTGTTCTTCCATTTGTTGTCATATATTCAGCCATGACATATTTTGATATTGAATCTTTTTTGAACGAAGTCTAAGTCTATAAACTGAATATCTAACTCTTTTTCTCGACATTCCTTCAGCAAGGTGCAAACAACAGTTCGAGGGCTGTAGTTGAGACTCTCAAGCCCAAGCTAAAGGCCAATAGAGACAAATTTCAGTTCAACCGACTAACTATCCGTAGATTTGTGTAGTGTAAAAAACTTCAGTTTGGTGTTAGTGCTTTGGTTTTCAGAGTTCAATATGTGTGTTTCCATGTGTGGTAGATTATAAGTCAATCATGTATGGATGAATCTGATCATGTTTAGTTTAGACTTTATCTTACAAGTTATATCCATTTTTTTGTTGACACACAGTTGTTCACATGGTCCTGATCCTATTTTGCATTGTCGTAGGTATGGTTCAGCAGGCGGACATCGAGAATAGCAATTAGAGAATAGTAATTAGGACTATGCACTAATTAATACTTGGTTGTTAGTAGCAAAATAAAATTTGTGACTTAGCCAAAATTCCAACAATTCTTGCATTCAATAGGACTTAGCCAAAAAATCATCAACAACCCACCCGGTATGTAATTTTTCCACCCTTGGTGCGAGGTGACCACACTCATGCGAGCTACAAGTAACCAAACAACATCCCTTGCATCCATCCATGCCATCGAGCTCTCATTCCAACCGACCAATCATCATCCCAACCAAACCTAGCTCACCATAAACCAGGCAACCAAACAAACCTACCTTGCATCCTCTCACCCAGGCCTAGGCTAGCACGACTCATCCCTTCAACCTGGTCCAAGGGCACTGAAGCAACCAATCACACCCATAGTGAGGGTTTACACCTGTGTGAAGATAATTTTATGAGTTTGATTCTGAACTCACTCGATTTTTATTATATATTTGCATCTCCATTATTAGTCATCCTAACTCCAAGATGCCCAATTGGGTATTAGTTTCTAGGGTTTATGAGGAACTTTTAAGCCATTTATATACGAACAAGCCAAAACACATCCCTTCATATCAACTTATCAAGAAAGGTATACCTTTTTTTAGAACTTCACTTGTGGTAGGAATTAGGGAACAAGGTAATCTTAGGGTATGTACAATGGTATAGACAACTACTGTCTATAGTACCTCTCCATGTTATCTATAGACAGTACTAAAGACAACTCCTACAACGGGTTGTCTTTTTATATATATCTATAGTAATTTCAGGCTCCTTTTGGAAAGCATACACAATAATTTTAGGCTCCTTTTAATGATGCAGTGTTGAATTGTTCATATTTTTAGAACTGATGTTCCTTACCCTTTAAACCTAACACTACCCACACTTCACGTCGTAGAGACAATTCAAGTTAGGCCAAGTACTCGATTGACAGGATGTAAATATGTCATCATTGTACTTCTATTTGTTGTCATATATTCAACCATGACATATCTTGAGAGTTGAGACTGGATCTTTTTTGAACGAAGTCTAAGTCTATAGATTGAATATCTAACTCTTTATCTCGGCATTCCTTCGGTAAGGTGCAAACAACAGTTCGTGGGCTGTAGTTGAGACTCTCAAGCCCAGTCTAAAGTCCAATAGAGACAAACTTTAGTTCAACCGACTAACTATCCGCAGGTTTCTGTAGTGTAAACAACTTCAGTTTAGTATTAGTGCTTTGGTTTTCAGAGTTCAATATGTGTGTTTCCATGTGTGGTAGATTATAAGTCGATCATGTATGGATGAATCTGATCAATGTTTAGTTTAGACTTTATCTTACAAGTTATATCATTTTTTTGTTGACACACATTTGTTCACATGGTCCTGATCTTATTTTGCATTGTCGTGGGTATGGTTCGGCAATCGGACATCGAGAATAGCAATTAGATAATAGTAATCAGGACTATGCATGAATTAATACTTGGTTATTAGCAGCAAAATAAAAATTGTGACTTAGCCAAAATTCCAACAATTCTTGCATTCAATAGGACTTAGTCAAAAATTCATCAACAACCCACCCGATAGGTAATTTTGCCACCCTTGGTGTGAGGTGACCACACTCATGTGAGCTACAAGTAACCAAACAACATCCCTTGCATCCATCCATGCCATCGAGCTCTCATTCCAACCAACCAATCAACATCCCGACCAAACCTGGCTCACCGTGAACCAGCCAACCAAACAAACCTACCCTGCATCCTCTCACCCAGGCCTAGGCTAGCACGACTCATCCCTTCAACCTGGTCCAAGGGCACCCATGCAACAAATCACAACCATAGTGAGGGTTTACACCTGTGTGAAGAGAATTTTATGAGTTTGATTATCAACTCACTTGATTTTTATTATGTATTTGCAGCTCCATTATTAGTCATCCTAACTCCTAGATGCCAAATTGGGTATTAGTTTCTAGGGTTTATTAGGAACATTTACGCCATTTATATATGAACAAGCCAAAACACATCCCTCCTTATCAGTTTATGAAGAAAGCTAAACCTTTTCTAGAACTTCACTTGTGGTAGGAATTAGGGAACAAGGTAATCTTATACTAAGTTGCAAGAAAGGACAAAGAAATCAATTATTGTGCAACAAAACAACCAATAGCAAGGACGGATTCCCACTAGAGCGAGATTGACCAGAAACCTTTAAGGCCCATTTGATTTAAGGTTAAGAGGAAGGTTACATGTTTAACCCTCCAAACACCTTTGGATTAGGGAGGATTAACTTAACCCGGTCAAAAGCTTCTAACCCTTCTAACCAAATTGGTGTAATGAACTAACCTAGCACAACTAACTCTCTAAGTACCCAACTAATCTAGCCAAAACAACAATTTGTATTAATGAGGTTGATTGCGAGACACAAAAATTGGGATAAGCTAGCCTAATTGAGTTAAAGTTAGCTAACCCAGTTTTGTTGAACTCAAACCAAAACGCAGCAATGGTCCCCTAGGTCTACTTATCGCCTAAGATTAGTATGTACTCATAAACTAACATAGACTTCAAGCACACGTGTCACATGCAATTGGGACACATGCGTAGGCTATCAGCCCACAAAAGACTAATCTTCCATACTTCCTCACAACCCTGCAAACACTAGTCATAGTCGAAGAAGAACTCAAGAAAAACAAGAATGAGAATTCAAATCGGGACTTTGGGAGTACTCAAGATTCAAGAAAAAAAAGAAGTAGAGGGAGTAGTGGAGAGAGTACCTGGTGTCGGATGGAGGGAAACTCGCCGGTGGCTGGCGTAGTGAGGGGCAGCGACGGCTAGGGTTCTACTTCCACGCGTAGCTTCACTTCTCCCGTTGACGCCCTTCAACTTTGCTTCTCACGTGCCCGATGCCCCTAGTCCCTTCACTTATCCTGTGGCGCACGTGGCCAAGGCGCCTGCTCAGCCACTCGTTGTGGACGCTGGGGCGACGCCCCGGACACTAAGCTTTCCTAGGCGCCCGCCTAGATGGCCAAGGCGAGGCGAGCCTCTGTGGCATCCCCTCCGACCGCCACGACGCCGTGACAACGATGGTGACCTCCTTAACACACCATTATCTTACTTTTAATCCTGACGGCGCGTGAGTAAATTTTACAATGTCTTTTAGGCAATGACGCTGTGACAACCATGGTGACCTCCTTAACTCACCATGATCTTACTTTTAATCCTGATGGGCACGTGAGTAAATTTTGCGATGTCTTTAGAATTGCAAGCCATGTATTATGAACTTGTGAACTGATAATTGCTCATTATATGTGAATTGACATGCACAAATTTTAGGTGAATTCTGAATTGAGACTTGAATATCTCCGAAACTGTAAGGGACTTGACCAAAATCGTCTTAGGAATTGCCAATTCGGTAAACAAATGAGCACCAAAGGAATTTACTAGATCTGAAGTGACATCGATCCTAGCAGAAATTAGGGAGCTTAGCAGGAGCTTCTTGAATTTCTCTTTTTTGTCATGTCAAGCGTCAATGTAATACTGTCGCTTATTTATGCGCAAAGCAAGCCTCTAGTAATCCTAGTCGGTGTATGTGACACAATATACCCAACTTCATGAACAAGACTTTGCTTAGGGATTATAACTCTGTTCAACATTATTAACGGAGTTCCCCTTTTTTTAAGGTAATGATTAACGGAGCTCCCTTGGTCCCAAAAAAAGTCTTCGGAAGCAACTCAAGAAAGGTCAACATAGAACACGCCCTAGATGCTTCTGATACAGAGAGAGAATGACAGCATGATTTGATGTAACAACATGCTCTCCCTCTGTGTCCCATCTCTGATAAGCCCACCTATTATTTCTAAAGTGTTTCTTTACCTCGTATTATTTCTGAGTTTTAATTCTAACGCTCTCTTATTCTTTTCCTATCCTGGTGCAGGGCGAACATGCGATCTGGTCTATGGTCGGTGGCCCATGGACTCGCAGAGCCCACAGGCCACACGATAGGTAGGCCCCTGACTAGTCCAGAATGGGTATCCCTGTCCAATAGCAAAACTCCAGTGCTAAAGCGCGCCTGTGACTCCACGAGGCCCTCGGCGCTACTGCTTCCCCACTCTAGCCCATCTGGCGCCTGGCGACGCGGCAAGGTAGGGCGGCCTATGGACCAACCGCGCTAAGAAACCGAGCCCTCGTCGACCACTCCACGACCGAAGCGACCCAAATTAAAATCCAAGACTGGTGGGCCAACTGCAGCCCAAAACATGGGAAGCTAGAGGGCCAGAGCCGGTCGCACTCTTTTTGCACGAAGTCCCTCGACCTGGGCGGCTACGCACGCGTTGGCCGGCACGTCAGCACCTCGTCATTCCATTCGAAATCCGCCAAGGATTAGAGATCGTGTCACGCCAAGCACCGCATTGAGGCGGTTTGCTTCATTACTCGACCAATTTGTCCGGGCGCCAGAGCATCCCGAGATCACCGCACCTTGTTTGGTTCGCTTACACCGCCGCCGCCAGCCGTATCGCCACTAGTCATTAAAATGAACGCTGAAGCTCCATGCTCGCCAGTACTTCATGCCTCCATCCACACCGTTGTATCTTCGATCCGTCGGTCTATTTTTCATTCACTATTTTCAGGCACAGGCTTCCAACCAAAAAATTCATCTTCTGGCTTGCCTGACTAGGCAAAAATCATCTACTTTCCAGGCTACCTTCAGACACCAGTTTTTTCTAGGCATGGAACCCAGGTCTCAATCCAAACAAGCCACAGAGCATGTATAATCCAGGGCCTAGCAAAGAAAAACTGATATTTATCTCTCTAAGTTAGGATTTGGGGATAAAGGAAAAATGTCAACCAGAGGAAACAATGAGAGTAACACTGCTAGAGTGCTAGTACTACTACTAGCATCGGCAAAGACAAGTTTAAATGAAAAAAAATGCAGCTGGAAATAGATCTCATCCTGGTTGGGAGCATGGTATTGATATTGATAGCAAGAAGAAACTCGTGAAGTGTAGATATTGTGAAGTAACCAGAGGCGATGGAGTATATGTTTCTCCTTATTGCACCTAGAAATGGAGCTCTCCCAGTGCTCGGCGTCGATTTTCTCCCACTTGTGTGAAGACAGCTGTCACTGGTTTTCCCTACCCATGCGAGCGCTCAGTGCTTCCACGTACCGATTCCCAGTTTTTGTCTAATCACGTGCAACCGTGTCGCCCAGCCACTCGGCAACCGTTGGATCGCTTTGCGTGACTCAGATCGCTTCAGAGGCCTCCTTCTATCGCCCTCTCGCATAGGATGGAACCCTCCCGATTCCCCCCTTCCCTTCCTGTCCCTTGACTCGCTCCTCGCCGCCGCTTCCTCTGCCCCGCCGTCGCTTCCTCTTCCCCTGCTCAACAGCCGTCTGCTGCCCTCTCTGGAACGCTCCCTCCGCCTTCCCCGCGACACCAAGTCCTCCTTCCTCTGTTCTTTTTTCTTGCATTTTGGCTAGATTTGTTTTGGCCCTACATTAGAGAGATGCTGGACTGGGAGCATGCTCCAACCTCTTTAGCTGATTTCCAAATGAACTGGTTGGAGAAGAAGGGAGCTAATGATTATAATCGTGTTCTGTTTAGTTTTGCAGCTTCAACCTGGATTCTTTGGAAATCTAGGAACAAAATGGCTTTTGACAAGATTTTTCCTAAGCAACCAATGGAAGTGATCTTCAAATTTATGTCTTGTTTGCAGCAATGGAGTGTTCTTTTCAAAAGGACTGATAGGGAGAAGATGAATCGCCTTTTGTCATCAACAGAAGATTGGAGCAGACTTTTCTGCATCTTGGACGATTCTGGCACTGTTCCTGTAATAGGATAGCTGTTAGTCTGAACTGGTGTCGTTCTTGGTTTCCTTTTGCTTTGATAGCTGGTGCTCCCAGCATGTCGTTTCCCTTTAGTGTTTTTGTTGTAAGAACCTTATATTTGCTTTCGATATAAAGCTGAGTTCTTCCCCTTTCACAAAAAAAAAAGAATTGGTGGGAATCAGAGAAGAGCAGGGTAAAGCGTGAGAAATTCTGACTTTTTTTGGGGAGTTGTTCTTGCCTCCGGTTCCTCCCTTCCCTTCCCGTCCCTCGACTCACTCCCTACCGCCACTTCCTCTTCCCCTGCCCTGCCACCGTTTGCTCCCCTCTTTGCCACGCGGCCTTCGCCTTCCCCACGCCACTAGGTCCCCCTCCCCCGAGAATGGGCGGGAATTGGAGAAGAGCCGGGCAAATCGTTAGAAATTTCGAGGTTTTTTGGGGAGTTGTGTTCTTGCCTTCTTCTCAACAATTTCTTGATGCGTTTCTGCGATTCTGCTCTTGTAGATCTGCACAAGGGTTAGGATTGGAATGCGGGATTCAGAGCGGAAGTAATCTGTGGTTTTCTGATCCATTTCTTGGGTTCTTTTTTAGTTGTAACCTTTGGAGATTAGAGGATCACAGTAGGATTCTAAGTAGAACGAATCGGCGATTATACACTTTTTATGTTTCTTGAGGCAATTCCTTGATGTTACTGCTGGTTTTCTTGAGGTAAGAATTCGCAGAGGTAAGAATTGTTGCAATTAATGGCCAATTAGAAGGAACCAGTTAGTTTTTATGGAGTTCTGCTGGTTTTCTTGAGGTAAGAATTCGCAGAGGTAAGAATTGTTGCAATTGATGGCCAATTAGAAGGAACCAGTTAGTTTTTATGGAGTTCTTGAACAGATTCTCTGACAAATCAAGAAGGTAAGAATTGTCGCAATTGATGCAAATAAAGCTCGCTACATGGTCAGTGTCATCTCGAAATGAACCACATGATATCCTTAGTAAGACTGCTACTTTCATTGTAGTTTATTATATATAGATTTCTATGTTAGCATCCTTTTCATGTTGATGTTCTGTTTAGCATTACTTTTTTTTAGATAATGGAAGAGAAAAACCTCTCTCGGCCTCTGCATCAAGGATGCACACAGCCCAATTTATTATAAAGATCCGAAAATACAAAGTAGCCAACAAATTAAAGTGGCTCGAAGCCTTACAACCAAAAGACGCCTGAATTTTAAATTCAGTCATTACAAATCCTACGACTACACTGCCACCCATGGTTGTGGAATATTTGCTTCGCCACACACTCCAACCTGGCACTTCCGTTCAACATTAACTCCTTCTGGGTTGGTTTCTGCATAGTTGCCCATGCCTTCATCCAGTACCCACTCAATAAGATAACCTGCAAGTAGTTGGCAGCATCACTTGAAGGAAGGTTATTGGATTTTGATGACAAAGTGAGGAACCGAACTGTTCATGGAGTTTGTGATTTAGCCAAATCAAATCTAAGCTAATTTCCTTCTGAGGTCATAATACAGGCAACAGAGAGGTTACGCGACAAAAAAGTGAGCATGCACTGTTGTTATCTACTTCAGGTGCTCTACCATCACTCACTATTTTTTTTTGCAGTTATCTGTCAGAAAGAATGTAATGCATAAGTTGCTAGACGTATATCGAGATTACTGTGATAAATGATCAACATGAACTACAACCGTTAACATTCATTATGAATAGATCCCGACTAAACCTATAGTTTTTGTTTCGATAAAGATAGTGAATCATTCAGGTTTGTTTTTTTTCCTTTGTGTGCAGGGACATGCCCACAATTCTAGTTTCTGAGTTCTGTCTTCTTATTATGGCGGGCCGCATAATATGGAGCTTCTATTTGCTGAAGTACTCTTCCCACCATTACTTTCTCCAAAAGAAAGCAATCCACTAGCTTCAGTTCTTCTCTTATTTCAGATCACAACATGTTAAGGCTTTGCAGAACATCTTTTATCAGAAAAGAAGGTACATATCTGTAGCATATAATATATAAATATATAGATGTTATAACTGCATGTAACACATTTTATGCTAAAAAAATACCTTTAGGTTGCAACTGGAGATGCAAGCATATTTATCACTTGGAGCAAAGAAAGTTTGTAGATCATCAATAAAAAGGCAACATTCAATCACCCTTTTCTCAAACTGAACCTTGCATGTGCTGCAGGACGGACCTTCACAGATGAAATACAGAAGAAGATTTGTGTGTCTTTCAGAAAGATGTCAGCTTCCTTTGCAGATACCTCTAAAGTTCAGGAGTTCTTTGAAAGTTTGCACCAGATGAAAGATAATAACATGTTTAAGGATTTGATTGAGTTAATCAATGAGGGCACTACTTTTGCAATAGCCCGATCAATAAGAGTAATACTCTTTCGTTCCTTCTAATTGATGAGACTGTATATTGTTTGATTTCTCCTTGGTTTTGTTTATCATAAGAATCCAATCAGTGTCAACTTATTTGCGAGGTTGTGGTTCATACTTTCTAAAATTCATTGAAATATCCATATGTTTCATTGTTTTCCTGGCATGCTTAATCTATTGCATAATTCTACTTACTCATCAGTGCTGGCATATCCCATGCACAGCTCCCTTATTGACAGTTTACATACATGTGCATGCCCTCCAGTTTTAGCGCTAAACGAATGGAATAATTCTCAAAAAAATTAGGATGATAGTCTCTTCAGTGCTATAACACCTTGTGATATTTTAGATTTTAATTTGGTTCAATGAAAAGCAAATGAGGTGAATTTTGGGGTTATAGTAAGTTTTGTTTCCCTTTTCCCTTTCTATTTTTCTTTTCAGAAGAATTTGTCTTTTTCCCCTTTGTTTCTCCCTTTGTTTATCAAATTTGAACTTGATTTTGCATGATGCTAAATTATGCCCCTATTTGCTACCGTTGCTGCTGTCTAAATTTATCGCTCAAGCCATAAGATGTGAACATGTGTACACGAAAAGGGAAAAAATGAGTATTATGTCATCCTTGTCATAGATATGTTATTTGATATTATGTACCATAAGTCTTCTTCCTTTTTTTTTTTTGTATTGAGTAGGGGTGGGAGTGGTTTGACTTTATTCATTGGGGCATTGGACCGGTCCGAAAATTATAACAGTATGGGTCAGAGATGTGACCCAATAGAAGACTCGGTTTAATAGGTTGAGAACCTATTGGTTCCTGGGGTTGAGTGGATCGAATCGAACGCATCATTCCTAACAAGCAGCCACTTGTGTTTCTTGGCGTGTTCCTAGCCTTCCTTGTACAGATGCGGGCGCAGCCATGGACATGGCAGGGCCGCGGGGGAGGAGGAGGCCTACGAGTATGAGTACGAGTTCAACCTCGAGAACCCCTTCACCAGCCCCGCCGACGAGTCGATCGCCAACCTCCTCGACGTCGAGGGCCACCACTCGCCGTCCGTCTCCGCCGCCGCCTCCGCCGCCCGCTGCGACACCGCCGGCTTCATCTCCAAGGTACGTGCAGGACGCCGACGGGTTTGAAGCGTGCTTGACCTTCCAGTAGTTTATAAAGGCAGGAGGCAGGCAGCTTCACCTCCACACTTCACTCTCCCACACACACTCTCTCTCACTCCTCCCCTTCAAAAACCGCCCAGAGTCTCACGAGCTGGAGGCCGACGAACCCCAACCCCTGGGTGGGAGGGCATCTCTTGCTCCTTCCCTAACCTTAGGGTCCAATCCATGTGTGTTCTTGCCCTTTTCTCTTTCTTGAGCTGCTCTTCTTGCATTTCTTCCTCCCCTTGTCCTCAATTAGATTAGGCACTTTTCTCTTTTTTCTTTCTTTCTTATTTTTAATGGCATCAAGATTTAATTTCTATTTATTTTCCCTATCAAGTATTTGAAGAAAATGTTTCGTGGCTCCGTTACCGATGTGTTCTTGGATTCCTTGTCCCTGAATAATTTGTGCGCCTTTCTCTTTTGTGTGGTAGAAATCTCCCTTACATGCAGCTTGGAGGCATCAGCTGCCTCTCCCTTGCCACCAATTTGTGCGAGATTTTTGCCTGGGGATTAGTTAAACAACGATCTGGAACATGCCTGTTGCTTGCTGCGTTGTGGTGGCTAGCTAAAAGGGGTTGACTCTAAAGATCCAATGAGTCTGGGGTTTTTGCTTTGCTTCCTCCCGGGGTTGGCCGTGGATTTCCAATAGGTGTTTTGGGGCAAACAGTGCAGGGAAGGGTCGGTTCGGTTCGAACCACTCCCACCCCTAGTATTGAGGGCTCACATATTAAAAACATGGCTTGTAGGATATTATGTACTATAAGTCCACCCGTGAAATACTTGTTTTTCAGTAATTTTGGTTCTGTGAAATGCTTCTTTCAATAATGACGGATAGGATTTATACTTTTTAGTTCATACACGTTTTGTTCTTTTATACTTTCAGGAGAACAATTTCGATTCACTAATTTCCCCCAAAACAGGTCTATTATGTGCAATTTTTTAAAAAAGATCTACAATGAAAACAAACTTAGATCAATGGCACGGCATAGCGCACACTATCATCCTAGTCTAGTGTCAGGATCGGATTTCTGAATCCAAACCCTCTGTTTATTTCTGCACCAGTCCCTGATTAGTAGCTAGTGTACACAGTGGATACAGCGTTGATAACAAGTTTGAATCACGATTCAATATAAAAGTAATAAAAAAGTACCGACCTTAAGGCCGCTTATTACAATAAAGGTCACATGACTTCAAGTCTTATAACTATGAGAATACAACAAATGATAAACTCCGAGTGGTAACCCATAAAATTGCCCACCGATATTCGATTGGGGAATGTAGCACAGTACTCTGGGTGCCCTTCATCAAAGGCACAGATGAGATAGTCGTAGTCCCCCTCAGCGTCGTTAAAGGTTTCTAAGATTTAATTTGAGTGTAGCACGTGAGTACATAAAGTACTCCATAAGTCTTGAGAAAAATGCATATACATAGCTTTAACAAATAGAGCTTATATGGTTCTTTTGCACAAAATAATATTTTATGTTTAAACATTTTACATAAAGCACATTTGACAAACATAGTTTCAATAAATTAATTAATTGTTTTCCTAGTGAAGGTTTTAGCTACCAGTCACTAGTATCGAGGGTCTAGCTACTAAGGTTTAAATAGTAGGGCTCTAGCTACCCAACTGGCTCTAGCTGTCAGAACAACAATCCAAGAGTTTCAACTGCTATCGGATTCCCAAAATAGTTCTTTGAAAACAAAACTAAAATCTACCATGTGAAAATGCACCTTACCATCCCTTGATCGTGGGCATGGCTATTTGAATAGTTTTACACTCTGCAGAGGTTGAACAACTTGACCAACACGAGATAATCAACTTATAATATCCGTCGGACACACTTTCAAGGTGTGCGACTAAGTGATTATCACAAGGCTTTTACAATAATTTATCCTCGTATTAGCCCGCCTGGTGAGCTTAACCCTAAGTCATGGACGTCATTAATCATCGATCCGGAGCTCACCGTTGTGAGAGATAACCTACCCGAACATGGACGTCAATTACCATCGCCCGGCACAAGCCCAACAGACATGGATGTCAATTACCATCGTCTGCACTACCCAGGTAACTCCTACCATCAACACCGTGCGGGCCAAATGTCTGGACTTAGTAAATTATTCAGCTATATCCTTCCCGTTTAGGACACATGTTTGTACGATATTGTTCGGTTTGAATAGACACAAACATCAGTCCTTAATATGACCTAGGTGGAACTTAACACATTATAAGTTCTCGTGCTCTAGCTGCACCGGCCTAAACTCACCATCCACCCAAGTCTAAACAATTTTTTACCATTTTATTTTATAAATCAACGGCAATACCTATTGCCATACATTTCTCAAAATGATTTGCATAAAATGTAATAATAATTTCTTCTCAGAAGGTGATCATGATCGACAACGCATGTCTTATCAATTTTACCAAATTAATTAACCCAACAATAATGTAATCAATATCATGGATTTTCTAAACTAGGGTGACAAAGGTTCGAGGATATCAACATCAAATGAAGACATTAACAAAGTTAGGATTAACCTAACATCCCAGGATTTTAACTTATCATTTTTGTAAATAGCAATGCATATTAATTTTGCAATTTAAAACAGGATTTGGAAAACATAGGTACAACATGATCAAAGAAGACTTGCCTTCGTCGAAGTTGGAGCTTAACGTGTTTGGTTGGTCCAATGTGGCTTCTACGGCGTCGGACTCTACATGAGCGAACCGAGACAAAATAAATAACAGAAAACAAATAAAATATAAAAATTATAAAATTAGTATAATTAGAGAGATTATGAATTTAGATGAATTTAGGAGAAAGAATCGACTGATTTAGAGTTCGTACGGAAGAGAACGAACTCTCGAAAGTTTAACAGAATTGGAAATCGATGAAAATGAAAAAGAGGGGAGTACTCCTTGGAATATTACTTTTCAGAAATAATTGATTAAAACTAAAGAGCGGACATGTGGGGCCCTTTTGTCAGAGCGAGAAATAGAGATGGAGAGAAGATGACAGGTGGGGTCTACCAGTCATTGAAAGAGAGAGAGAGAGAGCAATAGGGAAGAAAAACAGGGAAGGGAGGCGCTGCCAGCACACAAATGTGTCGGTGAGCAACAAAGGGAGGCAGTGGTGGAAAAAATGGAACCCTGGTGGGCTGAGAACCATTCGGAGAGTGGCGGCGCAGTTGGTGCGCCACGACGATGGCGACAGCTGATGAGAAAGTTGGGTTCCGATCTTCCGATAGGATAATAACTTTGATTTGGAGGAAAAACGACTTTGACGATGCAGGCTTCTAACCGATCACGACCAGAACACTAAGCAATCGCTAAACCACACTCCAAGTTGTTATCAACCGTGCCAAGAACACGGTTGACCTGACCACGAAGGTCTATTCCTGCATGCAACCGAAGAACACGCAAGAATATGATAATAAGCAATCTGAAATTGCAAATAGAATTGAAATATTTGATAAAGTTGGGATTCTGTAGCGGTATTATTGATGCGGGGGATGCCCGATCTTCACGACGTAGGATCGTTGATAACTTTGGATCCGTGCAACCTGACGAACCGATGGCGCCAACCACTGTCAAAACAACAACCTGCGACAAAAGAATTCGCCCAACCACACGCCGTGATCCCGCTCTACCGACCACACAAAGCAGACGTGTCAGCCGCTTCCCGCAAAACACAAGGAATCACAAGAACAACGGGGTTGAGAACGCCAATTCCTCTAGGTTGCACTGTGTGTCAAACCCTAGGAAGAACAAGCGTATAGCTCTCTCTCAAAATAATAGATTCATATTCGTGGTACTTTTTTACATAGAGGGTGATGAGTATTTAACTCCCCTCCACGGCAAGGTCTAGGGCCGACGGCTTCGGCCATCCAGTTCGACACGGGCTCAAAAAATACAACCAATCTAATTTTGCCTTCACGCGTAATCCGGCTTACTCCCTTCTTTCTTTATTGGATGCACAGCGTTCCTATCCTTTCCTTCCTTGTGCATGCATGAGTTGGTCCACGCACTGCGTGTGTGTCTGGTGCGCTTCAGGTTGGTCCAAGCACGCATGTCTACTTGCATGCAACACCTTCTATTTTTTTTGGTTGCTTGCATCTTCTTTCATTGGTTACATGCAGCAGCTTCGGTTTCCATGCATATGTGCCAATTATTTTAATGCTTTCCATGCAATCCAACTCCAAGTCACGTAGCTCATGCATGAGACAAGTAATACACATGCATGCATAATGATGTCACGTAGCACATGCAGCTTGCATGGCACATCCACACGTAATACACATGCATGATTTTATTCAATGCTTCTAGCTCCATTGTTCTCGGTCTCGCATGCTTCGATATGTGTATAACTACACAAACAAAACATAGAACTATTAGGTAGCGACATATTCTCATTAGTAAGATTAAAATTATTTAAGAGCGAGTTCACCTGTGGGTTAATTAATGTAGCCTTTGCTCGTGTAATCGGTCCAATTGGGATGTCCTCATCAATTATGGTTGGTCTAATCGACACAAGCCAATACAAGAAGTTACAATGAAGCTAAATTTTAACTAAACAAAATCCAAGGAAACTAGAGGGGTGCGGCCTCCTTAAATAGGGGAGGGGGAGCCGCATATAACTAAGAAATAAGGGGGTAGTACTATTCATGATACTATTCATGCAAACAGTACGGTCGTGAATAGTACGAGCCAAGAGAGGGGCGTCTTGCCCTTGGGCCCAAGCATTACAAGGCCCAATTTGGCCCAAACAGGTGATGCACCATCTTCTTTTGGTGATTGTGGTGTGCACAGAAGGAATTTGGAGGTAAGACTAGATCCGTTGGAAAGAGGACGAGATAAGCTTTCCATCAAATACTCGTGGATATCAAACGGACTCCGTATGTGAAAGTTATTCACATTTGAAGTCGGTGCTGTCTCCGGAGGTCGAATTGGATTCCAGAACGTGTCCAGCTTGAACTCTTGCTTGGTATGTGGAGTAGCGGTCGTATCCAGAGGGTTGATGTTCCCATCATCCTTCCCTTCTTGCATTTGAGTCATCCTTGACTCAAACTTATCATTTAGCTCCTAAAAAAGCTTGAAAACTTGTAGCAACGCATGCTCATCTTTCTGCAAAATGTTAGCAACAGCAAATGGCAAAGAAATAGAGAACACTTTGCAAATTAAAGGTGAGTGTGCATGAATCAAATCAACAAAGCTAGATTTTCTCATAGTATTCAGTGCGCAACTCAATTTGGAAGTATAAGTGAAGTATATAGAAGAGTTATTCATCACACAAAAATTGTTGTTCAAAACAGCAAGTTTCAATTCATTTATGGGATCACAAGTTATGTATATTCGATATACCAGAAATTGATTGTCTATACCATAATCTCCAATTAATTTAAAACAGTAGGTGTAAGTGCTAAGTAGTGAATTTAACGATGAAAGTTCAGAAACTTTCTTCATAGCACATTCCAAGCTAACGGGCTCATTAACAATGATATAGCACAACACATCAGCAGTTGATATTCTATCAAGTACTTCCTTATGTGTAATTAATTCGACACATGCAAAATTATGTGAATTGAGATCAGCACATGGTTCATTCAAGTCAACACGAGGAATATCAAAAGATTGCACTACAGCAGGTATAAACTCACAAGGTTGCTCTATGTCTTGCTGTAGCACCAAATCAGTATCTTTGTCATTATCGTCCTCACCAGATACTGTAGGTACCTCAAACTTTCCCTCTAATGACATAAGATACGCCAGATCATCCTTCATCTCTTCAAACGTCTCGGCGGTATCTGTAGATGGAGTAGGAGCCAAAACAATGTCAGTATTTTCAGTTACCTTAGGTTGCACCTCGCTTGCGGCTGTGGGTGGTGGAGGTACAAAATGACGTCACAATTTCTTCTTCATTTCCTCCCATGTGTACATGTAGTGGTACTTGAGATTCGATCACCAATGTTAAACATCACCGATCAGCGCCGTCCTTGTCATGCTTATCTTCTCAGAAGGATCAAGGTCCTGTCTTTCAAAGTAGCTATCCAACATAGTACCCATAGGAAGTAGTCCAACGATGTACTCTCAGTGGTGAGTGGCAACATGTATGCCGACAGTTGTTTCCCTTTGAGTTCAAATCTGCCCGCATTGTCATCGTAATCTACCAACTTCCACTAACCAGTCATTGTTAGTAGAAAACAAGGAAACAAATCACAAATATATATTCCTATCAACTACTAGGAGGTGGAGTTTATCAAGTCACACACGCTCAAGCTCTTACCAAGCTCTTGCAAGTTCTTTCCAATGCAAACAGGTGGAGCAACTAGGGCTGGTTCGTGATAAACTTGACTCAAGTAATGAGTAGAGCAGAGCGATTGCAAGGGCCGATTCGACGTGATCTGCTTGGTTAGTAGAAAGTGGAGCTTGGATAGGCTTAATAGTAGGTAGCAAGGAGAACAATTAGTTAATTTTAGAAATTGCACATAATTGAATTATAGTTCGTATCTAGCACTTAGCCTATGTTGCTGATCAACCAAGGATGGATGAAGGCTAAAACAAGTGTATAACAATGTATAGGAGTGGTAGACACATGATAATTCAATAGAATGCAATTTGGAGTGAATATCACAAGTATTGACCAAACACTGAAAACTGTTGTTTTCTGTCCACTGGATAGTACGTCGGTATTTAGGTCGTAACTTTTTGTCCGATGCATATTTTTCAATGATTATTTTTTCTATGTTTCCTGATGGCTTTTTATACATTTTTTCTTTTGGGTCCACTTTCTTAATACTGACTGAAAAAATGGCACAAAAATCACAAATGCAGACAGTTTCAGATTCAAATAGAAAAACTGGGTCAACTTTCACTGCATATAAATTGTGACTTCCTTTTTGGGTTAAGGTGAAATTTTACAAGACGCTGGATAATGCAATTTGTGATCTAATGGCGGTGGTTTCACTCAAAAATGATCAAGGAATCAAAAGTTATGACAATTTTTGTGGCGGTGGCAGAAAAGGGGGGTCTTCTGGTCGAAATTGGAAATTAGGGTTTAGGGTGTTTTTTGATGGATTTGGACGTGAGAAATTTCTTTTGGAGCTTATTTTTGGGTTTAGGACGTGATGGATGGGCTAGGGTTTCAATTTTTTTTTGGATTTTTATAGGACCAAAGATATGATCAGCAACTAGATAAAGCTTAAACGGACACAAATTTAATTTAGCAAACCAAAAATGACAGATTGAAAGGCACAACGGGGTTTGGACAGCGGAGATTAATTCTTTTTGTAGGTGAAATTTTCAGGACTATAGGTATTAAAAACCGAAATAAAACTAGGGATACAAGAATTCCTATTGGTCAACTTTAGCTCTAATAGCACCTGATGAGAAAGTTGGTTTCCGATCTTCCGATAGAATAATAACTTCGATTTGGAGGAGAACGACTTTGACATTGCAGGCTTCTAACTGATCACGACCAGAACACCAAGCAATCGCTAAACCACACTCCGAGTCGTTATCAACCGTGCCAAGAACGCGGTTGACCTAATGAAAGCATCTAGGCCCCTAAAAATTGTTTTGGTAATTAATGATAATATGTGAATATGGGATTAACATGTTTATTGAGTATTTACAAGGTTAAGTCCCTTTGGTGAAATTAATGACGTAAAGATGCATGCCAAAGGATAACATGAAGATCTACATGAGACAAGGTACAAGTAGTCTAGGATCCTTTTATGTTTTACCGGTCTTAGGAGTTTGGTTGAAAGACCGGATTATAGGTTAAATGCCGTACTATTAAGAGGGATCTCGGCTAGTAGCTTGATAGCATGTTCTTGTGCCATATGGATCAATTTAGGATCATGCATGCATTTGAATTCTCTTTTAATTTGAAAGCCTTAAGCACTCTTGTCTAAAATCGGTAGTACTGCAGTTATTACTGCGGTTGTATCGCTCTGTGTGGTATGACCGAGATTTACTTGGCGGTAGTACCGAATTTTGTAGGCTGAAGCCAACTGAGCGCTAATGCGGTACGACCGGCTCTTGGAGCGGTGCAACCGCATTGCGGTCGTTCAAAAATTAGTTGGCGGTTGAATAAAAAGTAAACCGGTGCATTTTGGCTCGTAACCTCTCTTTGGTTTTCGGTTGAACTCACACGAGAATCGGTTGCATCGATTTTCTATTTGAACCGATTTTTATATGGCGGTTCAAGAAAACCAGAACAAGTGTAATCTCGACCCAGAGCTCTCTGTGATAATCGGCTGAACCGCATATGAGGAACGGTTGAACCGCTTTGCGGTTGTACTGATTTTTATAAGGCGTTTCATATTTTCCAGAGAGCTTGTCGTTTCAGTAGATTTGGAAACCCTACGATCGGTTGTACCGCGCTTCAATGCGGTTCAACCGGGCGATGCAGTTGTACCGCAAGTTACTTGGCGGTTGTACCGGACGGTAAATTCCAACGGCTATGTCAGATTAATTAATGCCGCCGTTCTAGCCGTTACGGACTTCTGACACAAGTGCGGTTCAACCGGACTCTTAACGCCGGTTGTACCGAATCTGGCTGAAAGTTGGGGATTTGGTCCCCAACGGTCATAATTGTTGGTGGGGGCTATAAATACCCCCCAATTGCCTTTGGACAGGTTGCTAGTGAACATTTAACGTCCTTAGAGCATTGAGAGCCAAATGCATTCACTCAACACCTAAAATTCTCTTGTGCATTCACTGGTTGGTACTTGAGTTCATTCAAGTGCATCAATTCATTCTAGATTGATCCTATTGCACTTGAGCGCCGTCAAGCGAAGGTCTTGGTTTGTTACTCTTGGAGTTTTGCCGAACTCCTAGACGGTCGTGGCGGTGGAGCACGGTGATCTCTTCAAGAAGATTGTGAAGAGGCCCGGTGCAAGTTTGTGAGTGGTTTGGTGTTCACCATATCCGGAGCGGAGGAAGAACAACCATAGTGATCGAGGAAAGACTTAATTCGTGGAGCCGGCTTGAGTCGTCAAGCTTCCTCAACGTGGACTAGTGAAGACCGGCAAGTCTTCGATACTACGGAAAAACATTGTTGTCTCATTGTGGTTACTCCTAGTCTTTACATTTCCGCATTTATATTTCTAGCTTGATTTTTGTGATTAAAGTGCCTAGCTAGAAGTGTAACTTGTTTAGACTAAGTTATTAATTGGCTTAAATTGTTAAATAGTTAAAAAGTTTAAAAACCTCCTATTCACACCCCTCTAGTCGGTTATCCTTGATCCTACAAGGGGTATCAGAGCTTGGTTTCTCATTGATTTAGACTTAACCGTCTAAGAGAGAAAAGGATGGCTAGTGAGGGAATGGTTTTAGGTATGGCTCTTCTATTTGATGGCTTAAATTATGCTTATTGGAAAATTAGAATGTTAATTTATTTAAAGGCCATGAGTCCAAGCATTTGGAGAATCGTAAATGAAGGTTACACTATGCCTCTTAATCCACTAGAATTCACAGATCAAGATACGCGTAATGCTCATTTAGATGCTCAAGCTATGAACGCTCTTTTTGGCGCTTTGAACGCGGATGAGTTCAATAGAGTGAGCAACTTAGAAAATACTCATGCTATTTGGATAACTCTCTCGGAAATCCATGAGGGTACATCCACAGTCAAAGAAGTCAAATTGCATAGGCTTCGGATCAAATATGAGACATTCATAATGTTGCCTCATGAAAACATCAATGAGATGTATTCAAGACTTAACAACATTGTAAATGAGCTCAAAGGTTTTAGAACTAACATTCTTGATATTGACATTGTACGCAAGATGCTTAGGGCTCTTCCGGATAAATATGAGACATTGGTGACACTATTCCTCAACTCTCCCGAGTTGCCAAGGATGACACAAACGGGGCTTTTGGGCAATCTCATCACAAATGAGTTGTTCAAAAAGGACAAAGAAGAGATTTTGGAGATATCACCCTCAAAGAAGAAAATTACCGCTTTCAAGGCCAAGGCGGAATCAAGTGATGATGATGATGAAGAAGAAGACTCCGACGAGGAGTATGCACTCTTTGTAAGAAAAATGAAGAGGGTCATGAAGAGACGCCCTAATAGAAGCTACAACTTCGACAAGTACAAAAAGGGACAATCATCAAGTGATAAGAAGCGTTATAGCAATATTCGATGCTATAATTGTGAAGAAAAGGGGCACATTGCTTCTCATTGTCCCGAAAAGAAGGAAGACAAGGACAAGTCTTACAAGAAGAAGGAGTATAACGGCAAGAAGAAGCTTTTCAAGAAGCTTCACAAAGGTGGCAAGCATGAAGCCCACATTGGAGAGTGGGATTCAAATGATGAGTCAAGCGACTCCGATTCTGATTCCGATGAGTCCCCCAAGAAGAAGGGACTAGTCGGCATTGCAATCAAGGAAGCACCGTCGCTATTTTCCACTCCCACTTGCCTAATGGCTAAAGGAGATAAGGTAATATCTATTGATAATAATGAACCAACCTATGATGAATTAATGGATATGCTAGTTGACTTAAATAAATATCTTGGAAAAGAAAAATCAAAATATAAGATCTTAAGTAGAGAACATATTTCTCTAAAAGATCATTATGCGGGGCTAAAGGAAGCTCATGACTTGCTTATCCAAGAATATTCAAGCAAGTCTTGTTCTTGTATAGGAATTACATGCAATATACTTGATGATATGCCTAGTATAGAAATTTCTAAAACTAGTGCATCCATTTCGTGTAATGATCCTATTACTTTGCCATGTTGCTCTAGTATTAATGTTAATCATGATAATGTTGAGCATAATGATGCAAAGCTTATTGTTGAGAACAATGGGTTAAAGAAACAAGTGGCCAAGCTAAGCAAAAGCTTGGAAAGTTGCTTCAAGGGTAAGGCTACTCTTGACAAGTTTTTGAGTGAGCAAAGGTGATCATTCAATAAGGAAGGTTTTGGGTATGTGCCTAAGAAAGGAAAGAAGCCGGCAAACAAGCCCACAAGATTTGTGAGGCAAAATGGTAAGTATTGTAATAAGTGTCGGGAAATAGGACATGTGCAACAAAATTATCCTAAGGGTAAGATTCCATCTCTTAGTATATATGATTCATGCTATATGCTTAGAAAGACTAAGGATGGTAAAGTAGTTGCTCGTTTTGTTGGTACTTCAATTTTAGGCGCTAAAAGAATGCTATTTGGGTGCCTAAATCCTTAGTTACTAACCTCCAAGGACCCAAACAAATTTGGGTACCTAAAAGAACTTGATTCTTGTTTTGTAGGTGAACTATAAAACCGGTGAAAAACATTGGGTGCTTGATAGTGGATGCACTCAACACATGACCGATGATAGAAAAATGTTCACCACATTCGAGAGTGGAAAAGGAGTAGACAAGATCATATTTGGCGATAATAGCAAAGGAAAGGTAATAGGATTGGGTAAAATTGCTATCTCCAATGACCTTTCTATTTCTAATGTATCATTGGTAGAATCATTAAACTTTAATTTATTATCCGTTGCTCAAATATGTGATCTTGGACTAATTTGTTCTTTCTCTAGTGAAGGTGTAACCATCTCTAATGCAAAAGATAGCTCGTTGGCTTTCAAAGGCTTTAGATTTGGCAATCTTTATTTAGTTGATTTTAGTTCAAGTGATTCATGTTTGAAAACTTGTTTAATGGCAAAAACCTCATTGGGTTGGCTTTGGCATAGAAGGCTAGCTCATGTTGGAATGATTCAATTCAAAAAGCTTTTCAAACATGATTTAGTTGTTGGCTTGCAAGATGTGAAGTTTGAGAAGAATAGACTTTGTAGTGCTTGTCAAGCCGGTAAACAAGTCGCAAATTCTCATCCTTCCAAAAGTATCATGTCAACTTCTAGACCATTGGAACTCTTACATATGGACTTGTTTGGGCCAACAACCTATAAGAGTATTAGGGGTAATAGCTATTGTTTAGTCATTGTGGATGATTACTCTAGATATACATGGGTATTCTTCCTAGATGATAAAAGTGAAACCTCCGGGATTTTCAAAAGCTTTGCAAAAAGGGCTAAAAATAAATTTGATTTCAAAATAAAGAAAATTCGTAGTGATAATGGTTCCGAGTTCAAGAATACTAAAGTTGAAGACTTTTGTGATGAACTTGGAATAAAGCACGAACTTTCCACAACTTACACTCCGGAACAAAATGGAGTTGCAGAAAGGAAAAATCGTACATTAATTGAAATGGCAAATACAATGCTTGATGAGTATAATACTTCCGATAGTTTTTGGGCGGAAGCTATTAACACCGCTTGTCATACCATAAATCGTCTTTATTTGCACCGTCTTTTGAAAAAGACTTTCTATGAGCTTATTGTAGGGAGAAAACCGAATATCTCTTATTTTCGTGTTTTTGGTTGCAAGTGTTATATTTTGAAGAAAAGTGTTCGTCTTTCAAAATTTGCAAGTGTTGTGATGTTGGTTTCTTGCATGGTTATTCTTCAAATAGCAAGGTTTATCGTGTCTTTAACCAAAACTCCGGTTTAGTTGAAGAAAGGCACGGTGTGCAATTTGATAAAACTAACGGCTCTCAAGAAGAGCATGAGGACTTGGATGATATAGGTAATGAAGTTTTGAGAAAAGCAATGGAGTATATGCAAATAGGTGACATCAAGCCCGAAGATGATCCATCATCTTCCACTCAAGTTGAGCCTGCAACCTCTTCCACTAATCAAATACAAATTGATGAAGAGGACAATAAAGAAGATGATCAACTATCCAACCTACCACCAAGAATTCACAATGCAATTGCTAAGGATCATCCAATAGACCAAATATTGGGTGATGTAAGTAAGGGTGTTCAAACTCGATCTCGTGTTGCTTCTTTTTGTGAACATTACTCTTTTGTCTCTTCTATTGAGCCAAAGCGTGTAGAAGAAGCACTTGAAGATCCGGATTGGGTGAATGCTATGCATGAAGAACTCAATAACTTCACCCGAAACGAAGTTTGGACATTGGTGGATCGACCCAAGGAACACAACGTTATCGGTACAAAATGGGTCTTTAGGAACAAGCAAGATGAGAATGGTTTGGTTGTTCGAAACAAAGAAAGGTTGGTCGCTCAAGGGTATTCACAAGTTGAAGGTTTGGATTTTGGTGAAACCTTCGCTCCCGTAGCTAGACTTGAGTCAATTCGGATATTACTTACTTTTGCATCATGCTTTGATATTAAACTATTTCAAATGGATGTTAAAAGTGCATTCCTAAATGGCAAAATATCCGAACTTGTTTTTGTTGAACAACCTCCCGGTTTTGAACATTCTAAAAATCCAAATCATGGCTATAAACTCTCCAAGACGCTCTATGGTCTTAAACAAGCTCCTAGAGCATAGTATGAACGCTTTAGAGATTTTCTAGTCTCAAAAGGATTTAAAATCGGGAAAATTGATTCAACCTTATTTACTAAAGTTTTAGATGAAGATTTCTTTGTATGTCAAATTTATGTTGATGATATCATTTTTGGGTCTACTAATCAAGATTTTTGCGAAGAGTTTGGTGATATGATGTCTAGGGAATTTGAAATGTCCATGATTGGAGAATTGAGCTATTTCCTTGGACTTCAAATCAAACAACTCAAAGATGGGACTTTCATAAGTCAAGCCAAGTACGTGAAGAATCTACTTAAAAGATTTGACATAGAAGATGCAAAGCCCATAAAGACTCCCATGGCTACAAATGGTCATCTTGATCTAAATGAGGGAGGCAAACCGGTAGATATAACGCTTTATAGATCTATGATTGGTAGCTTGCTTTATCTTACCGCATCTAGGCCCGATATCATGGTTAGTGTTTGCATGTGTGCACGTTTTCAAGCAACTCCAAAAGAGTGCCATTTAATGGCCGTTAAAAGAATACTAAGATATTTAAAGCATTCATCTAGCATTGGCCTTTGGTTCCCGAAAGGTGCTAAATTTGATTTAATTGGATATGGCGATTCTGATTATGCAGGTTGTAAAGTGGATAGAAAGAGCACCTCGGGTAGTTGTCAATTCTTAGGAAGATCTTTAGTGTCTTGGTCATCCAAGAAACAAAACTCCGTAGCATTATCCACCGCCGAAGCCGAATATGTTTCCGCGGGAAGTTGTTGTACTCAATTGCTATGGATGAGGCAAACGTTGATGGATTATGGAATTAAATTTGATAAAATGCCTCTTTTGTGTGACAATGATAGTGCCGTAAAAATTGCTAATAACCCTGTTCAACACTCAAGAACCAAGCATATAGATATTCGCCACCATTTCTTGAGAGATCATGTGAGCAAGGGAGATATTGAAATTAGCCACATAAGAACCGAAGACCAATTAGCGGATATTTTCCCCAAGCCATTAGATGAAGGCCGTTTTTGCAAATTGAGGAATGAATTAAATGTCATAGACTATTCAAATGTTGTTTGAACTCCTCATGCATTGTGTTTTATTTGATGTTATTTGACTATTTTATGAAAGTATCTTTCAAATTTTTTATTAAAAATAGCTATGATCATAAAAATTATGTTATTATATAGACAATAGTTTATTCTATGCATAATGATCCTTAATGATATTTATTTGAGTGCAAAACTAAGGATCATTTGCAAATTATCTCAATTCCAAAGTGAATCCAGAGCTGTTCCTTGAAGCTCCAGGATAATCGGTTCAACCGACGTGTTATGCGCGGTACGACCGTTTTTACGGTACAACCAGCGTTATAACTGCGGTTCAACCGAAGTGTGGTTCTACTGAAAGTTTGTTGACGGTTCAACCGCGTCCGTTTCAAAGAGGGACATAACTCCCTGCGGTTACTGTTTTGCCCATAACTTAAACCCAGCAACGACTCGACCGTTTCCAAACCGTACTGTTTCACTCTCTCTGTCTCTGTCTCTGTCTCTCTCCCCCCCGAAGAACCCTAAAATCCCCTCGAAAAAATCCACAAATCCTTCGGTGATTCTTCAACTCCTGTTGATTCCTTGCATCTTTAGGGTTTCACTCCTTCAATCCTCACGGTAAAACTCTTTTTCTTCTTCGTTTTACCAAAATTTGAAACCCTGGGTATCATTTTAGGTTAAGTTGAAAATGTGAGTGATTTTCTGGTTTCTAGTTGGGCAATGTTGTATATTTGATGTCTAATGATGCTTGCGCAATCATTCTATGGATTCACTCCATGAAAAACCATAAAAAATTCTAATTTTTGTTTGACCTAGAACTCGGTCAGGACGATCGGTACAACCGGATCTGGAGTGCGGTTCAACCGAACTTCGGTTGTACCGACCATTGAACGTCGGTTTGACCGATTTTCTTGACTGAATAATAGAAAGTTCATTTCCTTTTTCACTTAATTCTACTTTGGTTAATTCCTTGGACTCCTTGTAACCTCTTATATCTTTGTAAAGATGTCTAGGACTCGCATCTTGTCCCGGAAGTCGCATGGACCTCCAAGAGGGCAATCTTCGCCTCAATCGTCGGCGGCTCCATCTCAACCTCCTTAGCGAAAGCGCGCAGCAGTTCCAACTCAAGCGAGATCTGTTCGGCGAAAGGTTGGGCATGGCAAGGGCAAGCGGCCAACATCTGATTCTGAGTCTGAGGAAAGCGAGGAAGAAGCAAACTTTTCTGATTCTGATGCTAAGACCGAATCAGATCAAGCTGAGACAGCAGGGACTTTTGATGACTTGGGAGAGCCTCCAGAGCCTCCAACTGATTTGAGGTTGATTACACCAGACGAGTATGCGCTGAAAAGGCATGTAAATCAATACACCTTTAAGTCAGACTGTGTTAACCCTAGATTTCACACTGTTTTCCAAGAACAAGTGTATGAGCAGCTTTATGGACACCACAGGAAGTTTGCAGATCATAGATGGATTAAGTGGTCTTACATAAACTCTTTAGACAGCTACAGTGGTATTTATCAGTTATTTCATCGGGTGGGTCTCCATGACCTTGTTGCAATCAAGCAAAATTATGATGATGAGCTGATCAAGCAATTTTATGCCACAGTACATGTCGCTGCAGATTTAGAATCTTTTAGATGGATAACTGTTACCAGAAATCTGGAGAGCACAAAAGAGGAATTTGAACGAGTTTTGAGAGTTCAGTCCAGCTCTTGGGAGAAGATTTTTGAAAGCCCTGCCTTACTGCCTCCCACTTGGGCTGACAATTATGATTCCTCCGTCAGAAACAAGCTTGGCACAATTACTGGACTCAGACCCGAACCAAGCATGGTTAACAGGATTATAAATCATACCTTTTACTCCAAGAGTGGAAATTTTGATGCTATCAGGGGTCATGCTTGGAATATAATTGATCATATTATGAAAGGGGTAAAGTTTGATGTTGTGGACGTAATTCTTCAGGGCATAGTATCTTCCAAAATTAACAGGATTAAGAGGATTTACTATGCACCATACATTATGGTCTTGATCACCAAGAAGATTGAGTATCGTGGTGGATTGAGTTCAGTCCATAAGTCTTATAAGCCACGAGACGGTATTCCTCCTCGTCGTGCTACTGAGGCTGATCCCCTTGCTGAGGTTGTTCCTGCTGTTGATACTGCTCCTACTGATAGTACTCTTGCATAAGTTCTTGAAAATCAACAGCTAATTTTCAGCCAACTACAAGAAATGAAGACTGCTCAAAAAGAATTTCAAAATAAGACCCTCAACAAGCTAACTGACATGGAGTTAGTTCGCAATGATTTTCAGAATGAGGTTCTCAACAGGATGAGTGCCATGATGGATGGCTTAAATGACCTAGAGGATTTGGTGAAGGCTCCTTAGCGGTACACTTACTCTCGTCGTCCTCCTACAGCATCCAAGACCTCTACATCTTTTGCTGTACCTCAGGAGGTCCTAGTCTCAGTGCCTCAGGCTCCAGCTCTTGTTGCTCCACCATTAGCTCCAGCTCCAGCTACAGAGTCCGTGCCTCAGGATCCCGCTCCTACTGTTTCAGCACCTTCGGATCTGGCCCTAGTTCCTCCTCCGGCTCAGACCACAGCCCCTCAGGACTCAGATCCTCTAGCTCCACTTCAAGAGTCTTCAGCTCCAGCTCAGGCCCCGTCTTCTCTGGATCCCGCTTCTCAGGATCCTTCTCCTTAGGACCCCGTCATTTGAGATGTTTTTGGTATTTTGATGTCAAAGTGGGAGAAGCGAGAAGACAATATGTGAAGACATAGCTTTATGGGGAGCAAAGTCAAAGTCTTTTGCTAAATATTACCATATATGGACTTATGTGTTTTGTAATGTGGTTTTATTGTTGAACTTGTTGAACCTCGTGCTTGTAATGGTTTATAACTATGTTGTGCTCATGTTGAACTTGTTGAATGCTGGTTATGGTTATGTTATTATCTTGGAATGCAAATCTCAATTATTGTCATATTTCATTGTTGCATTACCCTCAAGTTCAATCATGCTAAAGAAACTCCGCCAAAATTTTTCAAAATTCTCTACATGTGCTTGAAAATTTTTCTAATTTATATGCACATGTTTAGGGGGAGCTTTCTTTAAATTGGATTTAACAAGAAAATAATTCTCAAAACTCATGTAAGCTTTTTGCAAGAATTATTTTGTTGTTAAGTCATCAAAAGAATATACAATCATAGTATATTTAAAATAGTCTTTCTCTCACATATTAGGTGTGTTGTCATCAATTACCAAAAAGGGGGAGATTGAAAGCATCTAGGCCCCTAAAAATTATTTTGGTAATTAATGATAATATGTGAATATGGGATTAACATGTTTATTGAGTATTTACAAGGTTAAGTCCCTTTGGTGAAATTAATGACGTAAAGATGCATACCAAAGGATAACATGAAGATCTACATGAGACAAGGTACAAGTAGTCTAGGATCCTTTTATGTTTTACCGGTCTTAGGAGTTTGGTTGGAAGACCGGATTATAGGTTAAATGCCGTACTATTAAGAGGGATCTCGGCTAGTAGCTTGATAGCATGTTCTTGTGCCATATGAATCAATTTAGGATCATGCATGCATTTGAATTCTCTTTTAATTTGAAAGCCTTAAGCAATCTTGTCTAAAATCGGTAGTACCGCAGTTATTACTGCGGTTGTACCGCTCTGTGCGGTATGACCGAGATTTACTTGACGGTAGTACCGAATTTTGTTAGTTGAAGCCAACTGAGCGCTAATGCGGTACGACCGGCTCTTGGAGCGGTGCAACCGCATTACGGTCGTTCCGAAAATTAGTTGGCGGTTGAATAAAAACAAAACCAGTGCATTTTGGCTCAGAACCTCTCTTTGGTTTTCGGTTGAACCACGCTGAGAATCGGCTGTACCGATTTTCGGCTGAACCGATTTTTATATGGAGGTTCAAGAAAACCAGAACAAGTGTAATCTCGACCCAAAGCTCTCTGTGATAATCGGCTGAACCGCATATGAGGAACGGTTGAACCGCGTTGCGGTTGTACTGATTTTTATAAGGCGTTTCATATTTTCCAGAGAGCTTGTCGTTTCAGCAGATTTGGAAACCCTACGATCGGTTGTACCGCGCTTCAATGCGGTTCAACCGGGCGATGCGGTTGTACCACAAGTTACTTGGCGGTTGTACCAGACGGCAAATTCCAACGGCTATGTCAGAGTAATTAATGCCGCCGTTCTAGCCGTTACGGACTTCTGACACAAGTGCGGTTCAACCGGACTCTTAACGCCGGTTGTACCGAATCTGGCTGAAAGTTGGGGATTTGGTCCCCAACGGTCATAATTGTTGGTGGGGGCTATAAATACCCCCCAATTGCCTTTGGACAGGTTGCTAGTGAACATTTAACGTCCTTAGAGCCTTGAGAGCCAAGTGCATTCACTCAACACCCAAAATTCTCTTGTGCATTCATTGGTTGGTAGTTGAGTTCATTCAAGTGCATCAATTCATTCTAGATTGATCCTATTGCACTTAAGCGCCGTCAAGTGAAGGTCTTGGTTTGTTACTCTTGGAGTTTTGCCGAACTCCTAGACGGCCGTGGCGGTGGAACACGGTGATCTCTTCAAGAAGATTGTGAAGAGGCCCGGTGCAAGTTTGTGAGTGGTTTGGTGTTCACCATCTCCGGAGCGGAGGAAGAACAACCTTAGTGATCGAGGGAAGGCTTAATTCATGAAGCCAGCTTGAGTCGTCAAGCTTCCTCAACGTGGACTAGTGAAGACCGGCAAGTCTTCGATACCACGGGAAAACATCGTTGTCTCATTGTGGTTACTCCTAGTCTTTACATTTCCGTATTTATATTTCTAGCTTGATTTTTGTGATTAAAGTGCCTAGCTAGAAGTGTAACTTGTTTAGACTAAGTTATTAATTGGCTTAAATTGTTAAATAGTTAAAAAGTTTAAAAACCTCCTATTCACCCCCCTCTAGTCGGTTATCCTTGATCCTACACCTAACCACGAAGGTCTATTCCTACATGCAACCGAAGAACACGCAAGAACAAGATAATAAGCAATTTGAAACTACAAGTAGGATTGAAATATTTAATAAAGTTGAGATTCTGTAGCGGTATTATGGTTGGTCTAATCGACACAAGCTAATACCTGAAGTTGCAATGAAGCTAAATTTTAACTAAACAAAATCTAAGGAAACTAGAGGGGTGCGGCCTCCTTAAATAGGGGAGGGGGAGTCGCACATAACTAAGAAATACGGGGGGTGGTACTATTCATGATACTGTTCATGTGAACTGTACGGCCATGAATAGTACGGGCCAAGAGAGGGGGCGCCTTGCCCTTGGGCCCAAGCATTACGAGGCCCGATTTGGCCCAAATAGGTGACACAGCACATTATTTTAGTGATTTTGGTGCACACAGAAGGAATTAGGAGGTAAGGCCAGATCCATTGGAAAGAGGACGAGATAAGCTTTCCATCAAGTACTCGTGAACCTCAAACGGACTCCGTATGTGAAAGTTATGCACATTTGAAGTCGATGCTGTCTCTGGAGGCCGAATTGGATTCCAGAACGTGTCGAGCTTTAACTCTTGCTTAGTACGTGGAGTAGTGGTCGTATCCGGAGGGTTGATGTCCTCATCATCGGCGGCGGCGGCGCGGTGGCGTGTGCATGGCCATGTCGGTGGCACAGGGAAGCAGCTGGGCGGGTCGGGGTGGCCAGAGGGCGACCGAGGCTGCGGGGCTACTACGAACAACGACGAGAATGGGGTGGCGGTGGCGACGACACTCCACGGCCATAAATTGACCGAATTGAGGTGGGGGATGGGTTGAGGAAGACCAGGAACATGACGTGACGCGGTCCACTCAGCAAGGAGCTCACCTAGGAAGAAGATCAAGCGGAGATGGTGATTTGGCCGACGACAGGGAAGACGACCAAATCCAACAACAAACTGCAATAAAACGAAAAATTGATTTAGGGGAAATACTCATGGAGCTTGAGAACATGAGATGATGCGAATAGAATTACAAGAAGATCACCGAAGCGACGGGAACACAGAATGGGGATGGTGGCCGAAGGCGGGCAAGAAGACCCATGTGGCGGCGGTGCAGCTCCAAAGGTGCTGAGGTTTTGAGGGGGTGTGAAGACGTTGATGCCGGTCCAAGGGATACCATTTATAGGCTAAATCGGGCACACGAGCAGGTGCAAGTGCGACAAAAGTCATGGCGGCGGTTTCGATTCGGACATTGATGGCGGCGACAGAAACGTGAATGCAAAATGAAAGCGACAATGACGACATTGATGGCAATGGTGACGACGGGCGACGATGGCGACGCAATTGGCTCGAGCGATGCAGCCAGGGTGCGACGGCTCGGGTGGGATGCACACGGTGCGGTGTGGGTGTGGCCATGCGGGTGGCGCAAGGTTGGCGTGGCGTGGCCGAGGGTGAGGCTAGCGCGGTCGGGAGCCAAGAGCGGCGCATAGCGCGGTCGGGACCGGGACAGAGTAGAGAACAGAGGCAAAGAAAAGAAGCCAGGAAAGAAGGAAAGGAAAAAGAAAAAGAAGAATAAGGGAAAAAGAAGTGGGCCAGAGAAAAAGAGTTGGGCTCGTCTCAAAGATATTTCGCGAAAAATTTCAAATTATGATATTCAAATTTGGATTTGGAAATGAGATTTGAATTGAGACGATGGAAATTTGAAGTTGAATTGGGATTCAGGATTTGAATTTGAGATTTTGAGTATTTAGATTTGATTCGAGATTCAAAATCTGGATTGATTTAGCAAGAACTCCCATTAAAAGCCAAATCTTTGAATTAATTACTTTAAATTAATTTTTTAACAAGAGGGGCGAAATTGGGTTGTTACATCTAGACTAAAACATCATCTAGCTGGCACAAGGATAAATATAGAACCTTGTGCTAAAGTGCCACTTGATGTGCAACAACATTTTCTGAAGCTTCTTGAAGACCATACAAAATGGAATTATGTAGTTTTTACCTTAAGAATTAATGTTTAATGACATTATTATTTATTAATGCCTATTTGTTAGTAATAGTATTAGTATATTACTCCGTTTTCCTAGCTGCATAATTGTGATAGATAATCCATGAGGTATTTTTATATTATACATAATTTATTATACTTAAAAATAAAAATCTCATAGGATCGATCCTACGACCTGATTCTACTCATTAGAAAACAATCATGCCTAGGATCTCGATCCTGACAACTTTGATCCTATGTAATTACATGCTCATTTTCCCTTTAGGTACACTGTGCTCTCTACATCAGCTAAGCTTCCATAGCACGGTGGAGAGGAGGGGCGGAAAATGACAGCTCACGAGGCGACATGCGGAATTGCGGGCATGCCCGAGGTACGCTTCCCAGCCCTAGGGGATGTGGGTCCTCTGGCATATATTGGCCTGCATCTAGGCCACTTATCTCCAAATGGACGGATGTGCTTGTATCGACCATTCTTTTAAAAAACTAGGGACACATCACCGAATCCACAATTATGATGCACTTTTCTCCTGAACTCCCTCCGATGTGCTCCTTTGTAGGAGAGAACGATATGACACTAGTATCCAAGTGTCGCATAAGGATCACCGGTGTGGAAAAGCCCATAGAGCGCTAACCAACTACATCACAACCTTTATCGTGCTGTCCAGCACATTTGAGATTCGCGACCACCGTTGTGACTTCTTCGCCATAATGTTATGAAACACGCCACATAATAGAAGATAATCGAAACAGTTGAAAACATAAATTTAATGTGAAAAATCCATACGGGAAAAACAACAATTGCATGAAGGTGGAAATCACTATTTGGCGGAGAAATTACAAGCACGAGGAATTTCAGCGTATCTAACCGTGCGACTACAGCGATACATATATAGCTAGGGAACAAGAGTCTCTAACGAAGAAGAAAATCAAGTCAGAGTCAGTTGCGCCACTCGACACCATGTTTGGCGCTAGTTGGCTCGTGTGCCACGTCCGACATATACACAATGATGAATTTGTATCATATTTTAACAATCTCCATCATATCAAATCTCCCCCAAATAAGTCTTCATCAATAGGCCTTGTGCTTCGAAAGTCCATAGGACTAATCTCAACGAGTAAGATTTGAACAGTCTTATTCAAACGCTTCTCATGGAAGTCAAATTGCGCAAGTAGAGTGAAACAGTCTTCTCCAAACACTTCCCACGAAGCCAAATTGAGCAAACCACCGGCAGGTCCAAACACACAGCTATCAACAAAAAAGACGAACAAATATGAAAGCCATCATTATAACTTTCCCCTAGCCCCCGACTGTTTGTTTAGTTAAAGTAAATGTAGTAAGGAAACAATGAAAAAGAGCTTGTTCAAATTTTTCCAACTACGCTTTTGAACCTAGCCGCCTTGTATTGGTAGCGAGAGTTAGAGACAGATCTACGCTAGGAAGCTCCTTTTAGTGGGTAAGATCACATGCAGAGAGGAGAGACTTCAACTAGATTACTTTCGATGCTTCGTCTTGGTGTCGTGTAGATGCCGCTTGCTGCAAGTACGCCGTGCGATGCCACGTCTTGGTGCCACGCGATGGCTGGCCTAGATGCCACACCGCTGGATGCTACACAGGTGCCACCCCTAGGAGTCACCTGCTCCCAAGGACAGTGGCTAGAGTTTCGAACCTGGAGCTCTGATACCACTTGTTATAAAAATAGGGATGAAAAATGGATACGAATTATCTGTATTATGCAACTATCGTATTCGATACGATACGATATGAATACAATATAGATTTTTCCATCCGATTAACAATTTCTCTCCTATTCGTATTCTTATTCGAATTTGAATAAAAAATATGGACGCGAATATGGTATGGAATTCACTACAATAAAACTGGCTCGTAGAGGTGACTTCTTTGTATGTAGAGGCATTTTTTCGTCTCTAGGCAGTTGTAGAGACGTTTTCGAAAACACCTCATAAATGTTTTCTCATGTATCGTCACTATGACAATAGTGGCATTTTTCCAAGCGCCTCTATAGGATATGTGGTGCTATGTAGAAACATTGCACTACGCCTCGACAAATAAAATATAAAAAATATGTGCACTCTTGCAAAGGTTGGTGCTTAAACTCCAGACCTCATGAGAAATACTTCTTTTAGACTTGTCACACTAACCACCTAAACCTCACAACATCACATGTTTAGTTTTGTGTTACAATATTATTATGTAGTTCTTTTAACACACATCAGCCACTGAAAAATGCCTCTAGAGAGTTGGAAAACGTCTCAAAAAATATCTTTACACAACATAACCTTTAGGCGAATTAGAGACCATCTCAAAAACATCTCTACAAGATAAAATTTTGTGTGTGTCTCGAAAACGTCTCAAAACCGTCTCTAGCATACAAAATTTTGGGGCGTTTTTTAAAGTGTCTCTAAAATGCGCCTCTAGACTATATAATTCTTTATTTTAGAGACAAATTAAAAAGCGCCAATAGAAAAACGTCTCTATGGAGGTGTTTTCTTGTAGTGATTTTCCCATCTGAATTGTTATTTTATCCGAACTATTCATATTCGAATTCGATAAAGCAACATAAGTATTTTATTACAATATGCCTAATTAGTTGGGTAGTTTTTTCTAGCTTAGTGTGAATTCATGTTCTTTTAGGTGAAATAAATAGATTAGAATGATTAAGTGTGACTATACAAGGATAAAGCGTCACTAATATCTTCACATTACATAAGCTATGAGGATATCCGGATCCGACCAGATTGAGTTGATATTCGATTCGCATTGAGTTGATATTCGATTCACATTTGTACTACTTATGACATTCGATTCGTATTTGTTTTTTTTAAAAAGAATACGAATATGGTTTCACCAATATTCGATTCGCATTTGACCCATTTTCACCCCTATATAAAACACACGAGAAAGTAGAAGACAATCGAAAGAGCATGAGATACAGATTTAGCGTGGACAACCCTTGCGGGGAAAACCACGGGCGCATGAAGGTGGAAATCACTATTTGTGGAGAAATTACAAGCACAGAGAACCTTGACGTATCTAACCGTGCGCCTATAGGGGTACATATATAGGCTAACGAATAAGAGTCTCTAATGGAGAAGAAAACCAAGTCAGAGTCGGTTGCACCACTCGACGCCATGTCTGGCATCAGTCGACGCATGTGTCGCATTTGGCACATACACGATGGTGAATTCGTATCATACTTTAACACATAGGTCGGTGCCATCTAGGCTTCTCTATCGCGTCAGTTAGAGCCGTGGAAGCTTCCGTTGTGCGATCTAATGGAGGCACAACCTTCATCCCATTAGCCAATGGCATTACAGCAACCCCACGTCGACTAGCCGCCATCGCATCTTGTATCACACCGAATCGTGCAACATCAACCACCATTCACCATCTAGTAGAGCTATTGCAGACCTCTGTTGAGATTTCGGTAGTCATCACACTACTGACTCGTAGATCAATCCATACAGGAGCAATCACAAGAACACAATAGGAGCAAGATGAACACAAGTGTATAGAGGAGGATCCAAGATCTTTTTTTCATCTACCTGTCTGTTATACATAGGGTCCTCATATTTATAACCCATAGGAGTGAAAAGGGGTGCAAACGGAGCGGATACGGACGGATATCACTCGTCCTGTATCATTTTCCATATTTTTTTCTCGGATTCAGAATCGAACACGGACAGTGCCGGATACGAATACGAATGCGGATAGTCTCAGTCACAAATATGAAACGAATACATGCCGAACCGAATACGGATTATCTCGGTCACGAATACTTATTCGGATATTGCGCGAAAACAGAAACTATATATGTCGCACAAATAAAGATCAATCAACCATACTATATTTCCAAAATGCAACTAGATTAGTAGTTTAACAAGTAGATTTGGATACAACACATGATAACAGATGGTAGTTAGAAACATAACTAAAGGAAAAGTATGCACCAAATGCATCATATCTAGTAATTGAATAGAATTTCTTGCTTCGCTCACAGAATATTTTATCAATTTTTCATATTTTTTCGGGCACAGGATGAAGACACGTTCTTGAGTATGCGGACTGCGAAGTCACACAAGAAGCTCTCAGAACTCGGCTTCATGCCTCCTCACTCTGCTTTCACTTGCAAATTAGGAGAGAAAACGAAATCCTTGCTGATGCAAACTGCAGCTGGGGTTGCAGTTGCTGCTGTAGTCGTCGCCTGGGCATACCTCTGTGACTGTGAATCCAACAAGAAGCTTGGTTAAATTGCATCTACAGATCATTATTTCAGCTACTCTGTGTCTCTGATGGGCGCTAAAAAACAAACTTACTCGAGCATTTAGATTTTGTGGACTTGTATTTGTGACTCATTTTGTACATACTGATGCCACTATGAATGTTAATATGTTATGTTGTGGGGTTGTACAAATAATTAAATAAATAACTTTCAGTGTCGGTAGATTGTACAAGTTTCATCAGAGTTCCATGAAGTTTTCAAGTAGCAACTACCACAATGGTATGCTTGTTCGCTCTGATTGACTTGATGCCAAAAATTACTGGTAAAGCAAAGTAGCATCTCAGACATCATATTGAGTATTTACAGCACAGACCAATGTAGCTATTGAAAGCAAAGAGCACTATAGCCCTAGCACAGTAAGTACCAGTTTGATGATGTGAAAAAACTAAACTATTTCCAGTAATACGTCCAAAAGGGGCCAAAATGAGGATCACTGAATTTTATCAGACAAACCAAAGTGCCTGTTGTATCTTTCACACCTCAGACATCATATTCCATTACCTCTATTGCTTACAAGCTCTGCCCTGCCCACAAACCACCAGCTCCAAGCCTCCATCATGATCTCCTGCAATGCAAGTATAACAAAAAATTAACAACAATTCTCACCTTAAGAGTAAAAGTACAAAAACTAAGTAACCTCTAACCCAACACCAACAATGTTCTAAAAGGTTTAGTTGCTAAAACGTGAAAAGGCTGAAAGGAAACAGTGCAATCAATCAACAGCTTTTGCTTACTAGTTTGATAGTTTCAGTGCAAATAAATTCTCCCCTATAATATTACAATACATAGCAATAAGTAAACACCAGCTGAACTCCTGATCGAAATGGATTTGTTTCATTTCTACAAGCCATGAATTATGCCCCTTTGTGCATAGGATGACAGGAAAGGTCTTGGTAGGGTAAGAATGCCAACTTACTACATGTGGCTCATAAAACTACTCAAAATCAATGCATGCATCAAACAAAAATAGATCAAACCTCAGTCGATCTCAGCCTCGGTCATCATCTCATCCTACAAAAATAGATTTGTAGAATGTCAGATTTCTATATTTCTATCTTCCATGTTAAGTAACAAATTAACAATTATGAAACCTCATCGTTCATGTTTGTAGTAGCACATTGTTTATCCTCTAGCTCCAAATCCAACTCATTAACGAGTGATGCTATCTTCTCCTTGGAACCTGAAATTTTAAAATGACATGAAGTTAGTAAAATAAACTTGGAAGTGGTATAAACTATGAACTAAATGACTTATTAGTTATTATTACCTTTCCTAGATGAAGTTGTCCAGTCTTTGGTACAAATTAGAGCCTCAACCACCTCAGGCTCTAGTCGACTACAAAATGGATCAACAACACGCCCACCAGCACTAAAGGCCGACTTTGAAGCAATGGTTGATACTTGAATAGTTAACACGTCATGAGCTAGTCGTGAGAGAATAGGAAAAGCCCCTTGGTGTGTGTTCCACCATGACAATATGTTAAACTCTGCACCCTTACCAGTAGGATCAACCCACCGAATTGGTTTTTCTTTAAGGTATAGCTCCAATTCATTCATATCACAACTTATCACAGTTGCATCCTCATACAAGAACTGTTCAATGTCATGAAGACCCATGTCGGCATCACCATGTGGATGAGAAGGTTCTTCTTTAGAATTAGGCTTTGAAGCTTCAGGAGTGCTGGACAGGTAAGCTTGGAACAATTTTTTCACAACATCCATAAAGCGATTAACTTCATGGGCAGCCCTCTCATGATAAATCCTCCCCATAAAATATATTCCACCAACTTTTTCTTGTATCTTGGATCAAGAAAGCATGCCACAGCAAGAGCCATGTTCGACTTGTCCCAATACTTTTCATATTTGGCTTTCATAGCCTCTACCATAAAAGAAATAGTGTCATCAACACTTTCACATCATTCTGCAAGTGCCATCTTAATCTCACAAAATTTCCACCAAAACAAATTTGCTGTTGGATATTGATTTCCATAAAATATCATAGTAGCATCATTGAATTTTTGCAAACACTTGCATAATGTATCCGCCATATCCCATTCCTCATTTGTTGGAGAACACTTCTCATATTTACCCTTGCTAAAAAACAACAACCTTTCAAAAACCCCCTGTAGTAAATAATATGACTCAACATTTTATATGTAGAGTTTTATATGTAGAGTTCCACCTTGTAGGCACATCCAATGGAAGACTGGATTTACTGTCCAAGTTGCATTCTACTGCACACTTTTGAAATTCCCCCCATTGCAATGGAGAATTCTTCACAATAACAATAGTAGCTCTAATATTCTGAACTGAAGATGCAATTACTTTCAAGCCATCTTGAGCGACAAGGTTTAGCATGTGACATAAACATCTCACATGAAAAAAAGCACCATCACATATCAAGCGAGAACGCTTATTAAGCTCCACCACGACTTCTCTAACACATTTGTCATTGGATGATGCATTGTCTAGAGTGAGTGCACATAACTTCTTCTCAATGTTTCAAGACATGACACCTTTGATAAATTCATTTACTAGATTAGTTCCTGTATGGTTTCCTTTCACATGAATGAATTTAACAATTCTTTTTTTTTTTGCATATGTTAGTTATCATCTATTCAATGCACAGTGATACACATATAACCTTTATTTTGATTAGATGTTCACATATCCATAGTTGAGGAAAATCGACAAGAAAGAGATTTTAGTTATTCATACAACTTCTTCTTTTCATCTCCAAACATGTTCAATATCTCTTTCCTAGTGGTTGTGCGACTCTTGAATGAAAAACCAAGATGCAGAGACTTGATGAAATCAACAAAGTACTCATGCTCAACCATAGCAAAGGGATATTCATGCATAACTAGTGCCAAATAGAACTTCTTCAGGCTAACTTCAGCATCATACCTGTAGGTCTGAACTGAACTATTTTCTCCACCTTCATCATTCTCAAATTGCAGCTATTGTTGGCCTTGCTTTACGACATGCTTGAATCCCACATGATTCCACAATGCATTTGTTCCCCTTGAGGTCTCAGCTCGAGTTTTGTGAGGACATGTCTTGCATTTCGTCCAAACTTGTTTCTCCTCCCCACCATCTCTTGTCGGGACGGTCACCGAGTACTTAGAGTAGTACTCCCAAACCTTGGAGGTACACTTCTTCTGCTTCTTCACAGCAGGTTCAACTTCTCCCGTGCGAGTCTCTTCATCTACTTCAACATGTTCTACACCTCCAGTGGTTGCAGCTGTCTCACACACCACCAATGCACCAGCATTTGGTGGTGGTGGCATTGGCGCCGAGTGGCCCGTACCAACTGCTGTGGTAGCAGCAGTATGAGATGCTCCTGTGCTAGCACAAATGCTTGCACTTCCACTTGCAGCAGTCATCTCAAATTCTCAATACTCTACAAATAGCAACAAAGCCAACAAATGAGATGTAATATTATAATATAGCAAGTCTACAAGTGATGACGTGAACAACGATAAAAAAAATCCTTGTTTTAGGACTAGACATGAAACATGCATTTTTTTGACAGGTCATAGACAAGTACAATATCAAGTAAAGAAAAGGATATACTTTGGAATTAGCATAGCAACCATGCAACTTTAGAAGTTGCCCAAGTATTTTTTTCCAGGAGAGATAAATATTCACTTTCTAATTAACCCAAAAGCATTCCTGTCTAATTCACTTTCAAGCTTGTTAAATATAGAAAGCAAGCAATCATCAGATAGACAACAGATATAGTTTCCAACGAAATCAGACCTTTCTTCAGAGACTTTTGGTACGAGGATCCTACGTCAGATGTGCTTCAGTTAGAAGATGAAAGGTTTAGAGGGTATCCACAAGATCCACAGCTGCCAATAGACATGTAATTATTGTCAAGAACTCATGCAGACAAAAAGGAAAAGACTTACAAAAATGCCCAAAGTTTTCATATAGATGGCTGCATTCAAAAGATAGTATTAGGTTGGAAAAATGGTGGAACAATCAAGCTAGCCTTAGTTGTTAATAATAAGAACAATGCTACATTAAGTCATCAGAACAGTAAAAAAGCTAGTCTTTCATCAATACACAAAGAATTGGAATAAGCTTATGTTATGCAAATTGAGTATTGTGCTTACTATTGCATTAAGAGCATTGTTCAATCCATCACATGTATTGTAAATCAAATAGAGGATATCATGCAATTTTGATTACATGGAATAAGGATAAATGGAGTTACCAACCTCTCCACTAATCAAACAATAAAGTCTGCTTTTTGATAGTCTCTTGAAGATATATGACTGTGATCTAAGAAAATAACAAACAAAATGAAGGAAAAGTCTTGGTTTGTTTTTTCATTTCTAAGAAATCACAATGTTAGTAACTAAAGGTTAAACACAATACAGATGGCTGAAAGGCTTCCGTAATTAGTTAACAAATTCTGGTCAGTAAAATTACAAAAAAACACAATTAAATAATTTATTGTACCTATCTTGCTATTAGTAAAAAACCAAGAAAATAAAAGCTTAGTGGATTTGGCAGATGAAGCAATCAGCCAATGAGAAAAAAAATATAATTCCATTAATGGCGTATTTCTAAAACACTTCAACAATAATAGTCTAACATTTACTTTTTTGGTCCAATTTGATTCCACTTACATGTTCTGTCTTGCCGATGATAAAGAAATAAAGTTGTTGTATTAGATAATATAAGCAACCCAGCAATCACGAATAACTAGAGTTTGGACTTTATATTGTAACTAAAAATTTAATATGCATCTATGCTTTAAACATTTCCAATGGCTGTAATCTAATAGGTTGTGTAAAAGTATGGTATTGGAATTGTGAGATATAACATGCAATAAATTCAAGACCACTAGCAAATCATGTGTAACACTCTAGCTATTCGGAAGCCAAGATGTCACCTAAATCATCTAACATACAACCATAATGCGGAAGAATTTGAATAATATCAACTAATGACATAAAGAGATCACTAGTTAATAGAACCATGGCATAACAATAGTCTGAATTCAAGCAAGTATAACGAAGGGTGATCGAAGATCACAAGCAATACATAATCAATCATAACATAGAGAGGGTTACCAACCACATCTAAATTTAATTATTACAGTTCATCAATTAACGAATGAAGGCTAGAACCAAGTCCTATTATTGAATTAAAATATGGTGAATTGAACGAATAGTGCATGTCTATTCCCTCCCAATAGAGCCATCATCAACGATCACCTAAAATAAACAAACAAAGCAAGAATGAGTCCGAGACTCAGCAAGTACAGTGAATAATTGAACTTACAACAATTATGAACAAGGCAACATCTTTTAAGAATAAGAACATAACATCGAATGAATATATATGAATGAATGAAATGAATGGATTGATTAAAAGGAATGGACTGCACACGTGCTTATACCGGTATAGCTAGGACACACCCGTCGGTGTTTACCTAAACCCGCATTTAACAAAATACGGGGATCCAAGTCCCGTATGAAGAACGTTTCATACGGGTGTCCAAATCTGCCCACATTGGAATGGTGGGTCTTACGTGCCCATCTTTGGAATTGATGGGTCTTATAATCCACTCCGTGGAAGGAACATGAAAATGGATGCATGTATTGAAATATGAATTATGAAAGGCATCATGTCTACACATGGAATTAACACATAAGAAAGGAACATAAACTTTAAATATTCTCATGGATCACGAAAAGCACAATACCAACATCAAGCATCCAAAGATTCACTAATCATAAGAACATCAAAGTACTTGCCTTTCGCGTTGCGGCGCGTGAGTAGGCAAAGACGGTGCCCCTAAACCGAAGCCTCTCCGCCTACACAAGTAAGTACTCAAATAAGAACAACATGGTACAAGACACTACCATTAACGTTCTACAATACCCTCCCGAACACCCAAAAAATAGCCATAATCCCTAATCTGAAAACAGGCAACACAACCACGGAATCGAATCTGTACAGCAGAACGAAAATAACCATAACTATTGACCTGGGACTCAAAACGAGGTGAGCCCAGTTCCTAAAGAAACTTAACGAACCTATCTACAACATTCTAGTTGGCGAGATAACCCAATTCGGCCAAAATAAAATGCTAACAGGCAGTTGAACTCAGAAGACAGATTCTGCCCAAATGAAACGAACAACAGTTAAGAACATAGCATAACTTTTGATCTACAACTCCGATTAGGGCGTTCTTTGACATTATGGAAAGGTTATGAAATTTTCTAAAACAATATAATTGGGTGGAAACCCTGAATTTGCCTCTAACATGAAAATAAATTAAAAGACAAATTAACAGATCAATCTCGTCAGAATTCTGGGTAGCAAGATTGAAACTATCATAACTTTTGATCCGTATGTTAGAATTAGGTGTTCTTGGTGGCCACGGAAAGATAAAAACATTATATAGATATCTCTAGGAGATGGGCATCCCCAATTAGGCCTCTAAGAACCCGAAATCGACCCTGCAAGGTACTGGATAGAATTGAACATCTACCGACAGCAAAACGATCCAACCCAAATAATCGAATTTGCAACTAATCCTCATCAACCAGCAGGGAAAGCACTTCATTACCCTTGTAGAACCCCAGGAAGATGCTGAACAAAAACTCACGAAGAAGCTCTCCTTCCTCTCCCTTCTCCTCTCTTCTCCCCCTTCCTTCCTCTTCCTTATGGCCGGCCAATCTGCAGGGGAAACACCGGAGATAGCAGCGACGGCCAAGGGCATGGCTACTGTAGTGACGCGTGCACTGTAGCAGTACGGAAATACTGTAGCAACTAGGGTTTGTGGCTTGATCCCCCCCCCCTTCCTTGCCTTCAAGTGGGCTACTAGCCTTCCATGGGCCATGGGTCTCTAAGGCCAGCTCTTTCCCCCGCGACTATGGATTGACGGCCCAAAACTCTCTCAAAAATCTGAATTTTGAACTTATTTCCATCTCTAAACTTTGTTGCATTCGATATTGAATAAATTTCGCTCTCCCGAATAATATTCTCTCTTATTGGAATTTAAGGTTCGTAATATTAACACTAAAGCCGGAGGCCCAAGCTCTAAGTTTCCCCCAAGCTCTGAATTTTGAACTTAATTTCGAATCTAGAATTTGGTTGATTTTGAAATTGAATAAATTTTGCTTTCCCGAATGATATTTTTCTCCAATAAATGTTTGGGGTATTGCATCATGGGACAGATGGAACAATTGTTCCTTCACATAACCAGACAATCCATCCCATCTCAGTATTTGCCAAAACAAAAATCCTAACACATAAGATTTGTAATAAGGCATCTTTACCAGGTAGAGTAAAATATTCTGATACACTTACACACATGATGGAAGTAATGGATAGCAATTTCTATTCATACAACTTGTATCAACTATTGAGCCTTGCTAAGATTTATTTTACCACAATATTTGTATTGCAACATCGATAAAGCATAATTCAACCGATGCAAGGAATTCTGGAATAATTAGTCAATAGCACATTCTCATCGTGGCGGATATATATGTGTTGGATCAATCACGTAAACCTACCTTAGGCCAGAGCGAGTTGGGACTTGGGAGCCAAGACCAACAAAGAAGCAGAGAACGACGGCGGCAGATGTGGCGTGAAGGAGGGCTGAGGGTATCTCCGTCTCTGGCTTCCACCGGCAACAAGCGATGCGAGGAAGGGAGGGCGGCGGCGGCAACAGAGGTGGTGCGGAGGAGGTGGTCTCTGGCTTCCACGGTTCCACAGGCAGAGGCGGGAGGAGGAAGGAGGCAACAATGATGGCAGACGGAGGTGGCTACGGAGAGAGGTGGTCTATGGGCTTCCACCTAGGCAACAAGGCGAGGAGGGAGGAGGCGGCGGCAGCGACGAGAGGAGGTGGGAGGGAGGAGGAGGGAAGGAGGCAGCGACGATGGAGAAGGAGGGGAAGGGAGGCGGCGGCGACGAGGGAGGGGAAGGGAGGCGGCGGCGGCGAGGGAGGGGATGGGAGGCGGCGGTGGCGAGGGTTAGGGTAGGGGAATTGGGAGCGTACGGGAGGGAGGAGCTGTGCAATGTGCGGGAGCGGGATGAAGAATGGCCAGGCCAATTGGCCAAATAGGTGGTCCGTGGATGTTTGGCGCTCGGCAACCGGCTGAATAGTCAACCGAATATATCCGAATTATTTACCGAATAGTTTCGAATTCGTCAGATATGTGTTATCCGTATCCGTATCTGACATAAAATATCCGAATCCGTATATGAATCCGGAAAAAAAATCGGATATCCGGAAAAATGCTCTGAATTTTGCCCACATTTATTCGGTCGGTCGGTCGGGAATTATCCACTCCGTTTGTACCCGGGTGAAAGGCATCTAGGGCGGTTTAGTCTTTTGCCCATACAATTATGTTTCGTAACACTCCCCCTTGGACAATAGACAATGACATGCAAATGTCTTATCAAAAACTCCTTCCAAAAACCCATTAGGAAAAAAGGAATGGAGAAAAGAGTACATTACATTCGTAAGTTGCATTACACTTGTTGTCTCACTAAAAACCTTCACGTGAAAGAACTTTAGGAAAACTCACCAAGGAAAAGAGTACGACGTTTAATCTTCGGGATCCAATATTCAAGATTTTAGATAAATCTTCAGAATTTGATAAGGGTTATGATATAGGGATTTACTCCCCTTGAACACTCCAACTCTTTAAACCATCTCATTCCAATGCCATGAATGCATGTTTGGAAACTGGATGCAGACATAGACTTAGTAAATAAATCAACTGAATTTTCACAAGACTTTGTTTGCATGATCTTTACATCACTATTCTTCTGGATTTCATGAGGATAGAAAATTTAGGAGCAATGTGCTTCGTGATGTTGCTCTTGACATAACCTGTTTGTATTTGTGTAATACAAGCAACATTATCTTTATAGATAATTGAGGGGATATTGACAGTTCATACCACTTAACAATTTAGATCCAGTTGGTCGACAATGCAAAGATCATGAAGGTCACGCATAGATACTGATGATCATGCATTACTAAATCCTGAAGATATGCTGACTATCTGTCAAATCTCTATAGTGCAAAATCCCTAAATGGATTTATATTACTTTGTGTTGGTGTAGCCATATCTTGGCGGTCATCTAAGCAGACCTTGTTAGCTACTTCTACCAACCACTTAGAGATTATAACAATATATGAAGCCTTACTTGAACATGTTTGGCTCAGACGTGTGATTAACAACATCCAGAAGGTCCCATACGGGGGTCCGAGAGTTGGCAGACTTATTCTATAGACTAGCTTCTTTATTATTTTCCCAAGTTTTTATCCAATTACTCATACCATATTTTAAATAATTTGGATCATTAAACTTTAAGTTTATAATGACAAGACATATTTCTTATGGTCATAAGCAATATATTCTAACAACATGAAACTACAGGTGCTATTTAGGAAAATAAATATAATACGGAATATAAAATATTTGACCATAGTTAATTTGCATGGAAATACTAGATTTTCTTCTAGACTACAAATCTAGTTGAATCACCTAAATAGTATAATTATTCGATGGGAATATTTATTGTTCAACAGGAACACTATATTTAATTAAAGGTGATAAATTGTATGCCTGGTTTTAATTTGTAATGCCAGAATCAACATGGCCAAATTTAGATAATCCAGGATCAATAAAAATCCAATAGGTCATTATATTTTATTTCAGGAGTTATATTTGCTTCAAGCAAGTGATATGGCTTCTGGTGGTGATGCAGTTGTAGACTACATTTACCAATTATGCATATGCCATTTTCGATGAGTATGGCATACTTCGGTGCGTAGCCAACAAGACATATGTGTGACTGCGTCAAGCGGCCGTCGGTTTGCCGTGTGCATTCCCGCGTGCTGGCGATTAACATATTGCTGAAGGAACAAATCAATTGCCCTTCGTGGGCTGCAATCATTGTGGTTGCCAACAGCATGAGTATCGGCAATGACGTAAATGCTATTTTCCATATCAACTGGATAAGGATAATAATCATGCAATTTACTTTTATTATCTCCCAAAATAGACTAGATCAATGTTTGCTTCTGGCTTTGACCTAGGATTTGCCACCATGCTTAACATGACTCTTGTTTTGAATATTTTCCTATGCCTCTTAGGTTCCGATATCCCGCACAAGCCTAATACCCTCCCCCTTTTCATGCCAATTATAAAAATCCCAAGTGTAGCATGTGCAGCAGGCATTTGCTTGAAATCAACTTGGAGTTAAAGATTTGCAATCATACTTCAACATGAGTATAATTTTTGTTGGCGTGAAACCAATATATACTCTGTAACATTCTGATTACAAAGTTTTTCAATTAAGAAATCAGTGTGGTGGAGGATAATGTTATATAGACTCCAAGTCTTAGGGCTTAAGTCAGTTCTTCAATTAAGAAATCAGTGTGGTGGAGGATAATGTTATATAGACTCCAAGTCTTAGGGCTTAAGTTATTATGTACTTATTTGAGGAATATGGTTTTTTCTTGCCAAAGTGGTCCATCAGAGATCAACATGTAACTAGACTTGTTCCAGTGCCACAGATATTTTTTTTTGCCCTTTTGCCATCTAGGCATCCGTGCACTACAAGATAGTGAATTAAGGCTTATTAGATGTCAAGAACACATGTACAATATTTTGTTAGCAAGACATGACAACATATTTTCAATTTTCAAGCATACTGTCAACAAAATTTATTCCATGCAAGATTAATTTAGTATAGGTAAGGTATGCTACTGGCAATATGTTCTATTAAGCAAATTTAATCAACTATTCAGCAAGAGATAAGGCTTTAATAGAGCAACTTATACCATTATTTTATTTATGGCATCTAGGAAATAACAATCTAATGCATAAGGTTTTAGCCTAAAGCAAAAGATAAGAGATACTCATCATGAGCAGGACCAAGCTCTTCAGAAGTTGAATCAATACTACTAATGCAACTCCTGTAGAAAAGCGACATCTTGACAAAGTTAATGGATAACTAGGATATTTCTACAGGTCTCCATAGAACATAACATGGGCTTATCATTGCTGTCATCCAGAACAAACGAATATCCACTTAGGAATATCAAACATGTCATACATAATTCATGTAATTTTCTATACATTTACAACTGGTAAAAAAAAATTAAATGTATGAAACGAGTGCAAAATAGTAAATATTAATTTTATCTATTAAGTAGAATTTCCCAGAATTTCCTTGGTATTTTTGGAATTTTTCTGGTAATTTTAAGGTCTGGAAGCAATTTTTAGAATTAGTAAACCAATTAATTAATTTCCCAAAACACACAATACCAGGAAAAACAAATCATAAAAAATGTGATACTTCCAAGGTGTATTGGGTCTAAGGTTTTACAATTTATGGAAGCTCATACACTTAATAATTCAGTTTCTAGGATTTAATGTGAATTTTCAGAATTTACCGAGTATTTTAGGGAATTTCCATAAATTATAGGGCCTGAACTGCAAATTTTTATATTGCCACAAAATAATCCGCAATTAACTAAAACTTTAGGGGTTTTTCGTGAAATTTTCTTATCCGCAAAATATCCTCATGATTTTCTGAATTTCAAGAGTCTTTTTGCAAGAAAGCCAATTCGGCCACGTCGGCATGGCCCATCCGGCCTGCTAGGTTTGGGTTAAAAAGGATGGGGTACTAGGTTTCGTTTGTGGATCCACACTAGTTGTAACATATTTGTTACTTTCAGTACTACGGCTACATAAAAAAAAATCAATTTGGTTTATTTGGAAGTAGGGAAAAAGCAACATTCTATCCACTCATCTTGCTAGCTCTAAAATCATCTACTAGGAACTAATTAAACTAAACCGATGTTGCCCTCTATCGGGCGATGATCAAACCCGTACGTCACCGGCCCCACTAACCAAGATGCGCACGTTGCATCTGCATCGATTGATCAGACGATCGACGTCGCCGACCCTGACCAGCCATCCATCCATCCCAATTGAAACCGAAAAAGCCGCCCTAAATGCATGAAATAACGAAACGGGAAGCGACCGGCCGACCGACTTGCCCGTTACTAAACCGCTCGCACCTATACGGGCTTTGCACAGCGGCAGCGTCACATCAGCCACCAACAACGCCGATCGATCAATCGGAGTGGGAGCAGCAGTTGGATTGATGTATCCATCGATCGATCGGAATCTTCGCGTCGCGCGTCGTCGTTGTTTGCAACACGGCGCGCGCTCCGAACGCGCGCGCGCGGGGACGGATGCCATGATGCCGATCATTGCAGCAGCTCCGCCGAAAGCGACGCGTGCCGTCGTGCCGGCGACGACGCCTCGGAGTTGCACGCGCGGGCGCTTTTGGTTTCCTGGCGCGCGTATGTTACAATTGGGACCAAATTAAGCTCGCCCCCCGACCCTCTTGCATATTGCTAGCTTGCTAGCTAGCTTAGCTTGCCCTGCTGACGCTGACATCTCTGCCGAGTACACTATAACTAACTGTTGAAGATGGCTAGCTTAATTACGGAAGGATAAAGGAATGATGAAGACCGTCCAGCCAGCCGATCTGTTGCGCGCAAAACTGATAAATTTGTGTACTTCAATTCGTTCTGTTCTAGAGCAACACACCTGCGTGGAGTCAATTTTTTTTGAAACTTTGGCTATCAATATATTTTTAAATATTTATTGGATATATATGGAAATCATATGTGTAGTTTTGTCACGAAAAATACTTTCGTAATATTATAAATATATTAAAATAAAAATTAGTGGTCAAAGTTGTGTTTTGGGAACCGCGTCGATATCCAAAATGATATTCTTTTGTGACATGTATTTAGTTTTTCTTTACAAGAGGATGCACTAATAATATTGAAGTTCTTTTATATATCATATACATCAACTACTTCTATTCCATCGATCCCAGAACAAGCAGAAAAGATACATGATAGTGCGATAGCTATGAACGATATTGATCATCCATTTAATTTTTGTTTGCGCACAGCAACGTCGTAAAAGTTCTTTCAGGTTGTTAAATGTCATGTCGGGCATATATAGTAACAGGAGGCTTCACCGTTACACTGTCTATAGGATAATGTCACTAAAAGCGATTCGACAAAGAAACGTGTAGGGATCAAGTTTGTGCACCGAAAGACGACAAATATCAACTACTACTACTACTGCATATTTTCCTCTTCTTCCATTTTTGTTCAAATCAAACTTGCCATCGTAGAGTGGAAGTCCGAAACAAAGCAAGCACAGGGATTAATTGATGCGAAACGAGTGTTATATCATGCTTATCAAGAATGTTCACAAAACAAAGGGTAGACGATAAAGATGGTATAGAGCTGCCATCAGAGATGTCACCGTCGGTTGAGTAGCTAAAGGACTAATTCAGCATCACATGTCCAATTATAACACATTTACACATCAGATTGCTGATCATATAACTCGTGCCAAATTTTGCTATTGCACCTTCATATGCAGAGACGATATGAATAATTCAGTGAAAATATAATTAGACTGGTTAAAATATAAATGGTGAATTGCAATAATCGATAATCAAGTACTAAAAGGGAAATCAGAAGTGCTTATATTATTAATTAAAATTTACAAATAGAAGAGAGATAATTAATTCTCCATTTATCACGAAGAATTTTGCATGGACGATCCAATGGTCGATGGACAGATATGTCTACATCAATAAATTACATGTCATATATACGATGCATTTTGCTTCCTCTATAAGTATTTTTGGTGTTAGATTTCTATATGTAGCATGCCCCTTTCACAAAGCATTACAAGCTGCTTTGGATGCATCTCCTAGTTAAATACATAGATAAATCATTGATGAGAAGTCCCAACCTCCATGAAATCTATGAGCTGCACCTGCCCTTGATCATCCCGGTTCTCCTCTTGCTCCTCGATGCTCGAACCGCACTTGGTATCGCTCGAGCTCACATTCACTTGGAGAAAGTCATAAAACTCCACCGATTTATTCGTATCTGCGAAACAAATTCCAATTACTTATAAGCAAAATAAGAACAGTAGTACTTCCTACATGCATGCATATATGCATCAATAATGGAAAATGCGTACTACCATGCAAGACATTCACCTTCATTAGTAGATGAACAATAACCCCCCTTGTTGTGATGGCTAATTGCAAACGGACCAGCAAATTCTCTACGGTACTTGTCGAGCAAGGAGACCATGCTATTCGTGTCAGGCCTCAGCTTCTCGGCCTTCCTAGGGCTTTCATCTTTCACAGCACCAACTGTGGTGGCAGCAGCGCCGCCCCGCCTATTCGACAGCCTCATCCGCTCCCTGCACCGCCGAGCCATGATCACATGCCAGTGGTTCTTCACGGCGTTGTCGGTGCGCCCTGGGAAAAGCCTGGCGATGACGGACCACCGGTTGCCGTGGACGCGGTGCGAGGCAAGGAGCAGCTCCTCCTCCTCCTCCGAGAAGGGGCTCCGGTTGATCCTTGAGTCGAGCTGATTGAACCACCTCAGCCTACAGCTTTTCCCTGAAACAATTTGTCATTTTCGGTTAGCTCCTTACGCTATGTGCTTGTGACGCCATGGCTTGTGTTAGAAAGAACACAGCACGGGTAAATTAGAAAGCAAGAAAAGTTAAATTAACTCACTAGCTAGATAGATAGATAAAATTGCTCTACAAGTGATAGAGATATGACATACACATCAAAGTGAACATCATGTGTATTGATGAACTGCAGATAAGCACCTCTTTGACATGACACCCTAACAAATTAAAATTCTCTGAACTAAACATGCCAAATCCCAAAGTCAAATAAACTTACTCAAAGCAATTGCACCAAGAAGAAGATAGGAACCACAACATATACAGTTATCCAACAGAGAAATTCTTGAGCATATACGTATGTATCATCATGCGTGTCACCTGATCGGCCTTGAAGCTTCTCGGCGATGGCGTTCCAGTTGTGCGGCCCATATCGCGCAACGAGCTCCTTCAGCTTCTCGTCCTCTGACGGCCTCCAGTGGCCCCTGGTGCACATCCTCGATCGATCACCGAATTAACGAAGCAACAACAATCCCTCTAAAGCTCTATCCCTTGCAATCATGCACTAGCTACCTCTTAATTAGCTTCCTAGGGTTGCACCATGGAAATAAGCAGCAACAAAAGAATCAACTAGTTCAGGCAGGAAGAATTAACACAGATCGAACGAGATCGTTGTGCTATAGGGCCTCTGGAGATATGAACAAAGATGCAAGAGAGAGAAGAGACAAAGATCGATAGGGTGAGAAGAGGCAAGAGAAAGATAAGAGGTGGGGGATATATAAAAAGAAGGGCCGGGGTTAAGGGAAAGTGGTGGGCAGTTTTTTTTCTCTCTCTCTCTAACTCTCGTTGTTGATCGTTAGTGAGGGAGAAGATAGTGAGTTAGGAGATGGTTACACCAGAGTTAGTTTGATGCTACGTGTGGGCTAACGGGTGGTTTTGTACGTTAAGCTTCACAAAACATAATAGAAAATGTTAGTTACATGCTATAGGTCCACAAGATCAACTAACTGTCTCGCCAGTTACAATTGTTCAACAAACAGCATACGGAAACCAAGCACAATCTCTGCATGTAATGCCAACTACCTATGACATTTGCAGGAACCAGTACTCCAGTAACATATATCAGTAACAGTTAGTTTGAGAGTTATAAAAAGTAATTGGATTGTAAAGTGCTGATTAAGAGATGAACAAAACTATTTCAACCAATTAAATATTGTTCTGTGCTAGCTTGTGCTTAATTATCATGTAAGCTGTGGATCGGTTAGCTAAATTCGATCAGTATGTGCCTTTCAGAAAGATAATTTGTTACTGTCTCCACAAGCTCGATCTTTGTGTGCAAGGGAATTCTTCACTTGGTGCACCTAATATTTTTGTGAGTTTGGGAGAACGGCGAAGATGCCGCTGTAGGGTTGCTTGGTGGGGGGGAATTCTGTTGTTCAGGTCTCAACATCCCTCTGATGTTTCAAACCTACAACGTCTACTTAGAACCAACCCATCACTCTCCCTCCCTAAATGTGCTCGACACCTAATTATAATAACATGCCTTAAAAGAAGTTCTACATTATATTGGGCGACATTAATCTACACACCTTTGTGTTCGTGTAGAATGTGTCCAGCGATTATTTCAACACGAGAGTTAATATTTGAGAAATAGGGCAAAAAAATGATAAATATAACCAAAACTAACTCCATTCATAAACATCAACATATTCTTTTTTTTCGCTTAAAGAGATGAACTTAAACATATTCTAGTTACACGAATAGTTTGTTGGTTCATGTGGGTCGAAGTTTATTACCAGCATGCGCTTGCACTGCTCCATTGAGTGATTAAAAGTAAAACTACATGTCACATCCTCTTGTTTTTTTATTTATTATAGAATACTTAGAGGCACAAAGAACTATAGATCATGCATGCATGCCTAAAATGGTATAGTACAACCTTCTACTCAAAATATATTTAGAAAAAAAATGGGACTTAGTTTATGCTTGTTGGCAACAAAGAGATCGAGCCAGCAAGTTAGTTGCTACGGGTTTTCCAGTGCTGTTGGGCGCCTCAGACCTACCTGGCCAATCAATACAGTTCTCTATTCGGCTGCCTGTGCTTAAGTTTAATTAGGTCAACTGAGTTGTAACTATATGCATGCTACATACTTCAATTGCTGTTTTTAGTGTGCTAAAATGTTCATGCTGTCGTTTGTACAAGTGTGAAACAGCTCTGGCCACGTACTACTTGATGTGATCTTTCAAGTCAATCAGATTTTAGCTATCGTAGAGTCTATTTATGCTCAATTAATACTAGCTAAAAACGAGTACCCATTGCAATATATATATATATATATATATATATATATATATATATATATATATATATATATATATATATATATATATATATATATATATATATATATATATATATAGAATGTGGCACCTCGCAATATAGTACCGAATAGGGCCGGGGTTTCATGTCTAACAATATATTAAACTGCGAGTCTAGCTAGTTAATATTATCTCCGAAACACTGAATATATGTAACATGCAAACTGCATGCAAATTAAAGAACACTTTCCAAATGTATGGGGAAAAAATAACAACCTAACATTGTGGTAAAAATAATTGGATTTTTTTTTCACGATGAGTTGTTGTTTGTTGCATATCTATATCTTTTGTCGTCGTCTTCTTAATTCGATCTTAGGTTTTCCTACAGAAGCTATCTAGCCATACAAATAAAATTTTATATGATGGATTTAAAATTTAGGTGATGGGGCCTTGACAACCCATAGGAGAGACATTCCTGTGATACCGAGTGCATATCATGGTAACAGCAACTGCCTATCAGAAGCTAGTTAATTAATTAATACATATATTCGTTCCTTCATGCGTTAGATTGCTTTTGTGGTCAACAAACAGAAGAGCTGCCCGGGAGCTTGTGCCTGTGCTGTGCTTCTATTGCAGGTAACATGCATCACAAGAGTACTAAATGTCAGCTTCAACCGTTGGCCTAACTCTGTTCCGTATTGCAGATAAAAAGTCCTTAGATTTTAAGCAAACACCTAGGCTTAAAAAATTTGGGGTGGGGGATTTCTTATCTTAGACTAGTTGCTGCTGGAATTAGTTTATACATTAAACTTCCACTGTAATATAACATTTTATTAAACTTCCGTTTCAAATGTTACATATTATACATTGGTCAATTTTCCACACAAATTTTTTTTAACGTTCAGAGTTAATTTGTAAGCTCTTCGGGCAAACATTTTTCCATACAAAGTTTGTTCTTGTTTTTTTTTTTTTTGTTGCAAAAACTCACAAGTCAACGAGTTTGTAAAAAAAAAAAATCGCATCTCGAATTTCGTTGGTCATACACTCACAAGTGACCATAAGTTTTATGTGGCTGTATATCCTCATCCATGATCGGTTGACTAGCTGACCGTCCAATATGGCGCTTGCGTGGTATTCCAGAGTGAACCTGTTTATAATGGCACACCATAATAGATCATCTCAACCACTCAGATCCAAAGTGCCATTAGGGTGTGTTGCTATAAAGAGATCCACGTTGTAATGTCATGCAAGCGCCGCGTTGGACAACCAGCTGGTCAACTGATCCTAGGTGAGGATTTGAAACCACATAAAACTTACGAGTTGAGTTTTGATAAATCCGCTGACTCTTGGGTTGGTTGTTTTTTATGTGAAAAAACCTTTTTTTTGTGCGAGGAAGTATGCGAATGTTTCTAATTAATTTGAACTTTTCAAGTTGCGCAAATTTCGCACCGTACTTGAACAAACGGCAAATACTTTGGACCGATCTGGCGTCAGGCCTTTACACAATTAAGCACATTCTCACGTGTGCAGTCTTGACTGATCGAGACAGAACATAGAACATATATGCTCTTTTTCTCGCATTTGGAAATCTTTTTGACATTGTTTCCCCAGCATTTGAAAAGAGCATAGATCTAGACGAGTAATTAAACTCAGACACAGAAAGACACTACTAAAAAAAAGGCTAATATTGGACGTCTTATCACATACGGTTTTGGTTTAGAGACCGTCTGTGTTACTGGCTACGCTAAAAACTGTCTGTTAAGAGGTAATATCACATACTAAAAACCGTCTGTGAAGTATCACAGACGGTTCTAAACACGAACCTCTGTGATAATTGTAGACTTCACGGATGGTTTTTAATTATAACCGTCTGTGATAATATCGCTTCAACTCCCCAGTGAGTTTCTTCGTCACCCGATGAGTTTCTTCGTCGCCGATGTGTCTCTTTGTCGCATCAATGCCGCTTCGGTTCCCCCGATGCGTCTCTTTGTCTCACGCGCCGAATCTTGTTTGGATTGATTGAGATTGATGTTGGTTTACAACCACTCTATCAAGGAGGACAAAAGCTCAACACTTGAGCACGCAATCAATCCAACTCTCTAAAACCCTAACCTCTCCACTATTCTCTCCTAACCCTAAAACACAAACTAGGGTTTTAGATATGAAGGTTAGGAGGTGCAAAACCAGCACCCTCCCCTATTTATAGTGGAGACTAGCTTTTAGAAGGATATCCCAAATGGGCACCCGTTAAGTCTACACACAAACGGGTTTCACTTACACACACATTTCAAAGCGCCGTCTTCATCTTCTCTTGACCTAAACCACTTCTCCTTGTGTCGTCTTGCGTCGCGGTTTATCCAAAAGGTCATCAATGCGGTATTTAGGTGAAGTTACCAAAATACCCTTTCTCGATCCTTCACCGAAGACCGAGTCCAATCTTCATGAAGCAATCCCATGCTTCGCCACGTGTAGGTTGATCAACGGCTCTCTTCATGTCTGTAAGTCTCTCCCATCCGGCTCCCACCGAAACCACCATGGCACTTGCACCGACCCCCGTGCCGCTTGATACAACCCGTCGCACCGAACTTCCTATTCGGTCATCCTTATCTATTTTGCGCCATGCTTGAGTCTTCTGACATCACCCAGCATCCTTGATCGTTCTGAACCTCAGCTCTCCAAGCCTAGTCCCGATCATCCTCGCCGTTGACCTGTAAGCTTCCTGCACAACAATAGACAAAGAAATCGATTCCGGGAACAAGTTTTTCACAACTTAACCCACGTTAGTCAAAACATGCATCATGCAACACATATGCACTGAAACCCATGAACTTGACCTAACAAAACAATCATCGCCGCCAAGATAGCTGACGAACAAGTCAAAACCGATTAGACCGCCATCCATTGGCTAGTCTGACCGCCATCTGGACGGTCTTACCACCACTTGGCCGGTCTGACCGCCCAGCAAGGGACTTAGCCAAAATTTCCTCTTTGGAAATCCGAAACTCTCTAGAAATTTCAAACGAATAGATCTTTTTACTCGAAGCTCTAAAAATTATGAGACCAACTATAGAAGAATCCCCTCTCTTGCATACACCCTCTATTTTTGGCCCAGCTCCAAACTCAGAAATATTTAATGATCGGTCAGATCGCCGCCCATCGGCCGATCTAACCGCTAGCCACTTGACCCGAGGCTTGGCCGGTCAGATCACCACACAGGCCGGTTTGACCGCTGCCTTGGCCGGTCTGACCGCCTATTGCCTGACAGAACTGATCTTTTGTCGAAAACACATGTTTCCGCAAACCCTTAATACCATTGCCAATTGTATCATCATCCTAAGATCATGAGTATATCCTCATGATGTCCACAAGAACCATCTGTGATATCTCTTTCTTAGTAGGAGCCCGCTAGAGTTTGCGCCCTAACTCGTCACTCCCTAGCGCTATTACTCTCGCCCGTTCCACTCCCCACCCGAGTGCCCCTGACCTCGACGCCGCTGCCCCCGACACCAACGGTGCCGCCCGAGTCGCGCCATCTCCCCGACCCTATCGCTAACGCCGCCCTTCTTCCCGCCGCCAGATTTGCCTTCCCTTTTTTGTCCTCTACCCCCGGCGTAGGCGACCCCGGCTACCTCTCCACTGACCTCCCCCAGCTACCTCTCCACCGACGTTGACACCGCCACCCCTGACATCGCCGACTCTGCCCGAGTCGCGCCTTCTCCCCGAACCCCGTGCCGCCTTGCACTAGGCTTTGACCCGGCTGTGGTTTGAGGCCCGGTTGTTTGGGGCTTCCTGCTCCCTGGACTCAATCCCCCATTCCCCCACTTCCTCTTTCTATTATTTTGGTTTCATGCTTGAGCCTGTTTTGGTTTACTGATGTGAGTTGATTATTTACTGATGTGGGTTAATTTATTGATTAAGTATGGTAAATGAAATGGAGGTGGGTTAATGCATGGTGAAGGTGTTGCCATTGGTATTACGTCGCACTGAGGTAATTACTCCCCTCTACTCTCTATCACTTTCCCTCCTCTTGCTATGTGATGTAAACTGAGCTTGTTTTGGTTTACTGATGTGAGTTGATTATTTACTGATGTAGGTTAATTTATTGATTAAGCATGGTAAATGAAATGGAGGTGGGTTAATGCATGGTGGAGGTGTTGCCACCGGTATTGCGTCACACTGAGGTCACTACTCCCCTTTACTCTCTATTGCTTTCCCTCCTCTTGCTTTGTGATGTAAACTAAGGGCTATTGGTGTATGTGCATTCTGTGCATCTTGCTTAGTTCATGCTGTGGGTTCAGATTGACAAAAATGAATAGGGCAAAATAGTGGGTTTTATTAATGCTCTCTGATGGATACTGAGGGTTATTGATGCCGATTCTTTGTGCTTGGTTGGCTTACATGTGATGTGGTTCGGATGTGGCGTGGATGCGCAAGTACTCTGACTGGGAAGTGGCTTCATGTATCAGCAACCAACCATTCTTTGATGTCAAGTCCAATTGCCTATCGACGACATCCAGGTAATTGTATGTCCACGCGCTCTCTTGGCAGTCATGCTTCTTGAACTTGTAGGCTCGATAAAGTTGCCCGTGGCTGCTGTCTCATCCTCCTCACGACCCCCCGAAAGTGACCGGGGGACTAAAGGCACAAGCAGCCACTGCTTGAAGACTTTATAGAGAATATAGAATATATATCACAGACGGTTTCATCTACAAAGCGTCTGTGATACATCAGCTATCACAGACGGATTTATCTACAAACCATCTGTGATACATGAGCTATCACAGACGGTTCTGAGTTAATAACCATCTGTAATAGTCTGCTTCACAGACGGTTCGAAAACCGTCTGTAATGACCTCATGTCATTACTGACCCATAAACTCAGACGGCTCAAGAAACCGTTTGTGATGACGTCTTTGAACCGTCTATAAAGACCTTTTCTGTAGTAATGAGAACTAACTGTGCAAAAGTGATGTGAGTATGTATCGTAAAACGAAGTGATGACAACTAAGATTTTTTTTCTAAATAAACCATTTATTGAAAAAAAAATTACACAAACAAACCACGTTTTAATATTTTTACAAAAAATAACCCACAATCGACGGGTCACCGCACGACAACGCCAAATCGCTCGGTGGCCCAACGATTGGTTGATGTGGGAGGCGGTGAGCGCGGCAACGCGACTAAGGCCACGTGTATCGATCATGGTGGTGGCACGGTGAAGTCGTCTTGGGCATAATCCACGGCGAACACGGTGAGTAAAGTAATTTAAATAAACTTATATTTAATTTTACAAAATTAAATGCTTTGAAGGGTTGTTTGTGAATAGTTGCAAATGGTAAAAAAAACTGGATGTTCACCCTTTTAAGTTTGTAAGTAAATCATATTTTAATTGTTTATGAATAGTTGTTAGTGGTAAAAAACATGTGGTTGTTTGTAAATAAATCATGTTTTAACCATTTTACGTGGATGTTTACCCTTTTAAGTTTTTATACAAATAACCCAAAATTTGGCAAAATATTTCGTATACTTCCGTTTGAGCGAGACGAGAATGGAGCAACGAAGATGAGATTGCAAGCCCGACATAACATTTGACCATGAAGGTCTGAATTACAAGGCTCGTAGGGTCTGGTTAGGTGCATATATATACTCTTGACTATTCCTATGGTACAAATGGCTACATGCACGAGCCTGCGACCCGAACTATAGCTACGATACGTCTTTTGGAAAGGAAAATACTTTATTGATGAAAATCAACTCAGGCTTGTGGACATACGTCATACTCCCCCTTGCGGGTGCGGGGTGCCCAGTACTCGGCCTAAAGGTCTTTTTTGGGCTTGTCCTCGTCCTGAACAATCTTCAGTGCAACAGGGGCATCTAGGACCATCAGTGCCTTTCCTTGTCTTCCCTACTCCTGGTTGAGTAAGGTTTCCAACGGGTAAAGCTCTCAGGCACAACTGCCTAGTTCAACATGTATTTCTGCTGAATGAATGTCTTGTCGTACTTCCCTGGGCTGTCGATCCATTAGAAGAAGTAGCAACGCTCCGATGGCTACTATGCATGGATAAAGTCAGCGATATTTAAAATGAAACGTGCAATGTGACATATCGATGTATGACATTCACTTACACGGCAATCCCCGCACATGTAGTAAGCATACGTGGCGAAACTAGGATGTGTAGATTGAATGATCCATGTCGAGTTACTACAGTCGCACTACGGGCGTGAAGATACTGGAGCATCCTTGCAAGAACTATTAGGGTATGTCCATGCCTTCTTGACAGCTTATTTCCGCTTCCGGAGCATCTCCCTGTAGTCCAACATCCCCAATCGGGCGAAGTGACCTATTGTACCTCTCTTTTCCTCTACCTCTCTTCTCCCTCTCCTCCCATGTTTTCCAAACTAGCTCGAATGAAGTCTTGTCCGTACTGGTGGAGTATGCCCTAGTTTTATATGCGGTTAGGGTGTAGCATCGAGGGAGTAAATTTTGGTGAATCGTAGCCACTCGCATCCGCCAAAAGGAATTTTTGGGTACAGGATAGCTCAACGGGTTGTCAATTTGCAAGGAAAAGCTGGTGCGACTTGCCAACTTAGACTAAAAAGATGGCATTGTATGGACACTTCGGCCTAAAAAGTGAAGGAACAATTTATAGGCCCTCTCAAACGTGAGTGATGGACTTGACAGATATACACCGTGCTAAAACCAGGGTCTAGCCATTTCAATTTGAAAAGCAAATGGCAGAGTGTTGCTACTTCGGTTTGAGAAGCATCGGTCGGAGTGTTGTCTATTCGATGTGAAATGGAGCCAACATGATGTTGTCAATTCTCACCGAGTAGGAGAGGATGTCTAGCTAATAGTAACCCCTTATGTCGTGGTGCTAACTAGGGGAAAGGAGCTAGAATTGAGTAGCATGCCCCTCTCTCGTGTTGCTGACTGGAGGAGGTAGGACCGAGAATTACGTTGCATGCCCCATCGTCGTGGTGCTGACTGAGGGACCCAAGCGCCACAAGAAATGGTGTAACATGTAGAATTTTAAAGCATACAATATTACAACAATCCCATCATCTACAATGATACTAAGGTGCAAATAAAAGACAAACCACACACAGTACAAATGATATACCTGTTCATCTCCCCCTCTCCCTGTCCACGCCCTTGACCCTATCCCTATCCTTGTTGATAGGCCTGCTTGGGCCAACGGGCCCCTACTGGTTGTTGTCTAGGTCCTGATGGGCTCCACCGCTCGGGTGCTCGGACGACCCTATCTCCAAGTGGCGCAACAGGAGCAGGAGTGGTGTACAAATCCATAACCTGTGTGGATTGCGTCTCGAGCATTGCGCTGAATAGCTGTGAACCTGTAAGCACGTCGGGGTGTACACCCGGGTCATCGTCGAGGTAGTCCTCCATTTCACATTGTCGCAGGGATGCTTGTACCGGGGGTGCTGACACATGCGTACCTGCTTTGCAAAAAATAGTAAGTGTTAAACACTCGATGCATTTGTAAGTTTTCAATCATGGCAAAACCAAAAGTGATGGTAGTAAGTACCCGGTGTGGGCTTCATCGTCAGAGGGGCCCATGATGAGAATGTCAATGTTGTGTGAGGTGCCCACTGAGACGTTTGTGGACCTGCGATGTGAGATGCAAGTTTGGTTATTTGTGATAATATACATCACATTATGCCCATATTCCCACTGGGAATCATGGCCATCACTCACAACCAGGCCCCCTAGGTCATGTCTATTCCAAGCATCAGGCACCGACGCATCGGGGACATCATCATCATCCGAACAGTTGTCATCCTCCTCGTCCTCTTCCAATGGTAGTTATTCAACCCTGGTGTTGATGATCGAGTCGCCGATCTTACGAAATAAACAGAGAAAAATGACAAATAGTTCTTGGGAAAGAATGGGATTGCTCTTTATTGCAATGAACTGGATCCTTTACAAGAGGTGCCTTCGACCAGGCAGTGGACTATCCCTAATTGCACTTGGTGTAAGGAATACTATGCTATTGCGGTTGTAGATCGTGTCTAGATCTTGCTTGCTTGCTTGAATTAGATGTCTTGTCCTCCGGTTATCTTCTCCTTTAAATAACTGGCGAAGTGGTGGCAGTTATCACTAGAAGAGGCGTCCTCTAGAAGTGTCGCATCCAGTCGGAGGAACGGTGGCAGTTGGTAAAAGTCCAACTGACCATCGGTTGATGTCAGCAGGAGAATAACCATATGATGGTTATTGTCAGTGACTTAGGGTTGAAAATGTCGTGCGGTTTGGAGTAAATAAGACATGTGCTCCATTCTTCACACGGGAGGAATATACTTGGAACCAGGTCCAAGTGCTAGTTCAAAGCTTCTACGAGTAGTCATCTGGTCGGGTAGCAGGTATAAGACCTCTCCGACCAGGGTACCCTTAAAGTAACCTCTGGAATCCTCATGACCAGGGGTCATTAGCCTTAGGGGTTACAACCACGAAGGACACGCGGTCTTTAATTAATTATTAAAGTAATATTTAGAGATTTTAATTATCGTCAACTAGCCCCTGAACTTTAAATGAATGTGAAACCTTCTCCGATGAAATCGTATCGGGCAGGCCCTCATTTAATAACGTAAAAAATGAGGCAGTCTGTATTCACTTTAAAGTTGAGGAACCGTCTGGGAAATCGAACATGTTTTCTGTCGGTTGGACTTTGGGTAACTCTCGATTGCAGTTAATACTGGTGTGGCTATAAAATCCGCATTACGCACATCTTTAGGGCTTTTATGCTCTCTGGTTTTCCTTCATACTTTCACAAGAGATCTCCTCTGACCTTCTCTTATTGTTTCGCCAAAAACCTCTTTGACCTCCGTTCATCATTTTGTCCAAAATCCAATCATGTCGGACTCAATTACCAAATGGTCCAAAATCCAATCATGTCGGACTCAATTACCAAATGGTTGGTTTTCGATCTGAGCACGAAGAGGCTCGAGGCTTTGGAAAAGATTGAGATGCTCTCAGACAAGAATCTAATTTCTTGAAGATCAGTGGCCGGAGAGCACTTCCCGAGCAGCGAAGATGGAGAAATCTATGTCTTTCTCGCCTACATTGAGTGTGGATTCAGGTTGCCAGAACACAAATTCCTCTCTAAGGTTATCGAGTACTATGAAGTCGAATTAGTGAACTTGCCCCCCCCAACTCAATTGCCAACATCAGCATCTTCATCTACCTCTGTGAGGCGTACCCCGGGATCTGACCAAATCTGAAGGTCTTCAGGTACTTCTACAAGATGGCGTGGTCAGGGAAGTTAGCAGCCGGACCTGGGGAGTGCTCGCTACGCCTCCACAACGGGAGGGCTGATGAGTACATCCGAATGTACTCAAAGTCTTCGTGGTCGTCATGGCAGACGAGTTGGTTCTACATGGCGGTCACGAAGGATGACTGCCTCTGTTTCGTCGGCAAAGTGGCGAGCAAGAATCCAAACTGGAGATCCTGCACAGAGAAGATGGGAAAGGTCGGAAGATGGATTGAAGCTCTCAAAGACCTAAGCGCCATGGGCATGACTTCTTGGTACGTGGTGAGGGACTTTTCTAAACTCCAGATAAGTCCCTTGAAGTTTCGAGTACATTCTATGCTCTGGTACATTGGTCATGATGACGCGGCCAAGGATTGTAGGGAAGGTAAGTTTTGAAAAATCTCGATCGGTATGGTTTATTCAGTTGATTATTTTGTAACCTTGGAAATTCTTTATTCTTCTGAAGCCCTTTCCCCTGATGAAGTTAGAGAGCGGATCAAGAGGATCTCCGCTGGGGAGCCTGATGTCAAGGCTGCTTTTCCCCGTATATTGGTTGTTGTCTCTAATGAAGAGAGAATAAAGAGACTTAAGGTAAATAATACTTTTTTCCTCATCTTTTATCCATATCCTCCGATCGATATATAACTTTGCTTGAATATGCAGGCGGTCGGGTTGAGAGAAAAAGAGTCCAGCGAGGGCTCGACTCCAACGGTTGTTCCGACTGACTCTTGCTCGACGACCACACAAGACGATGGTCTCTCAGAGTTAAAAAGAGCATAGAAAAGGAGGATATATTCTTAGATGGAAAATTTCATCACCTAAATAAGCTTGATTTGTTATTCAGGTGGAAAAGAAGAAGGACCCGCAACCCGTAGCTGCGGAGGTCGTAAGCCCTGGAGTGGTCACGCACGACCAGGCAGTTGCTATCGAAGCAACAGTTCCGAAGGTCAACGAAGACACCATCTCCAACTGGGTGATCACAGATCTCATCCTCAACCGACTGGTCGAGGATATTTCTTCTGACCTCCGATCGAAGGAAGTTGGGGGTCGAACCAGGCCTACCGATTCAGAATCGGTAAATTGGTTGAAAAGAAAAGAAAGGCCAGCGCTGTGGACTTTGCTCCAAGGCATTTCAAGATAAAAACCAAAAAGACGACCAAGTATGTAGACATGAAAAAAACTTATGTAAATCCACACCTTTAATGTTTCCGGTATTCTAGAATCTTGAAATTTTCTTTTTTCTGTCTTCATAGGTCCTCTGGTGTTCCGGTTGTTTCTGATCAGAGCACCCCACAGGGGAAAACTCTTAAGGAAAATATGGTTGAGCCAGCCCCCGAGCAGGTGGCGGTACCAGCGCCTGCTCAGGAACCTGTGGCGGCTCCGACCATGCCTCTAGAGGTCCAAAAAGAGTCTTAGTAGGTCCCGACCTCTGCTGAGACCATTCCAGAAAGGATTTCTTCGCTGTTGAAGAAGTCCCCTAACTACCCTCGGATCTTCAATGACGAGGATCTCGACGAGGCTTGGAGGAAAATATCGGATCGTCAAGCAGAGACGAGTCCTGATACTGTTTTCACTAAATACAATGACATGGCGATCTAGGTAAGCACCTATGACCACTTTTATAGCCTTTTCCTTAAAGTTTATCAGAAAAACTCAAAGAAATTCGCTATTTTCGTAGCATATGGTGGAGAATTTCGCTGTGGTTGGAGGACTGACTCAGCGGATAAAACTCTTGGAATAGAAAAACTCCGAATTAGAAAGTAAGTACTTTCCTCTTGACTTCTCCTCTTCCTCCTTGTTATCTCGTCCCTCTTCTGTTAATTGACTCCTCCCTTTACCATATTTGACAGATTCGGAGAAAGTAAAAAAAGAGGTTATGGCTAAAGAAGCTATAATAGCCAAGCTTGAAGAAGAATGCCAAGCCAAGAACTGGTCGATCGAATACTTGATGACCAGGCACAAGGAAGTTATTGAAACTTACGAGAAGAAGAATCAAGGTAACCAGTCGTAGACTTGACCAGTGTACTATTTGTTCTAATTATATGTATTTATCCTTGGTCTACTCGTGCAGAGTAAACTCAAAAATTAAAAAGTGCAGAAAAAGCTCTAGAGTTTGAGCGTGGCAAAGAGGCAGAACTCAGGAAGAGTCTTGAAGAGAAGGTCAAGGCTTTCAATAAAATGCTCTTCACCATAGGATTGGGATCAAGTCTGCCCATCTTAAAAGATTCAATTGAGAAGATGAATTACCTTGGCCTTCAACTTGAAGATCTCAAAAGCCTGCTCGAAACAACTCAGAGCAACCACATGCGTACTATGAAGAATGCCATTGCGGATGGAGTTACCTTTGCTGTAGCAAAGCTTAAGGCCTTCGACCCCTTCCTTAACTTTCAAGCCCTTGAAGGAGACTCCAGTTGCTCGGAAGATGATGCTGTTGGAAATATTCCCTAGAGGCAATCATAGAGATGATTATATTTCATTATGTTCATAACATTGAATAATATGGTATCTTGTTCCTAAAATATTATTGTTAATATTTATTATCAAGTATGTGACTTGATTGTGAAACTCTATATTTCTGTGATGATTATTCTTAAACGTTCCCTGGTCAGAAATATATGAGAACACATATGAATAGACTAGCATATGTATTGGTTGATGACTATGTTTCACAGGTCATGGATATGGAGATATCAAACCAATAATATGGACACATGTTAGAGAACATGGTGTTGGATAAGACCCACCTTGAAACACTATTGAGATTGTTATGATTCTATGTGTCGTTAGTTGGTCTCAAGCAATGATGATGTATAATCCTTAGACCTGAGATCAGCATGGTTTCCTATATGTGTAATAGCACTCTTAGGGGTTGCCAATCGCTCACTACTACAAAACAAGCTATAGAAGACGCCTCATCACAGACGGTTCCTTTGGGCCGCTGCGTGACGAAATTATCACTGAGCGATTCCGGTCATCATGGCGGTTATTGTTAATAATCGTGCAGGAAGTATCCTGACAGTTCTATTTACAAACCGTCTGTGATGTCTCTGTATATCATAGTAAAATCAAAGAGTAAGGAAAATCCAAGCCATGGTAAAATCGAAGTCACAGACGGATTTTAATACAAACCGTCTGTGATGAGATACTTATCACAGACGGTTCGTATTAAGAACCGTCTATGATGAGATACTTATCACAGACGGTTTGTCATACGAACCGTCTGTGATATGTCATCACAGACGGTTTTTGATACGAACCGTTTGTGATTCGCAACGTGGGAGTTCGAAAATTTGAACGCGTGCACGGGAGGCAAAATATTTTGGCGTTCTCCTTAAATATCCCAACGGCGGGAGGCCACCCCAGCCTTGTCTTCCATGGGGAGGGTGTCGGGACCCGAAAATACATCTCAGGAACCCTCTGTGTATGCTGAACTAGTCCCAGATTAGTAGCTAGCTCACACAGGAAACAATGATGAAATACCATCTATTTATTCGATTTAACTAAAAAGATCTCAGAATACAAATAATAATAATAACTGGACCTTATGGTCAACGTTTAATTAACATGCCACGCAAGGCTAAAGAAACAAATAAACTCTTGCAGCGGAACAAAACTCTTCAAAAGGCCAATCAACATGCCCACAGGCAATCGAGTGGAGAACGCATCCTAATCCGCAAAACCTTCATGATCCACCTGGGCGAAGAACTCATGTGCAGCTTGGTATTCTTCAACTACTGATCAACCAGAGGGCACAAGCTATGAGTACTTTTGAATGTACTTAACAAACCGTAGGGAAATGTAATGCAAATAGTATTCATGCATGGCTTGACAAGGTTAGCTGTATGGTTCTTTTGCGTAAATATTCTGATAAATACAATAAATAGATTGAAATCGTGAGTTGAAAACAATAATAAATAATTAAACAATTTCTTTGAAGCAACTAGTGAACTTCCCATCCGCTTCCCAACCAAACCAAACATAAGTGAATCCACTATTCACCCATCGACACAACCCACCAAGTGAATTACATGTTCACCAAACAAACATTATATTCATCAAGTGAACATCTCATTCACACTCCGACTCATTTTAGAAGAAACTCTATCTCCCGTGTGAAATCCCCGGACATGTCCATAACCGAGGACGCGGCTATTCGAATAGATCAATTAACACTCTGTAGAGGTTGTACACTTTACTCACAAGATATAACCAGTGTAGCGATCACCAGTCATAACAAAACCTTTCAGAGGTTTCATCTCAACAATTGACTCTCCCGTTATACCTACAGCCATCCAAAAGCTCATCGTGGTTGACGTACAACGTTGGACCTGGAGACAGTGAAAATGCCGCCCATAGATGTGACCTTAGAAACGGATACACACCTCCACCCAAATACGGCCTGAGTAGTCAAAAGCCAAAACTCAACAACCTACTTGGTTAGGCCCATCCCATACCAGGCATGTGGTTGTACGAAAAGGCCCAGTTCAATGGCGCACAAGATTAAGTCCTTAGCAAGCTACTCAGGCGAGAACTACCACAAACCCACATCGTGTAGAAACACCACCACTATCCACCAACTACTCGCCTGAGCGAAAACAGTTTTGTTTAACCAAGACCAATGACACACCCAGTCATGGTACACAAATTTTAACAAGAGTGGCTCACCACCACGATTCTATATTTCATTAAGTCAAGATTAATCATTATGACACATGTGATGATGAACCATCGTAACTAAGCTTGACTAAGCATCTATACGATATCCATGTTGGTGATATAAATATGTCCACCTAAAATTATCCAGGCTAGGTTGACAAAGGATTCATGGCATTCAATTAACCAAGGGAGGCATAATGACAATAGGTAATAACTAAACCCAAAACAATTTATATAAAGATAGCATGCAGTTGTATAAAACAATATACTTTTAAAAGCATAGGTTCAATATGATCAAAGGACTACGGCTCGCCTTGGAATAAATCTTGAGATTGATCCTGATCTTGGTAGACTCCTCCTTGCTCAAAGCTTCCCAAAGTATCAACGTCTAATCGCAAACAAAGCAAATAAACTAAATAAATAAATAATAGAGGTAGAACAAACTCCAAAAATTAAATAAAAATCTCAAATAAATAGATCTTGAATTTAGATGAATTTAGGAATTTGAATGGACGGAATCGGAGTTTGGATGCAAAAGATATGGGCTTTGGAAGATTGAATCTAAAAGAAACCCTAATTCTGGAATTACCCGAATTATTTCTTAATAGAAAAATCCGGATTTACGACGTGGCGCTGACGTCAACGAGGGACGATCGGACTGGGTGAAACGACTGACCGGTGGGGCCCATGAGTCGGTGGCTAGGCTCACGGTGGACCGCGTTCACCGAGCCGGGTGTTCGGGTTGGATCTGGATCGCCACGCGGCAGTACGACGGGCTCCACGCGAGGTGGTGAGTGGCGATGATGTGGCCGACCGCAAGGTCGGTGATGTCGCGTTCGGTGAGGGCTCTGGACCGTGACAACAACGGCGGCGGTCAAAGAAATGACGGTGAGTGCATGCAATAGGTAAAGCTCGCTATTGCGCTCACATCAGTACACTTTTTGGCCCTGGAGGTCGACGAGGATCACCGGAGTTTGCGACGGAGCGGAGGACGACGGTCGGCTTTTGTCGGGAACGGCAATCAGAGGCGCTCCGGGGTCACGGAGAGAGGCACGATGTAACAGCCCAAAGTTCTGTTACCAATTTAAATTTATTAAAGTTATTATTTATTGGATTTTCTAAAATTTGAAAGAGTTTGTTTGATTTATTTAAAATTCTAAAGATTTAAAAGTCAAAAATAAAATTTATTAAAATTTTAAAGTTTTATTTGAGTTAAAGTGAAAATAAAAATTAAATTAATTTTGAGAATTTTCTGAAATTTTAAAAGCTTTTTCCTAAATGTTTTAAAGCCAAAATAATTTATTTGCAAAATTAATAGCCAACTTAAAGTTGGAAATAATTTTATTAAGTTCAAATCAACTCTAGGAATTTCTGTGAATTTTTATAGAATTTTTGGACTTATTTTGCTATTTTCTAAACCTTTCTTGAATTAATCGATTATTTAAAATGGAAAAATCATTTTAATAATTAAGACCTTCTCGGCCTAAACTCTTGCCCCAACCTCTCCTCACCGCAGCAACCGCCCACTCCTCCCTTTCACCCCACTTTGCACCTCTCTTCCTTTCACCCCACCTCCCCCTTCTCTTCACCGTCGGATTGAAATCCGACGGTCCACAAGCGCCCACGCCGCACGGCCTTTCCTGGCCGTTGGATGCAAATCCAACCGGCCGCCTCCATCTTCCTCCCCCACCTTCTTCCCCACGTGCCTCCGCCATTTCCGCCCGCGTCAAGCTCGACGACCTCCCCGATCTCCACCTCCTCATGCTCCATTGCAGGCGTCTTGGCATCGACCCCACGACTCCAACCGCCCTCGCTCCCACCTTCTCCCCCTCTCCTCGCGTCGGTTAGCCCACGTCGCCGCGCAACCGCCGCCGCCACGATGCCGTGCCCGATCTCCTCCTCTCCTCCGCCCCGGCCCCTATAAAAGGGAGCACCGGGTGCGGCTTGATCTCCTCACCTCGCCGCCGCCACCCACTTGGCCTCTCCCCTCCCGGTTTCGCCGGAATTCGAGTTTGAAGCTTCTCCGGCCGGGCGCCTTTCTTCCCCGATTCCGGCGCCGACTTTGCCTCCTCGCCGCCGCCGCCTGTACCTTCGGCATCGCCACGACGACGCCGCCCCGTCGCGATCCTCCCGGCACGAGACTCCGCGGAGTGCCGCCACCACATCGCCAAGACCGCGACCGCCTTGCATGCCGCCAAAACTCCCGCCCGGCCTTAGAGCATGCACGACGCCGCAGCAGTGAGCCCCAGATTCAGCGTCCTCCCTTCTGTTGGTGCCATCACCGGTCGCCGACGAGCAACCAATCGCCGGCGAGCGTAGTCCCGTGCTGTGCCGGCCTTGTGCCGACGTGGCTCGCCCACGTAGGCGATATGTGGCACCATGTCAGCGCCACATCACCCTCCCCGCTCGCGTGTCCGCCCACGTGGCACGCCCGCGTGGCCGATCCATTCCCCCCTCAGCCTCAAACACCATGGACTTAGTCCACATGAGCCGTGAGACCGACATGTGGGCCCGACATGGCGGAATTCGTTTTTATTCTTTTAAACTCCGAAAATCAGGGCTGACGTCACCATGCGCAATAATTAGAATTTTCTATAGAAAAATAATTCGGGAAATTGGTTAAATAACAGATTTAGGTTTAAATTTGTAAAATTCATAACTTTTACATCTTAGCTCCAAATTAGATGATTCAAGTTGCTAAAATCTTAGAAAATTATTGTCTAACTAAATGAAATATAAGTATTCAATTTGGAGTTCAGTTTAGTCTTGTTTTAGAATTTAAAATGCATTTAAATTCCAAATTTAGATCAAAATTTGTAAAATTCATATCTTTTGATTCCTAACTCCAAATTAAGTGAATTAAATTTCTAAAATTTTATAAAATGATTATCTAGCTTAATAAATTAAAATTAGTTTATTTGGAATTAGTTTAAATTGTCATTTTGAAGTTGAAACTATTTAAATTGCAAATTTAGGATTTAAACTTGTAAAATTCATACCTTTTGTTTCCTAAACTCCAATTTGAGTGTTTCAAGTTTCTAAAATTTTATAAAATTATTATCTAGCTAAATAAAATAGACTTATTTAGTTTTGCGTTAATTTGAATTGCCTTTTTGATTTGTTATTTGAATTTCGTTTGAATTTGGATCGTTTCGCGTATAGATTTAAGCGACTTGAGAGTCGAGTTTTCAACGTAGTTGGAGACCATATAAGAGGATTGATTTTGACTGTATGATCATCGTGGTTGTACACACAAACAACCTGGAGAGAGTGTCTGTGAGTACTAGGTGACCTGTTAAGGAAAACAACATCACCAAGCAAGGCAAGTTACACTTTGACCATGTTGCACCTACTATTTTAAAGTTATTTAATTCAATTTTTAAATTATTATTGCATGCATATTTCTATTCAAGTATTTCAAATTCCTGTTTTAACCATTAGATATTCCAACTGTCATTGTATGGCCAATTTGGATATTGACATGTCATTCCTTTGTCGCCACTAGATAAACTAGTATGGTAAAAACCCAGATGCTTAGCAAATGCTTAGACCATGATTACCAATTTTGGGGAGTTTAGCCAAATCATTTCAAATGGATTAAAAAATTTGAATCTATGGTATTGTTTTACCATGGAAGCTTATTAAAGGTGGTTTTACTAAATAAAATTTAAAAATGGTTTAGACTTGGGCGAAACGGATGAATGGTGGGTGCAGGTTTATGCACGGGTTTAATCTGGTTAGGATTAAAACCCAGGGTTTGTTTTGAAAGACGCCCAAGTCAATTAAGGACCGGTCTTTGAGCGTTCCTTTGCTATGCCTTACCGTACCACCACACGTCTTGTATGGGCAAGACCTGGCTTATTAATTTGGGATACCTCGTAGATATTCGTGCCATTTGTATGAGTGGGTGTCGTTAGACTATAGTCCCACCTGGCGCAAGAGGGGGCCCTGAACCTGCGGATGGTTAGTCCAAAGGGGGCGAAACCTTAGCGGGCATGAGTACTGTGAGGCGATCATTATAACGGCCTTGTGATAATTGCTTTGTCACACGCCTTAGGAAGCGTGGATTGGCCGACTCAAAGAGCAAATTATCTCGTGTGGGTAAAGCCGCATGCAGACTCTGCAGAGTAGAAAACTATTGAATAGCCGTGTCATGCGTCATGGACATGCTAGCAAAGCCACTCAAAGTTAGACTTGGAATTTGTTTTAAAGAGACTTTATCAATGGTTTATCCAAATGGGAATTGGGCGGTTAGCCATGTGATAGGAGGATATCCTTCACCATTCATGCGTGAATGTTATCGACTATAAAATTGATTTAGAAAATGAATTTTAGTTATTGTGTAAACTGCTTTGGAACTTAGTACAAGTATTTAAAAGAAATCTTTGATTTATGCAAATTCAACCAATAAGCCATCCTTTGTTACATCCATGTATGCATGTCATTCATTACTTGACGGTGTAACTTGCGAGCACGGTAGTTGTGCTCAAACTTGCTTTATTGCAAACAAATTTGAGAGGAGAAGAACTTTGCTACGGTGTGGATCTCGGCGACTAGGCCGCTTCCTAGTCGATTGCACGTGGCGGTTAATCGGACTCTACTACATCTTCTTCGCCTTCCATTGTGTTTATTTTATTGTTGGCCTGTAAGCTTCCTTTGTAATCAACTCTGTTGTTATTTATTAATAAAGTTGTGATATGATTTTGTTACCATATTTGTTTACTGTGTGAACTAGCTACTGATCATGGGACTAGTTCAGAAATACACAGAGGATTCGGGCGTATTAATCCCGGGTCTTACACACGAGGTAGCGGTTGCGACGAGGATGACGACGGCATACTCCACGTGGGCGGAGTACCGACGGCGGTGGCAGAATTCGAGTTCTTAGGGTTTCGGTGAAGAACCCTAAAGCTCGATTAGCGGCGGCTCAGATTGATCTAAGGCGAAATTGAGCTGGGGTTTGGGTTGAGGGCGTTCTCGCGATCCCGGGGTGCCTATTTATTGGGCTCGGGCGAGGCTAGGGGGCGTGCTGGCGGCGGAGACCTAAACAAGCCCAAGATGAACTCGAGCGATTCTCGGAGATTGAAGCGGAATCGGGAGGAGATAAGAGATAGGATTAGTTGCGGGGAGATAGAGGATTCAAATGCCAAGATCAGCGCGGGATTCACGGGTCATTCAGCTATTGTCGGGCAGAGCTTCTAGAAGCTCTCATGGCGGACGCGAGCAGGACTCCACGAGGACGACGACGCGGTGAGACAACGAAGCAGCGGGCCCCACATGGCAGAGCGATAGCGCGACGAAAGGCTGTGAAATTCAAGTAAGGAAGGGCCGAGCAGTGGGTCAAGAAAGGAAATCGGGCCGTATAGGAGCGAGCCGGTTCAGAACAGGAAGCGGGTTTCGGCCCAAAGAGAATCCGAGATTTATTAATAGTTTTTCTTTTTAGAAAATAGCAATAACTCCAAATACAACTTAGAAAATAGCAAATGAACTTAGAAAAATTTTAGAAAACTCCAGAAAATATATCCAAGCTCATAGAATCCAAATAAAATAATTTTTGATAATAGTTGATGTTGACATTAATCACATTAAATTGTTTTTGAACTCTGAAAATTCCCATTAAGCTTTAACTTTACCAGAAAAATTCAAATGGTTATTTTTCTTTTAAAACTTTAAAACAGACCAAATTTTTGGGATGTTACAGAGGGTGAGTGGTACTTCTTCAGCCCCGGGACCGCAAGTATCCCAACCGCGTCTGCCCCAACCGTGCCACCGGCTCCGGCTACTAGAAGGCCTCCGCCTTGTGCCTGGGCTTGGTCCCTCCTCATGGCTTCGTTCCCCCTCCCCTTGTTGGTTATATTGGTTTGTACGTGCAATCTTTATTTATTCATTTTGATTTGTGATGCTAGTTATGCATGCATGGTGAGGCGTTGGAGGTGGACTATCATGGCTTACTGAGGTACAGTACTACTCCCCTCTATATATTCTCTACCCTTTGCTCTGCGATGTGGGAATGCATGATGATATGGGCTATTGTTAGTGTTCTGATGGAATGGGTTGGTTCACCTAGTTGGTTCGGCTGAGGCCAAAATAATAGTGGGAGGGGAAAGATGGTGAGTACCTTGCTTGGTCAGATTTGGATGGTGATGGGGGTGTTCTTGATGATGGTGCTGTGGTGATGGGGGTGTTCTTTGGTGTACTCACCGCATCTGCATATATACGATCTTCTTCCCTCTTTTTTTCAACTACGTGCGCGTGCAGGTTTGAGCAGCAGCAAGCAATCCAATTTTTTTTGCAGTGAAAATAGCTATCACAGACGATTCTTATTCAGAACCGTCTGTGAAAATAGTTATCACAGACGATTCTTATTCAGAACCGTCTGTGAAAATAGACTATCACATACGGTTCTAAACAAGAACCGTCTGTGATAGTCTATTTCATAGACGGTTCTATTTTCACAGACGGTTTTAAAACCGTCTGTGATAACCGTCTGTTATCACGACGCGCGCCATCTGAGCGGTTCACAAAATAAATGCGTGATGACGGTTTAGAACCGTCTGTGATGACGTTTTTGTAGGGATACGGGTAGGCTACGATAGCAATAATTCAAAATTTCTACCACATAAACCAGGAAGCCAAGCAAGAAGATGATCACAGATCGTTACCACTAGACGCGCAGAGCAGCGGAAGAAGCGTCGGGCGACTGGTCCAGCAGCGCGTCGATGTACTGGTCATAGTCGAACGTCCAACGTCAAGCACGTTGATGCAGTGGTCGTAGTCGATCGTCCAACGTCCTCGCGAGTCGATCATCTCCTCCAGTACCTCTGTAGTTCCTTGCGAAGATCGCGGATCGTCCTCAAGCGCAACAACATAGAAGTGCCTCTATGGTATCCACACGTCCATGGAAGGAACAACCGTACGCCGGTGTGCTAGCACCAAGTCGCACGGCAAGGCTCTCAAGAAGATGGCGGCTAGGGTTTCGGAAGAGCAACTCACGTCAACCCCTCTTTATCCCAACAGCCTAATGCATCTCCTTATATAGTGCCCGTAATGGATCCTATCCGAATACGCTTTATGAATCGTATCCGTACTGGTTTGTTCCAACCCGTTAAGTGTGTGACCCGTTAGGTTCATGCGTAGTTCGGTTGTGACTCGGAAACCCTTTCCGACCACGAGTCATAGCGGTTCCTAGCAGGACATAACGATTCCCGAATACACACAAATTATATCGGACGAACCTTAATGTAATATGATCTACGACCAGGTCCTCATCACTTACGACCAGGTCCTATCTCTATACGACCAGTTTGTATTTGGTCACGACCAGCTCGTAACTCCTTACGACTTGGTTTCGACCACTCTGTGATTACGTTCGACCGCCCTCGACCAGCTCGTAGATCCATACGACGATCATGAATCGGTCGAACTAACCTTTCTCATGTATTCTCCCTTTGCCCCACGATATCTGGTTGAATCATAGATGAGATGTTGTGTCATCCATGGACTGTTCAATACTTTCTCGATCGAGTATCGGATAACCTTATGTGGTCGAACTCTTCGACCACCAGTGGCATGGCCATGCACTTTCTTTATCCGACCACTTGAGGGGCCCAGATATCTCTCCTATTATGTTAGGAGGGCAAATCCCATATCCCACCACCACATCCTCTCAATGTTTTATAGCATACCCAAAAGCTACCTTTATAACTACCCGATTCTAGTAGCGTTTGGCAACCCCTAAAAGTGCTATTACACATGTAGGAAACCATGCTGATCTCAGGTCTAAGGATTATACATCATCATTGCTTGAGACCAACTAATGACACATAGAATCATAACAATATCAATAGTGTCTCAAGGTGGGTCTTATCCAACACCATGTTCTCTAACATGTGTTCACATTATCGATTCGATATCTCTATATCTATGACCGTGAAACATGATCATCAATCAATACATGTCTTTGGTCGTAGAGTTACTAGTGTTCCACCAAAGGACTTTCGACTGGGATACCTTTTAGAACGACATCATCATAAGTTAAAAGAGCTTCACCAACAAGTCACATACTCGTTAATCTTCATAACTGATGATTCATTCAAGGAACAAGATAACATATTATCAAATATTGTGAACATAATGAAATATAATCATCTCTATGATTGCCTCTAGGGCATATTTCCAACAGTTTTGTGTAGTAGTGGCTACTCGTAACTGGGTAGTTATAAAGGTAGTTTTCGGGTATGCTCTGAAACATGCGGAGAAATATGACTGGTCGGATATGGGATTTGCCCCTCCTAACATAACAAGAGAGATGTCTCTGGGCCCCTCGTTGTGGTCGGATAAAGTAAGTGCATGGCCATGCCACTAGTGGTCGAAATGTTCGACCACGTGAAGTTATCCAACACTCGATCGAGAAAGTATTGAACAGTCCATGGATGACACAACATCTCACATGGAGTTCAACTAGATATCATGAGGCAAAGGGAGAATACACGAGTAGGTCGCTTAGTTCGATCAGTTATGGACTGGTCGTATGAAGATATGACCTGGTCGTAAGTGATGAGAGCCTAGTCGTAGATCATATTGCATTAAGGTTCGTCCGATATAATTTGTGTGTATTTAGGAATCGCTATGTTCTACTAGGAACCGCTAACGACTTGTGGTCGAAAAGGGTTTCCGAGTCACAATCGATTACTCATAAACCTAATGGGTCACACACTTAACGGGTTGGAACAAAACGTGTTCGGATAGGATCCGTCATGTGCACTATATAAGGAGATGTTTGAGGCTATTGAGAAACAGATGAGTTAACGTGAGTTGCTCCATCAAAACCCTAGTCGCCATCTTCTTGGGAGCTTTGTCGTGCGACTTGGTGCTAGCACACCGGCGTACGGTTGTTCCTTCCCTGGACGTGTGGATACCGTAGAGGCGCTACTGTGGTTGCTGTTGCGCTTGAGGACGATCCACGATCTTCATAAGGAACTACAAAGGTTGCTGGAGGAGACGATCGACTCGCGAGAACGCTGACTGATCTACTACGACCACTACATCGATGTGCTTGACACTAGATAATCGACTACGACCACTACATCGATGCGCTCTACGTTGGACCAGGCTGCTCCAACTCTTCTTCCACTGCTCTGTGCGTCTGATGGTAACGATCTGTGATCATCTACTTGTTTGGCTTCCTGGTTTATGTGGTAGAATTTTTGATTTGTTGCTATCGTAGCCTGCCCATATCCCTTCAGATGCAACCAAGATCTTCAAAGGATTAAGACCCTTCGGAATGAAGGTTTCTGAGGAGATGCAAGTCGGGTCTCCACCCGTAGCGACCAGTATGGTGGTCCCAAGAAGTAGATGGTTATAATAGTTAAATTGTAAATATAAAAACTTACCTTTTGTCATCAATAAAGTCTTTGTTTATCTTTTCAACTTTGCTGAATGCACATATATTTCCTAGCCCTCGACTACTTGTGTTAGTAGAAGAACTTACTAAAGAAGCAGTAGACCAAGAAAAAGAGCAAAAGCTACGACCATAGTACAAAGTATGTGCTGATTATGTTATAAAAATGATCTAATTAGCACTAGGAAATCAATTTGGTCGGAACCAGGATATGATTTCGACTAGCTTTAGATCTCTTTACATAATTGAAAATACTGTATAGTACATTTTGTGGTCGGAAGATGTTATAAGACTTATACCGATGGAAAGAAATCATGCAAAGATGTATGCGAAAATGATAAGTGGTCTCATCTATACACATTATCCAAACTGGTCATAAAAGTTGCTAAGGATTGAAGACATGATAGATACTTCACAAAACGTGTTCGCTCCCAAGTTTCGATTAGCAGCAAAGATTGTTAAAAAATGACCGTTGCTAGGAAACTCCTTCCAGTGGGATGGACCACATGCAGAGAGGAGATATTTCAACTAGGAGGCTTTCCGTGTCTCGACCAGTAGCCAAATAAGAGTAGAACAGAATGTTGAAATGAAGAAAATTAGTCTTCGAAGTCTTAAGCATGTAAGTAACTATATGTAATTGTTTGTGCTATGCTTCTTTACTTGTTTGTTTCTTTAAGAAAAGAGTGCATGGTCGCACGTGAGAGCCATTGTTGTGATGGTCACAACAAGGATGGCCTATGACGATTATGTCAAGGCCAAAAAAGTAAAAGAGATCCTTTTGGAATGATACCAAAGAGAATGTGTTCTTCTCTGACCAGTTAAACAACAATAGTATATGATCAGATAATGGATAACAGACATATAAACAATATCACTCGTCGAAAAGTAAAGAAAAAACGAATCTTTATTAATCAATGTTCCAAGAATATGACAAAACACGCCCGTCTAACATGGCTAGTCGTACTGAACCAGGTCTAGTGACTTTCCATTTGGGAGAAAGTTTGTTGCGATTTGCCTAGCTCTGAATTTTTCTGAGAACCAGGTCACCTATAGCTAAGCCACGAGGTTGCACCTTACGACCGTAGTATCTCCGCATGGCTTGTTGGTAAACTGCTAATCGTATCAAGGCTTGGTTCCATCGTTCTTCAAGGAAATTGATGTCGTCAAGTCTTCGTTGTGTCTAATCGTTCTCATCGAAACAATTAGTTCGAGCGAAGCCAATTTTTAGTTTCAGAGGAAGCATGACTTCAACACCGTAAACTAGAAAAAAATGGTATTTCACCGGTCGCACGACTGGTCGTGGTTCGAATGGCCCATAACACATAAGGAAGTTCTTGAACCCAAGCTCCTGACCATTTTGTTAACTAGTCGAGCAATCGGCGTTTCACTCATTGCATTATTATACCATTAGCTTGCTCGACTGCTTCGTTGCTCTGCGGATGAGCGACAGAAGTGAAATGTATCATGATACCTAGATCTTTGGAGAATTCCTAAAAATTTCCGCTACAGAACTAGGCACCGTTATCTGTGATTATACGGCTGGGTATGCCAAATCGTGTGATTAATTTTTTGTGAGGAACCTCTTAGCAGCCTCAGTTGTTGTTTTAAGGAAAAAGTCCGGTTTACTCCCTCGAACTATCAGAAAAGTCTGGTTTCCCCCTGAACTACAAAACCGGTAATTAACTCCCCAAACTTGTCAAATCCGGTCATTTAACACCCCATAGCGGTTTGGAGCGGTGGCTTTGCTGACGTGGCCAAATTCGGCCAACTCAGCGTATAACGTGGCGCACCCGGCCCATTTTCTCCTCCTCCCCCTCTCTCTGACTTGTAGGCCCCTCCAGTCAGCAGCTTCTTCCTTTGCTTCTTCCTCCTTGCTTCTTGTGCGGCGGTTCCTTTGCTTCTTCCTCCTGGCTTCTTGTGCGGCGGCAACAGTGGCGAGGACCTCCGGATCCACGACGAGCAGCTGGAGGAGAGGGCGGTGCCATGGGGAGACCTTGAGGAGGAAGCGACGCTGGGGGGAGGAGCACTTCTTCCTTTGCTTCTTCCTCCTGGCTTCTTGTGCAGCGGCAATGGCGGCGGGGACCTCCGGATCCACGACGAGCAACTAGAGGAGAGGGTGGTGCCATGGGGAGACCTTGAGGAGGAAGTGACGCTGGGGGGAGGAGCCGGAGGCGGCGCATGTGGCGGTGGGCGCGGCGTAGGAGCCCGGAGGAGAGGGCGGCGCTGTGGGGAGACCCTGGGGAGGAAGCAACGCCGGGGTGGAGGAGCCGGACGCGGCGCAGGTGGCGGTGGGCGCAGCGTAGGATCCCGGAGGAGAGGGCGACGCCGTGGGGAGACCCTGGGGAGGAAGCGATGCCGGGGGGGGAGTCGGCGGTGGAGGAGGACCCTGGCCACCTCGAACCACCCGCCTCCGCCTTCGTCGGGCCCATCGGGTCTTGCGGCTCACGGCCGACGCTGACCAGGTCCTTGGTGTAGAGCGCCGACTAGCCCACCAATGCCGCCACATGCACGATCGCCATCTCTCCTCCGCCTCGCCTCGCCTCCTCGTCGCAGTACATCCTCTCGATGGCGCTCTGCGCGTCCGTCCCGGCCCGACGCCTCCGTCCACTTCCACGCCACCGCCACCGCCGCCGATGCCCATCGTGCTTGTCGTCCCACCCATCCTCCTCCGCTTGGTCAGTGTTGTTCCGCCAGATCCAAAGAATGTGCTGGAGGCCCCCTCCGTTGTTTGTCGATGGTGGTTGTCACCGCCCCGGACGAGTTTATGAGGGAGAGGGAGAACCATTCCCATGGGAATGAGAGGAGAAGAAAGAAAGAAAATGAAGAAGATGGTGGCTTTCACGTCTCTCTCTTTCTCTCCAAGTCAGCAAAACCACTATCACATCAGTAAAACCGCCGCTTGAAACCGGTCTGAGGGGTTAAATGACTGGATTTGACAAGTTTGGGGGGTTAAATAACCGGTTCTGTAGTTCAGGAAGGAAACCAGACTTTTCTGATAGTTCGAGGGAGTAAACCGGACTTTTTTCTTGTTTTAACAACTGGCTCAACTTCTATCTATTTTGTGAATATATCAATAATTACAAAGAGGAATTTAAAGCCCTTGGGTGCGCTTGGGAAAGGTCCAAGAATGTATAGTCCACAGGTTGCAATAGGCCAAAAAGGAAAATTGTTTGCCGAGCTTGCGCCGGTTGATGTACTTGTCGACTATGAAATTGGCATTGTACGCACTTCGTCATGAGCTCTTTTGCATCATGAAGGGTAGTTGACCTGTAGTATCCTTGCCTAAAGGCTTTATCGACCAGTGTTCTGTAGGAATGATGTGCTCCACAGACTCTTCCATGTATGTCGGATAGCAACTTAATGCCATCCTTATGAGATACGCATCTCATCAACACTCTGTGAAATACCCGTTTGTAAAGGGTACTTTCGATCAGAGTGTGTGATTTGGCATTTTGAGCTATACGATCAGCTTCTACATCATCTTCAGGAATAATACCAGGTTGAAGATAAGTATAGATCGATGTCATCCAATTGCTACTGGGATCAAGCTGTGCGACCTCCAGTGGAGCATCTAAGTCCTCAGAATGCTCGGCCACTGAGGGTGAATCAAGTTGCTCGAGGAAAACTCCGAGCGGGACAGGTGACCTTGTGGAGGCCATCCGCGCCAACTGGTCTGCCAGAAAGTTTTTCTTTCTAGGAATATGTTGGATCTAGAAACCGATGAAGTGCCTTTTGAGTTTCCGTACTTCTGCCAAATAAGATGACATCTTGGTACTTGAGTATTGATACTCTTTCCCGACTTGATTCGCTACTAGTTGAGAATCGCCTTTCACTAGTAATCTATGAATCCCGAGCGCTCTGGCTGCTCGGAGTCCTGCCAGTAAACCTTTGTATTCTACCACATTGTTTGTAGCAGAAAAGTTTAGCTGAATGACGTATTTGATGTGTTCTCCAGTAGGGGATATCAATACAACTCCAGCTGTCAAGACTTTGAGCATCAAGGAACTGTCAAAGTACATTGTCCACTCATCACGGTGTTCGTACTTGGGCCCTTGGGTGGGTTTAGGGTTCGTCCATTCGGCAATGAATTCTGCTAAAGCCTAGGAATTGATTGCTGTTTGTGAGATGAAATAGAGTTCGAACGCCCCAAGCTCGACCACCCATTTTGCTATTCATCCTGATGATTCCCAATTTCTGAGAACTTGACCAAGGGGATATCCAGTAGGTACGATCACTCTGTAGGTCTGAAAGTAATGTCTTAGTTTCCTTGAAGCCATAAGGAGACCATATAGCGACTTTTGTACCTATAGATATCGTTCCTTTGGTCCATGTAAGACTTCGTTTACGTAATATACTAGTCATTGGATGTTGTCACGCTCAACGACCAGTACTGCACTAACCAATTGTGGCGTTGCAACCACGTATATCAGCAATATTTCTCCCGATCTTGGGGACACTAAGATTGGGGCACTCATAAGGTACTTCTTAAGCTCTTTAAAGGCATCATTTGCTTCTTTAGTCCATTTGAAACTTTCGTATTTCTGAAGAAGCTTGAAGAAAGGTAATCATTTTTCTCCTAACCGTGCTATGAAACGACTTAGTGCTGCCATATAGCCGGTTAGTTTTTGGACTTTTTTCTTTGTGGTCGGAGGCATCCGGTCGATATCTTTGCTGGGTTTGCCTCAATTCCTCTAGGCTTTCCAGAAGAAACTCCGAACACACACTTCTCTGGATTTAACTTAAGGTTATGTCTTATTAAGTTTTTGAAAGTCTTGGTTAGGTCGGAAATGTGGTCGCCAGCGTTGATGCTTTTCACAACCAAGTCATCAACGCAGGCTTCAAGATTTCGACCTATCTGAGGATTAAATGTTTTTTGCATTAACCTCTGAAAAGTCGCACCAACGTTTTTGGGACCAAATAACATCTTGACGTAACAGTAAGTTGCATATGGTGTGATGAAGGAAGTTTTCTCTTCATCATCTTTACTCATATTAATCTGGTGGTACCCTGAATACGCATCCAAAAACTTAACAACTCACACCCGTAAGCAGAGTTCACAAGTTAATCAATGCGTGGAAGGGGAAAGTCATCATTCGGACAAGCTTTATTAAGATCTATGAAGTCGATACATATTCGTCATTTACCATTGCTTTTTCTAACCATTACAGGATTGGTGAGCCACTCTAGGTGGTCAACTTCACGAATAAATCCAGCCTTGAGGAGCTTGTCGATCTCCGACTAGATTTCCTCCTTCCAATCAGGTGCGAAGCGCCTTAGCTTCTGCTTGATCGGTTTTTTGTTTGGTTGGAGAGCTAGCCTGTGCTCGATCACCTCCCTGGGGACTCTGGGCATGTCAGACACCTGCCAAGCGAATACGTCCAGGTTTGCTCGGAGGAAGGAGATGAGCAACTCTTCCTATTTAGGGTCGAGTCCTACCCCGACCAGTACCTTTTGGGTAGACGCGTTAGTATTTCCTGACCCAGACGGTGTTTTGGCGCTTTTCGGAGAAGCACCCTTGTCTAGTGGTACCTTCTTGGTCTGGTCGGAAGGCCTTGGTGCTATCTTTGGCCTCGAGTGCTTGACTTGCATGGAAGACAGATTAGTTTCCTTGGTCGGAAGCCCGTCGACCAGTTTTAGGAATTTCCGATCATATGCATATGTCATTTTTCTATCTCCTCGAACCATGATGACTCCTTTTGGTCCTAGCATCTTTAAACTTTGATAGCAGTAATGCGTAGCTATCAGGAACTTTGCCAATACCGAACGACCAAGGATCCCATTGTATGCAGTTTCAAAATTCACCACATCAAATAGAATTTTTTTTGTCCGGAAGTTGTCAGGTCTTCCGAACGTAACCGGTAGGGATAGTTGCCCTATCAGTTTAACAGTAGAATCAGGAACTATGCTATGGAAGGCATATTTCACAGGTTTTACCTTCAACCTGAGAATTTGTATTTCTTCTAATGCTCCCATAAATAAAATATTTAAAGAGCTACCTCCATCTATCAAGACTCAATTAACTTTGCAAATAATAATTGTAGGTTCACCAACGATAGGGAAGCTACCTGGTCGAGTCGACGGGATGGGACAGTCTTCTTTGCTGAAGGAGATGACTGTTTCCGACTACCCGGATGGTTTGACGGTGATCGGGGACTCGACAAGGTTCACTTCCCGCTCTACGGCCTTCAGATGGTGCCTTGACTCGTGGATGATCCACCGAAGATCATATCCACAGTGTGCTGAGGCTCATGGTACTCCATTTCTTCGTTTCCATCTTTGCCCTTCTGGAGCTTGGTTCTCCAAGTTCCTGTATGAAAGGAAAGGGACCTTTACCTGAGTAGTAGCCCTCCAGCTTCTTTTGCCAGGCCCAACAAGTGCGTAGATCATGCCCTGCTGCCTGGTGAAGTGGACACCACTTCTTATTCTTCTTGTATTCATCGGTTAGAGCTTTTGCATTGTTCCGACCGGAATGGTCTTTCTTGCCCTTGGTAATCTTTTTTGGAATCACAAGAACTTCTTTTTTGTTGGTCTTGTGATTCTTCTTACTCTTAAAAGCCTTTTTATGCTTCTTCTCTTGTTTCTCTAGGCAAGGCTGAGGGATTTTCTCCTTTCGATCAATAGCTTTATTCCATTTGACCGCTTCGCTTACGGCCGCATATCTATCGACCATGTCGAAAAGCTCGACGGTTGTTCGTAGAGGGTTCATCGTAATATCCTCCGTAAACCACATATTCCTCAGCCCTGCTTTAAAAGCCTGGATAACGAAAGATTCTACGACCTCTGGAATAGAGTTTCGAACCTGGCTAAACCTCTTGATATATTGACGAAGAGTTTCATTGGTCTTTTGCCTGATCCGATGGATATCGTCTTCTTTTCTGGGGCGGTCGTACGTCCCCTGAAAATTTGCGATCAGTAAGTCACAGAGCTACTCCCAAGTGTAGATAAATCCGACCGGTAGGTTGAGCAACCACAACCAGGTAGATCCTTCAAGGACCGTGGACAAATAATTTGCCATCACATTATCATTACCAGCAACAGTTTTGATGGCGGTAGTATAGATTTGAAGAAATTCCAACTGGTTTTGAGTCCAATTGAACTTCTCTATGTTCGCTGGTCGAAACTTGTCTGGCCAACGTACAGCTTGGAGACCTGTCGAGAATGCTCAATAGCCCGTAATGGAGTCGTGGCGTCTTGTTTGAAAAGGAGGCAGATTGTAGTCGGTTGGGGACCGAGCGCTGGGACGAAGTCAACATGTGACTTTGCGAGTTTCTTTGCTCCTGGTACATTTCTGTACGCTGCATGGTTTGTTAGAGGATCTTCGACACCAGCCCTGCATGTTGAACATAACCTGGAGTCTCTGCCAGAACAGAATTTGGGTTATTCAGAATGTCATGAACTCGTTGCAGGTTTTGGACTGTTACCGAAGGTCTTGAAGGATTCCCACCAGCAGAGGGCATTCGATGAGTCGAAGTTCCCTTCGACCTACCGGTTTGTCTTGCCCGACCTCTCACGCGCTGTGAGATAGGAACAGGCGAATTAACTGATCTACATCCATCAGTTCGTTCAGCTCCGCCAGTTGGTGCTTGAGCGTCCATACCATTTCCATCAACAAGTGGTGGCGGGACAAACTGTGGAGGACTGTGCACGTCATCTTGATTGGTATCTCCAATTGCATTAATCTCGTGGCACCAACAGCAATCCTCCAACGAGCTCCCATCGTAACTAAGGGAGAGTCTTTCATTGCTTTCACAAGGAACCTCCACGATGGGGAGCAATCGGAGATTACCACCTCCGATGGGCTTTGTGGTGGACTCAGCCTGATCCGATGGATTGCCGACCGTATGCTAAGTTTGACCATGCCCACTTGGCCTACGATCGGTGATAACTTTATTGACACCCTCACAAGATGTCGGTTGGCCCTCGGAATATATAGGAGCTATTGGTGAATACTGGTCGTCCAAGACAATATCGAAAGTATATAGACCCTCTTATTGCAGCGTTGGGCTCCTGTCGCCGTTCTTGCCGGTCGGATGGACCGAGCTTGTGGAGGCGTTCGGACGTTCCGAACTGGTCGGAACAACCGGTTCCTCTGGGAGCGCTACGGATGGTGGCGGTGAATCCTCATCCATCCGATCGATTTCGCTAGTCTCAGCGAATGGCGAGCCGACGGAAGAGGATGATGATGACATCCTATTTTTTTCCATGGCGCGGATGCGTGCATCCATGTCGAGGTTAGAGTAGTCCACCAGGTCGAACCAGTTTTTCTCATCCCAAGTCCCTGTCATGTTCGCATGAGCGACGATGGAGCGAAGGAAGTGAATGAGGAATGCTTGAGCGAAGAAAGCTTAAAGAACTCAACGCCTTTTCTCCCCCACGTACGGTGCCAGTTGTCGACGATTGAGTCGCCGATCTTACGAAATAAATAGAGAAAAATGGCAAAGAGTTCTTAGGAGAGAATGAGGTTACTCTTTATTGCAATGAACTGGATCCTTTACAGGGGGTGCCTTCGACCAGGCAGTGGACTAGCCCTAATTACACTTGGTGTAAGGAATACTATGCTATTGCGGCTGTAGATCGTGTCTAGATCTTGCTTGCTTGATTGATTGAATCAGATGTCGTGTCATCCGGTTGTCTTCTCCTTTAAATAACTGGCAAAGTGGTGACAGCTATCACTGGAAGAGGCGTCCTCTGGAAGTGTCACGCCCGGTTAGAGAAACGGTGGCAGTTGGTAAAAATCCAACCAACCGGTGGCCGATGTCAGCGGGAGAATAACCATATGATGGTTATTGTCAGTGGCTTAGGGTTGAAAACGTCGTGCGGTTTAGAGTAAATAAGACATGTGCGCCATTCATTACACGTGAGGAATATACTTGGAACCAGGTCCAAATGCTAGTTCAAACCTTCTACGAGCAGTCATCTGGTCGAGTAGCAGGTACATGGCCTCTCCGACCAGGGTATCCATAAAGTAACATCTGAAATCCTCACGACCAGGTGTCGTTAGCCTTAGGGGTTACGACCACGAAGGAAACACGGTCTTTAATTAAATATTAAAGTAATATTTAGAGATTTTAATCCTCGTCACCTGGTCCTCCGGTCTTCCAGCTCCAAGTCATCCACTATGAATTCAATGTTTCCCCTTCATTTGCCTGTCCACTGGGATCAGCATGCCTGTCTACCGCAATATTTTCTGCGGAAAACTTCTCTCTGCCAATAAAACACTCTAAAAAAATATTGACCTGACATACTCAAGATATTTAGAATGGATGCTAATTAAGCATGCTACGTTGAGTCTAATGAAAACCAAATCGTATCGTGCATATCAAAATACTCTCTATTTCAATTAAAATATAAAAATGCGACAGAAAATGTTGAATTAAATTTAAAAAATATATAAATAATTTAAAACCGGTATCCCTAGGTCTTGCGGATCTAAACCTAAGTAGCCCAGGTCTTCCAATAATCGATCTTCTGATGGAGGTACCCCTAACGTTTTTATGCTATAATAAATACATAAATATCCTACATTGTAACAGTATACGCGACATTAAGCATAAAATTGCCGATCTACAACTACAAATCCTAATTCTATCGCTAAGCTACATTTATTGTTGCCAACCTAACATGTTTTTTTTTATCGAAGTGACCAATAAATTACACGAGCACAATGAACTCAACGCAAAAGGACGAGTACATGGAGGCACGTCGAGCCGAGGTTAGAGTCTCCTCATTATCCCCTCTCCTCCTCTCTCCTCTTCTCTGCCGCTAGCACTCTCCTCCCTTCCCCTCTTTCTGTCGCGCGAGTCGATTCAGATTGGAATCAGCCGATGCTATATTGGCCCTCAGCCACAACTGGTGTCAGGCACCTGCCAGTTGCGCAATAGAGGCACAATAGGGTGACATGGCTCAACATTGTCTGCTTGTCACGCGATTGAGTGTCAACATGCCTCGGTCGCACGACGAATCCGCGATTGTGAGTCGGCTGGGCTCAAATCGCTGGCCCCTATGCGATAGGGCTTAGTCACCTGGTGGGCTGTGGGTTATTTCTATATAAAAGAATAAGTCGTGGTTTATTTTTGTAAAATGATGAAAAATGTTTATTTTTTTTTAAAAAAAATGATAACTAACGTACGAATCTTCTTCTATAAGGGCATGTACAGTGATGTGACATCGGCAGTCTATAATATTTGCCATGTAAGATTTTTAATGATGTGAATGAGAGAGAACAAGGAGAGAGAATGAAGATGTCTGGCATGCAACAGACAGTCTATAAGGCCCTTATAGACGACTATTTTGTTGTTGTATCCATACTGTCTGTACAGTTTATGAGTTCATATATACATAACTTAAAGACAGTTTATTGTATAAGTTATCTTTAATTTTGTCTATATATGATATAAAGAGTATTACAAATAACGATTGTCTATATCGTTGTACACGTCCTAAGACATGGTGCCCGGCCTGCTCCGGCGGCCAGGTGACCTAATCGCCCTGAACTGGGATTTCACGGCCGGTTATTTTCCCTGCCTACCATCTTTGAACATGATCTCAGCAGGACGCGCACAGGCTAAAGTGACATGTAAGTCACGGAAGATGGCTGTTGAATTGATGCATGCGTGATCGCGAGATCGATCCTCTTTGCGAAATTTCGTAACACCGCTGATGACACGACGGTTTTAATGGTTACTCGTAACAACAATCCACACATGGACAGATGGACTAGATCAGAGCACGTGGCTCCAGTGTTATGTGCATGTACGTACGTTCGTTTATTTACTCAAATCAACTTATACAGGCACGTGTTAATTGCGACGTACGTGCTGCTAGTTTTGGAGGAAAAATATCCATAGTTTCAGACTAGCTAGCGGAATAGTCGAATGGATCACAACTTCTTGAAAATCGGCGCATATTGATTTCTCACGCAAACGTATGTGCGTGCATCGTCATCTCAGAAACGTCATCGTTTGAGATCAAGCTGTACCAGTCAAGTACAGTAAACGAGCGATGAAGCGCAGCCATAGGCACATAGCCGACCACTGTTTTTTAGCTAGCCGCCTCTCAACCCATCAGCTCATATAATTTCTGATATAGCAGTTCATGTCTTTGCAATGGGGACACTTGCAGCGGTGTACGTACGTATTCGAGTTTGGTTTGGAGTCAGCCGAATACTTAGATATCTAGTACGCATCAGATAGGATACGACGATCGATACGCCTGTCAGTTCTTGCTGGAACCGGAAGGCGTATCTCAGATTCTCAACGCATCAGAAAATGACTGTAGATTGTATTGTACAAGCAGCCAAAACTCGGTATTTCCTCAAATCATGCAAAGGAGTGGTACCTAACTCACCCAACCACCCCACAACATGTGTAGTGTACACGCGCCTTGCGGCTTCGCCTCTTTTCCAAGTTAACTTTGGTGGTAAGCATGGACCAATGAAGTATAGACATGATAGGGTTTGCAAGAATTTTGCTAGCTTTTGGGAGTACATCGGACAGGGCAGGCTTGTATATACCTTTCACTCTTTTTTCATTCTAACAAATTGAAGGTGGAGCCTCAAAATAAGGGTGGGGATCGATAGTGTACACATGCGCTTCTTTTAACGTCAATTTTACACTCACGGAGGATTTGCCGCATGCTCCATCACATTTTCGGTCATTAGGTGTGGGAAAAGGGACTCGTATCGATCGATCTGCACCGCACCCGGCTGAAAGAGATACATGCTTAGGAGATCATACTATACCTAGCCTGATGGGATTTGACACCTCTATATGGTGTGCCTGGAACCGCGGAGACGTTTACATTTCCTTTCCCTCCAAACCAGCGGCTTACTGTCACTCGACAATTGGCAAGAGTTGATTTCCTTTCCCTCCAAACCAGCGGCTCACTGTCACTCGACAATTGGCAAGAGTTGATGTCTGACCCGATCCAACTGACTGAACCGTTCCTGATGAGGCCCCAGCCGTCCCAATATTCCCCAGTTGCTAAAATCCTTTCTGAAATGAGCCACCTTTTTTTAATCATCCCAATCGTCCCATTGCTAATTTGCAATAATATAGTATACTGGTACATGATTGGGCCCAGCTCGATGGAAGTGTGTTACGGAGAAAGGCGTGAGGCGGCACAGCAGTGCTGTAAACAGTACTGCATGTACTGTAGCACCATATGTACAGTACAACTGGTACTGTAGAGTGCTATTTTCCATACGGGATTGGTTTTCTAGAATAAAGAATAATTGGTTAAGTAGATTATTTTGGGATTTCTTATGTATCTAGTTATTGTTAGGAATATAATCTTATTTATTATGAATGTTATTTTTAATAGTTAGAAAGATTAGATTGGATTGATAGGTTTCTTTATAGATTATTTTTTAGGCATCAAGTGGAACTGTCTCTATAAAATGGATAGCATGTATCCATTATCGATTAAGCAATGAGAAATCAAAAGTTCAACTAAGCATCAGAGCCTCGCTGCCTCGATAGGTAATAGTCAAGTCGACGGTTAGATGAAGACGAGTGTCCTACTCTCGGTCTTCAGACTCATACTCAACCAACGACCACAACATTTGGTATCAAGCCATCCAGTACCGAATACTCTTGTCAACATGGAGCTACCAAGGACTTCAACCGTGGCCACCACCGCAGCTTGAGGACGAGCTGCCTCACCACGAGAGGTGTAATGTTATGGAGAAAGGCGCGAGGCAGCGCAACAGGGGTGTAAACAGCATCGTGAGTACTGTAGCGACATATAAACAATACCGCTGGTACTGTAGCACGCTATTTGTCGTACGTGCTGATTGGTTTTCTAGAATAAAGAATAGTTGGTTAGGTAGATTATTTTGGAATTTCTTTTCTATCTGATTATTGTTAGGAATATGATCTTATTTATTAGGAAAGTTATTTTTAATAGTTAGAAATATTAGATTAGATTGATAGGCTTCCTTATAGATTATTTCTTAGGTGTTAGGTCGGACTGTTCCTATAAAAGAGATAGTATGTATCTATTATTAATCAAGCAATGAGAAATCAAAAGTTCAGCTAAGCCTCATAGCCTCGCTATCTCGATAAGGAAGAGCTCTACCGGCAGTTAGATCAGGACAATCGTCCTACCCTCGATCCTCGGACTCGTACCCAACTAACAATCATAACAAAGTGCCGGTGAATTGTCAACCCAAGTCAATTAAGTAAAGGTGATCACTGAAAACTAACTGAAATCTTACAGAAAGCAACACCTACAGGCAAGAGGAAATCAACTCTCTCCCACTGCTAACTACTTTTTTGTACAATGAAAAAGTGTATACTTCCCTTCTTCTCTAACGAAGCAAAAATATAATCAAGTGTTCGGATCCTCTAGATTACCCTCAACTCCATCTATGTGGATTTCACCCTATTCATGTTGTGTATTTCGGAAATTCAACACTTTGATTTGTTCATACATGTTAATACAGCACTTTCGGAAATTCGCCGGGTGGATCCGGAGAAACTAAGGGGTCCGAACCCGTGAGACTGGAAAAAGGTGGTGGTGGACTGATGACGCCTCGGCGCACCAAGTGGGTTGCAATTTTCGTCCTGGGTGGGGGTAAGAATCCGTCGTCCGTCGTCTGATCCGAGCTCCTCTAGCTGTGCACGGGGTGTTTCGTAGAACCGAAGCGAGCGCCCCGCACCACATGGAGGAATACGTAGCCATCAGTTGGGGAGAAAGATGGCGATGCCGATGCATGCTGCCGCCGCAGCCGGGAATATATATAACAAATCGGAAAAGAGGGGATGGCGCCGTGCGCTGCTGCTGCTGTTTAATTGGGATTAGTCATCCTTAAACCGCGCTTTGTCTCGGTTGTGATCGGCAAGTTTGTCGCTGTTGCTGTTCTAGAAGCACGGCTAGCTGGATGCCCGGACTAGATGTTTCTTGTTTGGAACAGAGTTTTTGATGCTGTCTTGTGAAGGGCGTGCGTGCTGTAACTGGCAAAAGGTCGACACGTGTTGTTCCTGGGATCAAAGGTGGTTCTTTTGACAGGGAGAATACAAGTGTTGTTCTTTCACGAGGACATGTGCACGTTCCAAGCGTATCTTGTGTCCAAGAGGGGGTAAAACGTGGACCGTAAGGCATGATAACTTTTATCTCACAGTCACTGGCTATCTTATACATTGGACCAGGTAGACTATATCACTGTACGTATTATGATGCAAGGCGTAAGCATTCTAGGCTGCCGCTGACTCCACGGCAGGGTTCGAAATCGAATGCAGCATGTTCTCTCCCTGTCTCCGCGTACATAATGAGCTTGAGCAAAATATCAAGAGAGGCTAAACATCAAAGCAAACTATCGGCCGCAGGACTTCGGATTGTAGGAAGAATCAAGTCAATCAACTAAGACAACGCATCATTAATAAAATTCAAAGGCAGGCTGCTCACTATCGATCGCGACGCTGTGGCGCATGACTTGACTCTTCGATCGTCGATTCGCATGATTCTGTCTTTGCTGTTGGACTTGGTTGCAGCAAGCCTATGAAGCACCAGCGGCCAGTGCCTCGTCGCCTCGTCAGCTGCTTCTATGCTTCGCCGCCGCACGATTGAAGCAGTGGCGGAGCCAGGAATTTTATGATGGAGGTGCACACTTCAAAGATTAAAAAAAATCTTGTACGACAGTTACACAAATTCAACACAATTACACAAAAAAAAGTTCGAAATTAGTTAATAGTGCAATATAACTAGTTCAAATAAAATCTTACATGAATAAAATAGTCCTAAATAGCTAATAGAAATCACAATACCATACAACGCGATCTCATTCCTTGGAAACGCTTGATTATATCATCATCACTAACTTTCGAGAAGATATCTTGCTTTATAAAGGTGACTAAACAATCATTCAATACTTGATCACCCATACTATTTCTCAACTTATTCTTCACAAGATTCATCGCCGAAAATACTCTTTCAACTTATTCTATGATTCAACTTATCCTACATATACAAATCACAGAAGTCAGGAGACATTCAAGAATAGAACAGATTGATAGCATAATAACATTTAGATTGAGTCATTGAGGCATTGAGCAATTGACTTTGGGGAAGATTGGCCGGCTGTCTCCTCTTTCTTTCCCTTTCTAATTTCTATCCTATATAATTCCTAAATCCTAATTTCCTAATTCAGTAATCCCTACCGGCTACCGTCATTCTCATTCTCTATTTCTCTTCATTAATTCATTTCCCAATCTCTCTCTCGCTCTCTCAGTCCCATTTCCTGATTTCCCAATCACCGCTTGCCCATGTCGGTGGCTCGGTGCGCCGCCTAACCGCCTCCGCTCCTCACTCACCTCGCCTCGCCTCCTCACCCGCCTCCGCCCTCACCCGGCCATGCTTTGGGCTGCCTCACTGCCGCCTCCGCTCCCTCACCCACGCGCCACCTCCGCTCCCTCACCCCGGCCCTGCTCTCTCACTCACTCATGCTGCCGACTCGGCCTCCGGCCGGCCGCCTCGCCGGGCCGCCACAGCCTGCCGCCCCTCCCCAAATCCAATCCCCATTCCCCCAAATCCAATGTTTACCTTGGTGAGTTGGTGTTGTCGTGTTGGAGTTGGTCCTCGGCAGCGGGCGGCGGTGGGCTGGCGGTCCGGTCGGAGGAGCCAGGTCGCCAGGAGGACAAGCATTCAAGCAAGGAGGGGAGGCCCGAGGCGGCCAGGCAGGCGGCGTCACCACGTCAGCACTCGGGAGGAGAAGCGAGAAGCCCTGGTCTACTCTTTGCTATTTGCTGATGCTGAGCCGTGTGTGGCGGGCTGAATTGGGCTGGGCCAAAATTGAGCATACTACATACCTAAAAAAATTTCACTTTTTTTTGGGGTGCCTGTGCACCACAGACACTGTTAATATTTGGATCCGTATGTGATCCGAATTTCTAATATGGAAGTATCTGGAATATGCCATATTAGCGGATTAGTTTTCTACTTGGACTCTAAGTCCTTTTACCCCTTTATATATCTCTTGTAAGCTGCACGGGGAGAGGGACGCCTCATTGTAATCCCCTGCGTTTTGTAATCGTTCCGCATATAGTGATCATCGCCAATTGGCGCCCGTGATTTTTTTCCCGCAAGGGTTTTCCACGTAAAATTCGTGTCTCTCGTCTCCCTTGATCTGTGCATTATTTTCTAACAAGCGGTATCAGAGCACATGAGTTTTAGGGTTTGGAGAGACGAGGAAAAAATTATCAAATCGAAGATCCGGCGCCGCCGTCTCGTGAGCGCGTCTTCGTCGATCGGCGTCGTCTCGCGTCACCCTCGGTCCGTGCACCCTCTACCGAGACCGTGCAAGCCAAACAAAGGATCTGCCCAAGCCGCGCGCTCCGTTCTCCAGTAACACGCCGTCCTTCCGCGTTGATCCGTGCACGCGAACGAAACAGCAGGCAAAAGCGTCGCTCATCCCCAAGCCATCTATTCTAGCGATTATTTTCCTTTGCTTCATCAAAGGACCGAACACATCAAGACCAAACCAAGAGCTCTGCAGCGGCACAAGTCCTAAGGTTTTGTTTCTTTATTAATTCATCGAGCAAGTCATCCTGTTGTATCACGTTCACGTGGAGAACGTTCTGTTGATTCACGTTGGAGATCCAAATTTGAGGCCACCTTTGCTTCGTCCACACGAGAAGAGTACCAGGAGATTTGAAGATATTTGTTTCGCGTACACAGACCGTGTACCAAAGAGGTCGTGATTTTTGCTAGGTTTACACATATCAGTACTAACAATTTTCAGGTTTTATTCCTCATGGCGACTTTGAAGTATGATCTTCCACTCTTGGATCGAGACACAAGATTCTCGCTATGGCAAGTTAAGATGGGGGCTGTGTTGGCACAGATGGATTTGGATGATGCATTGGAAGGGTTTGAGAAACAACCTATCACATGGACTGCAAATGAGAAGCGTAAAGACTGTAAGGCTTTATCTCAGATTCATCTTCATCTATCAAATAATATTTTGCAGGAGGTTTTGAAGGAGAAGACAATCACGATTATGGTCAAGCCGAACAAATCTGCATGACAAAGGATCTCACCAGCAAGATGCATCTCAAGCAGAAGTTATACTCTCACAAATTGCACGAAGGAGGATCCGTGCTTGATCATCTTTCGTTGTTAAGGAGATCGTTTCCGACCTTGATTTGATGGAGGTAAAATATGATGATGAGGATTTGAGTCTTATTCTTTTGTGTTCCCTGCCTAGTTCTTTTTCAAATTTCAGAGATACCATGTTATATAGTAGAGATACTCGCACTCTTCATGAAGTTTATGAAGCTTTGCATGCTAAGGAGAAGATGAAACAAATGGTACCTTCTGAAAATTCAAGTCCAAAATGAGAAGACTTATTTGTTCGTGGCAGGCAAAAGGAGAAGAACTCAAACAATGGATCTCAAGGCAAAAGTTCGAACGGCTACAAGAACCGGTCGAAATCGAGAGGCAAGTACAAGTCGTGCAAATATTGCAAGAAAAGTGGGCACGACATCTCTAAATGCTGGAAGCTGCAAAATAAATAAAAGAGAACTGGCAATTATAAGCCAAAAGGTAAACCAGATGATGAAGGTAATGCCTCCCTTGCTGCTGATGATAGTTCTGATGGAGGAGTTCTTGTTGCCTTTGCTGGATGTGCTAAGACCAATGATGAATGGATTATTGATTCTGTCTGTACCTTTCATATGTGTCCTAATAGGGACTGGTTTGCCACCTATGAACCTGTTGAAGGTGGTACTGTGTTGATGGGTGATAACTCATCTTGTAAGGTTGCAAGAATTGGTTCAATTCAGATCAAGATGTTTGATGGCATTGTCAGAACTTTGACAGATGTGAGGCGCATTCCAGATTTGAAAAGAAACTTTATCTCTTTGAGTACTCTTGATGGTAAAGGGTACAAGTATTCTGGTGAAGGTGGAGTTTTGAAGGTATCAAAAGGCTCTCTTGTTGTGATGAAAGCTGATATTAAATCTGCCAATCTGTGCCATCTGCGAGGTACTATAGTATTAGGTAATGTTGCTGTAATTTCAAGTTCATTATCTGATTCTGATGCTACTAATCTTTGACATATGCGCCTTGGGCATATGAGTGAAATTGGTTTGGCAGAATTGAGCAAGAGAGGACTCCTTGATGGACATAGCATCGGTAAGCTAAAATTTTATGAACATTATATGTTTGGCAAATACAAGAGGGTGAGATTCAATACTTCAGTTCATACTACAGAAGGTATTTTGGATTATGTGCATTCTGATTTATGGGGGTCATCTCGAAAGACATCGCTAGGAGGTGCTCGCTATATGTTAACCATTATTGATGATTACTCTAGAAGAGTGTGGCCTTATTTCTTGAAGCATAAATCAGAAGCATTTTCAGCATTTAAAGAGTGGAAGACTATGGTTGAAAGGCAAACTGAAAAGAAGGTAAAGAAACTTCGCACTGATAATGGGATGGAATTCTGTTATGATGAATTTGAATCATATTGCAAGATTGAAGGCATTGTTAGGCATTACACCGTTCCTGGTACTCCTCAACAAAACGGTGTAGCTGAGCGTATGAACAGGACCATCATTTCCAGGGCCCGTTGCATGTTGTCAAATGCAGATTTGCATAGACGTTTTTGGGTTGAAGCCGCTTCCACTGCTAGCTATCTTATTAATCGGTCACCCTCTCTTGCAATTGAAAAGAAGACTCCAATTGAGGTATGGTCTGGTTCCCTAGTAAATTATTCAGAATTAAGAGTTTTTGGCTGTCCTGCTTATGCTCATGTTGATAATAAAAAAATTAGAGCCTAGAGCTGTTAAGTGCATCTTTCTTGGTTATAAATCTGGTGTTAAAGGATATAAGTTGTGGAATCCTGAAACAAGGAAGGTTGTGATTAGTAGAAATGTTGTCTTTAATGAATCTGTTATGCTTCATGATAAACTACCCACTAATGTTCCTGTTGAGAGTGAGCAGAATTCAAGTGTTTAGATAGACCATTTTGTTAGTTCAAATGATACATCAGATAAGGAAAATATTGTTGTTCATGATGCACCTATTGTTGAGCAGCCACCACAACGGTCCATTGCAGTTGACAGGCCTAGGAGGGAGATTAATCCACCCAAGAGGTTGATTGAAGAAGCTAATATTGTTGCATATGCTTTGAGTGTAGCAGAAGAAATTGAAGGTAATACAGAACCTTTATCATACTCTGAGGCTATTAGCTCCACTAATTGTAACAAGTGGATAACCGCTATGCATGATGAGATGGAGTCACTTGAAAAGAATAACACTTGGGAATTAGTGAAATTGCCAAACGAGAAGAAGCCTGTTCATTGCAAGTGGATTTTCAAAAGAAAGGAAGGTATTTCTTCTACTGAACCAGCAAGGTATAAAATAAGATTGGTTGCTAAAGGTTATAGTCAGATTCCAGGTATTGATTTTAATGATATCTTTTCCTCAGTTGTGAAGCATGGTTCTATTCGCACTTTACTCAGTATTGTTGCTATGCATGATTATGAACTTGAGCAGTTAGATGTTAAAACTTCATTCTTACATGGGAAGTTAGAAGAAGACATTTAAATGGACCAACCTGAGGGTTTTGTTACTCCTAGAAAAGAACACCTTGTTTGTAGATTAAAGAAATCTCTTTATGGTTTGAAGCAATCTCCTAGGCAATGGTACAAGAAATTTGACTCATTTATGCTCTCTCATGATTTTAAATGGTCTGATTATGATAGGTGTGTTTATTTAAAGACTGCTAATGGTTCAACTATTTATTTGCTTCTCTATGTTGATGATATGTTGATTGCTGCAAAAGATAAGTCAAAAATAGCAAATCTGAAAGCACAATTGAGTAATGAATTTGAGATGAAGGACTTAGGTGCAGCAAAGAAAATTCTTGGTATGGAGATTATTAGAGAGAGACAATCTGGCAAGTTATACCTTAGTCAAAAAGGTTATATTGAGAAGGTCTTTCGTCGTTTTAATATGCATGATGCAAAACCAGTGAGTACTCCATTAGCTTCGCATTTCAGATTATCTTCAGCCTTATGTCCTAAGTCAGATTATGATATTGAGTACATGTCTAGAGTTCCATATTCCAATGCAGTTGGTTCTCTTATGTATGCCATGGTTTGTTCTCGTCCTGATTTATCTCATGCATTGAGTGTTGTCAGTAGATACATGACTAATCCTGGAAAAGAGCATTGGAAAGCAGTTCAGTGGATTTTCAGATATTTGCGTGGCACTTCTAATGCTCGTTTGCAGTTCGGGAATTCTAGAGATGAACTTGTTGGTTATGTTGACTCTGATTATGCTGGTGATTTGGACAAGAGAAGGTCTCTAACAGGTTATGTTTTCACCATTGGTGGTTGTGCTGTTAGTTGGAAGACAAGTTTGTAAGCTACTGTTGCCTTATCAACCACTGAAGCAGAATATATGGCTATTTCTGAAGCTTGTAAAGAAGCTATTTGGTTGAGAGGTTTGTACACTAAGCTTTGTGGAGATAATTCTTGCACTACTATATTTTGTGATAGTCAGAGTGCGATATGTCTTACAAAGGATCAGATGTTCCATGAGAGAACAAAGCACATTGATGTGAGATATCACTTTATTCGAGGTGCTATTGCTCAAGGTGATGTCAAGGTGTGCAAGATAAGTACTCATGACAATCCAGCTGACATGATGACAAAGCCAGTTCCTGTTACTAAGTTTGACCTTTGCTCAAGCTTAATTGGTATTATAGTCTAGTCAGAGACTAGTTGGCGCGCGGTGATTTTTTTTTAATCTTATTGTGAATCATTTGGTGATTGATGATTCTTTATTTTGCTACAAGAGAAAATTCGTCTCAAAGTGAAGATTGTTAATATTTGGATCCGTATGTGATCCGAATTTCTAATATGGAAGTATCTGGAATATGCCATATTAGCTGATTAGTTTCCTACTTGGACTCTAAGTCCTTTTACCCCTTTATATGCCTCTTGTAAGCCGCACGGGGAGAGAGACGCCTCATTTCCTTTTACCCCTTTATATACCTCTTGTAAACCGCACGGGAAGAGGGACGCCTCATTGTAATCCCCTGTGTTTTGTAATCGCTCCTCATATAGTGATCATCGCCGATTGGCGCCCGTGGTTTTTTCCCGCAAAGGTTTTCCACGTAATATTCGTATCTCTCGTCTCCCTTGATCTGTGAATTACTTTCTAACAGGCACCCCCCTCCCCCCCCCCCCCCCCGGCGCCGCCCCTGGATTGAAGTTGTTGTCTCGCTGAATAGTATCGTAACTAGTAGCAGACAGCAATAGTGCGACTTTTATATGGACTTGATTTTGTTAGAGATATATGTCTAAGTATGTTATTCCCCATTGTTATGAGGGGTTTTGTGCATATTCACCACCTGTATTTGTGTATATATACTGGCCCATTGGCCTCATATTGAATACAAGCGCTATTCATAACATGGTATCAGAGCGTACCTAGGGTTTGTCTTCGTCGAGCCGCCGTCGCTCGATTTCGCTTGACGTCCGGACCCGGACTCGGCGCGTCTTGCTTGGCGTCGCCTCCACCACAGTCGTCTCGGTGTCACCACAACTCGACGACAACGCTGACTCTCCCCCGCCGGATCTTCGTCGCGCCGGTGGGCGGGGGTTTCGGCAGCCGCGTCGCCTACGCCTTCGTCTTCACCTTCGGGGGCTCATCGCTCGGCCTCGGCTAGACGCTCCGTCGAGGATCCGCCCGCTACCGCCTGGGCGCTCAAGTCCTCGCCGAAACCGAGGACAAGTCCTCGCTGAGACCAAGGAAGCTGCGCAGGTACCGCTCCCTCCGCTCAGGCGCATCCTCGATCTACGCCGAGACCTTGTCGCTGGAGACCTAAGCTCGGGCGCTACAGCCGCCGATCCGCCCGCTATCGCTGGCCGATCCGCCGCTGCCGCCGCCGCCGCCGCAGGGGAGCTAGGGTCGTCGCCGAGCACCGCCACCGCCGCTGGCCGCCGCCGCCGCAGGGAGCTAGAGGCCGCCGCCGAGCACCGCCTTCCTCCGCCACGGCCGCCGCCTGATCTGCCGCCGCTTGGTTGCCGCCGCCGCAGGGAACTAGGGTTCCCCTGCCACGCTGCCTTTTCTTGGGCCTTTTGAGCCGGCCCGGCTAAAAGAAGGAGCCGAAAAAAAAGAACGTTGCTCTAACCGCTGCGCCGGCCCGCCCGTTAGAACTTTTGCCTTGGTCGCCGTCCGCCCAAATACGCCTACCAATGGCTATTGCTTTCTCTCGCTCTTGCCGGTGATCTTCGATGGTGTTAATTACACCGACTTCACGTCTCACATGCGCATTCATATGCGTGGTCTTCGTCTTTGGGGCATCCTCTCTGGCGATGTCATATGCCCGCCTTGCCCTACTCCTCCGACGGAGCCTACGCTTGTCGCTACGCCCGACAAATTTAAAAGGTCATATCGAGGCCGCTCACTTTGCTAATAATGAGGCTACCTCTGCCTACCAAGAGGCTCTGGATTCCTACAAGGATCAACTGACCGTCTATACTCAGTGGTACGACGACGATGCTCGGGCTGCTGCTGTCCTTATTGCTAGTGTCCAGCCTCAATTCTCTTCTGAGGTTGTGGGACTCTCCTCAGCTTTCCAGATGTGGACACACCTTCGTCAGCACTACGAGCCCTCTGGTGATGCCTTGTACCTGTCCGTGGTTCGCCAGGAGCACTCTCTTCAGCAGGGTGATGCTACTGTTGACGCTTTTTACGCCCAGAGCTCTGCTGTCTGGCGTTAGTTGGACTCTGTCAAGACGGGCCGGTTGTCGCTTCGTGTCCGTCTTTGCCGCTTAGTCAGACGTCTTGACTTGGAGTTTCAGCGGGTCTACGAGTTCCTTACTCCCCTTCGCCCCGAAGTTCGAGCAGAGGCGTGCCCAGCTCCTTGCACGGCACCCTCGTGTCACTCTCCTGGAGGCTCTTACCGAGATACGCGCGGAGGAGACTCGCTTGAGTGGTGCTGGTCTGATGCCACTCCCCTCTGTGCTCGCCGCTCGTCCACCTGCTACACCGCTCGCTTCCACGCTTCAAAGACACCGCTTCCTCCAAATGGCCCGCCACAGCGGTGGTGGCCGCCCTCCATCCGAGGTGGCCGTCCTCACTGTTCCTACTGCGACAAGGTCGGCCACATTGAGTCCCAGTGCTATAAGAAGAAGCGGCATCTTTCACGCCGTTCTTCTACTAGCATCGACATCGGTGCTTCTACATCGATGTCCGTGATCGACTCCTTCAGCAGCTCTCTCACTAAGGTGAGATAGCCGACTTGACGCCGCTTGCCGCTTCGTGTTCTCCTCGATGTTCTCGCGAGTTCGCTCATCGACTCTTCTGCACCGAGAAACCACCTTCTACACAACAGTACCTCCCGTGGATTCTTGATTCGAGCATCTTTTCACATGACTTCGATGCTTCCACTCATCCTTCATTACACCTCTTGATTCTCCTATTAGTGTTCTCACCGCCGATGGTACCTCTCTTTCGCTCTCGGTCGAGGATCTCTTAGCAACTCATCTTTTCATGTTCCTTCATTGCTCATGTTCCTCGCCTTACCATGCGACTTCTTTTCTCACGGACAGACATCGATCTTGGTTGTCGGGTCATTCTCGACTCGACTCTTGTTGTGTTCAGATCGCCACACGGAGCTCGTTGGTTCTGCCCTCGGCGCTTTGACTCACAAATGTCTCTGGGAGCTTGATCGGCTTCACCTTCCTTCCGCCGCCACCGCCGCCAGCCTCTCCGCTTCGCCACTCCGTCTCACCGCTCTTTCCCAAAGAAGGGCATCACCGTCTTGGCCATCTGTGGATCTCATCTCGTCGCCTTTAGTTCGCCGTGGTCTTCGGGTCTGCCTCAGAGACGGTCTTTAGATTGTCGTATGTAAGTTAGGCAAACAAATTTTGCTTCCTTATCCTCATAGTGAGTCAAGATCTCATTCCTTTTGATCTTGTTCATTCAGATGTTTGGGGTCCGCTCCTTCGTTTGAAAAGGGTCATCGATATTATATCATATTTATAGATGATTTCTCTCGCCACACTTGGATATATTTCATGTCTTCTCGTAGTGAGGCCTTGTCTATCTATAAACAATTTGCTACTATGGTTCGCATACGCTCTCCACTCCTATTCGTGTCTTTCGTCTTGACTCGCCACGAGTACCTCTCTCGTCACTGCTAGCTTCCTTTGCCGAGGTGGCACTCTCGCCGATTCTCTTGTCCCGGTGCTCATGCTCGTAATGGTGTTGTCGAGCGTAAGCATCGCCACCTCCTTGAGTCGGCTCGTGCTCGATGATTGCCGCCTATTCCACCTCACTTTTGGGCCGAGGTCGTTTCCATCGCCACCTATCTCGCCAACATCCAAATTCTTACGCTCTTCGTATGCAATTCCTTTTGAGCGCCTCTCGTGGTATCCTTCCGACTACTCGCCTTCGTTTTTTTGGCTGCGTTTGCTACGTTCTTCGCCCCTCGAGAACGTATCAAACTGACCGCTCAGTCTGTTGAGTATGTTTTTCTGGGATACAGTGCCGAGCACGAGGGCTATCGGTGCTGGGATCCTGTTGGTCGACGGATGCAGATTTTTCGGGATGTGACTTTCGACGAGTCTCGTCCTTTCTACCCACGTCCTATCTCTCCTTCGGCTTCCTCTGTAGAGTCTCTGTCCTTTTTGACCTTTCCAGATACACCTATATCTGTTTTGCCCTCGTCCACCCGTCCCACTGAGCCTCCACATATTCCTCCTGTAGCCTCTCCGCCGTTATGCCGCCGCTTGTCTCCTGCGGCTCTCGTGCTCCCCACTACACTCGCTCACACTCGCCGACCTCGTATTGAGGATCTTCCAGATGAGCCATCTTCTTCGATGTTCCATCTTCTTCGATGCTCCATCTTCCTCTCGATGGGTCATCTTCTCCTCGCTTCGCTCTTCGTGATCGCCACGATTCGCCTCCGCCTGCTTTTGCCTTTCTTTGCAGCCTACTTGTGAGCTCGTCTCCTCTGGGATGTCGTTGTTCATCCCGAGTGGCAACATGCCATGGCCGAGGAGATTGCTGCCCTTGAGCGCATCGGTACTTGGGATCTTGTTCCTTTTCCATCTCACTCTCGTCCCTATCACGTGTAAGTGGGTCTATAAGATTAAGACTCGCTCTGATGGCTCTCTTGAACGCTATAAGGCGCGTCTTGTTGCTCGTGGCTTCTAGCAGAGCATGGTCGTGACTACGACGAGACTTTTGCTCCTGTGACCCACATGACCACTGTCCGCACTCTTCTTTCGGTGGCGTCTGTTCGCCACTGGTCTGTTTCTCAGCTTGATGTCAAGAATGCCTTTCTTAATGGCGAGTTGCGTGAGGAGGTCTACATGCATCCGCCACCGGGTATTCTGCCTCGAGGGCATGGTCATGCCGCTTCGCCGCTCTCTCTATGGCCTTAAGCAAGCCCCTCGTGCTTGGTTTGAGCGCTTCTCCTCCGTGGTCACCGCTGCTGCTTTTTAGCAAGTGATCATGATCCTGCGCTTTTGTCCACACTTCGCCTCGTGGTTGGACTCTTCTTCTTCAGATGTTGATGATATGATCATCACCGGAGATGAATCTGAGTACATTGCCTTTGTCAAGGCTCGCCTTAGTGAGCGCCCTTATGTCGATCTTGGTCCTCTTCGCTTGCTTCCTTCGGATTGAAGTTACTTCCACTTCCGATGGTTTCTTTATGTCCCAAGAGAAGTATATTCAGATCTTCTTGATCGCGCTTCTCACCGATCAACAGATCGCTGAGACTCCCATGGAGCTCAATGTTCACCTCCGACCCTCGATGGCGAGCCTCTTTACGATCCGACTCGCTATCGCCATCTTGTTGGGAGTCTTGTCTACCTTGTCACATTTCGTCCGGATATCACTTATCCAGCTCACATTCTCGAGTCATTCGTTTACTCCCACTCAGTCCACTATGCCACTTTCTTCGAAGTTCTGCGATACCTTCGTGGGACTATCTCTCGCCGTCTCTTCTTTCCACGCCCAAATTGCTTCTGACTTCAGTTTATTCGGACGCTTACTTGGGCCAGCGATCCTCCGATCGCGGTCTATCTCTCGCTTCTTGTGTTTTTCTTGGTGGTTCTCTCATTGCCCGAAGACAAAGAAACAGATCATGTGTCCTGCTCGAGTCGCAGAGGTCGAGTTATGAGCTATGGCTCTCTTGATGCAGAGATTACTTAGCTACGGTGGTTACTTGAGGATTTTGGTGTTTCGCCACTACACCAACTCCTCTCTTGTCCGACAAGACAGTGCTATCAAGATGCCGTGATCCTGTGAAGCATGAGCTCACCAAGCATATTGGTGTTGATGCTTTCTTCATGCGGTCTTGTGTGCATGATCAGGTAATTGCTTTTCAGTATGTGCCTTCCGAGCTTCAGATAGCGGATTTCTTCACGAAGGCCCAGACTCGAGCACAACATGACTTCTGCCTCTCTAAACTCAATGTTGTTGATCCACCATGAGTTTGAGGAGGGGTGTTAGAGATATATGTCTAAGTATGTTATTCCCCATTGTTATGAGGGGTTTTGTGCATATTCACCACCTGTATTTGTGTATATATACTGGTCCATTAGTCTCATATTGAATACAAGCGTTATTCATAACAGATTTAACCTAATTAGACCACTTGTAGACTTACATACTGTTAAATCTTTTTTTTCCTATAATGTTGGGAGCCACGACCTAGGTTGGCCAAACGCCCAAACCCATACTCCGCCCCTGAACGAAAGAACGGCCAGCTTGGTGCCTTGGTGCGGGTCATGCACTCATATGGGACCGTGGGGCAAAGAGGGCGGTGTTACGATGGGTCGTGCAACGAAATTCGCTAGCCCAAGCTCCTAATCCACGCCGTTTCGGCCTTCGGGCTCGTGCTCCCGGCGTGACGCGTCCACTCGGCTAACGCGAACCGGGCAGAGTTGGACGCCACCGCGGCGGTCGCGGGCCTCCCTCTAGTCCACCGGCCTGCTCAGCATTCAGAACACGCCGCGTCCGTAGCCGCGCGCCCTCCGATTTCGCCCGTGCGCCTGCAGATTTTTTCCGCACAGCACGCACATCTCGCCGCCGCTGCCGCCGTCCGCGGCCTTCCGTTCCACTTCCCCCTGGTATGCGGTAAATCCTCCGTGGTATCATGGATTCATGGCGTACAACGAACGCCCCTTCAATCTCGTCTGGCACGGTTTATATGCAAGTGTGCAAGACATGATACTGACAGCATCGAGACGAATATACAGACATAATGTTGACTCGATTGAATCGAGTGAATTAAAATACAAAGATTAAGGTGCATCACAGTCACACACCAATATGCAAGTACACAGGTGTTTAACACGTATTAGAATATATACTCGCTACTCAATATGGAGCCGGAACTATTCCGTCCTCTACAAATTAACTTGGACATTAGCAATCTCAATTCGGAAATCGGACCACGAAAACGAGATAACTTTTACCCAGAGGACAGAGCGGTAGCTAGCCCCATGCAATCATGCATTGCTTAGCAGACGCCGCTGGTCTTCTTCTTGGCCAGCACGGTCCTCTTCCAGAAGGAGATCACCTCGCGCTGCCTCTCCATGTCCCTCTCGCTCGCCGCAGCGGCGGCGGCGGCGTCGTCGTTCGGCAGGGAGGGGGCACGGGCGGGGAGCGCGTCGAGCTCGTGCAGCACCTTCTCGATGTCGAGCACGAGGCGCTCGGCGAGGGTGCGGCTGAAGTCCTCGCGGATGACCACGCGGAGCACCGTCACGTGCTGCGCGTCGGGGGGCATGGTGTAGGCCGGCACGATCCAGCCGAAGCGGCGCAGGAAGTCGGAGATCTCGAACTCGTTGTGCCGGCTGCTGTCCTTGAGGGAGAAGGCCACCAGCGGCACGCCGTTGTCCTTGGACACGATGTTGAACCGCCCCATGCGCTCCAGGCCCTGCTTCAGCACCATCGCGTTCTCCTGGCAGTTCTCCATGATGTTCTTGTACCCCTGCATCGCACCGAGAAGCAAAGAACCACACATTATAACTTAGCAGGTGTGTTTTCACAGAAATCACGGCCTTAGAAGTTAGAAGTCAGAAATGTTCAGAAACATCGACGGGTATCACACAATGTGCTGACTTTTAGTAAGTAGTAGTACTCATGATTTGTCTAAACAAAAAACAATGAGCCCATGCATTTTACCTCAAAACCAAGGCGGATCAGCTGGTAATATTGTGCAATTACTTGGCTGGAACCTGAAAGTTTACATCAAGATTCAAGCAGATTAGCCAACCTGAAGTATGCATCAAAATGACAAAATGGACTAGAAAGTACTAAGCAAAAAAAGAAACATTTGCGCGCAAAAGAACGTCACCTTTGGAGAAGTTGAGGGTGAAGGTGGGCTGGTCGGAGCCAAGGTAGTTGATGTGGAAGATGAGGTCCTCCGGCAGGTCTTCCTTGCTCTTCCAGATGCACCACCCGATCCCGGCGTAGACGAGGCCGTACTTGTGCCCACTGACGTTGATGCTCTTCACGAGCGGCAGCCAAGTCCCACTCCAGGTCCGGGTACACGAACGGCGCGATGAACCCGCCGCTCGCCGCGTCGACATGGATCGGCGTGTCCCAGCTGCACACTCAATCCACGCCCATAAGAATTGTGTACTAGCATGCACCGAAATGTTTGTGCGCGCACTAGATGAAGGATGCAGTGGAAGAATGCTTCGTTACCCTGTTTCCGCGTTCTTCTTGGTGAGGAGATCGTTGAGCATCTTGACATCCTCGAACTCCCCGTTCAGCGTCGAGCCGAGGATGGCCGCGACGCAGATCGTGTTCTCGTCGACCAGCTCCACGGCCTTCTCGGGGTCCATGACGTAGTAGCCGTCACGCAGCTTTACTTCCTTGAGCTCCACCTCGAAGTAGCGCGCAAACTTCTCCCAGCAAACCTGCATTTTCCCGATCGATCCAGTTAAGTTGGTAAAGCAATGCACCACCGGGTTATGTGTGGTGTGGATGCTGATGTGGTTATGGAGATCGCGTGATCTTCTTACTTGGACATTGGCGCCGGTGACAATGTTAGGCTTGTCACAGGGCTTGCCGGCGGCCTTCATCTTGTTCTGCCACCGCCTCTTGAAGGCCAGCCCGGCGAGCATGATCGCCTCGGACGAGCCGACGGTGCCGACTCCTACGGCCGTTTCCGAATCACCGAGAGGAGCATTGAAGAGATGCGCGATTATGTTCACGCATCGGTTCTGCAAATCACAATTCAGGCAAAAAAAATTGTTCAATCAACAAATCATGCGATTTCTATCAATGTGTTTATACATGTAGAACAGTGCAAAATTTGCTACAATGTTCTCTAGTTACCGTCTGCTTCGAAGTACAAATGGAACAAAATACCAACCATTTTCTACAGAGAAATGGTGTGCAGACTTGGCAGTAGTTCTGACACAAGTTGTAGGAACAAGTTAAACTTTTATATTTCAAATTTGAGATAACTTTTGAATTCCAAACATTTGGGTTTCAGTTATGAACTTTGTATTTTTGAGTAACTTAAATGAGATTAACTATCAATCTTCGGGGGGAGAAATTACAATTAGTTGTTGGAATTAATATGGGCTAGGTCCAAATATTATATTCTAATTAATTCCTGCTAAATCTCAAAGGCCTATGTGCATGTGCTAAGCTGTTTAGTCCCATATGGACAGATGAAGGGGAGTTACACCAGTTTAAAAGGTGGGACGTGGTAGCCCCTCTTGTGGAATTGGAAAGAGACAACACACGCCACTCGCTTCCGCCGCTCGCCGAGCCGCGTGCGTGCGCGTGTCGTGGCAGCGCGTGTGCGCGCTGCAGACGTGGCGTGTCGGGTGCGGGCGCGATTTTCTTTATCTATTCGAAAATCGAAACGCACTGACATTGAGGGTGACTGTTGGTCTCTGGTCTCTTCGTTTTTTGCCATTAAAAAGAACAGAGTGCTGGTCCTTGATGGTGACTATTGACCTTTAGTCTTCTAGTGACTGTTGGCCTTTGATCTTCTGGCGACTGTCCTTGATGGTGACTGTTGGCCTTTGGACTACTGGCAACTGTCCTTGATGGTGACCGATGATCTTTGGTCTTCTGGTGATCTTTGGGCTCTCTGTTTTTTGGCTATATAAGGAGACTGAGAGAACTGGCTTTGGCCCGAGTTTTTTCCACTTCCACGCTTCGAAAATTCCACAAGCTTGTTGTTTGTCTTTGGCGATCTCCATCCCGGCGAGGCGCGTGTACGGCCGCACCGGGAGAGCAGACCTCCGGAACCCTCATCCTCGAAGGCTTACACGAGCGAGGACGAATAAGGTTTTTGGGGAGCGTTCGCGCGACTGCTCGCTGCTACGTCTACATCAACTGCACGACTACAACTTTCTGCTACGCTCTACACCAACTGCACGACTACTACCATTACGACATGACGGACGACGTTCTCATCAAGAACACTGCTGCATCTTCTTCTTCCATGGAATCTGGGTATGCCTATATCTCTTTTGTTACTTGGTTTGCTTTACAATATGTTCTTGTCTTGAACACTGAGATAGGAATGCTAGCTTCTGTTCTTCTAGAATCTAGTATAACTATAGTGTTCTTAGTTACCTGCTTTGAGAAAATAGCTAGAGTATTTTCCATGTTTTATCTAGCTTATTTCTGGATTAAAGTAATTCGAAAAATGCTTATGTTCTCAACAATCCAAAAACCTTATTATAGGCATAAGCATTTTTCACCAACTGGCTTTGCTGCTGCGCTCAAACCCTCTGAATTCGATGGTGCGAATTACAAGAGGTGGCGCACCAAGATGGTGCTTTGGCTAATTGCCATGAACGTTTTCCATGTGGCAAACGGCAAGCCTGAAGGAACACTTACTCCTGAACAGGAGCAAGCGTTTGAGGTTGCTGCTGATAACCTTTTTAAAGGTGCCGTGGTTAGTGTTCTTGGTGAGAAGTTAGTCGATGCATACATGGTGATTAAAATCGAAAAGAGATGCGGATGCACTCGAGGCCAAATTTGGGGTTTCGGATGCAAAGCGGTGAATTGTATCTCATGGAGCAATACCATGACTACAGAATGGTTGATAGCCGTTCTATAGTTGAACAGCTCATGAGATACAATCTATGGCCACAGAACTTGAGTACTTCAAGTGTGTATTACCGGACAAGTTTGTCGCGGGAGGCATTATTGCCAAACGTCCTCCTTCTTGGAGGAATTTTGCTACTTCTCTGAAACACAAGAGACAAGAGTTTTCTGTTGAAAATCTCATTGGGTTTCTTGATGTTGAAGAGAAGGCGAGGGCAAATGATACACACACTAGAGGTAATGAGGAACATTCTAGTGCCAATATGGTACAGAAGAAGAATGGCCAAACTCAAAAGTTCAAAGGCAAGAACAAGAGTGCACAAACAACAAGCTTCAAGAAGAAGAAGAAGAACACAAAGGAGAGCCTTTGCTTTGTCTGTGGTGAACCTGGTCATTGGGCCAAGGATTGCAGCCAACGCAAGGGTGGAAAGAATCAGCAAGGGCAGAATTCCAAATCTGCCAATGTTGTTGTTGGTACTACTGAGACGGGAACTTCAGGGTATGGTAATTTACCTATTGTTCTTTCCGTATGTCAATCTACCGATTGGTGGATAGACACTGGTGCTAATATACATGTGTGTGCTGATATTTCATTGTTCTCTTCTTACCAGGTCACTCGGGATTCAAATAGTTCTAATGGGGAACGGGTCACATGCCATCGCTCATGGTGTTGGCACGGCCGATCCAAGTTTACTTGGGAAGATTGTGCAACCGAAGAACGTGCATCATGTGCCATCGATCAATAAGAATCTCGTCGATCTCTTCGTGTAGAGATGGTTTTAGATCGGTATTTGAGTCCAATAAATTTGTAATCTCCAAGTGTGGACAATTTGTTGGTAAAGGCTATGTGTGCGGAGGCTTGTTCCGCCTATCTCTTTCAGATTTATGTAATAATATTGTGAACCATGTTTGCAATAGTAATGAGACTACTATTTGGCATTCACGACTTTGTCATATTAATTTTGGTTGCATGACGCGGTTAGCCAGTTTAGATTTAATCCTGAAATTCACCCTTGCCAAAGGTTCTAAATGTCAAGTTTGTGTGCAATCAAAGCAGCCTCGTAAGCCTCATAAGGCCGCAGAGGTAAGAAACTTGGCACCATTAGAACTCATACATTCAGATCTGTGTGAGATGAATGGTGTGTTGACAAAAGGTGGTAACAGATATTTTATGACTTTGATTGATGACTCCACTAGGTTCTGTTATGTGTATCTTTTGAAAACTAAAGATGAAGCTCTTCACTATTTTAAAATCTATAAGGCGGAAGCTGAGAACCAACTTGAAAGGAAAATCAAAAAGATTAGGTCTGATCGTGGAGGAGAGTACTTTTCAAATGAGTTCAATTTATTCTGTGAGGAACATGGTATAATCCATGAGAGGACACCTCCCTATTCACCCCAGTCAAACGGGGTTACTGAAAGAAAGAACCGCACTCTAATTGATTTGGTTAACGCCATGTTAGACACAGCGAGTCTTTCCAAAGCATGGTGGGGGGAGGCTATATTGACTTCATGTCATGTCCTAAATAGGATTCCCACAAAGAATAAAGAGATAACCCCATATGAACAATGGGAGAAGAAAAGACTATCACTTTCATACTTGCGCACTTGGGGTTGTTTGGCGAAAGTTAATGTGCCAATTTCTAAAAGGCGTAAGCTTGGACCAAAAACCGTTGATTGCGTCTTTCTAGGCTATGCTCACCATAGCGTTGGATATAGATTTCTAGTGGTGAAATCTGGAGTACCTGATGTGCATGTTGGTACAATTATGGAGTCCAGAGATGCTACATTCTTTGAGGATATTTTTTCGATGAAAGATATGCCTAGTTCATCGAGTCAGGAACCTGATACAATTTCTGAACCTGCCATTCCAATGGAATATTTTGAACAAACCCTTGAGCAAATTCCTAAAGAGGAAGACAATGAAACTCTAAGGAAGAGTAAAAGACAAAGGACTGCAAAGTCTTTTGGTCCTGATTTCATTGTGTACCTTGTGGATGATACTCCAAGTACCATTTCTGAAGCGTATGCTTCTCCAGATGCGAAATCTTGAAAGGAAGCAAATCAGTAATGAAATGGATTCCATTATCTCTAATGGAACTTGGGAGATCATTGAGCGCCCTTATGGTTGTAAACCCAGTAGGATGTAAGTGGGTGTTCAAAAAAAGCTTAGGCCTGATGGTACTATCGAGAAGTACAAGGCACGGCTTGTGGCCAAGGGTTATACCCAAAAGGAAGGCGAAGATTTCTTTGATACTTATTCACTTGTGGCTAGATTGACTACTATTCGAGTACTACTATCTCTGGCTGCCTCACACGGTCTTCTCGCTCATCGATGGACGTTAAGACGGCTTTCCTAAATGGAGAGTTGGACGAGGAAATTTACATGGATCAGTCAGATGGATTTGTAGTAGATGGTCAAGAAGGAAAGGTGTGCAAGTTGTTGAAATCTTTGTATGGTCTTAAACAAGCACCTAAGCAGTGGCATGAAAAGTTTGATAGAACTTTAACATCTGTAGGCTTTGTTGTGAATGAAGCTGACAAATGTGTGTATTATCACCATGGTGGGGGCGAGGGAGTCATTCTATGTCTGTATGTTGATGACATACTGATTTTTGGGACCAACCTTAATGTGATTAAGGAGGTCAAGGATTTCTTATCTCAAAATTTTGAGATGAAAGATCTGGGAGTAGCTGATGTTATCTTGAACATCAAGCTGTTGAGAGGTGATGATGGTGGGATTATATTGTTGCAATCCCATTATGTGGAAAAGGTTTTGAGTCGTTTTGGTTATAGCGACTACAAACCCTCTCCAACACCTTATGATCCTAGCGTGTTGCTTAGGAAGAATCGGAGAATAGCCAGAGACCAATTGAGATATTCTCAGATAATTGGTTCACTCATGTATTTAGCTAGCGGTACCAGGCACGATATCTCGTTTCTTTGTGAGCAAACTAAGCCGTTTGTTTCAATCCAGAGATGATCATTGGCATGCTCTTGAGAGGGTAATGCGCTATCTAAAGGGTACTATGAGCTATGGCATTCATTATACCGGGTACCCTGTCTTTGGAGGGTTATAGCGATTCAAACTGGATATCTGATGCTGATGAGATTAAGGCCACAAGTGGATATGTCTTCTTACTTGGAGGTGGCGCTGTTTCATGGAAGTCTTGCAAGCAGACCATCTTAACGAGGTCAACAATGGAAGCAGAACTCACAGCATTAGATACTGCCACTGCTGAAGCCGAATGGCTTCGTGAGCTCTTGATGGATTTGCCGGTGGTTGAAAAACCAGTACCGGCTATTCTGATGAATTGTGACAATCAGACTGTGATTGTCAAGGTGAACAGTTCTAAAGATAATATGAAATCATCAAGACATGTGAAGAGAAGACTGAAGTCTGTCAGGAAAATGAGAAACTCCGGAGTAATAGCTTTGGATTATATCCAAACAGCTAAGAATCTGGCAGATCCCTTCACAAAGGGTTTATCACGAAATGTGATAGACAATGCATCAAGGGAGATGGGTTTGAGACCCACGTGAGTTATACCATAGTGGTAACCCATCCTATGTGATCGGAGATCCCGTGAAGTAGGATTGGCGAAACAAGCTATTGGTTAACTGGGAGGAGAGTACCTTTATAGACCCACTCCATTGGAGATGCAATTCTCTCCTAAATCAGATGACAAAGTTGATTTTTATCTTAATGTGTTCGTGGCTTGTTAAAGCAAAGATGTCTGCCCCTCTGAGCAATCTTGAAAGAACACACCTATATGAGCTCGATCGCTAGTCACAGCCTATGAAATAGGGTAATTTCTAGGAAGCTCATGAATAGGCCAGAGTATGACTTATATGCTCCAATCATGGGATGCTGCACCTAGTATCGCTTAAGGACTTAAGTGAAACTTATTAACACAAAACTGTCAATTCAAGGCTTAGTCCATTGTGCGCCAGTGGATAAGTGTAGCTTCATTTCAGTGGATGTTCAACCTTAACCGTCTCCATCAAAACACCGGTATATTAAAACAATATCGTGGATCAAGGCATTTGACATGTGCCCTTGAGATCTCGTGGGGATTGTTGAATTAATATGGGCTAGGCCCAAATATTATATTCTAATTAATTCTGGTAAATCTCAAAGGCCCATGTGCATGTGCTAAGTCGTTTAGTCCCACATGGACAGATGAAGGGAGTTACACCAGTTTAAAAGGTGGGGCGTGGTAGCCCTCTTGTGGAATTGGAAAGAGACAACACACGCGTCTTGGCTTTCGCTTTCGCCGAGCCGCCGTCTTAGAGCCGAGCCGAGCCGTGCCGTCGCGGCGCGGTGCGTGTCTTGCAGACGTTGAGCGTGTCGAGTCTTGGCGCGATTTTCTTTATCTATTCGAAAATCAAACGCATGACCGACATTGAGGGTGACTTGGTCTCTGGTCTCTTCGTTTTTGCCATTAAAAAGAACAGAGTCTTTGGTCCTTGATGGTGATTTGTTGACCTTTAGTCTTCTAGTGATCATTGGCCTTTGGTTTTCTAGCGATCGTTCTTGATGGTGATTGTTGGCCTTTGGACTACTGCAATCGCCCTGATGGTGATGATGGTCTTTGGTCTTCTGGTGACCTTTGGGCTCTCTGTCTTTTGGCTATATAAGGAGACTGAGAGAACTGGCTTTGGCCCGAGTTTTTTTCCACTTCCACAGTTCAGAAATTCCACAGTGCTTGTTGATGTCTTTGGTGATTTCCATCTGACGAGGCGCTGTAACGGCCAAGACCGGAGAAAGCAGACCTCAAAACCCTCATCCTCGAAGGCTTACACGGCGAGGACGAATAAGGTTTTGGGGCGCGTCATATGATCGTCATTGCTACGCCTACATCAATCGCGACGACTACAACTTTCTGCTACGCTCTACACCAACTGCACGACTACTACCACTACGACATGAGGGACGACGTTCTCATCAAGAACACTGCTGCATCTTCTTCTTCCATAGAATCTGGGTATGCCTATATCTCTTTTGTTACTTGGTTTGCTTTACAATCTGTTCTTGTCTTGAACACTGAGATAGGAATGCTAGCTTCTGTTCTTCTAGAATCTAGTATAACTATAGTGTTCTTAGTTACCTGTTTTGAGAAAATAGCTAGAGTATTTTCCATATTTTATCTAGCTTATTTCTGGATTAAAGTAATTCGAAAAATACTTATGTTCTCAACATTAGTACTTAATACTTTCAACAAATGCTTAACGAACCCATATTTCACATTAGTTTTAAATTTGGAATCTGAAAGTAATTTTTTTTTCCTGAAGAATTTTTATATAGAGAGTGATTACAACATCTTGGAAAGAACAAGACACAAAAGAATGGTGTCAGGTATTCGCGCACGCAGCTCCTTTGGCCGGTGGGACTAGTACTATGGCGGCAGGTGTCTTTAAAAGTTTTTGGTTTAAATGGTACTGTCTACACGAAAAATAGTAAATCTAGTCTCATTCGAAAATCAAAGCTAAAAATAGCACCGCGAACTCACTGGTAGACGATATGTGTTCTCGTCCATGCCACAGGTGCGCAGACCTCTCGTCCCCTCTCATGGAAAGGGGACTTCTCACACATGTCCTAATTATTTAGTTATCATTAATTATCTATAATTAATTAATTGTAATTATTTGACCGTAATTATTTAGTTGTAATTAATTAGTCAAAATTAATTAGTCCTAACCAATTTAGTTGTGATTAATTTATTCATAACTAATTATCCCTAATTAATTAGTCATAGTTAGTTAGTCGTTATTAATTAGTCACATTTAGTTAGTCTTAATTAATTAGTCATAATCAATTTAATTATAATTAATTAGCAGTACGAGGGTTGAGGACACATGTCGAAAATCCCCTCTCTAATAGAGGGGACGAGAGGGTCTGCGGTGCTATTTTTTACTTTAATCTACGGAAGAAACTAGATTTGTTATTTCGCGTGTAAATAGTGTCATTTAAGTACTCGTGTGCTTACATTATTAGACCACCACAAACAGTTCCTTCCATACGTTATATCGAAAGTGCTGACTACAATATACCTTTTTATTATGCTCTGTGCAAGCAGAATCATTCTTAATTTGTTCCGAGATTTTAAAAACATTTTCGGGATGCATCCAGACTGAACTTTTTTTATTAATTAATCTTTTTTTGAATTTTATTTTAAAGTTAACCTCTGGCGCACTTTATTTTCAATTCTGATCCTTTTGATCACACCACGGATGATAGCGTGACAAAACAACACTGTCACGCACCAGAATAAATCCCTAAAATAGCACTTTTTGTCACGCCACTAGCTGTGGCGTGACCAAATAACACTGTCACGCAACTTCCAGTGGTGTGACAAGAGTTTGATCAGAAATAGGCTAGCGTGACAGTGTTGTTTTGTCACGTCACGGGTGGTGACGTGACTAAAGAGGTCAGAATTGAAAATAAAGTGCGCCGAGGGTTAACTTTAAAATGAATTTTTTTAAAAAAAGTTCATCCAGACCAAACCTCACATGACTAGGAGCAGCTAGGTGGCTTAATATCGCAAAATGACAACTTGGGCTTGCAATACAACTTGAACTCTTAGGCTATTGGCCTTGGTTCCCCTAATCCATTGTTAGTCAGTCTAATTGGGTTATCAAACAACACTGACTAGCACTTCTTCCCTTTTTCACAGGGAGGTCTTATTGGACGATTCAATGTTATACGTGAATAATCCAAAAGTAAAGAAATCGCTCATCAGAATTTTATAATATCAAAATTTGGTTTGGTCGTATTTCAAATAACGTTCTTTTTGTCAAATTTTAATTTTACCTAAATTTTGATTATATCAAATTTTGATTTAATTTATTAGAACCACGAATCAAACAACCCTGGCATGGGTAATATGCCGAAAGGATGGATAAGGACACCCCGTCGCAGAATTATTGGCGCGCCCAAGCAAGTTGGTGACGTTGCCCTCGGCTGGTGGAGTCGGTAAGTAGCAGGCAGTTCTCCACGAACGCGACCTGCCACTCTGCCAGCCGCAATGGGCACTGCAAGCCTGGCCACCGAAACTACTTCTAGCAGTTTCCAATACTCTTTATGTCCTAACACAACAATAGTATAACACTCTACGTACATCCGTGATATTCTTGGTTTCATACATCTCTTCCTTTCATTTCTTCCCTTCGAAGTCTTCCCTGTTTCTGTTCTTCTTTTTCCTCCAAAGTCATGGCAGACCACGACAGCCAAGGCGATCAGCCATTCTTTCTTTCTTCACTCTTTATGTCCTAACACAACAATAGTATAACACACTACGTACATCCGTGATATTCTTGGTTTCATACATCTCTTCCTCCCTTTCATTTCTTCCCTTCGAAGTCTTCCCTTCTTCTGTTCTTCTTTTTCCTCCAAAGTCATGGCAGACCACGACAGCCAAGGCGATCAGCCATTCTTTCTTTCTTCTAGTCTTCCTCCAGCTTTCCTTTGCCTAGCCATGGTCACGAACAGAGGATGTAGAGCTAGCGTGGCTTTTCCCAAATCTAATCTCATCCTCCCACACCTGGAACACTGCTAAGGGTGTCTGATGCGTGTCGGTGGGTGTCAGACGCTCATCGACACGGGGATACACGTCAACGATAGCAAAAAAAAATCAGATTCGCGTGTCCAGGTAACGCTGCTTATTGTACATACAAGCCTACGAATAAGTAGATAAATAAAGAGAGCAGTGTCATAGGGGAAGCCTATCGGTCCCCACGACCCGGCGAACACGATAGAAGCCCCCCGAAGGGGGCCCAAAGGATGCAGGAGAAGCCCCGAAGGGGAGCCCGAAGGCTGCAGTGGTGCCCGCAAAGGGGGCCCAAAGGCGACGGAGTGCTCCGAAGAGGGCCGGAAGGCTGCAGGAGGGACCCCAAAGGCTGCGAAAGTACCCCAGAAGGGGCCCGAAGGCTGATGGGGATGGCCACTCGACACCCCGAAAGACTACCTCGTGGACACCAAGGACGTTCGGAGCCCCCTCGGCCCTGAAGCCACCCTGCAGGAAGCGAAGGGAGAAGACAAATGGACCAAGCGCACTAGCTGGGTGAGCCAGGTCCAAGAAAACCCACCGTGGGCCGGAGGCTATGCGTAGGGGTAGAAAAAGACTCTGCAATCCCTATGCGGATAGTACCTTCCTAGGGGTAGAACAGTAATCTCATGTACCTCACCGGCAGGCTATAAATAGCTCTCTCCCCTATGTAAGAAAGACAGGCTTTTCAAGGCAATTAATACATATACACTTCTCCTGGCACCGGCCCATTTTCTGAGGACTCTTCGGTCACTCTCAGATACCATAGGTTTTTTTTTTACTGTCTAGTCCTTCTTGCTACGATAAGCAGGTTAGGACTATATGTTTATCTTTTTATGTTTTTATTTATTATTTATAAGTTGAAAGTTTCGTTTGTCGGCTATAATGACCTCAACAGAACGTACCAGGCGAAAGACACGGCTTGTTGGTTTCTCTGATGCCCTCAATTATAGAACACATCACATGAATTTTGTCGGCAATAATGACCTCAACAGAACGTATCAGGCGAAAGACATGACTTGTTGGACACATCTCATGAATTTTGTCCGAATTCTCAGAACGTACCAGGCGAAAGATATGGCTTGTTGGTTTCTCTCCTTTTTCTCTTATGAAATGGATGCGTCAATGTAACTGTCACTCTGGGTGTAAGGATTTTTATTTCTATCACATCACTTCGACTGCGCACTCGCTTCCAAGGGACCGACCGTTACACCTAAGGTTACAGAAACTTCAAAGCAATCAAAGGGAGTACACAAAGCAAACTTGATTCATATCTCTCTCACACACGTTTCCCTTTGTTTTGTTAGAAAGAGGCAGAGAGTTGCTCTTTGTATTGATAAAGTAAAAAAAATCAAGATTAAAAAAAAAATAGACCATGAATATGAAATTATCCTCGCCGAGAGGGATATTACAACTGAGAAACGTCTTACAACACTCTATCAATATCACCAAAGTTAGAGACACCAGCTAGCCAACTCTAACCATACCCTAACATCAGCCAGTTCTGTCGTACACATATCAAAGCTAAGGAAATGACAACATCTCCTATCCAACCCACAGGAGCTTTGGACTAGTTAAAACTAGACAGTGAAGAGGATCTCTCTAACACCGACTTAAAAGAGAAGAGTAGAAATAGGTGTAGGTTGGTTCACACGCTGACAGGGCCACCAATGATTAGCTTCATATGAATTAGGTGAGGATGCGATTCTTCCTCTTGGCAGAAATAGTAGACGATACAGATTCGAAGGACGACTCCGACTCCTCTCCTCACCCACACAGCACAAACAAAGGTGGACTAGACCAACTGCTACGGACGAAGCCCCTAGGACAGTCGTCTTGCGCCTCTTGCGTCTCGAAACGACACTTCAGTGGCAACAAACCCCTTCTCGGGCTCTTCCACCGGCAACAACACCCTACCCGAGCTCTTCCAACGGCAAAAGGAATGAATCCGAAAACAGTGGAAGAAAAAAAGAATTGAACCCATATTATTGTCGCTAGGAGAGAGAGAGAGCGCGCGCGCCAAGAAACGAACGCGTATGTGATGACTTACTCGGATACTCGATCGTTTTGTATTCTTCCTACTAGTTTTCTAACTTCTCGACAAGATCAGAGGGCAACTGGATAACTGGGCCAATGAAAATCAATTGAACTTACTGAAACGAGCAACCATCGAACCTATTGTTGGAACAGACGAATCAAAAACCAGGCACTCGCCGTCCGAAGCAAGCAAAAACGCTAATCAAGCGCATGCCACGACTCACGAGTCGCACACATGGGATCTAGTAATTTGGGTGACGAACAGGGGAAAAAATTCTAAGGGTGACGAACAGGGGAAAAAAATTCTAAGGGGTGCTAGCGGAGACCGTTCATCCACCTCTACACATCACGTCCTGAATTCAACGGTTCCAGGAAAAGAACATCCACCGTTTATCCCCTGAATCCAACGGCCCAGCCCTCGGACCTCGCCCGGCCCCCCTCCAGTGAATTTCTTTCAGACGAACAGGGGAAAAGCAGCAGTAGAAATTACTACTGCTACTCCCTGAAGTAAACAAACGCTAATGGCCGGCCGGTTAATTAACTACTAGCACTAGATAGATACGAGAAGTAAGATGGTGGTGTGCATGTGTGTTGTTAATTACCTGTAGCTCGGTGGTGACCGGGTACTCGTCCATGTCGACGTAGTTCTTGCTGAGGGAGGCCTGGATGAGCTTGTCGCACTCGGGCTCCATCCACGTGGTGACGAAGGACGCCAGGTTCAGCCGCGGGTTCCCGTCCAGCATCAGCTCGTCGTTGATGATCTGGTACGCCGCCTCTTTGGGGATCGACTGCTCCGACATCCGGAACCTAACAAACAAACCGAGCATCCACCCGTCCATTTCAATTGATCACTCCAAAAAAAAAAAAACAACGCACACACGAGTATAATGCTATTGATCGAACGGAAGAAGCAAGCCACCCAAGAATCGATCTACGTGCCTGGGCAGGGAGGCGCGGACGTAGCGGGAGGCGAAGGTGGAGTGCACGGAGTCATCGGAGCCGGACACGCCGTGGGAGAGCACCATCTTGATCGCCGGCGGGGATGGCTTCCGAAAGGGCTGGAGACAAGGCGGGGACGCCGGGACGGAGAAGAAGCTAGGCCGGATAGACGGTAACCACTAACCAGCTTGCGCTTGGAGGACGAGGAGACGCGCGACGGTTGCGTTGGACTAATTGAGGAACGCGGAATGCTTCCAATTCTTTGCGAAGTCGCGGTGGGCAGTGGCGGAGCCATATGAGATGGCACGGTACAGCTGTACCTTCAAAAATTTTGCACGTAAGTCTACTATATATATATATATATATATATATATATATATATATATATATATATATATATATATATATATATAATATATATATGTTATACAATAAATTATACCGTGTGTTATTTTCAGCAACCAATAGCCAATAGCCTACCAACATAAACTATATTTTAAGATGTTGGTTGTACTAAAAATATGTAATTTGTTCCATTTAAACATTTATTATATCATTTAAACTTTTATGTTAGAATGTGTCATTTAAGTTAGCACCTTTATGCACACACGAGCGCACTTTCAGTGAAAATTTTGTACGGTCGAGGACTTATTCCCATCCTCCGTCTTTTTAGACGTGTGCTAAGGTTGGTGTGTGTGCATGTGTATCTTCCTTGTGATCGAAAAAAAAAGTTTGCACCTCTATCATCTAACGCCTCGTCTTTTTAGACATGTGCTAAGGTTGGTATATGTGTGCATGTGTGTCTTTCTTGTGATCATAAAAAAAAAGTTTGCACCTTTATCATCTAAATCCCGAGTCCTCCACTAAATTGTTTCCTTAACACGTACGAGTCATGTATGACAATTGGAAATGAGATGAGTTAGGATAGGTAATATCCGACAAGATTGAACTTCAGATTAAGTAAGTATTGTTAAAAAAGAAAGGCATCCTCTGAAGACTTGCACTGTGCACATAAGTATTGTAAACAAGTTCAAGTAGTATTGTTTTTCCTTTTTTTTTGTATTAAGGTAGTATCACTATACATGAAGAAGGAAGTATACATGTATAATTAAGTACCTAACAACGTAAAGAAGGAAGTATACGTATGCAGCGCCAGTGTGAGTATTTTACAATCAGAAAAGTGGTATCACTATGAAATAATTAAGTATCTCTCAATAACAAAACCATGCTAACACTGTATATGAAGAAGGAAGTAATTAAGATGGTATTAAGGTAGTATCACTGTACACGAAGAAGGAAGTAAACATATGCAGCACTAGTTTGATTATTTAAAAAACGGAAAAGTGGTATTACTATAAAATAATTAAGTATCTCTTAGAAACAAAACCATGCTAACACACATTAAAGATGAGTTACAAGGTTTTGCATTAATAGTATACATGGACACCACTGGTCATAAAAAGGTTGTGCGAATAATGACAGCAAAATAAAGGGTAAGATTGTGTAACATATTTACCTCACTTATGGGATTAACAGGGCGGTGACCATCCCAATTCCACATGTAGTTGAAGATGAAGAATCCACAATCGATACTATATGCAAATAATAAATAGCTTGTCGGCTTTTCTGCAATCTTTGTGTGAGATATGTGAAAATGAAATTGTGGCAACTAACCTGTTTTGGTACTCTCGTATATTCTGGTACTTTAGGATCGCCTCAAAGATAGTGCTTGTAGTTGAACAATTCGATTTGAATGAAAAGACACAAAAGATAATTGCTACTTTGCTTGTCATAGAAGAATAGGTTGTTATTCTTTTTCCTTGTGTTGCAGATAATTTCTTGCATTGCTATAAAGGCATTGTAGCATGCCAACTAGAGTTATTCACAATAGAACATTGCAGCAGAGACAAAAAAAATGTTGCGATAGTTGTTATTCTACTGGAACATTTCTGTGACTAGTGTAATATTGCACTTGACTACAACAAGAGGGTCAAGTAATTGTTTCCTAATAAAAATGAAGGTACCTGATCCCTGGACATGCCCAAAGAAAAACGGAATAAAGACATACCACTTAAATCGTGTTGATTACCTCGCTGTTGATCGCGGCCATTATGATTTCTGACCGATAACCATCCTGAGCTGGCTGAGTAACTGAGAACAATTTATTCTCCGGCGCCACAAAAGTCTGGCACGGGGAGTCCGGTAGGAGAGAACAACCGATCCTACTGTCACGGAACAACAGTGTTTCACTCAATTGCTACCAGTAGTCAAGTGGAAGGAAATTCTATGGGGCGGGGCCTCCGTGAGGCCCCGCCCCCCGAGCCCTTGGATCAAGGAGGGATGAAATGAACGGTGATGGAGCGGGGCCTCACGGTAAGACCCCATCCCACTGTATTTTTTTCCTAGTCAAGTGGCATGACATGGCCGCATGAGCCTTTGTCACTGGTCCTTGCCCTGTCCCCATTGAGATTTACTCCCTTGGCGGCCACGCGCCGCACATGCCTACTGTTGCCCAGCCGTCCCACACCGCGTGTGCCTGGCGTCGCCTCCCCCGAATCCACCCGTGCGTAACGTGCGTTATGTGGTTTTCTCGCTCGTTTTCTAGGGCACCTCGCCCGACGCTACCATGACACCGGCCTCGGCCCTCGCGCGCCAAACGACTAATCGGTGGATGGTGGTGCGAGCCCACCTGGCCGCCTACGGCCATCGACCGGCCTTGCCTGCATGCCGCCGGCAAGGTGCACCTGCACGACTGCCGTACTCTGGGCCTGTTTGGATGATAGCCAATAGAAACCTTACCAAATTTTGGTGTTACGAAGCATATTTGGCTAGGATTTGGTTTATTACCAAATTTTGGCACTACCAAGCAAAATTTTGGCACGCCAAATTTTTTCTACGCATGCGCTGGGCGTTCTTCGGGCGGGTGAAACGTTCGCCCAAGATTTGGCTTGGCAGCAGCCAAAGCCTGGGATAGGTGGCAACTTCCCATTGGCTATGTCATAAAGTATTAAATGCAAAGTTAGTTTAATTAATCAGTTTCAAATGACCATATTTACTAAACCGAGTATCCGATTTGCGATCCGATTGAACCGTTGTGTTCCTTGTCATTTTATCAACAAAACAAGCCCCATGTTGGCATATTTTGAGGTAAAAATAAAATAGATGTCATACGGGACCCACACGTCATACTCATAATTTTGGCAAATTTTGGTATGGCTGCAATCCAAACACATCAATTTCGGCATTACCCATGAATTGATATGGCTACGATCCAAACACCATTTTTTTGCTCGGTTTTTGGCATCGCCTGGGTTTTGGCATTACCAAAATTTTGGTAAGGCTATCTGGGGTAAAGAACCAAACATGCCCTCTGTGCTTGTGGATTCTTTTGTTCACCAGCTCTCGGTGTTGGCACTTGGCACCGTCCGATGGCATCATTCGCCTCTTGTACGCTGCACCCACTAGTGCTGACACCCATGGCTGGCGAACGCCGAATCTCATGATAACCAACTCATCACAACTCACGATTATTCGTCGCTTTTAAGTTTCGAACTTTTTTTTGTGGGGCACAAGAAAGTAACCAAACTCTCCGGTTACAGAGTCTAAGGGCATGTATAATGGTATAGACAACCGTTGTCTATAATATTCATCTATATCATCTGTAGACAACACTAAAGACAGTTTCTACAATGAATTGTCTTTTTACATGCTTCTATAGACAACTTCTTTATATACAATGTGTAGAATTCAGAAATAGAAATGAAATTGTAAAAAATTCAGAAAAAAAATCCAAGAAACTCTCAGAAAATTAGAAAAATATGTAGAATTCAGAAAGAAAAATGAAATTGTAAAAAAATGAGACAAGCATATTAAAAATGAAATAAAGAGCTTTATTAATGTTCAAATGGTTGCCTCGTTAAAACATTTGCCAAATAAAAACTCAACATGAGAAAACCTCACCAAAGGAAAAATAGTACAACCTATAGCTCTACATATATTTTTATTCTAAGCGTCATTGTCTAGGTACAGCTTTTCGAACACTTTCGATAACTCTGGATTTTCCACAGAGTGTTGTGTTCGTGAATCAGCTTGTTCCTAGTCCTTCACAGTTAGAAGTATCTCCATCATCTCACTTGTGAGGTGTGCTCTTCTCTCCTCTAATATTCTTCTAGAAAGACTGAAAGCAGACTCAGAGGAAACTGTCGAGACTGGAACAGTTAACGCATCACATGCAAGTATGGATAGTACGGGATATATTAACTTATGGTTATGCCACTATTGCAAAATTTCAAAGTTTTCTGAGTTGAAATCCACCGTATCGCTGTCTAGATAGGCGGATTGCTCTCCACTCCTTGGGTGAGAGGTTAATCTTGGACTTCGTTGAGAAGGTGCCACTGTAGAAGAAGAAGAAGACCTAGACCTGGAGGAAGAGCCTGCACTCCAAATCTTGCCCCACATATTTATCTTGTTACTTGAGGTGGGTGCTACTAGAAGTCGTTGCAAGCGGATTCCCATGAACTTATTTTCATACATTTGGAAAACCTCATATAATCGAGAAAGAATAGCTGTGAAATAGTTAGAATAGTCTAGCCCTGTAGCATCACTAAGAAGATCAAGAACATTAGCAAATCTGTCGAGACCAAAAAATGCAATTCTGGACCCTTTGTGTATAATACACTAGCTAGAATCACGCTAGTGTACACAGTGTCAACACATGTGAATATTGATCCACACAAGACGAAATAATAGAATAAACGAATAATTTGGATAACAAATAACTATTATGACCTTAAGGTCAGGTTTACATTTATTAAGCCTCGTAGGGCTGGCAATAATGAAATAAGTAGCAACGGAACAAAATAAACTTCAGCGAAAACCCATCGATTCACCACAGGCAACTGACTGGGATCAAGACCTAGCGATCAGCAGCTACATAGAACTCCTCAAAAGCGGGCGAAGACTCCTCCACTTCTGTTCATTGATTATAGTAAGCATGAGTATACAACCGTAATCACAAGTCATACCACAGAATACAATGTATACATGATGGCTTATTTCAAAGGAATGGCTTCTGTTGTTCTTTTGCAGAAATGCAATATTTGCAATTGAGTACAAATAATATATTAAAACATAATTCAAAACAAATAGACAGTATTAATTTAACAATTGTTTTCACAAAGGACACAAAGTCTAATAAAATTATTCACACAGCCAAATGACTTAGATCAAACAGCTCCCTTTCCAAATATTTTATGAAAATCTAACTCTCGTGTGAAATCCCCGAGCATATCCATGACCGCAGACGCGGCTATTCGAATATATTATTTAACACTCTGCATAGGTTGTAGACTTTACCTACACGATATAATCAGTGTTACAAGCACTAATCATAACAAAACCCTTCAGAAACTCCATCTCAAGTATTGACACTCCCGATGTGTTTTACTAATGAAACTAACATCCACTGAGGAAATTAGTCCATCGCACACCGTTGGACAAGGAATCGGCGAACCGTCCCACGATGTGATCTACCTGGTAGACCACACCTCCACCCAACACTGAGCACCTAACCTACAACCTGAGTAGTCAATGTTGAGACTCCATAATTTACTAAGTTAGGCCTGTCCCATACCAAGCATGTAGGCCTGTCCCATACCAAGCATGTGGTCGTACAGTTGTGGCTCAGTTCAATGGCGATTATCATTCTCATTCACAAAGCTCCACCATATCAAACAGTATTCACCACTTGCCTCAGTCTAAATCTTTTCCCACCCTATTGGTTAAGTGCAACACATGCCATCAACGAGTAATAGCACACAGCGCACATAGTTTTATCACAAAGTTTCATATTCACTTAGTCAGATTCATATTTGTAACTTACATGAAATGATGACTCGTGGCATGGCTAAACAATCTACTCGTATCTAAACAACCCATGTTAGTGCTACGATAATACCAACTAAATAATAAACCATTCTAGGGTGATAAAATATTATGACATAACAACAGACAAGGTGGATATAAACAAATTTGGATTGATAACTAAACCCAAAAGTATTTAAATAAATACTTAAAGTAAATGCATTAATTTAAATCAAAGTAATTTTGAAAACTGGGTTCAACATGATTAAACGTACAACTTGCCTTGGAATAGATCCTAGCACTGGTCTTGGTCTTGACGCGCTCCTTCTTCAAAATTTCCCGAAGAATCAACGTTTACTCGCAAATGAAAGAAATAAATAAAATAAATAAATAACAGAGAGAAACAAACTTCAAAAATTAAATAAAAAACTCAGATAAATAGAGCTTGAATTTAGATGAATTTAGAAATTTGAATGGACTCAATCGGAGCTCGGATGAAGAAGATATGACTTTTGGGAGATCTAATCTAAAGAAAATACTCAAAAAGGAATTCGAGTACTGTTTATCGAGCATTGTACATCGAGTACTGTTCATCGATCTTGACTGTACGTGGTAGTAGGAAGTTATGACTACCTGGTCATAGGGAGGGTTACGACTTCTGGTCATAGGATGTTACGACTACTGGTCGTAGAAGGTGGACGCCGACCATGATGCCATGTCAATGGGTGACGTCATCGCTCTGGTGAACCTATGGGATCCGGTGAGAACGGTGCACGACAGTGTCTCATCGATGATGAGTAATGCCAACATGTAGAGAACGTTATTGCGAACTCATTGGTGCACTTACGGGTGCTTGAGGACGACGGTGGTAGCTGGCGACGAGGTTTTGGCGGCGGAGAGGTACGGGAGTTGTCGGATTCCAACTCTGGCGACACTCCAGTGACGTGGAGAGGTTCTGGAGGTAGCATGGGTGATACTGAAGATGATGGCATGGTCGACAACGACGAGGCGGCAACGTCGGCGACGAAATTCAAAAACAAGAAGCTCGGCCGAAACCCTAAAACCTTGGATTGCGACAGTGCTAGAGCTTTAGGGTCGAGATGGCTTGAGGGTTTAGGATGAGGGCGATGAGGTGATCCTCGGGGTACTATTTATAGAGTGAGAGCGTGGCCGAGAGGGCGTATAGGTGGTAGAGTCCTTTCAAAACCGAAAGGGGATAAGAAGATTAAACGAGATTTGATCGCGAATCGGATGAGATAACTACCAAATTTGGTTGCGAACAGATACAGCTTCTAGAAAATAAGATCCACGCGGAGAATCCGGGCCGAACCAACCGTTATCGGATGAAACTCAAGGTGACAGCAATGGCGGCCGCGCGAGGATGACAAAGCCGTGGTCGAAGACGACTGACGACAATGGGGCCCACTGGCAAAGAAAAGGAGTGGGCGTCGCGGCGTGTGAGCTCAAGAAGAAGAGGAAGGCCTAGCGGGCTAGGCCGCAAGGCAGAGGGAATGGGGGCGGAGGGATTGGGTTTCGACCCATTGAGGTTTTCTGATATTTTAATATATTTTCCTTTTTAGAAAATACAGGAAAAGAAAATTGCAAATAGAAAATAGCAAACAAACTCGAAAAAATTCTAGAAAATATATCTAAGCACATAGAATCCAAATAAAATAGTTTTGACAATGTTGATGTTGACATTAATCATATTAAATAGTTTTGATACTGAAAGTCCATGTTAAGCTTTGAATTAAAATCCAAATAAACTCAAAGGTAAATTTTTCCAACTACTAACTAGTCAAAAGGTTTTTAAAGCTCACAAAACATTGGGATGTTACAAAATCCATCAATTTTAGCTCTAAGATCTAAAATAAATGCAAATGCATATAGAAAATGGATTTCTCTCCTATATTTAAGGTATTTTATTTTGATACCAAAAACAGTCCCTCTTAAAACTATGTCATTTTCATAGTTTTTTATTTGACTAGCAATCTGTAAAATATTAGGCACAATAATAGCACTTGTTGGATAATAGACAGCGGACAAAGCAACAATGGCCTCATAATTTTTTTTCTCTAAAAACTAAAGTATCTTCTCAGCAACGAACCAAGGTTGCTCATCAATAGTACACTACTGTTAGTGCATATGAATAAAAACAAAAAACATACTCTTATATGGTAAAAGACTCTTAAGCATCAAGTAAGTAGAGTTCTATCTTACCAGCATGTCCGAACGAACTTTCTTGGACGTACATCCATCGCCCTGTAGAAATTCTTATATGCTGCTATTCTTACATTAGAATTATTCAAGTAAGATATCGCATCACGAAAAGCTTTAATATACAAATTCAACCTCTTCAAACCACATTTGATTATAAGGTTAATAATATGACAAGCGCGTCGCTGATGTACCAAGAAGGAATCGGCGTATGTACCCAACACTGGAGTAAGAATATCCATGGCCCTAGAGTTCAAAGCGGCATTGTCTAAAGTAATGGATAATATCCTGTTTGTAAGACCAAAGTCTTCCACGACTTTGAAAATACAGTCTGCAATATACACACTAGTGTGTGCTACATCAATTAATTTGAAACATATAATTCTTTTCTCCATTACCCAGTCATCATTAACATAATGAGCAACTATACTAAGATAATCCTCCCTAGCCCGACCACTCCATATGCTTGAGATCAGGGTCACTGAAAATGTGCACGTACTAAATAGTTCCTTTAATTTATCATGGCATTCATTGTAGTATTTTACTAGATCTATAGTTGTTGTCTGTTTAGAAACAGTAGAAAATCTAGGATTATACGTAGTCCTAATGTAAGTTTGAAAAACAGTAGACTCTCCAAAGCCTAACGGTAAATCCTCAAAAACAATTAAACGATAGAGAGATTGACGGGCTACCTCAGGATTGTAGTCCCAGCTACGCACTGCATCTGTCGGGTTGTATTTGCAATCGTATTCCGCCTCATCATCAATCCTTGATTGACCTTACATCTTGTAGCATGTCTAAGCAAGTGCCCCGTTCCACCTAAAGACGTTGCAGATAATTCAGTGCGATAAATTATGCAAATAGCATATGGTACTTTATTTCCCTGTGCGTCTGGCTTGGTTGTCCTGTCAAAATTCTCCCAAACTAACGATGTACACGGCCTCAACCTCTTTGCTCCAGTGGTCACCAACGAAGATGCTGCCGTGGAGCTTGACAACAGAACTTCGCCTTGCCCTTCTGGTAACAACTACGGTTGGTTTAAGGCAGCCGCAGCCTCCATGGATGCATCTTCCTCTGGTGAAAGTCCGTAATCACCAAGAGCAAAGCTATCGTAACTTTTCATAAAGAAAACTGTAAAATCGAAACAAACACTATTATTACTTTCATCTTAGCATAACAAATAATAACATAAAAACTTATGTCGGCCCCCTCCTCCCTCCACGTCGGCCCACGCCTCCCGCCTCCCCTCGTCTCCTCCTCCCTCTTCTCCCTCCGCTCCGGTCGCCGCCCCGTCCCCTCCTCCCTCTTCTCTTCTCCCCCCGTGCCGCCCGCGCCCGTAGGCCACAGCCCCGCACCAACCTCCTCCTCCTCGGTGTCGGCGTCCTCCTCCTTACTGTTGGCACCGCACCGACGCTTTCTACCGGTCTACCCTCTGGGCTCCCCCTCTTCTCTCCATATCGGGCCAGATGTGCCATGCCTGGCTTGTGCCGGGCCGGCCCACCTTACGGGGGTGCCAGCACAAGAACGGTCTGTGCCCTCGTGCCGTGTCAGCTCAGCCCGTGTACAGTGTGGGTTGTGCCGTACCCAGACCAGACCAACAGTGTCGTGCCTCGGACCGGCCCAGCGGTCATAGCCCATCTAGCCACCTCTAACGATGGCGCTTCCCAGACCAACGGTGCGAGCGACGACGACCAGGGAGGCCTCCCCTCCTGCACGGGCGACACTAGGTCTGGGCGATTTTTTTTGGCTTCGGTACCTGACTTGGGGGTGATATCAGGCTTGGTACCAATACCAGAATTTGCTTCAATGTGTGGATCCGGTACCAAGTTCCTCTCTCTCTTCTTGATACTGGCAAAAAAATCCACACTAAAGTCCCATGTGCAGCCCAAAGAACAAGCTTGCGCAGTTTGCCCAGTAGCTAGCGCCGGCGCCAGTGCTGCAGGTTCGACACCTCGTGTGTTGTTGAAACACCTGACCTTACTAGACCACTGAACAGACCACCATCACAATCGCTAATGTCAGTTGTCACAGCAGTGGCACCCTAGGCTGGATTGGATTCGTCTCACCGGTAGCTGCCAGGTACACCGCACGCTGCCCCTACCACTGCAACGAAACTGGCTTGCAGAGCCGACTTCCTTGTATAGGAGAGACGGGTTTTTTTTTTGTCCTTAGGCAACTTACGAGGCATTTTTCGAAAACACCTCGTAAACGTCCTCTCATATATTGTCGCTCTAACGTGTTTTCTAAAATCGTCTATACAAGATATGCGGCGTTATGTAGAGACATTGCACTACACTTCAACAAAAAATATATATAAAAAAATATGTGAACTCTTGCAAAGGTTGGTACTCAAACTATTAACCTCATGGGAAATACTTCTCTTAGATATGTCACACTAGCCACCTCAACCTCACAACCTCATGTGTTTAGTTGCGTGTTGCAATATTTATATGTAGTTCTTTTAAAACATATCAACTACAAAAAAAAACCCACTAGAGAGTTGGAAAGCGTATCAAAATAATCTCTTTACACAACATAACCATTAGACGAATTAGAGAGCGTATCAAAAACATCTCTACAAGAAAAAAAATTGTTTGTGTCTCGAAAACATCTCAAAACCGTCTCTAGCATACAAATTTTTGGGGTGATTTTAAAGTGTCTTTAAAAAAGTCTCTAGACTATATAATTCTTTATTTTAAAGACAAGTTAAAAAAACACCTCTAAAAAATGTCTCCACAAGAGGGTTTTCTTGTAGCATGCAAGGGCCCAAATTCTAGCCCACGCGACGCGCGCAACATCCCACACGCTACGACTTTTGGTAAACTAGACTTTGAGCTAGCAATCCTTTTATTCCTTTCCTCCCTCATGTCGTCATACAGGGATACTATCATACTAGTACAATACAACTGTTGATCATGAGTACGATGCTATTAAGATGGCATTATGCATACAAAGCTCCACCCAAGCCAATGGCTGCAGGAGAATCTTAATAGGTAAAAGGAGACCGTTTTGGGCTCCTCTCGACATGGCCACGTTGTTCTTTTTGTCTGCACCGCTCGATGGTGGTTCTATTGTCTTCCCCATTGTTCGATCGCACTCTCACGCCGCTGGCTCGGTTGCTCCACGTCTCTTCCCCACCATTTGATTGTGTTTACACCCCACTGCCTCGGTTGCTCCGTGTCTTCTCTTTCGTTATTACCCATCGCTCCGCGTCTTCGCTTTCCTTATTCTCCTTTGTCGCTTGTATTGCTGACGTTTCTTCCCCCATCGCGCCCACTTCCTCCCCATCTCTTCTCCCACTGTCGCCTCCGCCACAGCTCCCTCCTCCTGGCCTTCCACGCTGTTGCCGCCACTCCTGAGTTGCCTCACGCCCGAACCCTAGGACGCCATCGACACCTCCTTCTTCCCATTTTCCCTCCCATCCTCTCACGGAAGAAAGGGAACACGACGGCACGGGAGAAGATGGGGCCGCTCTTCGTCGTCGGCGACATGCCTCCACACAATGTGCAGAAGAACGCCCACAGGACCTGGCGGGCTGTCGCCCAAGACGAGGCCACCATGCACCAACACTTCGACAACCTCCGCACCCTCGGTAGGTACACCGTTCTTCCGTCTTGATCCGTGAGGTTCTTGAGAGCTCCTTGTTTGGATAAGTGGGTATAGTAGGGGGGACATAAGCGATGCTAGGATGATGAAGACAACCCTGCTCCCATCTTCTGCCTTAAATCTTAATTATGACATTATTGAGATTATGGAAATTAGTAACTGTGATCTTTTGGGAAATTGATACCTGTGTTCTTTGCTAAGCTTGCTCGGGTTGTATATCTGAATTTTGCAAGAATATTGTAACTTCTACGGTTTGGGTTATTCCCCTAGATATGCATGTTAGTTGCAGTTTTGTGAGGAATGCAAACTTTAAAACCAAGTCTGTGTGGAACTGCTCTGAAAGTCATGTGAAAAGGCTGGATTTGAGTTGCTTCTTCGGCAGTCTGTTTACATTATTTTCCTACTAAACTGGCTTAAGAAGCTTACCTTATGCTACTCCTACAATGGGCTGATCCAGTCCTTGCTCAAGATCCATTTTCTTCATTGATGTCAACACTTTTCTGTCTACTTGTTCTTAACATGTAAAAGAAGGCTGTTTTGGGCTCCCCTCGACACGGCCATGTCATTCTTCTTGTCTGCACCGTTCGATGGTGGTTCTACTATCTTCCCCGTCGTTTCAATCGCGCTCTCACGCCGCTGGCTCGGTTGCTCTGCGTCTCTTCCCCACCGTTCGATCGCGTTCGCACGCCACCGCTGCCTCGGTTGCTCCGTGTCTTCTCTTTCTTTATTCCCCGTCGCTCCGCGTCTTCGCTTTCTTTATTCTCCTTCGTCGCTTGTGTCACCGGTGTTTCTTCCCCCTCGTGTCTGCTTCCTCCCTATCTCCTCTCCCGCCGTCGTAGCCGCCACTGCTCCCTCCTCCTCGTCTCCTCTCCCACCGTCGCCTCCGCCACCACTCCCTCCTCCCCGCCTTCCACGCTGTTGCCACCGCTCCTAAGTTGTCGCATGCCCAAACCCTAGGGGCTAGGACATCGTCGGCACCTCCTTCCCCTTTTCCCTCCTATCCTCTCATGGAAGAAAGGGAACACGACAGCGTGGGAGGGGATGGGGGCGCTCTTCATCGTCGACGACACGCCTCTACACAGCGTGCAAAATAATACCCACAGGACCTGGCACGTCGTCGCCCAAGAGGTGGCCGCCATGCACCGACACTTCGACGACCTCTGCACCCTCGGCAGGTACACCATTCTTCCGTCTTGATCCATGAGGTTCTTGAGAGCTCCTTGTTTGGATAAGTGGGTATAGTAGGGGGGACATAAGCGATGCTGGGATGATGAAGACAACCTTGCTCCTATCTTCTGCCTTAAATCTTAATTACGACATTATTGAGATTATGGAAATTAGTAACTGTGATCTTTCGGAGAATTGATACATGTGTTCTTTGCTAAGCTTGCTTGAGTTGTATAGCTGAATTTTGCAAGAAAATTGTAACTTCTAGGGTTTGGGTTATTCCCCTAGATATTCATGCCGGTTGCAGTTTTGTGAGGAGTGCGAACTTTAAAACCAAGTCTGTTTGGAACTGCGATGAAAGTCATGTAAAGAGGCTAGATTTGAGTTGCTTCTTTGGCAGTCTGTTTACATTATTTTCCTACTAAACTGTCTTAAGAAGCTTACCTGACGCTACTCCTACAATGTGCCGATCCAGTCCTTACTCAAGATTCATTTTCTTTATTGATGTCGGCACTTTTCCGTCTACCTGTTCAATTTCTACAACCACCGAATTTGTTGTCCCTTTTGTCCATCTACTCTATATTGTTTGTGTCATTCAAGCATGCTGTTTTGCCTTCTCCCGTAACTTGCATATTGTCTGTTAGTTGAATTATTGTATAACATGTTACTGCATACATTGTGTTGTAGGCCCTGATAACATGCTATGAAGAAGAAGCTTTTGACAGATCAAGCTTCCATGACTGCCTTCTTAACGATGTTTGCCACACAATGTCAGGATATGATATTGGTAGAGAATATTTTGTATCCAAGTACATCAATCCTTCTTGTCATCCAAAATATATGGTCCGGAGATTGACGATCCTTATCTTCGGAGGTGTCTTATTTGTTTTTATTTGCTAAGATCGTCTTCCTCAAAGACCCTTATATGACAGTTCTAATATTTGGGAAGGATCACATCTTTACTTGAATAATACCACAATAGAAGACAGGTTCTTATTTGGTAATGGAGATGTATGGAATAAGAGAATTGAACACTGTTTGATTCACCATTGATCCGATTCTCCAAGATGAATATGTACATATGCTCGCCTTAAAATGGTCTCAACATTTCTGTCAAGACTACAGATCCCGTAAATACAGAGCCGTTCTCTTTTCTAACCCTGCAGTCCCATTTAGGCTGATGCAATTACCACATGTCTACCAAGTTCTCCTATAAAGGTTCAGTTTCAATCTACTAAGCTGGAATTCTATTGATTTGGATATTCTAGGCTAGAATTCTATTCTTTTCTGCTAAGCTTCAGGAAATAGACATTGTTTTTTTAGATAATGATTTATTGTTTTTACAACTAGCTATGTCAAGATGCAATGCCCTGATTGTGATTCAGTGCCTGATGAACTGGTTAGATGTAATAGTTTATTTCAGATCAATTAGATGTTCTTCTCTTCTTCTTTTATGCTAAAATCTGGGGTTTATCAATGGGTTGTTAGGATTAGGTGCAGAATAGGGAAATTGACGTATTTATAATAACAAACCATATTTTTAGTTCTTCCAAAATAATTAGATTTTATCCAATAAAGGGAAGATCGGCAGGATGACTTTGTTATAGTCCACCCTTCAATCTAGCTTTTAGGATTTGGTTATTTGTATTCATGGAAGCAGACTACCTTATGGGCTTAATTCATATTACTACAGAGAGGATATGCATCTGTTAGTGCAAAAATGTGCATGCTATTTTTCCATCTGGGAGTCCTTGTTGTCTATATTGTGTTTATCTCAAGATTAACTATTGACAAAGAAAAGACAGTAAATTGGCTATTTCATTCCTTTTTTCAAGTAGCAAATTGGCCTTCGTTAGGCTAGTGGTGCACACATGGCATTGGCTAGGCCCCTAAAGTTTAGTGTTGTACCGTTCATTATGCCAGTTTGGGTTTGGGATTTTGATATTGATGCCGGGTTGTGGGTTAAACTAAGGCTTATACCAATATAATTATGGGTGGAAGCTGTATCTTGGGCATTTGTATCCCTTCCAAATAATAGGTTCGAGCTGTCACCATTTTGCCATTGTTCCAGCTTTTTAGTCTTATGGATATACACCTACTTATGCAACATTATTGCTTATGTTTGTAACTATACTTAATTTTATGATTGTAAGGTTGATTCGCTTGGGGTGTTAAAAGATAGATCATGGTTGGCACCCTTTAACTCATATAACTTTCTGGAAGCAGCATCAGTAACACAATTTCATAATTTAGGATTATTGATTTACTTCTTAGGTTATGGGGTATAGCCTATGTTACCCACAATTGTGAATTGAAGTTATGCCCTATTGCATGTTGTGCAACATTGCAAATACATCTCTTCTGTGTATAGGTCTAGAGTTCATTCACAGCTACATTGAGATGGTTGAATTTTTACTACCTTTTGTAAAACACTATATGTGCAAACTATTGCTGATCGAAGTATTACATAAGTCCCAATACTAGAGCAGTTTTGTTCTCTTCTTCACATGCCATAGTCTTTCGTGTTTGTCTCCGCGCCAAGGCGCGGGCAAGCATCTAGTCTTTCTTTATAAAAGGAGGTAGAAAAGGACTTCTCTAAGGGTAGCCACATCACATCTTTTATCTGCACCATCCGATCTTGGTGTCGTCTTGTCCGCCGTCCGATTGTACCATTCGTTGTGTTCGCACGTCATGTCCCCGCATCTCCACGTTTGCCCGACTGCTTGTTGCCTCGGTTGCTTTATTCCCCAATCCCCATCGTGCCCCTCTGGTTCTTCTTCCTCACTTGTGTCGCCACTCGCCAGCGTCTCTTCTGCCCTGTTCGTCTGCTTCCCCTCGGTCGCCGCCACTTATCCTTCGCCTCCTCTCTTCCTACTGTTTTCTTCCTATCGGTCGCATCTGTTTTTGAGGAATTGACCTATGCTTGTTTCGTGTGTTGTTTCTTTTGTGTGGCCGACGGCTCCTCCTCTATGGATCTGTGCGGGTTTTGCTTCCCCCGAGGTCTTTGTCCTCACGCTTCTCTTGTCTTTGGTGACGAGGGAGGATTTAGCATCGTCCAGCCCAACGCCCATGGAGGGTGAGATGGGATCGACCGAGGCGAGGACGATTCGGTGGCGGGGAGCCGCCATCGACCGAGGCGAGGTCAATTTGGCTACGGGGAAGCGGGATTGAGCACGGCTCGCAGCAGCAGCTAATCCCCAGTATTCTTTGGCTCTTCCCCTCTACTCCCCTTCGTGGCTGCCTGCCCACCTGCCTATGTCAGCCCGCCGATGTCTACGCACGCGAAACGCCTAGACACACACACACACACACACACACACACAAACACACACTCTACAGCAAACAGAAGACAACAATATTTCAGTGCTACTGAACTACCGTAGCTTTTCTATTCCTTTCCATCACTTTTATTCTCACAAGAAAGAAGTAACCGAAGATTTCATGCCTTGACTGCCTCCACAACGTGCAGCATCAAAGCACTTCATGACTGCCTCCACGACGTGTAGCAACGTGTGGCATCAAATGCTCTTCATGAGCGACATGCAGCCAGTCAGCCGAAAACAACAAAAACGGAAAGCAATCAATGTGTTGCATGGCTGTCAGTTACCATGCAAACAAAAATAAACAACGTATTAAGGATTATTCAACAAATACACCATAATCCTTGATGTGCTTTCTTGATCTCGACGATGTCGATCCTTGTACACAGCTCCTGGAACTTGCTGTCGTCGACGTCACTGACCATATCGTTATCGCTGTAGCCGACAAACTGTGGCTCCTCCTACTTCTTCGTTTAATGACAGTCATAGCTCTGCGTACCAGCAATGTACGTAGTATATGCTTGATCGTCGTAGCACCGATGTCGCACCCGGCCGTGGCGATGGCGTGCTTCGCCGTGCGCGTGCCGCCGGTCATCGAGCCACTCGCCATGTGTGCGCTCCCTTGCGTGGCCCTACCGGCCTAACGCCAGCGCTCATCGAGCCACCCGTGCGCGCCCTGTAGGCCGCCTGTGCCAACCGTGTCGCTCGCTGCGTCGCTTGTCGCGCCCTTCGTGCCACGTCTGTGCTGCTAGCCGTCGGTCTGATGTCCATCGTACGCCGCCCGGGGCCGAGGCCACCGCCGTCGCCCCATCGCCATCGTGCAGCCGCCGCTCCGCGGGCCTCCGTGTGAACCTCCGAAGAACCGCTACTGTCCTCGGCCACCACCGAAGCGCCGCCACCCCACGCTGCACTACTGAAGAGCGCGCTTGAGCCGTCGTCACCCTCTGCGCTGCCATTGCGTGCTTTGCGCGCCGCCTCTGCACATCTTTGCCTGAGACCGTCGCGTCTTGCGGCTATCTTACACCACCGTCGCGCACACCCTTAGCGGCCGCTCACACTCCGCCGCATGGCCGTCGCGCCGTCGCCTGCCGCTCCGTGTCCGTCTTGGCGTCGCCACGTGCCATCATTGCATCAGCAGACGGACAGCAGACAAGGCTATGTAATCTTGAGGGTGAGCACATAGAGCCGATTCGAAGTCGCGGTTTACCCGAGCAAGTATGCGACGCCACGGCCACGAATAGTGAAACACGCCGTCCTAGATGAGCATCCGTAGCCATTCCCGCCGAGTCGCACGAGGCTCACTATGTTCTTCTTGCTAGATTGTGGGATGTAGTACACTCCTATCAGCGCAAGGTGCTCCCTGTTCCAGCAGGTGAATAGGACGGTGCCGCGCCCATGTATATCCACTACCGAGCCGTCGTCGAACTTGACGGAGCTGGTGACGTCCTCATCCATCTCCGCGAAGCTTGCCTAGCACCCAGACATGTGATTGCTGGCACCGATGTCTAGGTACCAAGCGTCGGCATGGGCGTCCTTATCGTGCCCTAGATGCACCTGCGTGTGCACCTCGCTGAGCACCACGTCAGTGTCTGTGCCCATGTAAGCCTTGGTGAGCGCGCACACCTGTGTCATGAGAAGCGTAGGTTCATCATCGTCGTTAACCTGCATTAGATTAACTTGCTCGGCGTGCTTAGGCTTGCGGTAGTCCCTAGAGTAATGCCCGTACTTGTCGCAGTTGTAGCACTGAACCTGCGACATATCACGACGCACACTAGACGAGCCACCGTCCTTGCCGTCGTGCCCGCATTTGCCACGCCCATGGTCACGTGGCTTGCCGCCATAATGGTTATCACCGCCGAAGGAGCTGTCCCTTACTCCCTCTTCTTGGCGCGTGCGAGCCATTCCTTTTCAGTGAGGAGCAAACGCCCGCCCGAGCCGCCCGAGTCGTCGTGCGCGCAGCGCTGCTACATTGATCAAAGCCGGGCGGTGAGCTCTTCGATCGACAATGTGCTCAAGTTAAGTAGTGTCTCAATCGAGATTGTCACCTGTGTATACCTGGGTGGCACAACACGAAGGAATCTCTTGACTACATTTTCCTCTTCTAACGTGTCGCCTAGGATCCGAAGATTGTTGATGAGTCTCGTGATCCTCATGGAGAACTCGTCCACCGGCTCACCATCCATGAATTCGATATCCTCGAACTCCTTGCGAAGCTTCTGTGCATTCGCCTCACGGACGCGTTCGACGTCCATCCGCATCGTCTTCACGGCGTCCCATGCCTGCTTGGCCGTGTCCTTCACCGCCATCGTGGACAGCATGTTCGGCGACACCACACGGAGGATGACGGACAGCGCTAGTCTGTCATCGCAGTAGTCGGCGTTGCTAGGTTCGATTGCCTCCCACAGGCTTTGTGCTTGTAGGTTCACCCTCATCACGAGGGTCCAGTCGGTGTAGTTTGTTCGCGTCAGTGTTGGGTAGACCGCTGATCTCATCATCTCCCTTACCACTCGCTGCACCACACGCTCTTGGCCGTCGTTGCTGCCGGATCCAATCTCATGATCGCCATTGCCGCCGAGATTGATCATGTGAGTAGTGCTGCCGTCGCCTTGCATCGGATACGACCTGGTAGGAGAACGTGAACCGTCACACGATATCTTCATAGGCAGGAGAGCACGAAGCTCTGATACCAATTGTCAGCCCGCCGGTGTCTACGCACGCGAAACGCCTAGACATAAACACACACGCGCGCTCTAGATAGTAAACAGAAGACAATAATATTTTGGTGCTACTGAACTACTGTAGCTTTTCTATTCCTTTTCATCAATTTTATTCTCACAAGAAAGGAGTATCCGAAGATTTCATGCCTTGACTGCCTCCATAATGTACAGCATCAAAGCATTTCAAGACTACCTCCACAACATGCAACAACGTGTGGCATCAATGCTCTTCATAAGCGACATGCAGCCAGTCAGCCGAAAACAACAAAAACGGAAAGCAATCAATGTGTTTCAACTGTCGGTTACCATGCAAACAAAAATAAACAGCGTATTAAGGATTATTCAACAGCCTGCTCGCCCCAACCGAAAGTTCTCGAGGATTTCTTGGTCCTAGCGCCTCAGATGCTTCTAGGGTGCATCAAAGCGCGCCGCTTTTAGGTGCGACTTTTGCATCTTTTCACCCGGGATTGTTGTTGGGTTCTTGAAAAGATCGCATCTTTGGTGAGGGGTGACCTAACGGATCAGACGAGATGTGGGGGCAGTGGCCTTCTGGTCCGAGCTTGAAGGAGACATGGCTGGCGTGGCCTCCTCTTCGCCCGGAGCCTTCGTGGTGACCGCCACCTCTCCGTCCACGCACCGGCTCCATGGCAGCTTCGTCGTTAGGGACTCCTCCGTATACCAAAGATCGCCTCTTCCGCCGCGTGAGGTTCAGGCATCTTCTTCCATTTCTGTGTTTTGCAAAAGTTTTGAAGGAGCTATTGCAGGCTTTTCCTACTCTATCTATGACTACAAATTCGTAAATGCTACAACTTTGGACATTCTTGCCATTCAGTTCACATTGATATTGTAAATCTCCTCTCGAAATCGATGCTAGCCTTGCGTAGTTGCAAGAAATAATGGGAAAACAGTTTTGCATTCAAAGAAACAATAATGGGCCATGTGGAAGTTGTAAGATCGTTATTAAATAAGGATCCGAGGATTGGTTTAAAACGGAACAAGAATGGACAAACAACACTACATATGGCTTCAAAAGGACAAAATGTTGAAATAGTGGTTGAGTTGTTGAAGCTCGATGTCTCGATTATCCATCTAGAAGACAACAAGGAGAATGAGACCATTGCATGTTGGAACTCGTAAGGGCAATATCATTGTAGGTGATTGCATATTGGGAATTATCTTTTATATGTTTACCTTCTTTCAGCTATATTGTTTTGTCTATCATTTTCTGTCCTGTCTTATTACTCCCTGAACGTAATTTTGGTCAGTATGATTTTTAGCATATAGCTCATCAGTTACTTCGCTGTAAATGCCTTGCTTTGCTTAGAATGGCAATAATGTTTTCCCCAAAAAAATTCAAATTTCCTTGAAACTTAATGATAGTATGAAGTTATCAGTTGTTTGGACAAAAATGTTGCTAGCTCTTAAAAATTGTTTGTACCTAGCCTTTTAAAGAACTTTGCAGTTCATATTTTTGACTTTTTGCATCTTGGCTTATAATGTGTAATTCCATACAGATAGTGCAGACTCTACTATCAGTTGAGGGGATTGACATCAATGCAGTTAATAGATCTGGAGAGACCGGTCTTGCTATTGCTGAGAAACTCGACAATGAAGAACTTGTTAACATCCTGAGAGACGCTGGTGGAGTAACCACAAAAGAGCAAGTACATCCGAATTCAACAAAGCAACTTAAGAAAATTGTCAGTGATATTAGGCATGATGTCCACCGCCTCGCCGGCCGTGGGAACGAACCAATTGAGACATGAGAAATTTCGGATTCCCCTTTCAAATGAATGAAGTGAGGCTTAGTCGTTAAGTGTAACATCCCAATTCTAAGCATTGCTTCTAATGTATGAAAATGAGTAGAAATTAAAACTTTTTCTTCTTTGGGAAGCACTTGACCAAATCTGTAATTCTTGCAAAGGAATTATGGAAAGTCAAAACTCTTAAATCAAATTTCTCCTATCAAAAACCTCCTTGGTAAAATCTTGTGCCAAACCCTTGTAAATAATTTTCCTAAATTCTTGGGGTGACTTTTGACCTCTCTGAATTTTCTCATAATTTTTAGAAATTATTTGAATATTTTTAGAGGCAAGTCAAACCTTGGTCAAACCTCTGAAATCACCTTCTGGAATTTCTAGAGACAAATGTAGGGCATAAAAATCTCTGGAAATTTTATGCAAGGTTCCTCCTTGAGTTAGCAAGCTCCTGTAAAAATTTCATAATTTTTGGAGCTGTTTTGCTATCTCAAACAATCCTCCAAAGTCTCAGCTGTTTTCTATTCAAATCAGTTGGCACTTTGTTTCTTGGGCTCGAGAGTCCGAGTCAAGTGACTCGAGTCAAGTGACTTCGGTCGACTCAGCTAACTCTCGTTGTTGATTCTTATCGACGCCCAAGATCGCGTAACCCTTCACCCACTCGATCTGTTCTCAGCCCTTCGATCTAAATCCGACGGCTGCCACGTCGTCGTCCTCCTCTCGCCCTAGCGCGCACGCCAGTGCCATGGGCAGAGCAGAGGAGAACGTGCACAGCGCCTCACCTTGTCCTGTCCCTGCCAAGCCAACGGCTCTGTGCGCATTTAATGCCCGTCACTCACCGCCCTCGCAGTCACCTTGCTCACCTGCTCCCGTCGCTCGTCACGACTTTGCGCCGCGGAGGACCGTGGACCACCCGTGAGCTTCCGCCCGTTGCTCCCTTGTTTCCTTCGCTACTTAAGCTCCCTAGCTTCCTCCCTTGGCTTTCTTTACGCACCAGTGAGCCCTAGCTAGCACCCCCTTAGTTGGTTGGAGCTCAAGCCGCTCAGTCACCTTCGCCGCCATTGTTGGAGCTCGGCCACCACGGTGAAGGCGGTACTCCAGAGACTTTCCCTCTCCAATTTTTGCTCCCTCTGCTCCCTCTCACTTCGGTGAAGCTTAACCCTCAATCAATTTGGGCTTATCATCGCAGGGGGAGGCTAAATTGAAGAATCCCCTTTTTCGGCCGCCAAACCTGATCTTCATCTCCAAGTCCGGTGAGTCTTTCTCCCTCCAATTCCTCTCTCTGGTAGCATTAGTGGGAGGTATGGAACCCATTTTGATGACGCGGGCTCTTTCATTTGGCTCAGGGTAGCTTCGCCGCGTTGCCGCCATTCTTTGCCGCCCTGAAGCTTCGTTCTTGAGTCTGCTCTAGCGTCCTCCGTTCCTCCGCATCACTCGGGTGAGTCCTTTGTAGCATGTAGATGCTCTGCACCCGCTGTATGGCCTTGTTGCAGAGCTCTCTTGCCTTGTCGTCATTCCCATGAGTTGCCGCGCCGCTCCTCGTCGTCGCGCCGCCGCTCTAGGTCACCACCGGCAGTGCGGGTGGTACCATCGGGGCCGTGAGGTTATTGTGCACCCGTTGGTGCTGTTGGTTCGCGCCGCCATGGCCTGTGTCGCCGGCGTTTTGCCGTGGAAGCGCTCGGTGATTTTGTCGGGCGAGTTAACAGTCCTTGTTGCCGTATTAAGACACCTTAATGACACTCAATTAATGTCTAATGATTGCTTAGCATTAAACCTGTCTTAAGCCGTCCCTTATGCGTCACTGCCATGTGGGCCCTTGGGTTATTTAAACTTTCCCGAAGCGTTAAGTGGCACACAGTAAATTGAGTCGCTGTCGGGTGGGCCGCATCGCACTGTGCATGTGCTTAACCCCCGGGTCTTGCTGTCGCTGACGAGTGGGACCACGTGCACTATGCGCGTGCGCGGTGCTGTGAGCCGTGACTCCACGTCGCTGACAGCGGGCCCCGCTTGTCAGCAACCCCTGTTCAATCGCGATCGCCCAAATCCTTCTCAGCCGTTGGATGTCAGATCGACGGTGGATATCGAGTGGGCCGTTCGGACCGCTCTGGACGCCCCTTCCATCCCAGCCGTCCATCACTAAATCGAGGGCTCTCAATCAAAGGGACGTTCGGACCACTCTGTGGGCCGTGGGATCAAGATCTGACGGCTCCAGAGCGTTGGGCCGATCGGACCTTGTGCGCGTGGGCCGTTGATGTCCAGATGAACGGCCCCGATAGCGCCACGCCTTATCTCTCGGTTTATCCTTTATCATTTTCGCGGGGGATTTATTTCACAACTGGAAATTGCATTAAACTTTGAAAAGGTATAACTATTTCATATTAATTCATTTTCGATTGATTCCACTTTTAATAAATCTGTTATGAACTAAGGTTTAGCCTAAAAATAGTTTCAAGCATGATATTACTTCAGAAAAATAGGAAAATAAGCTTTACTTCTTTTCAGCTTTATTAAATGTATTAAAAATTCCAGGTAAATTGAAAAATGCATAACAAAATCTTTTTAACTCCTTTTTAGTTGAAATCAACTTTGTCAATTCTGGTAATACCTAAACTTAAATCTAAAAATGGTTTTAAGCATTTTATAGTTAAAAAAATGTCCAGAATTAACTTTATTGACATGTAGGCTTTAATTGCTATATTAAAAATCCTTTTAACTTGTAAAATGCATAACTAATTCTCTGTAACTTATTTTTGAGTGAATCCAATTTTGTTGGATTCCTCTATTAATGAACTTACTATGAAAATTAGTTTTGAATATGTTGCTATTGTCAAAAAGAATACTTGTGCATTATAATTTTGTTCAAGTTCTTGTCTTTAAAAATTGATAGAAGGTGCATTATAGCTCCAAATGAGATGAATCCAATTGGGTTGTTCATCTTATGAGGTGCTTATGCTACCATAAAAATCTCGGCTTCACCACTGTTGTAGAAATTGTTGCCAAACAATTTAATTACAGCAAATAGTAACAGATTGCAATTTAGTGGCTGAGCAGATTTATTTTGACCATATCTTTTGAATTGAGAATCCAAATCAATTGGTTCTTATTGCTAAATTCCTTATAAATCATGCTCTTGCTTCTGTAAAATTTTCAGAGCATTCGGAGAAAATTTGCTGTTGAGTCTTTTCGTTTTATTCGTTCTTATCGGTTCTTTTTCGATTCTTTCGTTAGGTTCCGGAGAGCAAATTGAGAACCAAAGTGCTCCTCAGCAACATTTTGAACAGGAACAGTAAGGCAAGCAGTTTGATCATATCCCCTTTATTGTCCCATTACTTTAAAGTTAATATATTGTTTTACTTGTATGTATGCATGCTACTTGTGTTAAAACATCGCTAGCAATCCTATAGTTGCATAATCTGTAGGAATTGTTTATCCTCTACTACCATGAGCCTAGGTTATTTGCTGTGGTTTGAGCTCGTTGGATGAGCTCTTATCACTTAGTAGTTTTCGATTTCAATTGCTTAGACATGCTTAGTTATCGGTAGTAATGGGCGATCATCGATTTAGTCGATGGTCTTGATCACACAAATCTACTTATTACTCCTTTATGTCCAGCACTTGTGCTTTGTTAATTTGTAAAGTCAAAATCTGATAAATAAAAGATTGAATTGGACTTGGGCATATTGGATGGATGGTGTGGTTTTTGGAATGTGGTAGTATGCCTAAGTCAACAAGGACCGAGTTACTTGCGCCACCGTACTGAGCATTGTTGCGTACTAACCACACGAGGGGGATATGGGACCTCTCTTGACTAAGTACTTTGGAAGATGTTAATTATGAGCTGGTCGGTGGGTATGTTTTAACATAAAATGTGTGTGTGTGGTGTGGGAGGAGAGCATTAGCAGACCGGCTAGGCTGTCTAGTGTGTCTTTGTCCCCGTGGGTTGCGGCTCGTAATTAGCATCATCCATTGGAAATGTCTCGTAGGACTTAGCCGTGCCGGCATACCAAAGGAAGTGTGCTAAATCATGTGGCGAAAAGGCGGTCTGGCGTGTGGGTACATTGGTACACCCCTGCAGGGTTAAAACTATTCGAATAGCCTCGTCCTAGGTTATGGACACGCTCGGATACGCCCCGTGAGAACTAGACTACAACCTTTAATTAAAACTTGACATGGGTGGTATGAATGGGTAATTCATGCTATTGTTGTGGTGACTTGGGGTAGTCACTTCCAGGTTGTTCATGTTGTTGTTGTTATGTTATTATCTCGTTGTTACTTCAACAATTAAAAATACTTTGTCAAATTGCTTTCAATCTATTACATTATTGCAAATGAAAACTTGCTTTATGCTAAAAATGAGTCCAAAGCCTCATCCACTCAAATAAAGCTTGCATGTAGTTAAACTATAGTTCTGTTATACTACACGTCAGTCTTGCGAGTACATTTTTGTACTCATTTGCTTTGCTTAACAATTTTGTTGCAGAGGAGGTAGAGCCCAAAGGGCTTTACTTTTGTGAGATGTGCGGTGGTTGGGAAGATGACTAGCTTGGCGGTCCGGTCAGTTGCCTTGTGGGTTAAGGCACACTGGTTGGCTTTTGTTATAGCCATCTTTATGGCACTTTTGCTTCCGCTGTTATCCTAGTAGACTTGTTGTTATTTGGCCGGTCGGCCTCTCTTGTGTAATAACTTTATCCTTATTAATATTAACTTCTGGTTTGTTGCTTGTTCTGTTCTATGTGTTTGAATGGAATTGATGCATTCTTTTGTAATGAGTTGTGTGTACTGCATTCTTGGGAAGTACATATATCTCGAGGCACGATTTATTTAGTTGATAATACTAGGGTCAATTGGATGACTAAGTATTATGAGCCTAATAAACCGGGGTCTCACATTAAGAGAGCGAGTGGATGAAGAAAAGGAGACACAGGCAACGTATCGTCGCTCGTAACCCAACCACCTCCACTTTCCATCAACCGCAGTGGTGATGGTTTTCCATTAAATTGCTGATTTTTTTTTGAAAAGGGGTATTCCCAGCTTTTTATAAAGCAGAATAACGAGTCTTACAACGCAGAAAACAGAAATATTTCTGAGGATGCCAGCTTACAAATACCAAGTGAGAGGAATTATGACCTCAGACAAAATACAACCAGGTATCCAACATCTACAGAAGGCAAAAGCTACATCTATTACAAAATGGATCATCCTTTTTCAGACTTCACAAAGTCTTTAACCCAGTCCTCAAGGATCTTAATGAAACCCTCTAGCTTCTCATTAGCATCGTTTTTTACGAGAATCCTCCACTGCTGCAAATAAGATAAAAAACTGAAAATCACAGCCAAAGGATGTTTAGGGAAATTCTTGTCAAACGCCATTTTGTTCCTAAAATTCCATAGATTCCAAGCTGAAGCTGCAAAACTAAAAAAACAAAATTATAATCATTAGCTCCCATCTTTTCCAACCGGTTTAACTGGAAGTCATTTAAAGAACAAGGACTGGAATCCCAGCCTAAGGCCTCTTTGACACAACACCAAAAAAATTTAGCTAGAATGCATGAAAACAGGACATGATCTAAATTTTCTTTAGCACCACAAAGAACACATTTGTTCTCTCCTTTCCACCCTCTCTTCTTCAATTGGTCCAAAGTCTGGATGCTGTTATTGAAACAAAGCCACAAGAAAACTTTAACTTTCAAAGGAAGTTTACTCTTCCAAATCCTTTGTCCTTTTCTACAAATAACACCCCCAAAAACAGTATGTCTATAAAGAGACTTGACAGAAAAGACACCTGACTTTTCCAAACACCAAATAACATTGTCATTTTCTGCAGTTAGGTCAATTTCCATGAGCATCTGTTTAAGTTCATCCCACTGATCAGTTTCTGTTCCCCCAAAGGTTCTAGTGAACTTGATGTCCTAGACACCCCTTGTCATACATTTGTCCACACCAAGATTGGGATCCTGACAAATGGAAAACAAAGAATTAAACTAAATCTTCAAAGGACAATCACCCAGCCAAACATCCCCCCCAAAAAGAAGTACAACAGCCATTACCAATCTTGTGTCTAGTTCCCTTATTAAACATAGATCTAACTTTCACCACATTTTTCCAAAATTGAGAACAGTTAAGAGTATTAGCTCCCTTAATAACACCCCTAGGGAAATATTTGGCTTTAAGAATTTTAAACCACAGCTCATTTGTAGCAGAGCACATTTTCCAATTCCATTTAGCCAAAAGACAGTCATTCAAAACCCTAGTATTAACAATTCCTAAACCCCCAAAATCTTTGGGCCGACAAATAGCATTACACTTAACTATATGGTATTTAAACTGACCACTAGCACCCCTCCAAAAGAATTTAGATCTAATAGTATCAATTTTACTATGAACTTCCTCACTAAATCTATAGAATCCCATAGTATAAATGGGAAGACTACTCAAACTGTTGTTGACCAAAGTCAACCTACCTCCAGAAGAAAGAAATTTATTTTTTCAATTATTCAACCTCTTACTCAATTTATCAATCACTTTTTTAGAAGCTTTTAGACCAACATGTCTGTCCCCAACTAAAATGCCCAAATAAGTCATGGGAAGCTGAGCTAAATTGCAATCAAAAATATTGGCAACATTAGAAGCTTCATCACCCTCCACCCCCAAGACAAAAACTTCACTCTTGTGATAGTTAATCTTCAAACCAGACATCCATTCAAAGCAATAAAAAAGAAATTTAAGATGCAGTAAGTAATTATCCTCAAGCTCCATCATGATCACAGTATCATCAGCGTATTGAAGTATAGGCACCCCACCAGGTATCAAATTAGAAACCAAACATTTCAAAAACCCCTTATCTTGGGCTATATTAATAATCTCTGCTAATGCGTCTGCCGCAAGATTAAAAAGAAGAGGAGAAAGAGGGTCACCTTGTCTTAAACCCCTTGAGGTTTTGAAAAAAGGCCCAACTTCCCCATTGATGTTAATACTAACTTTTCCCCCCTTAACTGAGCTCATAACCAAATTAATCCACTTATTACAGAAACTGTGACGCCCAAGGGTAATCACACTTTAGGCACACATATTACTATTTGTTTGCTTAGTAGAACACTGCTCCAACGAATAGTAAGCCTTTACCAGGGTTACACAGCAGAACAATAAGATAGAAACTGGATCTTTTTATTCCAGTAATAGCCACGCAAGGCTATGGTTCTTAGTACAAATATTATACAGCTACAAAAAGGAACTTCTCCGCTTCACTCGCCAGCCCTGAAGTACTGGCCGCCTATTCGCCCCACGTGTCAAACATGGCGCCCATTTCGCCTTGGTCCTCGGAGTCTGCGCCTTCTCCTCCTGCGGTTGCTTCGGTACCTGCATGTCTTCGTCCCACTCGGGATAGTTCCCGACCGAACTAGGATCTACAAAGGAGAATACTAACAAGGTTGAGTACACGAGTGTACTCAGCAAGCATTAATAGCAAAGAATGCACTGAATGAACTATCTCTGGTTGTTATCACAGTTTCTAAATCATCTCATTTATAAAATAACTCATTAAAACATTTAGGTGGCCGATTTTAATACTGAAAACACTACTAGTCACTCGAAGAGAAGATAGACCCCCTGTGGTTCCCGTAGACTCCAATCCTGGAGACTGGCATGAATTCATGATTTTATTTAGCACTACACAGGCTTTGCACCACTTTACCCATAGCTATTCTGAACTCTCTATAAACAGGGTTCACCGTATTTCCTTTGATGCGGGTTCGAGATCAGAATACAGAACATTTTCCCAGTTACGTGGATTAATTTCTCCACCCATTACTTTCCGTCGGTGTTGACCTCGCCACCCACCGAGTTCTGGTAATGTTGGTTGAGGCAGCTTCTATCCTGCACTCAACACTCCACCTTAGCGCTATAGCGCCTTGGATCCCCCACTTCTAGACTTCTCCTACCAGTCCTGGGTTCCTCCATCACACTCACACATATATAACATACCCATTGTGGAGAGCATAGTCACGTAACAAGGTTGCATTTTCTGCCCGCTGAAACGGGAAAATGGTTGGTACTGAATTTACGGCATCTGACCGAGTAAGAGTTTGTTCGTCCTTATATTTTAACCATATGTAAAGGGTCCCACTTCCTGCCTCATCTCTTACCTGCCAAGGGCCCCCTTTACTAGCCATAATACTCTCATATCACTTTCTTTCATCATTTCTCATCTCATTCATTATTCTCATTTTATTCATGTTCATGTTCATCTCATTTATTTTATTTAAGTTTTGAGAAACAATTTTGATGCAATACGTATAATAGTGCAAGATACAGTTTACATTTAAATTAGCTATATTTATGATCAAGAGGATCGCTTGCCTTCGGAGATGAGGAAAGGTCGGTGCGAGCATTTAAACTCGTCACCGCTTCTCCGTCGGTGCCGCTTGTCTTCAAGCAATACTGGCGACTTAATAAAAATATAAGTAAATACGTAGTTGATTTTGAGTGATAATATGAATACATAAGTTAGTGGCTTCCTAGTGTTAGTACAATTTAATTTAACCAAAACTCTTTGGGTCCATCGCAAGGTTAGCACTCCCCTGGGCCGATCTACCACCGAATCGCGCTATGCTCGAAAAACCCGGCGTTCAACCTTAAATAACCAACAAGGTTAAAACAGCAACATAAGTTCGACTAAAAGCCAACGACGCACCCGAAGGCTACCCAAGGAAATTAACTAGCTAAAGACAGAAATAACGGCAACCCCAAAATAAAACATTCACTAGCAAAACTATGTAGCTAAAACTTATTTAGCTAACTGACTAATAGCTACAGGCAAAAGTAGAACATATTGCTAGTATTACACAACTTCCTACGATTAATTCCAAGCCCAACCTTTGCTACCGAAACCCTTCTACTGGCCTAACCCACCCTCTCTCTCTCTGCTATCAATCGGCCGACCACAAACAGAAAAAGGAAAACCCACCCACATCTATCCATCCCCAGATCTAACTCTTCTTCTCCAACTCTCCCCAACTCTCCTCTCTCTCACTCTCTCCCCCAAGATCGACACTGCGCCATACAGGGTGCTCTGGCTTGGCCCGCCCCTCCCTCTAAGCTCCGCCGAACTCCGCCCCGCCGCCGGCGCCGCTCCTCCGTCCTCTCCACGCGTTCGGCGCCGCCAAGCACGCCGCTTCTCCGACCTCCCATGGCGGCCCGACACTGTCGCTCAGATTCACCAGCACCACCCGGCCTTGTTAGCTCAATTGCGACCGATGGCCTCCTTGACTTCTCCTGCTTGCCTCCACGGCCCGACATCATCAACTGCGTCCGCTGCTCCGTCTCCCCTCACGCCCGGCCCGGCCATATACTGCCCGTCGCCGTCGGCTCCTCACTCTAGCGCAGCCTCGACGTCGCCACTACGCCGCCGTGCTCTCGCCTCTCCTACCTCCGCGTGGCTCACTGTTGCCTACATCTGCGCCTCGGCCACAGGCTGAACAGCGCCGCCGCGTGGCTCACCGTTGCCTACATCTGCGCCTCCCGGCGCGGCCGGAAGGCCAGCGCCGCCATCTTCGCTCGGGTCGGCTCGGCCTACCTCTTGGCTCCTCGGTAAGCTCGGCCCAGTGGCTTCGGCCTGGCCGGCTCAGCCTCTCGGCCGCCGGCGCCATGGCTAAGAAGGCCCAAAAGCCCCAAAACCAAGACCAGACGCTCTACTGAAAATGCACAGAAGTCCAAAAGGATGATGCTTGCAAAGGTGTATGCATGCAGGGCTTGGTGGCTACCTAGAAATGAACTTGGATACTGGAGAAGAATGCTGCTAAGGTATGAACTCACCCACAGACCAACATGCAACTGCACACTACCTGATGGTTTGGGGATTTATCAGATTTTTGCTTGATGGTTGGGGTGGGTGGTTGACAATGCGCAGGTTGAGGATGCTGGTGATGAGAATGGTGCTAAAGTCGGTGGTGGTGATGTGGTCGCCTTCTGGTTCCTACCGTCGCCTTGCTCCCTGGCTCCTTCTTCCTGTGGCTTTCTTCTCTTGTGTCTTTGGTTGGATGGGCTAGCTATGGGTGTGGAGGCAGTGGGGGTGGTGGCTGTGTGTTGGTGGCCGGTGAATGGAGGAAAGAATGGTGCTGTGAAATGACGATGGGGTGAAGGAGGCTTAAGAACATGCTAGGGGCCACTGTGCGACTTGTGAAGCTACTAGGGTGAATGGAGTGCTCTGGGTGGCTATGCTGCTTGTGAAGAGTGTGTGACAAGGTGAGGAGGCTTTTGATGGCAAGGTAGGAAATCCAGAGCTGGGTTCAAGAGAAAGGTTCAGTGTTCTGGAGGTTGTGACATGAGATGGAACGAATGGGAGTGGTGCCACTCGTGAAGGCTGCTGCTTGAGTTGATATATGCCTGAGAGGAAGAGGAGGGGGGAGAGAAGAAATGTAAAGGTGCTGGAGGAGATGCTAACTTTGAATGCTACAGAGTTCAACTTTGACTGATGTACAACTTCCTTGCAAACAATGCACTTATTTATTTGTTTAACTAATGAGAATGAGAATACAGAATTAATTACTACCTTGATTCTACTGCTGCACTGATTGAATGCAAATGATTACTTGTGCATGAATGATGAGCTTGATTGGATGATGCGATGATGCAAAGGTTGTTCTATTGACTAGAAATGCAATGCTCGCGAAACGAAACCCATCTAAACCAATGAGCTGACAACGAATTAGATACTTAACGACGGTCGCAACACTATCGTTAGCTTACCGCTAAGACGAGATTAACTACCACTAATTACCAATTACTGCTACGCGATTAAGACTAAAAACGTGAGTTCTCACAGAAACCCTTTCTCAACATCACTTCCTCCAAAAAGTCCCATCGAATCTTATCATAAGCTTTTTCAAAATCTAATTTCAAAATCACCCCTTTTCTCTTTGAAGTTCTTATCTCATGAACAATCTCATGTAGGACCACTACCCCCATCAAGAATGTTTCTCCCCTTGATAAAAGTTGATTGGCTATCATTAATGATCTTATCCGCAATTACCCCTAGCCTATTAGCTAACAGCTTTGTCAAGATTTTAAAACTGGCATTAAGAAGGCAAATTGGTCTGTATTGCCTCATATTGTTGGCCTCTGTTATTTTAGGAATTAAAGTGATGACCCCAAAATTTAATCTCTTAATATCTAAGTCCCCATGGCTAAAATCTTTAACTAGATCTAGGAAAGAACTCTTGATCACTCCCAAAAGTCTTTATAAAAACTATTAGGAAAACCATCAGGTCCCGGAGCTAAGTTCACTTTCAACTCTTTAATGATCTTCTCAACCTCCATCTCAGTGAAATCTTGAAGCAGGAACCGATTATCATCATCTGACACTCTCAACTTATGACTCCATATATCATAAGTCAGACCCACACCTTGACTTTTTTCTGAACCAAACAAACTTTTGTAAAAGTCATAAATGTGATCTCTCAGTTCAGTGTCACTTCTCAAGATAACCCCTTCATGCTCCAAACTAAAGATAATTTTTTTTCTTTTCCTTCCATTAGCACAAGTATGAAAATATCCAGTGTTAGCATCACCCTTAGTTAACCAATCATTCTTACCCCTTTGCTGTCAATGTCTCTCTTCCAATTCATACGCTTTCTCAAGTTCGGCTTCCAAGGCATATCTCTGTGTCCAAACCTATGAAGTTCTATACTTGTCATCAGCCAAAGAGTCCAAGGTCTTAATCTGATTCAAAATTCTTTCCTTATTCTTCTTATAGACACCATTTACATTTGCTCCCCATCCTCTCAGAAAACACCTTAAGGTTGCTATAATGCCATTCCATTTGTCAAGAGAATAAAAATTCCTAGAAGATCTACCTTCAAACTCTGCCCATTTATTCTGCAGCAAACTTCTGAAGTTATCATGACACAACCATTTATGCTCAAAAAAGAACCTCCCAGTCTTAACCCTATCTCCTTCCCTAGAATTAAGAAGAATCGGACAATGGTCAGAACCCACTCTTATGAGGCATTGGACGTGACAAAAGGGAAAAATTGCTTCCCATTCAGGAGACACCAAAACTCTGTCTAAGTTCACCATAATAGGGCATTTTTGTTTATTAGTCCAAGTATATTTAACACCCCCTTTTTTAATCTCCATCAGATTATTCTTAGAGATGAAATCATTAAACATATCAATAAACTTCCAGTTACAGTTAAAAGAATTCTTATCCCCCATCTCTCTAATCAAATTAAAATCACCCCTATGACAACTGGCAGAACGGTCCTCTTACACTTTCTGTCCAATTCTTCTAAAAAGATATAAGAGTAGTCATGATTAGCAGGACCATAGACTACCACCATCTCCCGACGAAAATTCGTCCTCTTGTTTCTGATTCCCATGCTGGCAAAATATCTGCCAGAGTCACAAGCTTCCATTTCTAAAATGTCTTCTTTGACCCCCAGCAAAATGCCACCAGAATGTCCCAATGCAGGTATCCAGTTCCAATTGAAAGGCAAATCCCCAACTATATTCTTGAGATCTCTGTCAGACATAATAGTTTTAAGAGTTTCTTGGATGCCAATTGCATCCACACCTTCAAATTAAATGAGTTCTTCCCTGAGCTACCTTTTTCTAGCAGCCTTTCCCGGGCCTCAGATATTCCAAAACAAAACTTTCATGAAACAGATGAGATATGAGCATCACCCCCTATCTTTAGCTCAATTTTTTCCTTATTTCTATTTCTTTTGACATCTTCATCACCCCTTTTATCAGAAATAGCAGAATTCAGAGAAACACCCCTTTCAACAATTTCATTTCTCATCCCCAGAGCCTCATGATTCGAGGGTTCTGCTTTTTCTTTTTCAGCTTTAGCCAAGGCAGCCCTGACAAGATCATGAGCCTGCATGGCTGAGATAATTTCTTCAGCATTTTGAGAGTTCCTCCTAAGGTTTATATTACAAGAAATAGCTATATTTTCTAAATAATCAGAAGACACATGATTAAGAACATTAAAAGAATTAGAAGTGGTACCTGAATATTCTAGATTATGAATGGACTTCAGCTTAGATGCCTTCTTCTCCATGGTGAGACCCTGATCCTGGATCCTAGAGCTTTTTCTTGTAGCTTGTGGAGGCTCCAAGATTCTGGATTTCCTCCCTTTTTTTCTTAGCAGATAACCATCCAGCAGCCATCCCCACAGATTGAAACACCCCTTGAATCTGATTGTTCCCTTCAGTCGATTTAGGAGTGGCATCAACCCCCTCACCAACCTCCAGACCTAACCCCTTATCTACTAAATCATCAAAAATGATACACCTCCCCCCAGAGTTCAAAGGAAAATTATACTTTGGCTTCTCAGAATGAAAAGGCTCCACTTTCTCTGAGATCTCCTGACAACCTGCAATACTTTTGCTTTTCCTGGGACTATTTAAGCAAGGCCAAAGGGATGCAGCTAGGAGAGCAGGACCTCCCTCAGTTGCACCACCAAGTCTCCATCTGCTTGAGTCCCCCTTTGAAGATTATCTTTCTGAGAAATAATTGACTCATGTTCTCTCGGAGGGCTTTGGACCACACTGATTTCCTCCAAAGACTTTTTTCCACCTGAGTGATCAGGATATCTAGAATTGAGAGGAACAATTTGTAAAACCTCTTCAGAAGATCCCAACTTAACATTATGATCACTTTTATCTGAAATTTCAGACTCAACCAGCTTATCTGAGTGATGTATCAAGTCTTCAAGATGATCCTCCCCAATATTAGAAACATGATTTTCCTGATATCTATCTCCCACAACAGAAAGTGTATTTTCTTGGGAAGGACTTCCTCCTATCAGGTCATCTTTGAACTCTTTCTCTGGTAAAGTCTCATCTAAGTGAATAGCTGGTACCTCTCGACATTTTGCAAAATAAATCATAATGTCAGTGAATCTTAAACCTCCTTCAGATTCAAATCCTTGTTGCTGTTTCTGTCTTTCTTTGGTTGAGTCTCCAACCTTCTTTTGTTCAGAAGATTGATTAGCTTCCCCTCCAAATTTTTCTGCCATTTTTTCCCATTCAGTTCTGTGATTACTCCCATTAGATTCCTCTTTGTCATCTTCATCATCTTCATCTTTTCTACGAGCATGGAACTTATGAAAATGATCATAAACAGAGCCTTTCTTCTTACCTTTTCCACACCCTTCAGCTTCAAATTTCATCTCATAACCCATTTCATTAATAAAAATCTACACAAAGTAGTTTATACTAGAAGGATCTCTACTAAGCATTTTAACTCTGACGGGCTCAACTCTCATCAGACTGAGCACCTCTAAAGGATCTCCAACTGTACTGGCTATCTCTTTCACCACTTCTACTGTCCTTGCTTGAAGAGGAACCCCAGAAATTTTGACCCAAGTAGCAGTAAGGACTGAAGAAGTTTCAGGGTCAATATTAGGCTTCTCAATCTTAGCCTTGATTGAGTAGAGGGCCAGCTCAACACTTCCAATTTTAGACCAAGTCTCTAGACTTTCTTTTGAAGGAAAAACGACAACAAATTCAGAATCTGAAATTTTCCTTACTTTCGAATCCCATTTTTCTTGAATTAAATGCTTCAACTCCTCCTCAATCTTCTTGATAGAAACCAATCCTTCCTTGATACTAATAATCCCCAAAGCAACTTGTTAATCTAGAGGCAGCAAACCTGCTACCTACAAACTATAAAACCCTTGTCCGGGGATACCAAAACCACATAATTTCAGACCCTGCTTTTTCTTCTCATCGGGGCATCCTAAGGTCCAATTACCAACTTTTTTGCATTTGTAACATGCAGGAGGGTTAGTACATCGAGCTTGATGATGTCCCGATTGCAAATATCTAAAGCAAGTACCTCGATCTTCATAACGTAAAACCCCCGTATTCTGCCCAATATCACCCCAATTTTTGGACGTCTCCTCCCTTTTACCAGTAGTCCCTGACTAATCCCAAGTAGCAGCCGGTCGAGAATTATCAGATCTAGGCAAACCCCCTCTCCTTCCATAACCACCCCTAAAATCTCCTCGATGGGAGTCATCACGATGAAACCCCCCCCCCTCTCAACCTTGAACATCAGAACGAAAATCAGACTATCGCTCCTTAGCTTGATTAAAATCATCTCTACCATCTCCCCCAAAAGCTCTTGAGTCGAAACGAGAACGATATGAAATCTGAGAACCAAACTGAGTACCTGATTTCTGGGAAACCCCTTGCGGTTTCTCTTGATTCCTCCGCTTCTGCTCTTGATCACAATGCAACTTGTCTCTCAAATCACCTTCCATCAGCAGATCGTCCTCATCCATCCACTCATCTGGAGCAGATCGCTTGCCTCCAACCCAGAAGCGACCTCCCCCCCCTGTACACTGAGGATATCTTCCTCTTCCACGATCCATCCCCTCCCCACTAACCATCGACGCAAAGGAACGGCTAAGGGGAGAAGGATCTCGAATCCACCGGACTATACGAGCTTGAAACCCTAGGCGGCGCACTTCGCTGCGTCGAGCGGAGAAACCTAGCTTGCCGACACATGCGTTTCTGGGAATCCAAAGCCACGACGAGTGAGGTATACTACGCCAGGAATGAGCGAAAATATCAGCAAGCGAAGTACCATATTGATGGGCTGTCCCATCACTGCTTCGCCCGAGCCGCTCAGCACCTTGCTCCTGTAGCCTAGGGCATCCACCAGCCGACGACGTAGATTCCACCCCGTCTCGATCTCCCCTCGACACGTCGCCAGGAAGAGGTGACGAATGGAGGATACTCCCACCAGTGAGGCTTCTTCGAGAAGACTCCATCGACCCGCGTACTACCCCATAGCCTATCTTAAATTGCTGATGGAGCTCAGCTTTTGGATGAACCTGTTCTACCAGGCCCCGTCGTGCACTCAAGCTCGGTTGACAGGTTAATGCGTAAGTACTGCGAAAAGAAAATATGTTTGTATATTACTAGAACCACCAATTGTCACCTATTTGCTTTTGACCTTTTTAACTTCCTGATTAGAGAAAGATGTTGTCCGGTGTTTACTTAGAATCAAGTAAGATTTAAAATTAAATATCCTATTTGAAATATACTCTTGAATCAACTTAAGATAGCTCCAGATGGTATGTTTCTTAAAATGAATTGAGACTCTGCTATTGTATAGAACTCGAGCACATCGTATGAGCTATAAGTTTAACCGAAAACCAAAAAGTTCAACTCTTTTCATCTAGTGTAATTTCAATGTGCTAGCGTTGTTTTCTTTTGGGGTGTTCTCTGGACTTAATTGAGGATTGCTGATTTGAGTATTGTGATGCAGATGCAAACAATAATTTACATTGTATGAGCTATAAGTTTAACCGAAAACCAAAAAGTTCAACTCTTTTCATCTAGTGTAATTTCAATGTGCTAGCGTTGTTTTCTTTTGGGGTGTTCTCCAGACTTAATTGAGGATTGCTGATTTGAGTATTGTGATGCAGATGCAAACAATAATTGACATCTAGGATCTGGAATTCTAATTGTGGTACCAATTCCCAGTCAATATGTAGCTTCGGGAAATGTTGTACAAAACAGAAAGCCCTCAAGGAAGCAGAGTACAACCCAGTCCCCTTGCTCTCTGTGTGCGCGCTTGCACGCATGTGGGCTAGCATATATGCGTGTATGAATAATAGAAATGGCAGCTAATGATTTTGTTGGTGCCCTAGAGGCAATCATAGAGATGATTGTATCACATCTATGTTTATGAGTTATTGAATAAATGTTATTATGTTTCTTGAATGAATCATCGGTTATAAATATTAACAAGTATGTGACTTATTGGTGAATCTCTTTAACTTATATGATATCATTCTAAATGTATCCTTGGTTGAATGTCACTAGTCGGAACACTAGTGACTCATTGACCATCACATGTATTCACATGTATTGATTGATGGCCATGTTTCACTGGTCATGGATATAGGGATATCGAATCAATAATGTGAGCATATGTTAGAGAACATGGTGTTAGATTGACCCATCTTGAGATGATATTGAGATTGTTATGATTTTTATGTGCCATCAGTTGGTCTCAAATAATAATGATGTATAATCCTTAGACCTGAAATCAGCATAGTTTCCTACATGTGTAATAGCATACTTAGAGGTTGCCAAACGCTACTTCGTAACTGAGTAGATATAAATATAGCTTTCAGGTATGCTATGAAACACGCGGAGGAATGTGACTGGTCAGATATGTGATTTGCCCCTCCTAACATAATAGGGGAGATATCTCTGAGCCCCTCGATGTGGTCGGATAAAGAAAGTGCATGACCATGCCACTAGTAGTCGAAGAGTCGACCACGTGAAGTTATCCGACAATTGATCGAGAAAGTATTGAACAGTCCATGGATGACAATTTATCTCACCTAGAGTTCAACCAGATATCGTGGGGCAAAGGGAGAATACACGAGCAGGTCGTTCAGTTCGATCGGATACGGACTAATCATATGGAGATACGAGCTGGTCATAGACTGGTCGAACATGATCACTAACTGGTCGTAAGGAGTTACGAACTGGTCATTACTAAATATGAACTAGTCGTATAGAGATACGAGCTGTTCGTAAGTGATAAGGACCTACTCGTAGATCATATTGCAATCAGGTACGTTCGATATAATTTATGTGTATTCGGGAATCGTTATGTCCTGCTAGGAACCGCTAACAACTAGTGGTCGGAAAAAAATTTCGCGTCACAACCGATTACGCATGAACCTACAGGGTCACACACTTAACGGGTTGGAACAAACGTGTTCGAATAGGATCCGTCATGAGCTCTATATAAGGATATGGATAAGGCTGTTGAGACATACGAGACAGACATGCAATGTGAGTTGCTCCATCAAAACCCTAGCCGCCATCTTCTCGAGAGAGCTTTGCCATGCGAGTTGGTGCTAGCATACCAATGTACGGTGTTCGATCCCTAGACGTGTGGATACCGTAGAGGTGCTACTGCGGTTGCTGTCACGCTCAAGGACGATCCATGACTTTGCAAGGAACTCGATTGATTGCTGGAGGAGATGATCGAGTACGTTGGGCGATCGACTACGCTGGACGATCGACTACGACCACTTTATTGACGCACTCTACGTTAGATCAAACCACTCTAACTCTTCTTCCGCTGCACTGCGCGTCTAATGGTAACGATCTATGATCTCTTACTTGCATGGCTTCTTGGTTTACGTGGTATAATTTTTGAATTGCTAGCTAGTGTGGCCTACTCATATGCCTTTAGATTTTGCACTTTGTTTCTCAGGGATAAAAGGATAGTAGAAAATGCAATCACTCCCTTCATGCTTGACAGAGTGAAGGTACTAATTGGAGGATCTTCACTGGAAGCTAGTATCCTATAATTTTAGTTGCAATATGTGCCATATTTTTAGGGAAATTGCATCGCGTTATCCGTATTCATCTATAATTTTGAGTCATGGTAGTTATTTACTTCTATTTTAGAATCAAGAAATTTGGCCTTTGCACCTTTTTCAAATTCTATTAATAAAATATTGAGTTGGACTTTATGGGAACATCGGTTCTATGTGCTTTTATCTACACTATGTGAAATCCAACTGCTATTCATGTGCAAACTCTTAGTATATCAGATTTACTATAGGCTAAATAAGCTTACAGAAAAGTTACGTTTTATTTTCGGTCATTATCCGGGGCATGCTGGTGCGAAGACATGCCTTTGGCTTGAAATGAGTTTAAATATATGAAGTTATGTTTTGTTATTTGTCTTTATGCCATATCACTTTTAGAAATGTTTTTCCATGTCCTACTTTTGCTTTACTCGTATATGAAAGAACTTTTTTTTTATTAATTAACTCTTTTTAAAATTTTATTTTAAAGTTAACCCCGGCGCACTTTATTTCCAGTTCTAATCCCTTTGGTCACGCCACGGGTGGTGGCGTGACAAAATAATACTGTCACACCATACGATAAGTCCGCTAAAATAGTATTTTTTATCATGCCACTGGTGGTGGCAAGAGTTTGCCCAAATACGGGCTGGCGTGACAGTGTTGTTTTGTCATGTGGTGGTGGCTAAAGGGGTCAGAATTGAAAATAAAGTTCACGGGATTAACTTTAAAATAAATTTAAAAAAAGGTTAATTAATATAAAAAAATTCTATATGAAACTCACGACCCAATGTTAGCTTTGAATTACTCCTTTTCTATTAAAAAAAACTACAATGGCCACTATTGTTAGTGGCTACAGGGTGAGCTTGTTTATAGTTTTGCTGGAGTAGCATTCCAATTTTAAATGATAATTTCGGCAGCAAACTGAAGATCCCTTACATCTTTGCATTTTTTTTACCTTCATATTCTACCAGCTTGCGATGCGTGAACCTTGCAAGTATGTCGAAAAAAAGTTGGCCGTAAAGGTAAGAGAATACTTTCTTCTGAACAAATAATAGCAGAGTGATGTTCCATTCCATGCTTATTGCTAGAGTTGGGAGTCGGGCCGTGTTTTTCCGGACCACTGGGCCCGCCCGACTGCACGGCCCAAGCAACACGACGCCGCCGCCACGTGGCGGCCGGCCGGCACGGCATGAACGATGGGCGGGCTGGGCACGAAAGCCGGCGCGTCGGGCGGCACGCGGCGGCCCGACAAAAACCGTGTCGTGCTTTCGGGCGGCTGCAACCGCAAGACGGCGCACGCAGTGAGCACGGCGGGCACGGAGGGCACGACCGACGCACCTCCGCCTCCTCGCTCCTGCGGCCGCCTTGGCCTCGCCGGCTCCTCCTCGCGACCTCGGGCTCGCCACCTTGGTCTCATTGCCTCGCCTTGCCATGGGGGCAGGACGCAGCAGAGGAGGGAGGCGGCTGGGTGAAAGCAAGAGGGCAGTGGCGCCATGGGGATCTGGCGGGAGCGGAGGGCCGGAGGGGCGCGCAGGCCAAGCCGAGGCAGGAGGAGGCGCGGGCGTCGTAAGTGGCACACACACAGTGGGGGCCGGCCGGAGGCGGCAGGGACTTCAACCGGAGCACCAGGACTCGAGGATTTGAAGATAAGGAATGGAGAGAGAGAAAGGCAAGCATTGCGCAAGAAGAGGAAGCTAGGATGTGGTTGGGCGGCGGCTTCAGCCGAATGAAGAAATGAGAGGAGAGAAAGGGAGAGGAATAAAGAAAAAGGAGGAGAGGAGATGAGCGGCCAGAAGCTTCTCGGCTAGGATTAGATACGTATGTGAGAGAGTAATTAGGTGAGAAAATGATTAAGGAAAAGGTTGGATGGGAGAAATTAGAAAATTAGGTATAGAAAAATTAGAAAATTAGATAACTTCTAGTAAATATTAGTGGTAGCAGGTGTAGCCGTAAAAATGAACACTAGGAATATTTCGTGTCGACAACGTATAATTAGTAGACCAACAAATTTAAGTAAGTCACGTACGGATAAATAGTCATAAACCAAATCGATAATAAAAATTATCAATAAAAAGAGAGAACGCGTACGTAGCAAACCCGTGAATATCATACGAATCGCTAGAAAAATGGATTTTTAAACCCCGTACAGATGAATAACAATATTCTGACCAGTAGAAAATAAAAATAGAAAAATACACAAAATTAATCAGAAAATATATAACGAAATTGATCGCCAATAAAATCCTGTAAATGAGACAAATAATTTGGATAACAATTACAAATTGATTATGGATACAATTGATGTAAAGATGGCAAGGAGGCTTGATTATTCATTGCACTTGACAGCGTACCTTCTGAATCCACATTATAATTACAACGATAAAACCATCTTGCAAGATACAAATATCATGGATGCATTATTTGAATGTGTTAAAACATTTGATCATGATCATGATGAAATACAAGCTCAAGTTCTTAATGGGGACTAGCACAAGTTTAAAGATCAAGAAGGGGTTTTCATAAACCTACCGCTAAACTTGGATATCAAAAAATCAATTTTAATCCCGATAAACTTGTGCTCACAATCATGATTTCAATTCGATGCATGCTTATTTAACCATTTGTCTTGTACTAATTTTCTTCTACTTTTCCTAATGGCTAGCAACATGGTGGTCTACTTTTGGATATCAAGTTCCTACTTTGCAAAGAATGGCCATAAAAATCCTCTCCTTGACCTCAAGTTCATCCGGATGTGAAAGAAATTAGAGCACTTTTGATATGGTAAGTCTCAACTCTTAACTATAAAGTATAAACTATCTTATTCTCAATATGTAAACTATGTAACTACTACACTCCACTTTGCAATTTGTAGATACATCCAAATGTATTTCCCCAAAATTGATCTCTGTTGGCGCCAATCAAGATCGATGGTGATTGGGCGCCGCATCTTTGCCTCCTCTCCTCCGCTCCAACTCCATGCCGGCCTCGATGTTTTGTTGGTGCGGTGTTCATCAGATCTTGAAGCAATGTTCAACATGGCAGAGAGAATAATTGAAGAAAGAAGATCATCCCTCACGCCTAGGATGGTGGAGGCAATCACATGCGCCAAGGATCGGAATTGGCTAAAGAGCAACAAATGATGATAATCGGAGGATCTCGAGATCGTCAAAGCATAATCGACCTCGAGCATGAACGATCTTGACATTGATGAGTAATTAGTATGTACACATGTTGTTACTGTACTATTTTCCTTACTCGGGGAACCCCACTCTGGGCTGTAAGGTTTTTAACGAGGCAGTAACATTGTATCTGTAAAATATCACGAAATTTTCACTTTTCCTCCGAAATATTTATGTGCCCATGTTTTTACGCAATTAATTCAATGGGGTAATTAGGTCAATGACATCGTGTTAGAGCGTAATCGGAGGAATGCCACTCCGTTCTCCTTGGGTTGGCAAATAACATCGCGAACATCGAAAAACCCGAGGAGAACGGAGTGTCATTCCTCCGATTACGTTCTAATGCGATGTCATTGATCTAATTCAATTTTAACTAGGTTTTTAATGAGGCGGGCACGACCACACAAGAGAAATGAAGATGGCGGTCGCCGCCGCCTCCGTCGTCTATAGTTACTTCGGGCTGGGCTTGGGCTGGCACAGCACGACCCCGGCACGATGAGCTTTGGGCCGTGCTTGGACCTGACCGAAGACGAGGTGGGCCGGCACGGCACGGCACAACGGGGTGACTGGGCCCAGCCGGCACGACACGACGCGGCCCGAAGCACGGTGGGCCTAGGTCGTGCCGGCACGGCACGGCCTAATGCCTAGCTCTACTTATTGCCATGCTGACATGAGTAATTATCTACACTTTCAGCTTGATAAACTCGGAAAAGATTCCGTCATAAATTGTGCAAAATCTAGCGTGTCTTCGAAATTGATTAATAGTGACAGTAATTTCTTTGCGGACCTGGTAAGTTCCTGTGGTCATATCATCATATTGCAGTTTAGGTTTCTTATTCATGCCTTGTTTTTACTTACGTGACAAGGATAGTTACCTGTTAAATGGATATGCACTGAGCACAGGCCGTGCAGCTCAAAGAATGCCTACTTCAGTGTTACAGTATAGTCCATACGTACAGTGCTATAGTGAACTATTTCGCTTCCCCCGCTCGTCAAGGCGTGCTATAGTGTACTACTTGTCACGGTCACGGTAGGAAAACTAAGCAACCAACACTTCAACGCACCGTCCGCTTAAATTGGGGCCACGACGGGCTGCTAAAAAGAGCACGCTGCAGTTGCACGGGCAGGCTAAGCTTGCGGCCTGCTATGCTGCATCTTGCTCGCGGCAGCATGGGCCTGGTCTCTCTGGTTGTCCGTGAAGCAGAGCCAAATCGAAATTTCGTCTTTCTTTAAACGTAAGTGCGTTTGATTGGTGGAATTCTTTTAAGGATTGTTTGATAAAACATCTAGTAATCTGAACCAGGAATCTAAAATTATCTCGGAAAATAGATTACTGTCAATTGCAGGAATATGTTTCCTATAGAAAAGGGTGTCTATCTTAGATTGCCAAGTGAATGGAATATTTGTTATTGTGTTTTTTATCGTATGCTTTTGATTCATCAAAGTCAAATTTTGAACTTTCAAAATTCAAAATCCAATGCATGGAATTTTTTTCTTCAAAATATGAATTTCGAAACCAAAATATCAAAATTTGATCCCTAAATTTTGGAATCTTAAATTCAGACAATTTAATTTGAAAATTCAAAATTCCAAGGTTGGATTTCGAAAATCATTTAATTTTTTTTTTCGAATTCTGGATTTCAGATATTCAAATTCCGAGAATTTAAACTCTAGAACTCAAAATTTAAAATTTCAAAATCCAAAATTTGAACTTTTAAATAATAAAAAAAATGAATTTGGAATGTTGGAATTTTAAATTGTAAATAACAAAATTTTATATGTTATCCTTCATGGTTCGAAATTTCAAATCATGTAATTTAACTTTGTCGACTTGATGGCTCGAGTTATGAAATATTTGAACTATGATAAAGACTAATACGTAGTTTCCTTCAAATCAATCAAACATTGGAATCTTATATTATTGATAATGTGTTTACCGGTCAATGGATAGAGGAATATAAAATTAAACGTACTAAACGCACCCTAGGATCTCACGGAGTCACGCACGACCATGTGAACATTGAAGTGCTACATCAGCGGCGCAGGCCAGCCAGCTCGGGATCGGATTGATCTGTGGTTCTAAAGATAAAAAGATCATGGCAGGCTTGCATTGTACGAGGAAGCATGCAACGTATATGCATGCGCATCACAAATGTGTAGAGGATTATCCGGCAAGAACAGGAGGGCGACCGACTGTAGACATCATCCGGCAATGATGATGCGGCTGACAAGTTGGGTGTGTGTCACAGAACACAGGGAGAAAGACGAGAGGCGGGCGTGTGTGCGTGAATCTTGATGTGGTCTGGGCTGTCCAAAATATATCTGGTTTTTTTCTCTAAGAGAAAACATGTGTCTTCATACATCCCAGTCTTCGTCATTCTTATTCCTGCTCGGGGGACTGACACAAACCGTCGACTCGTCCAATTTCCGCGAGCCCTCGTTAGTCGTAACTCTCAGGCTCATCTACTCGATTGCACATATGTAACATCCTAAAAATAACTAAATACAAATTTTTTAATTTTTTTTTATTATATAATTGTCTGTTGCTATCATTTTTGCCTACATTTTTAGGGGGTTATTTGATCTCCTTCTCTTCTATCGACACAAGTGAGTAAATACAGAAACCCTAAAATCGAAAATAGTAGAAGTAAAAGAGTCGGAAACAATTAGATGGTCATAATAAAGTTAACCTAAAGTATCGCCCTTCTAAATACTACATAAAATGTAAACCCTAAAATCGACCGTATAAAGGTTCAAAATCTAATCCTCCAAATAATGATTAAGAATCCAAATTGAGTGTAATTGTACTGCTAATAAAAAATAGGAAATATTATCAAACACATTTTTATATTTTTTTTCCCTCAAATCAAATAATAAAGATGCATAAAAATAGGAACTTAAAAGAATTTTAGAGAAAATACAAAGCATGTAAAATTCTGAAACAATTACATAATAATATACATTGTGTGTTGAAAACCTTTCCAAAAAACATTTATAATTTTTGGAACTCGGCACCTATATTTAAGAATTCACATAAACCCTTAACCATTTTCGGAAAATCCGAATAGCCATTTTCTATCTCCTTTCACCGACGGCTAGGCCCCACAAGGCTGAGCTTCACCTCCACGAAGCCCTGCCCTGGTGCCATGCATGCCGCCACGCCACCCCGCCAGCCCATGCCGCCGCATCTCCGGCTCTCCACCACATCGCCATATAGAGCAGTGCCGCAGCTCCCCTTTCCCCTACTGTCCATTCCTCTCCCTCATCCCTTCTCCACCAAGCTCCAGGAAGCCCGAGCGCCATTGCCGCTCTCGGTCGCCAAGCCGCTAGCGCCACCCCGCCATTCCGGCCGTCCAGCGACCTCCTCCCTGGACCGACCGCGTCACTCGATGTTCTAGAGCCCAAGGATTAAAAGCCCTCAACTAATTCCTCCATGCCTTCACAGGAAACAGGAGTCTCCGTCTCCCTCCGCTCGGGCCAAATCCGTTGCTCTGGCTGCCCTTCTTCGCGTGGTGCGTCTCCATCCAATTCTTCGCGGCTGGAGTATCCTCTAACCTCCCCCGACCCTCCCCAACCGCCAATTGAAGCTCTCACCCACCTGGTCGTTACCCCCACATCGCCCTCGCTGTGCCGCCATCAGCCCACGGCGCCAGCCCGCTCTGGCCCTCCTCAGCCTCCGACGACCACTCCGGTGAGTTCCTACCACCCTCCTCATGCTCATGCTCGCCCTAAATTCCCTTCTCTCTCACTGGTGCACCACCGCCCCTTTTCTCCCCTAGGTCCGACCGCCGCAAGCCACCATCTGATTGCCTCTGACCACCCACGGCCACGCTACCACTGCCCTTGGGGTCACCGCAGCCTCGCGGTTCTGTTTTGCCCATGTGTGGCCGCAATCATCGCCTCCCTCGCCGGCGGTAAGGCCTGCTTGAGCCGCCTTCGGCTGCTCCTTTGATGTCTCTCTCTCTCTCTCTCTGTGTATGAATGTGTTTCTGTCAGGTAAGTGGTTAGTAAATAAGTTAGTGAGTAATTGTGAGAACTAAACCTTGTACATATGAGAGCTAAAATTATTCATATGCAATCCAAAGAATTTCCATATACTGGAAGAACAAAAGATCCTAGATTAGTTGGTAGGGTGACTGTTAACTGACAATTTAAATTACAGTGTATTTTCAATGGTTAGTTTCAAGTGACTAATTTAGATAACTAAGTGTCAAAGAGTTTGTCACGGACAATAGAAACCTCCTATAAGAGGATTAGAACTTTTAGCTAAGTATTGTGATTAGCTGATTGATCACTCAAATGATTTAACCACTCTGAAGTTGAGTATTGAAGGAAGCTTAGATGATAGTGTTTCTGTTCAGAGAAGATGTTCTGTTATATGATGTTGATCAGAGAAGGTTAAATGGATAAGTGAACGGTGGTAATTAGTCTATGTAACTGTTTAACAACCAACCCTAACCTGTTAGTAAGCTAAATAATTAAGAGACTGTTAGAAGGTTAAATAAGAATAGTTAGCCATTTAGGAACTATTAGTAGATTGCTTAGCTACTTGAGGTTCAATTATCATAACATAGTATGGCTAGAAAGCATCTGTCAAGTGGACCTCATGTCATTTAGTGATTAAACAATGACATCTCGGTTAGCACTAAGATCAGGATTAGGTTAGTAGTAAGCTAATCAATACTGTAAAATTTGTACATATACATGTTAATTAAAATACTAAGTGATTAATTTAAATAGTTAGCCTAAAGACATTAAGAGGTTAGTTAACTTGTAGATAATCAATTGTCAGATTATATTTTTAGACAATGTAAGTCAGTAAACAGTTAGTTAAAATGATACAATCATGTCTAGGCATGCACATACACCTAGGATCCAAATGACCAGGAGACCCTAGTCCATTATAAGTAAGTAATAATGGATTATGAATAAGTCAATATACCATTATATAAAGATGTGAGTAAATAAAATGCGATTTCGAGTGGTCAGCAACCAGCTCAGGTAGCTAGAACTTAGAATGATAATTATGTTTAGACATATACCAAGTTGTTATGCTAGTCAAGTTCGATTAACATGCAATAGTAATACACCTTAATAAGAAATGATCATATAAAAGGCGTCTAGGCGACCAATTAACCGCAACCAGATAATGTTAGTAATAAGTAATTGTATGTTCTTGGCGTATTGGATCCAAACAGTAATAATAGCTAGCTATAGATCGCCACGACGATAAACCCAAACCCGTAGATCCCCTGATCTAGTATTAGGCTGATATCTAGCCAATGCTTAGACATTCCAGCTAAGGCTCATGGAATTTCCTTGATAAATATAAAATCATGAACTATTAAGTGCTCTAAGTCCCATGTGTCGATGAGACTTATGTTTGCTCATAGCGAACCCTGCACTCATGCATAGGTCTCACCTGGCTTCTATGGAACTTCCTCGGTAAATAGGAGGTAATAACTAAAGTAATCATGAGAGCATATGAGAGGACTGATTTTGACTGTATGATCATCGTGGATGTATACAAAGAATACTTGGAGAGAGTAATTGTGAGTACTAGATGGCCTGTTAAGGAAAACAACATCATCCATTCCCAGTAACAAAACCCTTCATGATCCGAAAGCAGATCTGGGAGTCATACCTAAACCAGGTAATCTCTCCCATATCGGTGACCATTGATAAATGTTCCTGCAGATATTCTCTCTCTCCCTGTTGGATTTACCTAGTTTGGTATGAAGTATTTCCTTCATCAACTCCTATAGATATATTTTGTCTGTGGTATTTCCTTCATTAGCTCCAGATGAGTATATTTAGGTCTCATCTGAAGTACCCCCTGCTCAAAACACCGGTAAGTATGTTTACTTCTGTTTGAAGTGTTTTCATTTGTTTGAATGCCTTTGGAGTTTATTGGATTTTATTTCATTACATTCAGGCTCTCTTGAGTTTAATCGTATTATGTGTAGATAGAATCTGAAGCTATGATGGAACAGCAGTCCGAGACAGAACAAGAACAAGACCAGGATTATCATAATATTGGGCTTTATCAGAATGTTGAGCAAGGCGGTTATCAACATATTGAGCTGTATTAGAATATTGAGTAAGCCGAGTCAATACTTTGATCATTTTGCACCTACTTTTTTGTAATTATATTGTTTTAAATTAAGAAATTGCATTGCTATGTTATATATGAATATGTTGAATTAAGCTTGTAGCTACTTCCTTAATAATAGTTGTGTATAAAATTTCAACCCTTGAAACTTGGACATTATTCTTGTTACCCTAGATTGATGGAATACCAAATAGCCACTAATTATCTACTTAAAGGACATGCTTAGCTTGGCGTAGTATCATTGTCATTCGGGCAATAAATTGTCCAACATCACTTAATCTTTTGAAAATGAGATTGGGCAGTCGAGGTTGGAGCCTGGCTGGCATGTTAGACCAAAGGTTAGTTTGAAAACAAAATAAAACCTAAAAAACAGATTTAGACTCGGGCGACTGGAAAGAGTGGCTGGTGCCGGGTGCACAGGAGAATGTTGGTATGTGGATGTACTATCCGAGTCAATTAAGGACCGAATCTGGTAATGACCTCTGATGTAAAACAGTGCAACCACAAGTCGATAACACCTACGACCTGGCTAACTAATTTGTTTGCCTCGGCGTGACTTCGTCATTGGTGGATGCGGGTGGATAGACGGAGGAGAACGAACCACGGGAACTACACGGCGCAAAAGGGAGACCTCCTGGGGACAAGCAGGAGAGTTCGAAGGAGGCGATACCTAGCGGTGTGAAGTTGCAATGAGGTGGGACATTGTAAAGACCTTGTGATAATTAATATTAGCCACACACCTACGGAAGTGTGTCGGGGCAGTATAAGTTAATTTATTTCTTGTGGGTAAAGTGTACAAACTCTACAGAGTAAGAAAACTATCTAGATAGCCGTGCTCACGGTGAAGAGCGGTACTGAGAACTTGCTTGATATATCTTTCTTTTTCATAAAACCATTTGTGTGCGTGTGTGGAATGAAAAGAGTGGGTTGGAGCCTAGCAGTTAGAAATATTGAGTTGGAGCCCTGAGAATTGAGAAAGCTTGGTCGGGGACCAGTGGTAAATACGAGATAGCCTGAGCATTGAGTGGTCGGAGCCACTCAATGGTATAGGAGATGAGATCTCCACTAGTATTTTACAAAGAAAAACTAAGTTTATAAAGCCTGTGTTGGTTAAAATGCTAAGTTTCAGGATTTGCTATTACTAAATCTATTTCAATAAATGGCTTTGTGCAAAATAAAAGAACCAAGAGCCTTCTCTTTGATTAGCCTTACATGTATAATAATTGCATTGTGTGTTGGCTCGTGAGTACGGTTGTGTACTCATGCTCGCTATTTATATTCTTTTAGTCAGTAAGCGCAAAAGTAGACTACAGGGACAAATATAAGCATTGGACAAGACTGAAGATCAAAAAGGTCAAGAACTAGATCGCGAGCCCACAGTCGATTACCGGTGGGCATATCATGAGAGTTCCACGCGTTTCACTTTGATGTTGTTTCCGCTGCTGTTCTCTTAAAGGTATTTGGTCTGTTCGACCATTCTGCAAGTCAAAAGTTGTAAAATATATTTATACTTTGTTTAATATTATGTAATAGTTTTACATTTTCGTGATATGTGTTTGAACCAACTGTTGGAATTTTGGGTTTGACTTATACAATATTTCAATTAAATCATAGAAAAATCTCAAAGGGCCACTCATGCATGGTGGAAAGTGAAAAATTTAGTACTATATTGCTAGTCTAGGTGGGAGGAAACCAACATATAAGATGGAGTTGGTCTTACATAGTTTAAACAATCAAAAGGAGAACACACGTGTGCGTTCGCTCGCTCACTACGCCACGCCATCGCCATCGCTCGTCCGCACGACGTGCGCGTGAATGATCCGATGATTTTATGTTCATTTAACTGTGAAGCTACAGTTTCTTTTTACACCTCGTAACCATACACACTGATCGGGAATTGGCCTGTGCCGCCGAACGTTCGACCGCAGGTAGCAATAAACAACACGGCCGGCGGCTGGTGGCCGGTGGCTGGTGGCCGGCGATATTTTTGCAGGTAAAAACGCAGCTCTCTGCCTCGCGTCGGACCAACTCGCGGAGTGAGAACAATGGCTCGAGTCCTCTGTGAAGGATACCTGACGTGACGTGCCGGGTGTCGCCACTGCATCTGACGAGCCCGTTGCTTTTCTGCAACTGCTTGCGTGCTGGTTGCCTCTCTTGGTACGTTTTCAGATTCTACTCCAATTTGATTCTCACGCCGGTTGCCACTCTTGGTACGTTTTCTAAATTCTACTCCAATTTGATTCTCTCTCTCTCTCTCTCTCTCTCTCTCTCTCTCTCTCTGAGTTGATTGGCTAACGTGGGATTTTCTGTATGCCAGTTCTTGGGGCCCAATGATAAACAATAATGATGCGACCATGTTGATTTTGTTGAAAGATAAGAGATGTGCCATTAAACGGAGGGAAAGAGCTAAAACTAACGTACGTCACATCTAGCTTAGGAATGTACAGATTGAAAATATATGATGAGCACAAATGCTAACAGGTAGCCTAAGCATTGGACCGTAACCGTTAACCAATGGATGTAGGACCGAGAAGAGCTTGGTGATATTTTTTCTGCAGGGCGAACTTGACATTGACCTTTCAACTAAGCGCACAAAGAGGATGGGTTATGGAATGTATCTTACAAGTATAGTGCGACTTACATTTTTGCCTGGATTAAGAGTCTAAATTCTAGTAGACTACATGATCATTTACAATGCAAAAATATATATAGCAGAAAAAGGTCTAATAAATCGTCCCGTAAGCACCGAATAGGCGTATTTATAATCCTGATGAAGCCTCCCATATTGGATCAGATACCACGTAAAAAAAATCCAGCAGCACTTGCAAAAGCTGCTTTGGCCAATCCATTAGCTACCTTTCTTTCTTTTGAGACGCAATCCATTAGCTACCTTTCTTTTTTTTTAAGCCTCCCATATTGGCTCAGCTTTGCGAGAAGAACGACAGCTGTCTGATTTTGTTGAGTCATCATTTGATTCATGTTCTGCATCATGGCATTCATCAACTGCATCTGGGCTACCACGAACTATCCCAAACCCTGATCTGTGGTTGCGGCTGGAGGAGGCAGTGGTGGGAAAGGATCCACTAGCTCATCTTGACTTGCCAAATTGTGGATCTGGACCATCTGCACTAACCTTCCCAGGCTTAATAGATGAGGAGAAGAAAGCACGATAGATAAGAGGAAAAAGCACGATAGACGAGAGAGAGCAAGGGAGAAAGACAGAGGCAACTAACAATAGTCGAAGAGCTATTAAGAAGCAATAAAACTTAAATAGAAGATCCTATTTACCGGACTAAACGATACGGGAACTAAGAAGGGCAGCTTTGCTACAGTACTTCTAATCTAACTTATCTGGAAAGTCGATTTAAAACGAAGCTCGATCCTACTGAGATTACCGGGATGAGAGGGATCAATTTAAATTTTGAACACAAAGTTTCAGAAGAGATAAGGTGTAAGAATCTAAGAATGAGGTGAGAAGAGATTATATTAAGATAAGAACAGAATAGAATAAGATGAGAGAGGAATAACTGCCCATGTTACTCTGTTGATTTGATTTATAAGATAAATTTTTAAAACTCTTGACTAAAACGACCATGCTAACTAAGGTTACGTCCTACAGTCGAAATGGCTCTGATATCACCGCTGTTGGGACCCCGAGTAAGCAACCCCGGACCCCTCTGTGCATTCTGAACTAGTCCCATGACCAGTAGCTAGTCCGCACAGTTTCAACATCGATGTAATCAAAACCATACAACAAACTATAGAAGAAGCAGACAAATTAATATTAATAGCAGCAAAAGACCTTATGGCCAAGGTTTTTACAGAGTTACCACGCAGAACTTACAACAAAAGAGAGCTCGCAGCGGAAAACAAAATACTCATGGAAGCCATTCGACATGCCCACAGACAATCGAGTGGAGGACGTCTCCTAGCTCGCATAGTCTTCAAAGAACTTCTCTTCAAAGAGCTCAGAGCTCCCTGGGTCCTCTTCAGCGACTGATCAACCAGAGGACATAAAGCCGTGAATACTTTGAATGTACTCAACAAGTCATCGGGAAATGTACGTAAATAGTATTCATGCTAGACTTAACAAGGATAGCTTTATGGTTACTTTGCAGAAAACAGAATTGACTGGAAATACAGTAAGTAGATTGCAAAGCACGAGTTGAAAGATTAATACATAAGTAATCAAGTTTTCTTTGAAACAACTCGTGAACACCCTGTCCACTTCCTAGACCACTCGTGAACACCCAGTTCACTTCCCAAACCACTCGTAGCCAACCACGACAACAATTTTGAGAAAGTCTACCCCTTGCGTGAAATCACCAAGCATTGTCCATAACCGAGGACACGGCTATTCGAATAGTTTTACACTCTGCAGAGGTTGTACAGCTTTACCCACAAGACACGACTTCTCTAGTTGGTTGAGCATCCGTCGATGCCCCTGCTCACTACCTTAGGTAAGCAGTCTAGAGCACGTGACAAGGCCTTTACAAAGCTCTGTTTTGACCTGGTTCCGCTCGCTAAGGATTCACCTTCCTGACCCCCTTTTGCACCAAGTGTGAATGTCTATCCTAGATTTCACACTTCCACCAAAACAGAACCGAATCAAAGTATTGCCAATTAGTTGGCCAGGTCCACCCCATAAATGGACTTTTAGTTGCACGGTATAGCTCAAATCAATGGCTTACAAGATTAAGTCCTTAGTGACTACTCAGGCGAGACAACCACATTCCAATATGCTTCATGTACCCCCTTTATTGCACGATCACTCGCCCGAGTATAAATCATTTTGGGTTCATCCCGACCAAATGATCACCCTAGCCATGGCACAACATCTTTTAACAACAGTGGCCGCACCACAATTCCATATATCATTAAGTCAAATTCATCATCCGCAAATCATGTGACCGAGAGACATTGTATAACTAAAGCATGTCTAAGCAATATACGCACCCATGTTGGTATCTCAAAAAAAATGTCCAACTAAGATTACCCAACCTATGGTGTCCAAGGATACATGTCAACATGTCAATCACAAGTATTCAGGGAGTCATACTATCGAGTAGGTATTTAGCTACTTCCCAAACTATTTTTATACAATTAGCCATGCATGTTGGTATAAAACAATATAATTTTGCAAACTGGGCACGACATGATCAAATGTCTACGACTTGCCTTCTTTGAAGAGTTGGGATGCTTCGGTCGAGGTTGCCGGGTCCAAGAACTCTTCAGAGAAGCTGGAATCTACATGTGCGAAAAGAGCCAAATAAATACAACAAATCCAAACAAAAACATAAAACTACCAAACTAGAACCAAAAGAAAGGTTCTGAATTTAGATGAATTAGGAACGGGCTCTCGGGTGGAGGCTCGACTAGTCGGGAGGAGGTCCAACTGAGAGGGTGGTCGAGGGAGGTCCTGAGGAGGAGGTCCTGAGGTCCAATGAAGGATACGACTACTCAACGTGGTCATAGGAGAATACAAAAGGGGTATGACTACTCAACGTGGTTGTAGGAGAAAGGAAAGAGAACATGGCACGAAGAAACTCACCAGGGCTGAGAGAGAGACTGACGAAAAAAGGGGGTGGAGACAGGACGGTGGGCGGCGGTCGAAGACGGCGCGGGCACTCCGGTGAATCCTTCGGTAGCGAGGTGGTTGAAGACGGCGCAGACTCCAGCGGACGGTGGCGAAACTTCAAGCACAGTGAAACTAGGCGAGAGCAAGAGAGTTGAGTGAGGCTAAAGGAGATGAAAGCGGACTGCTCAGGCTTTTATAGCCAGTGAGACAGGGAGAGTCGCTGAGAGACTCAGAGGCGCACGCGTTCAAGGGTAGGTGAAGGAGAATATGGGGGCAAGTAGGGGAAGAGACAAGATGGGGAACGGGTACTGTAGAAGCGACAACATTTAATGCGACACAACGGCATTTAATGCGCGAAGACTTTTGCGTCAGCAGTGACGTGACGGGAGGAGGAAGAAGGTGAGCAGAGCTGACGGTGAGGCTAGTCAAAACTCGGGAGGGTGATCCAACCAAGAGGGAGGTCGTGACCAAAGGGGAGGTCGTGACCAGCTCCAAGACCACCCGGATATCTTTCAGGACCACTCGGGAGGTCTCCCAGGACCACCCAGAGGTGTCCCAGAACCACCCGGAGGTCTTGGACTGAGAGGGAGGTCCAGACGAGAGGGAAGTCTGGACAGAGGGGGAGGTCCAAACGAGAGGAGGTCTGCAGACGAAGGGGGTCCAAACGAGAGAATGCAGACGAGAGGAGGTTCAAACGAGAGGGAGGTCTGGAGAAGAAAGAGCTGGGCCGATGGGAAAACGGAATGAACAGAGAAAGGGAATTTCAACACCAGAGAATTCCAACAGACTCAAAATAAACCAATTTCGAATTAATTGAAGTTGGATTAATTCATATTAAATTGCTTTTAATTTCCAAAATCTCGAGTGAAGCTTTAGCAGACCAACAAACCAAATGGTTAATTTTAAACCTGAAAATTTTCAAAAACTCAGAAAAACTGGAACGTTACAATGGGTTGGAGCGAATAAGGTATTTGGGAAGCGTTCGCGCGACTGCTCACTGCTTCCTTCTCTGCGCGTCGTCTTCTTCGAATAAGACTCTACAATGACCGACCTTCGTCAGAGCGATCATCTGTAAGTTGCGGTGATAACATTTTATATTGATAGGCTTTGTTTCCTAGATATTTGTTATATGATGATGTTGATATCTACTACTGTTATTAGCATATTTGTTCTAGGCTTTGCCTTATTAATGCATATATATATGAGATATATATATTTAAGTTGATGATAATGTTACTGTTTATAGTTTTAAATATGTTTAGTATATATGTTGTTGTCGATTTAATTATTGTTTTAGAAATTATAATATAAAAAAAGTGCGCATATATTTAAAACAAATAATATAACTGTATGTATATGCTATCTACTGATCACAGTAGATCTCAGTTCGAAATTTAGGGTCTCACGACAGACCATCCTTCGACGGCGGGCAATTCGCTAGGACGGGAATGGGCCTGTGCCGCCGAACGTTCGACCGCAGGCTGGTGGCCGGCGATATTTTTGCAGGTAAAAACGCAGCGCTCTGCCTCGCGTCGGACCAACTCGCGGAGTGAGCACAACGGCTCGAATTCTCTGTGAAGGATACCTGACGTGACGTGCCGGGTGTCGCCACTGCATCTAACGAGCCCGTTGCTTTTCTGCAACTGCTTGCGTGCCGGTTGCCTCTCTTGGTACGTTTTCTAGATTTTTATTTGATTCTCTCTCTCTCTCTCTGAGTTGATTGGCTAACGTGGGATTTTCTGTATGCCAGATCTTGGGGCCCAATGATAAACAATAATGATGCGACCGTGTTGATTTTGTTGAAAGAAAAGAGATGTGCCATTAAACAGGAGGGAAAGAGCTAAAACTAACTAACGTCACATCTAGCTTAGGAATGTACAGATTAAAAATATATGATGAGCACAAATGCTAACAGGTAGCCTAAGCATTGGACCGTAACCGTTAGCCAATGGATGTAGGACCGAGAAGAGCTTGGTGATATTTTTTCTGCAGGGCGAACTTGACATTGACCTTTCAACTAAGCGCACAAAGAGGATGGGTTATGGAATGTATCTTACAAGTATAGTGCGACTTACATTTTTGCCTGGATTAAGAGTCTAAATTCTAGTAGACTACATGATCATTTACAATGCAAAAATATATATAGCAGAAAAAGGTCTAATAAATCGTCCCGTAAACACCGAATAGGCGTATTTGTAATCCTGATGAAGCCTCCCATATTGGATCAGATACCACGTAAAAAAACACACAAAAAAATCCAGCAGCACCTGCAAAAGCTGCTTTGGCCAATCCATTAGCTACCTCTCTTTCTTTTGAGGCGCAATCCATTACATACCAAACAACCAAAATACCTTGCCGTGTTTGTAAGATAAGAACTTCTTTCTTCATTAAAAAAACAAAAAAAAGATAATAACATGTCTACACTCCACACAGAGTACAAGATCTTGTCATACACGTTCTGATCTGAGAGCGACATACCTGCAAAACACGAGCCCGTCCGTCCTCCTCTCCCCCGTCGTCTTCTCTCCGCGCACGAGGAGCCCAGCCAGAGCCACACTCATTCTCCTCTCCTCCAACCGCCCTGACTCCAATGATTCCCACGCCAACTCCCCTAAGGAGCCCAAGTCAACCGCGCAAAAGGAGAAAAGAAACATCAACAGTAGGGTGGAAACGAATCGAATAGTCTCGAATACGAATACGAATACATATTTTTAAAACAAATACAAATTTCGCATTGACTAGCCGTTAGTAGGTGGCTGCAGTGCATGCCCATCTGAATTTCGCCATTGATTAGCTAACATGCGGAACGCCTGGCCTGCCGTCCCCCTGTACACCGCGTGGCCATGCGACCACGCGCGCGAACGCCCAACGGATGAAAGAAACTCCCGCGCGTGCTACTGGCCTGCTGTTGCGAATATGGATACTATCTGAATCCGTATTCTTATTCGGCGTTATTTCTCATACCATATCCAGATTCATATCCGGGAAAAAAATCCGGATAGTATACGGATTCGGATTCGTTTTCTATTTGAATACGGATTATCCTTTACTATTTACATTTTCTCGAATACGAACATCAGATAAAACAGATTATTCTTTACCATTTTCCATCCCTAATCAACAGCTGGTGCATCTACCGTCCATCCAACCCCCGATCCAGCGGCTCCGGAGGTGCCGTGCGGGCGCTGCACTCGTTGGCCCCCCACATCTCCAGATCTACAAGCTTCCTCTTATTCCTAACTCTGTCCATATATACTAACTAATCCAACGATTGCCACCATGAAAACTGCCGTTCTTGCACCGATCGGGCCGGAGATTCGCCGCGAGTTTGATCCGTCCCGCTCTTGAGTTTCTCCGCGATCCGTCCTTAGGTGGGGCTTTGCCGGGACACAGCCGTCCATGGCCCAGGTGAGCCGCGTGGCGGAGGGCGAGCAGGAGTCCACCCTGGAGCAGGGTCTCCTGGCTCCGGAGGTGAGTTAATCTTTCCAGTTTGATCATCCCTCTTTCGTTTCTTGATGAACCTCGTGTTTGTAGATGTGTACTTCCGGTGAGATTATTGGATGTGTCGTGTTTTGTTGGGAGTCTTAATTAGGATATTTTGGCTGAACTGGTAGTCTAGTTTACTAAAGATCTTAGCTTGGCGCACCACCGTCCACCGATTGTGTTTGTAGATCATGTTTAGAAAACGCTAAGTGGGATTAATAGATCAATTTAGTAAAGCATAAGGAACATGTAAGGATAGCTGGATACACCTCCGACTGCGTTGAAATTGGAAGGAAATATTTCCCTTTTTAGTTGAGTGATTTCGTCCCAGTTTTGGTGTTAGATTTTACATAGAGATTAAAAGGAGGACGTACACCCCACTTACGCCTCACAAGCACGCACACACGCCTGCGCATCCGAGGAGTCATGGGTGGATTTTTGGCATTCCAACTGCAGAGTTGAATTTCAGAAGCTCCTACTCGTATTGTTTCAGTTTATCTTCGATTAATATGTGAAATTTCTTCAATTTTTGCTTGATTTTTATAAATAAAGCCTAAAAACACTGGCTTGTGGGTTACTCGACTCCTCTACTGGGCAACATTGGAAAAGGCATCCTTGTCCCGGTAAGGTTTTCTGGTAATTTTGGCCACCCATTTTCCTTTAAGCTGATGGAGCTGTGAGCCTATGATATACCAGCATAATGCTATACTTGCTTCCTTTGCATATGATGAATTATGAATGTTAAAGCCCAACAGTACATAGGAAGTCAGTGATGCTTTACTATCTTAAAATTCGTGATTCAAGCCTATACATCAATGTACTACATTGATTTATAATAAGAGTCACAAATACTCTATTGTCATTATTATTATTTGTTTGATGGCATGTCACTATAAATACACTCGGTTTCAGGAACCCAACCGACTAGCATGCACTGGAGATGGATCTGTTGACTTCTCTGGAAATCCTGTCGTGAAGGAGAGAACCGGTAGATGGAAGGCATGCCCATTCATCTTAGGTAATTTTCTGCAGTAATCTATTAAGTCCGTTCTTTTGTTACATCTGCCATAATGTGTAATGAACTATCGTGTACAACCTATAGGCAATGAATGCTGTGAACGGTTGGCCTACTATGGCATCTCTACAAACCTTGTTACTTATTTGACAAAAAAACTACATGATGGTAACGCCTCTGCTGCTAGCAATGTGACTACATGGCAGGGAACTTGCTATCTGACTCCCCTTATTGGTGCTATCCTGGCTGATGCATACTGGGGGAGGTATTGGACGATCGCAACATTTTCCACCATATACTTCATTGTAAGTCATCTTTTCTCTGAGGTTTTATGGTAAATGCCGTGTCAATGCCTGCATAGATAGACCCCTCAAATTGAGAGAAGATAGGTGGATGAGCTACAAGAGTAGAAATTCTCATCCTCTCCAACAGAGTTAAAGCAATAGCATTTGCCCTGTAAATATGGTATATGCACTCTCACATTAGTTATGCCTGTAAATGTAATGCATCCTTAATTCCTTATCAAACTAGAGATGTCTTCTTGTACTCTTTCTCAATTACTTTATGAATTGTTGGAAAATATACACGTGAGTAGGTCTGTTCTCTTTGTTAACTACTGAATATGCTTATAATTCTTGTGTGCCAGCTCTTTCTTAGTTCATAGTTACCCATATCTGAATTGCTAAACTCAACTGGTACTGATATGACCTAGTTAATTTGCTATCTTGACATCATCTTTTAATTGCAGGGAATGGCAATACTGACTCTTTCAGCATCACTTCCTGCTCTCATCCCTCCATCCTGTGAAGGATCAGTTTGCCCACCAGCAAATCCTTTTCAGTATACCGTCTTTTTTCTTGGTCTTTACCTGATTGCACTCGGTACTGGTGGAATTAAGCCATGTGTCTCATCATTTGGAGCGGATCAATTTGATGATACAGATCCAGCTGAGCGAATCCAGAAGGGGTCTTTCTTTAATTGGTTCTATTTTTCAATAAATATTGGTGCTCTTATATCAAGCAGTTTACTGGTTTGGGTGCAAGACAACTTAGGATGGGGACTAGGCTTTGCCATTCCAACAATATTCATGGGTCTGGCCATCATAAGCTTCTTCTCTGGCACATCGCTTTATAGATTCCAAAAACCAGGTGGTAGTCCTATTACACGAGTATGCCAGGTGGTTGTTGCCTCTTTGCGCAAGTGGAATGCGCATGTCCCAGAGGACAGCTCTCTCTTGTATGAGCTACCAGATGGGGTTTCAGCAATTGAAGGGAGTCGTCAATTGGTGCACACCAATGAACTCAGGTGCATCTCTTTCCGATATGAAATTCCACAGCAGAGTGTAGCACAACACCACAATCCTATGCATTTTTTTGACCTGTAAAGAGCTAGGCAAGATGTTCAGAATTTATTAGTTGCTGATTGTTTTATGCTGGTTAACATTAGTTTTAATATATTACAACTTAAAAACCTGCCTTTGTGCTTTAGCTAAATAGATGAATATTTTATTTCTTGACTCTTGATATCTGTTCCCTCTCTTTGTCCATATTTGTAGAAAATCTAAGAGCCGAACATATTCTAACTGACATTTATTTCAGATGTCTGGACAAGGCTGCTACAATTACCGATCTTGATGTTAAAAAAAATAGATTCACCAACCCATGGCGGGTATGCACTGTCACCCAGGTGGAAGAACTGAAGATCTTGGTACGGATGTTCCCTGTCTGGGCAACGACTATTGTGTTTTCTGCTGTCTATGCTCAGATGTCCACCATGTTTGTGGAACAAGGGATGGTGCTTGACCCATCACTCGGCTCATTTAAGATTCCTCCGGCATCTCTATCCACATTTGACGTGGTAAGCGTCATTATATGGGTCCCTATCTACGATAGCATCTTGGTTCCGATAGCTAGGAGGTTCACTGGCAACGAGAGGGGCTTTACAGAGTTGCAGAGGATGGGCATTGGCTTGGTAATCTCCGTCTTATCGATGTCAGCAGCTGCAGTCCTTGAGATTAAAAGGTTGGCGATTGCGAGGGATGAACATTTGGTGGATCAAAATGTCCCAGTTCCATTGAGCATCTTCTGGCAAATTCCTCAGTATGTCTTGGTTGGTGCCTCAGAGGTATTCACATTCATCGGGGCACTTGAGTTCTTCTATGATGAATCACCGGATGCCATGAGGAGCCTCTGCAGTGCGCTACAGCTCCTCACCACAGCGCTCGGGAATTATCTCAGTACATTCATTTTGACAATGGTTGCATACTTCACAACAAGAGGAGGAAACCCCGGATGGATTCCTGATAACTTGAATGAAGGACATCTTGATTATTTCTTCTGGTTGCTTGCTGGGCTCAGTTTTCTGAACTTTGTGATATATATATTCTGTGCAAACAAGTACAGAAGCAAGAAAGCAGCTTGATATGTAAGGGTCAGGAGTTAGATGGCGTAACAAATACATTGCACTTCAAAATCTGTAAATATGTTTCCCAATACACGGATTCTTATCGGAAGCGCAGACCCTTGATAAGCAAAAGTAAACAAGCTGTAATTCTCTTTGTATTTGACGCCCATGTTGAATATGCATTTATACATTTTTTCCCTGTATATATTTTATTTACTGGAAGTTGTGAAATGTAGCCCATCTCTGAGACTTTTACTTTCCTATTTACTATTTGATTTTGATTTGTTCTTAGTATGTGCAGTGATATGTTAAATTTACAATGCATTAATAAAGTTCAGCACCAAGTTACTGACTGAACGTGAGGAGTGTTCAAAACAGGAACTCCTATTTGGTCTCTAGTCTAGATTCCTGGCGTTGCATTGAGTAATGGAGCATTGAGAGTTGGAATATTTGTGAGTTGCAACGGACAGCTGACCGTGATGTGGCCCCCTTTAAACTAATGTTATTTCTGTAGCAAAACATATCTGCTTGCAGTTTCGTTTTGGATTTTATTATTAGAATCATGTATTTGCTTGAAGCTGATTAAACATGTGAGAACTTATTGGATTTCCTAGTTATTTTGTGCTGCAAACTGAAACGAACCATGGTAATTCGCATTTTCTCTGAACTTCATTGTTTGCACACTGTATTGGGGGATCAAAACTAGGTCACCATAATGTATCCTCTGCGGCCACTTGCTTTCTTTGTTTACCAGCAAATTCACCAGGTTGATCGAATCAATTCAGTACATCAACATCCATCTGGTTGCAACATTCAAATACATTCCAAGCCGGCCGAATTTGGCACCCTGTATATGCGCTGTTGGTTGCATGCCACTACGCCAGAACTCGCCCATGAGTTAGCACAGTTTGGCTCTAACATGCGGGATTTCACCACCAAGCGCTTGGTGGATGAATTCCTGGGTTTTGTAACAAGTTTGGTGACCGGCGATTTGCCTCTTACGTCGGTATAATAGAGATTTTTTTATTTAATCTTTTTTAAAATTTTATTTTAAAGTTAACACCCGCGAACTTTATTTCCAATTATAACCCTTTGGTCACGTAGCGTGACAAAATCGTACTGTCACGCCATCTATAGCGGTGTGACCAAAACTGCCACGCAAGCCCTCGGCCGCACGCCGTGCCAGCGTGGAGCTTGCGTGGCATCTGTCACGCCATATCCCATGGCGTGACAAGCCTACTTTGTCACGCTACATATAAAGGCGTGACAGGGCCCGATCGGAGGAGACGTTCGAACATCTCCTCCGATCGAACGGTGCGATTCCGATCGGATTATCCGAACAGACCCAGACTCTATAAAATAGCAAAAAAAAAATCCTGAAATAATTCAGGAAGGTTCCTGGGATGTGCTAATGCTCAAATAAAATTTGAAACCTAACTGTTCAAGTGTTATTTGCTTAAACTAAATTGAAACCTAGCTTAGGTTGTTAAATAGAGTTTGAATTTTGTGTTGGTTGAATAGAGTTCCAAAAAATTTGGAAAAAATTATATGTAATCATGATAAATATTATAGTATTTGAATAAATTATTTTTACAAAGGTCTTTATAAGGACTTAACTCTGTTTTATTTGGAGGAGTTGATTTAGGTCATAATTTAAACTCTGATTAAAATTTTTCAAGTGCAATAAATGCAATGCATGTGGAGCTAGAGCGGACGACGCGATGCTGAACCGTGTGGTTCAATCGTTTTTGTGGAACAAAAACGTTCGGCATATCAAGCAAAATTTTCCTCTCGTGGAACGTGTCGGTCCTGAACGCATCGATTCGATTCATGCAACCAAACACGTGATCATGCAATATCCTGAACCATATGGTACCAGAACCATTTCATTCACTCAACCAAACACACCCTAAAGTTTGAATCGAGCTCATGGTTGAATTTAGTTCGGACTTGATTTTTGGTTTTGGAACCTTAGGATTTGGTGGTAAGATGGTAACAAAGGGATTTCCTTTTGAAAGATACAAAACAATTGAAGTTACGATGATACATAACACTATGTACATGTAACCATTAACAACCCATAACTTAAAAATAGAGAATCTATGTGTGAACCAAATATAACACCATCCTTTTAACTGAGAGTAAATACATATATGGACCGATAATCTTTTGAGTATTGATAACCTTTGACACTTCAGCGTATATATCTGTCATAAACACCCACACAATATTTTCAGGCCGTGTCCCAGAAGTGATACATACTGTTTCCTGAAAAAAATGACTAATATGTGGATTGTGTGGTACAACATGAGGCACAAGTATGGACATATGCTAGACAGTACCGCTGATGAAAGATGCATAGACATTCTACTGGAATGATAGGTGGTGCTCTTCATCACTTTGTGGTCGTAGACCATTTTGTGCCCACTTCCAGAACTCGTTTTTTTTTCATGTTGTTGGATGCCTTGCTATGCGAAGAATTGAATGCGAAAAGACGACGAGATTTGAAGTTTCGAATTAAAATAGACTTTATAATAAAGCTTGGAATAACACGGTGCACAAAATTGATTTTTGCTCAAAATAGAGTTACAGAGCAAAACTTATGCATTTTTGAAGTTAAAACAATTTTTAGTGCAAGAATTAATGCTAAAACGAAAGTAACTCTACCAACCACATTTTCTGGAACAGCAACATGATTCAAAAATCATATCAAAATAAAGTACACTAAAAATGTAACCCAACAAAATTTGAATCATCCAAAAAGGAGTTAAAATGAAATACTTATGCTATTTTGAAGTTTAAAGCAATTAACAGTACAAACATAAAGCATTTCGGAATATATATATAAGCAGTAAATACTTTTTATACCGATACCCAGACTAGCCACGGTGACTGACTGGTGGTCCTATGCATGAGGGCTGCCCAGCCAACTTGACTCGGTCAACTAGGCCTCTGGCCCACTCGTCAGCGGAGCAGGAATGAGGCGTTGGATCATTTTAACGAGCGGGATAGATTTTGACCGTTAGATCAAGATCGGACGGCCCAAACGAGTGGGACATTCAGATGGTCTGAACGGCCCAATAGATCTGAGTGGTTGATTTGAAATCGGACGGTCCAAAATGAAGAGATGTTCGGACGGTCCGAACGGCCCAATTGATCCAGACCGTTGAATCAAAATCGAACGGTCCAAAACAAAGATTACGCTTGGACTATGAGTTCATGCTAACTGACAGGTGGGTCCTATATGTCAATGACTCAGGCTTTAACCGAAGCTTAAACCTCTTGTTTTCTGCTCAAGGGCCCACGCGGCAGTGAGACAACTTAACACTACTGGATCTACACAGTTAAGTGTGTTTTAGGACAGTGATTAAAAGCTAATCATTGTGCTATAGTGCTGTCCAAATCCGACAAAAGAGCACGCTCTGGCCGTGAGCTTCCCCGGCCAATCGTCGGTGAAGGAGGCCATGGCGGTGCCGGCCAAGGGCCAAAATGGATTCCTAATACTATTGCGCACTCACCGGTGGCCGAAGCATCGCCGGAGACGAGCTTACGCGGCAGCGCAACGAGGTGGAGCGAAGGTGAAGCTATGGGAAAAACGACAATGTCAATACGACAATGCTTTAAGCCATCTAATGCGCGCACTAGCATCAGTAGGGCTCAAAGACCTTACCAGAATGACCCGGACAGGAAAAGCTTGCCGGAGTTGTGCCGACGACGAAGTCCAGTACCGGCGTTGAGGAAGACAACGAGGAGATGGTGGCCTGAGCAAAAAGAAATGGCCCAAGTGGTATGGAAAGCTTTAGTAAGGCTCAGAGATAGTACACGAGCAAGTAATTGAAGAATGGAGCGCCTTACCAGAGTTGGGGACAAAGGGGACAAATTTCGGCCGAAGAATTTGTAATCCAAAATTTGGTGATTCCTGTGAATGCAAACCAAAATTGAATTAGGGGAAATGATGATGGTGATGAGGGGCGCACAACGACGTGAATAGAAATGGGAATGAACCCCTGTGGCGCCGGCGGCGACGAGGAGCGTCACGGCCGGAATTGAGAGCTTGAGCTCCTTGCGATTTCTTTTGGTGGAAGAGGAAAATGGTGGTGTGGATGGTTCAAGAGTGACGGAAAAGATAACAAAGAGGCCATAGGAGAGCTTTTATAGGCCCTGGGGTGAAGAAACACAAGAATGGAGTTCCCACTATGAACTTAGTCCATGGCTCCGTCGTGAGTGACAGTGACACGATGGCGAGGTGATAGAAGCATGGGCGAGCGCGGACTTGATGGCCAAACCGCGGGCGCGTGTCAAAAACTAGTGGCGGAGCCGTTGAAGGTGACGCACGGGCGGAGCTTAACCATGGTGTGCATGGCGAGCTGGCACGGGCGCGAAGGCCGCGTGGAGAAGACGATTTGACGAGCGGGGCCCACCAGTCAGTGATAGAGATAGGCATGGTCGCACCCTGGCTTGGGTCGGTTTAAACAGCGGAATGGGTTTCGACTGTTTGATTAAAAATGGATGGCTCGGATTAAGTGTGTCGTTCGAACAGTCCGAACGGCACAATCGATGTGGATGGTTCGATCGAAATTGGATAGTCCAGATTGCGCACACGTTCGGACGGTCCGAACGACCCACTTAATCCTGAACGTCGATTTCCAATCGGACGGTCCACGTGAAAGTTGGTTCGAGCTAGGTGCACTGCTGTGGTTAGGTGGTTCAACCAAATCAAGTGGGTCGAGCCGGGCTTGGGGCTAAGCCCAAGGAACAATAAAATCTGATTTTTGAGGAGATGAGGCTGAAATGGTTAACGAATTTTTAGAGGGAGTTTTGTAGCTCCAAAAATTTTGAAATTTTTATGGAAGGTCACTGCATATGAGAATAATCTTGTGTAATTTTTTCAGAACCTTTCATGCAATGCATTGGTTTCTAGAAAAATCACAAGTTGCTGCCCCTAGGGTTTTGACCAAGAGTCAAACTGGTTTGACTGGCCTCTTAGAAATAGTAAATAATTTCTAAAAATTATGAAACTTTTCAGAGGGGTCACCAAGGTAATCTAGAAGCTAGGAAAAATATTTTCAGAGGATAATTCCAACATTTGCTTAAGGAGTTTTCAAGGGCTATGCTTCCATTAAGTGAAACATTGGTCTTTGAAATTAGGAAACCCTTGGAAAAAATTTCAGAAAATTTCAAATGACATCATGATGCATCAAAAGTATTAATTTCTCCTCATTTTCTTACATTTTAAACACAAACCATTGCTTGGGATGTTACATTTCGTCTCCCGACGAATACACTCGTTTTGCTCGTCATTGCGGCGCTCCTCCTCCCGGATCTCGCGGGCCCTTTTGGCATCCCACTCGTCGTAGTCGAGAGTCCACTGGTCATGTGGGTGGATCTCTAGGTTGATCCACTTGCGGTAGCCACATAGCGGATCCGGGGACTACGGGTAGACGGGAGAGGTTGTTAGTACGTACTTTGAAAGAAAAATAGTAGGGGAACACACTGTAACTAGTCCTTACCGGCTGCCGATAGCTACTCGTGTCCCAACGGCGGTCGGGATAGTCACAAAAGTAGTTCGTGCAACCCCAGTAATGTATGCCCAGGCTGAGCCACTGCTTGGATTTGAAGAACTTGCATGGGTCTCTGCACCAACAGAGGGGCAGCGTCTCCCCCTTTGGCAGGTGTTACGACGAGCGCTTGGTTGGAACGTTCTGGTAGGGGTTGCTGCTATGGGGGGAGGGGTCATTGCGGAGAGCTGCCATCCTGGCAAGCTCCTATTGTTGGACCCGGGCTGTAGTAGGCCTTGATTGGTCATCCCGCGCCCTAGCAGCCCTTTCTTGTTGGCGGATCTCGTCCCATTGCTTCTGCATCTTGTCCATCCCGACGTAGTGAAGCAAGCTCTAGTGTAGTGTTGGGTTTGGTTGTGTAGTGTTCTCTCCCAGATATCTTCCACCTCCTTTTATAAGCCACAAGGTTGGCATGGTGTGGTTAATTTCATGTAGAATCTTGTCTTTTCGGTCTGAAAAGCTGAGGAGGTAGAGTGTTGTCATGTCGATTTGAAAAGCTGGCGAGGCAGAGTGTTGTCACGTCTTACTTTGCTGAGAGGAGTCGTCGGGTCACGTCCTGCTTTGCAGAGAGAAGTCATGTCTTGCTTTGCAGAGTGCTATCTTTTTGGTCTGAAAAGCTGTCGAGGCAGAGTGTTGCCACGTCTTTCTTTGTAGAGTCATGTCTTTTCGGTCTGAAAAGCTGAGGAGGTATAGTGTTGTCATGTCGATCTGAAAACCTAGCAAGACGGTCAGGGTTGTCAAGTCGATATGAAAAGCCTAAACCTAAACCCTAACCCTAAACCCTAAAACCCTTAACCCTTAACCTAAACCTAGACCTAGACCTAAAGCCTAATAGCCTAAACTCTAACCCTAACCTAAACGTAAACGTAAACGTAAACCTTAAACCTTAAACCCTAAAACGGTAAACCCTAAAACCCTAACCTATTCCAAAACCAACCCTAAAACCTAAAATAAAGCTATCGGGCCACCCCACATGACCTATTTACAGTCTTAGTGTCACGCCATATCAAGCAACATGGCACTACTACTTTGTCACGCCACTATTAAAGGCGTGGCAAAACCATACTGCCACGCCAAATTGCTTGACGTTCCAGAGGCGTTGCGAAAAAAGGCCAACGATCTGGTGTAAGTCCTGTCACACCATTTATCCCAGCGTGACAGGACTGCCTTGTCACGCCACTATTAAAGGCATGACAAAACCATATTGCCATACCAAATTGCTAGCCGTTCCAGAGGCGTTGCGCAAAAAAGACCAGCGGTCTGGTGCTAAGTCCTGTCATGCCATGTATAATGGCGTGACTGAGCTACCTTGTCACGCCGGTATACATGGCGTGGCAAAACAGTACTGCCATGCCAAATTGTTGCCCGTTCTAGAGGCGTTGTGGAAAAGGCTAGCACTCTAGTGCTAAGTATTGTCATGCCATTTATCCCGGCGTGACTCGATGGCTTTGTCATGCCACTATACATGCAGATTCACCGACAGGGGGGCATGGTTGGTAGGACTCACGCTAACGAACTCTTCGGAAGGTTGCTCCCCCATTGGGGGGCCTCGCGAATGGACAACAAGGTCTAGTTCCTCTGTGTTGCCATTCACCACATCCAAATTGTCTGGCAAATCCTCAACAACGATTGTCCTCTCCACCGCCACCTCCAACAACCGGACTTGAGATGCGAGCATAATATCCTTGTACATGTCACAATCATCGGCGGACAAGATTGGCACCAACAAGGCGTACACCTTAGAACCCATCCCTGCGTCATATCGTCCCTGCATTCTGACAATGACCCTCGGGTCATCCTATCCAAAGGTCGACTTAATCCTAATCACAAGAGTTTGAAAGTCCGGTGATTCACGAAACAAAAGAACGGTCGCTTCCATGTCACCAAAGTCGACAGAACTACCCGCTTGGCTAATCGGCCCACCAGTAAATACACGTACAACTTTGTCCATCTACATCCAACAAAATATTGCAAAGTCAATGCTGCATGCCATATGAACAAAATATCACAATCAACATTGTACAAAACAAAAGCTGCGTTTCAGTGGACATGCTAGCAGTTTGAAGGTACAAACTAATGGTTAATAACCTACATGTCAGTATTATGTTGTAGTTACAGAAACTAGCATGATGGTTTACAGTAATCATGGAACAGTTCGTGATGGACAAATGAAGTTTTCGGGTTGTTTAATTTTTGATTGGGGGGTAATTGTGATCTGTAACTCTTATAATTCTCTGGCAGAGACTAACGCTTTATTGAGGTGTGTTAGGCCATACACGGTGGACAAATAACACCAAGAAACAATATGCAAAAAGATCCAAATCCTACACTATCTGAGTCTCTCGTGCTCAGTCACGCTCGAGATCCCGTTCTCAAGACTGCCCAAACCACGTGTTTGGGATCGCTCAGAGCTTGCTTCTGAGTGCGACCTACATTATCCTGGATCCACGTGCCCAAGTACGCTCGAGATCCCATTCTTGAGACCACCCAAAGCACGTGTTCGGGACCGCTCAGGGCTCATTCCTGAGTACGCCTAGGACTTCGCTCCTGGGTACGCTAGAGCTACACGCTCGGAGTACCATGAACCACTCGTTCGCGAAATCTTATATGCAGAAAGGAGATAAGTCACATTTTTTCGCCTTTAGCCTATATTTCATTTCTTTAATTGGCTCAATTATTTCTAACCGGAACATCATGTTTCAGGCTTCTTGAGATAATGTCAAAACTCACTGTGAATTCTACACGCCACGTAGCTGTCAGGACAAGGCCACAGGGCATCTATGTCCCAATAACCATTTTGGTTACGTGCGTCTAACTAGGGTTGGGCTTAGGGCATCTATGTCCCACATGACCTATTTACATAGAAGGGAGTTATTGATCGAACGGGGCTATGAATTGTAAAGAACCATTAAGCAAAGATAACAATGTACCATAACAAAGCATAATGTAAGTGTCTAGTGCTAACAACTTAATTTAAACTATTACCATCATACAACCATAAGAAGTCCACATAAATAAATTCAAGTACCTAAGAAGAAGAACAAATTAAAGTCTAGAACAACAGATTTCCTATTATTTTAACAAGTTCTTCATCGGAGAGTCGAATACCATAATTATGGCAATACTATCATTTCTAAATGATTTAGTTTACCATAATCAATGGGGTTAATTTTAAAGTATGATATTGCATATCCACAACCATTTTCATCAGATGCCTCAATGTTGCGCATCGCTTTCTAACATGTTCCTGAATATATCCATACTATATAACAAAGAACACATGCAAATAAATTACATTGTTACAAATACCAGAGCTGGTCTAACCAAAAAGAAATATTTACTTCCAGAAAAGTAAAAAATAGACAATAAGTTACATATACAACCAGTTTGTCTTTATAATAAATCCATATAATTATATAGCAAAAATGATTTGTTTTTCCTCTAAACAGCCAAGGGGAATGCATCTTGGCTCACTGTGCTGCGAATCTTACGATATTAATAGCAGAGGAGAGATGGAAGATTTGGATGTAGAGTGCTGATAGTGCCTAGTTATATAAACAACTTGTATAGCACCAAACCCATTTATTGTAGATGACGGCCTACATCACATTGGGCTATTACAAATATGAATATGAATATGAATTCAACACACATTTTAGGCCACTATGATCTTTTTAAGATGTTTTTAGTTAAATGGGTGACCTCTACACAATTGACAACAATAATATCCAACTAATGCGAAACTTCTAAAATGTATGCATACCATGATTGAATCAACAGCTACACAGGGATATGCTCACATTTCATGATAGCAAAAAAATTATCACAGTGGACGGATATGCTCATCGATTCATACATCAACGGGTCCGATGAAGCAAGCCGGTGCTGAAGGATGCGCGGAGGAGGCGGGCGGTGGAGGACGCAGGGAGAAGGCGGGCGGTGGAGGACGCAGGGAGGAGGCGGGCGGTGGAGGACGCGGGGAGGATGCGGGCGGTGGAGGACACGGGGAGGAGGCCGGCAGGGGCCACCGAGACTTGTCGCGGGCCTAGAAGAGGGGGCCGACAAATGAAGAGGGCGCGCGCAGGGAGGAGGCCGACGCAGGGAGGGTCAGGGCCGCCGCCACTTGTCACAGTGCGAAGGAGAGGCCGGCGCGGGGGAGGATGCCGGCGCGGGGTCAAGCTCCAGTGTAGGTGTAACGTCCTGTTTGTCCAGAGTTCTTGCAAGTTTTCAAACCAAAAAGGAACCATTCGGCTTTGTTGAATTGCCCAAGCTTAACTTGAAGATTTTAGAATCTTGGAGATTTAATACGAATTAATCGAACTTCAACTAATGAGAAAATCTTGGTTTATTTGGAGTTGTCTGAGCTCTGGCGTAGTTTTCCTCTTTCTGTTCGCTCAGACCTCTCTAGTCCTCCCTCGTCCTCTCTAGACCTCCTTCTCTGTTTGAACCTTTCTTCGATTTTGATCTCCCCTTTTTGGGTCACAACCATCCCGAGGCGTTCTAAGCTCGGGTTTATGTTTCAAATATCCTTAAATTTTGAAATTCAAATTCGGGTTTGAATTTGTCTCTTTTTGGGACCTCCTTGTGTTCATTTGGACCTTCCTTGTGTTCATTTGGACCTCCCTTGCGTCCGTTCGAGCCTTCCGCTTGATCCAGACCTCAATCGCTTTTGTACCGTCCGATTTGTGTTGGACAGCTTGATCTTGTTGGCACGTTCGGCCGGTCCGAACGTCCCACTCCCTTTTAGTCGTCCGATCTGTGTTGGACGGTCCAATCACTTTGCTCTGTCCGATCGAGATCTGATGGCCCCAGCCTTCCCCGCGTTTTCCTCACTATCGCACCTCCCCTTGTTAGATCTTGACCGTCAGGACCTCCCCCTTGCTAGATCTTGACCGTCAAGACCTCCCCCTTGCTAGATCTTGACCGTCAGGATCTCCCCTTGTTAGATCTTGACCGTCAAGACCTCCTCTTGCTAGATCTTGACCGTCAGGACCTCCCCCTTGCTAGATCTTGACCGTTAGGATCTCCGCTTGCTAGATCTTGACCGTTGAGACCTCCTTTCATTTGGATCTGAGGGTCCAGACCTCCCCTTGTTTGGACCTCCCCGTCCCTGTGGTCTTTTTGTAAAGACCACCCCCTCGTGGTATTTTTGCAAAGACCACCCTTGATGGTCGCGACATTTTCCTTGGCCACGACCTCCTCCTTTTTGTCGTTTTGCTGTGATCCCCACTCTTTTGTCGTTTTGTCGTGACCTCCTTTGGTCGGGACCCCATCGTGGTCTTTTTGCAAAGACCACCCATGCTGGTCGCGACGTTCTTCTTGGCCGCGACCTCCTCCTTTTTGTCGTTTTGCTGCGATCCCCTCTCTTTTGTCGTTTTGCCGTGACCTCCTTTGGTTGGGACCTCCTCGTGGTCTTTTTGCAAAGACCATATTTGTGGTCATGACCTCCCCTTGGTTTTGACTGGTCCCACTTGCCAGTCCCCTACTCACCTTTTTCCGCGCCACTTCACTTCTCGTTGGACCTCCTTCCCAGTTGGGACCTCCTGCTATCTGGTTTTTGGTTTAAGATCTCTTTAGTTCTTTACTCAAGTTGTTTTGCTTATTTGGCTCTTTCCGAACGTGTAGATTCTAACTTCGTGGAGGAGTACCTGGATCTAGCGACCTCTACTGAAGCCTCGCCACTCTTCAACGAAGGCAAGTCGCAGACCTTTGATCATGTTGAACCTAGCATTTCAAAAGTATATTATTTTACCTTACCATGTATGGCTATTTGTATAAAAATGGTTTGGGCAGTAGCTATTTCCTACTTGACAGAATGCCTCCTTGAATGGTTGAACTCGACATGTTGACATGTTCCCCTTGGACACCTTAGAATGGGTATTCTTAGTTGGTCTTGTATTGATATTGCGACCGTGAGAAGGTCTTGTTCGCCTCACATTAGCTGGAAGGCGTTGCCGTAGAATGGTGGGACACTTTCTGTGCCGCTCATGAAGACCACCAGAGGGTCACATGGGCCGAATTTTCAGCAGCATTTCACCACTCTTATGTTCCGGATGGGAAGGTTGAGGTGAAAAAGAATGAGTTTCGGGACCTCAAGCAGGGGAGCATGTCTGTAAGTGAGTACCTTAGCAAGTTCACTCAGCTCTCCCGTTATACCCGAGAAGACGTCGCCACGGATGATGCTCATCAGAAGCGCTTCAAGCGAGGTCTCAACCCCATCTTGAAAGTCCAAATCGTTGGCAATGACTACCCTGATTTCCAGCATATGGTGAACAAGGCTATGCTTATTAAAGAATCTCGCCGAGAGCTCTCTGAGTCTTACAAGAGGAAGATGTCATAATCCAGTGCTCATCAAGGACCTTCTTAGCGCGCCAGGACATTTGTGCAACATCAGCGCCAAGGACCACCTGGTATTTCCCGGGCCTCTGCAACAACCTTCCGCCCGGTTGCCCAAAGTCAGCGCCGCATCGTCAACACCAGCAACCAATAGCCCCGAGGTAATGTCAGCTCCACAGCAGGGATCACGTGCTTCAAATGTCATCAAGTGGGGCACTATGCTAGCCAATGCCCACAGAAGTCAAGACAAGTTCAAGCCGGGACCTCCTCTTCAGGACCTCCCTCTGCTAGGACCTCCTAGCCAGGAGTGGGTCGCGGAGCACCCCAGGCCGCAGGACCTCCCCAATCCAGGACCTCCCAATCTTTTGGGAGATGTCGTGTGAATCGCGTTGCAGTGGAGGAAGCTCAGACCTCCCTAGACGTCGTGCTAGGTAAGTTCCTAGTAAATTCAGTACCAGCTACCGTTTTGTTTGATTCTGGGACTTCTCATTCGTTCATTTCTCGGAGTTTTGCCGCCAAACACCAGTTTAAGGTTGCAACTCTTAAAGCTACCTTATTGGTCCAATCCCCCGATTTGGAGTTAAGTACGAACCAGGGTTGTCCACAAGTTAGAGTGGTTATAGAAGGGATAGAATTCCTAGCCAACCTCATCCTCCTCGACACCAAGTCCCTTGATGTGATCTTGGGCATGGATTGGCTTGCGGACCACCATGCCATTTTGGATTGTAATGGTCAGAGCATCACTTTGACCAGTCGATTCAAACCAAGTAAAGTTTGAAGCCTCTTGAGAGAAGCTTCTTTGGAGCTTTGGTTTGCGATGCCCAAGTTGTGTCTTTGGAAGATGTCCCAGTGGTTCGAGAGTTCCCCGATGTCTTTCCTGATGAGCTTCCGGGAATGCCGCCAGTTAGAGACCTTGAGTTTTTCATTAATCTAGTTCCAGGGACCTCCCATATTTCCAAAAGACCCTATCGGCTGCCCGTTGATGATCTAGTGGAGCTGAAGCACCAAATTGAAGATATGTTGGCCAAAGGCTTCATCGAACCTAGTTCCTCACCTTGGGGAGCTCCAGTGATCTTTGTTCCCAAGAAGGATGGAACTCAGTGTATGTGTGTGGACTACCGTGCTCTAAATGAAGTCACCATCAAGAACAAGTATCCTCTACCAAGGATTTACGACCTGTTTGATCAACTGAAGGGAGCTGGAGTGTTCTCGAAGATAGATTTGAGGTCAGGGTATCACCAGCTAAGGATTCGCCAAGAGGACATCCCCAAGACAGCTTTCTCTACCCGTTATGGGCTGTTTGAGTGCATTGTCATGTCCTTTGGGCTGACTAATGCCCCTGCTTATTTCATGAACTTGATGAATAGAGTGTTCATGGAGTATCTAGACAAATTTGTCATTGTCTGTATTGATGACATTCTAGTGTACTCTAAGAGCGAGGAAGAACATGAAGAGCATCTTCGATTAGCCTTGAGCAAGCTCAGAGACCACCAACTCTATGCAAAGTTCAACAAGTGTGAGTTCTGGATGAAGGAAGTCACTTTCCTGGGCCATGTTGTGTCTAAAAAAGGAGTCTCTATCAACCCTAGTAAGGTCCAAGACGTGCTCAATTGGGAGTCCCCTAAGTCAGTGCCTCAGATCCGAAGCTTCCTTGGAATGGCAGGGTATTATAGAAGATTCATTGAAGGCTTCTCCCGAATAGCAAGACCTCTTACTCAGTTATTAAAGAAGGAAAAGAAGTTTTCTTGGACCTCCGACTGTGAGCAAAGCTTTCAAGAACTCAAGAAGCGTTTGACCACTACTCTAGTTTTAATTCTGCCAGACGTCCGAAGGGATTTTGAAATATTTTGTGATGCATCTCGACAAAGTCTTGGTTGTATCTTGATGTAAGAAAGAAGGGTGGTAGTTTATGCCTCACGACAGTTGAAGCCTCATGAAGTGAATTACCCCACTCATGACCTAGAGCTAGTTGTCGTAGTGCATGCTTTGAAGATATGATGATATTACCTTATTGGTAACCGCTGTGAGGTCTATACCGACCATAAGAGTCTAAAGTAAATCTTTACTCAAGCTGATTTGAACATGAGGCAAAGGAGATGGTTGGAGTTGATCAAGGACTACAACTTGGGAATCCATTATCACCCCAGCAAGGCCAACGTGGTAGCTGATGCCTTGAGCAGGAAGACCTACAGCAGCACATTGATGGTCAAAGAAAGCCAACCAACTTTGCATGAGGAAATTCAGAAGCTTAGGCTCGAGGTAGTTGAACAAGGGTTTTTGGTAGCTCTGGAAGTGCAACCTACCCTACAAAGTCAGATCAGGGTAGCTCAAGTTGAAGATGCCGACATCCAAGAGATCAAGAGCAACATGAGGAAAGGGAGATCTTTAAGGTTTTCGGAAGATGAACAGGGAACCGTCTGGTTTGACAAGAGATTGTGTGTACCGAACCACCCCGAACTCAAAAAGGTGCTCCTTAAAGAAGCTCATGAAGCCTTATATTCCATTCACCCCGGGAGTACAAAAATGTATCAAGACATCAAAGAGTTGTACTCATGGCCTAGCATGAAACGAGAGATCGCAGAGTATGTGGCCAAGTGTGATGTTTGTCAAAGAGTTAAAGCCGTACACCAAAAACCTGGAGGTCTTTTGGTACCCTTGCCTATACCCGAGTGGAAGTGGGAAGAGATTGGGATGAATTTTATAACTGGTCTACCTAGGACCCAAGCTGGTTTTGACTCCATTTGGGTGATCGTGGACCATCTAACTAAAGTTACGCATTTTATCCCTGTCAAGACCACCTATTCTGGAGACAAGTTGGTAGAGCTCTACATGGCGAAGGTTGTGTGCCAACATGGTGTGCCAAAGAAGATAGTGTCGGATCGAGGATCCCAGTTCACCTCTAAGTTTTGGCAAAAACTACATGAAGTTCTGGGCACAGACCTCAATTTCAGCACAGCCTATCACCCTCAAATGGACGGCCAGAACGAAAGAGTTAACCAAATACTTTAAGACATGCTGAGAGCCTGTGCTTTGGAGAAGCAAGCTAGTTGGGATCGAATGCTACCTTATGCTGAGTTCTCTTACAATAATAGTTACCAAGCAAGCCTTCAGATGTCCCCTTTTGAAGCTCTTTACGGAAGAAAGTGTAGAACACCCTTGTACTGGACGGAATCAAACGAAGGACAGGTGCTTGGGCCAGACCTCCTGAAAGAAGCTGAAGACCAAGTGAGATCCATTAGAGAGAAGTTGAAGACTGCTCAATCCAGGCAAAAGAGCTATACAGACAACCGTCGTCGAGACCTAACATTTGCACCAGGAGACCAAGTGTACCTTAAGGTGTCACCTCTCAAGGGAATGCACCGATTTAGAGTAAGTGGGAAGCTGGCACCAAGATTCATTGGTCCATTTCCAGTTCTTGTCAGAAGGGGAGAGGGTGCCTACAAGATAGACCTCCCTCCCTAGCTGTCTAGAGTGCACGATGTCTTCCATGTGTCTCAGTTGAAAAAGTGCCTGCGTGTGCCAGAAGAGAAGATGCCTTTAGAAGCAGTGGACCTCCAAGAAGACCTCACCTACCAGGAGCAGCCCATCAAAATCTTAGAAGTGTCCGAGCGAGTGACAATGACCAAGACCATCCGTCTCTACAAGATTCAGTGGAGCAACCACACCGAAGCAGAAGCAACTTGGGAGCGTGAAGAGGACCTCAAGGCAGAATTCCCGCACCTATTCTCTAGTCAGCCTGAATCTCGGGGTCGAGATTCTCTTTAAGGGGTGAAGGTTTGTAACGTCCCGTTTGTCCAGAGTTCTTGCAAGTTTTCAAAACAAAAAAGGAATCATTCAGCTTTGTTGAATTGCCCAAGCTTAAATTGAAGATTTTGGAATCTTGGAGATTTAATATGAATTAAGCGAACTTCAACTAATGAGAAAATCTTGGTTTATTTGGAGTTGTTTGAGCTCTGGCGTGGTTTTCCTCTTTCTATTCGCTCAGACCTCTCTAGACCTCCCTTGTCCTCTCCAGACCTCCTTCTCTGTTTGAACCTTTCTTCGGTTTTGACCTCCCCTTTTTGGGTCACGACCATCCCGAGGCGTTCTAAGCTCGGGTTTGTGTTTCAGATATCCTTGAATTTCGAAATTCAAATTCGGGTTTGAATTTCTCTCTGTTTGGGACCTCCTTGTGTTCATTTAGACCTTCCTTGTATTCGTTTGGACCTCCCTTGTGTTCGTTTGGACCTCCCTTGCGTCTGTTCGAGCCTTCCGCTTGATCCAAACCTCAATCGCTTTTCTACCATCCGATTTGTGTTGGACGTCTTGATCTTGTTGGCACGTTCAGCCGGTCCAAACGTCCCACCCTCTTTTAGTCGTCCGATCTATGTTGGACGGCCCAATCACTTTGCTCTGTCCGATCGAAATCTGATGGCCCCAGCCTTCCCCGTGTTTTCCTCGCTATCGCACCTCCCCTTGTTAGATCTTGACCGTTAGGACCTCCCCCTTGCTAGATCTTGACCATCAGGACCTCCCCCTTGCTAGATCTTAACCGTCAGGATCTCCCCTTGCTAGATCTTGACCGTTGAGACCTCCTTTCGTTTGGATCTGAGGGTTCAGACCTCTCCTCGTTTGGACCTCCCCGTCCCTGTGGTCTTTTTGTAAAGACCACCCCCTCGTGGTCTTTTTGCAAAGACCACCCTTGCTGGTTATGACATTCTCCTTGGCCGCGACCTCCTCCTTTTTGTCGTTTTGCTATGATCCCCTCTCTTTTGTCGTTTTACCATAACCTCCTTTGATCGGGACCCCCTCGTGGTCTTTTTGCAAAGACCACCCTTGTTGGTCACGACGTTCTCCTTGGCCGCAACCTCCTCCTTTTTGTCGTTTTGCTGCGATCCCCTCTCTTTTGTCGTTTTGCCGTGACCTCCTTTGGTCGGGACCTCCTCGTGGTCTTTTTGCAAAGACCACCTTTGCGGTCACGACCTCCCCTTGGTTTTGACTGATCCCACTTGCCAGTCCCCTACTCACCTTTTTCCCGCCACTTCACTTCTGGTGTAGTCTGCACCACATTAAGTGCTGCTGCACCGCATTGAATGCTGCTTTGTCACTTTGAACGTGGATGGGTTGCATTAAATGCTGCTTCCACTATAATCATTTGTCCTCTTGCCTATTTTTCCTACCTGCCCCTCTGACCATTCCTCACTTTACAGCAGTACTTCATCATGGCTTTCGACGCTACATCTTGTAGCCCGGTTTATCTTTCCTTCCCTATAAATAAAGCTCGAGGAGCCCTTTGACCTCGTTTTCTCCTCGGCTTCCCAACACCACCCTTTCTTCCTCTCGGCTCGTTTTTCTCCGGTGCCGTTTTACTTTGGCGATTGGAGCCGCGTCGTCTTCAACAGCTTCTCCATCAAGGGAGCTAGTTGGAGTCTTCGTCCTCCTCGCCGTTGAAGGGCCCTGCTGGAGATTCACGTCGCCTTCGATCTCCATCGGAGTTCTTCCGCGACCTCCTCCAGCATCTCGCCTTGTTCCAGTGAGATTCCTCATTCTATTTCTTGTTTCACTTGGGCTTCTTTTGTCAAGATCTCTCTCTTGGGTCAAGACCTTCCTCTCGATCTTGACCACCTCCTGGTCTTTTTGTAAAGACCACCCTTTTAGTCTTTTGCAAAGACCACCCTCTCGGCCATGATCACTTCCCGATCGTGACCGCCTCTTGATTTTTTTTTTGCAAAGACCACCCTCTCGGTTCTTTTGCAAAGACCACCCACTTTTGCTTGAACCTCCCTTCTCGTTGGACCTCCTTCCCAGTTGGGACCTCCTGCTTTCTGGTTTTTGGTTTAAGATCTCTTTAGTTCTTTGCTCAAGTTGTTTTGCTTATTTGGCTCTTTTCGAACGTGTAGATTCCGACTTCGTGGAGGAGTACCTGTATCCAGCGACCTCTACCGAAGCCTCGCCACTCTTCAACGAAGGCAAGTTGCGGACCTTTAATCATGTTGAACCTAGCATTTCAAAAGTATATTGTTTTACCTTACCATGCATGGCTATTTGTATAAAAATGGTTTGGGCAGTAGCTATTTTCTACTTGACAGAATGCCTCCTTGAATGGTTGAACTCGACATGTTGACATGTTCCCCCTGGACACCTTAGAATGGGTATTCTTAGTTGGTCTTGTATTGATATTGCCAACATGGGAGCGTATTTATGCTTAGCCTTGCTTTAGATGCGTTGGTTCTGAGAATCATAAATCATGTTGTTAATAAACTTGACTAATTGAACTATGGAACTGTGGTTGGTGCCACTATTGAGCAGTTATGTTGCTGATACCGCAGCTGTATAGATCGTGGTGCGATGCCGCTCTTGTAAAATTTGTTGTGCCAAGGCCAGGGTGGTCTTTTGGCTAGGTGAACCCAAAATGCTTTCTCACTTGGGCGAGTGATCGTGCAGTAAAGGGGGTGCTATACGCACATTGGGATGAGGTTGTCTCGCCCGGGGTGGTCTAAGGACTTAACTTTATATTTCATTGCTCCGGGTTAACCGTGCAACCGTAAGACCATTTTATAGGGGTGGTCTGGGCCAAATAATTAGCAATGGTTTGGTCTGGTTCTGTTGTGGAGGAAGTGTGTGCTGATTCACACTTAGCGCAAGAAGGGGCACGAATCCGGGGGGGGGGGTTTGCAGCCCAACGGAAGCGAACCCTTAGCGGGCAGAACCTAGACCAGATCAGAGCTTTGTAACGGCCTTATCGCGCTCTCTAGACTACTCACCTTCGGAAGTGAGCAAGGGCTCCGACGGGAATCCGACCCGCTAGAGAGGTCATGAATTGTGGGTAAAGTTGTACATCTCTGCAGAGTGAAAAATCTATTTGAATAGCCAAGCCCTTGGTTATGGGCACTGCCTGGAACAAATGCATGAAGGGTAGTTTTCTCAAAATATGGTCTTGGGAGCTCCAGAATTGGTGCTTTGGGGTGGTCGTGGGAGCTCTGGAGTTGGTGCTCCAGAGAGGTCGTGGGAGAGGTCCTGGTCATGGGTGCAACCAGGCCTTCCACGAGTGGTCTTGGAAGTGAGTTGGTGCTCACGACCTCCTTTGAAAGCAAAATGTACTGATGTATTAGTCTTTTAACTTGTGCTTTGTAATCTACTTATGTTATTCACCGTCAAATATTGCTTTCTGCAAACTAACCCTACAGCTCTCATTGGCCAAGCCATTGCATGAATATTATGTGCATACTTGTTCCCTACGATTTGCTGAGTACATTCAAACGTACTCATGGCTTAAAGCCCTGTGTTGAAGCAGTGGCCGAAGAAGATCAAGGACAAGGGTGCTCAGACCTCTTCGAGGAGGAGTTCTTTGATGATCCAGCCTTCTAGGAGACGTCCTCCACTCGACAGCCCGTGGGCTTCTTGGATAGCCTACTTGCTGCGTTTTGTGTTCATTGCAAGTTACAGTTATGCATTTTTTTGTAAGCCCTTGGTAGTGACCTCTGTAAACAACCTTGACCATAAGGTCCTTGTTTAATATAAGTTAATTTGTCGGCTTCATCTTTTTTCTTATCGTGTGGTTGTAATTGCACCTGTGTTGATCTGTGCGAGCTAGCTTGTGATCTTGGGACTAGCTCAGTGCGCAGAGGCTAGGACCTCCTCTCAAGGTGTTCTCGGAGGGCGAGGACGGATTTAGGGAGGAGAGAAGTCGAAGAAGAAACGAGCTGGGGAAAAAATGAAGAACTGGAGCGGCGGACGCACTTAAGTCACCCACTGTCACGCCAAGTTTCGTGGTGTGACGAGGTAGGCTTGTCACGCCATGGGATATAGCGTGACAGATGCCATGCAAGCTCTCCACACTGGCACGACGCGCAGCCAATGGCTTGCGTGGCAGCTTTGGCCACGCCGTTATATGTGGTGTGACAATACGGTTTTACCAAGCCAGTGGAGGTGGCGTGACCAAAGGGATCAGAATTGGAAATAAAGTTCGCGAGGGGTTAACTTTAAAATATAATTAAATAAAAGATTAAATAAAAAAAATCGTATAATGAAATATAAATGTTCCATACAAAAAAAGCACCTGCATGGTCTGAAACCTGACCAAGGCTGTATAGCACCGTGCCTAGAAAGTCAATCATGATTATGAACAACTTCCTTTGGTCCACCCATTTCTCCTGAATTCGCTGCGCATGGCGAACACGATGGTAGACAAGCAGATCTCTGAAACAAAGATTGCATAGTGCAGCGGGGACGAAGACTAACAAAGTACCCGTGCAATGCAAGCACTAGTGGCGGATGCGTGCATTACCTGTATGGTTTTCGGAAACTATTCTAAATCCTCCGGATATTTATGTATTAGTCTACAGATTTTAGAAGAAGTAGTAAATTATAAGTATTGCCTTTTGCCCAACCGACTTGATTCAGTAGTAACTAGTAAATGGGTTTTGCTTTGATAGCATGTCTCAATTTGAGGCACCCACCAGCTCACACGGAAACTTTCACGAGAGCGGTTTAAGTGCCTATAATTAATCATACTAGAAGAGCCCCCCACGCCATACGGCGCGGCCCATTTTCGCGTGAGAGCAGCGCGTGGAGGCCCGCGAAGCAACATGGCCCATCAGACGCTGCAGCATGACGCGGACGCGGGAGCGAGGCAGGCTCCGTGGGGTCTGCGTGACCACGGCTTCGCTCGCGCAGCAGGGCGGAATGGACGGCGCGGAGACGGGCGGGGCGTGATCGTGCGGCCGGCGTTTTTGAAGCGACGTGGCCCGGGCGGTTGGAGGCCAAAGCTAGCAGCCTTTAGTAATGTGCACATAAAATGTACATTAATGCATTTTTTTAACAACACTGGGCCAGCTATCTGGAAATACTGATTAATAAGGAGGTGGACACTGGGTTCAAGCTCGGGTGGCGTCGCGCTCGACGGCGCGCTCTACCAAACGAGCAAGCGCTCGTTCCCTTAATGCAATATTTTTCATCAATGCATGTCAGCTAGTTTGCCTTGGACTAACTAATGCGGGTCTAGGGGGCTGTTTGGTTTGAACCCTAAAATTGCCAAACCAAAATTTATGTAATACAAAAGAATTTGGCTAGTGTTTGGATTGAAACCAATTTTTTGCTTTGCCACAGAAAAATTTGGCGTGCCAATCCTTCTCGGTGTATTTCCCAGATAATTTCTGGCGAGTTTTTTGCTCGCCAAATGCCAATAGGTGGATGAGGTGGCAGCCTGTTATTGGCTGCATTTAATGCAGATCTTTTTTATTAATCAGTTTTAAATGATTATATTTTCTAAAACAAGTACTCGATTTGTGATCTGTTTGAACCGTTGTGTTCTTTGTCATTTTATTAACAAAACAAGACCACTGTTGGCGTATTTTAGGGCAAAAAAAATTTTATATGTCAAGCGGGACCCACGTGTCATACTCACAATTTTAGCAAATTTTGGCATGGCTACAATCCAAATACATCAATTTCGGTATTGCCCGTGAATTAGTATGGCTACGATCCAAACACTATATTTTTTGCCCTGGTTTTGGCACTACTCTGGTTTTGGCATTACCAAAATTTTGGTATGACTACCTAGAGTTCAGGGGCGGAACTACTTGGGACTACCCGGTGTCACGGGATATCGGGTCTCACAGAAAAAATAGCAGATATTATCATGCATATACTATGCGTGCATCTCTAGCCTAAAAACTGTGCACCCCGGTTCAGCTCAACCTTCGGTCTCTTGCAGTCTTTTGCCACATAAATTACTATTTAATATAGTGTTGCTTGAAAATTATATATATTGTTATATGTATAATGAAGTGGTAAACTCTAACCATTTTTATTCTAGTTCCGCTCCTGCTAGAGTTACAAACCAAACCGTCCCTAGGTCTTCCTGGAATTGGAAGACATGCCTGTCATGCGCACTTGTAATCCTGTGGTTGGCTGATTGACAAACCTGATATAAAAACGGCCTGCCTAGGCAAACAAGGTCAAGGCGTTGCTGTTGAAACGTGAAGGTTGCACGGGAGCACGTCGGATCGGGAGCGAGCTGCGGCAGAAACATGGGCAATCAGGCTGACCTTTTGCTATCACCAACTGAAAACTAAACAAATAAATAATCTCTGTCAATAGCAAATCATTGTTCAACTGATACTAAAACTGAGCAATCTCCAGCCCCAGGAAATCATTGGATGTGCCTGTCAGGATGTACACGCTGATCATTCGTTACTGCACATGACATGCTACATACACGGGACAAGGTGCCATCGACATCACGATCCGGTTCAATTGAGAACTGTGAACTGAGTGCAACCCACCAGCACGACAAAGCCAACATCAACTGCGCCGGCCGCACGTAGCCGAACGAATAATTTGCAACGCTGGCCGCGCGCCGGGAATCGCGTCGGCCGCGCGCTCTCAAGTCGTCTTCTATTCCCCTAACGACCACTCCCTTCGATGGCAGCCACCATTGTTTCCACCCTTCTCCTCCCCTTTCCCTCCTCTGCCAAACAGGATCAGCTCAAACTTGTCGCATACTTGGCATGTATGTGATATTTATCTATCTTGTGCTAGCTCCACTTGGGAGCTGTTCGTAGATCGACCGATCGGCTGTTGTTCAACTAGCTGGCTAGGCTTTCTGTCTGTCTAGCTCAACATCCAGACCTGTTGAATTGTTTTTGCAGATCGAGGTTGCTGTGCGCTTCTTGGATCAAGGTAGCTTAGGCCGATCGATCAATTGAGATTCGAGGATGTGGTGCTGTGCTGGTGCGGAGGAGGAGCTCCACGGCCCGCCGGCCGGCAACCTGGCCACACCGCCGCCGCGAGCACCTGCAGGTACGTTCTTTCCAAGCTTTCCTTGCATTTGCACGCGACATTGGTCGTCTATTGGTCATTCTAGTTCTTTTTGTTGGTAATTGCGATTGGATTAACCAAACTAATCATATTCCATCATGATCGGCGCATATGCATGATCCGACCTCTGATTAAATGCATGTGGTGTCACAGCTACGAGAGGGCCGAACGCTCCGAGAACCGGCGGCGCGCCCGCGAAGGTGCTGCCCATCGACGTCCCGGCCGTCGCTCTGTCGGAGCTCAATCGGCTCACCGGGAACTTCGGCGACAGGTCGTTGGTCGGGGAAGGCTCCTACGGCCGCGTCTACCGCGCCACGCTGAGCACCGGGGAGGCCGCGGCTGTCAAAATGTTCGACAACGGTGGCTCCGGCCAATCGGAGGATGACTTTTGCGCACAGGTAACATGCGTGAACCGATATTGTTAACACAACTTGCCGGTATATCAAGCTTGCTTCTTTCGACAGTATTCATACCCCATCTTATTTGAGCATCCTCAAAACTGAAAATGAATTCTACCAACCAGAATACCAGAACTGAATAGGTAGAGTTACGACTTACGACCTCAAAGATGACTAGGAACTGAAAATTGTCCCTTTTGATTTGCTATTCCTGCCACGGCTTTACCTGGAAATTTCAGTGAAGTTCTTCATTTGAGAGATGAAATTTTCGGTCAAGTGATAACAGACAGGCTCTCACACTTGTACATTCTGGCACGTACAACAGCATACGCATCGAAATTCAACCACAGAGCATGCAGTTTGCGTAAGACTTAAATATGAATTCAACCCCAAGCTAGGCCTAATCTCTAAACTAACGCATGTTGTCTTTGCCTCCCGGCCGGCGACCGCAGCTGTCCGTGGTGTCGAGGCTCAAGAGCGACCACTTCACCCAGCTGCTGGGCTATTGCCTGGAGCTCAACAACCGGATCGTGCTCTACGAGTTCGCGACCAAGGGCTCCCTCTACGACATACTGCACGGTACAAACAGAAAAAAAAAACTCATGTGAAACTGCATGAATCACAGAATCAGCAATGGCCAGCATGATGCGTGTATGACTCAGAATCACTCACGTACGCGTGGCGTGCAGGGAAGAAGGGGGTGAAGGGCGCGGAGCCCGGGCCGGTGCTGACGTGGATCCAGCGGGCCAAGATCGCGTACGGCGCGGCGAGGGGCCTCGAGTACCTGCACGAGAAGGCTCAGCCGCCCATCATCCACCGCGACGTCCGCTCCAGCAACGTCCTCGTCTTCGACGGCCACGACGCCAAGATCGGCGACTTCAACCTCACCAACCAGTCGCCCGACTCCGCCGCGCGCCTCCACTCCACCAAGGTCCTCGGCACCTTCGGCTACCACGCGCCAGAGTAAGCATCGTCACACCCACCAGCAGAGCCATCTCGATGATCAGCACTACCTATACTCCAAACCACCACGACCGTCCGATCAAGAATTCGACGGTCCGGATCAATAACTGCAATTGATATTGAAATATTATAGCTGGTATAGATCCTGTGTTTGTTTGGAACGGACAAGGGAGCTGGATTGAATTACCTCTATATATGCTTGTCAGGTATGCTATGACGGGCCAGCTGACGCAGAAGAGCGATGTCTACAGCTTCGGAGTCGTCCTCCTCGAGCTTTTGACGGGGAGGAAGCCTGTGGATCATACCATGCCCAAGGGGCAGCAGAGCCTGGTCACCTGGGTAGGTTCTACTCCCATGGTTCCTCTTGAACCTGCAGTATCCAACCAAGTATGCATTCTCTCTGATTACGTTGCGTCTGTCGAAATGTGTGTCTGATCCAGGCCACTCCAAGGTTAAGCGAGGACAAGGTTAAGCAGTGCGTGGATCCCAAGATGAACAACGACTACCCTCCAAAAGCAGTGGCCAAGGTACCGCGCAGCATTTGAATAAATGAACTCTCATCGATCGATCAACTCCATTGTTTCTCTTCAGAGCAAGTTGCTTGTGTTAGGGAGCTACTGTTTTAGTACACTCCCTAATTAATGTTCCGTTCATCTGTCTGAATTAATCGCTTCTGTTCAGCTCGCAGCGGTGGCGGCGCTGTGCGTTCAGTACGAAGCTGATTTCAGGCCAAACATGACGATTGTCATCAAGGCTCTCCAGCCCCTTGTCAATGCTCGGCCAGGAGGAGATCACTAGCTAGCTAGAGACATGTTAATGGAAGACCTCCTCCTTTTAATTTAGCACTTATTTTATTCATTGTTCCGTGCGTTTAGCTGTTAAGCAAGTTGGTTGATCATTTGTTACCCTTGTTTGCGATACGATTGTCGAGTTATTGTGACTAGAATGATCGGTCAGCTGGACCAATGTAAGAGTATAAAAGTGGGTTTTTTTTGTAAAATTTATCAATAATAGCAAATCCGCTGGGTGGAAAGCGGTTTAAATATACAATCTGTAAGAAAGACTATGGTGAGATCAACGATGGTATTTTTGTTATTCCTAATTCCATACAGTACTAAGACGTCCAAAAAATCCATACAGTACTACACATCATAGGGCACCTAGGTATGTACTTCCTACCTTAAAACGCCATGTACATAGTCGACAAGAAGTTGAACGTCTACATATAGAATCGATATAAATTGTTGAACATATAGAAGATGGAATGGTTGTTGCCTTGTTGAATATAGATAGTTGGCGATTGGCACAGTACGTGTACGCCACCTTTCACTTCTTTTGGATCGATTTGAGCGCCTTTTCAATGGTCACTATGATCATTTTCGTTTGCCATTTAGTTGGTTATACTCAGGGGCGGAACTAGAACGAAAATAACCGGGGTTCACCATTTCACCATATATATAACAACATATATAATTTTGAAGTAACAATATACTAAATAATAATTTATGCGACAAACATTGGCAAAATACATCATTCAACCGGAGATTGGGCTGAACCGGGGTGCATAACTTTTAGACTAGGGGGTGCACACGTAGTATATATAGGCTAATCTTTGCTAAAATTTTTTTTGATACTGCTAAATTTTTTTTTAACCCGGTGTCCTGTGACACCGGGTCCACCAACTCACTTCCGCCACTGGTTATACTCCTCCAGTTATAAAAGAAAGTCGTTTTTTACTTTTCAAAGTCCGCAAGATATTACTTTGATCACTGAATGTTATCAATGTATTTTCAAAAATATTATAAAAGTGTAATGTTATGAATGTATTTTCCGTGACAAATTTACTTGTATAATTTTTGTACACCCAACTACATATCTTATACAATATCTTTGACCAAAATTGATACGATTTGACTGCACTCAGCATGACTACATTTTGTGACGGGAGGGTAATAGATTGTCGATACACGTGGTACGCTAATAGAATAACTGGATAAATCTATGGAATGTTTCCCATCATTGGTTCGATGCTCAAAATGAGTTCATAGAGGTGACAAACCTCAATTCCCGAGCTCGAAATTCTTTTGAAAATGACACTGGTTCTTTATAAAAACAAGCGCCGTGGCGAACTCCAGAAGCAAATAAATTACACAAGTTGATTTCAACCATAACAATACTGTATAAGGATACGCATGAGCTCTTTGGTGAGCCACTGACAAAGGGACCCATGTACCAAAGGACCCAATCTATCAGTGATAACACGAGTGCGAATGTGTAACATCCCAAATTTGTGGCCAAAAACCCCAAGAATAAAAATGTGGGATTTTTAAAAAAATTTATGCAACGATGTCCTATTTGAATTTCTGGAGAGTTATTTGGAGCTTGTCATATTTTGAATTTCTCAAAAGCAGTTGTTAAAATGTAAATCGGCTAAAGACAAGAAATCTGAAATTTAATTAAATGGATAATTGAATCTGAAACACCAAATCAGAAATATAAATTTGAATTTGAATTCAAATGCACGGGAAACAAAAATGGAGGGATCTAAAAACCCTAACATCATTTATGGGCCGAAATCTAGCCAACCCGACCCACTTTCCTCTTTTTCTTATCCTTTTCGTGGGCCGACCCAGCCCACTTTCCTCGTTTTCTTTTTCTTTTCACGGGTCGACCTGCTTCCTCCTCCTCTCGGCCCAGCCACTCGGCCTATCTCCTTCTCCCTCCTGGCCTGGCCGTGCTCGCCCTCGTCTTCTTCCTCCCTCCTTCTCCCTCCTGGCCTGGCCGCGCTCGCCCTCGTCTTCTTCCTCCCTCCTTCTCCCTCCTGGCCTGGCCGCGCTCGCCCTCGTCTTCTTCCTCCTCCCTCCTTTGTGTTGCGCCTAAAATCCCCACACCCGGCCACACCCGCTGCCAGAGCCACCCACCCCGCTAACCCTCATCACGTCAATGCCGCCGCTCACCTGTCCCGACGCGATGCCGTCTGCTCCACCCCCCTACGCGCGTTAACCACAACCCGCATGCCACCGCCGAGTCTGTCACCGCGCGAATCCCGGCCGCCATTGACCACCACCTGCTCCCGCGCTTATTTAAGCCGCACGCTGAGCTTTCCTTCGCCTTTCGCATCCTTCTCCTTGTTTTGTTCTCATTCCTTGTGCACCAGAGAATGAGAGAGAGCAGCGGGACCACGAGCTCTGCTTCGGCAGCCGTCGTCGCGCCATTTCAACCACCTGGGTGAGCCCCCGCCGCTCTAGCTCGGCATTTCGGACCCACAACATCCCCCTCGACCTCGTGCTCACCTCTACTCATCTTCTTCGCAAAACTGACGTCGCTCGCTCACCCGTCTTCTTCCTCTCCGTCAACCAAGTCGATCGCGCTGCCCCGCCTCTCCACATCGTGCCAGCCCCTCGGGTGAGCTCTAGCCTTGGCGCCACGTCCTCTAACTTCACCTCGACCTCCTCCGTGGGTGCTCACTCTCTTCTCTCCTTTGCATCACCATCTTCCTCCTTGGTGCCATCGACCTCAAGCTGCGTCACCTCCCTCCTCTACCACCCGGCCTCATCACCTCGACCGTCCACCCTTAAGCATTCATGTCACCTTGTGTCCTAGGGATAGACGTAGCTAGCGCAACACTAGATTAGGGTCGTAAAGTAGCATGGGCGGCCTGCGACGCCCCGTGTCATTACCCCAAGGGTAATCACACTTAGGCATACGGATTACTATTCGTTTGCCCAGTAGAACACTGCTCCAACGAATAGTAAGCCATTTATCGAGATAACGCAGCAGGAACAATAAAATAGAAACTGTACCTCTTTATTTCAGTAATAGCCACGCAAGGCTATGGTTCTTAATACAAATATTACACAAATACAAAAGGGAGCTTCTTCGCTTCTCTCTTTTATACTCAAGTAACGGCCACTATTTGCCCTCGTGTCCCCCACGCTATGCCCTCGACCAACACCTTGGTTGCGGTGACATCCTCGAGACTGAAACCCTCCTCCCACTCGGTATAGATCCCGCCCGGACAAGGATCTAAGCAAGGGGAGAGATAGCAAGAGTGAGTACTATAGTGTACTCAGTAAGCATTAATAGCTAAAATGCATTTGATGATTCTAAATTTCATCCTTATCAAAATTACTACCTCTTCTCTTATTCTGAAAATAGCTTTCAAAACTTAGGTTGCAATTTTATTTCTGAAGAGACCTCTTCTCTTATTCTGAAAATAGCTTTCAAAACTAGACTCAAATCCAGGAGACTGGCATGAATTCATGATTTATTATAGCACTGCGCAGGCTTGTACCACCTTACCCATAGTAATTCTGAACCCTAAATGGGCCAGGTCCCCAGCATTTCCTTAGATGCGGGTTCAAGTTCAAAATACAGAACGTTTTCCAATTACGTGATTAAGTCTCCACCCATTACTTTCCGTCGGTGTCTAGAGACGTGACCTCCGTCATCCACCGAGTTTCTGGTAATGTTGGTTGGGTCGGATCGGCCCAATACCCAACACTCCACCTTGCAACCCATTGTGGAGAACGTAATTACGTAAAGAGGTAACCTTTCCGCCCACCGAAATGGGAAAATGGTTGGTACTGAATTACGGCCTCTGACCGAGTAAGAGTTTTGTTTGTCCTTATATTATAACCACCCGTAAAAAGGGACCCACCTCTTACCTCATCGTCATCGTCGTGTTTCCTCACCCGGGCCCCCTTTTACCAACCCATTAGCTTTCATTTCATTCTTTTCCTTCATTTCATTTCTTATCTTCCCAATTTCATTCAAATCCAATTTAGTTTTGAGAAAATAGTTTTGATGCAATACATAATGATAGAGCAATATACATTTTATATTTAAAATAGCTATGTTTATGATCAAGGGAGTAGCTTGCCTGCGGAACTGTAGGAAAGATCGTCGTCGACGAAATCGATATTAGCTATTCCTGTTGATTCACCCGCTGCAGTTTATACGATGGTGCGAAAATAATAAATACATAATTAAATACTTAGCAATAATATGCGGGACTATGTGCATGCTATTCAGATGATTCTTTTTGTTAGCGGATTTTATTTGAATACTAGTATCGAAACCCCGATAAGTTAGCACTCTTCCAGCGCGGTCGTTCTACAATTTATCGGTTCTAGGGTTAGGATGGTTGACCTACACGATCTAATGAGCGACGATAAAACTACACATAACCGAAAATTAGCCAATTTCACTAATTTTATTTGCGCAACACTAAGTCTACCAAATTTTATTCGGGCAATTAAACGATTAACAGGATTTTATACCGGTGCTAAATAAATGAATCTATTTGAATAAATTATCTCTAATGTTCAAATTACTTGCTTACTTAATTTCGTAGTTCTATCGACGACTAACTCAAATCTAAAGTTCCAATTTAATTTATATACATTTTTTGCCTTTATTTCCTACCAGTCGATTTACTGCTAAATATTCTAACTCGGATTAAATAACCTAACTTACTAGTGACTCAAACGAAATTCGCACTTATACTACTAATTCAAATCTTCTACCCAATTGAAATTTACCATAATTTTACAAAATTTTCCCCTTTTCTAAATTTTTCTTTCTTCCCTCTATCTCCCTTTTTCCCTTTTTCTATTTCTTTATTTACACTATAACTCTACCCCTAACCGGCCGACTCCCGAGGCATTCCCCATCTTCATCTCCCCCAACTCCTCTCTCTCTCCCCAAGGCTCTCCTCTCACTCCCCCCAATCCATGCCGCCAGCCTCTCCAGGCCCTGCCTGCCCATTGTCGCCAGTGGCCAACCGCCTCCACGGCCTCTTCTTCAGCGCCTCGGCTCTCACCCTGCGGCCTCTCCACCGATGTCGCCCGGCCCTTACCTTGCCCGATCTCCTCTCTTCCTCGGCCCGTGCCTGCCTTTGCTTGCCATGAGGTCTCGGCTCACCCGGATCTGGTTGGGCCCTCCGGATCTGGTTGGCGCCTCCGGCCCGTCTTGCCCTTCTTTGTCGGTCCATGCCGCCACCTCCTGGCTGTTCAGCCACCGCCACTCGGCTCCTCCTCCGCCCCCCTGCTGCTGCTCGGCTCCTCTGGCTACCCAGCCCAACCCCTCTCGGCGGGCCGAGCCATTGAGCCCTTCATGGCTCCTCTCTGCGGCCACCTCGGCCACATTTCTACTCTCTTCGCCCTAGCTCGCCCGGTTCCTTCCTCCCCTAACCCCCTCTTGTTAATTCAGATTTTATTTGATTGGGTTGATTTATTCACTTTGCTTGCTGGTGCTTGATTGATGCATATGCATGATGCTGGAGGTGGTTCGGCTGCTACCTGATGATGCAAAAGTGGAGGTGATGGGGATGGTTTTGGCTGAGGCTCACTGAGGTATCACTCCCCCTGTGCTCTCTGATCTTTGCCCCCTCCGTTGCTCTGTGATGAATGATTGGGATTGATGATTAAGCTGCCATGAAACCCAATGGTTTGAATGAAAGCTTTGGATGAGTAGAACAAGCAGAGGTTGGCTGGGTTACCTCTTGCTAGAACTTGGGATGGGGAGAAGGTTGCGATCTTAGCTTCCGTTGGTGCTCCTTCCTTCCCTTCCCCTTTGCTGCAATGGTTGAGGTGGTGGTGGCTGTGGGTGAGGCTCCTGGTTGCTCCCCTTTCTCTTGTGGCCAAGGTGATGAGAATGTAGATGGGGTTGGGGCTGTGTGGGTGATCTTATCCTTGGCTGGTTGATCTCATCCTTTGGTGTGGTAATTTTGTTTTTACGGCAACCCTATTCCTATTTACCTTGACCTAATTACCATGCTCCTATCTCTCTTGCTTGCACTGTGAATTGGAGGGCTAAGAACTATTTGCCCAAGGGTAAAATGGCTATTGAGCTATGGATTCTCTTGTGGTGAAGATAAATTGATAAAATGTGGGTGTTGGATTGAAACTACTCTATGATGCTTGGAGCTGAGGGTGGGATTAAAGAGTGATGCACTGTATGATTCTAATACGGTTGAGGCTAATTGGTAAAGATGGATGTTGGGCTATAATGATGCCGAATGATGAAACTCTCGGAAGTAACGGGTGCCTATTCATCTAGGTTTACCAGGATACCATAATTATCAAGGGCGACTAACTTTGGTTGGTCAGGGTACTGTGGTAATTGCGGGACCGGTTGACCTAGGTTAATACGGTAATCCTATTGGACTTCGAGTAGACTGACGACAACTCTCTTCAATCTAACTAATACTCCTGCTTTCGGTTTTTGCTAAATGGTTTCTAAACTTTTGGTTGCACGACAAGGGAAGGTGGAGAATGATTGGATGAGGTGGCATTGTGGCAAGGAAGGCTTCAATGCAATGAATGCAGGATTATTGATTTGTAAATTGATTTATGCTTGTAATTGATGTTGTAAATGAGTTGAAGCATTAATCCTGTAATTCAGAGTTGAATTGTAATATTTTAATTTCTTTTTGTAAATGGACTGTTGTATAAATTTTGGTGATGTGAAAAGATATTTCCACAATTTAGACTGCCCATTGTGATAATTATGCGATTTAATATTAACTGAGATATGATTGAGATTGTTTTAATAAAATTTTTACTTAAGCTAATTACCGATTACTGTTGATTAGCTTAGTTTAATTATCGGGTTCTCACACGGCCGCACTACAGCCCTTCATCCCCAGCGTCGGTCACCATAGACAGTCGCATAGAGAGCTCCCTACGCCGTGCGGGTGGTACATTTAGAATCCCTTCAGGGAGTTGGTGTTGGTGCATGTGCCTCCGTGCGGGATTAGTCGTCGACTCACCGGTTCCACCGTAGGCCAAAACGTCGTCGCCGCTGTGGGCCACCGCTGCCTTTGTCGTCGACATATTTGGGGTCACTGAGAACACAGGGTCCTGTTTTGGACCTCCCGGGTCACTCCCAAGGTCCGACTCACCAGTGTTGAGCACAGCCTAACCGCGTCCAAGGCACCCTCCCCTGTTCCGGTGCGATTTAGGGGAGGAGACCTGTAGCATACTATAGCTACATCATTAGTAGCTAATGGCGTAATTAGGGAATATGTTAATTAATGGTTTTAAACTTGGATTTTGGAGGGTTATCACTGATGACGTAATTAGCGATTTGGAGGAGAAAACTATCCAGATAGTCGTGCCAACGATCATGGGTGATACGCGAGAACTTGTTTGATTAGTCTCAACTTTTCTGGATTAGTAGTTTAATCAAAAGGAAATTAAATATGGGTTTCGGAGGGCTCATTCTCTCTCGTTTTAAATCTAAATTCAATTATTCTTATTTCTTAATTCAAACCCTGTGAAAGCATCTAGAGCCCTAAAAATGATTTTGATAATTAATGACAACAATGTGTTATGAGACTAATATGTGTGCTAAGATATTTTAAAGGTTTAGTCCCGGAGTTTGAATAATGACATGAAAATGATAATGCATTGGTAAGAGATCAACATGGCTCAAGACGACGGTATTGTATAGCCTAAGAATCCTTTTTTGTAGTTTTTACTGGTCTCGGTGTTTGGAGAAAAGACCAGATTTATAGGTTAGATGTCGTACTATAAAGAGGGATCATGGCTAGTAGCTTAAAAGTTTATTTTGTACCATTTTGATCAACCAAGTATTATGCATTGCATTTAGTTTTGCTTCTAAAAAACTGTTCAGTAAAATCGGTATGACCGCAGTTCATGAGCGGTACTACCGTAGGGCTGTAGGACCGGTTTCTAGTTGGCAGTACGTATTTTCCAGAAAGTATGTTTTTTTGAGTTTTTCTTCTCCCCTGAAAACGGTATAACCGTATCTTTGAGAGGTACTACCGTAGTGTGGTAGGACCGATGTTTACTTGGTGGTACATTATTTCTAGTGAGCGTGTTTTTGTGATTCTCTGATCCTCTGGAAATCGGTAGTTCCGTTCTAGCCGTGCGGTAGTACCGGACCTTGTGAGTGTGGTAGTACTGTAACTTTATGTAACAGCTAATTCAAAAGCATTTAATGAACAGCAGACGACCGTTGAACAATGAGTGCAGTACTACTGCAAGTACTTTTTTTTTTTTGAATTTGCTTCAAACAGCTAGTTTTGTGGTTGGTGGCTATAAATACCCCCTCACCTGCACCAAGCTCAGAACCTTGGACCTTATTGAATACATTTGAGCCTCTAGTGCATTCTCTACTACCCATTTGCTCATATTTCTCATTTTGAGGTAATTGAGAGCGTCGAAGTGCATTCCATCATGGGTTGATCCTTGTGGCACTTGTTTTCTTTAAGCAAAAGCTGTGGTTTTTTATTCTTGGTGCTTGCTGGAACCTAGACGGCTTGGAGAAGAATTTGCGTGATGATCTGTTCAAAGAAGATTGTGAAGTGACCCGGCAAAGATTGTGAAGTGGTTGTGTGCTCACCATCTCTGGAGAGGCGGAAGAGCAACTTTAGTGATCGAGAGAAGTGCTCGTGTGGAGCCGACTTGATTCGTTCAAATTTCCTCAACGTGGATTAGTAAAGACAAGCAAGTCTTCGATACCACAGGAAAAACATCGCTTGTCTTCATTGTGTTTTTTTCTCCTTTGTCTTTACTATTTTTGCATTTATATTTCAAGCAATTCATTTGTAAGATTGCTTAAATAGAATTGTATTTAGTATTGACATAGCTTCGAGGTGTCCTAGTAAAATCTTAGAATACATCTTTTGAATTGTGATAGAATTCTTTCTTAAGATCATAATTGTTAATATTGTCAATTAGAGCACAAGAATTTTTATAACCTCCTATTCAACCCCCCCCCTCTAGTCGGTCATCCTTGATCCTACACCCTACCTAAAAAACCAAAAACTTGGATTTTTGGAGTTTATTTGGAATTTTGAATGCAATTTCAATTCATTCGGATTTATTCGAGTTTGGTTGTTTTTCGCGTACATAGATTCTGAAGCTCCGGAAGAGCAGCAGATTGGGCACGACCAAGACCAGCAAGACGAGTCAACACTTTGATCATATTGCACCTATATTTTTAATGCAAATTATATGGCTTTAAATTAGGAAATTGCATTGTTATGCTTTATTACAATTATGTTGTCTTAGCTCGTAGTTAATACCTTAATGTTAAGTGAACTATTAAATTCTAATCCTTGAACTTGGACACTACCTTTTGTCGCCTTAGGAATAATGGTATACTTAATTAGGCATTAAGTCCATATCTAAGCGACATGCTTAGCCTTCCTTAGATACACTAACATGTGGGCATTAATTTGCCCCGGCGTCATTCAAACTTCAAAAGTAGATTTAGGCAGTCGAGGTTGGAGCCTGGTTGATATGTTGAACCTAGAAAGGGTTTTCAAAACAAACACTCAAAAATTGTTTTATACTTGAGCGGATGATAAGTCGAGCGGGTGCGGATGAGAGCACGAGAGTGGGTAATGTGAAAGCACTGCCCAAGTTAATTAAGGACTAAATCTTGTGATGAACTCTCGGGCACTAACAGTGCAATCATAAGTCTATAATGGAACGACCTGGATAATTAATTTACTTCGCCTCAACGTTAGTTTCACCATCCGACGGAATGTGGCGTGGTTGTAGCCGCAGGGAAACCACATGGTGCAAGAGGGAGGCTCTGAAGGATTGTAGCCCACGACAGTTGAAACCTAAGCGGATGGAGATGCGTTGGGGTGGGGCATTATAAAGGCTTTGTGATTATTTTCTTATTCTCATGCCTAGACAGTACAAGATGATCGTCTCTTGTGGATAAAGTTATACGACCTCTGTAGAGTGAAAACTTTCCGGATAGCCGTGCCCATGGTCATGGGTGATACGCGAGAACTTGCTTGGTTAGTTTTAATTTTTATAAAACGATTTGCTTGGTTAGTCTCAACTTTTTATAAAACTGTCCTGGTTTGAACAAGTGGAAGGCACAAGTTGTAGCCTGTGGTTTGATTTGTCCGAGTTGTAGCCAGTGGAAAGGCCGGGTTGTAGCCAGTGGAAAGACCGGGTTGTAGCCCGAGGTAACGAATTGTCCTAGTTGTAGCTAGTGAAAAGTGCAGGTTGTAGCCCGAGGAAAATGTAGCATTGGGTAGTTGAAGCCACCTTACAATATGTGGAGGTTGGCGCCTTCACTAGTATTTTACAATAATACTCAATTTCATTATAAATTGGTTTAGTTAAAATGCTAGGTTTCAGGACTTACCTACTACTTTATCTAATTCAATTGTAGCTTGGTGCAAATAAAAGAACCACAAGCCTTCCTTTGAACAATCTTGTATTTATTATAATTGCATTATGTGTGTTGGCTCGTGGAGTACGGCTGTGTACTTACACTCACTCATCATAAATAAACTTAGAGTCATTTGATCAAGACTCCTATGCCTACTTCAGCGCGTCTAGACCAGATGGAGATGATGATGGAGGGATGTAGGCCGGGACCTCCAGTCGCTTGCCTTTGGGCAGAGCTGATGGATCCACCTTTTGTTCTCCGCATCCACATATTTAACTCTATGTTTATTATTTGGCCTGTCTAGCCCGAGTTGTAAAACAGGTGACCGTACAATCTATTTATGTGTTGTAATATTAATTGTGATATGGTTATATGCGATGTATGTATATGATCCAACAATGTACATGTGTGCACTATCTACTGATCTAAAAAATAGTAAAGTATACATGAGGGATTTCGGGTTGCAAATCCGGATCCGTACATAGGGCATGTTTGGTTTGTGACCCCAGGTAGCCATACCAAACTTTTGGCAATGCCAAAAGTTGGACAAAAAAATGGTGTTTGGATCGTAGTTATACCAATTCACGGGCAATGCTGAAATTGATGTGTTTAGATTGCAACTATGCCGAAGTTTGCCAAAAATGTGAGTGTGGCACGTGGGTCTTGCGTGACATCTTTTTTTTTTGCACCAAAATATGCCGACATGGGTCTTGTTTTGTTGATTAAATGACAAGGAACACAGTGGTTAAAATGGATCACAAATCGGATACTCAGTTTAGGAAATATGACCATTTTAAGCCCTTCAATCAAATTAAACATGCAATTAATGTCACTAATGAAGCCCAACCAGCTTCTGCCACGTGTCTGGGACTCACTTCTTGTTGCTGCTTCCTACCATGCCAGAATTTGATGACCGAATTTGCTGCCCGCGCGAAGCCAGCGAATTGGCTGGGAAAAGTTGGGAATTACCAAAATTTTGATTGCTACACCAAATATTGATATTGAACAAAGCACTAGCCAATTTTTTAAGATAATATCAAAATTTTAGTTTGGCTCGTTTTGGCCTGAGCCAAACAGGCTCGTAATGCCTACGAGACCAATGAAAAAGCCTTGGAAGAGGCCTAGCCGGGTGGGCGCCCACGTGCCGGTCACGTGCCCATGTCCACAAGTGGAAACCCCCAGGCTTCCCCAACTCCAAGAAACGCCACGGACACAGTAGCGCACCGCCAAAGAGTATGAAATCCTCTCTCTCTCTCTCTCTCTCTAAAACAAAAGCAAAGAAACAAACGAGAAAATGGATTACAACTTTGCAACTCGGGCGACCACCCACCGCTCCCTCCAGCCCGGCACATGCGGCATAAGTTGCAACTCGGGCGGCCGCCCACCGCTCCCTCCAGCACGGCACATGCGGCATCGAGCTGCTGCTACCACATAGCGTAGAATTGTACTGACTAACGAAGCAATGATGACGCGTTAATCTTGACCCGTTGATCACGTCTCCATGTCGTACGGTTGTATACTATGTTAAGTTACTCCTACAGATTTTTTTTTGCTAATCTAGCACCTTTTGGTCATGTATTTGCGGATCTGACCACGTCCAACTCGTATTTGCACTTTTGGCACCGCTGGCACACTGTGGCCGTGTGCCAACGCCCAGTGTGCCAACGCCGAAGCCAACATCAGAGCCACTACCCGCCCGCGCTCCCGCCACGTCGGCTGTTGTCGCATGGTAGGCGTGCGCCAACAGCCCACTCGCCGCCATGTGTAGGTAGTTAGGTTAGTGGTTAGTTAGGGTTAGGGTTAGGGTTAGGCTGAAATTTAGAAATTTTTTAAAATAGAGCAAATGACTCCAACAAATTATGAATTTTTTTAGTGGAGCCTCCCGACACCTTGTATTTGCTTGTGTAAATTTTCCATAATTTTGTTCGTTCAGAATTTTTATCGCTATTTCGTATAATTTTATTCATTTAGGAAGGGCCACAATTATACTCCCGATGGGCACAACTTTGGTCATTAAAGAAGCCTTGTTGTACCCAGAATTGATTAGAACTCTCGAGGACATTCGCGCTAACGGTTTCCACGTAGAGACTGGAGAAGAGTATGGTAAGGAATACCTGCTCATTACAAAGCATGAAGAAAGTAGAAAAGGGTATTAGAATGGCTTTCTTTATATGGAACTAGGCTATGTTACACTAATATTAAGGTACCTGCAGCCTATACTACCCTGAAAACCGTATTTAGAAGCTCTGAACTTTTCTATCTCCAGTATGATAGATTATGCCGCCTAGGTCTTAGGATGATGAGAAATGTAATTAATAATTCATGGGGATATAATATCGATGTAAAAAAAATTCCGAATCAAGAAGATTTTGTGTGCCTCGCATGTGCCATCGAAAAATTAATTACTAGACCTTCTGCTCTTAAAGCGAAGGATGAAATCCCTCATTCCTAGACCGTATCCAGTGAGACATTTGCGGTCCTATACAGCCCCTGTCAGGGCCATTTAGATATTTTTATGGTGCTCATCGTTGCTTCCTCGGAATGGTCGCACATATGTTTATTGTCTACGAGAAACCGCACTTTTGCAAAGCTAATCTCGCAGGTAATTACAATTGAAAAATAATCTCCCAGGTCATCATGTGAAATCCATCAGAATGGACAACACCGGAGAGTTTATTTCGAAGGCATTTGATGATTATTGCGTAGAAATGGGAATTAAAGTTGAGCATTCTGTACTGTATGTCCACACCCAGAATGGACTTGCAGAGGCATTAATTAAAAGGATTAATTTTTTACCTAACCACTTTGAAGAATTGTAATTTACCAACTACATGTTGGGGACACGCAGTCCTGCTCGCAGCAACTCTCATCAATTTTAGACTGTCGGTATATAACATCCATTCACCTATACAAGTAGTGCAAGGGTTAGTACCGAAAATTTCTCATCTTTGAAGATTTAGTTGTAAGGTTTATGTACCTATATCACTACCACAGCGAACTGCAATGGGCCCTCTCCGAAAGTCTAGGATGTACGTTGGTTTTGAGACAACTTCCATAATCAGGTATTTGGACCCCATGACTGGAGATTTGCATGTAGCCCGTTTCGCTGATAGTATAATTGACGTGGATAGTTTCCCATCATTAGGGGGGAATCAACCCCTTAATGAAAAATATCAGGAAATAGAGAAGTCCAGAAGATAATTTAAATCCATGCACATGACCCACGCACGAGTGAAGCAAATAGAGAAATTCAGAAGATAATTGAAGTCTAGAAGACAAGAGAAGTCCAGAAAGATAATTAAAGTCCAGAAGACAATTGAAGTCTAGAAGACAATTGATTTGCAAGCATTAGCGAATCAACTGCCTAACCACTTTAGTGATTTGAAGAGCGTGAACCAAGTCGCATGTGCCTCCACGCAATGCACTAGAGAGGGTTGAAATACCGATGAAGGTATCCCTAATCCCGTCCTAAGGCCTTAGAAAGGATGAGAACTTCGGTCCTTCGAATCCCAAGTAGCCGGGGACGTCTCGTGAAAAAGGATAAGAAGGACTTGACACAGCCGATCACCGGTTCCCCGTAACTGTAAGAGTCGGTTGAGACTGCACCTATATGGAACCTTCAGAAAAAGGCATACCAGAATTGAATATCCCCATGAAGGGAGACATCAACATGGATGTGTGCGCACACATCAGAGCTGAAAACTAAACGGACTTGGCCCCGTAATTGGAAGCAGTAGTGAGCAAGTAGAAGCATTAGAATAATCGCTCCTTGAAGAAATAGCTATAAATTTTGTGACCTCGGGAGAATCTATATATAAGACAACAGCCAATGTCGACATTGATTTTGCAAAGAAAATTACCACAATCATCGATCTTGATCCAAATCCTGCATCGTTCACTGAATGTAAGAAAAGAACAGATTGAGAAGATTAAAAAAAGGCAATAGAAACAGAATTATTCTCTCTGAATAAAAGATAGGCATTTGGGTCTGTAAGCTACACACCTCCCCATGTGCACCCCGGAAGGCATAAATAGGTATTTGTTTGAAAGAGAAATGAAAACAAGCAAGGCTCATTGCACAAGGTTTCAATCAACGTCCAAGAGATGATTATGAAGAAACCTATTTCTCAGTCATGGGTGGCACCACACTTTAGATATTTAATCTCAATGGCAGCTAACTTGAATTTAGAAATGAAAATGATGGATGTGGTAACTGCATACCTTTATGGAATATTGGATTCGGACATTTATATGAAGGTACCTGAATGTATCCCTGTCCCGAACTAAGACGGAGCAAATAGAAATCTATACAGTGTGAAACTCAGAAAGTCACTATACGGACTTAAGCAATCAGGCAGGATGTGGTATAATCACTTGAAGCGACTTTCTATGTGAGAAAGGCTACACGAACAATGACAATAATCCTGTGTATTTATACGATGATCTCAGGATGGATTTTGTATAATCTCAGTGTATGAATATGATCTGAATATCATCAGGCAGAGAATAAAAGGACATCTTTCGATACCTCTAAGGAAGCAAAGAACTTGGTCTGTTATATAGAAAGATCCAAGACCTAAATATGACTGGCTATGCAGATGTCAGGTACCTGTCGAACCTGCATACAGCAAAGTCATAAATATGCTATGTATTCCTATGTGGTGGAACTGTAATTTCATGGAAATTGTCTAAGCAATGTCTTATATCGACTTCGACGAACCACTCAGAAATAATAGTACTGTACGAGGCCTCGCGAGAATGTTCTTGGCTTCGGCGGATGATTCACCACATCTAGCAGTCATGTGGATTGAATATTGTGCAAACCCCCATAATTATCTATGAAGATAATGTAGCTTGTGTTGCACAAGTGCATATGAGTTATGTGAAGAGTCATCTCACAAAGCATATCAACCCCAAGTTCTTCTATGCTCATGAATTGTAAAAGATGGACGAAATTAAAAGTACTGCATACTAAGTCATGAGAAAATCTTGCAGATTTATTCACTAAGTCACTTCCAGCATCTAGCTTTAAAAGGTGTATACGTAGAATTGGAATGATGAGACTTAGACAAGTGCAGAATTCAGGGCGAGAATCTTCACGAACTCATTATTGAAACTTAATTATGAAGAACGAGTACCCAAAGAGTAAATCCTGAAGATTAAGGCTCTGTTTGGTACAACTTCTACTCTTAGCTTCTCGTTTGGATCTCGTGGAGCGGTACCAAATACCCAGCTTCCAAAAATGATTGTATTCTGCTTCTCGTGAGGAGTTGTCTCGAAAATGAACTAGCAATGAGGAGCGACCTTTCCGTGGATTCTCGTGGGAAGCCAACCCGCATAAAACATGTTTGCCCTTGGAAGTTACACTTATGTACCCACAATTTGCCACTTATATACCCCTCGGGCCTCAACGCCTCGTCCATTCCTAGTCCTGAGAAGTGTACCCCTTCGGCCCTTCATTCTCTCGTGTCTGGCTCTTGAGTCTCAATTCCCCTCTCTAGCGACGGTGCATCCTGGGGCGACGACGTGTCCAGGAGCGATGAAGGCAGTTGGGGTCGACGGCGGTGACCGACGACAAGAAGAGGAGGCCATACGTCCCATGCTCCCTTCGTCCGGTGCTCGGTTTGAGGTACGGCGTTGCTCTTGTAAACCTTAATTCCGCCACCGCCCCTATCTATGCACAATATTGATGTTAATGCCTTACTGGGCGGTGCGTCGATTGGAGGAGAGGAGGTAGGCGGCGCGGGGAGACTCGGGTGAGGGCAGTTGGTCATACGCAATGCCAGACCGCCGACTGCTGTCCCTTCTCCTATCTGGCCATCCCTACGAGGTTTCGATTCCCGTGACACTCCTATCCCTCTCCAACCTGCGCGAAAACGGACCACAGGGTTGTTCACAAGGTCCCCCTCTACATTTGTTGCACAATTCCTCTATGTTCTCGTTAAATTTATCTCTATTTGGGGTTGGCAGTTGGAGTGTGATGAACAGAGCGATGATTTGTTTGGGTGCTTGATCTGGTGGGATGCGGTGATTTTTTTTCGAGTGCTTGATCTGGATTGTGGTTAAGTGCTGATGCAGGCCCTGCAACGTTGCCTCACCGGTGTTTGGGGTGATGTTGATTTTGCTATCTAGCAGTGATGATGATTTTGGTAGTGGACACCAGGACTAAACATTTTGTGCTTCTAGTAGTGATGGTGATTTTGCTATCTTTCTTTTGGGTTTTGAGCATCATGCTGGCCATAGTCAAGGTGCATAGCCTTGCCGATGGTGTTGTTCTCTGGTTGGGGTGTTCTGTAGCGCCTCCAAGTGTTTGGTTACACTAGTACCTGGCAAGGCTCAACGGCATGGGGATTGACAAACAGAGATCCCTCAATTGTCTTCCCATTGGGACACTTACAGCCAATGTTCTTGTTGCAGGCATCATGGCAGCGCTTGCTGTGACGGCCAAAGTGGTATGATAAACATTTGTTCATATAGTGTCATCTTTTGTAGTTGTTGTGTTGCTTATTATCATTTGTTAGTCTAATTAGTTTGATTTTCTCGTAGGTAAATACAAAGCGATCGACAACTGTTCTTAATGGCATAGAATTCAGCTTCCTCGGTTGCTTGAGCGCAGTGTCTACTTTTGCTGCTGAAGTTTACACCATGAGAAGAAGCAGGCAGATCGCCAGGGCCTTTGTTTATGCTACAGCCACCTTCCTGCTCTCTTTTGTGTTGGGAACTCTCATATACTCGGTGCCAGTGTGGGTCAAGCAGTATCAATAGTGTCGGTGTTTTAGAACCGAACTTACGTAAAGATTGTTTGATTGAGGGGTTCCTCTAGGCTCAATTTCACATAGAGATAGAGACACGGGGATTTTTATACATGTTCGGGCCTTCTCCTGGGAGAATAACAACCCTACTCCTGTGTGTATGTATTGAGTATGCTGGATTACAAGATGGAGTCAAAGACTAGAGTATTGTGCTTCTGAATCTCCCCATTGTCCTGATGATCCCGCCTTTTATACAGTCCTCGAAGTGTATAGTTGCATCTCCAGTATAAAGGTCTCCTTAATGTATCAGATTGTGGAGCCGTTGATGGAGATTATTGTGGGAGTAGTAACGTCCCCACGTTACCAGGCAGTTATCACCATAACAAAGGAGTTAAATCATGCCATTATTTCAGAGGATAGCAGCGTAGTTTACTGCTTCATATCATTGAATATGGTGCGGAAGATTCCCTGGTCGACTAGGCCCACATGTTTGTAAGCCTTATTGACTAGGGACTGGTCGTAGAAGATCTTACGATCACAGGATAGTCGTAGAAAGACTTACGACTATGGGGTGGTCGTAGGAGGACTTACGACTATGGGGTGGTCGTAGAAGAATTTATTATCTCTAGCTTCTCCCTTATGAATAAAGGGTATACTCAAGGACCATATGACGTTATTATTATCCATAATGTGAATTATAGATAAATAATTAAATGAGGATTATTATATCCTCGTCATCTAACCCCCCAGCTTCAAGTGAAAATAACTTACTTAAAAACGGAGTTTGTAGATGATCTTACGACCAGTAGTGGTCGTAGAACAGTGGTGGTTGAAGGAAAAACTCTTTGACTGGTGTTTCATTTAACCAGAAATTAACTTGGTCAAGAAGGTTGTAGAATAAGCTTACGACTTACCTGGTGATCGTAGAAGATCTTACGATCACCGAGTGGTCGCAACACTGAGGTCGGAAGTAAAATCTTTCCGATCGCTATTGCATTTGACCAGAAAAATACTTGGTAAAGAAGGTAATTTCGCTTGAGGTGTAAAGACTGGCCTGGTTTTCTCGAGCAGATAAATTTAAGAATCTCAATTGACTCTCACAAACCTGTCTGTTGGAGCGCTTCCCGGAGTGGTGGCAACTGTTGGGTCGCCACGTCTTTAACTCGAGTGTACGGTTATAAATATTCACCGTGGGTGAGACTAAGGTCTTTTACCTTCCCCCAAATCGCTCATATTGTTCAAACTTTTGAGTTCTCCACCGCCGACCAAATAGAACTTCCTCCCAAAATCTTCCCAACTCCAAGTCTCTGATTCCTAAGATAGATGGCCGGAGCCGCTTCCCAGTGGGCCAAATCGGAGATGGACGCGACCAAGATGAAGACTTTGGTCGCCGCCGAGAAGATCCCGAAGAGGAAGTTCATGAAGTGGATCGAGGTTGCGGGGCAACATTGGCCGTCAGGAGAGATTGGGCAAATTCCTGTCTTCCAAGCGTTCTGTGAGTGTGGCCTTCGATTGCTTGCTCATTCTTTCCTTACGCTCGTACTCGAACACTTTGGTGTGGAGTTGGTGAACCTTGTTCCCAACTCTATTACGATGTTGGGAGTGTTCGTGTACTTGTGCGAGGCCTACCTGGGGATTCCGGTCGACTTGGAGTTATTCCAGTACTTCTATGGAATGACCAGACTGTCCGGAGTTGCCGGTAGCTGCAGTCTGAAGCTTCACGACAGGAAGTCGAAGGAGTATATTCAGATATTTACCTGTTCATCGTGGCCGGGGTGGAAGAAGATGTTGTTCTATTAGGAGATAACCAATGAGGCCTTTCTCCTTCACCGAAGCCGTGAGAAGATCTCTTCCCGGATTCGACTTAAAGATCTTGGTCGGACGCCCCTTTATTCAAGCCATTGCAGATTTGAAGGAAGAGGGGCTTACCGGATGGCACGTGGTGAAAGATTTCATCACGCGCCGCATAAGTCCTCTGAAGAAGAGGGCTCATCCGATGTGGAGGTACTCTGGGCTGAAAGACCCGACCAGGGACTACGAGGAGGGTAAGTAAACTTCAAACTTAGCCTTCTTTCTGTTAATTTCAAAATTGGCTTATTGAAAGTTTTCTTATCCTTGCAGACCTCTCACAAGAGGAGATTGACGCTCGGGTCAAGCTCATCTGTGAGAAAACGCCAGCCCATGTGGTGGCATCTCCAATCCTAGCTGACTTGTCTCCAGAGGACAAGGTGAAGCGCCTAAAGGTAATCGAGAACTAATTTTGTCTTTAAGACTTTGTAGTCATAGAAAAACTTACGACTGGATCTGGTCGTAGAAAAGCTTACGATCAGGTACTGGTCGTAGAAAAGCTTATGACCAGGGGGTTGTCGCATAAAAACTTACGACATGGAGATGGTCGTAGAAAAACTTACGAATGACTTGTGATATCTTCTCTTTCTGATCTCTGCAGAAAGTAGGCATGGAGAATCGTCGGGACGATGAAGAAGTCGAACTGATGGTCGTTGGTGCTGCTGTTGAGCAAGTAGATGCTCCTCAGACCAAGAGGAGGAAGCTCGTGCAAGTCGCCGACAAGGACGGCGCAAGTTCGAGCTTTGCTACTTCGTCTGCACCTTTTGCTAAATATGTGCCGGAAATAGTTGCTGCAGAGGAAACAATTGCGGCAGGAGTAGCTGAAGTATTCAAACATAAAGCCCCTAAAACCAAGGTACCCTTCTACTATAACAATAAAACCTTTGTAGTTTCTGCCTCTCGCGGCTTTATCAAGCGACTAGAAAATGAGAACTGGAAGAGTTTCATGTCTTTTGTGAAGGAAACTGCTACACCAATAGTACCCATGGTTGAGGGTAGTGCTGCCCTCGAGGTGGTCGAGACTGGTCTCAGCCATCAAGAGAGCGAAGAGGCTCAAGGAGCGATGACGCTCATTCGAGACCCACGACCAGACGTGGTCGTGGTAATTCCTCAACCTGAGTCTCGACCAGACGTGGTTGAGAAGAAGTCGAAGAAATCTTCCCTAGGGAAGGCTTTTTCCGAATTCAAGATCAAGTCCGACACTTGAAGGTACGTAAAAAGGGACAAAAGTATAAGAACAACATTTACCTTTTGCTTTTTACCACCTAATCGTGTTTTCCTTTATGATTTTAGCCCAGCTCCTCTCACCATCAAGGACGTTCCTGTCGAGGAACCCATTGCTGTTTCTCCGGCAGACGGAGGAATAACAGTGGTGGTGATCGAAGGGTCGTCCACTGTCCGAGTGGTGGAGGATGTCGTCGGTGCTGAAGCGCCTACGACCACAGGAATGGTCGTAGAGGTCGAAGCAAAGACAGCATCTGGTGCTGCAGAAGCATCAGGCCAGGGCGATGGATTGTCAGGCCATCGCACCGGGAAGGAAGCCATTGCACATATTCCTCCTAGTCCTCAAGGGGGAACTGGCGTTGCCGAATTAGAAGATGAAGAATATGCCAACTTCACCTCTGAGTTCTTCGGACCGTCTTCCGCTGTGGGATCTTATGATCTTAGACCTTGTGCTCATGTCCCTCACCCTAAAAATATTCCCGACGGAGGGGATGTTTTTGATGAAGTGCGTCTCGAAAAGGTGTGGTGGGACTGAGTTCGAGAGATTGATGAACTAAAACACCCCATGAGGGTAGTGTCTTCATTTGCACGAACTGTCTTTCTTTATGTAGAAAGCGTTGGAGCAAATTGTTACTGTTGTTGAATATAACAAGCAACTTGTCCAACTGCGACAAAAAAAAGTGGAACTCTTCGAACAGGCAGAGAGGTGATAAGTAACTGCTTTTCGAAGTCTTATATGTTTTGACCACTTATACAGTACTTGCTAGGGTTGTCGTAGTAGATCTTACGACTAGGTTCTGATCGTAGTAGAACTTACGACCAGGGTCTTGTCGTAGAAGATCTTACGACTAGGTACTGGTCGCAGGAAGGCTTACGACTAGGGTATCGTCGTAGAAATACTTACGACGAGGTCTTGGTCATAGAAGAACTTACGACCGTTTGTTTTATGCTGATGTCTACTCTTTCCCTTTGTAGGTTCAAGAGTGACGAGAAGACCTTAGCTGATTCTCTCGACTATGAGAAAGCCGAGACAAAAAAGTTAAGTGACAAGAATGAAGACCTCCTGAATAAGCTTCAAGAGGCAAACTCTGCAATCCAAAGGTTGCAGGGATAATTGAACGGTAAGTGCTGAACTTAAGACCATTTATGACCTTCTTTTCTTTTTCTAACTTTCATTCCTTTCAGAAAAAGACCAAGAGGTCCAAACGTGGGAGCAGTGCTACATAAAGGAAGCTGCCTCTCACGCTGAGGAAGTCAAGAAGTTAGATTCTTGACTAGTTGGTAAGCAAATCTTTACCTACGATTGATTATGTTTTCCTCTCGAGGTCATTTTATCTAATTGGTTTTATTCTTTTTAGAATAAGCAGTACAAATAAAATAACTCCGCGAGGCTTCGACTCGCAATCAGGATGAAATGAAGTCTGTGAAGGGAAACCTCCAAGACAACATTTCACTTCTGAACAATGTACTCGGTGGGCTTCATGCCGAGGGGATCACTCCTCGTGAAGACACGATATCTGCTCACTCGAGTGCCATTGGCGAACAAGTCGGAACTTTGCAGGAATTGGTGACATCTCTGAAGGCGAACCAATTCGAGTTGATAAAGGATGCGGTTAAAGAGGGAATAAGATTTGTTTTAGCAAAACTTAGAGCCCACGACCCCATCCTTAATATGCAACCTGTCATAGACAACTTCGTTTGCCCTGAAGCAGAAGCGGAGCAGTTAATGACGAAAATGCGGTCGATCGTCGAGGTAGTCACGGAGGATGTGCAAATAAGATCTCCTTCGCCAAAGTAGTCTGTACCAGAGTCCTGAGTCCTGTAAAGACAATTTTTTTGTTGCTGTTGATATATATAATCCTTCATTCTTCCTGAAAATCATCTTGTCGAGTAGTTGGTAACTCAAAAGATAATGAATAGAAAAAAGAGCAAGACTAAGATTTGAAGTCAAGTTAATAACTTTATCATAGCCCCCAACTATTTCATTGGTTTATTTAGATAAACCAAGTAAATAGTGTGAAATGAGTTTTCTTAAAAAGCGAGGTTTAGCTAACTTCTAGTTTTTCGATCACGATTATCATGCACTGGTCGAAAGAGTAGGAACGAATCGACACTAGGAAGTTCCTTCTAGTGGGCAGGACCACGTGCAGAGAGGAAAGGCTTCGACTAGGTGATGTTGCCATCTCCGACCAGATTAATCAAATCAAGACCGGTCAACTTGAATTAGATAAACGTATGGAGTTCCTTTTAAAAATTTGTTCAACTTATTCCAGTGCACTCAGTAGGTTTGCTCTGGTAGCAAGAGTTAGAAATAGGACGACGCTAGAAAGTTTCTTCTAGTGGGCAGGACCACGTGCAGAGAGGAAAGTCTTCGATTAGGTGTTGCAACTTCCTCCGACATGTTAAAACGAAGCGAGTTTACCAAAAGTAGTCAAGCAAATTTGAAAAGTGTACTCTACTTAATTTATTTTCCAAAAGATGAATGAAAAAATAAACTAAGTACTAAGAGTTGGTTTGACATTATTTCGACCATGTTTTAAACCCAAGCTCTTTGTACTGGCAGCAAAAAGAGAGGAACGAGTCGACGCTAGGAAGTTCCTTCTAGTGGGTGGGACCACGTGCAGAGAGGAAAGGCTTCGACTAGGTGATGTTACCATCCTTTCGTCCAGTGTAAAGATAAACTGGGTACTAGTCGTAGAATGTCTTACGACCAGTGTATTGTTGTGAAAAAGCTCACGGCTAGGAACTGGTCGTGGGCGGACCTTCGACCAGGGTATGGTAGAAAGGATTGTCAAAGCACTACTCTAAGTAAGACAATAAAGATAGAAAGAACATGATGCTTTATCGCATTGTTGGTCAATTACACATAGAATTTGCGTAGCTGGTCGATATTCCAAGAATTAGAAAGAAACCGGCCGTCTTCCATTATCAGTAGTACCGAACCTAGTGGCATAACTTCGACCACTGTGTAAGGACCTTCCTACTTGGGGGAAAGTTTGTTCCGATTAGACTGGGATTGAACCTTCCTCAATACCAAGTCATCTACAGCAAGGCTGTGAGGTTGGACCTTACGATCATAGTATTTACGCAGGACTTGCTGGTAGGCTGCTAAATGGATTAAGGCTTGATTTCTCTTCTCTTCGAGCAGGTTAATGTCATCCGCTCGAAGTTGTTCTTGGGCTGAGTCATTGAAACTCTCGACCCTTGTAGACCTGATCTTTAGTTCTGGTGAAAGCATGGCTTCGGCACCGAAAACTAGGAAAAAAGGTGTTTCGCCTGTTGCCCGACTAGCGGTCGTGTGAACTGCCCATAATACTTAGGGTAATTCTTATACCCAAGCCCCCAAGCACTTAACAAGCTGGTCAAAGACTCGAGTTTTAGTTCCCTACATTATTTGGCCATTCACTCGTTCGACTGCCCGTTGCTTTGGGGATGGGCAACGGAAGCGTAACATAGCTTGGTACCCAATTCGTCATAAAATTCCTGAAATTTTGCGCTCGAAAATTGTTTACCATTATCTATGATTATTCGACTTGGGACTCCAAACCGAGTAATCATGCTTCTCATCATGAACCGTTTTGCGGCTTCTGTTGTTATCCCAGTCACAGGTTCGGTTTCGATCCATTTTATGAACGTATCAATAGCCATAAAAAGGAACTCGAAGCCTCCTCGAGCCTTTGAGAACGGTCCTAGGATATCGAGGCCCCAGGCCGCAAAAGGCTAAGATAGAGGAATTGTTTGCAATGCCTGAACTGGTTAGCGTATTTGCCTACTATGAAACTAGCATTGTACACATTTCTTAACCAGCTCTTTGGCATCGTAGAGAGCTATTGGCCAGAAAAAATTCTTGTCGAAAGGCTTTTCCGACCAGCGTTCTGTACGAAGCATGAGTTCCACAGATGCCCCCGTGTATGTCATAAAGGAGATTTAGTCCTTCTCTCTGCGGTATGCATCGCATGAGTACCCCTTGAGTGCCTCGTTTATAGAGGACTCCTTCGACCAAAGTATACATTTTGGCCTTTCGGGATAAACGATCTGCTTCAAGATCGTCGTTGGGTACGGAACCCGTCTGAAGATACTCATAGATAGGATTCATCCAAGTATCCTCGTATTCTAGAGAGGCTGTCTCAATAGGAGATGTCTCTGGTGTCTCCACCAAATACAACTTCTGGAGTTGCTCCAAGAAGACTCTTTTTGGTACTTGTGATCGGGAAGAAGCTATCCAAGCAAGCTGGTCTGCGAGGAAATTATCCTTTCGAGAGATGAATTGTACCTCAAAACCGAAAAAAAATACTTTTCAAGCTTACGAACCTCCGATAGGTACCGAGACATAGTCGGATTAGAGCACTGGTACTCTTTTCCGAATTAATTCACGACTAGTTGAGAGTCTCCTCTCACGAGTAGTCGTCGAATCGCGAGTGCTTTCGCAGCTCGTATGCCAGCTAGCAAACTTTCGTATTCTGCCACATTGTTAGTGGTCTAAAAGTTTAATTGTATGGCATACTTTAAGGTCTCTCCGTTAGGAGATTCCAGACCACTTCTCACCCTTCGAGCCACTTAAAGTAAGTGACCCGTCAAAGTACATCGCCCATCGGTCATGGGTATCAGATCGGGATCCCTAATGTTTCAGATTAGTCCATTCGGCGATAAATTCTGCCAAGATCTGGGATTTAATGGTCGTTTGGGATACGAAATAGAGGTCGAACTCCCCAAGTTCTACTAACCAATTAGCCATGCGTCCCGCTGCTTCCCTATTCTGGAGGATCACTCCCAAGGGAAACTCAAACGGCACAATTATCTAGTGCGCGTGAAAATAATGTTGCAGTTTCCTCGAAGACATGAGGAGGGCATAGAGAAGTTTTTAGACCTGAGGGTAACACTCCTTAGGCCCATGCAAAACTTTACTTACGTAGTATACTGGTCGTTGGACGTTTTCACGTTCTACGACTAGTAGTGCGCTCACTGCCTGTGGCATGGCAGCTAGATAAATTAAGAGCATCTCTTCTGGTTTCGGAGAAACCAAAACAAGAGCACTCGTAAGATATCTTTTGACATTCTCAAAGGTAGCGTTTGCCTCTTTCGACCACTTGAAACTCTCGTGCTTCCTTACAAGTTTGAAGAAAGGTAGTCTTTTTTCTCCCAATCGTGCGATGAAATGACTTAAAGCCGCCATACACCTTGTGAGTTTTTGGACTTCTTTCTTCGTGGTTGGAGGGCACATCCGCACGATGGCATTTATCTTTTCGGGATTTGCTTCGATCTCTCATACAGAGACCAGGAATCCAAGCAATTTTCCCGAAGAGACTCCAAACACACACTTCTCATGATTGAGTTTCAGGCGGTGTTTCCTGAGGTTGTCGAATGTCTCCTGCAAGTCCGAAACATGATCACGCCATTTGATGCTTTTTACAACTAGATCGTCAACATAGGCTTCCAAATTTCGGCCTAGCTGAGGTGAAAAAGTCGATTGCATCAAGCGTTGAAAAGAAGCGCCAGCTTTTTTTTAGACCAAATGGAATTTTGACATAACAAAATATACCAAATGGTGTAATAAACGTGGTCTTTTCTTCATCTTCTAGACACATATTAATCTGATGGTAGCCAGAATATGCATCTAGAAAACTTAATGCTTCGCAACCGGCAGTAGAGTCAACCAACTGATCGATACGAGGTAAATGGAAATCATCTTTTGGACAAGCTTTATTAAGATAAGTGAAGTCTACACACATTCGCCACTTGCTGTTAGACTTCCTAACCATTACAGGGTTGGCCAACCACTCTGGTTGGTCAACTTCTCTTATAAAGCCTACTTTAAGTAGCTTGTCCAATTCTGACCTTATAGCATCTCGTCGATCAGGAGCAAATCTCCGTAATCTTTGTTTTACAAGTACTTTGTCAGGCCGTAGAGCTAGCCTGTGCTCGATCACTTCCCTCAGGACTCCGGGCATATCGGATGCTTGCCACGTGAAGACATCTACGTTTGCCCGGAGGAAAGTGATGAGGGCGTCTTCCTATTTGGGGTCGGAAGTATCCCTGATGCGAACAGTCTTTGAGGGTTCCTCTGGATCTAAGGGAACCTTCTTGACTTGGTCGTTCGGTTTAGGTACAGCTTTAGGCTTCGACTGCTTGGTCGAAGGTTGCCCTTTTTCTTCCCGAGTTGGTATCTGACCAACCATCTCGAGGGATCGACAGTCACAGGTATGCGCCATCTTCTTATCACAATGAATTGCGATTACTCCTTTGGGACCTGGCATCTTAAGACATTGATACCCATAATGAGTTGCCATTAAGAATTTTTCCAAAACTGGTCGTCTGAGTATGGCGTTATATGCCGTATCGAAATCGACCACATCAAAGGAGATCTTCTCTGTCCTGAAATTACTTGGTGAACCAAATGTTAAAGGAAGAGAAACTTGACCAATGGGTTTGGCCAAAGACCCCGGTACAATACCATGAAAAGAGTATCTTACCGGTCTTACCTTGGTCCTGGGTACTTGCATCTCGTCCAAGGTATTCGTGAACAGAATATTCAGCGAACTACCACCATCAACCAACACTCGATTTACTCGACAGTTGTTGATGGTGGGTTCGACCACGATCGGAAAGCGACCTGGTCGAGTCGAAGGGATCGGGCAGTCAACCTTCTCGAAAGAGATGGTGACTTCTGACCACTTCGGTAATTTATTGACAAGAGGAGGGTCAATAGAGTTTACCTCGCGTTCGACCGCCTTAAGCTGTCGCTTTGACTCGTATACCGATGATCCCCCAAAGATGTGCTCGATGGTGTGCTCGGGATCTTGAAACGGCATCTCCTCGTTGTCGTCCGACTGTGTATGACCACTAGCTTGCCCTACCTCTTCAAGGGTAGGAAGTGGCCCTTTGCTATTGTAGTAGTCCTTAAGTTTTCGTTGGAAAACTCGGCAGTTGCGAAGGTCATGTCCTTCCTTTTTATGGAAAGGACACCACCTAGGCTTATCGTTCTTCCGTTCAGGGCGCTTACCTTTGCCTTGGTCAGGGTATTGCTTGGCAGTTCGTGGCTCCTTATCGCTTACGGCCAGGACCTCCTTAGAACTATTGGCTTGAGGCTTTTGGCCTTTTGCCTAGTTCTTATATTTCTTGGCCTTTTTATCCTTCTTCTTGCCACCTTCGCCAACCTCTTGAGGATGCTGGTCATCTCAATCGATGATTTTTGTCCACTTGACTGCTTCATCAGCAGTCGCGTACCGATTAGTCATCTCGAAGAGTTCAGCGATAGTAGCCGGAGGGTTCAAAGCGATGTCCTCTGTGATTCTTCTGCTGCGGACTCCCTGCTTGAAGGCTCTGATAACAGATGAGTCAGAAACCTCAGGAATTGAGTTGCGAACCTGACTGAAACGCCTGATGAATTGGCGTAGTGTTTCGTGGTCGTTTTGTCTCATCCTGTGCAGGTCGTCCTCCTTCCCGGGGCGATGCTAGGTGCCCTAGAAATTGGCAAGTAGAAGGTCGCAGAGGTGTTGCCACGAGTAGATCGACTCGAGTGGTTGGTTTAGCAACCACGATCGAGCAGACCCTTCGAATACAGTCAGAAGGTAATTCGCCATGACGCGCTCTCCTCCTCCTGTTGCTCAGATAGCGGTCGTGTAGATCTGGAGAAACTCGATGGGATTTTGAGATCCATCAAACTTCTCCATGTTCCCTGGTCGAAACCGTGGCGGCCAGTGAACTGCTCGGAGGTCAGGCGAGAATGCTCGGCAACTGGTAATCACATCGTAACGCCTTCTTTGCAAGAAAGAAGGGTTGACATCACCAGGCGATCGTACTCGAAGATACCCGGCAATGGGTGAATCTGACTTATGATAAGTCTCGATCCTACGAGGGTAACACTCCTCGTATTTTGCCTGCTGTTACAGACCCCTGGGTCGGAGTGGTGAATGATCACCTCTCTTGGGAGCCCTTTGATCATCAGGTGTTCGAGGAGCCCTTTTTCGGTTTGGGGAACGATGCAACTTGTGTCGATCTCCATACGGTGAGTTATTCGAACGACTGGAAGCTGATGGAGTCGTACTGCTACGACTTCCAGAGTGATGTCAACGTGGACGTTTGAACTTGTTCATCGTGCTTCGTAACCTTCATGAAATCTCTTCAGCGAACAGGTCATAGCCAGGTGCTCGGGCAAGTTCTCGAAATGGGTTCTCGAGCAGGTCGTTGATATGTTGAAGTTCCTGAGCTTCTTCCGACTGGTATTGAGTGTGCCCAGGCAAATTTCTCTGGGCTGCAACTCGTTTCTGTCGGATTGTTTTAGAATCATCCATACTTGATCCTTGAGCTTGCCTTAGTGAAGTGCGATGATCTCGAGAATTTCTGCACGCTCATCAAAGTATTGACTCTGGTCATCGCCGGAGGTGTCCTTCCATTGTCACAAGCGGTCGTAGGGTGTGATCGTCGGGAAGCATCCTCAGTCCTGCCTTTAGGGGAGTTATTGCTACCTGAGGGAAGGACGAAGACCTCCCGTTGATGATCTCTACTTGCGCTTGAGGCCTCCTCACTTGAGGAGTAGTCAAATGACACCATCTGGCGACTTGGAGCAAACCCCTCCAGGAAGAAGAATTCTGGGTTATAGCCGTCTCCGTCCGCAGGTGAGCCCTGCGTTGGGATGGTCGAACTCGCAGGGAGAGCATGTTTGATCGCATCCTTGGCTGGGCTAGCTGGAGAGAGAGAGCTGTTGGAAATATGCCCTAGAGGCAATCATAGAGATGATTATATTTCATTATGTTCATAATATTGGATAATATGTTATCCTGTTTCTTGAATGAATCATTGGTTATGAAGGTTAACAAGTATGTGACTTGTTGGTGAAACTCTTAGCTTATATGATGTCGTTCTAAATGTATCTCTGGTCGGATGTCAATGGTTGTAACACCAGTGACTCTATCAACCAGCACATGTATTGATTGATGACCATGTTTCACCGGTCATGGATATATGGATATTGAATCAATAATGTGAACACATGTTAGAGAACATGGGGTTGGATTGACCCACCTTGAGATACTATTGAGATTGTTACGATTCTATGTGTCGTTAGTTGGTCTCAAGCAATGATGATGTATAATCCTTAGACCTGATATCAGCATGGTTTTCTACATGTGTAATAGCACTCTTAGGGGGTTACCAATCGCTACTCATAACTAGGTAGTTATAAAGGTAGTTTTCAGGTATGCTATGAAACATGCGGAGGAATGTGACTGGTCGGATATGGGATTTGCCCCTCCTAACATAACATGAGAGATGTCTCTGGGCCCCTCGTTGTGGTCGGATAAAGAAAGTGCATGGCCATGCCACTAGTTGTCGTGCCAGTTCGGGCTGCCTCAGGTGGATTTGAACATTCGGAGGGAGAACCCTTGTCATGCTTTGAGCATGCCTTGGGACAATCCTTGATGTGGTCGGATTGACTCTTGCCCTTTGAGAAAGCTGGTTCCTCATCTAGATGTATCGTTGCGGGGGATAAGGATCCCTCCTCAACTCCATCGATGGGATGGTCTTCTAGAGAATGATCCCCGGAGGCGACATTATCATCGGATGATGCATCACTCGGCTCGTAGTCGAAATCGGCATCCATGTCGATATCTGCGTAATCAGCCAAGTCGAACCAATTCTCCTCGTTCTACTCTCTTGTCATGAGAGCATAAGAGTTTGGAAAAGTCGAAGGAAAGCTAATGACTCAAGATCTCCACGGTCGGCGCCAACTATCGGTGTTTTAGAACCGAACTTACGTAAAGATTGTTTGATTCGGGGGTTCCTCTTGGCTCAAAATCACACAGAGATAGAGACACGGGGATTTTTATACAGGTTCGGGCTTTCTCCTGGGAGAATAACAACCCTACTCCTGTATGTATGTATTGAGTATGTTGGATTACAAGATGGAGCCAAAGACTAGAGTATTGTGCTTCTGAATCTCTCCATTGTCTTGATGATCCCGCCTTTTATACAGTCATCGAAATGTATAGTTGTACCTCCAGTATAAAGGCCTCCTTAATGTATCAAATCGTGGAGCCATTGATGAAGATTATTGTGGGAGTAGTAACGTCCCCACGTTACCAGGCAGTTATCACCATAACAAAGGAGTTAAATCATGCTATTATTCCAGAGGATAACATCGTAGTTTACTGCTCCATATCATTGAATATAGTGCGGAAGATTCCCTGGTCGACTAGGCCCACATGTCTGTAAGCCTTATCAACTAGGGACTGGTCGTAGAAGATTTTACGATCACATGATAGTCGTAGAAAGACTTACGACTATGGGGTGATCGTAGGAGGACTTACGACCATGGAGTGGTCGTAGAAGAACTTATGATCTCCAGCTTCTCCCTTATGAATAAGGGGTATACTCAAGGACCATATAATGTTATTATTATCCATAATGTGAATTACAGATAAATAATTAAATGAGGATTATTATATCCTCGTCAAATAGCTTCACAGCCTACTGTAGAATCGAAGTCTTTGGTGGCCTGTTGCAATTTGCACCAATGCAACATACAGGTAGACAGTGCAATGTAGCTTCAGTGTTTCACATACAAAGAATTTTTCGAGAAATGTGCGTCTGATTCTTTCATATATGTGATGTACAGAGTAAAACGTGGTGGTGTTTGTGCTTGACAGAATCATACTTCCGATGGATATCTGGAAGATGTATGAAATGAATGTATCGTCGGTAACCTTTGAAGAAAAAAATGACAAGAGGCAATATCCTCCTTGACTTTTATTTTAGAGATGTTTGTACACAGGCAATACAAAAGATTTATGCAGCAGCCTTAGAAGTATATTATACGCTAAATTTGCAGATACACTGGTTATCTGTTTCATCTGCCACGTACAATCAATGGCTGTGTGTCGATTCATTATTTGCCAACAGTTGTAATTCATCATGAAGTGTAAATGCAATGTTACCTGGTATTGTGTACAAATACAACGTATAAACATTCATATGGTCTTAGCAAATTTGGGGAAAAATTTCTATAATTTGTGTACAAATATATAGAAGAAAGACAAATACAATTGAAGTATTACAACTAGGGGTAATATGGTCTATTTGCTTTTAATCCTCTCTTGTATGGTTTTTGGAGCTAACCTACTAGCCAAACACTTTCTTGAGATAGCTCCAGATTCTCAAAGAAGTGGATTATCAAAGAATCAGAAGCAGAATCTGAAAAATAAGGATCTGGAGCTCTACCAAACAGGGCCTAAATGAAATTCGGTGGATTGTACTCTTTTTCCTTTGACGAGTTTTTCTGAAGTTTCTCGGCTAAGGTTTTTAATGAGGCAATTTGTGCAGCACAGCTAATTTTTCCCACTGAGTTTTTATGGAGTTTTGACGAGACATGAACACAACAGATGAGTGCCCAAGAGGGAGTGTTAGAAACCCTGAGCTCAGACCTAACAGATCTGGCCTATGGTGAGCTCATCATCCATCCAGTAGCCTATATAAAGGAGGAAGAATCTCAACCATTATACTACAGTTTTACAGAAGAGCAATAAAGAGAAACAAGAAATCCCTTTATATCTCTGTGTTCGATTTACTATTTTATTCTTGTATTTTTGTATTATTCTAATCCGTAGAGTGATCGTTCCTATTAAACCCATCGGTTCCTCGACAGAACGGAGCTCCGGAGTCCAGCTGGCCCGAACGGTCACAGACCGTTTTCCCCGCAAACTGAACTTAGCCCACGGGACCAATTTTGAACCCCAATGGCAACCGTACAAACGTCTGAAAAAATGCAGCGTACAAAAAGCTTATCTACCCACAGTCCCACGCACATCAATCGATTGGATCCCCGTTCTCCGATCGTTTTCCGCGAGCCCGAGCGGAAAGCAGTAGCACCAAACGAGCCGAAACGAAAGGGTCAAGAAATCAGCGAGCGAAAAAATAAACCCATTTCTTTTCCTCGCCCTTTCCGCTTTTACCACACCACCACCACTCCGAATATGCTGTCCCCAGCCACGCCGGCTGCGCCCTGATCCCACCCCACCCCGAATGCCTCCCGGCCCCCGCCGCCGCCGCTTCGCCGCCGGCGGATCCGCACAAGCGCCCCCCGCTCTCGATCTGCCGCGCCCCGGCCCCCGCTGACCGCCGGGCCCGCGCCCCTTCCTCCCGCCTCCCTCCCTCTCTCATCTGCCCCGCCCCTCCTCTCGTCCTCTCGCTCCGGGCGGGGGTGGGCGGCGGCTAGGGTTTCCGCGATTCGCGGGCGGCTCCGTGGATTCGTGCCCACTTGCCGGTGCGGTGCCCTGCGCTGCGGGCCGTCTGTGGTTTCGTTTCGCCCTAGGGGTTGGTTCTTGTTCTTGCTGCGGTCGCGCGATCCGGAGGAACTCCCGGGCTCGATTCGTGGGGGTTTTCGAGGGGGACGCGCTGCGCCCCGCCGATCTGTGGCTGGCAAGGCCGCGGCATTGGCCGGCCTCGCAAGTCCCGGAGGGGCTGAAGCTTCGATTCGGTTGATTCGGCTGGCTTTGGGCTCCAACAAGGCGCCGCCTTTAGCTCGTCTGTGGCCTTGGTAAGCGTTTTGGTGGGTTCTGCTTCCGGGTTAGCTGATATTGGAGGGAACCATGGCGGAGAACATCGATCTGGTGCTGGAGTTCCTGCGGAAGAACCGGTTCGCCAAGGCCGAGGCCGCCCTCCGCGGGGAGCTCAATGGCCGGGTTGATTTGAACGGGCCAATGACGCAGAGGCGTGTAGCCGAGCCCAAGGAGGATGACGAGCAGGAAGACTCTGAGGTGGGTTCCAATGCAGGGCCGAGAGGTGCTGCATCGGTGAGGAGCGCGGACTCGTCGAGGGAGTTTATTGTGAAGGAGATTGTTGTTGGAGGCCTGCCAAACGGGTCGGATGGGAGGAAGGGGTCGGGGATCAACCTTCCTCTGGAGAATAATACGGGAGATCTGTATCCTTGGAATTTTAGTATTGCCAACAGCACTGTGGAGCATTTGGCGGAGGTGCTGATGTTGGAGGAGGTGCCAAGACATCGACATGGTGCATTGTTAGCCGAGAAGAGGGATCGTGGTGTTGGAACCGAGCAGCCTGGTCCAGTTGGAAGAGGGAAGGAAAAAGTTGATGTTGTAGGGAGAAGTGAAATCAATGAAACAGATCATTCCAGGGATAAAAGTCTGGTACTAGAAAAAGAGGAGCTCTTGAACGGCTGTGCAGTTAAGACAGTGCTTCCATTCCCTGCAGAAAACCCATCATCTAGTTACCATAGTACACACCATGATGGAAATGAGAGGAAAGACACTAAGAAGAGCATTGATGCAGATGGTGTTGGAAAAGCAGCAAAGGGGCAACTTGATGAGGGGAACAGGCAGTATTACTCGGGAAAGTCCCAGGACAATGCAGATCAGGTTGCTGACCGTTGCTTCGACCTGCAGCTTATGGGAGATAACCACCGTGAGGAGTTTCCGAAGTTGCCTCCTGTGAGGCTCAAGTCTGAGGACAAGCTAGTTAATATGTACTGGGAGGAAAAGATCAAGCATCATGGATCTGGAGCCAAGCTTTCTAGTGCAGACCATGCCTTTATGATCGGGTCTCATCTTGATGTTCCTGTTGGGCAAGAAATATCATCATCAGGTATGTTGCTAACGAGTTTAATAGTGACATGGCGACATGCTAATCTTTTACTTAGAACACACATTGAAAGCTATATATTCTCGCTTACCCTCAAGCAGCACAGCACATTGCTCTACAGAAGTAGCCTGTTCGGTTTTTACATGCTCATCTTACATCAATTTTTCTATGAAACCCACCACTGTGTTGCTCATACCTGCCCCATGGCCCATGGAGTTGACAAATATTAATCGATGAATCAAACTACAGATGCATGACTGAAGCAAGAAAGTGAGTAGTGCTAGTGAGTACACCAGCTGTAGAGTGCCCAATAGGATTTATTACTTCTGTTCTGTGAAAAAAGAAGATGAATATGGCGATTTATAGGAGCTAGTTCAAGACATATATTTATTTGTCAATGTGTGAACATCACAGTTACCGGATTCGCTATAAAACCCCGCAAATCGCGAACCGGATTTGTCGAACCCAAACCGGTTTAGGGTACAGGATTCTGTTCGCAGTGGAAATTGGAAGAAAAAGTGGCGAACTACGAACCCGAATCTCGTACCGCGACTCAAACGAACTGCGTTTCTGGTAACTATGGTGAACATTACAAAAAAAAAATGTAGAAATTGTGTTTTCTGATGTGTGAACATCACAAAAAGCTGTAGAAATTGTGTTTTCTTATGTGTGAACATCACAAAAAGCTGTAGAAATTGTGTTTTCTAATTGTGAACACTACAAATTGTCTTTCCAACTGTAGAGTGTCCAATAGGAAGTATTACTCTCTAATTTATTTTCTAAAAGGAATATTTGGCGATGGCATCCCATGTTTCCCTGAACAATTTCCTGCTAATCTTCTGTAGAAAATTTTCTTTCACATCTCATAGGTGATAATTTCATCTTTTGATAATACTGATATGCAAAATTTTAATAGTGAAACCATATCAAGTGTTTTTCCATGCTTCGGAGACTCTAATGTGTGGTGCCACTTTATCTTAGCTTGGCTAAATTTTTGGCACTTAACTTTTGACCTATATGTAAAAAAATTCAGGTGGAAGACGCACAATTGGCAGTAGTTGGCTGTCTGTCAGTCAAGGTATTGCAGAGGATACTTCTGAATTCGTATCTGGTTTTGCAACAATTGGTGATGATTCGCTTGGATATCCAAATGAGTATTGGGATTCTGATGAGTATGACGACGACGACGATGTTGGCTACACCCGACAACCAATTGAGGATGAAACCTGGTTTCTAGCACATGAGATTGACTATCCTAGTGATAATGAGAAGGCAACTGGGCACGCAAGTGGGCCTGATCGACATGATCGTCCTACAAAGGATGACGATGATGACCAGTCATTTGTTGAGGAGGATTCCTACCTATCTGGTGAGCAATATTTTCACGGGAAGAACATTGCACAGATAGGTACTTCGGAGGGGGCAATGGGACATGGGATTCCCGATAATGATATGATAGGTCAGTATGATGGTCAACTTTTGGATCCAGAAGAACTAAATTTGATGCACTCTGAACCAGTCTGGCAGGGTTTTGTTTCACAAAATAGTGAATTAGGCATGCTAGGAAATGGAAAATTCCTTAATGATTCTGAACGACCTCATCCTGATGACCCTTTTGTGGAGGATGATCAGCATGGTTCGGTTAGGTCAATTGGTGTTGGTATAAGCAGTGATGCTGCTGACATTGGCAGTGAGGTGCGTGAAAGCCTAATTGGAGGAAGCAGTGAAGGAGACATAGAATACTTCAACGAAAGTAATCTGAGTGTTGGTGGAAAAAGACATCCTCAGCAGGAAAACGAAAAGAAAAGAGGAAACGTGAAAGGAGCAAAACAGGACCAAATGAATTGTGTTGTTGAAATCCAGAAGGGCACTGATGGTGCATTTTCTTTCCCACCACCGTTGCATACGGGAAAAAATGTTGAATCTGATGTTAAATCTTTGTGGTCAAAGAAGGATGATATGTATTCTATTAACAATCCTGAGGACTGTCAAAATGGCACGGTATCAGGTGATATGCTTGCCTCATGGAGGAAAAAGAATAGCGAGTCTTCTCTAAGGAGCTCTCGAGATGAAATGACTTCTGATGTTGTTAGATCAAGAAATTCAAGTGCATCATCTGCTTTAAATAGTGCTTACGATGAAGCAGAGGACACAATGAATGCTCGGCATCAAAAACTAGATGATGTACAAGAAGAGGACACTGGAACCACCTTAGATGATGAGGAAGCAGCAGCATTGCAAGAACAAGTAAGGCAGATAAAGGCCCAAGAGGAAGAATTTGAAACTTTTAATCTGAAGATCGTGCATAGAAAAAACAGGTACTCTTTACTTCTCCTTAATTGCTCTTTTTATTTCTAAATTCGGGCTAAAGCATAAAAGACGATAACTATGCCCAGCCCAATTTTCTATTCATGCTTCTTGGTGTTTCTGTTACAGTGGAACAACAACAATTTATTTATCTGAAAAGATGTTTATTTATTCTGACATTCTCTCCTGTTAACAATATAACAGAACTGGCTTTGAAGAAGACAAAAATTTCCATGTTGTTCTCAATTCTGTTATTGCTGGACGTTACCATGTCACGGAGTATCTGGGGTCAGCAGCGTTCAGCAAAGCTATCCAGGCACATGATTTACACACGGGAATGGATGTGTGCGTTAAAATCATAAAGAACAACAAAGATTTTTTCGACCAGAGCCTTGATGAGATCAAGCTTCTGAAGTATGTTAACAAGCATGATCCTGCCGACAAGTACCACCTTTTGCGTCTCTATGATTACTTCTACTATCGGGTAAATCTGATATTTTATTTTCTGAAAATCCTTTTTTACCGTTATTTAGTTTCCATGGAGCATTGAATTTATCACAACTTTTCTACTTAAATGTTGACATATATAATCTCATTGAGTGTACTGAAGCTGACATCCACATTGCATTATGGTATATTTAAGATTTTGATGTTTCCATACATGAGGATTTCTTATAAACATATTTTGACTTTTAGTGTATATGTTGATCTAGTTTTAATGTTACCTTTGTTTATAGATTATTTTCATTTGTTGGACAATTTACTTGTCCTATTTCTTACTATAAATCTTTCTTATCGAGTTATCTTGACATTAATTCCAGGCCTTGTTATGTAGACTGACAATTCACGTTGTCATAATTTCTAGACATTAAGGCAGGATTGGAGATTCTTCTACAAATTGATCCATTAGAATGGCTGCATTTCTTGGTGTTTCCAAGCATTGCTGTTTGACAAATCTAAGTTATTACATCTTGTAACAAAAGTCTGTCATGTTGGTGTAGCACTTATTTCAAGCATTATTTATTTGCTGATAGTGTGTGACGTTCAGCAAGTTTTGCTTATTTGGCATTAAAAAATGCTTCGATATTCTTTTTCAAGTTGATCCATTAGAATGATTGGGATATGATAGTCAGATTTAGGTCATGACATTCTATAACAAAGTCAGTTGTGTTTTCTGTAGCACTTATATCAAGTATTTGTTTGCAGGAACATTTGTTGATAGTCTGTGAACTTCTAAAGGCAAATTTGTATGAGTTTCAAAAATTCAACAGAGAATCAGGAGGCGAGGTTTACTTCACGATGCCAAGACTGCAGGTATTACAAAGCTATAAGATCCACTAACGGTGATTTAATGTTTTCACTTTCAGTAATTGGACATGATATTTCAATTTAAATGCCGGTAATTGATATTTTCCTTTGTCACTCCCCTTGTGCAGTCAATAGCCATTCAGTGTCTGGAGGCACTGCAGTTTCTGCATGGACTTGGTCTTATTCATTGTGATCTCAAGCCAGAGAACATATTGGTAAAGAGCTACAGCAGATGTGAAGTAAAGGTCATTGACCTTGGCAGTAGCTGTTTTGAGACAGATCATCTATGTTCATACGTGCAATCACGATCTTACCGTGCACCTGAGGTTATATTGGGCCTGCCTTATGACAAAAAAATAGATATATGGTCACTTGGATGTATACTAGCGGAACTTTGCACTGGAAATGTAAGTGGTTACTGCGTACTGATTATTACAGTTCTTAACAGTTACAACTGTGCTCATTGTGGTCATTTCAGTTATGCATCTTTGTTTCATAATCTTCTGGCAATAAGGAAGCCCGTAATGCAAAAGCGGAGTTTTGCTGTGTTTCTCTCTTTGTTATATGCTCTTTATCATTGTAAGATACATTTAATATTCATTGGCCCATGCTGATAACAACAGGAATGGGCCCGTCTCAAAAAAGAGAGAGAGAGAAGGGAGTGGGCTCGTCTAGAGACAAAGGGGATTAGAGAACTATGTGACTTATTAATAACCATATTTTTTTTATTTTCTTGTTTGTTGAAGATTTTTGTATTCATCTATTCCTTGTTATACACTTCAGAATATGTTAGCTAATCTTTGTATGCTCCGTGCTCTTCAGGTCCTTTTCCAAAATGATTCTCCTGCGACTTTAGTTGCACGTGTGATGGGCATCATTGGCTCCATAGAACAAGCTATGCTTGCACAGGGACGTGATACTTACAAATACTTCACAAAGAACCACATGTTGTATGAAAGAAATCAGGTTTGGGCTCTTCAATGTCTTTTTTATTTTCCCTATCATAGACCTGACTTTTAGCAAATGCCCCCTTAAAATATTATCCGTTGTGTAATAAGCCTGCAATTCATTGTGTTTCAGGAAAGTAACAGGCTGGAATACTTGATTCCAAAAAAGACATCTTTGCGGCACCGCCTGCCCATGGCTGATCAAGGTTTCATTGAGTTTGTTGCATACCTTCTTGAGGTAAATCCAAAGAAGCGTCCAAGCGCCTCAGAAGCATTGAAACACCCGTGGCTTTCTTTTCCTTATGAGCCAATATCTTCATGACACGGTTGCTATTGGATCGTGATGTTTGCACTATATTGAGTGCCTTAACATTTCTCTTGGCCCGGCTAAGCACCATAAAGTTTTGATGGATCAAGATGAAATATGTTCTACCATGACCGCCCCAGCAGCATTGATCAAAGTCCAAACGCAATCTTGATTCAAACCAATCACGGTGTGGTGCTACTAGGAATGGTCTTGGCGCCTTGTACCACAAATGCCTGCCCTGTGTTGTGCTGTAATATAACTTCGGTTTTGTCTATTTCAGGCCCCAATGTAACAGGCCATTTGGTTAGATACTTTTGAAACGCAATTTCTAGGAATAGGGCTGTCATGTTGTACATGGTGTGATTATTGTTGAACCTTGTGCCATGTTGTGCACTTCCATTTATGGTTCAAACCCAAGGTTCTGTACATCTTGCACTGTCAGGTGCTTAGGAAATTGTCCTCAAGCTTTGTTGCAGAGAAGCGTACCTGGTGTACACGTGCTGCCATTTCGTGAGTCATTTATATGGGCTGAACTGGATAGCCCACGATTCTGTGGCTGTTTGTGCGTTTCAATTTTCTCCTCACTTTTTCCGTGGTGGACGGCACGAATCATATCGGCTGGAACTTTTTTCATTAATTAACCTTTTTTAATTTTTATGTTAAAGTTAACCCCTGTGAACTTTATTTTCAATTCTGATCTTTTTGGTCATACCACCACTTGTAACATGACAAAATAATATTGTCATGCCATAGAATAAATCACTAAAATAGCACTTTTTGTTACGCCACCACCCGTGACGTGACCAAACCACGCCACGGGTGGTGGCGTGACAAGAGTTCTCCCGGATATAGGCTGTCGTGACAGTGTTATTTTATCACGCCACAAGTGGTGACGTGACCAAAGGGGTCAAAATTAGAAATAAAGTTTGCCGGGTTAACTTTAAAATAAAATTAATAAAAGGTTAATTAATAAAAAAAATTCTATCGCTGTTGCTTCTGATCCATGCCGTATAAATTCCATACTACTCCCATGCTATTCTTTTTTGGACATGACTAGGGATCATATGTACGATGGATTGAAACAAATCGGACGCACGTCGCAACAAATCGGTAAACTCAGATTTCGTTGATGGCTCAGTCTTGAATGCTCTGCTATTTGGTGTTTGGTATTTGGCAGCGGCTCCGAGAGGAAGTGCGCTACGATGGCCGAGATCTTCTGCCGGTTCTGCGCGTACCAAGATCTCTCCACGGCACAAAGTAATTAACATGCATGCATATATGACATGATCCGTGAATACTGTATATTGAGCAACTAGGGCTCGTACGTCCGATTTGTTGTTTCTCGTCGGACACCGGGTTGCACCTGCCTCCTTATCAATATCATTGTACATGCATAGCATGAGTAATGCACATTTCGCCTTTCTGTTCCGTCACTCTCTCCCATCCGATGCGCCGGAGGCCTGCAACAACCCAACGCAAAGTAGACTTGCACTAACACCCAGATTTTTCAGTGTGGGGCCCACCTGTCTTTTTTTTGTTTCTTGCTCACCCGAAATATATCGAAGACCTTGAAGTACTACTAAAACAAGACCTACTCCAGTAGATACATCCACTGGCTCAAGTTATCAATGTAAAGAACGTGAATGAGCAACTTGTGAGTTTACATTTTATTTTGGGTGATACTAGCACCGCACCACACTAGCTTCCAAGTACAATGACCATACGCAAATCTGTTCCAAAAACAAAGCATCTTAAAAAAACGTTGAAAAAATTACAACATCGTTGTGAACAGTATGCAACATTTTTTCCCTATAGATGCAACATTTTTTTCAATGGGCCGCAACATTTTTTTTATATAGATGCAACATCGCAAAGAAGTACACCGCTGCATGCAACATCTCCCGGACACGGCTACAACATCCACGGACAATGGTTGCAACATCTTAGGACAATGGTTGCAACATCCCCGGACAACGGTTGCAACATCCTAGGACAATGGATGCAACATCCCCGGACAACGGTTGCAACATCGTAGGACAACACTTGCAATATCCCCGGACAACGGTTGCAACATCCTAGGACAATGGTTGTAACATCTCCGGATATCGGTTGCAACATCCTAAGACAATGGTTACAACATCCCCGGACAACGGTTGCAACATCCTAGTACAATGGTTGCAACATCACAAATCAAAAAACAAAAAAGTATGTTTGAGTACATGTCTTGTATGGCAAGATTATTAGAGTTAGAATAAGAATCAGTTAGGATTTATATCCAATATGGTTCCCTTTCATATGTAGTCACCTTGTACTATATATGCCCTGAGGCTCAATCAGTACATGCAACGATTATTTTGGCAATTATATCTTTCTTAGCGATCACCAGCTACATTTAAATCTAATGTCCGCCACCGATTCTAACCATCATGCAATTCTAGACACCAGCTCATGCGTGTATATGTATGTATACATGAGCTAAAGGAAACACCAAAGAAGGGAGCAAAGGAAAGCTAAAGCAACACCTTCACACCCCTATCAGGCCTACAGGCTACAGATTTGCGTGGGCCACGCTTCGATCCGGATAAGCAGGGCACACTGCACAGCACCAGATGGATACCACGGACGCGTAATTTGGTACCGTGCTGAAGATCGCGATACGATTTATGACCGTACGATACGAACGTCCTAACTTCATTCTGACATAACCAGAAAGACCAACATAAGGCACCAGCTCCCACTAGGAGTTGTAACTTTAAATCTTTTGGGATACTAGCTAACCAATTCCCAAACATGTTTGCTATACTCACAGGATGGGATAAATTAAAAGCACATTGAACAGTCCACCACGCAAGACGTGCAGATGGACATTCAATAAAAATATGCTGAATTGTTTCCTCGTTAATACAAAAACAATACATTTTGCTTCCCCTCCAATTTCTTTTGAGGAAATTATCTTCAGTTAAAATTACCCCTTTTTGAGATACCATAGGAATATTTTCACTTTTAATGAAAATTTAATTATCCAAAAAAGTTTATAACTGGGACTTGAGGATTGCCAATTAGTGCCGTATAAAAAGACTGTACTGAAAAAAGTCCCGACTTATTCGAGTTCCATCTAAAAACATCTTTTTGAGAGATCAAATGTAAATTGGAAATTCTCAAAATTAAATCATTCCATGCATGTAACTTAGTCCCAATAATAGGTCTACGAAAAGAAACATTTAAAGGAGTCGTTCTCATAATATTCCCCACGGTATCATCCTTTCTTCTTACCACATTATAAAGGCTTGTATATTGACTTTTCAAAGGAGAGTCCCCTAACCAAATATCCTCCCAAAACCTAATTTGCATTCCATTTTTAATCTGAAATGAACCAAAACGAAAAAACTGATCTTTTCATCTAATCTTCGTGTACATTAAAACCATGCACGATCGGGGCGTCAAAGCATATGTGATCTTTTCCTTGTATTATGCTATGTACTCACATGTATTGGACTACATTCTTTGGTTTCTGTTCTACTAAGCTAATGAAACTTGATACAATGAAGAACCATTACTACGAGTGTGGTTCGATCTTGTAAACATGATTCCAGATTTAAAATCAAAATTATTAATTCTAGATTAGAATCTAGATATCTCAAGGGTTGTTTTATATAATTTGTTGAAATAAAAAAACAAATTTTCATTTGAAGCAATCAAGTTATTAAATTCCCCTTGCATTTTTTAAAGTTTGATCTAAATTTAATCATTCTCACTATCCCTCCAATGCAATACTGCATTAAAAACTACATCATCCAAACACTTTGGTTTTTCTCAAAAATGCAAAAAAAAAAAAAGTGTGCTATTCATAAACTGTAGTATTTTATAGATGGAACATTGAAAATGTGATTTACAGATATTGTAGTTTGTAAATGTTATAACATCCAAACATGCCCTAAGGTTTATTACTACCTTTGATTTGGTACAAATGTAAGTCCTTTAGAATCTATGTGGTCAAACATTTCCAGATTTGCCCATCAATGTATAAAAAAATATCGTAGATTGACAACATAAAATTGGTAATATTAGATCCATCATGAAATATAGTTTCATAATGTATAATTATTTTTTTATGTGAAACAACATATTTTCGTAGATATGGTCAAAGTGTCACCTTAGAGACCATGTCAATGTTGAAAGCGACTTATATTTGGAGTCAGAGGGAGTAGATATTAAGATCTGCTTTACAAGCAACAAGCAAAAACGCAACATCAAGCTTTTATGAACTGATAACTGCCTAGCTGGTATACAGTGATACATAGCAAATTGAGTCATTTATACTATTAGAATAGGACTCCTTGTGTATTTCCTTATTTGTATATGGCAACCCCCTTGTACTCCCTATATATATGGCCTATGGGCCCTCTTGAATATACACACAATATTCATAACATGGTATCAGAGCTAGGGCACTAACCTAGCTCTCTCCGCTGCCAAATCCATCGCCGGGCGCCGCCAAGACCATCGCCATGAAGATCTCGGGCCGCCGCCGCCGCCTCAAGTCGCCTGGCCGGCCGCCGCCGAGCTCCCATCGACCGTCGCCTTCCCAGAGCCCGAGCTGTTCGCGCTCTTGTCGTGCCCACGGTCTGCACGAGGACCTCTACCTCATCCGCGCCCGCGTCGGGGAGCTCGAGGCCTTCCTCAACGCGCCCGTCCTGGAGCCCGTCGGTAGGGTCGTCGCCAACGCTACGCCGATCGCGCCGCCACCGCCGGTAGCGTCACCACTTGAGCCGCCAAGGGGAACCCTAGTCCCCTTCCTGTTCTCTGCTGGGCCATCGAAGGCCCCTCTTTTTTTAAGTGTGAGTCAGCCTGCCAGCCGGCCATACACCAAAAAAAACAGAAACAATACATCGATCTAACCGCCGCGCCGCCCAGAGCCGCCTATTAGACTTTGTTGCCTTGGTCGCCGCGCCGTCCAGCGCCGCCTACCGATGGCTTCCGTTCCATCCGCTGCAATCTCATTCTCGGGAATAAAGCTTAATGGGACGAACTACAGATTATCGTCTTCACTCATGGAGATCACGCTAGATGGTCTCCGCCTCTGGGGACATGTTACTGGTACCCGACCTTGTCCGCCGTCGCTGGTTCAGCCTCCTCCCAAACAGCCTACTTCTGCATCTCCTGCAAAAGATGAGGCCGCCAAGAAGGAGGTAGAGGCCGCCGCTGCTGCTGATGCTGTTGATAAGGCCTTTCAGTATGCCATAGACGTTTTTGAGCGCTGGTGTACTGATGAGCCCCGTGTTCGAGTCATCCTGGTGGTCAGCGTCGACGACTCTATCTAGCCAAACATTGTTGGTCTGCATGCCACTCATCAGATCCGAGAATACTTGCGTGAACGATACCAGTAGAGCAACGATGCTCAATTCTTCTCGCTTCAGCGTGAGTTGGAGACGCTTCGACAGGAAGACTCCTCCGTCGACGACTTCTTTCGAGCCCTGACCAGTTATTCATAACATATACACGATACCGACGCACAGCTGATTTGTTCAAGAATTGCAACACATTTGTCCAAGAATTATATACTCCATTCAACCACAACAAAAGTTCTGCAACAACTGAATTTCAGGATACATGATTGCAGCTTCATCAAATCAAAATAACCAGCATAGTAACGCAGGAACCTGCCAAAGGAAACAGGGAAGGAAAACTTGAATAGTACTAATGGAATGTGCCTCTACAGGGAAGAAAATTCAGAACACCATCTATAAATCAGAGAAGAAGTGTAACTGTGCCATCTGCCATGACAAGAAGTTCAGAAGTACCGAATTGTTTTTCTCACGAAGTCAGTCTTAGCAATGGTGCTTGGTAAAGAGTACATTTTTATCTGTGTTTCAGAAGGGTTGGGGAAGAAGTTTTGCCTCCTGATAGGACATCATCAATGAAACGCAAGTCTAGCAATATTTGCAGAACTCCTTTTTCTTAAATCCAAGAATTACCAAACCCGATAAATTATCGTTGTAGTCTAACAATGCGTCGAGCTGAAAGTATGAGAAATCACAGTATTACAAGGAAATATAAAGGCAACACAAAAAATAGGAAACAAATAATACCTCATTTGCGAGACAGGTTTGGGCACTCATTGTCCTAGTATTCTTTGCTATCCTCTTTGCCCCTACTGATCTTGTTGTCCTGGTTCGTGATTCAGATCTTGGCATTGTCTCTACAAAAGGACGCTCTGCCTCTGTAGGCAAGGGAGGTGGTGGAGTTGAGGCAGTTGAATCAAGTTCAGTATCCATTGTTGGAGGGCCCAACATTGCTAACTCATTTGCATGACAGTTCTTGCCCCAAGGACAAAGCAGGAGGCAAATGGAGACTGTCCACTTAATGAGACAATGCAGTAGTGAGAGAGCAGTGTGTGTAACATCTCAAAAGCATTGCTAGCTAGAACGACATTTCTGTACTGAAAAGAAGAGAATTCTGTTCTAGCTGTATGCATGGTTATAAACCTATAATTATATTTGTTCAGAAAACTTTAGCCTAAAGAGATTCATTTGATATTTACAAGAGATAATTTTCAAGCTCACATCAAAATTTACTATGATTATCTGATGCTTGCTGTTAACTGACACAGGCTGTTATACCTTATGGTTTCGTAACAAAACCTGTTCTGCTGTTATTCTAAAGTTTAGGCCATTTTAGTTTGAATGATTTGGCAGGGTTCAATTTTAACCTACAGCACCATGCATGCAGGAACTTGTAATCAGTAAAGTGAGAAACTACCATTCAGCACTACAACATATATTTTTCTAACGAACAAATTCACTGCAGTAAGACTTGCGATGTCATCAAGAATCAGACTACTAAAACAACCATCTCATATGAAATCATTTCCTGCACTTGAAATAATTTCCTACACTAACATCAACCTAGAACTATTTCCCAATACGCAGGGCAAAAGACACCAATCGATAGATCCAGCACACCATCACAATATTAAGAGCATACGAAGGAGGCTATAAGAATCGTACCTAACTATCTGCTAATCAAAGAACAACTGGATCAAGAAAGCACAAATCTTGCTATGGCACTGATTTTGCAGCAAACAATCAATGAGGAGAGTGGAGGAGGCGAAGCTGTTGCGCTCACCCTTGAAAGAATGGCGGGGCGCGGTGAGGATGGTGAGCAACAGGTAGACTGTCAGGTCTCTGTAAGATTGAACTCGGTTCCTGGATGAATCAACATTTGAGTCGGCCGAGAGGCATCGATACCGTCTCTTTGTATCCACCTTTAGTCGGTATTCAGGGTTCTATCATTTCTGTATTTGCGCTCTTAATATGTATGATTTTACATTTCTGACTTGGTGCCGCGTGTTGGGAGTTGGATATGTGGCTTTCTGTGGACTGGGTGAGCGACATGTGACCTGCCATAGTGATTTCACTGTGTACATATGTTATTTTTGTTATTTTATCGGTGGAAAGCTAAATTCATTTTGGCCGCAAAATCTTGGATGTTGTATTCGCACTAGCAATCCCATGGGTGCTGGCTAGTCTAGGAGTCTACACGTCTCCTGTCTAGCATGCTCTCGGCCTCTCGCTCGGTGTCCGTCCGTCATAGATCCATTCATGATAGAACGAGTCACGCACACCACAAAAATGGTCTTGGTTTGCGGGAGCACACAATGCATCACCAATCTTTATATACGAAAGGAAGCAGACTTGAGGAGCAAAGAAACGAGCCATGTCGACAAGATTTTCTTAGCCGTCAGATCTTCGCTCCGATCGTCCGTGCCCGTCCGATAGGTTTGTTCCCTTCGCTCGGCGCACGCTCGGTCCCCTCGCCATGTCAAGTCGCTTCGTGTCGATCCGGCTTCTCCAAAGACGCAGCCATCAGGCCCTTCCTCTCCTCGCGCCACGCCGGCCATTCTCCTCCGTTCCTTCCTCTCCTCGTCCGATTCTACTACCTCCCGATTCGCTCCCCACACCCACGCCGTCTCGCCGCCACCAAGAGACCGCCTCGAAGCTCTCCTCCCACTGCGACTCGCTTTCTCCGTCGCCGCTCCTCCCCTTCCCCTCCCTCGGCCACCGCCACCGCCCCCGCCCCCATCCCGTCCACCTTACCCCCGCATCCCTGCGTCTGATCTATGCTCCGCGCTTCGGTTTCCCTATTCTTTAGCGTGTGTTCGCGCAATCGTGCGACCCCATCCACTCCCTCCTCGATTTCTCCGTCGCCGCTCCTCCCCTTCCTGCGGGCGGCCGAGCCACAGCTGGGTGGGCCGAGGTGGAAGCACGGGCACGCGAGCGGCCGTGGCGAAGCGAGGCGAAGCGGCGGGCGACCGCAGACCAATGGCCAAAGAGGAGATGGCTTAGATCGACTAGCGGTTTCGCCTTCCTCCTCGGCGTGGTGGAGGCAGCGGCAACGCTTCGCCGTCGACCCACGTCAGAACGCCATCTACTCCAACCAAGATCGCCATCTTCCCCAAAACCCATCGCCTGTGAGCCCTCCCAAGCACCGACTTTTATGCAACTCCTTTTGCTTGTTTTTTATTCGCAGTTTTGGGGAATTTTCGGGTTGTTTGATGCCACATCGTTGAGATCCCATGAATTTCATGAGCTGTTATGGCTGCCTAGGCACATGTTTACTATGAAAAGGGGTTCGAATGCGGTGAATTGGGTGGATTTCTTGTCGAGTAGATAGTGGGGGTGCAAATTAGGCACATCCGCCATGCAATTGAACCGTCAGCAAATGCGAATTAGTTTAGTTAGGTTATTAGTACTGGCGAACTATGGTCCCATAGATTTATTCGATGGAAATGAGCTTTTATTTACTAGAACTGAAAATAGATGGCAGAAACATTGTCATGTTTGGTTGAATAAGAGTTCAATTTGGCGAACTGGTACTGTGACCTTGGCTTACTGTTATTCTAAATGTGCTATATGGGTTATTGTGTGTATATCCTTTTGTTGTAATTTCTGGTCTAAGATGAGTAAAATATGCTATAGGTTCAGATCATGCCGCTAGGAATGGCAATTAGCGACTCATAAATTATATCAGTGCACTACAGTACCGTGTGACCGAACTGTTATGTTTGTATATTTGCCAAATTAACTGGCTTAATTGGCTTGTTACTTGGATAATAATGAGTTGAGAGGAAAATGGAGATAACCAAGTAGCTCTTTGCAGATGCCTTTCCAATTCTTTGGGCTATCCTATCTGTTGTTGCTCATGGTGTCCATGGTAGATGATTACAAGTTAGCATATGCAAGTACAATAGTCTTCCTGTTACTGTCTGTACTGAGGTCATGCAATGTACCTTTGCAGTAATTGATTCATAGAACTAGACTCTCAAGCCTGAACATCATATTGGCTGAATAGTTCATGACAACTATACATTGTTTCTTCAAAGATTGCCATTTAGACCCCCACTTAGAACCATGCATTCAGGAATAACCATCTCTACATCCATTTCGTCAATGCTGATTCTTTTTGTGTTACTTAATGAAACATTTAGATCCAACTTAGAACCATGCATTCACGAATACCCATCTTTACATCCATTTGGTCAATGCTGATTCTTTCTATGTTACTTTATGAGAAAACAAACTTTTTCTAAATCTAGGTAAGAATCCTAAATCCCAGGATATCCATCTTTGCATCCTTTTGGTTAATGACGATTCTTTCTCTGTTCTATGGTATAGCATTCTAAACATACCTAATTGATTTGTCACATAATGATATATTTATTTATCAATTAAACACTTCCTGTTTAGCTATATTATGTTTCTTGCACAAGTAGGCAGATCTGTGCTCCTTTTATTAGGTCTACTTTTTAGTTGTAGCAACTTAAAAACAATAATTTTAAAAGATGTTATTTACAGCTGAGTATTATTGTTATTTAGTGACTAGAAATGCCTATTTGCTATGTGGTCTATCCTTTGCTTTATGTCCCGAATTATAGCTTGCCTTCACATCCAGTTTCCAATTTTCAATCATGTCCTGGATAAAACAGTATTTTCCTTGATATCCATTTCTATAAGAATTCAGTAAGATTTCCATTGAAAGTAGAATTTTTAATCTATTCGCTAGGCCATGTATAGCAGATTACCATCTTGAGTTAGAAACAAATAATGCCTATAACATGGTTTGCATTTGTTGTTTCTTACTGATACATCATTGCCGTCAGAGTTCGGTGAGGTTTTCCTTGGAAATGGCAATTTTGATCTATTCATGTGCAGATATATTCATGTGCAATGCATTAGCAGCTCGAGTTAGAAACAAAGATACCTATAACATGGTTTGTGCTTGCTGTTTCTTATTGATACGTTTCTACCAGAGTTCAGTGAGATTCTCATTGGAAATGGAAATTTTGACCTATTCATGTACAAGTGCATTACCAGCTCGAGTTGGGAAACGAGGACTCTGTGACACGATCAGATTCATTGCTTTTCTCACCTCAATGATGCAGGTAAGGAAATTCCATCTCCAATTTACTTTGTATCAATACCTATTGGTAGAGAATATATAATCTTAATACAATTGCATTACCAAATTTCGAGTTGGAAACAAGGACACCGATGATGATGTCTCAGAAGTGTTTTCTTAGCTCAATGATGCAGGTAAGAAATTACTTATCCAAATCACTTTGTATCGGTACATGTTTGTATAGAATAATGATCTTAATCTATTATGTTCCTGTAAATGGTCGTGATGGTAAGAAATTCGTAATAACCCCAGTTTATGGTGCATAATTCAATCTTTCATTTTTCTCATTGCCCGATCATAATTTTGTTTTACATTTATGCAGCATGTCCATTTTCTTGAGTTCTGCACATAACTTGGTGACTTGGTGTTGTCTTTGTTCAGAGATAGATATGCACGTCATTACAGGATTGGCTTCTTGGGAAAGAACTCTGGTTAGATCTTCTTGCCTCCTTCACAAGCTACATCTAATCACCCTGAGTTCCCGCACTGTTAGTTGCTTCTCTTGGTTTCGATATAGATGAACAAAAAAAATGATGTCAGATGTCTTGATTTGTATTTCCAGTACCTGCTGTAATAGAAGGAGCAAAACTCAGCGGAGGATCGTGCTTCACAAGGTAGCGATTTTCTTCTGTTTCATTTTGAGCGAATTGTTCTTTCTTAAAATTATCTTTGCTATGTTGCAGTCCCGCAGCAATGCGTGAGGGCCCAACTATGCTGAACAAGAATATCCTTATAAGGTCACTAATTTCTAGGAAAAAAGTGCTAGCAAAGTTGTATTAGCAGATGAGTACACCATGGGCCATCTTTTCTGAGTTATACTCTTTGCTTCGTAATATGTAAAATGCTTTTCAACTAGGGATGATATGATCTAGGCAGAGGCAAAATAATACATATAAAATACATGATTGTACTGAATTGAAGGTTGAACCTTCTTACAAGGATGATTGGTGTGTACTTTTGTTGTTCATTGACGCCGGTGGCAACTATCCTGCAGAGGCAAACTATGTTCTTCATTCACGCCCGCGACAACGCGCGGGTGCCCAACTAGTTATTATTTATCACGGAGTAGTCGCGTTCTTCTCTTGCGTCCTGTTCTAAAATCTGAAGGCAGAAGAGCAAATTGACCGATGTGATTTTTTTCTAGTTTTGCTCTTTCACGAGGAACTCTTATAGTTTTATTTGGTGACAGCGATAACAAATGGATGGTTCTTTTTGGGCAACTGGTTGCTATACTAATGGCGTGTTTTAGGGTGGGATAGAATTGAGCGGGATGAGATGATCTTGTAACATACGGTTCCATTGTTTTGGGTGAATGGAATGGTTCAGCATCTAGAGAGAATATTATATAAATTTGTATCTCACCATCTAAGTTGAGATGATTCCATTCAAACAACCAAACACATAAATAACTTTTTTAACCAATCCATATACGTACCATTTGGTACAAACAACCAAACACACCCTAAAATAGCGGGCATGATCACCGGTACCATCTCTCAATATTTTTTCCTATTAGTATTTGGATTGTGAGGAGACTCCTAGGCCACATGGTTAGCACCACGGGTGGTGGGATGGCTAACTCGGGGTCGAATCATCCCTCTACAAGGGCGTCTTTGGTTCGTTGAATCAGGGCATACATGTACGGGATGATCCTGAATATGCACTCATCCCTGTGTTTGGTTGAGTGAACCGAACCAACTTGTTTTAGATGGAGCCATAAATATTTTGAGATTATTCTCCCAATATGTTGTATCGAACGGTTCCAAAAAACGGGCGAACCACGCGGTACAGGGGCAAGCGCGTCCCCTCCAGCACCGCCCCAACTTTGTCCTCCCCGTGCGCACTTCCACTACTCCTCTTCGCCCCTGCTTCGTCCTCCCCGCGGCTCAGGCGTCCACATCGTGCAACACCGCCTCCTCCTCCTCATCGTTGTCGTCGTTTCGACTACTTCGGTGAGCTCCTATTCTTTTGACCCGCGTCACGACGTGTTCCAAACCTCCCTCCATCTTTTTCCCTTAATCAATTTCGGGATTACCCCATCGGAGCATCAGCGTCCCACCTTCTCCCCTGTGTCTGGCCAAAACCGCTGCCTCGGCCGCTCTCCTCACACGGTGACAGTGCGTATTCAGTCAATTCCTTCTTACTGGAGCATCTCTACACGTCCCTCTTCCTTCCCCCACCACCCTCTCTGGCTACCAATCTCCACGGCGAGCGGCCGGTGCGGCCCTGAGCTCCCGTTGCCAAGCCACCTCGGTCCCTCCCCGCCGCCATGGATAGCTCCAGCGGGTTTACCGCGCCTCACTGGTGCTCATGCGCTCGCCATCTTCCCAGTTGAGCCACCAATTCACCGTCACTGCCCCCCCCCCGCCGCCTCAGCGTCGCCTCCCCTACCCCCCCCACGTCCTCTCGAGAACCCATTTTGCTACCACCGCCACCTTCCTGGGCCACCGTTTGCCGGCGCGCCCTCACCACCGAGCCACCTTTGCCTCCCCTATTTTTCTTCTCTCTGTGCTTACTCATTCAACTTCATCTATATAACCAAAACACGATCATGAACCATCCGATACCATGTCATTTATGCAACCAAACAAAATCTTGAATTATCTCATTCCACTAACCAAACACATAAGTTGTATTGGAATTAATATGGGCTAGGCCCAAATATTATATTCTAATTAATTCCTAGTAAATCTCAAAGGCCCATGTGCAAGTGCTAAAAATGTTTAGTCCCACATGGAGGGATTAAGGGGAGTGACACCAGTTTAAAAGGTGGAACGTGGTATCCCCTCTTGTGGAATTGGAAAGAGACAACACACGCCACAGCTCGCTTCGCTCGCCAAGCCGTCTTCGAGCCGTGCCGTGCCGTTGCGTCTTGTCGTGTGCGTGTCTTGTAGCGTCTGCGCAGACGCAGCGTGTTTCAAAGCGCGATTTTCTTTATCTATTCGAAAATCGAAACGCACTGACATTGAGGGTGACTGTTGGTCTCTGGTCTCTTCGTTTTTTGCCATTAAAAAGAACAGAGTGCTGGTCCTTGATGGTGACTGTTGACCTTTAGTCTTCTAGTGACTGTTAGCCTTTGGTCTTCTAGCGACTGTCCTTGATGGTGATTGTTGGCCTTTGGACCATCGCAATCGCCCTGATGGTGACTGATGGTCTTTGGTCTTCTGGTGACCTTTGGGCTCTCTGTCTTTTGGCTATATAAGGAGACTGAGAGAACTGGCTCTGGTCCGAGTTTTTCCACTTCCACAGTTCAGAAATTCCATAGTGCTTGTTGTTGTCTTTGGTGATCTCCATCCCGGCGAGGCGCGTGTATGGCTGCACCGGGAGAGTAGGCCTCCGGAACCCTCATCCTCGAAGGCTTGCACGAGCGAGGACGAATAAGGTTTTTGGGGAGCATTCGCGCGACTGCTCGCTGCTACGTCTACATCAACTGCACGACTACAACTTTCTGCTACGTTCTACACCAACTGCACGACTACTACCACTACGTCATGACGGACGACGTTCTCATCAAGAACACTGCTGCATCTTCTTCTTCCATGGAATCTGGGTATGCCTATATCTCTTTTGTTACTTGGTTTGCTTTACAATCTATTCTTGTCTTGAACACTGAGATAGGAATGCTAGCTTCTGTTCTTCTAGAATCTAGTATAACTATAGTGTTCTTAGTTACATGCTTTGAGAAAATAGGTAGAGTATTCCATGTTTTATCTAGCTTATTTCTGGATTAAAGTAATTCGAAAAATGCTTATGTTCTCAACAATCCAAAAACCTTATTCTAGGCATAGGCATTTTTCACCAACTGGCTTTGCTGCTGCGCTCAAACCCTCTAAATTCGATGGTGCGAATTACAAGAGGTGGCGAACCAAGATGGTGCTCATGAACGTTTTCCATGTGGCAAACGGCAAGCCTGAAGGAACACTTACTCCTGAACAGGAGCAAGCGTTCGAGGCTGCTGATAACCTTTTTAAAGGTGTTGTGGTTAGTGTTCTTGGTGAGAAGTTAGTCGATGCATACATGGTGATTAAAACTAGAAAAGAGATGTGGGATGCACTCGAGGCCAAATTTGGGGTTTCGGATGCAAGCAGTGAATTGTATCTCATGGAGCAATACCATGACTACAGAATGGTTGATAGCCGTTCTATAGTTGAACAGGCTCATGAGATACAATCTATAGCCACGTAACTTGAGTACTTCAAGTGTGTATTAAGGACAAGTTTGTCGCGGGAGGCATTATTGCCAAACTTCCTCCTTCTTGGAGGAATTTTGCTACTTCTCTGAAACACAAGAGACAAGAGTTTTCTGTTGAAAATCTCATTGGGTCTCTTGATGTTGAAGAGAAGGCGGAGCAAAAGATACACACACTAGAGGTAATGAGGGACATTCTAGTGCCAATATGGTACAGAAGAAGAATGGCCAAACTCAAAAGTTCAAAGGCAAGAACAAGAGTGCACAAACAACAAGCTTCAAGAAGAAGAAGAAGAACACAAAGGAGAGCTTTTGCTTTGTCTGTGGTGAACCTGGTCCTTGGGCCAAGGATTGCAGCCAACGCAAGGGTGGGAAGAATCAGCAAGGGCAGAATTCCAAGTCTGCCAATGTTGTTGTTGGTACTACCGAGACGGGAACTTTAGGGTATGGTAATTTACCTACTGTTCTTTCCGTATGTCAATCTACCGATTGGTGGATAGACACTGGTGCTAATATACATGTGTGTGCTGATATTTCATTGTTCTCTTTTTACCAGGTCACTCGGGATTCAGCCGTTCTAATGGGGAACAGGTCACATGCCACTGTTCATGGTGTTGGCACGGTCGATCTGAAGTTTACTTCGGGGAAGATTGTGCAACTGAAGAACGTGCATCATATGCCATCGATCAATAAGAATCTCGTCAGCGGATCTCTTCTTTGTAGAGATGGTTTTAGACTGGTGTTTGAGTCCAATAAATTTGTAATGTCCAAGTGTGGACAATTTGTTGGTAAAGGCTATGTGTGCGGAGGCTTGTTCCGCCTATCTCTTTCAGATTTATGTAATAATATTGTGAACCATGTTTGCAGTAGTAATGAGACTACTATTTGGCATTCACGACTTTGTCACATTAATTTTGGTTGCATGACGCGGTTAGCCAGTTTAGAGTTAATCCCGAAATTCACCCTTGCCAAAGGTTCTAAATGTCAAGTTTGTGTGCAATCAAAGCAGCCTCGTAAACCTCATAAGGCCGCAGAGGTAAGAAACTTGGCACCATTAGAACTCATACATTCAGATCTGTGTGAGATGAATGGTGTGTTGACAAAAGGTGGTAACAGATATTTTATGACTTTGATTGATGACTCCACTAGGTTCTGTTATGTGTATCTTTTGAAAACTAAAGATGAAGCTCTTCACTACTTTAAAATCTATAAGGCGTGGTCGAGAACCAACTTGAAAGGAAAATCAAAAAGGTTAGGTCTGATCGTGGTGGAGAGTACTTTTCAAATGAGTTCAATTTATTCTGTGAGGAACATGGTATAATCCATGAGAGGACGTCTCCCTATTCACCCCAGTCAAACGGGGTTGCTGAAAGAAAGAACCGCACTATAACTGATTTGGTTAACGCCATGTTAGACACAGCGGGTCTTTCCAAAGCATGGTGGGGGGAGGCTATATTGACTTCATGTCATGTCCTAAATAGGATTCCCATAAAGAATAAAGAGATAACCCCATATGAACAATGGGAGAAGAAAAGACTATCACTTTCATACATGCGCTCTTGGGGTTGTTTGGCGAAAGTCAATGTACCAATTCCTAAAAGGCGTAAGCTTGGACCCAAAACCGTTGATTGCGTCTTTCTAGGCTATGCTCACCATAGCGTTGGATATAGATTTCTAGTGGTGAAATCTGGAGTACCTGACGTGCATGTTGGTACAATTATGGAGTCCAGAGATGCTACGTTCTTTGAGGATATTTTTCCGATGAAAGATATGCCTAGTTCATCGAGTCAGGAACCTGATACAATTCCTGAACCTCGCCATTCCAATGGAATATTTTGAACAAACCCTTGAGCAAATTCCTGAGGAGGAAGACAATGAAACTCTAAGGAAGAGTAAAAGACAAAGGATCGCAAAGTCTTTTGGTCCCGATTTCATTGTGTACCTTATGGATGATACTCCAAGTACCATTTCAAGCGTATGCTTCTCCGGATGCGAAATCTTTGGAAGGAAGCAATAGATGAAATGGATTCCATTATCTCTAATGGAATTTGGGAGATCATGAAGTCCTTATGGTTGTAAACTCAGAGGATGTAAGTGGGTGTTCAAAAAAAGCTTAGGCCCGATGGTACTATCGATAAGTACAAGGCACGACTTGTGGCCAAGGGTTATACCCAAAAAGAAGGCGAAGATTTCTTTGATACTTATTCACCTGTGGCTAGATTGACCACTATTCGAGTACTACTATCTCTGGCTGGCTCACACGGTCTTCTCGTTCATCAGATGGACGTTAAGACGGCTTTCCTAAATGGAGAGTTGGACGAGGAAATTTACATGGATCACTAGATGGATTTGTAGTAGATGGTCAAGAAGGAAAGGTGTGCAAGTTGTTGAAATCTTTGTATGGTCTTAAACAAGCACCTAAGCAAAGGGCATGAAAAGTTTGATGAACTTTAACATCTGCAGGCTTTGTTGTGAATGAAGCTGACAAATGTGTGTATTATCGCCATGGTGGGGCGAGGAAGTCATTCTATGTCTGTATGTTGATGACATACTGATTTTTGGGACCAACCTTAATGTGATTAAGGAGGTCAAGGATTTCTTATCTCGAATTTTGAGATGAAAGATCCGGGAGTAGCCGATGTTATCCTGAACATCAAGTCGTTGAGAGGTGATGATGGTGGGATTACATTGTTGCAATCCCATTATGTGGAAAAGGTTTTGAGTCGTTTTGGTTATAGCGACTACAAACCCTCTCCAACACCTTATGATCCTAGCGTGTTGCTTAGGAAGAATCGGAGAATAGCCAGAGACCAATTGAGATATTCTCAAATAACTGGTTCACTCATGTATTTAGCTAGCGGTACCAGGCCTGACATCTCGTTTGCTGTGAGCAAACTAAGCCGGTTTGTTTCCAATCCGGGAGATGATCATTGGCATGCTCTTGAGAGGGTAATGCGCTATCTAAAGGGTACTATGAGCTATGTCATTCACTATACCGGGTACCCTAGGGTACTGGAGGGTTATAGCGATTCAAACTGGATATCTGATGCTGATGTGATTAAGGCCACAAGTGGATATGTCTTCTTACTTGGAGGTGGCGCTGTTTCATGGAAGTCTTGCAAGTAGACCATCTTAACGAGGTCAACAATGGAAGCGTAACTCACAAAGATTAGATATCGCCATCTTTGAAGCCGAATGGCTTCGTGAGCTCTTGATGGATTTGCGGTGGTTGAAAAACCAAGACTTATTACGATGAATTGTGACAATCGAGTTGTGATTGTCAAGGTGAACAGTTCTAAGGATAATATGAAATCATCAAGACATGTGAAGAGAACACTGAAGTCTATCAGGAAAATGAGAAACTCCGGAGTAATAGCTTTGGATTATATCCAAACAGCTAAGAATCTGGCAGATCCCTTCACAAATGGTTTATCACGAAATGTGATAGACAATGCATCAAGGGAGATGGGTTTGAGACCCACGTGAGTTATACCATAGTGGTAACCCATCCTATGTGATCGGAGATCCCGTGAAGTAGGATTGGCGAAACAAGCTATTGGTTAATTGGGAGGAGAGTACCTTTATAGACCCACTCCATTGGAGATACAATTCTCTCCTAAATCTGTATGGCAGGTTGATTTTTATCTTAATGTGTTCTGTGGCTTGTTAAAGCAAAGATGCTGTCCTACAGAGCAATCTTGAAAGAACACACCTATATGAGCTCGATTGCTAGTCACGTCTATGAAATAGGGTAATTTCTAGGAAGCTCATGAATAGTCCAGAGTATGACTTATATGCTCCAATCATGGGATGCTGGCACTTAGTATCGCTTAAGGACTTAAGTGAAACTTATTCACACAAAACTGTCAATTCAAGGCTTAGTCCATTGTGCAATTGTGGATAAGTGTAGCTTCTGTTCCAGGTGGATGTTCAACCTTAACCGGTCTCCATCAAAACACCGGTATATTAAAACAATATCAGGATCAAGGCATTTGACATGTGCCCTTGAGATCTGGTGGGGGATTGTTGGAATTAATATAGGCTAGGCCCAAATATTATATTCTAATTAATTCCTAGTAAATCTCAAAGGCCCATGTGCAAGTGCTAAAAATATTTAGTCCCACATGGAAAGATTAAGGGGAGTGACACCAGTTTAAAAGGTGGAATGTGGTAGCCCCTCTCGTGGAATTGGAAAGAGACAACACGCTACAAGGCGCCTCGCCGAGCCATGCATGTGCGTGTCTTGCACAGACTGTGGCGTGTCAGTCTTGGTAGCGCGATTTTCTTTATCTATTCGAAAATTGAAACGCACTGACATTGAGGGTGACTGTTGGTCTCTGGTCTCTTCGTTTTTTGCCATTAAAAAGAACAGAGTGCTGGTCCTTGATGGTGACTGTTGGCCTTTGGACTACTAGCAACTGTCCTTGATGGTGACTGATGGTCTTTGGTCTTCTGGTGACCTTTGAGCTCTCTGTCTTTTGGCTATATAAGGAGACTGAGAGAACTAGCTCTGGTCCGAGTTTTTCCACTTCCACAGTTCAGAAATTCCACAGTGCTTGTTGCTGTCTTTGGTGATCTCCATCCCGGCGAGGCGCGTGTACGGCCGCACCGGGAGAGCAGGCCTCCAGAACCCTCATCCTCGAAGGCTTGCACAAGCGAGGACGAATAAGGTTTTTGGGGAGCGTTCATACGATCGTCATTGCTACGCCTACATCAATCGCACGACTACAACTTTCTGCTACGTTCTATACCAACTGCACGACTACTACCACTACGTCATGACGGACGACGTTCTCATCAAGAACACTGCTGCATCTTCTTCTTCCATGGAATATGTGTATGCCTATATCTCTTTTGTTACTTGGTTTGCTTTACAATCTGTTCTTGTCTTGAACACTGAGATAGGAATGCTAGCTTCTGTTCTTCTAGAATCTAGTATAACTATAGTGTTCTTAGTTACCTGCTTTGAGAAAATAGCTAGAGTATTTTTCATGTTTTATCTAGCTTATTTCTAGATTAAAGTAATTCGAAAAATGCTTATGTTCTCAACAAGTTGTACCATATCATCTAGGATCATCCTATCCATCCTGTACAATCTCAACCCATTCACCCTGGTTCACCCAACCAAACATATTCTAAGTACATTTGTGAGGGTGAATAAATTTTATCCCTCCACACTACTTAGTATTTGGATTGGTGAGTATGGCTAACAAATAAAAGGAGCCAGTTAAACTCAAGTTTATCGTCACATGAAGCACGAGAAGCAAATAAACTACTGCTCCAAAAAAAAGAGAGAGAGAAGTGAACGAACTTTAATAAAAAGTTGCTTCACTTTTCTTCTTCTGAAATGGGTGCGGTCACTTGCATTGTCACCCTTAAGGTCCAGCAAACAAAATATCATAGATCAAATGCTGAAAATCCACAAATAAATATACTTAACATATAATCAGTAGGACTCAATTGTGGCCATTAGCTACAAGGTAGCCACAAGGTATGGTACCATACTAGTCGGACTAATCACCAGTTGGCAAAAATTAGCCTCACCCTTTGCCGATAAATTTCATTTAGGTTTAATATGATGAATTAAAAAGGAAAATATTTCAATAAAGAGCTCAGCACAACTGTATAATCTTGATCACAAATAAAACCAGCGGGCATACAGGCGTAACCATATATGTATATTCCAATGAATCTATGCTAGGGCCTTCCATAAAGACTCCATAACTCGGCTGTACTGTATGTTAAACTTGGCATCTCAGTCCAAGAGGTGTTTAAAAGTTGTTTACAAGTGAGAGTGTGCTATGGCTTCATGTTTTCCTTTAAGAGCCAATCGTAGGCAAGTAGCACTATGTTACTCTAGTTACGACGATAACTATAATTCAACTTGAACCAGCCATAGGTTGAGCGTGTTGTTTGAGTGGATTTTCTCTATGATTTACCAGAATTTGAACAAATCATATGAAGATTGTGAACCTTAAGACGAGCGCACTAGCCAATTGTTCCAACTTTAAAAAATAACTCAATTAAGATCCTAACTCTTCAACACGAACACATCTTTTTATATATGTTTGTATACTTACCGCAAACTCACAAGCATATAATATGCAAGTATCAATGCTTACCAAGCATGTATGCTTAAGTTTTCACACCTTTTTACCGTCCAAGGTTGCAAGAAAACTATATATATAACCATTTCCTGCCTGAGAGCATTGAGGATAAACCTTAAAAGCTAGTACCGAAACATTGCGATGGACATGCTCAACAATCATCCTCACTGCAGAAAAAGGAGGCTCTGCTTCATCCTATCAGAGGGTGTCAAGGTCTACCACATCGTCTCTCTTTGTTTGCAGATGATGTGGTCATGTTCCTGACCCTGGTGAATGAAGATCTGCTAGCCATCAAGGAAATCCTACAACTCTTTGATGAGGCCTCTAGTATGCGTACCAACATGACTAAGAGCTCATTTTCACCAATCCGATGCAATGACCAACAGATTCAGCTCATCACCGACAGTTTGCACTGCAACGTCACTGCTTTCCCGTGTAAATACCTGGGCTTGCCCCTCTCTTTACGAAAGCCATCACGATTAGATTTTCAGCCTCTTTTAGACAAGATCGCTAACTGCCTCCAAGCTTGGCAGGCTGGACTGCCCTCACAAGGGGGGCGCCCGATTCTGGTTAAGGCAGTGATGTCTGCCATGCCAGTTTATAATTTAATGGCCCTCGACCCCTTCCCCTCGCTCGGTAGTCAAAGAGGTTGATAAAAAGCGTCGAGCATTCCTTTGGAAAGGATCACAAAATGTTTCAGGAGGCAATTGCTTGGTCGTCAATTTGGCTCCCTCTCTAGTTGGGAGGGCTCGGTCTGCACAACTTGGTCATGCTAGGACATGCCATGCGCATCCGATGGCAATGGTTGTAGCGAACATGGGTGTTACGACCTTGGAGGCGTTTGCAAACCCAGACTAGCCGAGTGGAGAAAGACATGTTCTATGCTTCCATTTTGGGCAGATTAGGCAATAGAGAGAACATGTTGTTCTAGGAGGATCGCTGGCTGAACGATTGCTCAATTCAAGGCTTCGCACATTCCATCGTCCAGATGGTCAAACCATCGATTCAGAGCAAAGGAACAGTGGCTCAAGCCCCTGATAATGATACTTGGATTTTGGACTTACAAGGCTAGCCAGACGTCCAAACTGTTGATGAACTCATTCGACTCTGGAATAGGTTGCAAGAAATTCAACTATCTCAGGGAGAGGTCGATTCTATAAGTTGGCGTTGGGAACCATTGGGTTGTGTTGGACCGAAAAGGCGACTAGAGGGGGGAAGGGGTGAATAGAGGAGCACGATCACTTTTTCACCTTGATCGAATTCAATACTAATTTCACTCCAATAGCTATGAAAGCTATGAAGATCAATATACAAGCATAGCAGAAGACTTGTATTGAATCCAAACAATACCCCGAAGCAAAAGACCTAACTCACAAAAACTCAAACCCTAATTGAGCTGGGCGGTCTGACCGGCGTGCATCTGGCGGTCTGACCAGCATTGAAAGTGCGGTCTGACCGCTCCTGACGATGAACAGGGAAAAACAACCCGAGTTCAAGATCACAAAATTATCTAACTTTTGATCTACAAGGCCAAACTTCACGAAACTTGAAACACACCTTCTCAAGGATGTCAGGAACCTATACCAAGCAACAATCGTGAAGATCTTTGCCAAAGTTCTGATCTTTTTCCATTTGAGTGAAGTTTGTTCAAAAATCGAGTCAAAACGAAAACATGATCTAGAAACTTGCTCGTGGGTAAGAGATGATCAAGATGATCCTAGATGGGTTCCCATATGTCACAGCAAGTAAGATCAGGGGCAGAAACCAAGATAAAACTCGCGGATCGAAGAAAGACCCAAAATCACGAAATAGAGAGTAAGAACACAAAAGAACTCATCTTGTGAAATCTTTCCTTGGATTGATTTGATATGATGTTGGTTTACAGTCACTCCATCAAGGAGGACAAAGACTCAACACATGAGCACGAAATCAAATCCAACTCTCTAGAACCCTAAGTTTCCACTTTCCTCCCTAAGCCCTAAATACAAACTATGGTTTCACTTAGCCAAAGGGTTAAGGGGGTGCAGCCAGCACCCTCCTCTATTTATAGTGGAGGCTAAACCTTCTAGAAGAGTATTCCTATTGGGCACCCGTTAAGCCCACACACAAACGGGTTTAACGGGTTTAACTCACGCACGTATTTTAAAGCGTCGTCTTCATCTTCTCTTGACCTAATCCGCTTCTCCTTGCGCCGTCTTGTGCCGCGGGTTGGCAAAAGGTCACCAAGGCAGTATTTAGGTGAAATTACCAAAATACCCCTTCTCGATCTTTTCCAAAGACCGAGTCTAATCTGCGTGAAGCACCTCCATGCTTCGCCACGTGTAGGTTGATCAACGGCTCTCATCATGTCGGCAAGTCTCTCCCATCCGGCTCCCACCGAAACCACCATGGCACTTGCACCGACCCCCGCGCCGCTTGATCCAACCCGTCGCACTGAACTGCCCGTTCGGTCATCCTTGTCCAATTTGCGCCATGCTTGAATCCATTGACCTCACCCGGCATCCTCAATCGTTCTGGACCTCAGCTCTCCAAGCCTAGTCCCGATCATCGTCGCCGTTGACCGTCGCTGACCTCCAAGCAACCTGCACAACAATAGACAAAGAAATCGATTCCGGGAACAAGTTCTTCGCAACTTGACCCATGTTAGTCAAAACATGCATCATGCAACACATATGCACTGAAACCCATGAATATGACCTAACCAAACAATCATCGCCACCGAGTTGGCCGATGAACAAGTCAAAATCGGTCTGACCGCCACCCTTGGCCAGTCTGACCGCCCCCTAGCCGGTTTGACCGCCACCTAATGGCCGGTCTGACCGGCTAGCTGGGACTTAGCCAAATTTCTTTCCTGGAAATCCGAAACATACTGGAATTTCCAAACCAATAGAACTTTTGCCTGGAAGCTCCAAAAATTATGAGACCAAGTGTAGTAGGATCTCCTCTCTTGCCTACACCCTCTATTTTTGGCCCAGCTCCAAAACTCAAAATCACTTCAAGCCCAGTCTGACCGATTTCCAAAAGTCGGTCTGACCGCCACTCATGGCTGGTCAGACCGCCACCTTGGCCGGTCTGACCGCCACTTGCCTGATAGCAGTTTGAACTTCGCCGAAAATGCTTGATTCGACAAACCTTCAACGCCATTGCCAATTGTATCATCATCATAAGATCGTGAGCATATCCCCATAATATCCACAATCTCCCTCTTGATGAACACATTGGTAATTTCCAAAAAATGTAAGTCTTGAGGTTTGAAAAGTAAAATACTCACGTTTTCGCGCAAAGGCACAACTTGGTCCAAATGCAAGAGAAAGCAAAGGAAAAGACCAAGCTGGCTTCAGAATAGCATAGGCAAGTGAGATCTAGCAAAAGAAAGCAAGAAAGCTTCAAATTCCAGAAAGGAGTAAAAAATCTCACTTAAGGTTCATATGAAAGAACAATTATTCAAATTGACCTTTGATCATTGTGAGGTTCCAAGAATTGCAATTCAACTTCAAAAATGGCAATAAGACCATGAGAATACAAATAAGATACTCCCCCTCACTATGATCCTCATTTTTCAGAAAATCTCAAATTCTCCATTTTTCTCCAAATAGCTCCCCTTTTTTTTTACATTTTTGTTACATCTTCTCCCCCTTTGACAATGGAGTCATCAAGGAATCACACCTTCCTCTCGTCTAGAGATGACAAATGCAGAATTGAGGAAAACACATAAAAAAGAGCATGCATGCAATGCAATGGAGTGACTTTTTTGTATTTTTTTTTAAAATTGATTACAAGAAGCTTTGGAGATTACCCAAGAGAACAAACTAGCATTTCTAAAATTACTCAGTACCTATCAAGCCTGAAAGCTCTAGCAAGATCATGTTAAGACATATATATCAAAGCTAAGCTAGAAGGCTTAATATAAAGCAATGAATTGTAATAATTTAAGCAAAGCTTCAAGTTTAGCAAGTTCATCAGCAGGGATCCTAAAGTGATAATGGCTATGTCAGAATGTCAATGTGAGATTAAAAAGCTAATAATGACCACTTGAAGAGACAAACAGGTCCTGAATTGAATCATTTTGCTCAAAATTTCTCAAACGCCCATTTTTTCAACAGTTTGTTATTTGCAATGAACATCGAAGTTGACTAATGGTCTATCTTAGTGAAGAAAATTTTGGACTAGGAGTCATCCACAAACTCTTCCTAAGTTTCGACCAGAAGTTGATTAAAGGTATATCTTAGTGAAGAAGATCCTAGACTAGGAGTCATCCACAAACTCTTTCTAAGCTTCTACCATGGCGACAAATCTTGAGGCTCATGTCAGTTTTGATAAGCAGTCCCCATGAGATCGTCTGGATCATCAAACTATCTCCAAGTTCATGTCTTTGACATGCAGTCTCGTGAGAGTAGTTTGTCACATTTTAATAACAAGACAATCTTTAAATTTGATTTTTTATTTTTCACAAGAGCAGTTTTAGATTCTCAAAAGAACAAGAAGCTCAAATAATGATCAATTCTAGATTCAAGAGCTAACAAAGCAATTTTGACAGGGCCAGTGTCACAAAAGGAGCACTAATTGCGCAACTACCTAAAACATCCACAAATTATAATTTTTAGTTCAAGTTGTCTTAAAGTTCTAGCTCATTTTAGCAAAGATTTAGCTACACATGTGAAAGCATGATAATTCTAACAAGTCAAAGAGCTAGACATGACATCAAGCAAGAATTGAAATACTAAACCTCAAAAGGGTAATAAGCAAAGCTTCATCAATTAAAAGACAAGTAGTAAAGCTTATATTACAATGCATCTTTTTGGATTTTTATATGAATGCAATATGATACAATGAGATGCAAGAAAAGCTCAAAGAGCCTAAAAAGATCAAAAAGATCGGAAAGTTCAAAAGAAGATCAAGGAAAGATCAGATGAACAAGGTAAGTTCAGAAAAGAACCAACTCCCTCTCAAACCAACCCATAGAGATAAATTACCCCTAACTCACTCCTCAAGGTGGCAAACCTTGTTGGGTCTAAAGGCTTGTTGAGGATATCAGCTAACTGAGCCTCGGACTCCACAAAATGTAGCACAATATCACCCTTCTCGACATGGTCTCTAAGGAAGTGATAGTGAATATTTATGTGCTTGGTCCTAGAATACTACACTGGGTTCTTAGCAATATTAACGGCAGAAGTGTTATCACAGAAAAGAGGAACACTAGTAAAAGATAACCCAAAATCCTTAAGAGTGGACACCATCTACAAAATCGACTACAAAGAACTAGCGGCGACTACATATTCAACTTTCAAGAAGGATTGTGCAACAGAGGACTGCTTCCTAGAAGACCAAGAGACAAGAGAAGTGCCTAAGAAATAGCAAGTGCCAGAGGTACTCTTCCTATTTAGCCGACAACCCGCAAAATCAGAATTAGAAAACCCCCGAATGGACAAGAAAGAAGAGCAGGAATACCAAATGCCATACTGGAGTGTAGAGTGAAGGTATCTGAAAATGCGCATTGACTGGAGGAGGCCACGCATCAGTAATAGTTTTGTCGATCGCTTTCATTGTTCAAAATAACTTGTTTTTCGTTTTTCCTTTTTTTGTCGTTTTTCATTTCAACAAGAGTTTGGCTGCCGAGCGAGATTCTAGCTGAATTGACGTTCAGATAGCCTGTATCCCTCCAATCTTCTGTGTTTTCACTCTCTTTCGTCTATTGAAATGATGTGCAAAGTTTTTTTGCACACCCTTGGAAAAAAAGTACTGAAACATTTGTGTTGCAGTCGTTGGTTAGGTACGGGTCCGAGGGCCGAGGATAGGGCACTCGCTCTCATCCAACCGCCGGTAAGGCTCTTCCCTATTGAGGTAGCGATGCTCTGAGGCTTAGTTAAACTTTTGATTCCTCATTGCTTGATTGATAATGGATACATATTATCCCTTCTATAAGGACAACCCAACTTAACGCTTAAGAAAAAATCTATAAGGAAACATATCAATCCAATCTAATCTTTCCAACTATTAAAAATAATCTTCCTAATAGTAATATCATATCCCTAGTAATAACTTGATATATAAAGAATCTCAAAATAACCTTCTAACCAAATATTCTTTATCCTGCTAAACTCATCACCCATGTATGAAAAATAACTGGGCATGCGTCAGCGTATCATTCTATTCGCGTGTTGCTACAGTATCCATATTATTGTTCACACGAACAGAGTGCCTTGTGTTTTGCTCCATGACATTTGTACAAACATGAGACTTGATTAGAAAAGGTTGAGAGATTTGCCACATGGAGCAGAATTTTTTTTATTAATTAACCCTTTTATTTTTTTTAAAGTTAACCTCTTGCGAACTTTATTTTCAATTCTGACCCATCTGGTCACGCCACCATCCATGATGTGACTAAACAACATTGTCACGCGATAGAAAAAGTCCGCTAAAATAGCATTTTTTGTCACGCCACCGGTGGCGTGACCAAACAACACTGCCATACCACGGGTGGTGACGTGACAAGAGTTTGTGGCTAGCGTGATAGTGTTGTTTTGTCACGCTATGGATGGCGGTGTGATCAAAGAGGTAAAAATTGGAAATAAAATTTACGGGAGGTTAACTGTAAAATAACATTAAAAAAAGATTAATTAATATAAAAAAATTCCATGCAGCACCACCGTCTAGAAGAGCAGGAGAGAAAGGAATGAACAAACGGGGCACGCCTCCCTCCTCGGGATTATCTGCGACTCCCCCGAGATCTCCGGGCAAGCAACATCTCAACCTAGTCTCTGCCTGCTCATTGGAGTCATTGCACACGAGTTCACTCACTTTTGTACTTACCTCATAGTAGTATTTTGTCCGGAATCAAACTGCTTGCCAAATCTTGCCATAAAAAAGTTCAAAACTCAAATGTAAAAGTGCTCGACTACTGTACGCTCGTATATGCCGATCTGCTCCCGAATTTTCTAGACCCCTCTGCTCCCGTCCGTCCGTTCGTTTCACACCTCCCCACGCCACAAGACGACGACGCGATGCGATGCTAACGAGGGAAAAAAAAGATAGCGGAAGAGAAAAGGGACAGCGACCGATCGCCTGCTACTCCCACCGCCACACTGGCCCCACCTCTCCCGGCGCACGTCCCGGTCTCATAACCCGGCGGCCCCAGCCGCTCCCGAGCCGCCCCGTCCACACGTTTCGTCGAGAGAATCCGGCGCGTGGGACCCTATCCCCCACCGCCATGTGGGGCCCTCGCGCGCCTCCTCATCGCCGCGGCGAGGCCAGGTGGCCTCCTCGCTAATTCGCTTCGCCTTGCTGCCTCCGCCTCCGGGGGCGGTTATAAATAAAGCTCCGCCTCCGCGCAGCGGAAACCCTACTGGAATTTTCTTTTCTAGGCGCCGATTGACACGCGGCTTACATGTATATATTCTTCTTCGGTGTGAGATAACAATACCATACGCCACGAGCATCTGATTCCAAGCCGCCGGCTAAAAACGGCTGGATAATTCGATCTGCACGAACGCCAAAGTTTCCTTTCCTTTTGATTTTTTTGGGGGAGGTTGTCGCGGTTGGAGAATTTCGGTGGAGTCGTCCCTTTTTAGGGCGGTGCCGGCCCGATCGATCCGAGATTGGGAGCTTTTCTAGGGCGGGAGGAGAGTCAGCAGCAGCGCCCACCACCACCAGTCCGCGCCCTGTGTCATCGCGCGCATCGAGGGGGAGGTGCTGTGGGTGGTTGTGAGGATGGCAGGGAGCATGCAGGCGGCGGAGGCGGCGGGGCGGCTCAGCGCGCTGCTGTCGTTGCTCGAGCTGCGGCGGCTCCTCGCCGTGCTCCAGTCCGTGGCTCTGCTCCTGTTCCTGCCCTTCCGCTGGCGCGCGCGGCCGGGGGCCGTGGCGGCGGCGGCGGCCGACACCGTGGCCACGTCCACGTCCACGTCCACGTCCGCGGCCAGCGGGAAGAAGGGGAAGGCCGTGGTGCTACGGGTGCCGGCCGGGTCGCCCATGGCCGCCGCGCGGAGGCAGGCGTCGGCGCGCAGGGAGGTCGCCGTGCGGCGCGCGCGGGAGGCGGGGCGGGAGTACGAGCTCATCCCCACCCTGCGCGGCGAGACGCTGTTCACGCAGTGCTGGTGGCCCCACGCCTCCTCCTCCACCATTAAGCCAAGGTGAGAGAGGCGTTGATTTTTATACAGAAAGAGAGGAATTAAATCCACTATTCAGGGGATGCCATGTGCTCGCAAATTTTGTTACTTTCCCCCACAAATTTTGTTATTTGTGTTGATCGTTTGTCCTTTGCTGTTGGTGATGCGTGTTGCAGGGCGCTCGTTGTGGTCATGCACGGGTTGAATGAGCACAGGTAAGAACGGTTTCCGTTCCTCTCCGTTCTTTAAAACGGGTGGTTTGACTGGGCTGGTGGTTGATGCTTGACCTACCTTTGATTGATGTGGCAGTGGGAGGTATGATCATTTAGCGAGGCGGTTGAATGAGATCGGTATCAAGGTTTATGGGATGGACTGGACGGGTGAGTTTTTTTATTTTGCCTCAACGCTTTACAAGTTTATTATTGCGTGAACTGCCTATATGTCTGTGCTTATTTAATTTTTTTTCCTTCCCTGAGAATGTTATTGTTAAGTTTATGGTGAAAGAAGATTTATTTACTGATTCGAGTACAAGAAGAAAGAGTCAGACGGTGAATCGGATGGTCATAGGTTCGTATGAGGCTTGAAACTGAAGACAGCTAAAATTTCTAATAGAGCATTATGAAAATTTTCAAACATTTAACAAAAATAAAATGGAAGGAAAGGACTCACTAGGTTTTGTTAAGTGTTTTTGGTCTTAACTCCCGAAATGAACCGCATAAATTGGTGCAAATTTAGGGTAATGATCAGCTAGTGAAGTAAATTGGTGTAGTTTTGGGCTTTACTTTGGATGTCAGTCCAGACTCCAGAGTCCTCTCTCTCTCTCTCTGTAGTTTGGTGATATTTTGCGGGCTTCATATTGGGTTTTATTCCTTTGTTATCTAGATACTTTCATACAAAGCCGACTCATCATTTCAAGAACATTTGATGAATTTTCAGGCTCTGAATCAGTATATGACCCTAAGCCTTAAGGCCCGCCAAGTATGGCCCTGAACTTTGTAAATACAGGTTAGATGGTTTGTAAGCTGGGGCTTAGTTATACTGGTGCATCAGTTCCAGGTTCCAATTTGCGGATTCATAATTGAAAATTGCAATAATTCAGAACTACTAGGGAAGAGAAGAAAATGATGTGGAAACTATTTTTTTAGAGAGATGGACAGATAGTGGGATACAATTCAAAACATCATTTAACCCCTGTGACCAATTTTTCCATCGTCAGTTTAGCGTTAGTCTTGTTGAAATTAGCAAACAACCTGCTAACTTCAATTTTGCACTTCATTCTGATATTAACCATGTGCATCTTTACCCAGTTTGAACTATTGAACTCTGTAAGAGCACACATTGAATGATAGTGGTAAATGCAAGAAACAATTTGACGAAGCACAATCAGTTATTCAGATTTTGTCAAATTGATACTAACTAAACTGTAGGTTGTAATCAACTTTGACGGGTTGTATCAAATTTGGTATGAGTCGTATGACTTATAGTTTATTAGTATTTTCTAACCTGTAGATTATGCTGTGATACAGGCCATGGTGGAAGTGACGGTCTACATGGATACGTGCAATCTCTTGATCTTGCTGTCAATGACTTGGTATGAGCAATTGAGCATTTTTGTTGTTGTCTGAGACCTATATAAAATATTATTCAAAGCCTTTGGTTCAATGTAGAAAATGTATCTCAAGAAAGTCTTGGCTGATAACCCTGGTCTTCCATGTTTCTGCTTTGGCCACTCAACTGGTGGAGGAATCATTCTGAAGGTAACATCACTGGCACCATGTGAATTGTATTATTGTGGCGTTCACTTCTACATTGGTGTGCTTGTGCATTTGTGCGCACCTGCATAAATCTTATTGTTGTTTTCATTCTTTATAGGCTGTGCTTGATCCAGAGATAGAGACTTGTGTTAGGGGTATCATCCTGACATCACCAGCTGTTCGTGTTCAGCCTGCCCATCCGATCATAAAGGTATGCTGTTTGTCATAAATGTAGAATGATATCCGCGAAAGAAATTTTTATGTGTAGACTGTAGAGTATGCTGTGGAACATTAACCGTCTTTTGCGGACAGCTTTGTCCTGCCATTCCTTCTCAAAAATATTTTCTTTTATCTATTGTAGGTCATGGCCCCAGTTTTTGCCCTCATAGCACCAAGATATCAGTTCACCGCTTCACACAGGAACGGGCCACCGGTGTCGCGTGACCCTGAAGCCCTAAAATCAAAATATTCAGACCAGCTTGTCTTCACCGGCTCGATCCGAGTCAGAACAGGCTACGAGATCCTTCGCCTGACATCGTTCTTGCAACAGCACTTATACAGAATCACCGTTCCAATGCTGGTTCTACATGGTGCCGATGATTTGGTGACCGACCCCGAGGGTTCGCAGAAGCTATACAAGGAAGCTTCATCCTCGGACAAGTCCATTAAACTCTACGACGGATTGTTGCATGATCTCCTCATCGAGCCCGAGAAGGAGGAGGTCATGAGTGACATTGTGGATTGGTTGAGCCCAAGAATTTGACGCTGATAGTACCGGTCCATTCGTAGGATGCAGTTTTGATCATCTGCTGAGCGCGGGGGATGAGCGTCCGGGCCTCCCGAAGGTGATGACGCGTTTTGATCATCTGCAGAGCGAGGAGGGCGAGCGTCCTCGCCTCCTGGCGGTGATAATACGAGCGCAGGAAGCTGCTACTACCTGTCTACTTGTGTGTGATGCAGTACCGGGTGATGGGTCGGCTGGATTACTCTTGCCTCCCAGTGTATCCCGAGATTTTTTTTGTCAGGGATACGCATCTGTAAATGTTTGTTTCGCCCTGTGTGGGTGCATGTGTGGTGTCCAATAATTTAGACGCCTTTCCCCCCAATGAGAGGTGACGTTTTCTGCATTGCAATTCAACCAGATTTGCAGCAGAATTGTTTTCTTCAAATTGCCTGCTCTGTGTTCTTGCACCATATTGGTGCCGCCTGCTATGTCTGCCTGTGTCTCAACTTGCAAGTTGCAAATCGAGTTGGATGTGCAAGTGGCTCAGTAGTGTGCCAAGAGATTTATGCTTAGTGTAACTACTTTTTTGCTGCTGCTCACTGCTGCGGTGTTGCTTGCTTGTTGGGAGTTTTTGGCGAGTGGTTGATCCTGTCGCTGTTTGCCACCACCTCGGTGTGCCTGATAGGATACGAGCTCGGCGAGAGGTCGTGCAAGCGTTTTCTGGTCGTGATAGAGGAAATGGACCGTGTAAATTTGCAGTGATTTGGTGGATTCGCAACTCAGACGAATGGAGGAACTCTTCGCCAACCTATCTATACTTATTATGAGCAAAGAAAGAGTATGCATAAACATAAATGTACTGTCGTACGAAGATTTATGTATGGTAATCATACAAATAAACCTCTTATTTTTCGTTATTCTACAGGTTCTTCTCTCACAAACACAACACAAAAATACAGTTCTACTCAGAGAGTTGTTGCAATGTCACGCTCGACGACGGTGAGAGCTCAGAGTTCACAGCACGCGCAAGAAGTTTTTACAAAAAAAAAGGAAAAAGAAAAAGGGTCAGGACCATTGATTCGGCAACTTGTACCGTCGATCCACCAGTGGACGGCCCTTGTTTTTTCTCTCGAGATGGTGAGGTCAGCAATCGACAGCTGCCAGTGATCTCCACGCCGCAATCCGGCGGCCGTTTGTCCCCCCTCTAGAAAGCTCCAAGTCAGCTCTTCCCATCCTCGCCATCCACATCACTGCAAATTTACATACTTACCGTCAAACACCCTTGTTCCTTGTAATCTCTCTCTCTCTCTCTCTTTTGGGGGTGGGTTGGGGGGCGGGGGGCGTTTGTGTAAAATTCTCCTTGTTATTATTGAGAAGAAACAGGGAAGTATATCACAAGTAGCAAACTAGTAATCCTTGTACCTTCACAAGGTTATCAGATATAGACCGAAACACTTGACTCAAATCCAAAGTACAAACTCACACTAAGTAATGAACAGTGCCAAGGGAAAAACCGGTTTCCTTTTAAAACAACTTTTAGCATCGCTTATAATTAGCACCAGCACATTATTTCTTTTTTATGTAAGAACTTACGAAAATAACTTCATCCGCATCACAATTCTCTCACAAAATTTGAGAAATTTGGTCACGTGGTGGAAAAGGCAACATGTTGTTAATATATGCATAGTTCAACATATCATCGGATTCGATATTAATAGTAGTATTCTTCAACACATATTTGGATATCCTATGCAATGAACAATATAAAATAAAATCAATCTCTTTGCGTAGCTTGCTTTTCCGCTAAAGCGATTTATAATTTATACACAAACAATCCATTAATTAGTATCAGCACATTAATGGATTGTTTGCGTATGTGCACATGTTATTTGTTACTTTATAGCAAATTTGCAATATCTTACTATCCAATCAACACAAAGAAAACCATTGACCCACGAAATAAATTATGATATGAATCGTCTGTTCGCCCATCTCAATATCTGTTTTTATCTTTTTTTTTGAAAAAGAGAGAAATTTGGAACAGCACATAGAAGTCCACGATTAGAAGTGGGGGTTCTTGACTTCTACCGAGAGCCCAGAGGGGCACTCGCGTAATTCCATTTTCCCCTTTTCCGTGGGCTAATCCGCGTCTATAAAATGGTAAGCCGGCACTTCCGCTCGAAGAAGCAAGGGAAAGCCCACAGAAGAAGGTGAGGCGACTTGCTTCGTACTGCTCGCCGCTTCTGAGCTTCTCCCCCGATCTATCTGCCCTACTCCTCCGGCGATCGCCGGAGCCCGTGCCGCCGCGTGTAGCCCCCACGCCATGGCCTTGCAGGGGAAGAAGCTCATAAACGATCCCAACGGTACCGGCCTCCGCGCCCATTCCCCCCATTTCCCGCTGGTTTTCGGGAAGTTTTTTCGATTCCTAGGGTTTAATCGCTTCCGATGGTCTCTACGGGGCGTCGGATTGGCTCACTTTTGCAGATGTGGTGACGGAGTTCATCGAGGGGCTGGTGGAGACGTACCCCGGTCTGCAGTACCTGGACGGGTTCCCTCAGGTGATGTTCGCTAGAGAAAAACGATATTGAAATTGTTTGGCGACCACTTTGTGACCAAATTCCCCACAAATGTGTGCAGATTAAGGTTGTTCTTCGTGCTGATGTCGTGCGCGGTGCCTATGACAAGGTCGCGGTCATCTCAGGTACCGCCTTGTTGGGAACTGTGCTTTGTGAATGTGATGATTGATTGCTGCATTATGCACAAATTTCTGAAATGCCGTCGAAATGCGCTCTGTTTAGAATACAGTATATGGTATGATCTGGTTTGGAGATCTATTTGTAAATATCACCATGTGGTATTTTCATTAAATAATTAGTTCATTACAATGTTAGTAGGGTTTCTGGAAGACTTGCCCCCAATTTCATTAGGGAAATTGTTCAAGCTACAAGACCAAGCACACACACACAAAAAAACACAACATGCACGCTGAGGATTTGCTGAGCTGCATCATCTAACCCCATACAAAATATCACAATATGTAGCATCTGATCCAAACAACCTAACCCCACAGCACCAACTAAAACTGCCTACCACATGGAATTCGCTAAACAAGGCATACAACGATCCGTCCTATCACACAAAAACTTATGCAACTAACCATTCTCCAATCGCCGCACCACAGGGTCTCATAACCGCCTCATCCTTGCCACCCGCCATATCTGCTTGGAACCCGATTGAAGAGGCTTGCACGTTCCTTCTTTTTGCAAACCAGCCCAAAATTCAATCCAATGTTAGTTGGGTTACTTCCTTTTGCTGGTTAATGACTGACTTGACAGGACCGGATCTCGTTCACGGTTAGCCAATTTACATCGTGTAACATCAAAATTGGTCCAGGCGATTGCTTGTTCCATGAAAATTCAGATGGTTACTAATCAGTTCCTGGTTGAATCTTGGCTTCCACGCAATGTACTTAAAGTTTTGAATGTTATAATAAGTTGGTTTACTCCAGGACTGGTTCCTCTACATTGGTTTAATCAGCTAGTCTACAATTCTTTACTTCTTTTCGTAGCGGTGTTATCTCTTTCATTCTTTAAGTTGCCAGTTTTAAATAAAATATACATGAAAGGATGAAATCTAATCCCTTGTAATTACGGTCCACTGTGTGGTATTTTGCCCCCCTCATTTTTGCAGTTATGATTTTTGTGAGAACATGACATCTTGCCTCTGAAAGCAAGCATGGGCCCATCTATATATATATTTTTAAATGTAATTCGAAAATTGCCAATGAATTGAGGAAATATGGCCTATTCAATTTTGTAAGTCTTTGAAGTGATATGATATAGTGTACTCTTGGTTGCTTGAGATTATGTGGTATGTTAAAATGGGAGGTTCATTGTACAGTACAAGTACAATGTTGGATTTGTGCTTTGAGAATATTGATGTTAGTGGACACAAGACAATGTATTGCATGTAACCGAGGCACACTGCATGCTGTGGCATTATGATAGAAAAGGCATGCTGCTTGCCCATGTGAATATTGTACAGCATGGTCCCCACCAGGAATATTCATTATGTTTGTCGTGGTGTTTGAATACTGTTTTCCCCGTTATGCTCTAGGATGCCAATCTAAGAGTTGTTTTGAGTGGTCCTGTCTTTCTTGAACTTCCAAGTTTGTAGCACTCATAGATATCACCAATTCACCATTTATTCCTGTGCTTGAATTATGTCTAGAACATTTTTTAAACTTAAGGTGCTCACTCATGTTTTAGTAACAGACTTGGACCCTACATTCACGAGCTTGTAATCCATTATTTATTATCTTAACACCTGCTTATTTTTTAATTAATTTGATCTGGATGAATGAAACTGATCCTCAACTTTGATTACAATTGTGAAAGAGTTAAGACATCCAGTGCTCTGCCATTATTGATGAAAACGATCTACATATGTTTATGTGGTTATGAAAACCTTGTCCTGAGTTAACCTGTCATGGGTTAGCTGTCATCTAAAATATGATAATCGAAGATACAGTTTGAGGGCTCCCAGTTTGAATATTGTCTATGTATATTACCTTATTCAAAGGCTGAAGGAAAGCGCCTCCTCTCGCTAGGGCCACGTCGCCCGGAAATTACGCGCCGCGCGCCGGTCGCGCTCGCTCAATTTCCATCCCATGCGCTTGGTGGGAGGGAGCTTCGCTCGCGCGGACGCGCGTCCAATCTCGCCTGCCCGATTTCCAGCCCATGCGCGCGCCTTCGCTCGGATGCGGACGCGCGTCTAGTCGTGCCCGCCAGATTTCCAACCCGTGCGCGTGCCTTCGCTCGGTATCTGCTGGGTCCAGTGTGCCCCGCGCAGCGTCACGCCTTCCGTGCCCGCGATTTGGTGGTCTCGAGCGAGCCACGTCGTGCCCCGAGCGCGCTGCGTGCGATGCCGTTCGCTCCACTCCCGCCGCCTGTTCGATTGGATCTACGTCCTTCGTCTCTGCGGGCTTCGAGTCGATAGTAGATGCGCCAGTGGTGCGGGTTACTTACTAGTACTGTTTATTAAGGAAACTCTTGTGCTGTTATCCTGATAAGGGGAACATGGAAATGCTATTGTTGTTTCCTGTATTGATTAGAGATCTAATAAATATGCATCTGTGTCTGTTTACTCTAGCCAGCTGTAATTGATCTTGCAATCACTGATACCAAAGTCCAATAGACACTCCTAAACAAATTATCGTTCTCCCTGCATAAAACATTATATCAACTGTTAACTTTAAGCCAAGAGGTTGGCTGGTAGATTTTATATTGTTCAGATCATATTATAACATCTCATTGTAGCATGCCAATTTTGTTCATAGGTGGTGGAAGTGGCCATGAGCCAGCGCATGCTGGTTTTGTTGGGCCAGGAATGTTGACAGCTGCTGTTTCTGGGGATGTTTTCGCTTCTCCACCCGTTGATTCTATTTTAGCTGTATGATTCTTTCAGTAAAACCGTGTCAAGCTGCTTTTGTTGCTAAGATCACCCTAGCTCACATTTTTTGAACTGCGTTCTTTCATTGTAGGCTATTCGAGCTGTAACAGGTCCCATGGGGTGCCTTCTGATAGTAAAGGTACTCTGTAGCCTCTATTGTAAAAGGTCAATCATGAGATAATAGGAAACACCTATGCATCTGCAATATTGCATCATCTGATGCTTTGGGGTTGAGCAGTGTTTATTTTATTATCACATGAAAAATTCACTACTGCTTTCTCCACCTGTTCGATTTGTGTGTGTGCGCGTGCATCCAACACCACACACGCGCCCGCGCAAATAGACAAATGGAGAGGGGGCTTGTTTTCCAAAATAACTTATTAGCTCGGATTTCTACAAATGAACTTGGGGGCAAATTAAACTGTTGGCGGTGTGCTAAAATCGCTTACATTGTGTCTCTTGGCAACAGTAACTGTAGGTTGTAGCTGCGGTAGATGGAATTTGCTTGAATGAGCTTTGTTTGTGTGAGTGTCTGGGGCTAACATCACCTGTTTTTTTTAAATGGACCAGGGATTCAGTTATGGATATTTGTTGAGTTGTTGGCAATTTTAGTGGGAAAGATCATGCTCTGTGATCTCTCTCCTGCTCAAAGTGCTTTGCAACTTTGTTCTTTCTTATTTCTCTGTTCTAGATATTTGTATTTCCGTCTCTCTCTTCCCCCATCGAATTTCCTGTGCTGCCTTAATAAACTGGCTCTGGTAAAAGACTTAAAAGGATAATGGCCCTTGAGAATTTTTTTTTAGGAAACACCCTTGAGATTTGAAATACAATATAAGACAAGAAATGTTGTACTATTCTTTTTTATTTATGCTGCTGTTGGCACTGCCCTCTGCCTCTTGTTTGATGAAGGCTGTCCTTGCCTGTGCTTTAAAAAAACTGGGCTACGGGTGCTTATTTGGATATTGATGCATGCTTGATGCGGCGATACACTGATACTGGTGCTCTTTTGCCAATATTTAATCTGCGGTGCTAATTTCTGTTGAAGTGTGTGTATTTAAGTCATTGTATTTGTACCAAAAACATCTAAGTTATGCTGCATTTCTTTTGTCACATTCGGTTGTTGGACATTTGCAGAACTACACTGGTGATAGACTTAATTTTGGATTAGCTGCCGAGCAGGCAAAATCTGAAGGCTACAAGATGGAGGTTGATCAGTATCTAACATCTTACTGCCTTAGTATAGAAGATCACGTTCAAATTACCTTTTAATCACCATTTACCCACCAACTGTAGATGGTTATTGTTGGAGATGATTGCGCCCTTGCCCCACCTCGAGGGATAGTTGGTAGAAGAGGTTTAGCAGGAACTATTCTTGTGCATAAGGTATTTTATTGTATTGTCTTCTCAATATTAGATTCTCTTTTGTGCATTGTGTCAATTACCAGCATGCTACACCCACAACTTATTGAGCAAAGCTGACCTGAGAAAATCCCTTTCCTTTCGATTGATTTACCACTTATTCATGCATGCCCGGATGTCCCCTTTTCCATCTAGTTTGACCAGCCTGCACCATGCTTGTCTAAAACGAACTCAAGAAACCTTTTCAAGTTAGGTGTTAGTCTGCTAGATGTCGAAATCACATTAGCAGACACTAAATAGTAATTAGTTCGAATAATCTGGTCATCAGAGATCTCTTCTGTAAGAGTAAAATTTTGTCCAATGGAACCATCCTTTTTTCAGCTTATACTTAGGGAAGCTGATGTTATGTGTAAAAACTGATTAGTTAGGTAATGTTTTGTTTCTTCTGATGTACATTTGCATGGTGAACAAATTATGGCCTTGTGGCTCATCAACATTTTCTGGTCATTCTAACTGGAAGGGATCAATGCATTGTTATAATTATTTCTTGTTGTCCTCTGAAGTGTTAAAGTTTTTGGATTTTACAGGTTGCTGGGGCTGCTGCAGATGCCGGTTTATCTCTTGCAGATGTTGCCGCAGAAGCAAAACATGCATCTGAGGTTGTTGGTACAATGGGAGTTGCACTTTCTGTTTGCACATTGCCTGGGCAAGTGACATCTGATCGTTTAGGTCCTAAGCAAATGGAGCTTGGCCTTGGAATTGTAAGTTTAAACCACATCAGCCATTGTTCTCATAGACCACGAAAACAATTGGCATACTTGTATTTAGTTATTAATTTTCTGCATTTGTGTTGTTTTCAACATACCTGAGAGATGTAAATTTACTTTTTCCCCAAATAAAAAGCATCTGATTTGTTTCCCAGCATGGAGAACCTGGTGTTGCTATTGTCGAGCTCCAGCCAGTTGATGTAGTGGTAGAGCATGTTCTTAAGCAGATATTGTCACAGGTTTGTTTGTGATATGCAATTTATTTATTGCTAACCAATTTATGTTTCTCTATTTCTCCTTCAGTCGAATAATTATTATGAGGTTTTTTCTTGGTCATTTTTATCTGTTTTGTTTCAGTACCATAAACCCATGTTTTCCATTGTTCATGAAATCTAACAAAGCTGAGTTTAGCTTGCCATAACTTATTCTGAAATGGTGAAAACTAAAACTTGTCTTTAGTTTTGAAATTATTTGTTTTTCAGACAGCCCCCTCTTTTTCTAAATTGCAAGTAAATGCTTGTTTGTACTGCCTAGTTCTAGGCACTTTTATTTATTCATGTGGTGCTCTTGCATCCTTGCAGGAAACCCAGTATCTTCCTATCACAAGAGGGAGCAATGCTGTTCTCCTAATCAATGGGTAACTACAGTTCTGAACATTTCCTGTCACTATGAGTTTTGTAATATTTGCACTATTAGTTAGTGAGAGATCACTAACACAAATGCAAAACCACATGTACATGTGGGTACATATACTATCTTAGCCCTCCAAAGTGCGTCAAGATTCGTGCAAGGGATATTGCAATAGAAATTGGGATGGCTGCTTGAATTTTGAAACTTTGCATCAATCTTGAGGCACATTTGATGGCGGTGATGGTACATGTACAGATGTACCCACATGTACATGTGGAAAAACCATATTCGGATAATTATATTGGTCTGCAGACTATTCAATATTTGGAGCTTTCACAGTGGTTAGGCAATTTAATGCTTTTGGTATATTGGTCTAACCTAAGGTGGACAGTTTTTTCGGCTACACTCTTGTCTATCTTGTTGCCCATTTATTTGGATAGGTTACTATGAAAATTGTTCTCTGAGAAATTTATGCTGTATACAATGCTAGAATTGAAGCAGGGTAGCAACTTAGCATTCACGGGAGAAAGAATCCATAGATGAAACATTATGAGTGGCTTTAGTGAGAGATTATCTCATGGTTATTAAGGCGTCGCTCAGGTGACGCCTAAGCGTCGCCTAAGTGGTAAGGCGCCATCGGGGGGCAAGGCGTCGCCCCCGCCTTAGGCCTTAGGCGTCGCCTAAGTGGTAAGGCGCCGTCGGGGGGCAAGGCATCGCCCCCGCCTTAGGCCTAAGCAGCGCCAGCAGAGAGAGAGAGGTGCCTCCTCCCCACCGAGGAGGAGGCGGCCAAGGAGCGCGGAGGAGAGGAGAGCCGAGAGGAAGAGAGGAGGCGGCGCGAGGGCTGCAGGCCGCCACCGAGAGGACCGAGGAGGCGGCGCGTGCCTGGCGTGCCGAGGAGGAGATTGCAGAGGCGGCGCGCCCGATGCCGCTGAGGAGGAGAGATCGAGGAGGCGGCGCTGGCTGGAGAGATCGAGGAGGCGGCATGGCCGGCCGCTGAGGAGGAGACCGAGGAGGCGGCGGCGAGGAGAGACCGAGGAGGCGGCGCGTGGCGTGGCGTCTTGAATGTCGCGATCAATGATGGACTCACCGGCAAACAGGGGGGAAAAGGCAGTGGGGCGGCAAAGGCGGGCAGGGCAGGCAAGGGTGGGGCGGGGAGGCGGGGGTAGGCTGGGAAGCTGAAGGCAATGGATTTTTGTGGCATTCCAATCTTCCAACCTGTTGCCGGGATCTTCTGCGGCCTTTCGGCCTACTGTCTTCTGCTTCTAACCTGCTGCCGGCTGCTCTGTAGTGTCGCATTAGGATTTGTAAGGCGTCGTCTCGCCTCACGCCTTACCGCTTAAAAGGTGTGAGGGGGGTGGGTCGCCTTGCGTCGCCTTACCGCCTTAATAACCATGGATTATCTCTTCCTTACTGATCATACAACAAATGAACATGGCTAGAAAGGTGACTTATTGATGTCCTGTACACACTGTTCATACTGTGAAACGAAGAAAATATGTCTTCCTTGGGAAAAAATATAATTTCTGATTCTGCGGCCCATAGGCTAGGAAAAGCTGGAAGGGGTCATAGGACCAACTCAGGCAAAGTGTTGTAAGTGCGATTTCTGAATCTAGTTTTGGCCTGCCTTTTACATCACTTCAAGCTTGTGCTTCTACCTTTAGTGTTTGTCATTGGGAATTCTGTTAGTGACAATGCTTGTTGATAAACTTCACACTTTCTAAAAGTATGTGTGAGCTTGCCACAATATGTTTGTCTTCCATATAAAGTCCTATTATAAAATCCACTGTGATGATCTGTGATCTCTTTGAAGAGGTGTATTACTGTATCAACGTATCTATTTTCTTTCTCTGCATTCTTATATTATGAATTGACTACACCACACTTTGTTGTTTAATCCCATCTTTGAAATACAGATTGGGTGCCACTCCTATCATGGAACTTATGATTGCAGCAAGAAAAGCAGTTCCTGAGTTACAATTGGAGTATGGGATTGCTGTTGACAGAGTTTACACTGGAACATTTATGTCATCACTTGATATGGCTGGTCAGTTCTCTCACCTAAGAGAACCTTAAGCTTCTGCTGAAGGACCTAAAATGAGACTGTCTAAGCTTTGTGAACATCTCTCAACTTTAATCAATACGCTACATGAATTATGATATATGGCGGTTGCTTGAAATACAACAGTATGAATTTTTCTTTGACCAAATCTCATCGAATCTTCACTGATTAAGATAGCCTCGGAAGCACCAACATGCCAGCAAGGTGCCATGTCCGTGTCGGACACAGACACGACTCGGATACGTATCCTTGGCGTGTCGGAAATTGCAATCGCGAAAAAAAAACAAAAACAAAAACAAAATCGGATACGCGTATCGGACACTTGGGCGCCGCCTTCTTCTGAGTGCCGCCGCTTTGTAGTCATTGGTCCGCCACCGCCGCTGGAGTCTGGCTGGCGTGTATGACGATCGACTAGTGGTTGTAATTGCATCCGGGAGCGAGATTATCTCCTCTCTCTCTCCACCCCTTGGCGGCCGGCGGCTTGGCATACAAGGCCCCTCTGGCCACCACAACAATGATTAGGGGAACGCAATGGCTCGAGAGCAACAAGCATGGGAGAAGGAGGAAGAGGAGGGTTTCAGGGAAGGCGAAGGCTGGGCATGAGGCGAGCGGCAAGGCGGCCGGGAGGAAGCCATTGAGCCTTCAGTGTGTGAGGTTTACGAGTTGGGGATAAGGTGAGAGAGAGACAGAGTTATGAAGGAGGGGAGAGAGAAGAAGAAGATATTTTACTACGAGGGTTATAGCCTTTTGTTAAATGGGCTGGGCTAGATGTTGGGTAGATATTTATTTGCTTTATTCCTCCTGTTTTCATGGGCTGGCTAAAATAGGCTTCGAAATGGGCTTTCTGACGGCCCAATTACGGAGTAGGCTATCCAGGTCTGTCGGCAATTTGTGCAATTAGCATTTAGCAATAACAAGATCCTCTCAAAAAAACTTGAGATACACCAACATTATTATTATTATCATCATCATCATTATTATATATACAACCGTGTCCCCGTGTTGCTATTTTTTTAGAAAATGGCGAATCCCGTATCCGATAGGCGTCGTGTCCGACACGCGTGTCCGTGTCCGTGCATCCTAGAAGATAGCCACTTTGTTTTTCCTCCAACATGCTGTATATATTGTCCATTTCCATCTTCTATTCAAGCAGTAGTCTTATGGCTAATTGATTAACTTATTGTAGGTAACATGCGTTAATTATTTCAAATTCTGTTTCTATATGCAGGATTCTCTATCACCATTATGAGATCAGATGAAAACATTTTGCAGCGACTTGATGCTCCCACTAAAGCTCTGGCTTGGCCTGTTGGTTCTGAAGGTATGCTCCTGCTGGCAGAAGACTATTTGACTTATCTATTCTATTGGGTTCCACAAATTACAGGCTGAGGTGGTAGGATCCTAGTTATTTTCAATACTTTTTTTTTAATAAAAAATTACAGGCTGAGGTGGTAGGATCCTAGTTATTTTCAATACTTTTTTTTAATAAAAAAACTTCCTTTTAGTTTGTAATGAAACTGAAGCCTTTGCCCTCTCCTCAATTTTTTTGCAACATTTGCCAAATTTAAATTTGATAACTATGTAATTCTTTAGTGATGTCTGCAGCTTTTAGCCACTTTATATCTGGATTATAGGTTGGTTTGATGCAGTGGTTTTCTATTTTTTCTACCTTCTATAACATGTCATGAGTTTGTGGTTTTCATCATTTAGAGGGCAAAATTACACTTACAAACTTTTCTTTGTATAAATGTCAATCGGAGGCTGCCGAACAGGGTAGGTGGATGCAGATAAATTTATCTGGAGAATGGAGAGTTACCAAAGTTCTAGATATATTTTTAGTTTGAAGTACATGTTTAATATGAGTTTGCTAGTATATGAAACATTTCCTTGGGAAAATATATACACATGCTCAGCAAACAGTTTTATGCTCCATCACAATTTTTTTTGTTGTTGAATCACCAGTTTTCTAATTTTTAGTGTTGATTGTAGGAAATCGCCCACCAGCAAAAATTCCTGTCCCAGTGCCACCATCACCTTCAATGAAGGATGACGAGGTAAAACAAAATCCTGCTTTCTAAGGTCATCCTCCTGCTGGGAGTAGGTCCACCCAAGGATCCAAAACCCGTTTTTGGTGGAAATCCCGGTCGCCAGCTGGGGAAAAAAAATCGCCCGGTAACCGGATTTCCCGGAAAAAATCCGAACAAAGTTCGCTTGAATTTGCTTAAAAATCAACCGAAATTCAAAATTTGAATTTGCTAAACCGGAACAAAACCGGCCGGTTTTGTTATTCCCGGACGGCCGGACCCACCGGTAAGCTCGGTTACCGGCGGTAACGGTTACCGGTCAGTTTTTTTTCCCCTGGGTCCACCTGCACTTTTATGTGGAAGTATACAAACCGCATATTGCGCTCTGCTGGTTCTGCATGGGTTACCGGTGTCTATTTCATTTGTTGTCTAGTATTGCTCTATCTCAGTTATTTGATGTCAGAACCAGGGATCAAATTCCCGGCCGGGGGCCGGGATTAGAAATCCCAGCCGGTTTTCTCGGTTTTTTCAAATTCAAATTCTAAATTTCGAATTTTGGATGGTTTTTACTCAAATTTGAGTGAATTTCATCCCGAAAAAAACTGGGAAACCGGTAACTGGCCGGTTACCGGTCCCGGTGGCTGGTCGGGATTCCCTTCGGTACCGGTTAGCTGATCCCTGGTCAGAACCATAGGTGAGGGGAAAACAGTGGGAAACTGGGAATGGAAAAGAGAAATCTGAAAACATTCTCCCCCATAACAGCAACTTTAATCAAGATTATTGTATGTGTTTTTTTACCATACTGGAATATGCATGTCCATCAGTTGCCACTTGCAGTTTTTGTAGTATGATGAATTAGCTATTGTTCTGCAGATTCTTTCTCAACCCCAGGAGCTAAGCAAGCAAGGGTGTATTCTGGAGGCTGCTATTGAAGCAGGTGCTAAAGCAATTATCGATCTCAAGGATAGCCTAAATGAATGGGACAGTAAAGTGGGTGATGGTGACTGTGGAGCCACAGTGAGTCTAATAGGGGTTTATCAATTTATTGTTTATATGATGATAGCTGTTTTAAGAATTGATATTTTTCAGATGTACAGAGGTGCAACAGCTATCCTTGAAGATATGAAAAAGCGGTAAGTTGGAAGCATCAAGCATTAAATATTATTGCTGAGTGATTCCTGATATCTACAGTGTTCTTATATTTTATTCTTGAAGGTTAGATATGAGACTATGATGAGGCTGAAATATGATTAAAAATATATTAATCCCCACAATTTACTTACTATCATCAATAAGCTTTTAAATTTAACTTTTGATTCCTGTCCTGCAGAAATGTCTTATTAGTAGTATTCCACTGTATTTCAGGCCAGCCGCTGGCTTTTTCTGTGTCATTGCGCCACTGTTTCATTTTGACCTTTTTAAGCTGGCTGTTTTTTTCAGTCACACATACAAGTTGACCTGCTTTTAGTGCATTTTTCTTTTTGCCAGTTACCCTATGAATGATGCATCTGGAACAATAAATGAGATTGGGGCAACAATCCGAAGGGTGATGGGTGGAACAAGTGGAATCCTGTAAGTAATCTGTGCTTGTCTACTGTTTGTTTCATTATTGACAATATAATTTGTAGAAGTACTAATTTTATTTTATTTTGTACCAATTCTCCAGGTATGACATACTCTGCAAGGCTGCATATGCAAGCTTAAAACAAAACACAACTGTTACTGCAAATGAATGTAAGAAATGTGACCATTATGATTGTCCTGACTCCTGACCATCTCTCAGGAAATTTACATACTAAACAAAGTGTGCTGCTTTTCTACAGGGGCTGATGCTTTAGAAGCCTCTGTTGTTGCTGTCAGCAAATATGGTGGTGCTAGCGCAGGATACCGCACAATGCTAGATGCTCTAATTCCTGCTTCTACAGTACTGAAAGAGGTTACTCTGCTTCTTAAACCTACTTGCTCCTGCTGCATTATCACCTGCACTTATTTGACGAACTATTGTGCTTAAACCAGTCTCTTAAAGCTGGGAATGATCCTGTGACCGCCTTTATCGCTTCTTCTGAAGCAGCATCAGCTGGTGCTGAATCCACTAAACAGATGCAAGCAAAGGTACGCTCTTCCACTTGTCCCATCCGACAATGTTTCGTTAGCTCTGCAGAACTCTTGGTAGTTGTAGGATTGCTGCACTAGGTCGTTCTCTTTTTTTTAGATAATGGAAGAGATAAATCTCTTCTGGCTTCTGCATCAAAGATGCACACAATCTATTTTATTAAGAAATAAAGTGTCACCATAACCAAAGATGGTTAACAGAAGTGGCTGGAAGCCTTACAACCAAAAGATGCTTGAAAATTAAACTCAAACATTACAAATCCTGTAACTAAACCGTCACCCATGAAAACTTAGAATTTGCTTCGCTACATACTCCAATCTGGCGCTTCCAGCTAGCATTGCCGCTTTCTGAGCCAACAACACCTGTAAAGATGCCCAAGCATTCGGCCAATGCCCACTCAAAATAATAGACTTCTCCTTCGATTATGTTCGATCCTATAGCAATGAAATTCTATTGCACTTGCAGGCGGGGCGGTCGTCATACATTGCCCCCGACCTCCTGGCTTCAGTTCCTGATCCAGGAGCAATGGCTGCAGCTGCATGGTACCGAGCGGGGGCGCTTGCAGTGAAGAAGAAGCTGCAGGCTTCAGAAAGCTAGTAGTAGTACATGCTATGCCTCATTCATAGACCAAAAGTACTATACCTAACGGCGAAATCCCCGGGGCCTTTTCTCACCCCCTTCAGATTTGGTTTCCGCTTGTGCTGTGCATGGGCCGAGAAATCGAGTTCCGTATTCTTTTGCCCTGACATCATACAAAGAGCAGTTCAAAGAGTTTGTAGACCAGACAAGCATAAAGTGAAGTTGTGCTTTTGCCTTGTCGATGATATTTTTGCATGCCGATTGCTGTCTGTTTTGACTGAAACGCATCGAATCTTTCGTTTCGATGGTCAAGTTTGCAATAAGGGCAACGGTCTGTACGTCTCCAGTTTGATGACTTTGATCGATTCTAACCGGCAAGGACTGCAACAACGTGCGTGAATGGCTGAATGCTACATAAGATGAAAAAATGCCGATGTGGTTGAGGCTTTCGTGGGAATTTTGAGAAATAGTGAACACCCACCCTCACTGAATATGGGATTCCCTGCAGAATTTGCTATTGAGGTTTATGCATTCTAAAGGGGGCCTAATTAGTTACGTACCTCCCTCGGGTGTGGACTGTGGCGTTGCTTACAAATCATTTAGAAAATTTTTTAGGACTACCATCCAGGATGAACAGAACACGATACCCACGGCCACGGGATTATGTTGCATGATTCTTTCTAGATGAGAACGCTGCTAGTATAGTCTTAAATTCCAAGGCTGCGTTTGGTTCGGGGTTTAAGATAACCGAGTTAGCTATAACAACCTAGCTAAGTTAGCTTAATCTAAGTTTTGTGTTTGGCAATCAGCCTTGTTAATCTAAATTACTGTTTGGCTAGATTTGATGGGTAAGCTGGGTTAGCCATAGAAAAACAGAAATTAGGAGGATTAGTTATGCTGGGTTAGCTTGTTTCACTATTTTGGTGGGTTAACTTAATCCTACTATAGGAGGATTAAAAGGCTTTGACTGGGTTAAGTTAATCCTCTCTAACCCAAAGGTGTTTGGCACATTAAACCCCTAATCCACCTATTAATCTCGAACCAGACTCTTGGCCCGAAACTTTTTCTTCGGATTTGCCGATTCCAAATGCAACCAAATTAGACTATCATGATAAATCCAATCTATTTCCATGAACAACTGCATGTTTGCCACAGCACAACTTCTAATTGCGGGATAAAACTCGTAAACCAAATGAACCCTTTTTTTAATTATTAATTAACCCTTTTTTAATTTTTATTTTAAAGTTAACCCCCAACGTACTTTATTTCCAATTCTGACTCTTTTGGTCACGCCACTATTCGTGACGTGATAAAACAATGCTGTCACGCGGTAGAATAAGTCCGCTAAATAACACTTTTTATCACGCCACTGGTCGTGGCGTGACCAAACAACACTGTCACGCCACAAGTGGTGGCGTGATAAGAGATACGGGTGACGTGACGGCGTTGTTTTGTCACGTCACGGGGGGTGATGTGACCAAAGGAATCAGAATTGGAAATAAAGTACGTCGGGTATTAACTTTAAAATAAAAATTAAAAAAGGGTTATTTAGTAAAAAAATTCACCAGGATCTGGAGTTCTCGACCAAACCCAAACAACACCAACGTCAGCACAGGGGTAGCATTGTAATCTCACTTCTCGACACGTCCAGACAAACATGACCACGACAAAGCGCGAGCTCACTTCCCCTGCGCAGAGCAACACGAAGCATCTGGCACCAGCTCCTCCTCCAACTCCACCACCGCCTTGCCTCCCTTATCCGGCGGCAGCTCTAGGTCCACATGGCGGCCAGGGCAAGAAACTCATCAACGACCCTAGCGGTACAGCTGTAACAATTCCTCTTGTTTTTATGGAATTCTCGTGCTGTTTCGATAGTCTGATGGTTCCCGCCCACTTTCGAAGAGTTTTACGAATTGCTGGGTTTTTCGGGAAGAAATTTTACGGTATATTCTACCGGTAGTATAAATCAAATTTGATCATTGATTTGTTAATATCATAATAGACTTTTCTTTGTATTTATAATTTTTCATGAGACTTATGAACTTTTTCAACTATGGTTAAAAATATTACTCTGATGTCATGTGATCGTCACATGAGCAATTACAATTTTACTCCCTTGGGATTCTACTACTCATACTACCATGTGTAATATAACTAAATACTAACTAATTTGAATTATTAAATAAAAAAGAATGGATGATCTGTATTAAATTGAGTGTACCGTAAAAGAGCTCTTTTCAGGTGCAGATGTGGTGATAGAGGTCGTCAAGGGCTCGGTGGAGACGTACCCGGGCTGCAGATCTTAGCTCTCTCGTTGAGATGAGCCTGTAATCTTGGTCTTCCCATTCTTTGAAAATAAAATAATACAACCTTGCCTTCTCTTAGTATGTGCCTTCATCGAATTAGGAAATACACCGTTGGGATGAAATTTTAGCTAATGCTCACAATGTCCGTTGAATCCCTCTACAATCTGTTCAAATAAATACAGCGTGTTGCCATACAATGATAGAACATATGTACATAGCATTTGAAAAGGTGTGAAGCCATTTGCAACAGAGATATATGCAAACCGAGAAAGACAAGTACTTGATATATTCTCAACTAGGCCATTGGAGAATTTCATGAAGCACGTGTTGGGCAGCTAAGGCAGGAAGGCAATTCGTTGGAGGAGGGTCTCACCGTGAGACCCTTCAGCAACCGTTGATCCCCGCCAATCATCCCGGATGGACGGGTGATGTCGTAGGGTCTCCCTTGAGACCCCCCTGAATTTTTTTTCCACCAAGGCAACCCCTGCTCACATATTTCAGCCTAATAGGGCAGCTGGCCTGCCAAATCAATGACACAGCAAGTATCAGTAGGAGAAGAATTCGTGCATGACGGAGAGATGATAACAATATGTAGTTCTACGGTTCAAAAACTTGAAACTAAAACTAAGTTGGATGGGCATAAAACATTGAAAACTTGTATGGGAAAAAGGACATCAATCCATTAACCTTTGATTCGTATGGCAATCAATGCATGACCAGCCACGGGAGAATGATCCGGTGGCTGTTGGCCAGTGGCTGCACTCGGGTCGTCCAGGAACTGCGTAGAAACTGATGGCGAGCGGCGGCGAGCGGTCACCGCGTCCATCCATAGCCCTAGGTGCCGATCGACCGCTGTCAACGGTAGCGTGCTTATCCAACGGCGACGGTGGTTGGCCCGCCGACGATGATCTTGGATATTCGCGGCGGCGGCGGTGGCGATGGTCGGCCATTGCAGTTGGAGAGAGTACGCGGGTTGGGGAAGTGCAGATGGTGATAATGGATTGGTTTTGGAAAGTTTCCTGTATTTTTTTTCACGTCGAGGAGAGATTGCGTCTGTTGTTACAACAAACTTCCTGTTGCAGAATTAGTTCTCTCCAGTCTATCTATGCGGTGCATTTGGTAGCGACCTCTAATAGTGGCAAACAACATAATAACGCACTACATGAGACCTTATTATTTTATCACTAATAAAGAGATAGTGACAACAAAAATTTGTGCATAATATTTTACCGCTAACTATAAGTAAACTAGTAAAGTAGTGCCGAGGTGAGTACGTGACAGTTCGTCTTTGAAAATCGTCACTACTGAGGTATAATGTGACGACATAATATTTTGTCACTAATTATAGTAAATGTAGTGACAGTTCGTAAGAAACATATCACTACTAACATTTCTTGTGGCGACATAATATTTTGTCAATAATTATAAATAAAATTGTGACAATGTGATAGTTCATCACTGTAAAATCGTGACTGCTAATGCATCACGTGGCGATATAACAGTTTGTCACTATTTGTAAATAAAATAGTGACAACATGATGATTCGCCACTGTAGAATTGTCACTAGTACACTATCTTGTGGTGATTTAATATTTTCTCACTAATTATCGATAAAGTAGTGAGAAAATTTTATATAGCCACTATAGATCTGATAAATAGTGACAAAACAAGCTTTCATCACTAAGTTTCACCACTAAAACACAGAACTCCTGGAGTGATATTCTAGAATTGGAGAAGAGGCGAGATACTCGATTTTCTTTCTGACATCTGATTGGAGAGCCGAAGAGTGTACAAGGCTAAGCCTTAGAGATCTTAGAGGATGGAGTGACATTTCGAGCTTTCGTGTGCTATTATTGTTTACGTTAACCCGTTATACATGCAAGGTACAGCTAAACAGCGACACTTTCTTAGTTGTCTATTATGTTATCCCTTATGTAAGATGGTTCATTAGGTTGGGGTGTCTATCTAATCTAGGGTTCCATCTGTTTTTGCATTAACAACAACAACTGTATTACTTGCTCCATTAAAAGACATGTTCACACATATTAAAGCTTGCTATTATCAAAGCACGATAGCTATCATGTCCAGTTTTGATATGACAATTTATAAAGTTTGAACATATATTGTCAATTATTGTGTGCTCAACAAAGGTTGCGTAAACAACCTTGAGTAGGTACTAATAACTATAAGCCTGTATTTTTGGATAAAGCATACGACCGTACAATAAAATGTGGACAGGGGATAAAACGCAGTACGATCATTGCGGTTGCTTGTTCATTTGTTTAAAACTAGTACCTTCAAAGTATTACCTAAAGGATCACAGTAAAGTTTGTAATGGTCTGTATCTAGCCTTGGTGTTTCAGAGGAGCTCCTTTCCAGTCTGTCGTGTTTTCCTGTTGGGACCCATGGGCGGATCCACCGTCTCTCCAGCTTGGACAACTGCCCAAACTTATTGGCGACACGTCATGGTAGTCCCGATGAAGTTCCACGACGATTATAGTTGCCTAGACTTGCTGACGACGTGCCATGATAGCCCCGATGAAGTTCCACGACGACCACGACCAAAAAATGGTGTCCTGGCCAAGACATAATAAGACGATCGGTACTTAGCTTGTGGCTTGCCCAGGCTTTGAAAAATTTCTGGCTCCACCACTGTTGGGACCAGTGTTTGTATATTTTCTTTATTTACTTCTGCTTTATTAATATAATGGACAATTTTCCTGGTAGTTCATTTAAAAAATTGTAATGGTTAAAGAAAAGCGTAGGCAAAAGGAAGGAGAAGTTGGGAAGCAAGATGGTTGGCGCCATGAATTATTGTTCATGGCCGGCCTAAGGAACAGGTAGGGCAAGGCTGCTGCTTGCTGATTTGGGTTTGTGCATATCTAATAGGAAAAATTAGCTCAGTGATATTGTGTTCGAGCGTAATAGGAGGAACGACACTTCGTTCGTGACGCACTGGAAAATAACATCATGAGCACCAAAAAATTAGACAAATGACATCGCCGCCGGTTACTTCCGTTTCTAGAATTTTTTAAATATAGAAAATGAGCTCAAAAAATTATCATATTTTTTGTGGAGTCTCTCGACACAGTTTAATTGCTTATATATTTTTTCAAAACTTTACACGTTCTGATTTTATCTCTAAAATTCATTTAAGTATACTATTTGTAGGAATTTTCTAATATAGAAAATAAGGTCTAAACATTATGATTTTTTTTCTGGCTCCTTACACAGTAGACTTGATTGTGTATTTTTTCTTCAGAATTTTACAAAATTAATTAATGCAACTTCATAATGTCCACTGTGTGAGGAGTCTAATATTTTATAATGTAAGGACATTATGAAATTGCACTAATTAATTTTGTAAAAATTCTAGAAAAATTACACAATTAAGTCTACTATGTAAGGATCCTGGAATTTTTTTTTATAATGTTTGGACCTCATTTTCTATATTAGAAAATTCCTACAAACAATATACTTAAATGAATTTTAGAGACAAAATCAGAACGCATAAAGTTTTGAAAAAAATACACAGTCAATTAAACTGTGTCATTCGTCTAATTTTTTGAGCTTAGTTTCTATATTTAAATTTTTTTGGAAACGGAAGTAACTGACGGTGATGTCATTCGTCTAATTTTTTAGTGTTTGTGATGTTATTTTCCAGTGCGTTACGAACAGAGTGTAGTTCCTCCGATTACGCTCTAACGCTATGTCCGATTACGCTCTAACGCTATGTCACTGAACTAATTTCCCTTTTCTAATATGGATAGTGACTTCATGAATGGGAGACGCGAATACACCTGACGAAAGGGTGTGTATGATTTAATTTGCGAGGATGCTCACGTAAATGTTTCCCTGCACCGTAATTTAGTGGTTGTTTGGATCACAAATATTAGAAATAAATTATCAGTAAACTGGTTTTTGTAGGATTTTTAGGAGAACATGTTTTAAGTTGTTATTATGTTACTATGGGTTTACATATTACTTTGTTTGGATAACAACAAAAAAAACGAGTTTCTTTACTACTTAAAAAGACTCTGGTGGTGGTGAATGGTACGTTCTTCTTCCCCTCCTCTCACAACCTATCCGCACCGATAGGTGGGACTAGTGTGTGCCCACCCTCTCTATCCCTATGCGGCTCCATCTCTTCTCACCCCTTCCGCCGATTTCTAGACCCTCGTCTCCCGCCACGTGTCTTCTCCATCTTCTCTCCTATGATGATTTCCCCCGCATGCCAGGCCCTCCCCGTTGCCATTCCTTTGTCTGTCGCCCCGCCCTCGTGTACGCCCTCTACCCTCAATGTCATATTTGTCATCGGTGTCAAAGCATCGCGACGCAGTGCTCGCCACCCTCACGCCGTTCCTCGACCCGCATCGTCGTAGTTGCTCCCCGTACTCCATAGGAGAGCTCGAGCTCCTCCATCCTTGTCGTCATGAAGTTGGTAGGCTTTGCGAAGCTCTAAGCTCACAGCCCCAAATCAGCCCGATGACTCGTCGTTTCACTGCACACTAGTCGCTCAACGAAATGCCTTGCTCATTATTTTCTTATCTGATCGCTCTCACCTTTCCTCGACATCTAATCCCACTCGCTCTCCTTTCTCACAATGGCAGAAAGCATGCGGCTGTAAGGCGGGAGCAACACGACGTCAGCAGCAGGCAGACCGAGGGCGAGGAACATCTAGCGCAAGCGCGGCTGGCCAAAGGCAAAGGCCACACAAAACGCAAGCACAGTAGGCCGAGGGTTGGCGCGGCCGATCGGGGGCACGCGCGGAGTAGGCGTAGCAGACAAAAGACAGGCGCAACTGACAGACTTACGATAAGATACGGATCCCCCTCTCCTTGTCTTTATCTCTTTGCGTGGGCATGTGGTATGTCCGTATTCAGTCGTGTTAGCTCTCAATAGGCTTGTTGTGAAAATTTAAGAATTGTTAATTTCATTGGCTCCTGCGATGATTGTGCATTTGCTTTCAATTTGGATTGAAATGATACAAACGCTAAAATGACATTAATTCATTAACTCATGAGGTTTGATCCTAGCAAGCTAATATTACTTAATACTAAAAGCGTTTGATAAAATATTTATTGGAGCGATGTGTGCGAGCAGTTCGAAGGACACTTGTGACAGCCGAGAGCTACACGTGAAATTAAAAGGCCTTGAATACAAGCTGGTGGAAGAAAACGGTGGCCATGGCTCAAATATCAGCGCTTGCCAGCAAGGACTTCAACAACTACATTTGTTCAGTGATATAAAAATGAATGCTTTGCATGTCTGATTGCCACCACCAGTAAACATGATGATGCATTTGCTATTGTCGGTGATCTAATACCGATCTTACGTATGATTATTTGTTTCGGGGGAACTCCTAGAAATAAAACTATGCAGAAAATGACACAGAGATTTTATACAGGCTTAGGCCTTCTCCGGAGAGAATAACAATCCTATTCGTGTTGTACTGTATTGAGTATGCTGGTTACAATCAAGAGGAGAACTAAAGTCTAATGTCTTGTGCTCCTGATCGATTGATCACCCCTTTGCCTACTGACTTCACCCTTTATATAGTGCATGGAGAGGTGGTAGTTCCTCCAAGCCAAAAGGTGTTCTAACGTTCTAAATAATGAACCATTGGTGGTGGTTACTGTCAGAAAGATAATCCCCCATGTTGTCAGAAAGTTATTGTCAGAGACAGAGGTATAAAACACACAGTTATTCACAAAGAATAACAGCGTACGTTAACTGCCCCATAGGTTGAAGGTTGCGCATAAGACTCCCTAATCGACTGGGCTCACATATCTGTAGACTCCATCGATATAAGGTAGTTGTTAACGACTAGGCTGTGGAGATACTTATGACTACAAGGTGCTCGTAGAAAAGGCTCACAATCTAAAGCTAGTCGTAGAAAAGTTTACTACTAGAGACTAGTCGTAGAAAAAACTTACGACTAGAGAGTAGTCGTAGCAAGACTTACAACCATTCGGTTAAACTTCTCCCTTACGAATGGTAAGAGGTATGCTTGCGAGTAATTTAAAGAAATGGCTATCTATAATATGAATTACAGATAAATAATTAAATGAGGATTATTAGATCCTTGTCAGCTATATTTTCATAATTGTACTATATTTGTCGATGATTCATACAATCATACATTCCAATTAGCACGACACTTGATACAACCTTTTGATTATCTGCTAATTAGTTAACTATGTCTTTTATAAATTTACATAACCTTTCAATATATATTTTTTATCTGTAGCAACATACGGACATTCAACTAGTAATTAAATATTTTGTTTGGTTGAATGGCGAGTGGCGATGGCCGAGGTGTGCACGACGCGAGGCGCTACGGTGCCGATTTCGTCGAGCTAGGGCGGCGGCAAGCTGGAGCGAGCCCCGATCCGTCCTCCCCTTTGGTTGACTCGGCAAGTGAAGGGGAAGTTTGCTGGTTCACTCCGATGTAGGCCCCGATCTCCATAGCCACCGCAAGCGTGGCCGTGTGGGTGAAGGGCGTCGATGCCCACCAAGGCGTCTTGGTGCTCCCATCTACGCCGATGTTAGCAAAATGCCTCAGCTTGCATCGTCGCATCTCCATCTCGTCGACGTAGGACTCGTCGTGCGACAGGTACGGCGAAGCATGCGGGTCCGATCGTGCTGATGCAAGCGAAGCACCATCAGGTTGGCCACGGCGATGAGCCATGGCGGTTGCTGCAGCACTACGAGCTTGTTTTCGCTGACGTCCCGTCTGAACACCCAGTACCCGACGAGCGCAACGGGAAATTAAAGTAGCACCTGGTGGTGACCACACAGGTGATCTTCATGGCTTGGACACCGTGAAGATGATAGATCTCCAGCACTAGCGACTCACCTCGTGGTAGTGGTACACCTCCTCCTCGTCATGGCTGCAGGCCTGCAGCAGCCAAAAGCCAATATGCTCTGCGAATGGGAGAATAAGGATATTGCCTTTTGAGAATTGTTAGGATTCCGGTAGCCGTCATATTATTGATTCGTAGATCAATTCATAACATGAGCAATCACATGAATATAATAGGGAGAGGGTGGAACTCTTTTCATTAATCATCCCTCTTTACAATAATGACTCCTATTTATAGCCTAAATCCACTAGGGGCAGTTTCAGTATTTGCCCACAAAAACCCTTAGGTCAAGGGTTTCACGACACTCCCCCTTGGACGAATACCGTGACATGCATATGCCTCGTCAAAAATTCCTTCCAAAAACCAAGTGGGAAAAAGTGGAATGTAGAAAAGGGTACATTGCATATGCAAATTGCATTACAGTTGTTGCCTCATCAAAAACCTTCATGTAAGAAACCCATTGGGAAAAAACTCACTAGGGGAAAAAGGGTACAACACTTATCATTAGGATTTAGGAACGATCATCGGGATCTAGCTTGATCTTCATTATCTTTGCAATGTTGATCAACTGGATCTATATCATTGTGTGGTAAAAACATTCAAGGTAGTGATCGTCGAGTTGATGCCATCTAGGTTTGACTAAAGATGAGATTTTTAGAATCTCAGGCATAATGATCAATGTTTAGCATATGCTCCTCCCAAAGACGACATTCGTTGAAGTCTTCTTGCTCTGGTGCCTTCGATACATTTTTAAAAATGAATATAGGCACGAATATTGTGATCAGTAAATCAACTAGATTACCACAATATTTAGTCTTCTAAATGCTTATCACACTATTCATCTGGAAAGTGTGAGGAAAAACAATTTGGGAGCAATGTTCTTAACTTTCCAAATAACACTATCTATTTGTGCAATACAGGCAAAAAAAAAAAATTCTAACAGAGGATGGGGATAGAATTAATTGCAACATCACATGTCTTATGGATATGACTTATCAAAGCCATCTGGTGTTAATATTTTGCAACTATCTCTAAGTAGTTCAACATACAACCAAATAGTCTGTTCTGCATATCCATAGATATGGTTGTACCACTGTAGAGAAAAGTATAACCAAGTCTTGTTTTGGCATTTAGGGGATTAATCAAATTTCCATTATCATAAATGTACATCGTTCCTTCATGGTATTAGAGGATATCACACCACTAACTTCTGGTGGGAGATACACTTTTATAAGTGCTTGTGTGACGCACCGCTGGTCTTTAGATTCTCCATTACATTCTTTCGAGTTTTGATGGGTCCTTGTCCACTCCTAGGGACCATATAATCATTAGTGTAATATATAGAAATGACTGGTAAGATAATTTTCCTTCAGGTTGATGCTCTCTCTTCCGAGAGATGTTCTTTCTTCAGGTAAGATATTATTAGGTATGAGTTTTATATATGTCGTGATTTTGTCTCCTTTCTTACTAGAACTTTTGAACCCTTCAAGGATCTTGTCAAGGATTTTCATAACACTACTACAAAAAGGCTAATACTGGACGCCTCATTACCGACGGTTGACCAAAACCGTCTGTATTAAATACAATCACTAGCGGTTTTGGTTTAGCGACCATCTGTGTTACTGGCTGCGCTAATAATCGTTTGTGAAGAAGTAATATCACAGACGGTTCGTGTTGAAAACCGTCTGTGAAGTATCACAGACGATTCTTATTCAGAGAGTTAGTGATTTCAAGGCATGGTAAAATCAGAGTGTTAGTGATTTCAAGCCATGGTAAAATCAGGGAGTTAGGCATTTCAAGCCATGGTAAAATCACAGAGTTAGGTATTTCAAGTCACAGAGTAAGGTAAAATCAGGAGATACTTATCACAGACGGTTTTTAATATGAACCGTTTGTGATACTAGCTCATCACAGACGGTTTTTGTTTGAAACCGTCTGTGATTCGTGAAATTTTTTGAACGCTTGGGTAGGAGGCGAAATATTTTGGCGCTGTCCTTATATATTATACCCACCCCCGTCTTGTCTTCCATCAGTCTCTCCCTCTCCCCTCCACATGCCGAGCTCCGGCGACCGCCCTCGATTCCCCGACACGGTTCGATGAGGAGACGCAGTTGACGAGGAGGAGGAGGGACGTGTAGGAGCTCCATGTCTACCGCAGGAGGTAGACTGCCAGAAGGTACGTGTATATCCCCAAAACATACACAATTTGTTGGCTATTTGATGGTTCTTATTTTATTTGTACCTAATGCCGGAGTGCTGCTGGAGGTTTTCGGTCGTCTCTCCTTTTCCTTGCCGACGAGTTTGAGTCAAATTCAGACGACATGCAAGAACAGTTTGTGTTATGCTGGTGAGGTACATAGTGGAGCTCACAAGACCAATCCAAGAAGCCAATGAGTTCTTTAGGAGCTTGGAGGCACATGTGGTTTCTAGCTAGTTTAACTTTATAATTTTATTCTTTTTTCCCATTCGGAGGGGACATTGTGAAACCTTTTAGTTTCCCTTTTGCTAGATAGGTCTCTCCTACAATGTGTTTGCTATCAAAATTCTAATTTGATTTTAGTTGTCTTGCTAAAGGTTGCATATGAAAACTACTGTCCAGCAATCGATTGGTTTGGCTCAAAATCCGTTTTTTTGCAATAGAAAAAACTATCACAGACGGTTCTTGTTCAGAACCGTCTGTGATAGCTTTTTTCACAGGCAGTTCAAAAACCGTCTATGAAGACTTTTTCTGTAGTAGTGTAATCCATTTACTACATATTTTATTCACTCATTCATGCCATCCGTCAGAGTTATTACGTAACAGAACATTATTACATTCATAATGGGAGAGTATCGGTCTCTACAAGGACCTTTGAACTATAGATTCCGCCACCTCATTATTTTCATAATGACCCATCAAGTATGGACTAGCTAGTTCCTAGACTTGCATTTTGCAGCTATGGTTCAGCCTCAATTGCTTCCTTTATTTGACCCAACATGAACACTTCAAGTACTCTACCATGGACTTTGGTTCTAGATCCGCATTCTCGTTAGATAAACTTTAGCAATTGTATAGACAAAGTGTTTGTCGACAACTTTTCTCTCATATCCTCATAATTGAGGGTATCTCAATGTTAACCAGATCTTCGTCATTTCCCAAATGAAAGATTCTTGGTCGTTCCGCATTTCCAGCATTGCGATATGCACACATCATGTTGTTGGGGTTTTCATCTTCATTATGAGCCTCTTCATGTGGTCTTTCTCACCTTCAAGGTGAGTTCTCAACAGGAGTATAAGGAGTAATTAACAATTATTTTGACTAATGTCATTATACCTTAGACCCGCTGGCATCCCCGTATATTTTAGATCATGGACCAATAAGTCAGTTTCACATAGGTGGATATACTATTTAACCCAGGATATTTCACTCTTAGTGATGTGTTTACTATAAATAAACATTGTGGTAACTCCTCTATGGAAAATACCTAGCAGACTCCTCACTTCTAGCGTACAAGGGCATCAACTAAACCTTAGGTTTAGCTTGGCTAGTGCATGAATCTTAGTACTAAAGATCTTTTCCTCAGGGAAAATATCAAGGCATTCAAAATTTTGGGCATTTCACTCCCCCGAATGTTGAGTTTTGATCTTTATTAATAGTATAACTCAAAAACTCCCATATCATAGGCATAAGATTGATGGAATTTCACATCCAACATAATCCCCATCGACTAGTGGTGGCCTAAAGGTGTATGCTACGGTGGTGATATTATGTGGGAAATGTTTGATTCCTCCAACACGCACTAATTTCAATAAGGGATTTGATCATTATATACAGTGAGCTAGACTTATATTAATATAGTGGCATGAAAACTGCATACCCCTACAAGTGGTTGTAACATCCCAATTTTTCTGAAGTTTAAAAATCTTTTTGAGTAGCTTCGCTCTATTGGAAAATTCACCAAAAGTTTATTTGAATTAAAATAAAGCTTAATATGGACTTTCAAAAGAAAAATAATTTAATATAATTAATCTCAACATCAACTATTATCAAAACTATTTTATTTGGATTCTATGTGCTTGGATATATTTTCTAGATTTTTCTAGAATTTTTTCGAGTGCATTTGCTATTTTCTAATTGTCATTTGCATTTTTAGTGTTTTCTAAAAAGTAAAATCTATTATAAATCTCAGAAAAGCTTTGGGCTGAACCTTCCTTCATTTGGCCCATTTCCTTCGCTCCTCAGCCTACCCTGTTTGGCCTTTGTCCGCGCGCCAAAGCCCAGCTCTCACCTCTCTCTCATTCTCTCGCTGCTAGGTGGGCCCACCTTCTTTGCCACGTCAGCGTCATCCTTGTCTAGGTCTCTACGCCCGTGTCCGAGTTTATCTCACCGTCGCGCCGTGTCTCTCCCGGATTCTCCTGTTCCCATGGCTATTAAGGCCTACGACCGCGTCATATCCTCCGCGCCGCCTCTCTCCTTCAAAACCCTAGCCCGCTTCTTCGGATTGCACTGCTAGTTGGGCGAATCGTGCCCTAGAAGCTCAGCGCCGCTGAAGCGTTTCTCGCTATCTTGCGTTGCCACCGGTGAGCCTCAGCCATCCTCGTCACCAGCATCGGGATCGCTGGACCATGTTCTACTTGATGCGTGCACGATCATCACCGAACAAGCCCTGAGTCGCCTTGTCTCCGTTCAACCGAGCGCTCCGCCGCTCAACCCTTCGCCGCCGTCATCGTGGTCATCTCCGGTGCCAATTGACCGTGTCATCAAGATCCCCATCGCGTCCACTTCACTCTGCGCGCCTTTACCATCACCGGGGAGCTGCCAGTCGCCGACAACCCTCGGGTCCAGAGCTTTGACCGTCGGCGAGCCACAGTGTTGTCCACCTCAGCGTCACGTCAGCTCCTTTGACCACGTGTCGCCTGCGTGGCAGCCTAGTCGTCGCCGTGTCAGTAGCCCATGTGGCACACCTAAACCCCAACCCAGATCCAAAACCCTAGTGGACTTAGTCCATGTGATCTAAGTCTCTGACGTGTGGGTCCCACATGTTAGGTTGACTATTCTGTTAGCCCGTGAACCCGTAGACCATGAACCGATCGCGTGGACCTGGTCCATGGATGATGTACCTCTTCAAATTCTCCAAGTGTTCAAGAAGCACTGAAAGGTCCAGTGACTAGAGCACAAGCCAAGCTTTTAAATAAACAGGTGAATTTATTTCTTAATGCATTTCCTTCTATTGATGAGAACAATATACTACATAATGCTAGTGTTTTGTGCATAATTAGGTATGAGGAGGGAATCGAGACCAAAGCACTAGAAGAGCACAAGGGAGAAAAACCTTCATGCGGACACACCAAGCATTAAGGAGGAAAGGTGAGCAAAGCGATGCCAGCCCGGGCGGCCATTAAGTCCAGATCCATGCGGCTGGAGGGAGCATCTACGTATGCAGCAAATACTAAGGAAGCGTTTCATGCATGCATGCACATGAGGAGGAGGATGGGGCCTGCGTGCCATGCTCCCATGCTCTCGGCCGAACCTTAAGTGATGCGGCCATGTATTAGTTAAAAGTTTGAACCCTCTTTTTGTTTGTTTGTTAGATGGGCCCGAACTGGAGTCTTTCTCAGTTGTTGAGTCCGAATAGTCCTTGATCCGGCCTTAGGCCCAATTCATGTGTGTGTGCGTGGTGGGGTTGGGGAAGGGTTCCCTTAAGTAGCCGCCTCCCCTTCCCAACGGGGACAGACCACGAATAATAGATTGAAAAAGCTTTGCTCTTGTTTCTTCATGATGGTTGTACATCATATTGAGGGAATTGGGAGTGCTTCCCAATAGAGATCGTTCAACCTTTCCGCTGGGAATTGAGAGCACGATAGGGCTTCGCTTGGTGGTCGTGAAGTCCAGCACGTGTGTTCTCATGAATTAAAGAGTGTTCGTTCTTGCATTGGCAACGGAGGATCACTACGATTCGAGAGGCTACACGTGAGTATTTTGATCCTACGTCGAGAAGATCGAGCGACCCCGTATCATCTTGGTATCAGAGCGTGGCTGACTCGGTAGGATTACTTATCCCTAGATTAGATTGATTTTATTTGCTGTTCTTAATACCTAGAGTCCATAAACCGAAAATTGCAACACAAAAATTCCAAACCCTAGTTTTTGCATATGTTATTTCCTGTGTGTTTAGTTAGGTTTTAATCCATTAGAATTTTTGTTTAGTGCTGATCGCAGTATTCTTTTGCGTTGCTTAATCTTTGTGTCCAATCAAAACCGATCTACTAAAGTAGCTGATCGTGTGGTAGCGGTGCAGCACCGGGAGATCGATTTCGTGGCTGCTATAGTAGCGTGCTGCAACAATGTTTCGATACCGCTATAGTACCCCCGAGGACCGCTACAGTGCTTCTCGTTGCTACGGTGCGTGATTCGCTATAGTGTTTCGGGCTGCTATAGTACCTTGGGATGGTGCAGCGCCTTCGCTTCTGCTACAGTACGCAAAAAAATCGCTATAGTGTCCGAGGCTACTACAGTCAAGCGACAAGCTATGAAAATTTTCATTGATTTTTTTTCATCTTTGAGACTAGTCTTTGATAATTGCTTAGAGGCTATTCATTGAATTATTTACACTTGCTGAAAATTTGAGCTTGTGCAAGGGGAGCTTAAACCCTAGTGAAAATTTGAGCTTGTGCAAGGGGAGCTTAAACCCTAGTTTCGGCAATAACAAAAAAAAAACAAAAAAAGAGACAAAAAAATGGAAGAAAGAAAGAACGAAAGAAAGGCAAGCCACAAGTAGAAAAAAAGCCATGGCTATGAAGTAAAAAAAAAGAGAGAAGATATTGGCCGAAACTTGGGAAAAGGATAACATTAGTTCAATTTTTTTTTTCAGATTGTGTATTTAATTTATTTGAGCAATCTTGTGCCCTTACTTTTCATATTATTACAATTGGCTTGCGTCTCTCCTAGTACTTGTTGCAAAAATAAGCTAGTTTTTATCTTAATTTTAGATTGCATCTCACTAGCTCATTCCTTTGTTTGCATTGAGTCACATTGATCTTTACATGTGCGTTCATATACTTCACTTAAACCTTTTGCATCAGCACTTAGGCAAAATATTCTAGCTTGCATTATTACTTAGCTTTACAACATCAAGCATTTCAGATTGCTAGGATATACACCTCCATGCCAAGCTCCACAAATAACCGTTGTTGTGCAATTGTGAACACTCTTAAATTCGCTTGATCATCACTTTGCTATTGTAGCTTTCACCAACTGTAAGTTTCTTTTGGCCTTAATTCACTTCGGAAGGGTAAGAACTTTACTTGGGAGAGAAAAGAGAGATTGAGTGAATTTTACTAACCATTCATATACATTCCTGTTGTTTGTGTTTTCTTTTGCAAAATCTAACCATGTCAGGTGGAGAAGACAACTATGGTGAGGAGCATGATGTTGATCTTAATGCCCGGTGACTCGCTTCCAACATCAGGCATTGAGAAGTACATTGCAACAACAATTTGTAGTTGGCACCACTGCAATGGGGGAAGAACTCAAGGCGGATATGCAGGATCTCCGCATTGACCTCAATTAACAAATGAATGTCTTGCGTACGAGTATCGTGAATGATGTTGTGCGGGCACTTCGTCAACAACAAGAAGAAGATAGTATGCATCTACCGGCTCACGTACCTCCACGAGATGTGGAGGTCGTTGCACGAGTCGCCCAGGATGCTCAACAACGGTGAGACCGTGTGGTGGCACAAGCCATATGGCCACCTCCACCTGGGAGGGGAGGTGGGGGAGGCGCCTAAGGACCCAGGATGGGTCATGAGCATGGAGGCTGAGGTGGGGGAGCACCTCACTTCAACGACGACGACTTGTACCACTACGATGATGGATACCACCACCGACACCGCTACAGCAATGAACGACCTAATGAAGAGAAATTTGGTAAGCTTAAATTTACTATGCCAACATTTTCAGGTACACATGATCCCGAAGATTACCTCACTTGGGAGCTCAAGGTGGACAAGGTGTTCCGTATGCACAGCTACTCCGAGGCAAAGAAAATACACATGGCTGCACTTGAATTTGACAAATATGCGCTCATATGGTGGGAACAAGTTCAAAATAAAAGGAGAGAGTACAACAAACCTCATATCACTGCATGGGAAGAGATGAAGTATCACATGAGAGTGAGGTTTGTTCCTAAACATTACAAACGTGATTTATTTGATAAATTACAGCAAATGAAGCAAGGAACTCTCACGGTGGAGGAGTATTATAAAGATATGGAGATGACCATGATTCGAGCTAATATATTTGAGCAAGAAGAAAAAACAATGGCTCGCTTCCTTGCTGGTTTGCACCCTCCCATCAAGCGCAACAACGAATTTCAGCCCTACAACAACATGATGGAGTTGGTGCATCAAGCAACCAAGGCTGAAAGACAAGTGCAACAAGATATGAGAGCAACCAGAACATCATCATACACACCCCGTTCAGCACCTAGAAGAGGTAAACCCACATCCCGTTTCAATTCTTTTAAAACTAATCAATCTAGTGAAAGTTTTGCTCCTAGTATCAGTGCTGCACCAGGCGGAAAAAATACAACAACACCCATTGCCAAGAAGAGTCCATCACCTTCTACCTCGTCTTCAGTGGGTTCTACAGCAAGAAGTAGTGCTATCCAATGCTTCAAATGCCTTGGACAAGGTCATATGCAAAAGGATTGTCCAAATAACAAGGTTATGTTACTTTTGGGGAATGGAGAGTATGACTCTACTAGCGAGGAGGAAGGTGAGGCCCTTATCGATTTTGGAAGATTTGGAGGTGTACATGAGGAAGGATATAACATCCCAATTTTTCTGGGCTTTCTGGATTTTTGAAAATAAAAATAACCATTTGGTTTTGTTGAAGTTTGTCGGTGTTTTAGAACCGATCTTACGTAAAGATTGTTTGATTTGGGGGTCTCCAAGACTGAAATCACGTAGAGAGATTGACATGGGGATTTTTATACAAGTTCGGGCCTTTTCCGGAGAGAATAACATCCCTACTCCTGTGTGTATGTATTGAGTATACTGGTTACAATCAGTAGAAAATGCTACGATTTTCCCTGCTACTCAATATGTATGTCCGATTGTATGTCTCTAATCCACCTCCCCTCATTATCTCTGGCCATAGCCCTTTATAGTGTTCGTAGAGGTAGCCATTTCTCCATGCCAAGAGGCGCCTCATCATTCTAAGTAATGGGTGCATTGTTGGTAGTAATTGCCGGGGTATTAATTCCTCCACGTCGCCTGACAGTTTCTAGTCAGAGATAATGGTGTGTAACGTGCAGTTATTCCGGAGAATAACAACGTATATTGTCTACTTAGATTCCCTAATCAATTGGGCCTACTTGTCCGCATGCTTTATTGATCATAGGGTGGTCGTAGCTGACTTAGTCGTAAAAGGGCTTACGACCATGAAGTAGTCGTGGAATAACTTACGACTTGTGGCTGGTCGCAGAAGAACTTACGACTAGATGGTGATTGTAGCAGCACTTACGATCATGAAACAGTCATAGAAAGACTTACGACTATAAGGATGGTCGTAGAAGAGCTTACGACCAGCTGGTTGGCTTCTCCCTTATGATTATAAGGGGTATACTCAAGAACTGTATGACGTCATATTCACCCATAATAAGAATTATAGATAAATAATAAAATGAGGTTTATTAGATCCTCATCATCTAGCCCCCCAGCTTCAAGTGAAAGTACTTACTTGGGAAATGAGTCATAGATGATCTTACGACCACAAAAAGTGGTCGTAAAAAGATGGTCGAAGGAAAAAGCTCTGAGTTTGTATATCATTTGACCAGAAATATACTTAGTCAAGAAGGCCGTTGAAAAACCTTTACGACTATTAAATAGTCATAGAAAAAACTTACGACCATAAAGTGGTCGTAGTATGGTAATTGGAAGAAAAACCTTTCCGACTGGTATTTTATTTGACCAAAAAAGACTTGGCCAAGGAAGTAATTTTGCTTGAGGTGTGAAGACAGCCTCAGTTTTCTTGAACAGGCAAGTTCAAGAATCTCAATCGATTCTCCCAAATCTTGTCCGTTGGAGCAATTCCCGAAGCGGCAGGAATTGTTGGGTTTCCACGGCGTTTCCTTTCGAGCGTGCGGTTATAAAAACTTTCCGCAGGGGTGTTTTTAGGGTTCTTACTTTTCCCCAAATTGCTTCAACTGTTTATCAAGCTCTCGCCTTCTCCGCCGTCGACCAAATCGTGCCTTTTCCTTCAATCCTTTCAAACTCAAACTCCTCCCCTGCTGAGAGAAATGGCCGGGGCTGCTTCCCAGTGGGCTGAGTCGGAGATGGATGCGGTGAAGATGCAGGCTCTCGTTGCCGCCGGGAAGATCCCAGAGAAGATCCTAGTCAAGTGGATTTCAGCTGTCGGGCAGCATTGGCCGTCGGGGGAGATGGGGCAAATCCCTGTCTTCCAGGCGTACTGTGAGTGTGGCCTCCGATTGCCTGCTCATTCTTTCCTCACACTCATACTCGAACATTTTCAGGTGGAACTGGTTAATCTTGGTCCTAATTCCATCACAATGTTAAGTGTATTCATGTACTTGTGTGAGGCTTACCTGGGGATTTCAGCTGACCTTGAGCTCTTTCAGTATTATTACGGAATGGCTCGACAAGTTGGAATTGCCGGGAGTTGTGGTCTGAAGCTCCATGACGGAAAGTCGAAGGAGTATATTCAGATGTTCACCCGGTCGTCGTGGTCGGGATGGATGAAGAAGTGGTTTTACTGGAAAACCACTCAAGAAGACAGCCTTTCTTTTGTGGGGGAAGGCTGCCGAGAAGGTCCCTTCCTAGGATTCGACTCCTAGAGATCTTGACTGAATTGCCCCTACATTCAAGCTATCAAAGACTTGAAGAGAGATGGGCTCACCGGGTGGCATGTGGTGAAGGATTTCATCACACGCCGCATTAGCCCTTTGAAGAAACGAGTACCTCCTATGTGGAGGTATACGGGGCTACAAGACCCAACCAGGGACTACAAGGAGGGTAAATGAAGCTCTGACTTTGCTTTCATTTTGGTTATCTTCAGATTGGACTAATGAAAATCTTATCTGTTTGTTTAGACCTTTCACAAAATGAGATTAACGTTCGAGTCAAGCTTATTTGCGAGAAAGCTCCACCACCCAATGTGGTAGTTCCCCAAATTCTAGCGGTCATATCCGCAGAGGAGAAGATAGAATGCCTAAAGGTAATCAAGGGTTGATTTCATCTTTAGGATTTCTTAGTCGTAGAAAAGACTTACGACCGTGGAGTAGTCATGGAATAACTTACGACTTATGGCTGGTCGTAGAAGAACTTACGACCAGATGGTGATCGTAGCAGCACTTACGATCATGAACCAGTTGTAGAAAGACTTACGACTGCTTGGTTGTTTTAGGAAAACTTAGGATTAGGTACCGGTCGTAGAAAAAACTTACGACCAGATAGCGATCGTAGGAGAACTTACGATCAGAAAAATGTCTTAGTAAAACTTACAACCGGATCTTGGTCATAGAAAATCTTATGATGATTAGTAATTCTTCTTTTTACATGCATTCTGTAAAGTAGGCATGGAGAGTCGTCAGGATGATGAAGAGGTCGTCTTGTTTACCGTTGGGAAACAGACAGTGGTGGAGGCAATCCAGGCTCCTCCAGCTAAACGGTGGCGTTCTGAGAGAGTCACCGACAAGGGAGGCGCAGGCTCAAGCTCTTCCGCTCTGACTAAGCTCCTCGCAAAAAATGCCGTGGATATGGCTATGATTGAAGCGGAAGAAGCTGCTGAAGCTGAAGAGATTAAAGCAGCTGAACCTCTCAAGCGCAAATCCCGCAAGGCCAAGGTACCCTTTTATTACGACAATAAAGCTTTTGTTGTTTCTGCCTTTCCTGGCTTTGTCAAGCAACTAGAAAAGGAGAACTGGAAGGATTTTATGTCTTTTGCGAAGGATAATACTGCTCCAGCAGAGCCTATGGTCGAGGGAAGTGACCCACCAGGTGGTTCCTGTTCGAGACCCACGACCAGACGTTGTCGTGGGTAACCCTATCCTTCAACTTGAATCTCGACCAGACGTGGTCGTAGAGAAAAAATCAGAGAAATCTTCCGTTGGGAAGTTGACTCCTAAGTTCCTGGTTAGGTCCAGTGTGCAGAGGTATGTAAGAAAGACAAAAGTGCAAGAAACATTTACCTTTTGCTTTCCACAACTTAACGTGCTTTTAATTTTGCAATCTTTGCCCAACTCCTTCAGCCCCCGAGGACGCTTCCGTTGAGACGCCACTTGTCACTTCTCTAGTGGATGAAGAGAGAAATGTGGCGATAGTAGAAGGATCGTCCATCGCCCGGATGGTGGAGGAAGTTGCGGCTGCTGATGTGGTTGCTACGACCACGGTGGTAGTCGTGGAGACAGAAGCGGTAGAGGTGGTGGCAGAAGCCTCCAGTTATGGTGATGGAACATCCGATCATCGTTCCGGGAAGGAAGTCGTTGAAGACGTTCCTCCTAGTTTCTGAAGAGAGGCCGTTGTCACCATATCAGAAGAAGAGGAGTACTTCAACTTTTGATCTGATTTCTTTAGACCTAGTTCTCCTATGGGATCTTCTGCCATTCGACCTCGTGACCGAGTCCCCCACCCCAGGGATATTCCTACCAGTGGGGATATTTTTGATGATGCGCATCTCGAAAAAGTTTTGTGAGGACCCCGGAATATTGGAGATTTATACCGAATTAACAATCATACCAAAAGCATAATTCTTAATCAAGAACAACCGATTCTTAATTAAAAATTATACTAGAAGCATAATTCTTAACAAGGTACAAATCCAATATTCAGGTTCCCGGATATATGTATCACAATAGTTCCCAGGTTCCAGACCATTGCACATATATCCTCAGACAACATTGTATCATACATACAAGGCATACATTTACATAATTATACATAGCATTTTACAATTCAGTTTGGAATTCTACAATATCAAGTGACCTTGGGCCACAACAAAAGTTAGCAGCAGAAATAAAACTAAACAGCAAAAGACCATCAATGGCCCCATCACCCTCAGGCTATTGAGTGGAAGTTAGAACTAGCTTCACTCGTCAGCGTCACCTTGATCGACGCTAATGGGCATCTCATACAGATAACCATCCTCACCTGCAACAAGAGGTTATAAAACCTGAGTACAGAGGGTACTCGCAAGACTTACACAAACTATTAAAAGAAAGTGTTCGAGAGATCCTATACAAAGGATTAGAATTTTGTACATGCATAAGGTTAACAACAGGAAGGTTATAATGGTTTCAATTTTTGCGTAAAGCAATACATCTTAAGCCTACACTTGCTAAGTTTTAATAAAGCAATTTTAATAAACCAATTTGGACTAAAACATGAAATAAAAGAAAGCATAATCATAAACAATAATCAACATTAAAGTGGCTGTCCACTAATCATTAAAAACATTGCATGAATAGCTCTCATGCCGAAATAGTATTCAAAATCAAGTGGTAATTCAAAATCTATACAAAGATCTATTCAACTCAAGCGTTGTCCATAACCGTGGACACGGCTATTCGAATAGTTTTGAACCTGCGCAGGTGTACATCTTTACCCACGCGACTTAGCTAGCCCGTAAGCCATCTAGAATAATAGCACACCGCCTTTGGTATGCGGTAAGTAAACTAAGATTTGGTGTTTTTCAACAAGTTAACACTATTGAGGAATACCCATGTGTGACCGATCCCGCTTAGTTCAAGTTACTAATAGAACACACTTGTTGGGGCCCACATGTTGTCTTGGGAATGCCGATTCAAAAATAGAAATTAAATGACAAAAGTAGAGTTGTGCTAGCTGCACATATTAATTATAATTGGAGCCCTTAAGGTGCGTACATGTGATGGAACGCATGTGCGTCCTCACCTCTTAAGAACATATGATCTGATATGAGATCAAACACATATGTCCTTACTTTCTGTTTTTCCAACTCAATAGCATTAACCTTTTACTTAACTAAACAATACCCATACCTTTGCGTGTGGAAATGCGTTAGGGCTTGAATCGTTCAGTCAATGTTCAGTCCTTAATCAATCCAGACAAGACAACCACATTTCCCAATCTCGTGCACTAAGGCACCATCACTAGCATCCACTTGTCCAGATTTATAATTAATGTAAATAAACAAAATTTGCTTTCATTTCAGATTTAAATAGACCGAACAAAGAATCAAAATAAATGAATTTCATTTAATGTTTCCAAGTGTGGTAAAATAAACTTGACAACACTACAGATTGCATGGCTAAGCAATTCCTGGAATAAGTACTTTATTATAGAAGCACTAACTTAAGTTTGAGTGTATGATTAGATTAAAGGTAAGCCTCAAGTGTTTGGTGGTAACTAACTATTAACAGATCACAAATAAATTTTTAGGAAACTAGCATGCAACAGTGTCACTGGTTTTAGAAATCTACAGTACAAAATTTGGGATCAATATGGTGCAGAGAGGATGCTTGCCTTGATAATAATAAACCTCTTGTTCAGGTTCTTGTTACTCAGTAATAGTTTCAACCACTTCAGAAGAACCAGAATCTAGAACACAAAAGTCCAATGAATAACAAGAAAATGGCAGAGAGCAAAATGCAGAAAAGAGTGCATGATCAATAGCTCAATGCATATTTAACAACATGCTTAAGTTACTTCTAGCTTAAGTGAGAATAATAACCCATTTTTAATACCTTCTGATACTATTTGCCAAGATTAGGGTTTAACTTAAAACTACAGTTTCAGATTTTAGAAAAATTGAGAATGAGACTGATTACAGGAAGAATAGTTTGCTGACTATCATATTATGAACCAAATAATGATTTTGCTTAAATTACATCTAACTTACATAAGGACAAGGTCCTACAATTAGCTCCTGATAATACTAGCTGTCACAATATAGAATTTAGGCTTAGGACTTACAGTTTCAGATTTGGAAACCGAAACAGGACAGGGAAGAAGTTGTTGATTCACTTACACTATAAACAAAAGACTTTTACTTAAGTTAAAACTAAGTTAGTAAAGATATGAGCCTAACTTCTCATTTATAAACTTTACTAAAAAAAAGAAGCTAGAACCTTGCTGTAGATGTTGCCAGCATGATCGGCAAGAAACAACAAGACATAAATTGAAGTTTCAGTTATAGCTACAGTTCCAGGTTTTGGAGAAGCTGAAAATGGACAAATTTCAACATGGTCGGCAAGAAAACAGCAAGACCGAACTGAGATTCGGTTAGCTAAAGCTTCAGATTTGGAAAAACTGAAAACTGGGACAGATTACAATTGAATAAGGTTGCTGATTTCTACACACCACAAGTTAATGAAGTTAAAAGTCTAACTTATTACTTATAAACTTTACTAGAAGAAATGGAGGGCTAACTCTTGATGTAGGCTGTCGGCTTGCCCAGCAATAGCAGCAAAAACTAGAATTGAATTTCAGTTAGCTACAGTCTCAAGTTTTAGCAAAAACCGAAATTTTGGACAGATTGCAAGGAATGTTTTGCTGCATCATTATACTATGACAAAAGAGTATTTTTGATTAATTCACAGCTAAATGAGTAGAATTCAAGGCCTAGCTTACCACTTAACATCATTTAACACTAATGATTCAATTTCGGTTTAAACTGAAACTGCAGTTTTCAGATTTGCAAAAACCGAAAACAGGGCAGATTTCAGAAAAAGGATTTGGTGCTCTAAATGTGCACAAGTAAAAGTGCTATGCCTAAGTTTAGAGTATTCTTAACTAGGTTAGGAGGCTAACTCACCATTTACTAGCATTAATTGACAAAAATTAAAGAGTTGGAGCCCTTGCTGTTTATATTGTCGGTTTGGTTGACAACACACAGCAAAACAGAATTGAAAGTCGTATGGTGGGTTTTGAAATACACTAAGCACAAGACTTGTGCTGGAGCTGAAAGAATAATAACCCATATTAATACTTGTTGATACTAATTGTTCAAGAATTAAGATTCAGTTTAGAGTTCAGTTTTAGATTTTGGAAAAACTGAAAACTGAACAGATTGCAGATTTGAAGTTTGCTGCTTTATTATGCTATGCACAAAATACATTTTTGTTAAAGTGGTAGCTAAACAAGTAAACTAAAGTCTAATTATCATCTATTAGCACTAGGTGATGAGAATTAACAAGAGAAGCTGCTGCTGTGCATAATGTCGGCTGGCTGTCCACAAAACAGCGAAACAGCAGAAATAGAAGTTAAAGTTTTAAGCTGATTTGAAAATATACTAAACAAATGATTCTAAATCGGAGCTAAGGCTGATCTTCAGAGTAGATATTACCCTAGACCAGCCCTTGCAAGCACTAACCAACAAAGATCAGAAAGAATGGAGCTACAGCTCTTTTTGTCGATTTAACCCGACAACAGCCAACAGAGAAAGAATTTTGCCCTAAATTGAATTGGAGACATTATGAATCAAAAGAATGGTTGCTAAGGCTTCTAGGGTTTAGTAAAGATCTAATGAAGCTGAAAAGATGACAAGAGAAACCCTAGAACTCAAAAATGATATGAAAGACCGAAAAGTTATAAAAAGAAACTTTTCAGTGCCAATTTGATTTGAGCATTATTTGCATAAGTGAGTGATTCAAGTGAGCTACTGAGGTCCTTAGGAAGCTCAAGATGGAAAGAATTAAGGACATGGCTTACCAGCCAAGGTTGGAGAAGAAAAGTTGTAGTTTTCAGCCGAAAACAGTGCAGATTCAAATTCCACTCCTCCTGTTTAACCAAAACGAAAATGGTGGAGGACTTAAGCTCTTGGAATCACAAGACATGATCTTGACACGAAAGATTGATAAACACCTCACCGGAGCAAGAAATCCCAAGATGTTGCTCCAGCCGGTTCGGTTCAACAGAAAGCAATCCACCTGTTCAACCTACAAATTGTTGCCACTATTCTCATTACAAGGTGAACTGAGCAAGTAAGCATGTAGGGATCACAGGGAATAAAGACAAGAGGTGCTTCACTGAACAAGAAAGTAGATGCAGAGAGCTCCTTTGGTCAAGAATGGTGGTGAGCAAAAAGCTAGGGTTGCTATAGAGGTAGAACCTGCAGAGCAACCGAGAGCACTCTAGAAATGATGCGGTGGCAGTTTTGATGCCAGGTGGCAGAGGTTCACAAGCTCTTGAGGAAGAGCCACCTTCTCCGGGCTCTGGTCGGCGACGGCGCCCAGCAAGAGGAGAAAGAGAAGGATGTGCTGCTGCCCTGCGTGTTTCCTTTTGCTAGCAGCAGCAAGAGCTCAACAGCAACTCCTAAAAGAAAAAATCAGCCGGCCAATTAGATTGGGTGGTCGGGATTGGATTTTGGCTAGAAAAAATGGAGATTTTAGATTGTAACAACATATCCAAGTTTTAAAATAAACAGTGATGCTACGAAAAACATCTTATTACTGTTTATTAAAACTAGGGCTGTTACAAGTTTGGTGGGACCAAATCGACAAGTTGGATGAGCTGAAGGATCCAACAAGTGTAGTGTCCATGTTTGCTCGGAGGAGTATGAATGTAAGTTTTTGACAGCATTCATATACTCTGGTATTCCTCGCGTCTTACTGTTTACTCTTTTTGTAGAGAGCTTTGCAACAAATTGCCACTGTTTGTGAATACAACCGGCAGTTTGTCAAGCTACGACAAGAGAAAGAGGAACTCTGCGAGCAGGCAGAGAGATGGTAAGTCACTGATACTAGTTGTCAATTATATTTTGACCACTTATACAGTGTTTATGGTAGCAGTCGTAGAAAAAACTTACGACTAAGTACTGGTCGTGCATGTACTTACGGCCGTAAGGTTGTCGTAGAAAGGCTTACGACCACCTAACTGTTGTAGAAAAGCTTACAACCATGGGAGTGGTCGTAGAAGAACTTACGACCATTTGGTTAGTGCTCATGTCTACTTTTAACCTTTGCAGGTTTAAAAGCGACGAAAAGGCCTTGGCCGATTCACTCGACTATGAGAAAGTCTAGACGAAAAAGCTAAGAGATGAGAAAGAAGACCTTTTGAAGCAGCTTCGGGAGGTCAACTCTGTAGCTCAACAGTTGCAAGGAAAAATAAACAGTAAGTGCCGAACTTAAGACTACTTATGTTGTAGATCTTTACATTTGTAACTTCTGCATCTTTTCAGAAAAAGAGGATGAAATGAGATCTCTTCAAAACGAGGTTAGTGAAAAGACCTTGGTTGCTTACGAGATTTCTCGCATCGCCAAGGACAAGGATCAACAAATCGAGATGTTGAAATCTCAACTAGCAGGTAAGCAACTCTTTACCTGTATCTAGTTTTGTTTATCAATCCTTCACGAATTCTTTTCTTTTTTCTTTAAATCTCATCTCTTTTCAGAAAAGGAGATCGAAGTGGGTAGGCTCAACACTAGCGATCAAGAAAAGACTTTGATTCTTAATGAGATTACCCATATCGCCAAAGAAAATGCAAAGGATATCAAGATATGGGAGGATTGGTACGCCAAGATCATCGTTTCCCATGAGGATGAAGTCAAGAAGTTGGATTCTTGACTAGCAGGTAAGTAAATCTTTGCCTGTAGTGAATTTCATTTTGTAGTCCTCTAGAAGTAATTTTTACTTGACCAGTGTTACTCTTTTCAGAGAAAATAGCCGAAAACAAACAACTTTGTGAGGCTTCGACTTGTTACCAAGAAGTGATGAAGTCGACGAAGAACAATCTTCGAACAACATCTCGCTCTTGAACAATATACTTGGTGAGCTACGTGGTGAGGAAAACACTCCTCAAGAAGATACGATAGCTGCTCACACAAGTACTATTGATGAACAAGTCGAGACTTTACAAGAGTTGGTGTCCACTCTGAAGACCAATCAATCTAACTTGATAAGGGAAGCAGTCGAAGGTGCAATAAGTTATGCTTTGGCAAAACTTAAACCTCGTGACCCCAGCCTTAACATGCAACCAATCGAAACTGATTTTGACTTCTTCGGAGCGGAAGCAAATCGGTTGATTGAAGAAATGCAGCCAGTCGGTAGGAAGGTTTCAGAGGAGATACAACTGGGATCTCTTGCTTCAGAATGACCTGTAAAAGAGACCTGAAAAGACAAGCTTTTGTTGATGTAATATATAATCCATCCTGTTTCCTGCAAATCATCTTGTCGAGTGGTTAGTAACTCAAAAGATAATTAACGAAAGTGAGACTAAGAATTGAAGTAAAGATAATTACTTTATCCTAGCCCCCGACTATTTGCTTAGTTTATTTAGATAAACTTAGTAAATAGTATTGTTAAGGGTTTTCTGAAAAAAAGATAGAGCTTTAGCTAACTTGTAGTTTTTCAATCACGACTATCATGCACTGGTCGAAAGAGTAGAAACGAGTCGACACTAGGAAGTTCCTTCTGGTGGGCAGGACCACGTGCAGAGAGGAGAGGCTTCGACTAGGTGATGTTTCCATCTCTGACCAGATTAATCAAATCAAGAAAGATCAACTTTAGTTAGATAAACGTCTGGAGTTCCTTTTTAAAAATTTGTCCAACTTATTGCAATGCACTTAGTATGTCCGTTCTGGTAGCGAGAGTTAGAAACAGAACGACGCTAGGAAGTTCCTTCTAGTGGGCAAGACCACGTGCAGAGAGGAAAGTCTTCGACTAGGTGTTGCAACTTCCTCCGACCAGTTAAAACAAACCGAGTTTATCGAGAATAGTTGAGCAAATTTGAAAAGTGTACTCAGCTTAATTTATTTTTCAAAAGGATGAATGAAGAAATAAACTAAGGTACTAACAGTTGGCTTGATATTATTTCGACCATGCTTAAAACCCAAGTTCTTTGTGCTGGTAGCAAAAAGGGAGGAACGAATCGACCCTAGGAAGTTCCTTCTAGTGGGCAGGACCACGTGCAGATAGGAAAGTCTTCGTCTAGGTGATGTTACTTTCCTTTCGACCAGTATAAAGATGAACCTGGTACTGATCGTAAAATGTGTTACGATCAGTACTTTGTCGAAGAAAAAATTTACGACTAGGGCTGGTGGTAGGTGAACCTACGATAATGGCATGGTTGAAAGAAATATCAAAGCGCTACTCAAAGTAAGACAATAAAGATAGAAAGAACACGATGCTTTATTGTTCTACCGGCCAAATTACACGAGAACTTGCGTGGCGGTCGATATTCAAGAATTTGAGAGAATTAAGCTCGTCTTCCATTGTGAGTCGTCACAAAGTTGGTCGCATAACCCGACTCTCGTAAGGACCTTCCCACTTAGGGAAAGTTTGTTCGATTAGACTAGGATTGGATTTTCTCAATACCAAGTCACCTAAAGCAAGGTGCAAGGTTGGACCTTCTGATCGTAGTATTTGCGCAAGGCTTCTTTGGTAGGCTATTTGAGCGGATTAAGGCTTGATTTCTCCTCTCTTGAAAGGTGTTAATGTAAATGCTCTTTCGAAGTTGTTCTTAAATTTGAGTCATTGAAATTCTCGACCCTTGTAGACTGATCTTTAGTTACGGTGGAAGCATGGCAAAGACCAAAAACTAGAAAAAAAATGGTGTTTCGCCTGTTGCCCGACTAGTAGTCGTGTGAACTACCCATAATACCGAGGGTAATTCTTGTACCCAAGCCCCCGAGCGCTTAACAAGCTGGTCGAAGACTCGAGTTTTAATTCCCTACATGATTTGGCTGTTCGCTCGTTCGACTGCCTCATTGCTTTGGGGGTGGGCAACAGAGGCATAACAGAGCTTGGTACGAAAATTGTTTACCATTGTCTGTGATTATTCGATTTGAGACTCCAAATCGAGTAATCACACTTCTCATCATGAATCATTTTGTGGCTTCCGTTGTTATCCCAGTCATAGGTTCGGCTTCGATCCATTTTGTGAATGTATTGATAGCCACAAAAAGGAACTCGAAACCTCCTGGAGCCCTTGAGAACGGTCCTAGGATATCAAGACCCCAAGTCGCAAAAGGCCAAGACAGAGGGATTGTCTGTAGCACCTGAGCTGGTTGGTGTATTTGTCTGCTATGAAACTGGCATTGTACACATTTCTTAACTAGCTCTTTAGTGTCGTACAGGGCTGTTGGCCAGTAAAAACCTTATCGGAAGGCCTTACCGACCAGTGTTCTGTAGGAAGCATGAGTTCCACAGATGCCTCCTTGTATGTCATGAAGGAGTGTTAATCCTTCGCCCTGCGAAATGCATCGCATGAACACCCCTTGAGTACCTCGTTTATAGAGGACTCCTTCGACCAAAGTATACATTCTAGCCTTTTGGGATAAGCGATCTGCCTCGAGATCATTGTCGGGTACGGAACCCTTCTGAAGATACTCGTAGATGGGAGCCATCCAGGTATCTTCGTATTCTCGAGAGGCTGTCTCAATAGGAGGTGTCCCTGGTTCTTCGACCGAGGGCAATTCTTGGAGTTCTTCGGAAGACTCCTTTTGGTACTATAGATCGGAAGAAGCTATTCGAGCAAGCTGGTCTGCGAGAAAATTATCCTTTCGAGGGATGAATTGTGCCTCGAAACCGAAAAAATGCTTTTCAAGCTTACGGACTTCCGATAAGTATTGAGACATTGTTGGATTAGAGCACTGGTACTCTTTTCCGACTTGATTCACGACCAATTGAGAGTCTCCTCTCACGAGTAGTCAGCGAATCGAGAGCGCTTTCGCGGCTCGTATGCCAACTAGCAAACCTTCATACTCTACCACGTTGTTAGTGGCCTGAAAGTTTAATCGTATGGCATACTTTAAGGTTTCTCTGGTAGGAGATACCAAAACCACCCCAGCCCCTGAGCCACTTAAATTAAGCGACCCGTCAAAGTACATCGTCCACTAGTCGTGGGTATCGTACTAGGGATCCTGAACAGGTTCAGGATTTGTCCATTCGACGACAAAGTCTGTCAAGATCTGGGATTTAATGGCCGTTCAGGACATGAAATGGAGGTCGAACTCCCCAAGTTCGACTGACTATTTTGCCATACGTCCCGCTGTTTCCCTATTCTGGAGGATCGCTCCCAAAGGAAACACAAACGATACAGCTAGTTTGTGCGCCTGAAAATAATACCGCAGTTTCCTCGAAGACATGAGGAGGGCATATAGAAGTTTTTGGACCTGTGGGTAACGCTCCCTAGGCCTATTTAAAACTTCACTTATGTAGTAAACTAGTCGTTGTACGTTTTCACGTTCTACGACCAGTACTGCGCTCACTGCCTGTGGCGTGGCAGCTAGATAAACTAAAAGCGTCTCTTCTGGCTTCGGAGAAACCAGAATAGGAGCACTCGTAAGATATCTCTTGACATCCTCAAAGGCTGCGTTAGCCTCTTTCGACCACTCGAAACCCTCGTGTTTCCTTAGAAGTTTGAAAAAAGGTAGTCCTTTTTCTCCCAGCCGTGCGATGAAACGACTTAGAGCCGCCATGCACCCTGTGAGTTTTTGGACCTCTTTCTTCATGGTCGGAGGGCGCATTTGTACAATGGCCTTTATCTTTTCAGGATTTGCTTCGATTCCCCGTACAGAGACCAAGAATCCAAGCAATTTTTCTGAAGAGACCCCGAACACACACACTTCTCAGGATTGAGTTTTGAGCGGTGCTTTCTGAGGTTGTCAAATGTTTCTTGCAAGTCTGAAATATGATTAAGTTTCTTGATGCTTTTTATGACTAGATCGTCAACATAGGCTTCAAGATTTTGGCCTAGTTGAGGTAAAAAAAGTCGATTGCATCAAGCGTTGAAAAGAAGCACCAGCATTTTTTAGACCAAATGCCATTTTGACATAGCAAAAGATACCAAATGGTGTAATGAATGCGGTCTTTTCTTCATCGTCTAGGCACATATTGATCTGGTGATAACCAGAATATGCATCTAGAAAACTTAATATTTCACAACCAGCAGTAGAATCAACCAACTAATCGATGTGAGGTAAAGGAAAATCATCTTTTGGACAAGCTTTATTTAGATCAGTAAAGTCGACACACATACGCCACTTGCCATTCGACTTCCTAACCATTACAGGGTTAGCCAACCACTCTGGGTGGTCGACTTCTCTTATAAAGCCTGCTTTAAGTAGCTTGTCCAATTCTAATTTGATAGCGTCTCGTTGATCAGGGGAAAATCTTCGTAATTTTTGTTTTACGGGTACTTTGTTAGGCCATAAAGCTAGCCTGTGCTCGATCACCTCCCTGGGGACTCCGGGCATGTCGGATGCTTGCCACGCGAAGACATCTGTGTTAGCTCGGAGGAAGGTGATGAGGGCGTCTTCCTACTTGGGGTCGGAAGTATCCCCAATGCGAACAGTCTTTGAAGGTTCCTTTGCGTCCAGAGGAACCTCTTTTACTAGGTCGTTCGGCCTTGGTGTAGCTTTAGGCTTCGACTTGGTAGTCGAAGACTAGCTTTCTTCTCGAGTTGGTATCTATCCAGCCATCTCGAGGGATCGACGGTCGCAGGTATGCGCCATCTTCTTATCACAATGGATTATGATCACTCCTTTGGGACCTGGCATCTTAGGACATTGATACCCATAATGAGTTGTCATCAAGAATTTTGCCAATGTTGGTCGTCCGAGTATGGCGTTATATGCCATATCGAAATCGACCACATCAAAGGAGATCTTCTCTGTCCTGAAATTACATGGTGAACCAAATGTTAAAGGAAGAGAAACTTGACCAATAGGTTTGGCCGAAGACCCTGGAACAATACCATGAAAAGCGTATCTTACCGGTCTTACCTTAGTCCTGGGTACCTGCATCTCGTCCAGGGTACTCGTAAACAGAATATTTAACGAGCTACCACCATCAACTAACACTCGATTGACCCAACAGTTGTTGATGGTGGGTTCGACCACGATTGGATATCGACCAGGTCGAGTCGAAGGAATCGAGCAGTCACCTTTCTCGAAGGAGATGGTGACTTCCGACCACTTCAGTAATTTATTAACGATAGGAGAGTCAATGGAGTTTACCTCGTGTTCGGCAGCTTTAAGCTGTCTCTTTGACTCGTATGCCGATGATCCTCCATAGATGTGTTCCACGTTATGCTGCGGATCTTGAAATGGCATCTCCTCGTTGTCATCTAACGTCTTACGACCAATCGTTTGCCCTACCTGCTGGAGAGTGGGAAGTGGTCCGTTGCCGTTGTAGTAGTCCTCGAGTTTCTGTTGGAAAACCTAGCAATTGTGAATATCATGTCCTTCTTTTTTGTGGAAAGGACACCACCTATGTTTGTCATTCTTCCGATCAGGGCGCTTACCATTGCCTCGGTCGGAGTATGGTTTGGAACCACGTGGCTCCTTATCGCTTGTGGCCAAGACCTCCTTGGAACTGTCAGCTTGAGGTTTTTGACTCTTTGCCTTGTTCTTGAACTTCTTGGCCTTCTTCTCTTTCTTCTTGCTACCTTCACCTAGCTCTCGAGGAATATTGTCTTCTCGATCGATGGTGTTGTTCCATTCGACTGCCTCAAAAGCAGTCGCATATCGATCAGCCATCTCGAAGAGTTCAGCAATGGTGGCAGGAGGGTTTAAAGCTGTAACATCCCAAATATGGGTGTGTGTTTCAAATGTAACCAAACCAGAGTTTGTGTTTCAAATGTAAGCAAATCTAGGTTTGTGTTTCAAATGTAATCTTATATGAGTGTGTATTTTAAATGTAAGAAAATGAGAAGAAATTAAAGCTTTTCTTACATCTTGTAGTCTTTGAACTTTTCTATAATTCTTATAAAGGAATTGTGGAATTCAAAAACCTAAACCTCCAGTTGACTAAAATCAAACCCTTTATCAACTTGGTCAAGAATCTTATGTTCAACCTTTGGAAATAATTTTTCTTGGTTCTAGAGATGCTATGTGACCCCTCTGAAAAATTTCATAATTTTTAGAAATTATTTGATAATTTTTGGAGGCAAGACAAACCAATTTGACCTTAGGTCCAACCCTAGAACAAACCTTGAGGAATTTCTTGAGAAAAATGCAGTGCATAAAAATCTCTGAAAATTTTATGTAAGTTAATCCTGGAGTGAGGAAGCTCCAGTCAAAATTTCAGAATTTTTGGAGTTAGTTTGCTACCTCTAAAAATTCTTCGAAACTCAGCTTTCAAATTTAAACCCTAACTGGTTTCCACTGTTCCTTGGGCGTGGACCGGACTCGGACTCGAGCCACTTGACTCAGTTGAGCCAACTAGCTGTACCAGCGCTGACGCGTTGGCGCGTGCACTGTGAACCGTCGGATTGTCATCGAACGGGCCATGTTGGCGCGGAGACGCGATCGCCCGGGCACATGTGAGCCGTTGGATGAAAATCGGACGGTGGGCGGGTCGTCCCCTTCCTCGCTTTCATGGCCAAGGCCGCGCCATAAGCGTCTTGTGAGGCGTGGTAGTAGTCTTTGGGTCACCTCCGCGTCCTCACCAACGGGTCCTTCTGCATGCATTTAATGCGCGTCGTGCGTCCGCCCCTGAAAGTCCTTCGTTCACCTGCTCCTATCACGCTCAGCGTCTCCATGGCAGGCTTGACCGTGGGGGAGTGTTGCCGTTGCCTCCTTGCTCCCCCGGCTACTTAAGCTCCCAGCTCCCTTCCTTGGCTTCCTTTCACCACCCCGCAGCTCTAGCTTGCACCCTCTGTGCTTGTGGAGCTCAAAACACCCGAGAACCCCTCGGCCGCCATTGTTGAGCTTCTCATCTAGTTGATCAAGACCCCTAACTTAATTTTGGGTTGTTTCTACAGGAGCGGATTGAATTTGAAATCGCCCCCTTTTCGTCCCTATCGCCGGTGAGTGCTCCATTTTCCAATTGCTCGCTCTGGGACCATCCTTGAGCCATGTTGGAGCTATCCCGATGACGCGGTCCATCTCTCTTTGCTTAGGTTGTCGTCCCCACGTTGTAAATGCGTAAATAAATGCGCCGTCATGGTGCTTCGTCCCAGCGCCTTCGAGGCCACCTCCGAGCCTCTCTGTGCTAAGGTAGCCCCTAATTAGTCCCTAGAGGCTTGGCACTCGCTTCATTGGACCTTCATGAGCTATTTTTGCATTTTGTCTCATGTGTATGGTATGGCGCCGCCCTTCCGGCTCATGGCGTTCTAAACCACCTCACGGAGTGGGTGGTACCATTAGGTCGCGCCGAGCTATTGCGGACCTCGAGCCGCCCTTGGTTTCTTGCGCATGAGGTCCTTATCGCCATGAGATCAAATCTTTGAGCTCGGCGCATTGTCGGACGAACACGAATCTTTGTAGCTTCATCATTTAGGACATCATTAGTTCTAATGATTGGTTAGAGCATTTAATGTCATCCTAAGTCGGCTATGAGTCGCTACATGTGGGCCCGTACTTTAACCCTGTGTTGAGTCTTGTGTGAGAGATCCATTGTGGACCGTCCATTTCTTGATCGACGGCTTAGATCGCATAAGAAATTTCTACCTCGCTCGCTGTGAGCCGTCCATCTCCAGATCTGCGGCTGCGATTCATGGGCGTTCATGCGAGTTCAAACGCTGCCATGCGATTCAACAGGTCGTTGGATCCAATATCAACGGTCCATGTTCATCAGGTCTCGCACGGGTGCGCTCACGTCGCCCCGTTCATCTTGGGCCGTGCGATGCAAAATCAACGGCCCAGATTTTTCCACGTCGATTTGATTTTAGGATTATCCCGAGAGATTTATTTGTGAACTGAAAAAGGTAATAAACTTCAAAATTTCATAACTAATTCATTTTAGCTCCATTTGAGTTGATTCAAATTTTGTTAGCTATGGTTTGATCTATGCTTTAATCTAAAAATGGTTGGAAGCTTAGTTCAGCTCCAGAAAAAGGATTGGTAAATTGGTTTAGAAAAAGGCTTTAATTGTTGCTCTAAAAATTGCATTTAATTTGTAAATTGCATAAGTAATTCTCTGTAGATCATTTTTGAGTGAATCCAATTTTTTTGGCTTCCTCTATTAATGTACTAAATGGTGGAATAGGTTTTAGGCATGCCACTATTTTTAAAATCTTTGTGAGTGCATTTTGTTTTGTGCTCTTTTGCATGTCTTTGAAAAATCGTAGAAAATGCATCCTAGCTCCAAATGAGGTGAATTCAATTGTGTTGTTCATCTCATGAGGTGCTTTGCTTACCATAAAAATCCCAGGTGCAACACCTTTTTGGAAAATTGTGCTAAAGAATTTAATTCGGATGAGCGATGCTTAGGTTTGAATTTTTCACCCTTTTTCGGTGGCAGATTTGTTTTAGCCATAACTTTTGCATTGAGAATCAAATCAATTGGTTCTTATTGCTAAATTCCTTAAAAATCATGCCCTTGCTTCTGTAAAAATTTCAATGCATTTGGAGAAAGTTGGCTGTGGAGTCTTTTCGGTATTCTTCGTTCTTATCGGTTCTTTTTCGCTTTTTCGTTAGGTGCCGACGAGTGTGTTGATGTCGAGAGAATTCCTCTACAGCATAGTGAGCATATCCAGCAAGGCAAGCAGTTTGTTCATGTTTAATCCCATTACTTTCAAAGTCTAATATATTGTTTGCAAAGTGTATGTATACATGCTCTATTTTGTTGTTAAATTATTGTCGATTAGTTGATCCTATAGATGCATACTCTGTAGGTAAATGTTCAATCTCTACTACTAAGCCTAGGAATATCTTACTGTGATTTAGAGTTCGTTGGATGAGCTCTTGTCACTTAGTAGTTTACGTGTTGTTATTGCTTAGCCTTGCATAGATACCGGTAGAATTGGGCGGTTATCGACTTAGTCGATAACTTTGATCACACAAATCTATTTATTACCATATGTCCAACACTTTGTGCTTTGTTACTTTGTAAATCTAAAACTGAAAATAAAATGTTTTGGACTTGGGCATATTGGTATGTTGGTGTTATTGTTTTGGGTGTGACTGGAATGATGCCCGAGTCAACATGGACCGAATTACTTGCACCATTGATCCAAGCACTTTTGCGTGCTAACCACGCGAGGGTGATATGGAACCTCTCTTGACTTAGTACTTTGGTGTGCGTTAATTCCGGGTCGCATGGTGGATGTGTGGGTTGTGTTGAAAACTAAACTTTGGGTTGTTTGTGTTTTTGGGTGAATAGTGGTGGATGTCTTCATCCCCTGGAAGGAGCATCATCCTTTTCTAAGGGTGATGAGCATTGGTCCTTTGTCTAAAGGTTCAATGACTCCATATCAACGTGTGGGTGTCTATCCATATGGACGACTTGTAGTTAATGCATTCTATTGGAAAGTGTCATGTAAGACTAACCGTGCCGGCATACCAAAGGAAGTGTGCTAAATAGCTTGGCGAAAAGGTGGTCTCACGTGTGGGTACATTGGTACACCCCTGCAGGGTTAAATCTATTCGAATAGTCTCGTCCTAGGTTATGGACAAGCTTGGTTATTTCCCGCAAGAATTAGACTACAACCTTTAATTAAAACTTGACGGGGTGGTATGAATGGGTAATTCATGCTATTGTTGTGGTGACTATTGGGTTAGTCACTTCCAGGATTATTGTTGTCATCTATCTATTGTTATTATGTTGTTGTCTCATTTGTTATTTGCAAATTAAAAGCAGATTGCAAAAGCGCTTTAAATCTATTACATTATTGCAAATGAAAATTGCTTTATCTTTGAAAACAACATACAACCTCCACTTAAAAGGCTTGCATGTAGCATATGTATAGGCTGTTACACTACGTAAGTCTTGCGAGTACATTTTGTACTCATTTGCTTTGCTTAATTAATTTGTTGCGAAGAGGTTGATCCCACAGGGATTCACTTTTGTGAGATGTGCGGTGGATTCGACGACTAGGTTGGCGGCCCGATTGGTTGCCTTGTGGGTTAAAGGCACACTAATTGGCTCTTGTTTATCGCCATCTTATGGCTTTTGCTTCCGCTGTCTATTTAACTCTCTTAGTTGTTATTTGGCCGGTCGGCCCCTTTTGTAATAACTCTATATTGTATGCCTTTTGTTTAATCTAGTTCGTGCTTTGGTTCTATGTCTTGTATGGAATTGATGCATGATTTTGTAAAGGGGTGTGTATACTGCATTTCTGGGAAGTATACATATCTCGAAGACACGGGTTATTTTGTTTGTGATGCTAGGGTCAATAGATGACTAAGTATTACAAGCCGAATAAGCCGGGGTCCTCACAAAAGCGATGTCCTCTGTTATCTTTCTGCTGCGGACTCCCCGTTTGAAGGCTCTGATAACAGATGAGTCAGAAACCTTCGAAATGGAATTACAAACCTGACTGAAACGCTTGATGAATTGACACAGGGTCTCATGGTCGTTCTGTCTCATCTGGTGCAGATCGTCCTCCTTTCCAGGGCGGTTGTAAGTGCCTTGGAAATTCGCCAGCAGAAGGTCACAGAGGTGTTGCCACGAGTAGATCGACTTGAGTGGTTGATTTAATAGCCACGACCGAGCAGATTCTTCGAGCACAGTTGGAAGGTAATTCGCCATTACATGCTCTCCTCCACCTGCTGCTCGGATAGCTGTTGTGTAGATCTGAAGGAATTCGATGGGATTTTGAGACCCATCGAATTTCTCCATATTTACTGGTCGAAAACAAGGCGGTCAGTGAACTGCCCGGAGGTCAGGTGAGAACGCCCAACATCCGGTAATAACTTCCTGACACCTTCTTTGCAGGAAGGAAGAGTTGATGTCAGCAGGCGATCGTACTCGACGATACCCAGTGGCAGGTGGACCCGACCTATAGTAGGCCTCAGTCTTACGAGGGAAATACTCCTCGTATTCCATCTGCTGCTGTAGATTTTTGTATCGGAGTGGTGATCGATCACCACTCCTGGAAGCTTGTTGATTGTCAGTCATTTAAGGGACTCTTCTCTGGGCAGGAGAATGATGCGACTTGTTGTTGCGTCGATTTTTACGCGGTGAATTGTTCAAACGACTGGTAGCTGAGGAAGTTGTATTGCTATGACTTCCTGAATGATGTTTGCTTGAGGGACTCGGTCTTGCCATCGTACTCCGAAGCCTTTGTGTGATCTCTTCAGCGAAGAGATTGTAGCCTGGTGCTCGAGCAAGCTCTTGAGTTGGATTCTCAAGCAAGTCATTGATGTGTTGGAGTTCTTAAGCTTGCTTTGACTGGTACTGAGCACGCCCAGGCAGATTTTTCTAGGCGGCAATCTTCCTCCGTCGAGCTGTCTCAAAATCAGATTTTTGAGACTGTCTCAATGAAGCGCGATTATGTCGAGAATCTCCCTCACGCTCATCAGAGTGTTGGTCCTGTCCATCACCGGCGGTGCTCTTGCCATTGCCACGAGTGGGCGCAGTGTGTGATCTTCGGGGAGCGTCTCTACCTCAGTCTCTAGGAGAGTGTCTTTATCCGAGGGAAGGACGAAGACCTCCCGTTGATGATCCCCACATTCACTAGAGGCCTCCCCGGTTGAGGAGTAGTTGAGAGACACCATCTAGTGACTTGGAGTAAACCCCTCTAGGAAGGGGAATTCTGGGTCATAACCGTCTCCATCCGCAGGTGGGTCCTGCGGAGGGATGGTCGAATTTGCAGAAAAAGCGTGCTTGATCCCATTCTCTGTGGGGTTAACCGGAGAGATAGGATCACCAGATGCTGATGAAGCTCTGGAATAATGGCTTCCAGAACTTGCCTTGCCAGATCGGACTATCTTGGAGGGACTCGAACACTTGGAGGAAAAACTCTCGTCGTATTGTGAGTCTGCCTGGGTGCAATCCTGTTTGTGGTCGGATTGACTCTTGTCCTCGGAGAAAACTGGTTTCTTGGTTGGACGTATTGCTGTTGTGGGGGATAAGGATCCCTCCTCAACTCCATCGGTGGGATGATCTTCTGGAGAATGATCTCCGGAGACAGCATCACCATCGGATGATGCATCACTTGGCTCGTAGTTGAAACCGGCATCCATGTCGACGTCTGCGTAATCTGCAAAGTCGCACCAGTTCTCCTCGTTCCATTCTCCTGCCATGAGTGCATGAGAATTGGAAAAAGAGAATATGTTGACAAGAGATTACCGAAGAGTTCCCCACGGACGGCGCCAACTGTCGGTGTAACAGCCCAAAGTTCTGTTACCAATTTAATTTAATTAAAGTTGTTATGTTGTTGGATTTTCTGAAATTTGAAAGAGTTTGATTGCTTTATTTGAATTTCTAAGTTTTCAAGAGCAAATTATCTCGTGTGGGTAAAGCTCTACAAACTCTGCAGAGTAGAAAACTATTCGAATAGCCGCGTTCGCGGTCATGGACATGCTAGTAAAGCCACTTTGAGTTAGACTTGTTTTTGGTTTTAAAAATGATTCCAACAGTTGTTTTCAGGATGGTTAGTCCTGTGGGGAAATTGGGCGGTTAGCCATTGTGATAGGAGGATATCCATCACCTTTCTTGGAGGTTATCCACAATATACAATCGTCATTTAAAATATGATTATAGATCTTGTATGAAAATGGCCTTACAATCTAATATGATTATTTAAACTAAAGCTATTTGCTTTACATAAAATAACCACGCCAATATCCTTTGTCTACTTTATGCATGCATTACAATTCAATATTGGGTGTAACTTGCGAGCACGGTAGTAGTGCTCATGCTTGCTGAATATCTTTATTCAGGTGAAGACTACTATCAGGACGGTGAGGACACCGACGCCTGGGCTACGCCTCCAGACGATTGCCTGTGGTGGATCGTTCTGTCCTACTACTACTGTTTGTACTTCCACTGTGTTGTTTAATATTTTATTTGGCTTTATGCCCCATTTGTATTAAACTCTGATTTACTATTAATGCAATGCGAGATATGTTTATGTTATCATTTTTTTGTAACTGTGTACACCGGAAATCCTGGACTGGTGTATAAACACAGAGGGTTCGAGATCTTTCGTTCCCAGGTCCGACAAAAGTGGTATCAGAGCCATATCGACTGTAGGTCGTAGCCTAGTTAAAATGGCCGTTAGTTGAAAAACTTCAAAACTTATTTTATATAACAAGAAAAATAAATTGTTCTCTCCTCATCTTGGTCATCTATCTATAGCTTCTTCATAGCAATTCTTTCTTACCTAATCCTTTCTTCACCATTTTATAATGTTAAATGGATCCTCTTTCCTTTATAAATTTCTATAGATGGTCACCACGATTAGTAACCCCTACGTTCAAGACTACAAGGCATGAAGCTGTGAAGAGAGCATCGTCATACAAGAATCATCAAAGATCATGAGCAGAAGTTACGATGTCAGCCAAGCCATATAGTCTAAGTTTGTCAAAACTCATTCCGTGCATTGAGTCGTTCTACCAGATTAAGAGTTTCAATCGATAGAACAGTGATTAAAGCTATTAAAGTTTGTCTGGAAAGATTTTGAGTTGGTTCTTTTGTTTGGAGTGTTGTTTTGCTCTATCCCCTTATTTCCTCTTATTTGTCTCTTCCCTATCCTTTGTCTCCTTTCTTAACCCTTGGAGAAAACCAGCAGATGGTGAACACTTGTCACTCTGGAAGTGGAACCAACACCAACAATGATGGAAGTGCCCCAAACAATGGATTAGAATGGCAGCAGATGATGGTCAATCAAAATTGTCTGATCGAACTGCTCTCTCAGTCCGTCAACAACAAACAAACCCGACAGGCTGCAGCTTTCCAAGCTCCACCTCCACCACTTCAGAAGACCAGCATGTCCGAATTTATGAGGATGCGTCCACCAACTTTCTCAAGCAGCACAGAGCCCATGGATGCAGATGATTGGCTCGGCGATTGGTAAGAAGTTGGATATTGCTCAGTGCATCGACCGTGAAAGGGCGTTGTTTGCTTTGCACCAACTCATGGGGCCAGCTTCGAAATGGTGGGACAACTTCAGCATCTCACATGCTAATGCTGAAGCCATCACATGGAACGAATTTGTGCGAGCTTTTCTCCATGCACATATCCCCGCAGGGTTAATGACCTTAAAGAAGAAGGAGTTCCAATTGCTCCGCCAAGGCAACTGCTCGGTGGGCGAGTACCTGCATAGGTTCAACCAACTTGCTCGCTACGCTCCAGCAGACGTGGCCAGAGATGAAGACAGGCAGGAAAGGTTCATGGAAGGGCTAAATGATGAGCTCTCTGTCCAACTGATCTCCCAAGACTTGTCGGACCCGGGAACGAAAGATCCCGAATCCTCTGTGTTCATACACCAGTCCAGGATTTCCGGTGTACACAGTTACAAAAATGATAACATGACCAAATCTCGCATTTCATTAATAGTAAATCGAGTTCGATACAATTGGGCATTAAGCCAAATAAAGAAGTAAATAACACAATGAAATAAAAAGATAGTAGTAGGCGAGCGATCCGCCACAGTAAATGCCTGGGCGTAACCTAGGCGTCGGTGTCCTCACCGTCCCGATAGAAGTCTTCTCTGAAATTTTGTTGCATAAAGCAAGCATGAGCACAACTACCGTGCTCGCAAGTTACACCAATATGGAATGGTAATGCATGCATAAGGTAAACAAAGGACATTGGCGGGGTTATTTTATGTAGCGGCGGTTTAACTTAAATAATCATAATAGATTGCAAGGCCATTTTCATACATTAATAAAAATCATATTTTAAATGACAATGGAATAATGTGGATAACCTCCAAGAAAGGTGATGGATATCCTCCAATCACAATGGCTAACCGCCTAATTTTCCCCACAGACTATCCATCCCGAAAACATCTGTTGAAACCATTTTAAAACCAAAAACAAGTCTAACTTAAAGTGGCTTTGCTAGCATGTCCATGATCATGACGCCTTGCTATTCAATAGTTTTCTACTCTGCAGAGTTTGTACAGCTTTACCCACACGAGATATTATACCCTTTGTGTCGGCCAATCCACGCTTCCTAAGGCGTGTGACAGAGCAAATATCACAAGGTCGTTACAATGATCTACCTCAAAGTACTCATGCCCGCTAAGGTTTAGCTTCCATTGGACTAACCATCCTCAGGAGCCCCTCTTGCGCCATGTGGGACTCTTGTCTAACCAACACCCACTCATACAATATGGCACGAATATCTATGAGGTATCCCAAATTATTAAGCCAGTCCTTCCCATACAGGACATGTGGTGGTGCGTTTTGGCATAGCAAAGGCAGCTCAAAGGCGGTCCTTAATTGACTTGGGCGTCTTTCAAATTAAACCCTGGGCTTTAATCCTAACCAGATTAAACCCGTGCATAAACCTGCACCCACCTTTCATCCGTTACACCCAAGTCCAAACCATCTTTATTTTATTTAGTAAAACCACCTTTTCAACAAATCTATGGTAAGACAATACCATAGGTTCAAGTTAAAACAAGTTTGTAAAGATTTGGCTAAATCCTCCCCAAAATCAAATCATGGTCTAAGTATTTGCTAAGCATTTCCAAACATTTTATCTATGGGGACAAGGGATGACATTTCAATATTCAATATTGGCCATACAAGGACAGTTGGAATATCTAATCATTTAAACAGGAATTTAAAATACTTGAATAAAAGTATGCATGCACTTAGTAATTTGAAAACTGAATTTAAATAACTTTAAAATAGTAGGTGCAAGATGATCAAAGTATAACTTGCCTTCGCTGAAGTCTTGAAATTCTAATTCTTGGAAGAATCAAATTCCCGGAATAAATAAGTAATCTAAGCGTGAAAATACGACAATCAATTGAAATTCAAATAAATACAAGACGACAGTTTAAACTAACTCCAAATAAAATAATTATATTTTATTTGGCTGATAATAATTTTATAAGATCTTATAAATTTGAAACATTCAATTTGGAAATATGAAATAAAAGATATGACCTTTACAAGTTTAAATCCTAAATTTGCAAATTAAATAGTTTAATTTAAAATGACAATTTAAACCAATTCCAAATAGACTAATTCCAATTTATTAAGCTAGATAATCTTTTTATAAAATTTTAGAAATTTAATTCACTAAATTTGGAGTTGGAACTCGAGATGATATGAATTTTACAAATTTTAATTTAAATTTGGAATTTAAATGGATTTATAAATTCTAAAACAGAACTAAACTGAACTCCAAAAAGAATAATTATATTTTATTTAGTTAGATAATAATTTTCTAAGATTTTACCAACTTGAATCATCTAATTTGGAGCTAAGATGAATAAGTTATGAATTTTACAATTTAAATCCTAAATCGCCATTTTAATCAATTTCCCGAATTATTTTTCTAAAGAAAAAACTATTAACGCATAAAGGCTGACGTCAGTGAAGAATTTTCGGATTTAAAAGAAATTAAAACAATTACGACGTGCGGGCCCTTATGTCGAGAGACACTACCACGTGGACTTAGTCCACGAGCCTTGGCGCACGGGAGGTGGCGTGATGTGCACGCCCGCCGACGTGGCTGCCACATGGGCGTGAGTGGCGCCACATGGCGCCACGCGTGTACGCCCACGCGAGCGATGGCGGGCGCGGCCGGACCGAGGGTCACCGTCACCGGCCGTCTACGCGAGGCCGGCGAGTGCGCGATTGGAACCGAGGAGGAGATGGGGAACCTAGTGGCTACCTTAGGTGCGGCGGCGTGGCCGGAGTGTCGTCGACGGCGAGGTTCGGCGGCGAAAGCTTGGTCGTCGTCGAAGTAGTTGATCCCGAGGTCTCCCGGCGTGGATGGGTGCTCACGGCCGCAACGATGCGGCGGTGCGAAGATGCGGTCGGCGGGTCGGCGTGGACGACGGCCGGAATCGGAGAAGAACGGAGTTCGACGCCGTTGAGGAACCTCAAAATTCGGCGCTATGGAGGAGGAGGAGAGCAATGGATGGTGGTGTTGAGTTGCGGAGGAGGCGCACCGGGTGCCTTTATAGGGCTGGGGAGCTCGAGGCGAGGAGATCGTGGGGATCGTCTTGCGACCGTTAAGGCGATTCGTCGCACTGCGCGAGAAGAGGGAAGAAGTGGGGAACGAGGCGGAGGTGGGCGCGGGGCTCGTCGCACTGCGAGCGACGACGCGGGGTTGGAGGCTGCGCCTTGAAGCTTGCCCACGCCATGAAATGGCGGAGGCGACTTGGTCGCGAGAGGACGAAAGCGGGGAGAAGATGACGGACCGTCGGATCTGGATCCGACGGTCTTGAAGAGTAGGGTGACGATGGTTTAGATGCCGTCCGATTAGGATCTGGCGGTGAGGAAGAGAGAGGTGAGGAGAGAGAGATAGGGAGGTGCGGGCGGGCTGCGGGCCGTTGGATTTAGATCCAGCAGTCACGCCTAGATGGGTTTGTGAGGTGTGGGCCGCCTTTAGGTTTCGCCCATACACTGCTTATGCGATTTTCTTTTGATTTTCTATTTTAAATATTCATTTAATTCATTTAGGCTCTAGAAAATAGCAAATAAATCCTAAAAATTCTAGGAAAATTCATTAATGACTCTAGGATTATTCTAAACCCAAATAAAATGGTTCTAACTTAAAGTTGATAATAGATTTTGAATTAGAATTTATTTTTGGCCTTAACAATTTAAAGACAAGCTTTAAAAATTTCAGAAAATTCACAATTTCAAATAAGTTTTAAACTTTAACCAAAATTGAAATTTTGGGCTGTTACAAACCTCCCCCCCTTAAGGGAATCTCGACCCCGAGATTCAGGATTGACCGGCAAGAAGGTGGGGATATCCTGTTTTAATATCTTCTTCTCGCTCCCAAGTGGCTTCACTTTCAGGGTGGTGGCTCCACTGAACTTTGTATGAACGGATGATCTTGTTCCGTGTGACACGCTCTGCGACGTCCAGAATCTTTATCGGTTGCTCCACATAGGTGAGGTCCTCTTGAAGATCAATGCTTTCTAGAAGAGTCTGATCTTCAGGCACTCGAAGGCATTTCTTTAGTCAGAAACATGGAAGACATTGTGTACAATGGACAAAGATCTTTGGTAGCTCAAGGCGATATGCAACTTCACCTCTTCTTGCCAAAATCTTGTAAGGTCCCACAAATCTGGGTGCAAGTTTTCCTTTGGTTCGAACCTTCTTACTCCTCGGAGTGGAGTAACTCGGAGATAGACAAAATCTCCTTCAAAGAAGGTCAACTCTCGTAGGCGATTATCGGCATAACTCTTACATCGGGTTTGAGCTACTTTCGATGCTCTCTTATTGCCTTAACCTTACTTTCACTTCTTTGATCAACTCGCCCAAAGAGTGATGCTCTCCTACTTCATCCCATAGAAGCGGAGTTACGCATTTCTGCCATACAAAGCCTCAAGCGGGGACATTTGAAGACGGCTTGGTAGCTATTGTTATCTGAAAATTCGCATAGGGTAAGTTCTTGTCCCAACTTTTTCCGTAATCCAAGGCGCAGTTCGAAGCATGTCTTCAAGAATCTGGTTGACTTCGTTCGTCCGGCCATCCGTCTGCGGATGATATGCGATCTTGAAGTTGAGTCTGGTTCCCAAAGCTTCATGCGAGACTCTGCCAAAATCTTGGCGTAAACCGTGATCCTCTGTTGGACCACGATCTTCTTGGGTACTCCATGCGCATGCACAATCTTGGCCATATACAATTACGCCAACTTCTTTGCTCGGGTAGGTGGTCTTGATCGGGAGGAAGTGAGCTACTTTAGTTAACCGATCAATTATCACCCGGATGGAATCACATCTGGACCGAGTCCTAGGAAGTCCGGTGATGAAATCCATACCAACTTCTTCCCACTTCCACTCGGGGATCGGTAGCAGTTGTAACAAACCGGCGGGTCTTTGATGTTCGCCTTGACTCGTGACAAACATCATAGCAGACTCTGAACTCGGCGATTTCCGCTTCATCTTGACCCACCATATCTTTCCTTAAGATCTGGTACATCTTAATCTTGCCGAGGTGAATGGAACAAAGGCGACTCATGGGCTTCCTTGAGAATCGATTGCTTTAAATCCTGCCGATCCGATGCTGACGCAGATGCGGTTCCCGAACCACACTGTTCCTTCCTCATCTTGGTGAATCTGAAGCTTTGCCTCTTCTCATATTCTTCTTGATCTCCTTGATGTCTTCATCTTCTTTACGCTTCTCTCGATCGACTCAAGTGTTGGTTGAACTTCCAAAGCGTTCACACATCCTTGATCAACAATCTCCAAGTTCGGATGCTTCAATTCTTCATACAACTCTGGTGATTTTTACGAACCAAGATGGTATTGCAATCGCCTTCTGCTCGTATGCGTCGCAACTACATTTGCCTTGCCCGATGGTAATGGATCTCAAGGTCATAATCCTTTATCAATTCTAGCCATCTTCTCTGCCGGAGATTAAGGTCGGACCGAGTGAATATGTACTTCGACTCTTATGATCCGTGAAAACTTCACAAATGATTCTGGCGAGGTAATGCCGCCAGATCTTTAATGCATGCACAATCGCTGCTAACTCAAGGTCATGAGTTGGATAATTCCCTTCATGTGGCCTCGGTGACGAGATCGTAAGATCTGACCTTGCCCTCTGCATCAATCATACGCAATCGAGTCCTTGACGACAAAGCCGCAGAAAATCACAAAATCTTTATGAATATCTGGTAGGACCAATACAGTCTTTGAAACTAATCTCGTCTTCAGTTCTTGGAAACTTTCCTCACAAGCATCTGTCCACTCAAATTTCTTCTCCTTCTTGAAGTTGAGTCATTGGTCTTGCTATCTTGGAGAAACCTTCAATGAATCTGCGGTAATACCCACCAATCCAAGGAAACTTCTCACCTCTGTGATGACTTGGGTTGTTTCCAATCCATTACCGCTCGACTTTGGTTGGATCTCGGCAACTCCTCCTGCGGACACAATATGTCCAAGGAATGCCACTTGACTTAGCCAAAATTCGCACTTGTCAATTTGGCATAAAGTCGGTTCTCCACGAGTTTTCCCAAAATTAAACCGAGGTGGTTCTCATGTTCTTCTTCATTCTTGAATAGACGAGGATGTCATCGATGAAAACAACCACAAACTTATCCAAGAATTCCATGAACACTTTGTTCATCATATTCATAAATGTAAGGCGTTATGTCAAAACCGAAAGACATTCTCAGAACTTCGCACAACCCATATCTGGTGGTGAAAATCCGTCTTGGGATATCTTACGTCTCGATCTTGATTGGTGATAGCGGATCTCAAATCAATCTTCGAGAATACACTTGCTCCTTTCAGTTGATCGAACAGATCATCAATCCTAGGTAGCGGGTACTTGTTTTTGATTGTCACTTCATTGAGTGACCTATAATCCACACACATCCTCATACTATTGTCTTTCTTCTTGACGAATAAAACAGGTGCTCCCCAAGGTGATGAACTGGGTCGAATATATCCCTTGCTCCTCAATTCTTCAATCTGTTTCTTCATCTCTGCCAATTCATTGGCCGGCATCCTGTAGGGTCGCTTCGAGATTGGAGCGGTCCCTGGGACTAAGTCAATTAAGAACATTATGTCCCTGTCCGGTGGCATGCCAGGTAAATCATCAGGAAAGACATCCGGGAATTCTTGCACCACTGGTATATCTTCAAGCTTTAACTCCTTCAAGCTGGTCAGAATAGAACTTCCTCCGACGCAGGTCTTGGGCTTGAATTCAACTGTGACTCCTTCCTCATTAGTGAGAGTAATAGACCTATTAGCACAATCTATCCGTCCTTGATTCCTGGCTAGCCAGTCCATTCCAAGTATTACATCCAGACCTTGAGAATGCAGGACTATTAAGTCCGCCATGAAGGAAACTCCGGATATTTCCAGGGTAAGATTCGGGCATAGAGAACTGGTCCTCATTTCTGAGCCCGGGGAATGGATTATCATAGGATTACTTAATGGAGAAATAGGTAACCCATTTTTGCCCACAAACTTATTGGATACAAAAGAATGCGAAGCTCGGAATCAAATGTAGAAGCGTCGGTATCATATTAACGAAAGCGTACCAAGGGCGACATCTGGTCTTTGCTGAGCTTCCTCTGCGTGGCGTGATTCACACGCCCTTCGTGAATCGCCCGCCGCTTTGGGGGTGCCGCCGGTGGCTGGTACTCTTGATCTTGCTTTGTTTGGTGTTGTAGATCGCCGCTTCTTCGGGCACTTGTTGGCATAGTGTCCGCCAAGTTACAATGGAAGCATGTCACTCCTGCTGCTGATGAAGTTGGGTTCTTTTCTTTGGCCGCTCGCAGATGCATTGTTGCGGAAGCCGGAAGAGTTGGGCGCCGTGTCGTCTTGGAGCTCGGGTGTAGAAGATCGAACCTTCCACTCTGAGGTGGTGAAGGCCGAGCAAAACGAGGCTTGGGTTGCCCTCGAGTTGAACTTCGAGCGGCCATCCTCCGCTTGCAGTTCTCCATCTGCGCAGATGTTTGGCCTCTGGCGAAAAGCTTTATTCACTAACTGCTGGAAGTCGGTGTAGTCATTGGAGACCACCGGTGAGATCTCATCGTTCAAACCATCCATGAACCTTTCTCGCCTTTCTTCATCACTAGCCACATCTGCTTTGGGGCATAGCGAGCAAAATTGGTTGAACTTGTGCAGTATTCACCTTTGTCGGGTTGCCTTGTTTGGCGCTGTGGAACTCTTTCTTCTTTAGGGTCATTATCCTGCGAGAATATGTGCATGGCGGAAAGCCCGCACAAACTCCTCCCAAGAGATAGTCTGCACATCGGCATGGGAGATGTTGTAATTATCCCACCATTCGATCTGGGACCGGTGAGTGGTGAGAGGCAAGCAGACTCTCTCACGATCGATACTGCGAGTGATATCCAGCTTCTTCCCGATAGCACGGATCCGATCATCGGCATCCATCGGCTCGTCTTTGCTTTGGAGAAGGTCGGTGGGCGCATGCGCATGAAATCTGCCATAGTCAATCTCTGCGGGTGGAGGTGGTGGTGCGATCCAGCTGTTGCTCGCACATTCTCACGCTTGTTGAGGGATCGAGCTAGGAGGTTAATCGATGATTACGGTTTTCCATCATCGGACGCTAATCTGGTCCTTCACCGGTGGCGGTGGTGGTTCTTTGCAGGATCCTCCCGTAATCATGCGTCTTCGTTGCCCGACCCTCGGACATCGCCATTCGCTGCAGACGGTGGTCACCATCTGCTAGAACTCCAAAGATTTAGGAGAGATAGATGATAGGAAGTTCTATAGGGTAAATTTTAATGTTCCAAGAACTCAAAGAGCACACAAGACAAAGAGTAGATTTTTCCAAAAAGTTCCTTTATTAAGTCATTTTATTCAAAGATTATGGCTACCACAAATAAGATAGTAGCTCATAATTAGCAACTAAAGGTCGAGCTAACAGGAAGATAACTATAATGGGTCTTGGGGTATAATCCGCCCATCGAGCTAGCCTCGCCGACCTTGTAGCTAGCGAGCTCATGATTCTGCCTTGACTTCTCTTCGCTTCTTGTAGTCCATTACGGCGGTGAGCAAGTCATTCAAGGTGTTTCCGTAGGCATAATCCAAAGCCTTAGCCAGATCCACCTGGTGTGTCAGTTCGGGGGAATCTTCGTCTCTAGCGGAGTTGAAAGTACTGTCGAGTCTGGTCGGAATGTGCATCGGGTAATAATGAAACCCGGTGCCCTGAAGGCGATGATTGTAGGTGTAGCGAAGGTGGCGGACTGCCTCTCTTGCCGCATCCTGCATGCCCTCATCAAAGGTGTCGCGCCGGATCGGAGCGTCAAAGACGTGGAAGACGGTGTCCGGTGCGAGATTGGAGTAGATGAGCACTTCTACTCTCCACAGTTGTTGTTCTCCCACTTGGTACTTGAATCCTTGAAAAGTTGGCCTCTTCGGTAACCAGTCTTGTATCATTTCCCAAAGTATCTCGCCCAAGATCCATAAAAGGCTCAAGTGGGAAGTAGCGTCCCAGATTTCACCATCTAAAATTTTGAGAAGGAGAGGAGTTAGTAAACATTTTAAAGAGAAAGGTTGAGACATGACTCTAGATAGACCCAAAATAGTTTTAGTTTTTGAAGATAAGTCCTTAAGGCAATTCTAAGGCCACGACCTCTGATCGACATGGCTCGATACCACTTTTGTCGGACCCGGGAACGAAAGATCCCGAATCCTCTGTGTTCATACACCAGTCCAGGATTTCCGGTGTACACAGCTACAAAAATGATAACATGACCAAATCTCGCATTTCATTAATAGTAAATCGAGTTCGATACAATTGGGCATTAAGCCAAATAAAGTAAATAACACAAATGAAATAAAAAGATAGTAGTAGGCGAGCGATCCGCCACAGTAATCGCAGGGCGAGTAACCTAAGCGTCGGTGTCCTCACCGTCCCGATAGAAGTCTTCTCTGAAATTTTGTTGCATAAAGCAAGCATGAGCACAACTACTGTGCTCGCAAGTTACACCAATATGGAATGGTAATGCATGCATAAGGTAAACAAAGGACATTGGCGGGGTTATTTTATGCGTAGCGGCGGTTTAACTTAAATAATCATAATAGATTGCAAGGCCATTTTCATACATTAATAAAAATCATATTTTAAATGACAATGGAATAATGTGGATAACCTCCAAGAAAGGTGATGGATATCCTCCAATCACAATGGCTAACCGCCCAATTTTCCCCACAGGACTATCCATCCTGAAAACATCTGTTGAAACCATTTTAAAACCAAAAACAAGTCTAACTTAAAGTGGCTTTGCTAGCATGTCCATGATCATGACGCGCTATTCAATAGTTTTCTACTCTGCGAGTTTGTACAGCTTTACCCACACGAGATATTATACCCTTTGTGTCGGCCAATCCACGCTTCCTAAGGCGTGTGTGAGCAAATATCACAAGGCCGTTACAATGATCTACCTCAAAGTACTCATGCCCGCTAAGGTTTCGCTTCCATTGGACTAACCATCCTCAGGAGCCCCTCTTGCGCCATGTGGGACTCTTGTCTAACCAACACCCACTCATACAATATGGCACGAATATCTATGAGGTATCCCAAATTATTAAGCCAGTCCTTCCCATACAGACATGTGGTGATACGTTTTGGCATAGCAAAGGCAGCTCAAAGGCGGTCCTTAATCGACTTGGGCGTCTTTCAAATTAAACCACAGGCTTTAATCCTAACCAGATTAAACCTGCATAAACTGCACCCACCTTTCATCCGTTACACCCAAGTCCAAACCATCTTTATTTTATTTAGTAAAACCACCTTTTCAACAAATCTATGGTAAGACAATACCATAGGTTCAAGTTAAAACAAGTTTGTAAAGATTTGGCTAAATCCTCCCCAAAATCAAATCATGGTCTAAGTATTTGCTAAGCATTTCCAAACATTTTATCTATGGGGACAAGGGATGACATTTCAATATTCAATATTGGCCATACAAGGACAGTTGGAATATCTAATCATTTAAACAGAATTTAAAATACTTGAATAAAAGTATGCATGCACTTAGTAATTTGAAAACTGAATTTAAATAACTTTAAAATAGTAGGTGCAAGATGATCAAAGTATAACTTGCCTTCGCTGAAGTCTTGAAATTCTAATTCTTCGGAAGAATCAAATTCCCCGGAATCGTCGTAATCTAAACGTGAAAATACGACAATCAATTGAAATTCAAATAAATACAAGACGACAGTTTAAACTAACTCCAAATAAAATAATTATATTTTATTTGGCTAGATAATAATTTTATAAGATCTTATAAATTTGAAACATTCAATTTGGAAATATGAAATAAAAGATATGACCTTTACAAGTTTAAATCCTAAATTTGCAAATTAAATAGTTTAATTTAAAATGACAATTTAAACCAATTCCAAATAGACTAATTCCAATTTATTAAGCTAGATAATCTTTTTATAAAATTTTAGAAATTTAATTCACTAAATTTGGAGTTGGAACTCAGATGATATGAATTTTACAAATTTTAATTTAAATTTGGAATTTAAATGGATTTATAAATTCTAAAACAGAACTAAACTGAACTCCAAAAAGAATAATTATATTTTATTTAGTTAGATAATAATTTTCTAAGATTTTACCAACTTGAATCATCTAATTTGGAGCTAAGATGAATAAGTTATGAATTTTACAATTTAAATCCTAAATCGCCATTTTAATCAATTTCCCGAATTATTTTTCTAAAGAAAAACTATTAACGCATAAGGCTGACGTCAGCGAAGAATTTTCGGATTTAAAAGAAATTAAAACAATTCGACGTATGGGCCCCTTATGTCGAGACACGGCCACGTGGACTTAGTCCACGTGCCTTGGCGCCGGGAGGTGGCGTGATGTGGCACGCCCGCCTCGACGTGGCTGCCACATGGGCGTGAGGTGGCGCCACATGGGCGCCACGTGGCCACGCCACGCGGCATGGCGGCGCCGGCGGGACCGAGGGTCACGTCACCGTGGCCGTCTTTGCCTACTGAGGCCGCGAGTGCGCGATTGGAACCAGGAGGAGATGGGGAACCTAGTGGCTACCTTAGGTGCGAGCGGGCGTGGCCGGAGTGTCGTCGACGGCGAGGTTCGGCGGCGAAGAGCTTCGGTCGTCGTCGAAGTAGTTGATCCCGAGGTCCTCCCACGACGTGGACGGGTGCTACGGCCGAACGATGCGACGGTGCCGAAGATGCGGTCGGCGGGTCGAAGCGTGGGCGGCAGCCGCCGGAATCGGAGAAGAACGGAGTTCGCCGCCGTTGAGGAACCTCAAAATTCGGCGCTATGGAGGAGGAGAGCAATGGATGGTGGGGTTGAGTTGTCGGGAGGAGGCGCACCCGGGTGCCTTTATAGGGCCTGGGGAGCTCAGGCGGCGAGGGATCGTGGGGATCGTCTTGGCCGTTCTGGGCGATTTCGTCGCACTGCGAGAAGAGGGGAAGAAGGGGGAACGAGGCGAGGTGGGCGCGGGTCGTCTCACGCTTGCAAGGACGCGGGCGGTTGAGGCGGCGCCATGGCGAGCTTGCCCACGCCATGAAATGGCGGAGGCGACTTGGTCGCGAGAGAGAAGAAGGGGCGGGGAGAAGATGACGGACCGCTCGGATCTGGATCCGACGGTCGCGGGAGTAGGGTGACGCGGTGGTTTAGATGCCGTCCGATTAGGATCTGGCGGTGAGGAAGAGAGAGGGTGAGAGAGAGAGAGATAGGGAGGTGCGGGCGGCTGCGGGCCGTTGGATTTAGATCCAACGGTCACGCCTAGATGGGCTGTGAGGGTGGTGCGGCCGCCTTTAGGTTTCGCCCATACACTGCTTATGATTTTCTTTTGATTTTCTATTTTAAATATTCAGTTTAATTCATTTAGGCTCTAGAAAATAGCAAATAAATCCTAAAAATTCTAGGAAAATTCATTAATGACTCTAGGATTATTCTAAACCCAAATAAAATGGTTCTAACTTAAAGTTGATAATAGATTTTGAATTAGAATTTATTTTTGGCCTTAACAATTTAAAGACAAGCTTTAAAAATTTCAGAAAATTCACAATTTCAAATAAGTTTTAAACTTTAACCAAAATTGAAATTTTGGGCTGTTACAAGACTACACTGACTTCCAGCAGTTAGTGAACAAAGCTTTTCGCCAGGAGGGCAAACACGTAGAGATGGAGAACCGCAAGAGAAGAATGACTACACAGAAGTTCAATCCTGAAGGTTTTCCTAAAGCTAGAGGGGCTTCATCGCATCAAGTCGACTCACCAAAGAACTTCCATCAAGCACGCAATAAGCAACCTGCATAACTTGGAGTCTATCAAAGCACCTGAAGATGGCCAGCCACAGAAGGACCCCTCCTATGTTGCAGGCATCACGTGTTTTCACTGCCATGAGATAGGACATTATGCCAATAATTGTCCAAAGAGGCAGCAAGCAGCGAATCCAGCCAACCCTGAAGTTCCAAAAGTCAACACCATGCAAGCAAACAGGAAGTTGCAGAATTCTAGAAAGGGACGTCTGTACAACGTCACAACTCAGGCCCCGTCCGATGAAGAGCAGAATGAAGATGGCAACAACTCCAACTGAAAACCTTGTATCCCTAGTTTTCTTTCTAGCCACTCCGAATCTCAAGGACGAGATTCCTTTTAAGGGTGGTAGTTTGTAACAGCCCAAAGTTCTGTTACCAATTTAATTTAATTAAAGTTGTTATGTTGTTGGATTTTCTGAAATTTGAAAGAGTTTGATTGCTTTATTTGAATTTCTAAGTTTTCAAGAGTCAAAAATAAAATTAATTAAAAGTTTTTGAAGCTCTATTTGAGTTTAAGTTGAAAAATAAAAATGTAATTAGTTTCTGGAATTTTAAAAGCTTTTTCCTAAATATTTTAAAGCTAAAATAATTTATTTGCAAAATTAAAAGCCAACTTAAGTTGGAAATAATTTTATTAAGTCCAAAATAAATCTAGGAATTTCTGTGAATTTTTCTAGAATTTTTGGATTTATTTTTCTATTTTCTAAAGCTTATTTGAATTAACCTGAATATTTAAATTGCTACATCTATTTAAATCTCAAAACTCGTTATGGGTCGAATCTCGCCCGGCCTTTTCCTGTTCATCCGTGCGTGGCCCAACACCATGCCCCCCCACCTCAAGTGGCCGGCCCACTCATACCAACCGTCGGATCTAACCGATGACCGGCTTCTTGGCCACCACCCTCTCCTCTCTCTCACCCGAGCCCACCTTGACCATTGCCCTCTCCCTTGCAAGTGGGCCCGCCCATGTTCTCTTCAACCCCGGTTCTTCCTCCTCCGGCGCAACCGCCATGGGCGTGCGTGGGAGCTCCATCAAACGGCCTCCTCTACTGCCCCACCTCCCGCGCAACGCGCGCACGACCCCGCGCCCTCAACCGCCTCCGCTCCCCCACGTTTCCCCTCTCCCCGCGCGCCGGTTCACCCACGCGCCACAACCGCCGTGGCCACCACGACGCCCACGCACGATCTCCCCCTCCGGCCGCGCCCTCGTGCTATAAAAGGGAGCACGAGGAGCCCCTCATCTCGCTCGTTCTTTCCCCTCATTCACACTCCTCTCTCCCTCTCAATCGACGGAATTTGAGTTTCCTTGTCTTGTTGCCATGAGGCCTTTTTCCCGATTTCGGCGCCGACGTCGCCTCCTCGCCGCCGCCACGGCACCATCGACACCTCCGTCTCTCGCCGTCCGGTCTTGCGCCTCACCCTCATGGGAGAGCCACCGAGCGCCGACCTCCACACCGCCGATCCTCACTGGCTGCGTTGCCCTCGCCGCTGCCGTTCTGTCGTGCGAGCACCGCCGTGGTGAGCAACACGCTCCCCATCTCCTCGTCACCTTGAGCCCTCGGCGAGTCTCGCCATGGCGGCAGAAGCGCGGCGAGCTCGACGCCGAGCGCCACCACCACCTCAGGCCGACGTGGCAAGCCACCTCACCTCCACGAGGCGCCACATCGGCAAAATAGCTCACGTGTCATGCCCACGCAAGCACATTGTGCCACATCACTGCCTAGCCCAAAGAAAAACCCCAAAGGACTTGGTCCATGAGAACCGAGCCACTTGCAAGTGGGGCCCACCAGTCAGATTTAATTTAAATTCCAAAAATCTTAGGGCTAATGTCAGCATTGCACAGTAGATAGATTTTCCTTCAGAAAAATAAATCGGGAAATACTTTTAAATTGCAGATTTAGATTAAAACTTGTAAAATTCATATCTTTTCCATTCCAACTCCAAATTGGGTGATTCAAATTGCTACAATCTTAGAAAATTATTATCTAGCTAAATAAAATAAAATTATTTCATTTGGAATTATTTTAATTTGTCTTTTTGAATTTATTTGAATTTCATTTGAATTTGTCGTACTTTCGCGTATAGACTTCGATGATTCCAGAGAGTTAGATCCTTTGGAGGATTTAGAGAGTCAAGACTTCAACGAAGGCAAGTTACACTTTGACCATTTTGCCCCTACTATTTTAAAGTTATTTAAGTTCAGTTTTCAAATTATTAAATGGATGCATACTTCTATTCAAGTATTTCAAATTCCTGTTTAAATAATTAGATATTCCAGCTATCATTGTATGGCCAATCTTGAATATTGATATGTCATTCCTTTGTCACCAATAGATAAACTAGTATGGTAATAACTTACATGCTTAGCAAATGCTTAGACCATGTTTACGAATTTTGGGGAATTTAGCCAAACCATTTCAAATTGATTTAAAAATCTGAATCTATGGTATTGTCTTACCATAGAGACTTATTAAAGGTGGTTTTACTAAATAAAATTAAAAATGGTTTGGACTTGGACGAAACAGATGAATGGTGGGTGCAGGTTTATGCACGGGTTTAATCTGGTTAGGATTAAAGCCCAGGGTTTGCTTTGAAAGACGCCCAAGTCGATTAAGGACCGGTCTTGGAGCCACATCTTGCTATGCCTTACCGTACCACCACACGTCTTGTCTGGGCAAGACCTGGCTTAATAATTTGGGATACCTCGTAGATATTCATGCCATATTGTATGAGTGGGTGTTGGTTAGACAGTAGTCCCACCTGGCGCAAGAGGGGGCTCTCGGAGGATGGTTAGTCCAATGGAAGAGAAACCTTAGTGGGCATGAGTACTTTGAGGTAGATCATTGTAACGGCCTTGTGATAATTGCTTTGTCACACACCTTAGGAAGCGTGGATTGGCCGACTCAAAGAGCAAATTATCTCGTGTGGGTAAAGCTGTACAAACTCTGCAGAGTAGAAAACTATTCAATAGCGCGTCATGATCATGGACATGCTAGCAAAGCGACTTTGAGTTAGACTTGTTTTTGGTTTTAAAAATGATTCCAACAGCTGTTTTCAGGATGGTTAGTCCTGTGGGGAAATTGGGCGGTTAGCCATTGTGATAGGAGGATATCCATCACCTTTCTTGGAGGTTATCCACAATATACAATCGTCATTTAAAATATGATTATAGATACTGTATGAAAATGGCCTTACAATCTAATATGATTATTTAAACTAAAACTGCTACTTTACGCAAAATAACCCTGCCAATATCCTTTGTCTACTTTATGCATGCATTACAATTCAATATTGGGTGTAACTTGCGAGCACGGTAGTAGTGCTCATGCTTGCTGAATATCTTTATTCAGGTGAAGACTACTATCAGGACGGTGAGGACACCGACGCCTAGGCTACGCCTCCAGACGATTGCTTGTGGCGGATTGTTCTGGCCTACTACTACTGTTTTTTACTTCCGCTGTGTTGTTTAATTTTTTATTTGGCTTTATGCCCCATTTGTATTAAACTCTGATTTACTATTAATGCAATGCGAGATATGTTTATGTTATCATTTTTTTATAACTGTGTACACCGGAAATCCTAGACTGGTGTATAAACACAGAGGGTTCGGGATCTTTCGTTCCCGGGTCCGACAGTCGGTGTTTGAGAACTGATCTTACGTAAAGATTGTTTGATTCAGGGGTCTCCAAGACTGAAATCACGTATAGAGATTGACACGGGGATTTTTATACAGATTCAAGCCTTCTCCGGAGAGAATAACAACCCGACTCCTGTGTGTATGTATTGAGTATACTGGTTACAATCAGTAGAAAATACTACGATTTTCCCTGCTACTCAGTATGTATGTCCGATTGTATGTCTCTAATCCGCCTCCCCTCATTATCTCTGGCCATAGCCCTTTATAGTGTTCGTAGAGGTAGCCGTTTCTCCAGGCCAAGAGGCGCCTCATCATTCCAAGTAGTAGGCGCATTGTTGGTAGTAATCGCTGGGGTATTAACTCCTCCACGCCGCCAGCGCTTTCTAGTCGAGATAATGGTGTGTAACGTGCGCTTATTCGGGAATAACAACAGATATTGTCTGCTAGATTCCCTAATCAATTGGGCCTACTGTCGCATGCTTTATTGATCATAGGGTGGTCGAGGTGACTTAGTCGTAAAAGGGCGACGACCATGAAGTAGTCGTGGAATAACTTACGACTTGGGGCTGGTCGTAGAAGAACTTACGACTAGATGGTGATCGTAGCAGCACTTACGATCATGAAACAGTCGTAGAAAGACTTACGACTATGAGGATGGTCATAGAAGAGCTTACGACCAACTGGTTGGCTTCTCCCTTATGATTATAAGGGGGTATACTCAAGAACTGTATGACGTCATATTCACCCATAATAAGAATTATAGATAAATAATAAAATGAGGTTTATTAGATCCTCGTCAAAGTTCTAGAGCTTAACTTGATATTTTGGAATTAAAGGTGTTTAAAATGACTAAATCAAACTTCAATTAATTCGAGTTTTGTTTGTTTTGAGTTTGTTGGAGTTCTCTGGTGTTGAGTTTCCCTTTCTCTGTTCGTTCCGTTTTCCCCGTGCGGCCCAGCTCCGCGTCTCCTTATCGTTGCGGACTGTCCGATCTGTGTTGGACGACCCGATCTTGTTGGCACATTCGGCCAGTCCGAATGTCCAATTCTTTTGAACCGCCCGATCAAAATCGGACGGCCCCGCTTCGCCGTGCTTCTATTCGCCCCGCACCTCATTTTGGGTTTAGACCTCCCTTTTGGTTTAGACCTCCCTCTCGTTTGGACCTCCCTCTCTGTCCAGACCTCCTTCTTGTTTGGACCACCCTATCGGTCTTTTTGCAAAGACCACCCTATCGGTCTTTTTGCAAAGACCACCCCTTTGGTCATGACCATCCCTTTGGTCACGACCTCCCCTTTGGTCACGACCACCCTCCTGGTTTTGACTAGCCCCACCTGTCAGTCCTGCTCACCTTCTTCTTCCTCTCGTCGCGTCACTTCTGACGCAAAGGTCCTTGCACATTAAATGCTGTTGTGTCACATTAAATGCTGTCCTTATGCAGTACCTATTTTCCCCTCTTGTCTCCTCCCCGACCTGCTCCCATCTCTTTCTTCACCTACCCTTGACCTTGTGTGCTTCTGAGCTTCTCAGCAAGCCCTTCTCGTTTTCCCTGGCTATAAAAGGCTAACTAGCCCTCCTTCATCTCCTTTTTCCTCACCCAGCTCTCAACTCTCTCTTGCTCTCACCTAGTTTCTGTGCTTGGAGTTTCGCTGGAGCCCTCCTCATCGCCAAGGAGCCCACTGGAGCTTGAGCCGTCTTTAACAACCTCACTGTCGAAGTGTTCACCGGAGCTCCGCGCTGTTTGCCATCCTCCTCCTGTCTTCTCTCTCTCTCTATCTCTTTCTGTCCGGGTGAGTTTCTTCGTGCTTGGTTCTCCTTTTTGCTCCCACGACCATGTTGCATGGTTGTATCTCTTTCACAACCACGTTGTGTAGTTGTGTCCCTCTTACAACCACGTTGAGTAGTCGTATTCTTCGTAGGACCTCAGGACCTCCTCCCTTGACCTCCTCAGGACCTCCACCCTCTCAGTTGGACCTCCTCCCGAGAGCCCGTTTCTAGTTCTTCTGTTCTTGTGATTTTCTTTTAGTTCTAGTTTGATAGTTTTGGTTTTTATTTGAATTCGTTGTATTTATTTGGCTCTTTTCGCACGTGTAGATTTCGGTTTCTCCGAAGAGTTCCTGGACCCGACAACCTCTACCGAAGAACCTTAGCTCTTCAACGAAGGCAAGTCGTAGACCTTTGATCATGTCGTTCCCAGTTTGCAAAATTATATTGTTTTATACCAACATGTATGGCTATTTGTATAAAAATGGTTTGAAAATTAGCTAAACACCTACTCGTCAGTATGACTCCTTGAATACCTGTGATTGACATGTACCTTTGGACACCACAGGTGGGTAATCTTAGTTGGACATTCTTATTGTCATAACCAACAAGGGTGCGTATATTGCTTAGACCTACTTAGTTATGCGATGTCTCTTGATTACTTGATTTAATGATGATGAATTTGACTTAATGATATATGGAATTGTGGCACGACCATTGTTGATAAAATTTGTTGTGCCATGACTAGGGTGATCATTTGGCTAGGTTGAACCCAAAATGTTTTATACTCGGGCGAGTGATCGTGCAGCAAAGGGGGTGCAGAAAGCACATTGGGATGTGGTTGTCTCGCCTGAGTAGTCCTTAAGGACTTAACCTTGTAAGCCATTGATCTGGGTCATACCGTGCCACCACATGTGCAGGATGGGGTGAACCTGGCCGACTAATTACCAGAAGTTTTGGTTTGGTTCTGTCATGGTGGCGTGATCTCCGAGTTACCGGATAGAATCACATGGCGCAAGAGGGGGTCCAGAATGGTGAAACCTTAGTGGACAGAACCTAGTCAAAACGGAGCTTTGTAAAGACCTTGTCACGTGCTCTAGACTGCTTACCTAAGGTAGTGAGCAGTGGTATCGACGGATGCCAAACAAACTAGAGAAGTCGTGTCTTATAGGTAAAGCTGTACAATCTCTGCAGAGTGTAAATCTATTCGAATAGCCGTGTCCCCGGTTATGGACATGCCTAGTGATTTCATGCAAGGGGTAGATTTTCTCAAAAATGTTGGTCTTAAGTGGTCCTGGAGTGGGCTGGGAAGTGACCAGGATGGTCACGAGTGGTTGGGCAGTGAACAGGGTGTTCACGAGTTATTTTCAAAGAAACTTGATTACTTATGTATTAATCTTTCAACTTGTGCTTTGCAATCTAATTATTGTATTTTTAGTCAATATTGCTTTCTGCAAAGTAACCATAAAGACCTCCTTGTCAAGCTTTGCATGAATACTATTTTCATACATTTTCCCTACGACTTGCTGAGTACATTCAAAGTACTCACGGCTTTGTGCCCTCTGGTTGATCAGCAGTTGAAGAAGACCCAGGGAGCTCTGACCTCTTCGAAGAGGGGGTTTTCGAAGACCTCTCGTGCTAGGGGACGTCCTCCACTCGATTGCCTGTGGGCATGTCGAATGGCCTCCACGTGTTCTTTTGCTTTTCCATCGCGACCTCTTTGGTTGTAAGCCCTGCGTGGCACCTCTGTAACAACCTTGACCATAAGGTCTTTTACTTATATTAATGTTAATTTGTCTGCTTCATCTATAGTTTGTTGTATGGCTATGATCACATCGTTGTTGAAACTGTGCGGACTAGCTACTGATCTTAGGACTGGTCCGGAATGCACAGTGGGTCCCGGGGGTTGTCTACCTGGGGCGTGACAAAGGACAAGGGGAGGAGGCGCGTGAAGATGGTTTTTGTGACCCCAAGGCTGATCCTATCCTTGTGTGTGCACCGACGGTGTTGAGTGTGCAAGCAAAACCCACTCATGAGCAACGATGTAGTCTTTTCCAAACAAGAGCTCAAGTGAGTACAGATGGTAAGTGTTGCAAGGTTATTATTGATGGTGGTAGTTGCCGTAATTTAGCTAGTAAAGAGCTATGTTCTAAACTTGGTTTGAAATATAAGAAACATCCACATCCATATTGAATTCAATGGTTAAACAATGATGGGTCCATGAATGTTGGGTATACAGTTGATGTTAGCTTTCAGATTGGTTCTTATCATTATACTATAGAATGTGATGTTGTGTCCATAGAAGTATGTCACTTGCTATTAGGTAGGCCATAGCAATATGATCGTTCTGTGCTTCATGATGGGAGAACTAATCAATACAAGTTCATGTGGAATAATAAAGAAATAGTGCTACGACTATTAACTCCTTCTCAAATAGTACATGATAACATACAAAAGATTAAGGTGAAAGTAGAGAGTGAGAGAGGAAAGGAGCAACAGAGTGTGATTCCACAAAAGGTGAGTGAGAGCCATAAGCTACACATGAGTGGCAAACGAACGAATGAGGGAGAGAAAAAGTTAGTCATGGTAGCCACTAAATCTGATTTGAGAGAGATGAGAGATGATCCCACTTTGATGCACTTTGTTTTGCTGTACAAACATGTTTTGCTTTCTACTAATGAATTCACCTCTCTTCCTAGTGTGGTTTCTCAAGTTTTGCAGGCGTATGAGGATGTCTTTCTGGAGGAAGTACCCACTGGTCTACCACCCATTCGAGGCATCGAACATCAAATTGACTTGGTACCAGGAGCTCCACTTTCCAACCGGCCGCCGTACCGCACAAATCCGGAGGAGACAAAAGAAATTCAGCGGCAAGTGCAAACGCTCATGGATTAAGGTTATGTACGCGAAATTCTTAGTCCTTGTGCTGTTCCTGTCATTCTTGTTCCTAAGAAAGATGGTACATGGCGAATGTGCGTAGACTGTAGAGCTATCAGCAATATTACTATTCGTTATCGTCATCCTATTCCTAGGTTAGATTATATGCTTGATGAATTGAGTGGCTCTACTATCTTTTTTAAAATTGATTTGCGTAATGGATATCATCAAATACGAATGAAACATGGTGATGAATGAAAAACTGCTTTTAAAATGAATTTGGCTTATATGAATGGTTAGTGATGCCTTTTGGTTTATCTAATGCTCCTAGTACATTCATGCATTTAATGAACCATGTTTTGAGACACTTCATTGGTAAATTTGTGGTAGTCTATTTTGATGACATTTTGATATATAGCCGTTCATTGGAAGAACATGTTGAACACGTTAGACAAGTGCTAGAAGTGCTTAGAACTGAACAATTGTATGTTAATCTTGAGAAGTGTATTTTTTGCACAAACAAAGTGGTGTCCTTAGACTATGTTGTTTCAGCTCATGGAATTGCAGTAGATGACTCTAAAGTTGAAGCTATTCGAACTTAGCCTACTCCTATCAATGTTAGTCAAATTCATAGCTTTCATGGGCTTATTGGTTTTTATCGATGTTTTGTAAAAGATTTCAGCACCATTGCTACCCCATTAAATGACTTAATTAAAAAGGGAGTTGCTTTTGCATGGGGGGAATCACAGGATAAAGCCTTTGCTGAACTAAAGAAGTGTTTGACTGAAGCACCATTGCTTGTTTTACCTGATTTCACTAAAACTTTTGAGATTGAATGTGATGCTAGTGGGATAGGTATTGGTGGTGTTTCGATGCAAGATAGAAAACCTGTTGCATACTTTAGTGAGAAACTTAACGGCGCACAATTGAATTATCCTATTTATGACAAAGAATTATATGCTCTTGTGTGTGCTTTAGAGACTTGGCAACATTATCTTTGGCCTAGGGAATTCATCATTCATTCTGATCATGAAGCTTTGAAATACTTGAAAGGCCAAGCTAAACAGAATCGTAGACATGCTAAGTGGGTTGAATTCATTGAGACTTTTCCATACATTGTTAAATACAAGAAAGGAAAAGAAAATATGGTAGCTGATGCATTGTCTAGAAAGAATGTACTTTTAAATCAATTGGAAGTTAAGGTTCCCGGATTAGAGAGTTTGAAAGAATTATATGCTTCTGATCATGAATTTTCAGCACCATATTCTAAATGCAAAGACGGAAAAGGATGGGACAAGTATCATATCCATGATGGTTTTCTATTTCAAACTAACAAGCTATGTGTTCCAAATTCTTTCGTGTGTTTGCTATTGTTGCAGGAATCTCATGCAGGGGGGCTGATGGGACATTTTGGTAGGGAGAAGACCTTCATGATGTTGGCCGATCACTTTTATTGGCCAAATATGAGGCAAGATGTTGAGAGGTTTGTTCAACGCTGTGTTACATGTCATAAAGTTAAGTCTAAATTCAATCCACATGGTTTGTGTACTCCACTTCCAGTTTCTAGTGCTCCTTGGGAAGATATTAGCATAGACTTTGTTTTGGGATTGCCTAGGACGAAGAGGGGGGGGATTCTGTTTTTGTAGTTGTGGATAGGTTTTCTAAGATGGCACATTTTATTCCTTATCATAAGAGCGACGATGTGTCGCATGTAGCTGACTTGTTTTCAGGAAATTGTGAGATTACATGGTGTGCCTCACACCATTGTTTCAGATCGTGATGTGAAGTTTATGAACTATTTCTGGAAGACTTTGTGGGCTAAGCTTGGGACAAAGTTGCTCTTTTCGACAACTTGTCACCCACAAACCGATGGTCAAATGGAGGTGGTGAACCGTACACTCTCAATGTTATTGAGGACAATGCTAAAAAAGAACTTAAAAGAGTGGGAAGATTGTCTGCCGCATGTTGAATTTGCATATAATAGGGCGGTGCACTCTACTACTCAATTGTGTCCATTTTAGGTAGTGTATGGTTTCAAACCGATCACGCCACTTGATTTGATGCCACTCCCATTACAAGAACATGCTAATATGGAGGCTTCGAAGCATGCTGATTTTGTGAAAAAGCTCCATGAAAAGACTAAAGAGATAATTGAAAAGAAGGTGCGTGCTTATGCTTCTAAGGCTAATAAGTTTAGAAAAAAATTGTTGTTTGAACTAAGTGACTTAGTATGGGTATACCTTCGCAAAGAATGCTTTCCGGAGAAGTGTAAATCAAAATTAATGCCCTGTGGTGATGGTCCCTTTAAATTATTTGCCAAGATCAATGATAATGCCCACAAGATAGAGCTTCCAGGAGACGATTATGGCGTGAGTACTACTTTTAATGTTGCTGATTTGTCACCATTCTTCAGTCAAGACGATCCCGAGTCGAGGACGACTCCTTTTCAAGAGGGGGAGGATGATAAGGACATCCCTACCACTCCCATATCATCTACCTCTTCAAATTCTCCAAGTGTTCAAGAAGCACTGAAAGGTCCAGTGACTAGAGCACGAGCCAAGCTTTTAAATAAATAGGTGAATTTGTTTCTTAATGCATTTCCTTCTATTGATGAGAACAATATACTACCTAATACTAGTGTTTTGTGCATAATTAGGTATGAGGAGGGAATCGATACCAAAGCACTAGAAGAGCACAACGGAGAAAAACCTTCATGCGACCACCAAGTATTAAGGAGGAAAGGTGAGCAAGGTGATGCCAGCCTGGGCGGCCATTAAGTCCAGATCCATGCGGCTGGAGGGAGCATCTACGTATGCAGCAAATACCAAGGAAGCGTTTCATGCATGCATGCACATGAGGAGGATGGGGCCTGCGTGCCATGCTCCCATGCTCTCGGCCGAACATTAAGTGATGCAGCCATATATTAGTTAAAAGTTTGAACTCTCTTTTTATTTGTTTGTTAGATGGGCCTGAACTGGAGTCTTTCTCAGTTGTTGAGTCCGAATAGTCCTTGCTCCGGCCTTAGGCCCAATTCAGGCATGTGTGCGTGGTGGAGTTGGGGAAGGGTTCCCTTAAGTAGCCGCCTCCCCTTCCCAACGGGGACAGACCACGAATAATAGATTGAAAAAGCTTTGCTCTTATTTCTTCATGATGGCTGTACATCATATTGAGGGAATTGGGATTGCTTCGCAATAGAGATTGTTCAACCTTTCTGTTGGGAATTGGGAGCATGATAGGGCTTCGCTTGGTGGTCATGAAGTCCAGCGTGTGTGTTCTCGTGAATTAAAGAGTGTTCGTTCTTGCATTGGCAACGGAGGATCACTATGATTCGAAAGGCTACACGTGAGTATTTTGATCCTACATCGAGAAGATCGAACGACCCCATATCTTCTTGGTATCAGAGCGCAGTTGACTTGGTAGGATTACTTGTCCCTAGATTATATTGATTTTATTTGCTGTTCTTAATACCTAGAGTCCATAAACCGAAAATTACAACACAAAAATACCCTTTCCCGATCCTTCTCTAAAGACTGAGTACAATCATCACGAAGCAATCTCATGCTTCGCCACCTGTAGGTTGATCAATGAATCTCTTCATGTCGGTAAGTCTCTCCCATCCGGCTTCCACCGAAACCACCATAGTACTTGCACCGACCCCGTGTCGCTTGACGCAACCCGTTGCACCGAGCTTCTTGTTTGGTCATCCATGCCTATCTTGCGCCATACTTGAGTCCAATGACTTCACCCGGCATTCTCGATTGTTCTGAACGTTGATCTTCAAGCTTCCTGCACAACAATAGACCAAGAAATCAATTCCGGGCAAAAGTTCTTCACAACTTGACACACGTTAGTCAAAACATGCATTATGCAACACATATGCACTGAAACCAATGAAATTGACCTAACCCTCGATCGTCGCCACCTTGCTGACTAATGAATAGAGCCTGGCCATGTCCGGTTTGACCGCCCCCTGGCCGGTCAGACCACTCAGTCACAAACTTGGCTGAAAATCGGCTAAGGACTGGAAATGTCGCTCTCTGGAAATTTTGGTAAAAACATATCTAGTTTTGCCTCAAAGCTCCATTTTTCGTAAAACTTAGTGCAAATGCATCTCCTAACACTCCCACACAAATATTTGATTAGGATTGCCGAAATTCAACAGTGACTTTTCTGGCCGGTCAGATTGCTCACCTAGCCAGTCTGACCGCCAACCACTTAACCATTAGCCTGGCCAGTCTATCCACCGGCAGTGGCCGGTCAGACCGCCATCAAGGCCGATCACACCGGCTATGCCTCACAACAATCCTGATTTGGTCGAAAACGAGTATTTTGACAAACTGTCGCCACTATTGTCAATTGCATCATCATCCTAAGATCAGGAGTATGTCCCCATGACATCCATAATCTCCCTCTTGATGAATACATGGGCAATTTTCTAAAAATGCAAATTGGAGGTTTGTTTCCGAAAAATACTCGACGTTTTCGTGCAAATGCACAACTTAATCTGTAAGCAGGAGAAAGCCATAAAGATGACCACGTTGGCTTCAGAGATGCAGAAGCAAGTTAGGTGAGGTACTAGAGTGCCTGAAAGCTTCAATTTTCAAAGAGGAGTAAAAAATCTCACTCAATGTTTATATGAAAGAACAATTGTTCAATTTGACCTTTTGATCATTGTGAGATCTCAAGAATTGCAATTTAAGTCAAGAAATGGCAATATGAACACAAGAATGCACAAGAGATACACCCCCTCACTGTGATCACAATTTTTTAAAGATATTTTTCATTTCTCTTCTTTTTCGCCGATTAGCTCCACCTTTCAACATTTTTACTATATTTTCTCCCCCTTTGACAATGGAGTTATGAAGGAATCACGCCTTTCACTCATCTAAAGATATCAATGCAAAGATAAGAAAAAATCATAAGAAGAAACATGCATAAAATCCAAAATGAGCATGCGATTTTCTGTGCAACTAATCTGTTAATAGGTTATTTTCGCCTCGTACGTATCTTCTCTCTCCATTGGATGCAACCTTCACACGCCAAAGCTTAATTTATGCAAGCCCTCGTCAATTTGGACTGTTGGAATGTTTGCATCATATGTAGGGCCCCTGCAAGCACACACAGCTAGTTTAAAAACTGTTCAAGATAAAAATGAGTACGCAAATACATTTGCATTAAAATTAGGGCGTTGTTAGGAGTCGGACGTACGGGTGGAAGGCTCCACCCGTACGCCCTTATTTCTTTTGTTCTTTTCCCCGAAGACTAGCTAAGTTAATTTCACATAGGGTTAGTCTCTACGTACATACTATATAATGCAAATTACTGCAGGTACGTACGTCCTGTCCTGTATACTAATATATATAGTGCTAGGGTTCCTAGCTAGAAAATTCCTGATGAAAATGTATATGTACATCTTCAGGGATTTTTTTACCAAAACACATGGTTGCGTCCATCCAACAGTGAAGGAAACGCCAGAACACGAGACATGTTAATTATGGTTGCAACATCCCCCAGATACGGTTGTAATATCTCCGGACAACGATTGCAACACCCTAGGACAATGGTTGCAACATCCCCGGATAATAGTTGTAATATTCCCGAACAACAGTTGCAACATCCTAGGACAATGGTTGCAACATCCCCGGACAATGGTTGCAACATCACCGGACAACGGTTGCAACATCCTAGGACAATAATTGCAACATCGCCGGACAACGGTTGCAACATCCTAGGACAATGGTTACAACATCCCCGGACAATGGTTGCAATATCTCCAGACAACAGTTGCAACATCTTAGGACAATAGTTGCAACATCCCCCGGACATGGTTGCAACATTCCCGGATAACGGTTGCAACATCCCCGGACAACGGTTGCAACATCGTAGGACAATGGTTGCAACATCCCCGGACAACGGTTGCAACATCTTAGGACAATGGTTGCAACATCCCCGGACAACGGTTGCAACATTCCCGAACAACGATTGCAGCATCCTCAGACAACGGTTGCAACATCATAAGACAATGGTTGCAACATCCCCGGACAACGGTTGCAACATCACAAATAAAAACAAAGCATCTGGAAAAAAAACGCGTTGGAAAAAATTGTCCCTGTGTTTTGTAAACACTTTTTTTTTGATATAGTGAGGATCGCCGTCGTGCGTCCGTGGTTTTTTCCCAATGGATTTTTCACGTAAAAATCGGTGTCTCCTTGTTTTTGATCTGCGTTTTGTAAGCTTTGGCTCTTCCACTGTCACTCGCACCAGTGCTTTTCTGTACTACATATAAAGTGTGATGTATATATATATCGTGATCCTGTATTTATCAGCATGTGATTATGTCCTCATGGGGGTATATATCGCTAGTTGCTCGTACAATAATGGGACAAGATAGGCACCAGTCATGTTCATCGCATAGTGAAAGAAGGCAGGCACCAGTCATGTCCATCGCTTAGTGAAGGTAGGTTAGCCAGAGAGAGCCTTATTCCTGGTGAGAAGATAAACAACCGTACGGATGGAGAGCTTTATTCGGACGCACGGATGGTACTATTATCCTTAAAATTATATTAGGAGCTAATAAGCTGGGGTTGGGATAGGATTTGGAACTCACCAACCCATGCATGATTCAGCTCAGCCGAGCCAATGCAACCACTGATTTGAGACAAAAGCCTAGGAATACCACACCACATCACTACCCAACTCCCAATCATAGCATTGGGTGTGTGGTCGATTTTCAGTAGTAGTTGACCTCACAAGATGCTTTATTCACTTGCTAACCTAATGCAAAGCCCAAAAACCCTAATGAAAAGTTAAAGAGAACGAATCAAATCATCAAATGGGATATACAAAGATTATTATGGGCGTATGAATATTATCCTCGGATAGGCGCCTTCCGGGTAGCTTAATTAGCTGCGTTTTCCCATGCATTAAAAGTACGACCCAACATCTTTCCGTTAGGCCGGACGGATTGAAGAATGAAAAAACAAGTTGGAAAAGCTTCTCTCGTGGCTCATGAGCAGAGTTCAAAAACCGGAAGTAGGCCGGTTAGCGGTTTTCATCATAATAACCGGCCGGTTTCTGTATCATTTGGAAAGGGCGCGACTAGCGCTCGGACGTACAGTTCAAGCGCTAGCGCTGTGTGTCCGGGCTTCAACATGCTAGATGCAACAAAAATGAAAAAAACGTGTGCAACATTAATCGATACCGTTGAAAAAAAATGTTACGATCTGTGAAAAAAATGTTGCACACGGTCTCCAGATGTTTTCTTTTTTGTTTTGATATGTCGTATCCTCCAGTTCTTTTTGTTGTGACCGTTGAAGAAAAATACGCAACAAAAAGAACTAGAGGATACGACATATCAAAACAAAAAAGAAAACATCTGAAGACCGTGTGCAACATTTTTTTTCACCGATCGTAATATTTTTTTTCAGCGGTATCGATTTTTTTCCAACGGTCGCAACATTGTTTTCAACCGTCACAACATATCAAAGAAGTTCAAAATGCTGCAAGGAACTTTACAAAAAGATTAGATTTTTTAGCAGGAAGGCCCCAATCTGGGCCAATGCGTCTAAATCTGGACCCAGCAAATGCAAACAAAACCGAAGAACACCAAAGCCAACCCCTAAAAGCACCCAAACCGTGGCAAATTAGACTTGAAATCTTAGCAAGGAGGAGGATGCGGCAATGGCAGCTACCTATCTCGGACTGCAGCAAAGAGGTAACCAAAAGGGCCCCGGTTCTGCCCAGATCTGGGGCTTCACTTTTTTTCTTCTTATTTTCTTTTTTGCTCTGGTGGCCTACACGGAATCAACCGGTCGACCATGGCTGGCCACACCCATACTTGCTGTGTACCGATCGACAGCGACTGCATGCAAGCGGGCCCAATCATGCGATCCCAGGACCTGACCTTTCGTTATATATGCTCTCCAACCAACACATTTCCTGACAATGTGTTGGTACTCTGTAATAAACTCTTAAACCCTCTCAAGTAGTAGGAACCTTCTCAAACAGTCGCACGGCAAGAGAGCAACCTGCCGAGCAAGAGTGTACGTCCGCTAATGGGAGAAGTCGCCGCGGAGTTGCTGTACGGCATGCCGTCGTTGCTGGTTCGGTCCGACGCCGGCGGCTGCGGCGCCCTGCTCGCCGAGCTCAAGGTTCGACGATTCTTCTCTCTGTTTCTTTCATCACCTCCGTGTCCGTGTTCTTGAAGCTAGCGTGCCGTGCTTGCAACCGTGCGTGCGTGATGTGCTATCATATACACGTTCTCGAGTGTGTGTGTGTGTGTGTGTGTGTGTGTGTGTGTGTTTGAGTTGTTGCTACATGGCACCGAGCTGTGATTTGATACGTGGTGAGCGTGTGCATGTGCGTGCGTGCGTGCAGCAACTGTGGGGGGAGATAGGGAAGAGCCGGGAGGAGAGGGAGCGGATGGTGCACGAGCTGGAGATGGAGTGCACGCGGGTGTACCGCTGCAAGGTCGACGAGGCCACCGGCGAGCGGGCGCTGCTGCACCAGTCGCTCGCCGGCTGCGAGGCCGAGATCGCCGCCCTCACCGCCGCCCTCGGCGCCGAAAACAGCCGGCAGCTCAAGGTAGGCAGGCTGCAGGCAGCAATCTGATTCACCTTTTCTTGCATTTTCTTTTGCCCACAGTATTTCGAAGAGTGATGCTGTTACATGACAAGCTAAAAAACATATTTAGTTTCAGATTTTCAGTCAAGTCTACATATGTACTGTGTACCTCCTATTTGTGAATTATGATGGTTTATCGATACTGCCCACAGTAGTAGTACGTGTAATTAACCTGACCACACAGTGATTAATTTGGTCAGTGAAATATTTATCTGTTTGGTGAAACTTAGCTTATAGGATCACTTACTTCAGGCTGGTCTGGTATATATTCTGGTGTCTCCCATCTTTAGGTTAACAAATGGACCATGTCGTTGTATGAGCGGGTGTCGTCGACGACGGCACTGCTGGAAGAACTGAGAGCGATGAAAGCAGAACGGAGCAAACAGTTTGCTGGCATACGGTCAGAAATCGAGAAGATCACTGCTGAAATTGCAGGGAGGAGCTACGGCTATGACACTTCCCCCAGGACCAGCGAGGTGGATGGCCATGATCTGACGATCAGGAGGCTCAATGAGTGCAAAGCACGCTTGTCGAATCTCCAGAAAGAGAAGGTACTGCAATTCTTTACTCATCCTGTTCTGCATGCCAAGAACATGGTTCTCCTCACAAAAAAAAAACATGGTTCTGAAACTTCTGAATTTTACTACAATTTTTCATTGGTGGTAACTGGTGAGTGGTACAAGAATTAAAGAAACTACGGCGAAAATATTTCCGACGAGACAATAGACTTAATTTTCAGAAAGAGAGCCTGCAGGGGCTACTTAACATAACCCTTCATTAGCATGTTTAAGAATTAAAGAAACTACGGCGAATATCGTTTCCCACAAGACAATGGAATTAATTTTCAGAAAGTGGTAGCCTTCAGGGACTGCTTAACGTAAACCCTTCATTAGCATGTTTAATCAAGAATTAAAGAAACTAATGCGAATATCTTTTCCGACAAGACAGTGGAATTAATTTTCAGAAAGAGATTGCCTTCAGGGACTGCTTAAAATAAGAGAGCCGTTCATTAGAATATTTAGTCAAGTTTAATTTAGTGTATGACAGACGTGTCAACAACTAGCCAGTAAGACATCAGTTTAGGTCTTGTCCTGTACATGTTGTTAAGATGGTTGATCAGTCGATTCAGACATGCTTTCCTAGCTATTATTGTAGTGATTTTAAAAGCTTGCAACATTCCAAGGATTACGATTTGTGACTGTTACAATTTAAAAACATTTACGAGTTCTTCTAAAATTTAGTTGAATATTAACATGTAGCATCAGTTGATTACTATCTACATCAATCATCGGAACATTCCCTTCTAAAAAAACCTGCAACATCTGCATATGATAGTGACAAACTGAGTGACGACCATGCCTCTGTGTTTCCAGTCCGATCGACTTCACAAGGTTCTCGAGCATGTCACCGAGGTGCATTCCTTGTGCGACGTGCTCGGCGAGGACTTCGTAGCGATCGTGAACGAAGTCCACCCCGGGCTGCACGAGACGGATCCCGGCAAGCCCACCAGCATTAGTGACAGCACGCTGAACAGCCTCTCCCAGGTCGTGGCAATGCTCACGTCAGAGAAGATCAAGCGAGCAGCCATGGTATGTGCTACCAATCTTCCCTGCTTCTTCTGGTCTGCTGTTGTACATGCAAGCACGCCTGCTGCTTAGCACACACTGTCACACTGATCATGATCGGCATGTTCTGCATCGCAGCTGAGAGAAACCGTGGTGCCACTGGTTGAGCTGTGGGATCTGATGGACTCGCCGGAGGAAGAGAAGCGGTGTTTCAGAAAAGTGGCGGCTATTCTGAAGCCTGGCAGAGAGGAGGCCCTGTCTTCCGGTGTGTTAACAATAGCAACCATAAAGAAGGTACAGCGATTAACTCTCTTGTCGTCAGTAGTCGATGCAGTTGCAATGTCAGTTCTGATCAGTTCATTGTTTCGTCTGCGTTGCGCAGACGGAGGAGGAGGTTGACAGGCTGACAAGGCTCAAAGCTGGCCGGTTGAAGGAGCTCGTGTTGAAGAGAAGGCTGGAACTGGAGAACATTTGCAGGAACAATCATGTTGAGCCCGATACAAGCACTGTGCCAGAGAAATCCATCGCGTTGATTGATTCTGGTACGACTTCAGAAGTTCAGAGTTCAGACATAGTTCTTGTTTACATGCGTACTGAAATGTATTTCAGATGGAAGCTTAAAGATAACCATATCACGGTTATTTCTAATGTTAATGGCATCATGTTAGGTGTATTTCAGATGGAAGCTTAAAGATAACCATATCACGGTTATTTCTAATGTTAATGGCATCATGTTAGGTCTTGTGAATCCTTCTGAGCTGATGGCCAGCATCGACGAGCAGATAGCGAAAGCCAAGGAAGAGCAGCAGTCTAGGAAAGAAATCATGGACAAGATCAACAAATGGCTACTGGCGTGCGAGGAAGAGAAATGGCTCGAGGAGTACAGCTTGGTAGGTCAAAATGTTACAAATTAATGAGGATTTGAATGCATTGTGCACTGAATTCTTGGAGCTGAAAACAAGGGGATCTGCTGGTTTCAGGATGAGAACAGATTCAATACTGGCAGAATCGCACGTCTGAACCTAAAACGTGCTGAGAAAGCAAGGCTTATCATCAACAAGATTCCAGGTAAATTTCACTATACATACAGCAACTTAATTCAGAAGATGTCTGGGAAAAGCAATTCAATGATTCATTGTTTGTTAATCTGCAGCTATTGTTGATAACTTGATGAGCCGAACACTCGCATGGGAGAGCGAAAGACAGAAGTCTTTTCTGTACGACGGGGTGAGCTAGTTTCAGTTCTACTACGCTAGCATAAGTAGTACCATCTCATAGCAGTTGATGAATTGTTGTATTTCTTATCGTGTCAAGGCTCGCCTAGTGGCCGTATTGGAAGAGCACAAGCAAGCCAGGCTAAGGCAGGAAGAGGAGAGGAGGCGACTCCGGGTAAATAAACATACTTCTTTTACTGCATTTGGTTGGCACTTGCAAGAACAACAATACAATTCATATAAGTTCTGAATTCACCGAAAGTACTTTACATCTTGCAGGAGCAGAAGAAGCTGCGCACTCTGTTCAGCGAGAAGGAGGCGATGCCCCACCTGAAAAGGCCCAGCAGCAGCTTCAGCAGGGCGGCGGAGCCGTGCAACATGAACCGGAAGAGAGTCGACGCCGACAGGTTCACGTGCCCCGCGCCGTCGGTGCGCAGCAGCCTGTCCAGTGGTGGCAGCGGCGGCGGTCGTTCTGCAACCGAGCTCGTCAGGCCGCGGTCGTCGGCGGCGGCGGTGGGGCACTGCGGCGAGTCCTTGAACGGCGCGAGGCGGCTCTCGGCGTGTTCTCCATTCAACTACGTCGCCGTGTCCAAGGGGAACGGCATGTCTTCTTCCTTGGCGCTGTCCTGAACTCACAAGTCGCAACTGGAGAAGAGCATGTACTACTGCTATTACTGGCTACTTTTACTTCAAACTTAGCACCACCTATAGGTGCAGTGAGATATTTAGCTAAACAAACGTTCAATTTTTCTGACTTTAGCATCAGCTTCCAAGATTCTTCAGTGTCATACAATCCAGGCTTAACACCCACTCCATATGTTGTCATCGGTGCTAAAATAATTTCTCTCACCTCTAGTATTACTTTAGCACTTAGGGAAACACATCCTCTAAGTAGGAAGGTGGTCGTGTTACTAGTGTAAAGTCTAACCGTTGCCTGCCTATGCTCATTTCTCACGTTCTTTTATAAGGAAATATTTTTTGGCAGGGTCGCGAGTGACAGAAAATTTATCTATTTCGAAATGTTGTATTGTTACTAGATACTGTTAATGCAACGTAACATACCAAAAATTCAAACTCAAGTTTATTGTACTGAATTATTTCGATCATGTTTTTGAATTTTTTTCTTAAATCAAAAATTGCAATTGCATACAGATAGTGACATTAACAGAATTTTCAAGAAAAATCTAAGACAGATAAAATCCCGGAAAACTTATACAAACAACTACACTATGTCAGAAACCTCCAAAAAGTTCATGATGTTTGGAGGTCGTTTGCGATGTTTAAAAAATCGACAAACCCTCAGCCTATTTCCAAAATTCAAATCTTTTTTCCCGCCACTCCATTGGGCTGAAATCCCAGCTCGGCCCAGCTTCCTCGCGCTCACCAGCCCGCCTCACTCCCCCGCTTTCCCTCTCGCTGACGCCCCCACCCGTCAAACATCTTTGTCCACCTTGCGTCGTGCCCCTGCCCACGCTCGTGCCATGTCCGCTCCGCCGTCCACCCCTATCATCGCACTTCTCGCATCTTTCTCCTCGGCACATAAGTCGTCCAACTACGCCATCTTCTCCCTCAGCTTGCTCCCGTTCCATTTTTCTCGCTCTTTGGTTCCACGGGAATGTAAGTGTCGCTCTCGACGCCGGTGAGCACGCCTCCGCGCTATTGCCGCTCTGGTGAGATCCTCTACCCACGACTCGCGCGTCACAACTTGTCTTGAACTTTCCTCATGCTCCTTCTTTGCTCAATGTAGCCTCTGGAGCTTTATGACGCCAAAGCACCATCATCTTCTTCACCTTCGGCTCACGCACCCGATCCAAGCCGATGTGTTCCCACGGTTCTTGTAAGTTTGAACCCCTTCTAACCATGTCATCACGTGTTCCATCCACTATTTGTGCGATTCCCACACTTAATGATGGCCATCTCGTAGAGAATACAAGCTTCCTCGTCTTCTTCCCCATCTTCGACTGTCGTCGCCATTTCTGCTGTTTCTCACATACCAGTAAACCCCTGGTCAATTACTTTCATCTTCACCATCCTTAGCGCACCAGTGAGCTAATACATGACTCCTTGTAGCTTCTCCATCACAGTAGAGCGCCATCATCATGAAGCTGTCGACGTCGCCACTGCCACTGCTCGCCGCCGTCAAGTCGTTCCGGTACCTCTCCGCCATCATCATCACCACCACCATTATGTTCGTGGTAAGCCCCTAGTCCTCTTGTGCCTTTCATTTCGCCACGGGCGAGTAGTTTGTGTTGTCGTTGTAGGATCAAGGATAACCGACTAGAGGGGGGGTGAATAGGAGGTTTTTAACCATTTTAACAATTTAACATTTTAAGCCAATTAATAACTTAGTCTAAACAAGATACAATTCTAGCTAAACAATTCAACACAAAAAATAAACTAGAAATGTAAATGCGGAAATGGTAAAGACTAGAAATAACCACAAAGAGACAATGATGTTTTTCCCGTGGTATCGAAGACTTATCGGTCTTCACTAGTCCACGTTGAGGAAGCTTGATAACTCAAGCCGGCTCCACGAATTAAGCCTTCCCTCGATCACTATTGGTTGTTCTTGCTCCGCTTCGGAGATGGTGAACACCAAACCAATCTCAATCTTGGCACCGAGCCTCTTCACAAGCTTCTTGAAGAGATCACCGTGCGATCACCGCCAAGCCGTCTAGGAGTTGGGCAAAACTCTAAGAGTAACAAATCGTTGGCCTTCGCTTGACGGCACTTAAGCGCAAGAGGATCAACTAGGATGAGTGAATGCACTTGAATGAACTCAACGCCTCACAATGAATGCACAAGAGTGTTTTTAGTGTTGAGAGGATGCTCAAGGCTCTATAGATGATAAATGAACTCTAGCTACTTGTTCTTGAGCAGGTAGAGGGGTATTTATAACCCCCACCAACAAATATGACCGTTGGGGAGGCAATCTCCAACTTTCAGCGAAATGCGGTATGACCGCCATCTAGAGCGTGGTACGATCGCACCTATGTTAGAGCACAGTAACGACTAGAACAGAGGCATTAATTACTCTGACATAGCCGTTGAAAATCCCGTCTTGATGCGATCGACAACCAAAAGCGCAGACAACCGCATCGCCGATCATCTTGCCGGAGGAGCGGTACAACCGATCGTAGGGTTTCCAAATTTGCCGAAATGACATGCTCTCTGTAAAACACGTACCGCCTTATAAAAATTGGTATAACCGTAGATCGGTACGACCGTTTCTCAAATGCAGTATGACCGATTATCAGGGAGAGCTTCGAGCCAAAATGCATCGGTTCTGGTTTTATCAAAGCGCCAACTAGAAATCGGAACGACCGCAATGCGGTAGTACCGCCGCATTAGCACTCAGTTGGCTGAAGCGTTCAAAACTCGGTAGTACCGCCAAGTAAAGTGCGGTCATAACGCACCAAGCGGTACAACCGCCTGTATAACTTCGGTACTACCGATTTCTGACAAATGCACTTAGAGCTTTCAAATTCAAATTTAAATGCATGCATGATCCTAGATTGATCCATATGGCACAAGAACATGCTATCAAGCTACTAGTCACGATCTCTCTTAATAGTACGATATTTAACCTATAACCCGGTCTTCCAACTATTTCTCCTAAGACCGTAAAACATAAAAAGGATCTTAGACTACTTGTACCTTATCTTGAGCCATGTAGATCTTCATTGAACCTTTTAGCATGCATCTTTACGTCATCAAAACCACTAATGGGACTTAACCTTATAAATACTCAATAAACACATTAATCCCATATTCACATATTATCATTAATTACCAAAACAATTTTTAGGGGCCTAGATGCTTTCAATCTCCCCCTTTTTGGTAATTGATGACAACGCGACAACATGTGAGAAAGATTGTTTTGAATATACTAAGAGTGTATATTCTTTTGATGACTTAATAACAAAATAATTCTTGCAATAAGCTCGAAAGAGTTTTGAGAATTATCTTCTTGTTAAATCCAGTCTAAGGAAAGCTCCCCCTTAACATGTGCATATAAATGATAGAAAAACATTGCAAGCACATGTAGAGATTTTTGAAATTTTGGCGGAGTTTCTTTAACATGTTTGAACTTGAGGGAAATGCGGTAATAAGATATGACTAATATAACGATTGCATTTCAAGAGAATATCATAAGCATAAACATTAACCAACAAGTTCAACAAGATAAGCAACATAGTTTTAAACAATTACAAGCACGATAGTTCAACACAATACAAAACATATAAGTCCATATAAAATAATAGTAGCAAAAGACTTGCTCCCCCTAAATCTTTCTCTTCTTGCTTCTCCCCCTTTGGCATAAAGGTACCAAAAAACATCTCAGACTGCTGGGTCCTAAGGAGGAAGAGAAACTGGGTGACGAGGATTAAAACCTCTATGTATTATTTTAATACATAATAAAAGACCATACGTCTTCATGGTCGTAACCCCTAAGACTAACGACCTCCCTGGTCGTTAGTATTCTAAAGGTTACTTAATGGGTACCCTGGTCAGATGAGGCTTTGTGCCTAATCCCCGACCAGATAACCGCTCGTAAAATTACCGAACTGGTATTTCTTATCGTATGATGAATGGAACACATGTTATACGTTCCATTCCATGCGATGGTACAACCCTGAGACACTGACTATTAACCACCCTACGGTTAAGCTCTTCACAGTAACCGCAAGGAAGTTAGCACGTTGCTAATCGCTTCCACCGCTCGACCCGACCGTAACGCTTTCACCAGGACGTCTTCTCCAGAGTAATCGCCACCTCTTCGAAGTTATTTAAAGGTGAAGCAGAAGACTAAGGACAAAACACAACGAAGAGAAGACCAAGACCAACAAAGACAAGAACAACGACAGTTCAACAAGAATACATAGAAGCCTAAGCGGTGGAATTAGAAGCTAGATAATCGACTTAGACTCATATTCTAAGTCCGACACTCGTTAGACATTCCCCATTCGATGTAATTCGAGGTAGTACTTAGCCACATCTTGTAAAACCCAGTTCATATCAATAAAGAGCGACCCCATTCCATTCCGGGATATTCCATGTCATTTTCTCGTTCATTTTCGTGAAGATCGGCGACTTGATCGCCGATACCGGGCGTCGTCAGTGGGGTAGAAGGCGTAAGTTTCTGAAGAAAATTCTTCGCTCAAGAAAATCCTCGCCCAAAATCTCTGCAATCGCTCATGCGACTATGCCCGAGTTTGGGATGAGGAAAATCGATTCGATTTGACGGACTACGCCGACCTCGATATGGAAGGATGTATCCGCGCCATGGAAGAAAATGGCAGTCATCCTCCTCTTCCTCCTCCGCCCCAAGACGTCGGCGTTAGCGAGGTCGACCGGATGGATGAAGATGCGCCGCCACTCATCGGTGGCGCAACCAGAGAACCCGCCGTTCGACCGATTCGAATGCCAAAGGATCTCTTCAAGCCGGTCTTCTCGGCCGTGAAACAGTGAAGAAATTTCAGCCCCATCACCCGAAAACTCTATACCATTGATGAAATCATGGCGAAAGATACTCTCCTTCGCTTCGCAATTCCAGAGTCAACCGTCACCGTAATCTGTCGATGAAATCTCCAGCGGTCGTAGGCCATGTGGGGATGATCACACTCAACATACGATCGGCGGTTCGTCGGATCAGCCGTGAAGACCTCGAGAAGTGCTCATCTCCGACCGATCTCCATCGTGGAAGATTACGCGAAGCATCGACAAGCTCTCCATTAGTTATGATGGAAGCTCATCGGAAGATCAATGCCGGAAGCACGGTCAACGCGATCGGAGATGAAGATCAAGATGCCTGCGGTCCTACACTCTCTACCACGCCATCACGTGTTGTTAGAGATGATCCGGACCGTCAAGCACCAACTTCCGGAGGCAACGGAACTAATCGACGTCAATCGCTTAACTCGCCGCATTTGCTCCACCCAGAGGTGATGGGACCAACAAATTCGAAGGTCGGGAAGGTTGAGACAGGCATACACCTACGACCAAGATGAACCCCTAAGACCTTGAATCTATCAAAACTTGCGGCGATTCAAAACATGTTAAATAATTCGATCTGCTCTAGCAGAACGCCTAATTTTGTACAACTCGTGGGTCGGTATCCAAATTCTCCAATGCACCATGCAATGAGCAGGCGTATCGGGAGCAGAGGGTTTGAGAAGTCGACTATGACTTCATCCCAACGCCCTCCTCGGCGAGGGACAACACGGTCATACCGAGAGCGATCGATACCGAGACCTCCTCGGCGATTCCGACCAAGGAGTCACAAGGGGAGAAGGTTATTCCAAGAAGCTACTCCCCCACTGTGTCGAGAGGAACCACCACTAGGACCTAACGATCTCCGACATCGTTTGAACCAAGTGGGCGGTCGGAGGCATCATATCAGTGTCCACGACCGGATCGGTACACCGGAGTTCCAGCGTCCCAATCCTAGGGATCGGTCTCCGACCGATTACAATCCGGCACCTTCCTAGAGAAGACGCCATGAATCAATCACAGGTTGTCGAGCCTTCTCTGCAGGCTCCAAGTCGTGCGTTAGCCTAACCGTTCCGATCGGCCAACTTGGACAAATTCAATGGAACTCAAAACCCATTGGAATTTCTCCAAATATATACCACCGCCATCAGGGCTGCTGGTGGCGATGAGAATGTAATGGCCAACTATTTACCCACCGTGCTCGAAGGGTCTGCCCGGTCGTGGTTGTTAAACTTACCTGTCGGATCAATATATACTTAGGAACAACTCGTGATCTTCGATTGCCAACTTCGAGTGCGTCACGACGATACAGGAAGGAGGACGATCTCCACGTAATCCGCAGGATCTCGATGAGACTTTACGTCAATATATCAAGAGGTTCACCAGTTAGTAACTCTATACCCGAAGTCGCAGAATCCTTTGTTATTCGGGCTTTTAAAAGCAGTGCGAGGAATCGGCGGTTTACGGAGGACATAGCAATGAACCTCCAAGAACAACCGTTGAGCTTTTTGATATGGCGGACAAGTATGCCACCGCTAGTGAAGCAATCGAGTGGTGTGAAGCCATTGATCGGAAAGACAAGATTCTCACCTTTACCGACAAACAGGAGAAAAAGAACAAGAAGTCTCTCAAGAAGAAAAAGAACCGCAGACCCGACGACAAAGAAGTCCTCACCGTTCGAAAAGTTCGGGAAGGGCAAGAAGGACTATCTTGGGTCGAAGCAAGGCAAAAGCTCCGACCAAGGATTCTGCACGAACAAGAAGTGGTGTCCACTTCACCAGCGGGCAGGGCATGATCTGCGCATCTGTCGTGTCTGGCAGAAGAAACTGGAGGATTATTATGCAGGTAAAGGACCATTTCCAGTAATACAGGAACATGGAGAAACGAGCTCCAAAAAGGACAAGGATGGCGATGAAGAGATGGAGTACCAGGATCCCCAACACACACCAATATGATTTTTGGAGGATCTTCTTCATACGAGTCGAGACGTCATCTGAAGGCCATGGAGCGAGAGGTCAACCTAGTCGAATCTCCGACTGTAATCAAGCACTCGAAGTGGTCGGACACCGCAATTTCCTTCAGCAAAGACGACTGCCCCATCCCATCGACTCGACCGGGTAGGTTCCCTATCGTTGTTGAACCAACCATTAATAATTGTCGGGTTAATCGGGTCTTAGTAGATGGGGTAGTTCTTTGAATATATTATTTGTGGGAGCTTTAGAAGAAATGCAGTCCCCATGTCAAAGGTGAAACACATGAAATATGCTTTTCATGGCATAGTTCCGGTTCTACCGCTAAACCGATAGGACAAGTTTCCTTACGATTCGTTCGAAAGCCTAACAACTTCCTAGCAGAGAGGATTCCGTTTGATGTAGTAAACTTGAATCCGCGATACAACGGAATTCTCGATCGACCGGCATTAGCAAAATTCTTGATAGCCACGCATTACGGTTATCAAAGTTTGAAAATCTTTGGGCGAAGGAGTCATCACTATTCGAGGAGATCGAAAAATGGCTTATGTATGCGATCGAAATCCTTTGCCTTTGGTTGATGAACTTCCGACCGAGAGGTTAACCCGACTCCCATGCGAGTCAAGCACTCGAGGCCAAAGATGACACCCAAACCATCCGACCGGACAAAGGAGGTACCACTCGACAAAAGCGCTTCTCGGACAAATATAAGTCTTCACATGGGTCGGGACATCCGACCCAACCGCCAAGAAGATTACGGTGGGGCAAGACTCGACCCTAAATAGGAAGAGTCGCTCGTCTCCTTCCTCCGAGCGAATCGGGGCGTGTTTGCACGGCAAGCGTCCGATATGCAGAATCCCGGAGGTGATCGAGCACGTGCTTGCTCTCGGCACCAAAAAACCGATCAAGCGAAACTACGACGTTTACTTTTGATCGGAAGGAAGCAATCGATCGGAGATTGACAAGCTTCTCAAAGGATTTATTCGTGAAGTCGACCACCCACGGGGCTTGCCAATCTGTAATGGTTAGAAAAACAATGGAAATGGCGAATGTGTATCGACTTTACAGATCTTAATAAGGCTTGTCCGAAGGATGACTTTCCTTCCTCGCATTGATCAACCGGTAGACTCTACTTACGGTGCGAGTTACTAAGTTTTTAGATGCGTATTCGTGGTACCACCAGATTAGTATGTGTAAAGAAGATGAGGAGAAAACTTCCTTCATCACCCCATATGGCACTTCTTGTTATATTAAGATGCCATTTGGTCTCAAAACGCCGGTGCAACTTTTCAAAGGTTGATGCAAAAACCTTTAGTCCACAAATCGGTCGGAATCTAGAAGCTTACGTTGACGATCCGTCGTAAAGACCACCAACGCCAAGACCACATTCCCGACTTACAAGAAACTTTTAATAACTTGAGAAGACATAACCTCAAGTTAAATCCGGAAAAGTGTGTGTTCGAGTTTCTGTTGGAAAACCGCTTTCGGTTTCCTAGTTTCGCTAGAGGTATTGAAGCAAATCCGGCAAAAATTGCGCCATCGACCGAGATCGCCCTCGACCACGAAGAAGGAAGTCCAAAACTAACCGGCAGTATGGCGGCGTTAAGTCGTTTCATAGCAAGGTTAGGGGAAAAGGATTACCTTTCTTTAAACTTCTTCGAAACATGGGAGTTTTGAGTGGACTAAAGAGGCAAACGATGCCTTTGAGGAACTTAAAAGTACCTTACAAGTACCGGTTTTAGTTTCTCCGAGATCGGAGAAACATTGCTAATTTACGTGGCGGCAACACCACGCATAGCTTAGCGGTGTCTTGGTTGTAGAAAGGATAATATCCAACGACCGGTCTATTACGTGGCGAAGTCTTACATGGACCAAAGGAAAGATACCCACAGTACAAAAGTTGCTCTATGGCCTCCTTATGTCTTCAAGAAAGCTAAGGCACTACTTTCGTGCCCACAAAGTGGTCGTACCTACCGGATATCCTCTTGGTCAAGTCCTTGGAAACAGGAATCATCGGACGAATAGCCAAATGGGCGGTCGAGCTAGGGCGTTCGATCTCCATTTTATTTCACAACAACAATAAAGTCGAGCAATAGCGTAATTCATTGCGAATGGACAAACCTCGAACCCACCCAAGGACCCGAGTACGAACACCACGACAGTGGACATTGTATTCGGCGGTTCCTTGATGTTACAAGGATCGGGTGGAGTGGTCTTGATATCCCTCTTGGCGAACACATCAAGTACGCCATCCAAGAAATTTTCACGCCACCAATAATGTGGCGAAATATGAAGGTTTATGGCGGGACTCGAGCGGCTCGTTAATTCGGGATTACATTACTAGTGAAAGGCGATTCTCAACTAGTAGCGAATCAAGTGGGAAAGAGTATCAATGCTTGAGTACCAAGATGTCATCTTATCTGGCGGAATACGAAAACTCGAAAAGCACTTCTTCGGTTTTCGGATCAACATATTCCTAGAAAGGAAAACTTTCTGGCGCACCGGTTAGCACGGATGGCCTCCACGAGGTCGACCGTCCCGCTTGGAGTTTTTCTCGAGCAACTCAATTCACCCTCGGTAGTTGAGCCTTCCGAGAACATACATGATTCTTTGCAAGTTGAACAAACTAATCAAGGGAACATGGATGCTCCACAGGTCGTTGACGGTTGGCGCTGTCACGATCAAGGTAGAGATTGGATGACATCGATCTACAATTATCTTCAGCATGACACAATTCCAGAAGATGATGTAGAGGCTGATCGTATAGCACGAAAAGCCAAATCATACACTCTAATCGAGCGTATCTTGTATAAACGAGGATCTCATGGAGTGTTGATGAGATGCATATCTCAAGCGGATGGCATTAGATTGCTAATCGAAATCCATGAAGGCGCTCAGGAGCACACCATTACTCTGAGAACCACAGTCGGTAAAGCCTTCCTAAGCAAGGCTATTCTTGCCAACCGCCCTTCATGATGCAAAAGAGCTTGTGATGAAGTGTGTACAATGTCGGTTTCATAGCCGATAAGTACACCGGCCAAAGACAAGCCTTACAAACAATTCCTCTTTCTTGGCCTTTTGCAACTGGGATCGGACATTCGGGACCTTTCCCAAGAGCACCCGGGGCTTCAATTCCTTTTCGTCATGATTGACACGTTTACAAAATGGATTGAAGCCGAGCGATCGTTAAAATAACAACCGAGGCCGCTAAGAGATTTCTCTGAAAAATGTGATCACGCGATTTGGTGTACCCAACAGATCATCACGCACAATGGTTCCCGCCTCCAAAGATCAATTCCAGAATTTCGCGATGAACTTGGTGTCAAAGTTCATTTTGCTTCATTGCTCATCCACGAACAACGGAGCAGATTAAGCGGCTAATGGTATCCTTATGCGAGGATCAAGCGCCGAGTATTCACCGATTAATCAAGCGGTCGAGAGCTTGGGTTAAAGAACTTCCCTACGTGTTATGGGCGTTAGAACCCGCGACCCGTCGTCGGCCGTGAAACTCCATTCTTTTTGGTTTATGGTCTTTGAAGCCATGCTTCCTCCGAACTCAAAATTGGCTCTGCTCGAACTGATCATTTTGACGAAAATGATCAGATTGAACGACGACTTGACGGCGACGTCGATTTCCTTGAAGAACGACGAAACCAAGCCCTTGTACGATCAGCAGTCTACCAACAAGCCATGCGAAGGTACCATAGTCGTAAGGTGCAGCCTCGCAGTTCTTCTTTGTAGGTGATCTGGTTCTCAGAAAAATTCAGAGCCAAACAAATCGCAATAAACTTTCTCCTAAATGGGAAGGTCCTTACACTGTGGTCGAAGTCACCCAACCAGGTTCCGTACGACTAGCTATGTTTGATGGGCAAATTTTGTCAAATTCTTGGAACATCGATCAATTGCGTAAGTTCTATGTTTAATTTTCATTCTTTCATTTCTTTCAATTTCAATTTCACTAAATTTATTGATTAATTAAGAAGTGCAACCTTGCTTATATATATACACCTACATTACGTCGCTTATTATTGTTAGTCCGGTCTGAGAAGATATTTTTCTCTCAGATATCCTTTTAAGGATCTCGATACTCTATGGTCCTCGTCGTGAGCATTTTTCTCAAATGATTCCCACACGCGACTATACTCTTTTCTTAAAGAAAATGAGTAATCGAGCGCCACACAACTAACTATCTCATGAATGATATGCTTACGATTCTGAAGATTATGCTTCATTATTTCAAGATTCCGGTCTATTCTTGTCTGCAGCTTCGGTCGGACACGGAAAGCCTCCTAGTCGAAGTCTCTCCTTTTTCGCGACGTGGTCACCTTGCTCGAAGGAGCTTCCTAGCGACGTTCTTTTCTTCGATCCTCGCTACCAATCGGATATAGAATTTGAACACGCTTTCAAAAAATATATGTCGTATGCCTTCGTGTCTTAGCATTAGTTCCACTGGACTATGGGACAATAGATATAAACAAAGTTCACTTATAACTGCTGCATACATATTTGCATTTCTTCTTATGTCAAGTTTGACAAAGTCTTTTTCGACCATATATAGTGTTTTTGATTGGTATTTCCATTATGACAAACAAAGATCTATAACTAGTCGAAATCGTCTGGGGTCCCCGACCACATTTGATTTCCTAATCTTTAGCAACGATCGCTTTTGTCTTACATGTCCAAACATACCTTCAAAAACTCACATACATGGTTATGACCTCTTTTTATTTTCTTTCTTGGCTCACCGCTTGTACAAAGAACGTTCTTCTACTATAAAGCGTTCGGGGCTAGGAAATATACGAGAATTTTAAAAGTCAAACAGATAAACAAAAGCTTTGTCAATGACATAAAAAGTAAGTTTTCATAGATATTCAAATATTTTTACACTTGCAGAACCTACTTTAAGAAATATTCCCACCTAACTCTTCGCTTTGTCGAGATTCGACCTCCATCTCCTCTACAACTATATCTCCGAGTGGCCTGAGTTCTTCCATGAACTTGGTCGCCTCCTCAGGTGGGCAGTTGAAGTCTTCTTTAACAGCTTGGAGATCTATGGAGGGGTCGGAAGCTTTCAGTTTTGCCAAAGCAAAACTAACTCCACTTGCAACGCCTGCTTTTAGGGCACAGGCATAATTCGTCCGAGTAGTTTTGAGCGTAACTTTAAGGTCCTCTAGAAGTTGACCCAAATAGTTCATTTTCTCTATTGGATCTCCTAAGGAAGGCGGGCTTGATCCTCGATCCCATATCAAAGATCATCTTGTTCAAAGCATGAATCTTTTCATCAATATTTTGAGCAAGAGCCGCCTCCTTATCCTGCTCAAATTTCGAGTTTTCTTTACTCTGTTTCGATTTGCGTTTGCTCTGCAAAAGCAAATCGCTTAATGAACACAAGCATAATTGAAGGAACAATCAAGTTTGCGACATATTACCTTCATTTGTTTTGCTAAGTGTTTCATATTTGGTCGTTGCTTCAACGATCAACCGTCTTTAATTTGAACTTGCTTTAGCAAATGGTAGTCTTTAGCTTTATTTCTTCTTCAAGAAGAGCTATCTTGGCTTTCTCACCACAACCTCCTCTTTTATTTTCTCCAGATCTATCGAATACGATAAGGAGAATAATTGTAGAGGAGCAAAGTATTGAAGAAGAAACAAAAGTTTAAAAGGAAAAGTTCTTACTTTCCAACTCGGAGTGCTTTTGCTCCAAGTCCTTAACTCATTGGGTCACCCTCCGATCACAAAGAAAGTTCTCGACCAAATGCTACACAAATAGCATTCTCTTTCTTAAGTTTCTTATAAACTTTTTAAAGAAGAACTGGTCGTAGAATACTTACCCAATTGCTTGGTCATTATAACCAAAGAAAAATCGAATCGGGTGCATCTTGAGTTGAGTATCCGATATTTTCGCCACGCCTCATCAAGCTCCTTATCCTCGATAAATCGGGGATGAAAAGGAACTTGTTAGGTTGGGAAGGGTTATCAACGATGGATCGGAACTGTTGAGACCTCTCGAGGCATCTACCTCCACGTAAGGGGTTTCAATCACCAAAGGATCCAACTCAACCGTTGCCCTTGTCACCGCCGGGGCTTCTTCGACCACTACTTCCTCGGGAACTTTGTCCCGAGAAGTGCTCTGATCGAAACTTCCACAGTGCGAGTCCTCAGAAGAACACAGTGGAAACGACCGGAACACCAGAAGACCTATGCAAACCGAAGATGGGAAGTTCAAAGTATCAAATCATCAAGGAATTATTAAAGGTACATACTTATACGACCACTTTCATTTGTACATACCTTGTTAATCTCCGGGATTTGACTCTGAAACGCGCAAGAGAGAAATCTGTGCCGCTAGCCTTCCTTTTCTTCTCCTCCAATTTTGCTGGTTCTGGACCAGCAAGGTTTGTTGGAACCCTCACATCCTCCAACAAGATGTCGGAAGCTATGTCCTCGACCAGTTCATCAAGGTCCACATTCCTGACTATCTGGTCGGAGGGAGTGGTTTCATCAATCTCCGGTCGATTGTTTCATAATAACCGTAAGGTCGTGCCCGACCACTCTGAGTCTCTGACCTTCATGATTATATTCTCGGGCCTTGAGCTTATCCACCTAAATCAAAGAACAAATTTGATTGGGTGAAGAAATCCTTTATCTAAAAAATTCGTACATATATGATTCCAAATGTTCTATTACCTCGAGGATTCATCTCCTTCAAGTGCCTCGAGGCACGACTCGGTCGGAACCAAGGTGGGATGTTGATCCTCACCAGATTGTATGATTCATAAACCGGCCGATCGCAAATGTAGAGCACGATTGGAAATCTGGTGGGATATATGTATATACATGGTAAAAGGAATTTTTGATTAAGTTACCTTAAGCCTTGCCGTCTCCCTTCAATAGGAGTTATGGCTAAGATCTTGGGGCATTCACCTTTTCTCCGTGCTCCCACTTGCAGATTAGCCTCGACTCGTTCTCTAATTTCCCTATAGGAAAGAACTTTAATGAAGGAAGAATAGACAAATTTTAAGGTAACACATTAATCAAATCAAAATACCGATCGGAATGTATCTCAAAGACTTACCACCTTACGGGCAACTTCATCACGATCAAGGCACGGAGCGGGGAATGAGTCAGGAGCTTCAATGGACTAATCTGGCGAGAGGTAAAATCCTCACCACATGCCACGAAGTCGGGCCCCGACTGCAAGTCATAGATGGCATCCGCCCATCTTTTGACTATCCTGTCTTCTTTACTGGTCTCCTTCCACTTGGGGTTTTCACTTGCTCTAGTTCCGTGATAGAGGCCATCGTCTTTCAGAAGTCATGTAAAACCGAGACTTTTTCCATGCGACCACGAAGATTTCACGTACATGAGGATGTACTCATCGGCCTTCCGTCATGAAGATGCAATGTGCATTCCCGGGAGTCGCTTCAGATTTTGCCGCAGATTTTCCCATCACCATGCGGTAGAAATAACTAAAGAGCTTCAAGTTCGGTTGTATTCCCAGATATGCCTCGCATAAATATGCGAAAATCTTGATATTTGCGATCGAATTTGGGGCCAAATTCACTAATTCCACCCGTAATGTTCAAGAACGCGAGAAGGAATTTGTGTACCGGTAATCTCAAATTTCCCACATTCGATGTAGGCAAGAAAACAGGATTTCCTCATCTTCACGGCTCGGAAAATGCTCTCCGATCGCGGTCTCCAATTAATCGATTCCTATCTGGGAGCATTCCCATCTTCGCCAAAGCCTCAAGCTTTTCTTGCCCAATTCAAGGCAACCACTTTGTAATCTGCTCCGACATGGCGTCAAGGATGAGTAGTGAAAGTTGGAGACTTCGTGGTCGGAAGAACAAAAAAAACTCGGAGGATTTCTTGGCGAGAAGCTAAAGGAATCGAAGAGGATTTTGGAAGTATAAAAATTCTAAGATCCCAAAGAGGAGATTTTATAAACTTCCGATACTTTCAAGGATTCCCACAAGAGTCCAAACCGACAAAAAGCCTCTTTTTGCTCAAGCGAACAGAGGAACTCTTCGTTTCCCAAGGCAAGTTCTCAACTTTAAAGTGAACACGAGACCACTTCAGATACCACTTACATTAAATGGGTTCGCCCGATACGATTTCATCGGAAAAAGGTATATACACGACCGGTTCATTTAAAGTTCGGGGCTACCGACGAGGATTAAAACCTCTATGTATTATTTTAATACATAATAAAAGACCATACGTCTTCATGGTCGTAATTCCTAAGACTAACGACCTCCACGGTCGTTAGTATTCTAAAGGTTACTTAATGGGTACCACAGTGGGATGAGGCTTTGTGCCTAATCCCGACCGAGATAACCGCCGAAAATTACCGAATCGGTATTTCTTATCGTATGATGAATGGAACACATGTTATAATGTTCCATTCCATGCGATGGTACAACCTCGAGACATCGACTATTAACCACCCTACGGTTAAGCTCTTCACAGTAACCGCAAGGAAGTTAGCACGTTGTTAATCGCTCCACCGCTCCGACTAACGTAACGTTTCACGAGGACGTCTTCTCCAGAGTAATCGCCACCTCTTCGGAAGTTATTTAAAGGTGAAGCGTAGAAGACGAAGGGCGAACACAACGAAGAGAAGACCAAGACCAACAAAGACAAGAACAACGATAGTTCAACAAGAATACATAGAAGCCTAAGCGGTGGAATTAGAAACTAGATAATCGGACTTAGACTCATATTCTAAGTCGATTACTGCTAGACATTCCCCATTCAAGGTAATTCAGGTAGTACTTAGCCACATCTTGTAAAACCCAGTTCATATCAATAAAGATCGACCCCATTCCATTCCGGGATATTCCACGTCATTTTCCTCGTTCATTTTCGTAAGATCGGCGACTTGATCGTCGACACTGGGTCCTGAGCCAGAGGAACTGGAGAGGCTAGAGCTTAAGCTGGAACCTGAGGGGCAGAGTCTTGAGAAACTATGGCTGGATCCTGAGGAGCAGGAGAGACCGGAGGAGCTGAGTCCTGAGAAGCGGGATCCTAAGGAGCTGGATCCTGAGCCACTGAATTTGTAGCCGGTGCTGGAGGAGCTAAGACAGGAGCTGGAGGCACTTAGGCCTGAGGCATTGGAGCTGAGACAAAAGGAGGAACAACACAAGAAGTAGAGGCCCCTAAAGTTGGAGGTGGACGGATGAGAGTAGCGCTGAGGAGTCCTCAAAATCTGCTCCATCTCGTTAATGCTTTCTGTCATAGCAGCAATCCTGTTATGAGTCTCATCAAAGAAGTCATTTTGTGTCAACTCCAGGTCAGCTAGCTTGTTGTGTGTCTCATTTTGAAACTCTATCTGAGCTGTCTTCATTGCTTCCAAAGTGTTAATGATCAACTGCTGATTTTGAAGAATCTGAGCAAGTGTACCTTCAGCAGGGGCATCGACAATGAAGGCGGCGACATCAAGATCATCCTCATTACCACCACGATGAGGAGGAAGGCCATCTCGAGGCCTGTAAGATTTGTGAGCTGAACCCAATCCACCATGATACTCAATTTTCTTCATAATCAATGCCATGATGTATGGAGCATAGTAAATCCTCTTAATACTATCATTCTTGGAAGAAACTATGCCCTGGAGAATCACATCCACAATATCAAAATGTGTCCCCTTCATAATATTATCAATGATATTCCAAGCATAGCCTCTGACTGCATCAAAATTACCACTCTTGGGGTAAAAAGTATGATTAATAATCCTGTTAATCATGCTTGGAATGGGCTTAAGTCCAGTAATTGTTCCTAGCTTATTCCTGACAGTGGAATCATAATAGTCAGACCAAGCGGGAGGCAGTAAAGTAGGCCTGGTCAAAGAGTTTCTCCCAAGTTCCAAATTGTATCCTTAAAACTCGCTCAAATTCCTCCTTAGTACTCTCCACATATCTGGTAACTAATATCCATCTTATTGAGGTCAAGTCTGGAGAGACATGCACTGTGGCATAAAACTGCCTGATAAGCTCATCATCATAATTCTGCTTTAGTGCCACAAGGTCATGAAGACCCACTCGATGAAAGAGCTGGTAAACGCCACTGTACTTATCCAAAGAGTTTATGTGAGGCTACTTAATCCACTTGTGATCTGCAAACTTCCTGTGATTTCCATATAGCTGCTCATAAACTTGTTCTTGAAAAACAGTATGGAATCTTGGATTAACTGAGTCTGATTTGAAAAGATATTGATTTACATGACGCTTTAATGCATATTCATTAGGCGTAAGGAGTCTCAAGTCAGTTGGAGGCTCTGGAGGCTCTCCCAAATCATCATCTGTACCAGCTTGTTCTAACTCAGTTTCAGACTCAGAATCGTCTTCTTCACTTTCTTCAGTTTTAGGTTCAGGTGCTGGCCTTTTTCCCTTTCCATGAACTACCTTCTGTCGAACTACCGAGATGGTTGTGCAGGAGCTGCAGGTCGAGTTCTTTGAGTTGGTTGTGCTGGAGCGGCAGGAGGTGGAGATGAAGATTGTCCTCCTCTTGGTGGTCCATGCGACTTTCGAGTCAATATTCGTGTCCTAGGCATCTTCATAGAGATAGGATAGGTTATAAGAAGTTCAAAGGATTAATCAAAATAGAATTAAGTGAAAAGGAGATGAACTTCTGTGTCTCTGTCAGGATGATCGGTCATACGACCGTTACATGGCTGGTACGACCGCACTACGGTCGTACCGTGCTCAAGAACCGGTTGTACCGATTTTCCTGACCGAGTTCTAGGTTAAGCAAAAGAATGAATTTTTCGATTTTTTCATGGGGTGAATCCATGATTTGGATGCGCAAACATCACTAGATATCAATTTGATACTTTTGCCCAACTAGAAACATAGAAATCATCTACATTTTCAATTAACCCTCAAATGACACCTAGGGTTCCAAATTTCGGTAAAATTTGATTCAAAAGAGATTTTACCTTATGGATTGGAGGAGGTGAACCCTAGAGAAGCAAGGATCAACAAGAAAGCAAAGAATCTCTGGAGTTTTGAGTGGATTTGAGAGAGGGTTTTGGAGGTCCTTCGGGCTTGGAGAGAGAACACCCGAGCGGAAATGAGATGCGGTTCGACCGTTTAGTGAAAATAAAGACAACGTTGTAAAACCGCAAAGCAGTTATAGCCCAAAGTCCAACTGATGCGGTCGTACCGCCTCGACACCACCGGTAGTACCGCACAAGCGGTAGTACCGCAGTTATAATGTCGGTCGTATCAAGATCATGGTCGTCTGCCGCTTATAACGTCGGTTGTTCCGATTATCCTAGAGCTTCAAGGAACAGCTCTGGATTTTCTTTGAAGTTGAGAATATATGAAAATGATCCTTAGTTTTGCACTCAAATAAATATCATTGAGGATCATTATGCATTTAATAGACTAATGTCTATTAAGAATATAATTTTTATGAACATAACATTCTTTAATAAATAGTTTTGAAAATATTTTCATAAAAGATCTCAAATAACACCAAATGAAGCAAACATGCATGAGGCAAGTGTTCAACCAACATTTGAATAGTCTATGACATTTAACTCATTCCTCAGTTTGTAAAAGCGGCCTTCATCTAATGGCTTGGCAAAAATATCCGCTAATTATTCTTCGGTTCTTATGTGGCTAATTTCAATGTCTCTCTTGCTCACATGATCTCTCAAGAAATGGTGGTAAATATCTATATGCTTGGTTCTTGAGTGTTGAACAGGGTTATTAGCTATTTTCACTGCACTATCATTGTCACACAAAAGAGATATTTTATCAAATTTAATTCCATAATCCATCCATGTTTGTCTCATCCATAGCAATTGAGCACAACAACTTCCCACGGAAACATATTCGGCTTTGGCGGTGAATAAAGCAATAGAGTTTTGTTTCTTGGATGACCATGATACTAAAGATCTTCCTAAGAATTGACAATTACCCGAGGTGCTCTTTCTATCCACTTTGCAACCCGCATAATCAGAATCCGAATATCCAATTAAATCAAATTTAGCACCTTTGTGGAACCATAGGCCAATGTGTAACATCCCTATTTTTCGGAGTTTTGAAAATTTTGAAAACTTTAAAAGTTAACCATTTGGTTTTATTAATTCGCTAAAGCTTAATTTGTAATTTATAATTTTAAAAGCAGTTTAATTTGACTTAATTAAAACTTGAACTAATTGAAGTTGGTTTAGTTGAGTTTTGTTGGATTTTAAGTTGGTTTTTCCTTTTTGCCTTATGTTAAAAATAATTAATTGCAAAAACTAAAAGCAATAGTTAAGCTGAAAATATTTTTACTAAGTCCTAAATAATTCAAGGGATTTCTGTGAATTTTCCTAGAATTTTTGGACGACTTAAGCTATTTTCTAAAAATGCTTTTCCTTTTCTGGTATTTTCTAAAATCTGAAAACCTTAGAAAATCCCCATAAGCCTTTGGGCCGAATCTTCCCCAGCCCGTTCCTATTTTCCTCGCGTGGCCCGCCGCCAACCCATTTCCACGCGCGCGCAGCGCCCTCCCCCTTCGGACATCGTCCGATCGAAATAAGACGGTCCATGTCGCCCGCGCCTCCCCCGTTCTCGCTCATTGTCCGACGTGCGTGGCCCGCCTTGTCGGCCGCCCAGCGTCGTCTCCTACCTCCAGGCCGCGCCACGCCTGTCGCCTCGCCATGATTCTGCCGAGCTGCCGCTCCTCACCGCCTTTGCCCTCGCTTGTCCCTTTCTGGTCTCGCCCCTGTCCCCGCCTCCTGCCCCAGGCGCCCCTTTTGCCCCCTTCTCTGCGGATCCCGCCGCTTCTCGCCACCCGCCATTAAGGCCGACACGGCAAGCTTCTCCCTTCTCCTCCTCCGCTCCCCCCCTCGCCTATTTAAGCGAGCACCGTGGAGCTCGCCCTCTCCTCTCTCTTTCCCCTCTCCTCCCCTTCTCTCCCGCTCTCTTTCACCACACAATTCGAGTTTTCCCCACGGCCGTGAAGCTTCGCCGCTTTGCCGCCGCCCTTCGTCAAGCAACCCCGCCCGGCATCGTCGGTAAGGCGCCTTAGAGCCCTCCCGTCCCCGAACCCCGCCATCGTCGCCGAGCCGCCGCCTCGCCGCTCTTAGCCTTCGTCGCCGACCTCCCCATGCCGCCACGTCCTCGCCATGAACGATCAAGATCCCCGTGAGTTCCTCTTCACCCTGGTGCCCTTACCGCCGCCCATTGCCCGTTCGGCGACCATTGGCCGAGCGCTGCCGCCGCCCACGTGGTCCACGTGTCGCCACGTGGCGCCACCTCGTCGTCGTGGCGCCACGTCAGCCTTTGGCCGACGTGTCGACCAATCGGCGCCATACGGCTTTTCTTCGGATTTTCTTTAGGAAAATAATTCCGGAAAATCAGGAAAATCTCAATTTCATCATTTTATGTGTTTTTCCAACTTCCTTTGGCCATAACTTCCTCATTCGAACTCCGATTCGAGTGATTCAAATTTCTAAATTTGTCTAAAATCCTTGTATTCCTATTAGTATTTATTTGGTATTTATTTAAATTTTATTTGGATTTGTTTTATTTATTTAGTGTTGTTCGCACATGTAGATTCCGGCGTTTCGGAAGATTTCGCAGACCCGACGACCGAAGCACCTCTACTCTTCAACGAAGGCAAGTCATAGACCTTTGATCATATTGAACCCATCTTTATAAAAGTATATTATTTGATATAAACATGCATTGCTAATTTTATAATAAATGGTTTCGGGATTAGTTAATTACCTAATTGCCATTATGCCTCCTTGATAATTTGTGAACGACATGTATCCTTGAATGACATAATCCTTGGACACCCTAGGATGGATTATTTTAGTTGGACATTATTGAAATACCAACATGGGTATCGTGTTATGCTTAGCTAATGCTTTAGTTATGCGATAGACTCTCGAGCACATACTCAAAGAATGATTGAACTTGACTAAAGGAATTATGGAACCGTGGCGGAGCCACTTTTGTTAAAAGATGTTGTGCCATGACTAGGGTGGTCATTTGGCCGGGTTGAACAAAAATGATTTATGCTTGGACGAGTGGGTGGTGGAAAAGGTGGGTGCCGTAACGCACACTTGGAATGTGGAAACGTCTCGTCTGAGCAACCAACTAAGGACTTAACCTTGAACCATTGATCTGGGCCTTAACCGTACAACCACATGTCTAGATTGGGATAGACCTAGCTGACTAATTAGCAATGTCTTGGTTCGGTTCTGTTTTGGTTGGGAACGGCGCAAGAGGGGGCCAGATAGAGGCGAAACCTTAGCGAACAGAACTGAGTCAAAACAGAACTTTGTAAAAGCCTTGTCACGTAATCTAGACTGCTTACCTAAGGTAGTGAGCGGTGGTATAGATATATGCCGACAAACTAGAGAATTCGTGTCTTGTGGGTCAAGCTGTACAACCTCTGCAAAGTGTAAAACTATTCGAATAGCCGTGTCCCCGGTTACGGACATGCCTGGTGATTTCACGCAAGGGGTAGAGCTTTTGTCGAAAATGTTGGAACGGTTTGGTCGAATCTTGTAGATGGTTGATGGTTGGGAAGTGAACAGGATGTTCACTAGTTGTTTCAAAGAAAATTGATTACTTATGTATTAATCTTTTAAATTGTGCTTTGCAATCTACTTATTGTATTTACTGTCAAATATTGCTTTCTGCAAAATAGCCATAAAGCTATCCTTGTCAAACCTTGCATGAATATTACTTGCATACATTTCTCTGCGACTTGCTGAGTACATTCAAAGTACTCACGGCTTTGTGCCCTCGGTTAATCATTTTTCAAGAAGAACTCGAAGCAACGAGTTCTACGAGGAAGACTTCTTTGAAGACTGTGCGAATTAGGTCGTGCCCTTCACTCGATTGCCGGTGGGCATATTGGGTGACCTCCACCAGATGTTTTGTTCTCCGCTACAAGTTTACTCTGTTATCTTTAGCCCTGCGTGGCAACCGTTGTAAAACTTGACCATAAGGTCTCTTTTGCTTAATATTATTAATTTGTCTGCTTCATCTTTTGTTTGGTTGTGTGGTTATGTTTACACCAATGTTGTAACTGTGTGAGCTAGCTACTGATCATGGGACTAGTTCAGAATACACAGAGGGTCCTTGGATTGCATACCCGGGGTCCCGACACAATGCTAGAGGAATGCTTTAAATATCTTAGTATTCTTTTAACAGCCATTAAATGGCACTCTTTTGGAGTTGCTTGAAAACGTGCACACATGCAAACACTAAACATGATATCGAACCTAGATGCGGTAAGATAAAGCAACCTACCAATCATAGACCTATAAAGCTTTAAATCTACCGATTTACCACCCTCATTTAAGTCAAGATGACGGTTGGTCGCCATGGGAGTTTTGATGGGTTTTGTATCCTCCATGCCAAACTTCTTGATCAAATCCTTTGCATACTTGGTTTGGCTCACAAATGTTCCATCTTTGAGTTGCTTGATTTGAAGTCCAAGGAAATAGCTCAATTCTTCAATCATAGACATTTCAAATTCCCTATACATCATATCACCAAACTCTTCACAAAAATCTTGATTAGTAAACCCAAAAATGATATCATCAACATAAATTTGACAAACAAAGAAATCATCATTTAAGACTTTAGTAAATAAGGTTGAATCATTTTTCCCAATTTTGAATCCTTTTGAGACTAGAAAATCTCTAAGACGTTCATACCATGCTCTAGGAGCTTGTTTGAGACCATAGAGCGCCTTGGAGAGTTTATAGACATGATTTGGATTTTTAGGATCTTCAAAACCGGGAGGTTGTTCAACAAAGACAAGCTCGAATATTTTACCATTTAAGAATGCACTTTTAACATCCATTTGAAATAGTTTAATATCAAAACATGATGCAAAAGCAAGTAATATCTGAATTGACTCAAGTCTAGCTACGGGAGCAAAGGTTTCACTAAAATATATACCTTCGACTTATGAATAACCTCGAGCGACCAATCTTGCCTTGTTTCTTACAACCATACCGTTCTCATCTTGCTTATTCCTAAAGACCCATTTTGTACCAATCACATTATGTTCCTTGGGTCGATCCACCAATGTCCAAACTTTATTGCGGGTGAAGTTATTGAGTTCTTCATGCATAGCATTCACCCAATCCGGATCATCAAGTGCTTCTTCTACATGCTTTGACTCAATAGAGGTGACAAAAGAGTAATGTTCACAAAAAGAAGCAACACGAGAGCGAGTTTAGACACCCTTACTTACGTCACCCAATATTTGGTCTATTGGATGATCCTTTGCAATTGCATTGTGAATTCTTGGTGGTAGGTTGGATGGTTGATCATCTTTCTTGTTATCCTCTTCATTAATTTGTACTTGACTTGTGAAAGAGGTAGGAGGCTCAACTTGAGTGGAAGATGATGGATTATCTTTGGGCTTGATGTCACCTATTTGCATATACTCCATTGCTTTTCTTAAAGCTTCATCACCTACATCATCCAAATTCTCATGCTCTTCTTGAGAGCCATTAGTTTCATCAAATTGTACATCATGCCATTCTTCAACTAAACCGGAGTTTTGGTTAAAGACACGATATGCTTTGCTATTTGAAGAATAACCAAGCAAGAAACCAACATCATAACGACTTGCAAATTTTGAAAGACGAACACCTTTCTTCAAAATATAACATTTGCAATTAAATACTCAAAAATAAGAGATGTTCGGTTTTCTTCCTACAAGAAGCTCATAGGAAGTCTTTTTCAAAAGACGATGCAAATAAAGCCGATTTATGGTATGACAAGCGGTGTTAATTGCTTTCGCCCAAAAGCTATCGGAAGTATTATACTCATTAAGCATTGTCCTAGCCATTTCAATTAATGTGCGATTTTTCCTTTCTACTACTCTATTTTGCTCCGGAGTGTAGGTTGTGGAAAGTTCATGCTTTATTCCAAGTTCATCACAAAAGTCTTCAACTTTAGTATTCTTGAACTCGGAACCATTATCACTACGGATTTTCTTTATTTTGAAATCAAATTCATTTTGAGCCCTTTTAGTAAAACTTTTGAAAATGCCGGAGGTTTCACCTTTGTCATCTAGAAAGAATACACATGTGTATCTAGAGTAATCATCCACAATGACTAAACAATAGCTATTACCCCCGATAATCTTATAGGTTGTTGGCCCAAACAAATCCATATGTAAGAGTTTCAATGGTCTAGAAGTTGACATGATACTCTTGGAAGGATGAGAATTAGCGACTTGTTTACCAGCTTGACAAGCACTACAAAGTTTATTTTTCTCAAGCTTCACATCTTTCAAGCCAACAACTAAATCATGTTTAAAAAGTTTTTTGAGTTGAATCATTCCAACATGAGCTAGCCTTCTATGCCAAAGACAACCCAATGAGGTTTTTGCCATTAAACAAGTTTTTAAACAAGATTCATTTGAACTAAAATCCACCAAATAAAGATTTCCAAATCTAAAGCCTTTGAAAATTAAAGAACTATCTTTAGCATTTGAGATTGTAACACCTTCACTAGAGAATGAGCAAATTAGTCCAAGATCACATATTTGAGCAACGGATAGCAAATTGAAATTTAATGATTCTACTAAAGATACATTGGAAATGGAAAGGTCATTTGAGATAGCAATTTTACCCAATCCTATTACCTTTCCTTTGCTATTATCGCCAAATGTGATCTTGTCTACTCCTTTTTCATTCTCAAATGTGGTGAATATCTTTCTATTACCGGTCATGTGTTGAGTGCATCCACTATCAAGCACCCAATATTTTCCACCGGTTTTATAGTTCACCTACAAAACAAGAATCAAGTTCTTTTAGGTACCTAAATTTGTTTGGGTCCTTGAAGGTTAGTAACGAAGGATTTAGGCACCCAAATAGAATTCTTTTTAGCGCCTAAAATTGAAGTGTCAACAAATCTAGCAATTACTTTACCATCCTTAGTCTTTCTAAGCATATAGCATGAATCATATATACCAAGAGATGGAGTCTTACCCTTAGGACAATTTTGTTGTACATGTCCTATTTCCCGGCATTTATGGCAATACTTACCATTTTGCTTAACAAACCTTGTGGGCTTATTTGCCGGCTTCTTACCTTTCTTAGGTAGATACCCAAGACCTTCCTTATTGAATGAGCACCTTTGCTCACTCAAAAACTTGTCAAGAGTGGTCTTACCCTTGAAACACCTTTCTAAACTTTTGCTTAGCTTGGTCACTTGCTCTTTTAGCTCATTGTTCTCAACAATAAGCTTTGCATCATTTTGCTCAACATTAACATGATTAGCATTAATATTAGAGCAACATTGTATAGCAATAGGATCATTGCATGAAATAGATGCACTAGTTTTGGCAATTTCTATACTAAGCATATCATCAATAATATCACATGTAATTCCTATATTAGAGCAAGACTTTCTTGAATATTCTTGGATAAGTAAGTCATGAGCTTCTTTTAGCCCCCCATAAGAATCTTTTAGAGAAATATACTCTCTATTCAAGAGAAATATACTCTCTATTCAAGACCTTATATTTTGACTTTTCTTTCCCAAGATATTCATTTAAGTCTTCAAGCACATCCATTAATTCATCATAAGTTGGTTTATCATTATCAATGGATTTTATCTTATGTCCTTTTGCCATGAGGCAAGTAGGAGTGGAGAATAGCGACGGAGCTTCCTTGATGGCGATGCCAACGAGTCCCTTCTTCTTGGGAGACTCATCCTCATCGAAATCGGAGTCGCTTGATTCATTATTTGAATCCCACTCTCCAATACGGGCTTCATGCTTGCCATCTTTGTGAAGCTTCTTGAAAAGCTTCTTCTTGCTACTATACTCCTTCTTTTTGAATGACTTGCCCTTGTCATCCTTATTTGCGGGGCAACGGGAAGCAATGTGCCCTTCTCTTCATAATTATAGCACCGAATGTTGCTATAATGATTTTTGTCACTTGAGGATTGTCCTTTCTTGTACTTGTCAAAGTTGAAGCTTCTATTGGGGTGTCTCATCATGAACTTCTTCATTCTTCTTACAAGAAATGCATACTCCTCGTCGGAGTATTCTTCTTCATCCTCATCATCGCTTGATTCCGTTTTAGCCTTGAAAGTGGTAATCTTCTTCTTTGAGAAAGATGTCTCCAAGAGCTCTTCCTTGTCCTTCTTGAACAACTCATTGGTGATGAGGTTGCCCAAAAGTCCCATTGGCGTCATTCTTGGCAACTCAGGAGAGTTGAAAAATAACGTCACCAACGTCTCATACTTGTCTGGAAGAGCCATAAGAATCTTGCGCACAATGTCAACATCAAGAAGGTTAGTCCTAAGGCCTTTGAGCTCATTCACAATGTTGTTGAGTCTTGAATACATCTCATTGATGTTTTCATGAGGCAACATTATGAAGTTCTCATATTTGATCCGAAGCCTATGCAATTTAGCTTCTTTGACCGTAGATGTTCCTTCAAGGATTTCCGAGAGGGTGGTCCAAATATCGTGAGCGGTTTCTAAATTGCTCAGAACATCTGCTTCAAAGCGCCAAAGCGTTCATAGCTTAGGCATCTAAATGAGCATTACGCGCATCTTGATCCGTGGGAATTAGTGGATTAAGAGGCATGATATAACCATCATTTAAGATTTTCCAAAAGCTTGGACTCATGACCTTTAAATAAATTGACATTCTAATTTTTCAATAAGCATAATTAGAGCCATCAAACAAATGAGCATTTCCTATAGCAATTCCCTCACTAGCCATCCTTTTCTCTCTTAGACGGTTAAGTCTAGATCAATGAGAGACCAAGCTCTGATACCACTTGTAGGATCAAGGATAACCGACTAGAGGGGGTGAATAGGAGGTTTTTAACCTTTTTAACAATTTAACATTTTAAGCCAATTAATAACTTAGTCTAAATAAGATACAATTCTAGCTAAACAATTCAACACAAAAAATAAGCTAGAAATGTAAATACGGAAATGGTAAAGACTAGAAATAACCACAAAGAGACAATGATGTTTTTCCGTGGTATCGAAGACTTGCCGATCTTCACTAGTCCACGTTGAGGAAGATTGACAACTCAAGCCGGCTCCACGAATTAAGCCTTCCCTCGATCACTATTGGTTGTTCTTGCTCCACTCCGGAGATGGTGAACACCAAACCAATCTCAATCTTGGCACCGGGCCTCTTCACAAGCTTCTTGAAGAGATTACCATGCGATCACCACCAAACCGTCTAGGAGTTCAGCAAAACTCCAAGAGTAACAAATCGTTGGCCCTCGCTTGATAGCACTCAAGTGCAAGATGATCAACTAGGATGAGTGAATGCACTTGAATGAACTCAACGCCTCACAATGAATGCACAAGAGTGTTTTGAGTGTTGAGAGGATGCTCAAGGCTTTATAGATGATAAATGAGCTCTAGCTACTTGTCCTTGAGCGGGTGGAGGGGTATTTATAACCCCCACCAACAAATATGACCGTTGGGGAAGGAATCCCCAACTTTCAGCGAAAGACGGTATGACCACCATCTAGAGCGCGGTACGACCGCACCTATGTCAGAGCACAGTAACGGCTAGAACAAAGGCATTAATTACACTGACATAGCCGTTGAAAATCCCCGTGCGGTACGACCGCTAACCAAAACGCAGAGACAACGCGCCGCCGGTCATATCAAGACAAAGGAGCGGTACAACCGATCATAGGGTTTCCAAATTTGCCGAAATGACATGCTCTCTGTAAAGTACGTACTGCCTGATAAAAATCGGTATAACCGCAGATTGGTACGACCGTTTCTCAAATGCGGTACGACCGATTATTAGGGAGAGCTTCGAGCCAAAATGCATCAGTTCTGGTTTTATCAAACCGCCAACTAGAAATCGAAACGATCGCAATGTGGTAGTACCGCACAAAGAGACGGTCGTACCGCATTAGCGCTCAGTTGGCTAAAGCGTTCAAAACTCGGTAGTACCGCCAAGTAAAGTGTGGTCATACCGCACCAAGCGGTACAACCGCCTGTAGAACTTCGGTACTACCGATTTCTGACAAATGCACTTAGAGCTTTCAAATTCAAATTTAAATACTGGAGTCGTAAGTCCTTCTACGACAACCTCATGGTCGTAAGTTCTTCTACGACAACCCCTATAGCCGTGAGCCTTTCTACGACTACCTCATGGTTATAAGTTCTTCTATGACCACCCGGACCACCCCCATAGTCGTAAGATATTATATGACTACCTCATGGTCGTAACTTCTTCTACGACCACCCCCATAGTCGTAAATCCTTCTATGACTACCTCATGGTCATAAGTTCTTCTATGACTACCCCCATAGTTGTAAGACCTTTTACGACTACCTCATGGTCGTAAGTTCTCCTATGACCAGATCAGCTACGACTACCCTATAATCATTGGAACTTGCAGACAAGTAGGCCCAATCGATTAGGGAATCTAAGAAGTTAATATACACCGTTATTCTTCTGAATAATTGCGCACAATACTCTTCTGTCTCTGACGATAACTGCTAGGCGACGTGGGGGGTTACTACTCCAACAGTAACTGCCATCAACGTGCTCATGATATGAAATAATGAGGCGCCTCTTAGCCTAGAGAAACCGCAACCTTTTCGTACACTATATAAAGGCTACAATTAGTTCACAAAGGGGGGTGATGGAAAAAGAGACGCAATCAGGAGCACAAGACATTAAACTTTAGTCTTTCTCTTGATCTGTAACCAGCATACTCAATATAGCCACATAGGAGTAGGTTTGTTATTCTCTACAGAGAAGGCCTGAACCGGTATAAAAATCCCTATGTCATTCACTCTGCGTGATCCCTCTTGGAGACCCCCCGAATCAAACAATCATTTGTAAGATCGGTTCTAAAACACCGACAACTAGCGCTGTCTGTGAGGATCTTCTCATCAACATGTTTTCTTCATTGTTCTCAACTCTAATGCTTCCATGGCAGGAGAGTGCAACGAGGAGAACTGGTTCGACTTGGACGATTACACAGATATTGACATGGATGTTGACTTCGACTACGAGCCGAGTATCACTTCATCCGATGGTAATGTTGTCTCTAGATATCATTCACCAGATCCAGGAGACTATACCACCGATGGAGTTGAGGAGGGATCTTTATCTCCCATAACAGTACGTCCAACTGAGATACCAGTTTCCTTAGAGGATAAGGGTCTATCCGACCACGATCAGGATTGTACTAAGGCATGCTCACAATATGACGAGGGATCTCCCTCTAAATGTTCAAATCCGCCTGAGGCAGTCCGACCTGGCGAGGCAAGTACTGGAAGCCATCATTTTGGAGTTTCATCAGCATCTAGTGGTCATCTCTCTCTGGTTAGCCCCACAGAGGATGGGGTCAAGCATGCTTTTCCTGCGAGTTCGACCATACCCTCGCAAGGCTCACCTCAGACGGAGACAGTTATAACCCAGAATTCCCCTTCCTAGAGGGGCTTGCTTCAAGTCATCATATGGTGCCTTTCGACTACTCCTAAGCAAGGAGGCCTCAAGCGCATGTGGAGATCATCAACGGGAGGTCTTTGTCCTTCCCTCAGATAATAATCACTCTCCTAGAGACAAGACTGAGGACGCTCTCCACCGATCACACTCTACGGCCCCTCGTGGCAATGGCGAGGACACCTTCGGTCATGAACGGGGTCAACACTCTGAGGAGCATGGGGAAATCCTCAAAATAATCGTACTCCATTGAGGCAAACTCAAGGATTGGATATGGACGATCCTAAGACAACCCGACGAAGAAGAATTGCGGCTCAGAGAATCTGCCTGGGCGCGTTCAGTATCAGTCGGAGGAAGCTCAGGAACTCCAACACATGAATGATCTGCTCGAGAACCAACTTGAGAACTCGCTCGAACGCCCAGCTACGACCTCTCCACCGAAGAGATCGCACGAAGGCTTTGAAGCACGATGGCTAGACTCGAGCACCCTCGCCGACATCATTAAGGAAGTCGTAGCGGTACGACTCCATCAGCTACCGGTTGTTCAAACAACTCACCACATGGAGATCGGCACGACGACAGGTTACGTCGTTCCCCTAACCTGAACTCTAGTCGGAGAAGAGTACCTCGAACGCCTAATGATCAACAAGCTCCCAAGAGAGGTGATCATTCACCACTTCGACCCAAAAACCTACAGCAGTAGATGAAATACGAGGAGTATTACTCTCGTAGGGTTGAGACTTATCATAAGTCGGGTTCACCCACTCGGGTATCGTCATGTATGATCACCTGGCAATATCAACCATTCTTTCCCAAAGGAGGCGTAATGATGTGATTACCGGATGTAGGGCATTCTTGCCTGATCTCCGAGCAGTTCACTGGCCACCGCGGTTTCGACTAGTGAACATGGAAAAGTTCGATGGGTCTCAAAATCCCATCGAATTCCTTCAAATCTAAATGACCGCTATATGAGCAGCAGAAGGAGGAGAGTGCATCATAGCAAATTACCTTCCGACTATACTCGAAGGGCCCGCTCGATCGTGGTTGCTAAATCAACCACTCGAGTCGATCTATTCGTGGTAACACCTTTGTGACCTTCTGCTGGCCAACTTCCAGGGCACCTACAATCACCCTGGAAAGGAAGATGACCTGCATAGGATAAGACAAAACGACCACGAGACCTGACGTCAATTCATCAGGCGTTTCAGTCAGGTTCGAAATTCAATTCCAGAGGTTTCTGACTCATCTGTTATCAGAGCCTTTAAACAGGGAGTCCGCAGTAGAAGGATTACAGAAGACATCGCTTTGAATCCTTTGGCTACTGTCACTGAACTCTTCGAGATGGCCGATCAATATGCGACTGCTATGAAGCAATCGAGTGGAACAAAACCATCAATCGAGATGACAAAAATCCTCAAGAAGCAGGCGAAAGTAGCAAAAAGAAGGACAAGAAGGCCAAGAAATCTAAGAATAAGGCGAAGGGTCAAAAGCCTCAAGCCAACAATTCCAAGGAAGTCTTGGTCGTAAGCGATAAGGAGCCATGAAGTTCCAAGCCATACTCCGACCGAGGCAAAGGTAAGCGGCCCCGAGCGAAAGAACGACAAGCCTAGGTGGTGTTCTTTCCATAAAAAGGAAGGGCACGACCTTCGCAATTACTGGGTTTTCCAACGAAAACTCGGGGACTATTACATTGGCAAATGACCTCTCCCAACTCTCGAGGAGGTAGGCTGAGTGAGTGGTCAAAAGCAATCAAACGACGATGAGGAGGCACCATTCTAAGATCTGGAGCATACCATCGAGCATATCTATGGGGGATCATCGGCATACGAGTCAAAGCGATAGCTTGAGCCTGTCGAACGTGAGATAAACTCCATTGACCCTCCTCTTATCAATAAATTGCCGAAGTGGTCGGAAGTCACCATCTCTTTTGAGAAGGGTGACTGCCCAATCCCTTCTACTCGACCAGGTCAGTTTCCGATCATGGTCGAGCCCACCATCAACAACTGTCAAGTAAATCGAGTGTTAGTTGATGGTAGCAGCTCATTAAACAACTTGTTTACGAGTGCCCTGGACGAGATGAAAGTACCCAGGACCAAGGTAAGACCGGTACGATGCTCTTTTCATGGGATTGTACCAGGGTCTTCAGCCAAACCTATTGATCAATTTTGTCTTCCTTTAATATTTGGTTCTCTAAGCAATTTCAAGACAGAAAATCTTTTTTGATGTGGTCGATTTCGATACGACATATAATGCCATACTCGGACGACCAACTTTGGCAAAATTCTTAATGGCTGCTCGTTATGGGTATCAATGTCTTAAGATGCTAGGTCCCAAAGGAGTAATCACAATTCACTGTGATAAAAATATGGCGCATACGTGTGACCGTCGATCCCTCGAGATGGTTGGCCAGATACCAACTCGAGAAGAAAACAAGGAGCAGCCTTCGACCAAGCAGTCGAAGCCTAAAGCTACACCAAAGTCGAACGACTAGGTCAAAGAGGTTCCTCTGGATCCAGAGGAGCCCTCGAAGATTGTTCGCATCGGGGATACTTCTGACCCCAAATAGGAAAACGCCCTCATCACTTTTCTCCGAGCTAACGCGGATGTCTTCACGTGGCAAGCATCCAACATGCCCGGAGTCCCTAGGGAGGTGATAGAGCATAAGCTAGCTTTACGTCCTGACAAGAAACCCGTAAAACAAAAATTATGGAGATTTGCACCTGATCGACGAGATGCTATACGATCAGAATTGAACAAGCTAATTAAAGCTAGCTTTATAAGAGAAGTTAACCACCCAAAGTGGTTGGCCAACCCTGTAATGGTTAGGAAGTCTAATGGCAAGTGGCGTATGTGTGTAGACTTCACCGATCTCAATAAACCTTGTCCAAAAGATGATTTTCCTTTACCTCGTATCGATCAGTTGGTTGATTCTACTGTCGGTTGTGAAACATTAAGTTTTCTAGATGCATATTCTGGTTATCATCAAATTAATATGTGTCTAGAAGATGAATAAAAGACCGTATTTATTACTCCATTTGGAATATTTTGCTATGTCAAAATGCCATTTGGTCTAAAAAAATGTTGGTGATTTGTTTCAACGCTTGATGCAATCGACTTTTTCATCTCAACTAGGCCAAAATTTGGAAGCCTATGTTGACGATCTAGTCATAAAAAGCATCAAGTGACTTAATCATGTTTCTGACTTGCAAGAAGCATTCAACAACCTCAGAAAACTCCGCCTGAAACTCAATCCTGAGAAGTGTGTATTTGGAGTCTCTTCAGGAAAATTACTTAAATTCCTTGTCTCTACACGAGGAATCAAAATAAATCCTGAAAAGATAAAGGCCATTGTGCAAATGCACCCTCCGACCACGAAGAAAGAAGTCCAGAAACTTACAGGGTGCATGGTGGCTTTAAGTCATTTCATCGCTGGCTGGGGGAAAACTACCTTTCTTCAAACTTCTAAGAAAGCACGAGGGTTTCGAGTGGTCAGAAGAGGCAAACACTGCCTTTGAGGATGTCAAGAGATATTTTACAAGTACTCCTATTTTAGTTTCTCTGAAACTAGAAGAGATGCTCTTAATTTATCTAGCTGTCACGCTACAAGCAGTGAGCGCAGTACTGGTCGTAGAACGTGAAAACGCCTAATGACCAGTTTACTACGTAAGTGAAGTTTTACACGGGCCTAAGGAGTGCTACCCTCAGGTCTAAAAACTTCTATATGCCCTCCTCGTGTCTTCAAGGAAATTGCGGCATTATTTTCGAGCGCACAAGATAATTATGTCATCTGAGTTTCCCTTAGAAGTGGTCCTCCAGAACAGGGAATCAACGGGACGCATGGCAAAATGGATAGTAGAACTTAGGGAGTTTGACCTCCATTTCGTGTCCTAAACGACCATTAAATCCTTGATCTTGGCAGACTTTGTCACCGAATGGAAAAATCCTGAACCTATTCAGGATCCCCAGTATGATACCCACGAACAGTGGATGATGCACTTTGATAGGTCACTTACATTAAGTGGTTCGAGGGCTGGGGTGGTCCTGGAATCTCCTACAAGAGAGACCTTAAAGTATGCCATTCAATTCGACTTTCCTGCCACTAATAACGTAGCAGAATACAAGGTTTGTTAGCTGGCATACGAGCTACGAAAGCACTCGGGATTCGACAACTACACGTGAGAGGAGACTCTCAACTAGTCGTGAATCAGGTCGGAAAAGAGTACTAGTGCTCTAACCCGACCATGTCTCGGTACTTCTCGAAAGTTCAAAAGCTTGAAAAGCATTTTTTTCGGTTTCGAGGTACAATTTATCCCTCGCAAGGATAATTTCCTCACAGACCAGCTTGCTTGTATGGCTTTCTCCCGATCACAAGTACCAAAAGGAGTCTTCTTGGAGTAGCTCCAAATGCCATCTTTGGTTGAAACACCAGAGACACCTTCTATTGAGATAGCCTCTCTAGAATACGAGAATACCTAGATGAATCTCATCTACGAGTATCTTCAGAAGGGTACAATACCCGATGATGATCTCGAGGAAGATCACTTATCCCGAGAGGCCAAAATATATAATTTGGTCGAAAGAGTCCTCTATAAACGAGGCACTCAAGGGGTACTCATGCAATGCATATCGTAGAGAGAAGGATTAAACCTCCTTCACGACATACACGGGGGCATCTGTGGAACTCATGCTTCCTACAGAACGCCGGTCGAAAAAGCCTTTCGACAAGGTTTCTACACCAATAGCCCTTTATGAAGCCAAAGTGCTGGTTAAGAAGTGTGTACAATACCAGTTTCATAGCAAGAAAATACACCAACCAGCTCAGGCATTACAAACAATCCCTCTATTTTGGCATTTTGCGACCTAGGGTCTTGATATCCTAGAACCATTCCTAAAAGCTCAAGGTGCCTTTGAGTTCCTTTTCGTGACTATTGATACATTCACAAAGTGGATTGAAGCCGAATCTGTGACTGGAATAACAATGGAAGCAGCAAAAAGGTTCATGTTGAGAAGCGTGATTACTCGGTTTAGAGTCCCAAGTCGAATAATCACAGATAATGGTAAGCAATTTTCGAGCGCAAAATTCTAGAAATTTTGCGATGAATTGGGTACCAAATTGTGTTTTGCTTCTATTGCCCACCCTCAAAGCAATGAGGCAGTCGAAAGAGTGAATGGACAAATAATGGAGGGCATCAACACCCAAGTTTTTGACCAGCTTGTTAAGCGCTCGGGGGCTTGGGTACAAGAATTACCCATATTATTATGGGCAATTCGTATGATTGCTAGTCGGGCTACATGTGAAACACATTTTTCCTAGTTTTCGATGTCGAAGCCATGCTTCCACCAGTTCTAAAGAGCAGGTCGAAAAGGATCGAAACTTTCAACGACTTTGACCAAAAACAACTTCGAGCAGATGACATCAATCTACTCGAAGAGAAGAGAAATCAAGCCTTAATCCGTTCGGCAGTCTACCAACAAGCCCTGCACAAATACTAAGATCATGAGGTCCAACCTCGCAGCCTTGCTATAGTTGACTTGGTATTGAACAAGATTCAATCCCAGTCTAATCGAAACAAACTTTCCCCCAAGTGGGAAGGTCTTTACACAATGGTCGAAGAGTTACGCGGCCAAGTTCGGTACGACTAGCAATGGAAGATGAACGAGTTCTCCCCAATTCTTGGAATATTGACTAGTTACACAAATTTTATATGTGACCAACCATCTCGACAATAAAGTATCAGGTTCTTTCTATCTTTGTTGTCTTAATTTGAGTTGCATTTTGATAATTTTTCGATCATTTTTTAAACACCCAGTCTTTCTTCACACTAGTCAAAAGGACGGTAATATCACCTAGTCGAAGTCTTTCCTCTCTACACGTGGTCTTGTCTACTAGAAGGAGTTTTCTAGTGTCAACTCGCTCATCACTTTTGCTGCCAACACAAAGAGCTTGGGTTCAACAAACATGGTCGAAATCTTTTTAAGCCAACTCTTTTCACCTTAGTTTATTTCTTCATTTATTTTGAAAAATACTCTAAGCAGAGCACACTTTTTCAATCTGTTCGACTACTTTTGGTAAACTCGATTCGTTACAACCGGTCGGAGAAAGACACGACATCTAGTCGAAGTCTTTCCTCTCTGCACGTGGTCCTGCCCACTAGAAGAAACTTCCTAACGTCGTCCTGTTTCTAACTCTTGCTACCAGAGCAAACCTACCGAGTGCAATGGAGTAGGTCGAATAAATTTTTAAGGTACTCCAGACGTTTGTCTAACTCAAGTTGCTCGCTCTTGATTTGATTTATCTGGTCAGGGAGGGTAACATCACCTAGTCGAAGCCTTTCCTTTCTACATGTGATCTTGCCCACTAGAAGGAACTTTCTAGTGTCGACTCATTCCTACTCTAACGACCAGTGCATGATAATCGTGACCGAAAACTATAAGTTAGCCAAACCTCTCTCTTTTTTAAGAAGACTGTTTTCACACTATTTACTTAGTTTATCTAAATAAACTAAGCAAATAGTCGGGGGCTAGGATAAACATATTAATATGACTTCAATTCTTAGTCTTAATTCCCTTTTTCTTTTCTTTGTCTTATGAGTTACTAACTACTCGATGAGACAATTTGCAGGAAAAAGAAAGAATTATATATGTCAACAAAAACTTATCTTTACAGGTTTCTATTACAAACTACTCTGACGAAGGAGATCCTATTTGCATCTCCTCCGTGACCTTCTTGCTGATCTACTGCATTTCTTCAGTCAACCGCTCCGCTTCTGATTTAGAGCAGTTGAAGTCGGCTTCGATTGGCTGCAGACTAAGATTTGGGTCATGAGCCTTAAGTTTTGCTAGATCATAACTTACTGCACCTTCGATCGCCTCCTTTATTGAATCAACATGGTTGGTCTTCAGAGTGGTCACCAACTCTTGCAAAGTCTCCACTTGTTCTCCAATGGTACTCAAGTGAGCAATTATCATGTCTTCACGAGGAGTGACCTCCTCAGCATGTAGCCCACTAAGTACATTGTTCAAGAGAGAAATATTGTCTTGAAGGTTGATCTTCATCGACTTCATCTTCTCCTGATTACGAGTCAAAGCCTCACGAAGTTGTTTTATTTTGACTACTTGCTCTGAAAAGAGTAAGACTAGTCAGACAAAATAACCCTTAAAGGAATAGAAAACCAAACTGGTCGCAGGTAAAGAGTTGCTTACCTACTAGTCGAGACTCCAGCTTCTTGACTTCATCGTCATGGGAAGTAGTGCTCTTTGCATATCGTTCTTCCCACGACTTGATCTCCTGATCTTTTTCTTTGGTGATACGGGAAATCTCGTGAACAATCAAGTTCTTTTCTCTGTCCATGATTTCAAGCTTCCCCATTTCGACATCTTTTTCTGAAAAGGAATAAGAGTTAGAAAAAGAAAAGAAGGTTATTACCATAAGCGGTCTTAAGTTCAGAACTTACCGTTTATTCGTCCCTTCAACTTTTGAATTGCAGAGTTTGCCTCCTGAAGCTTGTTCAGAAGGTCCTCTTTCTCTTCCCTTAGCTTTTTCGTTAAGACTCTCTCGTAGTCGAGCGAATCAGCTAAAGTATTTTCATCGCTCTTAAACCTACAGAGATTAAGAGTAGACATGAAGTCCTTCTACAACCAGTACCTAGTCGTAAGTTTTTCTACGACAATCCATTGGTCGTAAGTCCTTCTACGACCAGTACCTAATCGTAAGTTTTTCTACGATAATCATCTGGTCGTAAGTCCTTCTACGACCAGTACCTGTCGTAAGTTTTTCTACGACAATCCTCTAGTCGTAAGTCCTTCTACGACCAGTACATAGTCATAAGTTTTTCTATGACAATCCTCTGGTCATATGTCCTTCTACGACCAATATCTAGTAAGTTTTTCTACGACAATCCCCATGAAGCACTGTGCAAGTGGTCAAAACACAAATGACTACGAGTAGCAGTACCTTACCATCTCTCGACCTACTCACAGAGTACCACGAAAGAGGACACCAACCCTCTGGATATGACTGTTACTCCACGTACCAAGCAAGAGTTCAAGCTAGACATGTTCTGGAATCCAATTCGGCATCCGGAGATAGCACCAACTTCAAATGCGCATAACTTTCATATACGGAGTCCGTTTGAGGTCCACAAGTACTTGATGGAAAGCTTATCTCATCCTCTTTCCAACGGACATGGCCTTACCTCCAAATTCCTTTTGTGCACATGGTAACCACCAAAAGAAGGTGATATGTCACCTGTTTGGGCCAAATTGAGCCTTGTAATGCTTGGGCCCAAGGGGAAGGCGGCCCCTCTCTTGGCCCATACTATTCACGGCCATACTGTTCATGTAAACAGTATTATGAATAGAACTACCCCTTATTTCTTAGTGGGTAGCTCCCCCTCCCCTGTTTAAGGAGGCCGCACCCCCTCTAGTTTCCTTGGATTTTGTTTAGTTAAAAGTTAGCTTCATTGTAACTTCGTCTATTGGCTTGTGTCGATTAGACCAACTATAATATCGCTACAGAATCCCAACTTTATCAAATATTTCAATCATATTTGCAATTTTAGATTGCTTATTATCTTGTTCTTGCGTGTTCTTCGGTTGCATGTAGGAATAGACCTTCGTGGTCAGGTCAACCGCGTTCTTGGCATGGTTGATAACGACTCGAAGTGTGGTTTAGTGATTGCTTAGTGTTCTGATCATGATCAGTTAGAAGCCTGCATCATCAAAGTCGTTCTCCTCCAAATCAAAGTTATCATCCTACTGGAAGATCGGGACCCAACTTCCTCATCAGGTGGTATCAGAGCGAAGGTTTGATCGGTAGGAATTCTTGTATCCCTAGTTTTGTTTCGCTTTTTATACCTATAGTCTAGAAAATTTTTCCCTACAAAAAGAATTAATCTCCACTGTCCAAACCCCGTTGTGCCTTTCAATCTGTCAATTTTGGTTTGCTAAATTGAATTTGTGTCTATTTTAGCTTTGTGTAGGACCGGAAAGGCAACTAGAGGGGGGGTGAATAGGAGCTCAAACAATTTTTGCAATCCCCAAAGAGCAGCAACAATAAATCAGAACCTCTGCTGCAAACTACCGAAATCGGTACTACCGCCATTATGGGCGCGGTACTACCGCATGACGGTACTACCGCTGTTCATGGTGCGGTATGTCCGATTATCCTGACGAACTTGCCGACAGCAGAGAAAAGAAACTCAAACGATTGATCAACTTGAGTTTTAACCAACCAAAACCAATCAAACTTGAAACATATCATCTAGAGAATAGCAGGAACCTATTCCAATCATCTATTCAACAGATCCACGTCAAAAACTTGACCTTTTTCAGATTTCATAAAGTTTGGTTCAAGAACACAAATCTGATCCTAGGCTTGCTTGTGGTCTATTGATGATCAAGATGACCTTAGATGGTCTCCCATAAGTCACAGCAAGCATAAGCAACAGAGAGAATCGAGAGAAAACCAGTGGATCATCAAAATCACAAAAACTTCCAAAACAAAAGACAAAGAGCGAAAAATACTCACTTTCACAAACATGATTGGATTGATCCGAACATATAGTTGATGTTTGCAACCTCTCCATCTTGGAGGACACAACTCAATACATAAGCATCAGATCAAACCAGCCCTAAACCCTAGCTCTCCAAAAACCCTAAGAACCACTCTCGTGTTTCTCTACGTTCAGTTCTATATCCCTTTTTCAAAACACGCAGCACCAAGTGCTGATATAGTGGAGGCTAGATTCTAGGAATATTCCATTAGGGCACCCATTAAACCCTAACACACAATGGGTTAACTCACGCACGTATCTCAAAGCGTCGTCTTCGACTTTGATTGACCTATACCACTTCTTCAAGCGCCGACCCGCGCCGCGGTTTAGTCAACAAGTCACAAAGGCGGTATTTGGTGAAATTACCAAAATACCCCTTCTCGATCCTTCTCCGTGGACCGAGTCCAATCCTGTCGAAGCAATCGCCTGCTCCGCCATGTGTAGGTTGATCAACGGCTCTCATCATGTTGGCAAGTCTCTCCCATCCGAATCCCATCGGAACCTCCAAGGAACTTGCACCGACCCCCGCGCCGCCTGATCCAACCAGCTGCATCAAACTGCCCGTTCGATCAACCTCATCCATTCTGCGCCATGCTTGAGTCACTTGACTTCACTCGGCATCCATGATCGTTCTGGACCTCAGCTCTCCAAGCTTAGTCCCGATCCTCCTCGCCGTTGACCGTCGTTGACTTGCAAGCCACCTGCACAGCAATAGACCAAGAAATCATCTCCGGGAACAAGTTCTTCACAACTTGACCCACATTAGCTGAAAACATGCAATATGCAACACATATGCAATGGCAAACAAGGATATGACTTATCCCCAACTCAAACTTACAAGAGAATCAGCTTTTAGTCCACATGCGGTACTACCGCCAAATAAATATTGGTACTACCGCTTCACGGTAGTACCGCTTCTAGCATTGCGGTCGTACCACTTTCGAAAGATTCCCAAAAACTCCTAAAAATAAGCTCTCTAGAATTTTCATACCGCAAAAACCATGGTCATACTGAATTGCGGTATTACCGCCAAGCAAGTTTCAGCATACCGCTCCACAAGGAAATTCAAGACCATTTTGCACTCGTTCTGATTTTTCCATACCACTTAACGACAAGCGGTCATCTGCATTCTTGCAGTAGTACCATGATTCAAGCCGGTACTACCGATACCGAAACCGCCACGCTCTCACAAAGACCTCCGGTAGCACCGCTCTACTTAAACCGGTCGTTCCGTAATGTGGTATTACCGCGGTTAACACACCGGTACTACCGATTATCCTGACACTTTGCTAAAACTTTCGAAAAAGGAATTCCAACAAAGCTTCAACCAAATTGCCAATTGTTACATCACTTAGGATCATGAGCATATCCTCATGGTGTTCACACTTTTCTAGTTGCTGATCATATCTTTGGTCCTATAAAAATCCAAAAAAATGAAACCCTAGCCCATCCATCACATCCTAAACCCAAAAATAAGCTCCAAAAGAAATCTCCCATGTCCAAATCCATCTAGAACACCCTGAACCCTAATTTTCAATTTCGGCCAGAAGACCCCCTTTTCTGCCACCGCCACAAAAATCACCATAACTTTTGATTTCTTGATCATTTTCGAGTGACACCACCGCCATTAGATCATAAATTGCATTATCTAGCTACATGTAAAATTTAACCTCAATCCAGAATTTTAGTAAAAATTTATGTGCGGTGAAAGTTGACCCAGTTTTTCTATTTGAATCTGAAACTGTCTGCACATGCAGTTTTTGTGCGATTTTTTCAGTCGGTATTCAGAAAGTGTCCCCAAAAGGAAAATTATATAAAATACGTTAGCAAACAGAAAAAAAAAAGAATAATTGAAAAAGAGGCATCTGACAAAAAGTTACGGCCAAAATACCAACATACTATCAAGTGGACGGAAAACTACAGTTTTTAGTGTTGGGTCAAGACTTGTGCTATTCACTCCAAATTGCATTCTATTGAATTATCTTGTATCTACCACTCCTAAACATTGTTATACACTTATTTTAGCCTTCATCCATTCTTGGTTGGTCAGCAACATAGGCTACGTGCTAGATACGAATTATAATTCAATTATGTGCAATTTCTGAAATTAATTGATTGTTCTCCTTGCTACCTAATATTAAGCATGTCCATGCTCTAGTTTCTACTAACCGAGCAGATCACGTCGAACCAACCATTGCAATCACTCTACTCATCACTTGAGTCAAGTTTATCATGAACCAGCCCCGGTTGCACCACCTGTTTGCATTGTTAAGAACTTGCAAGAGCTTGGTAAGAGCTTGAGCGTGTGTGACTTGATAAACTCCACCTCCTAGTGGTTGATAGGAATATATGCATGTGATTTGTTTCCTTGTTTTCTACTAACAATGACAAGTTGGTGGAAGTTGATAGATTACGATGACATCGCGGGCATATTTGAACTCAAAGGGAAGCAACTACCGGCATACATCTTGCCACTCACCGCTGAGAGTACATTGTTGGACTACTTCCTATGGGTTACTTTGTTGGATAGCTACTTTGAAAGACAGGACCTCGATCCTTATGAGAAGATGAGTATGACAAGGATGGCGCTGATCGGTGATGTTCAACATTGGTGGTCGAATCTCAAGTACCACTACATGTACACATGGGAGGAGATGAGGAAGAAATTGCGACGTTGTTTTGTACCTACACCACCCATGGCCACAAGCGAGGTGCAACCTAAGGTAATTGAAAATGCTGACATTGTTTTGGCTCCTACTCCATCTACAGATACCGCCGAGATGCTTGAAGAGATGAAGGATGATCTGGCGCATCTTATGTCATTAGAGGAGAAGTTTGAGGTACCTACAGTATCTGGTAAGGACGATAATGACAAAGGTACTGATTTGGTGCTACATCAAGACATAGAGCAACCTTATGAGTTTATACCTGCTGTAGTGTAATATTTTGATATTCCTTGTGTTGACTTAAACGAACCATGTGTTGATCTGAATTCACATAATTTTCCACATGTCGAATTAATTACACATAAGAAAGTACTTGATAGAATATCCACTGCTGATGTGTTGTGCTATATCATGCTTAATGAGCACGTTAGTTTTGAATGTGCTATGAAGAAAGTTTCTGAACTTTCATCGTTAAATTCTCTATCTAGCACCTACACCTACTGTTTTAAATTAATTGGAGATTTTGGTATAGACAATCAATTTCTAGTATATCGAATATGCATAACTTGTGATCACATAAATGAATTGAAACTTGCTATTTTGAACAACAATTCTTGTGTGATGAATAACTTTACTATATACTTCACTTATACTTGCAAATTGAGTTGCACACTAAATACTACGAGAAAATGTAGCTTTGTTGATTTGATGCATGCACACTCACCTTTAATTTGCAAAGTGTTCTATATTTCTTTGCCATCTGTTGTTGCTAACATTTTGTAAAAAGATGAGCATGTGTTGCTATAAGTTTTCAATTTTTTCTTGGAGCTGAACGATGAGCTTGAGTCGAGGACGACTCAAATGCAAGAAGCAAAGGATAATGAGGACATCAACTCTCTGGATACTACCTCTACTCCACGTACCACGCAAGAGTTCAAGTTGGACACGTTTTGGAATCCAATTCGGCCTCTAGAGACATCACCGACTTCAAATATACATAACTTTCACATACAGAGTCTGTTTGAGGTCCACAAGTACTTGATGGAAAACTTATCTCGTTCTCTTTCCAACGGATCTAGCCTTACCTCCAAATTCCATATATGCATACCGCAATCACCAAAAGAAGGTGCTACGTCACCTGTTTGGACCAAATTAGGCCTTGTAATGCTTGGGCCCAAGGAGAAGGCGGCCCCTCTCTTGGCCCATACTATTCACGACCATACTGTTCATGTAAACAGTATTAGGAATAGTATCACCCCCTTATTTCTTAGTTATGGGTGGCTCCCCCCTATTTAAGGAGGTCGCACCCTATCTAGTTTCATTGGATTTTGTTTAGTTAAAAGCTAGCTTTATTGCATCTTCATGTATTAGCTTGTGTCTATTAGACCAACCATAATACCGCTACAGAATCTCAACGTTATCAAATATTTCAATCCTATTTGCAATTTCAGATTGCTTATTATCTTGTTCTTACGTGTTCTTCGGTTGGATGCAGGAATAGACCTTCGTGGTCAGGTCAACCGCATTCTTAGCATGGTTTATAATGACTCGGAGTGTGGTTTAGCGATTGCTTGGTGTTCTGGTCGTGATCGGTTAGAAGCATGCATCGTCAAAGTCGTTCTCCTCCAAATCGAAGTTATCATCATATCGAAGATCGGGACCCAACTTCCTCATCAACCGCTTTCTCCTGTCGTAGCTGCACAAGTTGTCGGTTGTATTCAGTAACAGTGAGACAATTTGTTCCAAAGCTTTCTGCATAAAGAAAGATAGTGAGAAGTGAGAAAAGCCACATATGTAAATGTTGGGCGGCAGGTACTTACATTAATGCTCGTTCAAGCAAACGAAGAGAATACTCTTGTGGGGTTCTTCTGTTCATCGATATCTTGAACTCGGTTCCACCACACCTGTTCAAGACGCTCGTCATCGAAAACATTCCCCTATTAGGAATGTCCTTTGGGTGAGGAACCTAATTACGAGATCTGAATGCACGAGATCCCACAACAGATGCAGGGCTGAAGAACTCAAAGGAACGGTCGAAGAAATCATGCCCTTCTTCTTCTTCGGTGATGGTGGCATCAACAGCTTGACCTTGGGGGCCGGGGGGAACGTCTACAACGACTTTCTTCCCAGCGACGGTGATCGAAGGCTTCACCACCATGGCTGGATGCTTCCACCGCTACTTCTGTCGTCTTCGCTTCTGGCTCCACGACCATCTCAATGGTCACAACCACTTCAACAAAAACAGCCCCTTCCACCTTATGGACGGTGGACGACCCTTCGACCACTTCCACTGTCATCTATCCAATTGCCGAAGAAATAGCAGTGGGTTTCTCGACAGAAATGTCCTTGGGGGTTGGAGGAGTCGAGCTAAGATTACAAAAAGGAAAACACGTCAAATTACAAAAAGCAAAAGGTAAATGATGTTCTTACACTTTTGTCTTTTTACATACCTTCGTTTCTTGGACTTTATCTTGAATCTAGGAGAAACATTCCCTAAAGAAGATTTCTTCGACTTCTTCTCTTCGACCACGTCTAGTCGAAATTCGAGTTGAGGGATGGGGTCAGCCACGACAATGTCTGGTTGTGGGTCTTGAGCGAGGACTGCCGTTCCTTGAGCCTCCTAACTCTCTGGATGGCCGAGATCTATCTCGACCACCCCAAGAGTAGCCCTTTCCTCGACCATGGCCCCTGCTGGCACAGCGGTTTCCTTCACAAAAGACATAAAGCTCTTTCAGTTCTCCTTTTCTAGTTGCTTGACAAAGTCACGAGAGGCAAAAACTGTAGAAGTCTTGTTGTCGTAGTACAATAGTACCTTAGTCTTGAGTGCTTTGGTTGCTTCGAGCGCCTTGGCTTTCTATGCAGCAGCCATATCTGCAACAAATTTCTCAAGAGGCTAGGTCGAAGCAGCCGAACTCGAGCTTGCCCCTTTCTTGTCGACAGTCCTCACCAGTCGATGCTTTTTAGCCAGAGGAGCTTTGGCTTGCTCACCTCCATGCCAATGACCATCAGTCCAACCTCTTGGTCGTCCTAACGGTCTTCCATGCCTACTTTCTGTAGGAGTCAGAAAAATAAATATTACTAAGTGGTCGTTTTTTGCGACCATCCCCTGGTTGTAAGTTTTTCTACGACCAATACCTAGTCGTACATTTTTCTACGACAAATCCCATGTCGTAAGTCTTTCTACGACCAGTACCTAGTCATAAGTTTTTCTAGACAATCCCCTAGTCTAAGTTCTTCTACAACTATGAGATCCTAAAGATGAAATCAGTCTTCGATTATCTTTAGGCGTTCCATCTTGTCTTCCGTGGACAAGACCACCAGGATTTTTGGAACCACCACACTGGGTGGCGGAGCTTTCTCACAAATGAGCTTGACTCAGATGTCAATCTCTGTTTGTAAGAGATCTACGCAAGCAAATAAAACACTCAGTTGATAGGCTTGAGATTAACCAAAAGGGAGCTAAGTTGAAAATTTTACTTACCCCTCTCGTAATCTCTGGTCGAGTCTTTTGGCCTCGAATACCTCCACATGGGATGTGCTCATTTCTTTAGAGGGCTAATGCGGCGCATGATGAAATCCTTCACCATGTGCCATCCGGTGAGCCTCTATTCATTCAAATCTTTGATGGCTTGAATATAGGAGGCGATCCGGCCAAGATCCTTGGGAGTCGAATCCCAGGAAGAAATATTCTCGGCAGCATTCCCAACGAAAGAAAGGCTGTCTTCACTGGTCGTCTCCCAGTAGAACCACTTCTTCTTCTACCACGGCCATTACGACCGGGTGAACATCTGAATGTACTCCTTCGATTTCCGTCGTGGAGCTTCAGACCACAGCTACCGGTGACTCCTGCTATTATGGTCATCCCATAGAATTATTGGAATTGCTCCAAGTCGGTCGGAATTCCCAGGTATCATACAAGTATACGAACCCGCTCAACATCGTGATGGAATTGGGAACAAGGTTCACCAATTCCACCTCGAAGTGCTCGAGTACGAGTGTGAGAAAAGAGTGAGCAGACAATCGAAGGCCACAATCATAGTACGCCTGGAACACAGGAATTTGGCCAATCTGCCCTGATGGCCAATGTTGTCCCGAAGCTTCAAACCAGTTCACGAACTCTTTCTTCGGGATCTTCTTGGCGGCAACCAAAGCCTTCATCTTGGCTTCATCCATCTCTAATTCAGCCCACAGGGAAGCAGTTCCGGCCATCTTTCTTAAGAGAGGGAAATTTAGATTTGGAAATATCTCTAGAGGGCGTACGATTTGGTTGGCGACGAAGAATGCAAGAGCTCGATGAACAGTTGGAGTGATTGGGGAAAAAGTAAGAACCCTAGAATCACACCCATGGTTAGTTTTTATAACCATACACTTGAGTTAAAGACGTGGCAACTGTCGAACCCGGGATTAACACCCCAAATCCTCTGTGCATTTCTGAACTAGTCCCATGATCAGTAGCTAGTTCACACAGTAAACAGATATGGTAACATCCATAAATCACATAACTTTATTAATAATCAACAGAGTTTATTACAAAAGAGGCTTACAAGCCAACAGTAAAGAACACAGCGGAAGACGAATAATAAGTGGAGTCTAGCTGATCTGCCATAGGCAATTGATTGGGGTAGCGGCCTAGCCATCAAGATCCACACCGGTAGCGAAGTCCTTCTCATCTGAAATTTATTTGCATAAAGCAAGTATGAGCACAACTACCGTGCCCGCAAGTTACACCCGTCAAATAACAGAATGACATGCATACATCGATATCTCAAAGGAAGGCTTAATATGGTTGATTTGCGCAAAAGCATTATTTGACATTTTAAATACAGTACTAAGTTCAAAAGCAATTATACTATATCTAAAATCAAATTTCATTTTTGTGTTCATCATTTTTCAAGTGTAGGATAAATCTCCGTACACAAGTGGTGAAGGACTACCCCCCTTGCACCAGGCTTTCTGCCCATCTTTCCCACATGGAATAAACATCCATGAAATTATTTTTGTCAAACCATTTTTAAAACAAAACCAAAGTCTAATCCGCGAAAGGCTTTGCTCAGCATGTCCATGACCGTGGACATGGCTATTCGAATAGATTGACACTCTGCAGAGTTTGTACAGCTTTTCCCACAAGAGATAATCAACTTGTAATGTCCGTCTGACACACTTCTGAAGGTGTGCGACTAGGTGATTATCACAAGGCATTTACAATGCACCATCCCAAAGTAGTTATGCCCGCTAAGGTTTTGCTATCGTAGGCTTCGCACCAAACGATAACCCCCTCTTGCGCCATGTGAGTATTAACAATAAGTCTTCACGACACCCACACAACCGGATGGCACAACCACATTGAGATATTGCAAATTAGTTGGCCAAGTCCCGCCCATTCGAGACATGTGGTAGTACGATTTTGGCTTAACAATCCACAGCTCGCAGACTGGTCCTTAATTGACTGGGCGACTTCCAAAGCAATCCCTAGGCCTCAACCATTCACTGCATTGAGCCCGTGCATAAACTTGCACCCACCAACTATCCAGTTCGCTCAAGTCCAAACTAGTTTTTCAATTTGATTTTATTTTCCAAAATTATTTGCAAACTTCCATGGCACACCGATGCTATGGATACATTTTAAACAACATTTGATTTTTGGCTGAAAATTCCCAAATCAAATATTTTTTATCTAAGCATGGCTAAGCATAATGTTTTTCAATCAAAAGCATCTTGTTAACACTATTGTATTAACAAGAGTTTTATCTAGGGCAACAAGGTATGATGAATTAATATTCAAGAATTGTCAATTTCAAAGTCAGTAGGTCAACCTCCAATATTGTATTCCTATAATCCAACTTCGAGTAATCCAATATCCATAAATCATCTATCTCTGTAATTCGATATTGTCCATCCATTCTCCAACAATATTCTACTTCTACAATCCAACATCTGATAATAATATATCTCTATTATCCAATAGTCATGTATACTTATCCAACAATCATGTAAGGCTATAGTCCAATAATCATTTAGTCCTATAGTTCAATATTCAACAACAATCTACTCCTATAATCCAACATTAATATAATTCGATAATCCAATATAACCAATTCTTCCTACTAATTCCACAAAGTTTTATACAGAATGCTTGATTCAACTAATCCACCAAAGTTTAACATCATGAGTTGCTAATCCCATCATCATGTATTCATATAATCCAATCACGTGATTCTATAATTCAACATCCATCCATAATGAATATCTACAATCCCATGTTTATTAATTATGTAATCCTATAATTCCATCTCCGATAATCTGATGCCCAAAAATAATATATGTATCTATAATTCAATCTCAACAATAATCAAATTCTATAGCCCAATATCCAATAATCAGGTAGTTCCATCATTCATATTCGTCAATAGTCTAATAACCTCAATTACCTATTTCTGTGGTTCAACATTCATTAATCCGATATCCATCAACATTCTTTCCTTATCATTAACATCTACCCACAATCTATTTTTATTATCCAAACATCAAATTCTAACTCCTGATTACATCGCAATTGGAAAGATTTTTCCTACCACCTCTCTTGACAATTATTGGTCATACAAGGGATTTGGGAATAACTATAAAGCTTAAAATGGGAATTTAAATTACTTGAATATAAATACGCATGCAGTAATAATTTAAAACAAAATTTAAATAATTTAAAATATTAGAATTCAAATATGATCAAAGGTATAACTTGCCTTGCTTGATTAGTTGCTCTCAAACGGCGTCGAAATCTAACTCTCCGAAGTCGTCAAAATCTATACACGAAAATAAGCCAAATTCAAACAAAATTCAAATAAAAAAATTCAAATGAACTCCAAATTAAATAATTTTAGTTTAGTTAGCTAGATCTTGATTTTATATGAATTTAGAAATTTGAATCGACGAAATCGGAGTTTGTATGAAAGAGAACAAACCCCGGGAAGTTTACAATTCACATGAAATGATGAAATTGGGTTTTTCAGAATTTAGAATTATTTTTGAGAGGGAAAATCAGATTAATGTGTCTGATGACGTCATCGCCTGATTTTGATTTTTCGGCTGAAATAAAATTGTGAAGGAAAATAAATGTGTCTCTAACATCTGGCCCCAAAGTCAATGGACTTGGTCCACGAAATGGTCAACGGTCCATCATGGACTTGGTCCACAAAATAGTGACGATGTGTGTGAGTTGGCGCAAACGCTAACACGTGCAGCCACATGGCATTGACGTGAGCTTTAGGGCAAACATGGCGCTGAGGTGGTGCAGATGTGGCACCACGGTGGCAGCCACGTTGGTGCCGGACAAGGGCGACGCACGGGTTCCAAGGAACCGGCGAATGACGGCGAGGGGTACCATTGGGTAGAGGAAGGTTCAGGGATCTCAAGGCTCACCTCGGATGCATGGAGACGCGAAGGATTCGCCGGCGGTGCGTGCGGGCTCGACGGTGGCGATGGGTTCCAGTGGTCTTCGGGGCGGGGAAGGGTGCGCACGGCGTAGGCGTTGAGGCGGCGATGGCGACGGTGAGGTCGGGGTCGCCGGGGGAGGCTTGACGTCGCCGGAATTTGAAGAAGAAAGCAATCATGGTGGCGCACATAAAAACTCCAATTCACGGCGATTGGAGGGAGGAGAAGAGGCGTGAGTGAGGGGTTATGGATGAGTGAAGAGAGGCGCCCCGATGCTCCTATTTATAGGGCACGGGAGTGGCCGGGGAAGGAGATCGGGTCGCGTGGGATCATGGTGGCCATGGCGGAATTTCGGCGAACGCGTGCGTTAATTGAGGGGGAAACGGTCAAGGGGAAGGCGGCGTGAGCGGGTGGTTTGAATGCGCGCGTCAGCAAAGAAAGGAAGCGGAAGGGAGCTTGGTGAGGCAGCAATGGCGGCATTTGGGTGTGGCTGCGCGAGGAAGAAGGGCGTGGGGGAGAAGGCTTGGGGCGGTTGGATTCGGATCTAGCGGCGGAACAGGCCGTCTTGGCGTAAGGCGTGTTAGTAGTCCGATGTAACCTGACTACGAGAGAGGAGGCGGGTTGAGTGGCTGGCTTGGGTGTGGGTGGGCCGAATTGGGCCGCGCGCACAGAGGAATGGAATGGGCCGGAGGGGATTTGGCCCATAGACTATTTGGATTTTAGTTTGTTTTAACCATTTAAATAATTCAATTAATTCTTTTAAGCTTTAGAAAATAACAAATAAAATACAAAAATTCTAGAAAAATTCACAGAAACTCCTAGAGTTATTTTGGACTTAAAAAAAAAATTCCAACTTATAATTGGTAATAGTTTTTGCACATAAATTATTTTGGCTTTAAAATAATTAAGAAAAAGTTTTTAAAATTCCAGAAAATTCCAGAAATTAATTTAATTTTTACTTTTCAATTTAAATCCAAATAAAACTTCAAAAACTTTAACAAATTTTATTTTTGAATTTTAAAACTTCATAAATTCAAATAAAGCAACCAAAGTCTTTCAAATTTTAGAAAATCCAATAAAATAATAACTTTATTTATTTTTATTTTGGTAACAGAACTTGGGATGTTACAACAACCCAACAGTTACCACCTCTTCAAGAACCGCTCCAACAAACAGGTCTATGAGAGTTGATTGAGATTCTTTATTTTATCTGTTCGAGAAAACCGAGTCCGTCTTTACACCTCAAGCGAAATTACCTTCTTGACCGAGTCTTTTCTGGTCAAATGAAATACCAGTCGGAAAAGTTTTACTTCCGACTACCATACTACGACCACTTTGTAGTCGTAAGATTTTCTATGACCACCTTGTAGTCATAAGATTTTTTTACAACCTTCTTGACCAAGTCTATTTCTAGTCAAATGAAATACCAGTCCAAAAGTCTTTCCTTCGACCATTATTCTATGATCACCTTGTGGTCGTAAGATCATCTACGGCTCCTTTTCCAAGTAAGTTACTTACACTTGAAGCTGGGGGGTGGGGGCTAGATGACAGGGATCTAATAATCGTTATTTAATTATTTATCTGTAATTCTTATTATGAATAATAATACCATCATATGGCTCTTGAGTATACCCCTTAATGTTCATAAGGGAGAAGCTGGAGTCGTAAGTCCTTCTACGACTACCTCATGGTCGTAACTTCTTCTACGACAACCCACATAGTCGTAAGTCCTTCTACGACTACCTCATGGTCGTAAGTTCTTCTACAATCACCTCCATAGTCGTAAGATATTCTATGACTACCTCATGGTCGTAAGTTCTTCTACGACCACCCCCATAGACGTAAGTCCTTCCACGACTACCTCATGGTCATAAGTTCTTCTACGACCACCCCCATAGTCGTAAGACCTTTTACGACTAGCTCATGGTCATAAGTTCTTCTACGACCAGGTTAGGTACGAGTACCCTATAATCGATGGAACTTGCAGACAAGTAGGCCTAATTGATTAGGGAATCTAAGCAGTTAATATACTCTGTCATTCTTCGGAATAACTGCTTGCAATACTTATGTGTCTCTGACGATAACTACCAGGTGACGTAGGGGGTTACTACTCCAATAGTAAATGTCATCAACATGCTCATTATATGAAATAATGAGGTGCCTCTTAGCTTGGAGAAACGGTCACCTCTTCGTACATTACATAAAGGCTACAAGCCGTTGACAAAGGGGGCGATGGAAAAAGAGACGCAATCAGGAGCACAAGACATTAAATTTTTGTCTTTCTCTTGATTTGTAACCAGCATACTCAATATAGCCACATAGGAGTAGGGTTGTTATTCTCTCTAGAGAAGGCATGTACCTGTATAAAAATATTTGTGTCATTCTCTCTGTATGATCCCTCTTAGAGACCCCTGAATCAAACAATCATATGTAAGATCGGTTCTAAAACACCGACAATACCCTTTGCAATATATATCACCATTTGTGTCCTTAGGCGAATAGACAACAATCTCCATTTCATTTATACACTTTTGTTTATCTGCTCTATGATGAGAGTCCTAGACGTTAACAGCTGGCGCCGACTGTGGGGATCGCCGTCATTACCTTCGCCAACTCCGTTCTGGTGATGCACCTAGTGTCTTGCACATGAATCGAAGTTTACCAGTGTGGATAAAAAAGCATCCTCGACGTCTTCGACTACGATGAGCACATGGAGTATGTTTCGTCCTCATCCCCAGCAATACCAATGGTTCCCTTGAGACCGTTATCGAAGAATTGTCGCTCGCCGAGTCCACACCCGTTGGCTCTACACTGGCCATGCCTTTGTCCACAAGTGTTACCGTGGACGAATACTATCTCAAGCTCGTCTCCCTTAGAGCAGGAGATTCAGAAAGTGCCTGGAGCCCAATGCGTTATGATGATCTCACTGGCAGCCTCCACGTTGAGGGCCTGGAGGGAATATCTGGGGAGAATCTTCTCTCCGCCTTACAATACACCTCATCCTCCTCTTCAGAGGACGACGACATATTCACCCCTTATGCTTGTTCCAAAGTCCGTCAGGTCACCTCCCTTGGTGACAATCAATCCAATGTCGGCGACGTACCTGAGGCATCAGGACATGGACAGGAACAGGAGAGCGGGAACGCCTACAATAGGAGGCACAGGCCCGATAAGCCAAGATACGTGCCGCCACACAAGCACACATCTCACAGGTTCGCAACTACTACTACCGAGACGCCTCTGGTTCCTCGGCAAGGGCGCCACAACAGGCAGTACATACGCCACCACCGTGGGCAACGATGATAAGGGATTAAATGTCTTGCCAACCCCCATGCAAGAGGATTCCCTTGCGGAGCGCATTCACTATCTAGCAAGCACCATTGCATGCCCTCCGGAAGGATTAACTCCGGAGCAGGGAGTGCAAGTAATGCGTGCAATCACACAAGAGCTACAGGATGTCGTGGACAATATCTCCACCTGATCGCATACTGTGCTTTCCCAAACGAACTCTCATTTAGAAGGGTCCTCACTTGGACGATGAAGGCAAGGCCAAAGTGACAGTTCTCCTGACCATCACGTCCAAGGCCAAGGTGAGTACAACACTCATTTTTCGGGATGTGGTAGACGTCCCAGATCTCCTGCTGATCGTAACAATCATTGCAGTGTATGACAATGTGTTGGTCCTTATGCAGGTTGCAAAGCCTTTTCCCCCGGTCTAAGATATGTTACCTAGCCAGAGAAGTTCAAACCAGGAAGTATGGAAAATTTTGATGGGACACAGAACTCGTCAGAGTTTCTCCAAGTCTACACTACCACCATTTAGGCTGCTGGAGGCGATGAGAAGGTAATGGCTAATTATTTACCCACAGTTCTAAATGGTTCCGCTAGGACCTAGTTGTTCAACCATCCTAAGGGGTTCATATACAACTAGGAGATGCTTTGTAATGCACAGCAAAATAACTTCAAAAGTTGTTATGCAAAACCGGGGAAGGAGGATGATTTACATCGGCTCCGCCAAACCCCCGACAAAGATTTACGTCAGTCCGTAAAGCGTTTCATAAAAGTCTGTAATACTATACCAAATGTTTCTGATGACTCTGTGATTCGAGCTTTTAAACAGGCAGTAAGGTATTGAAGGTTCACAAAGACCTCAATATCAACTCACCTAGGACCATGTCAGAACTCTTCGACATGGCTGATCAGTACTCCGATGCGAGGCAGTGGAGTGGAACCATATGGTGGACAAGGGGACCACCCCTCCTCAGCCAGGCCTCGAGGACATCAAAGACAAGAAATCCAAGAGGTCCAAAGGCTCTATGAGCAGCAAGGGGAAACCCAAGAAGGAGAAGGGGAGGTCCAAACAATCTACCAAGGAGGTCGCCGCCATTGACCAACGACCAAAGCAAAGGTCCTTGGAGCCAAAGGAGGCAAGGAGGTCGTTTGAACGAGCATACTACCTCACATGCTACAAACGCATCCAAGAGCAATGAGCGTTGGTGCCCATTACACAAGGTTCCTGCCCATGACTTGGCAGAAGCAGATGGAGTATTACGATGGGAAATGTCCAATGCATGTCCAGCCAGAAGACAGCGGATCACCGGTGGTCCAAATCAATGACAAAGACATGGAGATGTTGTTTCAGAAGACGGATCACCACGTCAATGTCATCTACGAGGGCTCCGCCGCTTATACCTCCAAGCGGCAGTATAAGGCGGCATGGAGAGACGTCAACAATGTTGAGATTCCCCGACCAGAATACCCCAAGTGGTCAGAGACCTCCCTGACCTTTACCAAGGAGGACATCCCTAAATGTATGTCCACTTCCCGTAAGTTACCGTTAGTAGTTTCCCCAACCATAGGAAATTGTAGAGTAGGGAGAATATTGATAGATAGCAGAAGTTCATTAGATCTGTTATTTATTAATACTTTAGATGAGATACAAATTCCTCATTCTAAGATTAAAGCAATGACAAGCCCCTTCTACGGGATAGTATCAGGTATGTCTGTTACACCTATAGGGCAAGTAGTATTACCAGTAACATTCGGTACTGCTACCAACTTTCGAACTGAATTAATCACTTTTGTAGTGGTTAATTTTGAGTTTACCTATAATGCAATTTTGGGTAGACCGTCTCTAACAAAGTTCATAGCCGCTACACACCATGCCTACCAGAAGATCAAAATCCCTGGGCCAAAAGGTGTAATTCTGGTGCAAGGTGACTAGGCTGTCACACTTTCATGTGGTCGTAAGTCGCTAGAACTTGTCGATCGGTTACCTCTGAAAAATCTTACTTTAGAGGATAAAATAGGGAAGGCCTCAAAAATCAAGGCTACTCCTCAGCCCAATGAGAAGGTAAAGATAGTACCACTTAGCCCTGATGACCAATCCAACACGGTCCGAATTGGCACGGGATTAAGTGAGAAATAGAAAGATGAGCTCCTCACCTTCCTCTGGGCAACTCGGATGTCTTCGCGTGGAAGCCATCTGACATGTCGAGGTCCCAAGGGAGGTGATTGAGCACAGGCCAGCCATTCAGCCTGAGAAAAAAACCAGTCAAGCAAAGACTGAGACGTTTCACCCTGGATTATCAAGAGGCCATCAGATCAGAGCTCGATAAGCTCCTTGAAATTGGCTTCATTCATGAGGTAGATCACCCCGAGTGGTTCGCGAATCCGGTCCTGGTCCAAAAATCTAGCGATAAGTGGCTCATGTGCGTCGATTTTACCAGTTTATATATTGCTTGCCCAAATGATGACTTTTCTTTGCCTCGCATTGATCAGTTAGTTGATTTTACTACGGGTTGTGAACTGATGAGTTTTCTTGATGCTTATTCTGGATACCATCAAATCAGTATGGCGAAAGAAGATGAAGATAAGACCGCCTTCATCACTCCCTTCGGTGTCTACTACTATGTTAAGATGTCGTTCGGGTTAAAAAATGCTAGAGCCACGTACCAACGTTTAATGTAGAAAAACTTCAGCAGTCATCTAGGGTGTAATTTAGAGGTTTATGTAGATGACCTCGTTGTAAAAAGTAGTACTAGATGTGACCATCTGAAGGATCTCACAAAGACCTTCGAAAATGTAAACAAGCATGGAATAAAACTTAATCCCGAAAAGTGTACGTTTGGGGTTAATTCTGGCAAATTGCTTGGTTTCCTTGTTTGTTCTCTTGGGATTGAAGTTAATCCGGAGAAAATTCGTGCCATAGAACAACTACGACCACCTTCCACTGTGAAGGAGGTCCAAGCCTTAACTGATCGGATGGCGGCTCTTAGTCGTGTTATTTCCCGATCAGGAGAACATGGTCTACCTTTTTTCAAGGTGATCCACAAGAGTAACAAAAAGTTCTAATGGTTCGAAGAAGCTGACAAAGCCTTTGAAGGCTTAAAAGCTTATCTTTCAAATCCTCCAGTATTGGTTTTGCCCTTAAAAGGTGAACCTTTGTTAGTATACTTGGCAGCAACACCAAATGTGGTCAATGTAGTACTCGTTGCAGAAAGAGAAGGGTCTCAAAGACCCATCTACTATGTAAGTGAACTCTTACATGGACCAAAGGAAAGATACCCTGAGGTTCAAAAGCTCATTTATGCTATTTTGATGAGTTCCAGAAAACTAAGATATTATTTGCAGTCTCATAAGATTACAGTGCCTTCATCTTTTCCTATTAGAAATATTCTTCATAGCCAAGAAGTAACGGGTCTTATAGCCAAATGAGCAGCAGAACTTGGAGAATTTGATTTTCATTTCACTGCCCGAACAGCAATAAAAAGCAAATTTTTGGCTGATTTTGTGGCTCAATGGACTAACATTGAGGATCAACCTCAAATTAGCCCGACACCAGATGACCATTAGACAGTGTATTTTGATGGCTCCCGTGAACTTAAAGGCTCGGGGCGGGATTATGTTGATAACACCACAATGTGATCAACTTCAGTATGCCATACAGTTTCTGTTCCTACCACCAACAATATGGCGGAGTATGAAGGACTTCTAGCCGGGCTTCGAATAGCTAAATCCCTCGGAGTCCGTCGGCTTTTAGCGAAGGGAGATTCGCAATTAGTCGTAAACCAGGTAGAAAAGGAATATCAATGTTCTGACGAGACAATGGCTCAATACCTGAGTAAAGTGAGGAAGTTAGAAAAACACTTCAGAAATTTCAAGTCCAACATATATAGCGCTATGACAACTACATAGTGGACCAGTTATCGAAATTGGATTCCTCACGAACACTTGTTCCAACGGGTGTCTTTCTCGAATATCTTACAAAACCTTCAATAGAAACAGGTTCGACCACCTCAGAGGTCGGAGTCATCAAGCAAGATGCGGAATGGATAAAACCATTAACCACTTATTTCGCATCAAGGACATTGTCTGATGATCCTCAATAGAAGTATATGTTAATTCCAAGAGCACATATGTACAAACTGGTTGCAGGATCATTGTATAGGAAGAGAGCACATGGTGTTTTCATGCATTGCATATCCCAAGACTCTGGGATAAAATTACTAAAAGAGATCCATGGGGGCTTGTGCGGAGCACATGCATCCTATAGAACCCTAGTTGGCAAAGCTTTTAGGCAGGGATATTACTAGCCCACCGCTCTACAAGATTCCATGCACCTTGTTAAGATGTGTGAGCAATGTCAATTCCATGCTTGACAAGTGCATCAACTATCTTATCAATTACAGACAATTTCCTTATCATGACCTTTTTTTGACTTGGAGTATTGATATAGCAAACACCCAATGGGTATAAATTCTTATTTATAGCCATTGATACATTCACTAAGTGGATAGAAGTTGAGCCAGTCGTTCGTATAACGGCTACGGCAGCAAAGAAATTCTTCATACGAAATGTTGTTACAAGATTTGGAGTACCCAATCATCTGATCACAGACAACGGAGCCAATTTGTTAGTAATGTATTCCATGATTATTGTAATGAAATTGGCACCAAAATTTGTTTTGCTTCAGTGGCACATCCACAGAGTAATGGAGCAGTAGAAATGGCCAATAGTCATATTATACAAGGCATGAAAACGAGAGTTTTTAATCGCCTTAAGGCGTGGTCAAAGACCTGGATGGAGGAGCTCTTCTCCGTCCTATGGGCACTGCGACACTACTACCAGTAGAGCAACTGGAGAAACACAAGTCGCACTAGTTTACGGTGCAGAAGCAGTACTATCTAATGAGATTCAGTTAGGTTCGACGTGTAAAGACCTCCATGATCAAGTAAATCAAGGAGAATTGCGTGAAAATGATGTCAATCTACTAGAAGAAATACGTGATCGAGCACTATTAAAATCGGCTGCTTATCTGCAAGGGTTGAGATGCTACTACAATCAAAGAGTTCGTCCAAGAACACTTCACATGGGTGACTTGGTCCTAAGATGAATCCAGAACCAGGCCAACTTAAATAAGTTGTCCTCTAAATGGGAGGGTCCATATACTGTAGTCTCTATCACTAGGCCAGGTTTGGTTAGATTAGCCATAGAGGATAGCCGTGTTCTATCTAACACATGGAACATTGAGCATCTTTGAAGATTCTATGTATAAGTATCTTTTAATATATAATTAGACTTTATTTTGTTGTCAAACATCTTTTTTCCATCTTTTTAATTTTTTTGTATCATTTCACATACATGATCACTATCTTTTTTGTTATCAAGTGCCTATGATCGATTAAATCTGCTAATGGGCCATAACGTCTTTACTTTAAAAATGGCCATCGGTATATATTTGGGGAATGACAACTGTGGATATCATGGGGATATGTGCACGATCTTAGGATGATGTTTCAATTGGCAATGTCGTTAATGGTTTGTTGAAACACGAGTTTTCGTCAAAGTTTAATGTGATGTTAGCACAAGTGCAGTCAGACCGGCGTTGGGCATGCGGTCAAACCGGCCTTTCAATGGCAGTCTGACTGGGCTCTTGCTGTTCATCGGCCAATCGTGGGTTTCATGGCATATGTGTTGCATGATGCATGTTTTGACTAACGTGGGTCAAATTGTGAAGAACTTATTCCCGAAATCGATTTCTTTGTCTATTGTTGTGCAAGTTGCTTGGAGGACAATGACGGTCAACAGCGAGGATGATCGGGACTAAGCTTGGAGGGCTGAGGTCCAGAACGATCGGGGATGCCGGGTGAGGTCAATGGAGTCAAGCATGGCGCAAGAGAGACAAAGGTGACCGAACGGGCAGTTCGGTGCGACGGGTTGGATCTGCGGTGCGGGGTCGGTGCAAGTGCCATGGTAGTTTTAATTGGGGCGGATAGAGAGACTTGCCGACATGATGAGAGCCGTTGGATCAACCTACACGTGGCGAAGCATGGAAGTGCTTCATGAAGATGGGACTCGATCTTTACAAAAAGATCGAGAAGGGGTATTTTAGTAATTTTACCAAATACCACCTTGGTGACCTTTTGTCAACCCACGGTGCAAGACGGCGCATGATGAAGCAGATTAGGTCAAGAGGAGATGAAGACGGCGCTTTAAAATACGTACGTATGTGACCTGTTTGTGTTGGGCCTTAACGGGAGCCCATTAGGGTTAATACTTCTAGAAGGTTTAAGCCTCCACTATAAATATAGGAAGGAGGTGGCTGCACCCCCTTCAACCCTTTCATTGTTTTGAAACCCTAGTTTGCTTAGGGAGAGGATTAGTGGAGGTTAGGGTTCTAGAGAGTTGGATTTGATTTCGTGCTCATGTATTGAGTCTTTGTCCTCCATTGATGGAGTGGCTGTAAACCAATACCATATCAAATCAATCCAAGAAAAGATTGCTCAAACATGTGTCTCTTTGCTTTCCTTCTCTCTATTTGATGATTTTGAGTCTTTTTTTGATCCGCGAGTTCTTGCTTGGTTTCTTGGCTTGATCTAACTTGTTGTGACATGTGGGAACCCATCTAGGGTCATCTTGATCATCAATCACCCACAAGCAAGTCTTTAGATCATATTTCGATTTTGACTCGGTTTTGGAGCACACGTTGTTCAAACTGAAAAAGATAGGAACTTTGGCATGGATCTCTGCGATCCTTGATTGGAATATGTTCCTAATATCTTTTAGAAGGTGTGTCTCAAGTTTCGTGGAGTTTGGTCGCATAGATCAAAAGTTAGACCGATTTCAGTTTGATTTTTCGGGCTGTTCTTCACTGCTCAGGTCAGCGCGGTCACCCGCCTTAGACCGCCGATCGATCGGCTGCTGATCGGCATGATTTTGCCGCCAGCTAGATCGCCTCGGTCGGGCCCGACCGCACAATACACGCCGGTTTGATCGCCCTTAGGGTTTGAGCCTTCCGGTTCGTGGTCTTTTGCTTTGGGGTCTAGGTTGGATTCAGTGCAAGTCTTCTGCTGTACTTGCTTATCGATCTTCATAGCTTCCATAGCTACTGGAGTGAAATTGGTATTGAATCCGACCAAAGTGAAAAAGTGAGTGTGCTCCTATTCACCCCCCCCCCCTCTAGTCGCCTTTTTGGTCCAACAACAACTATTTGGGACCTCTTCTATAAGCCGATTCTCATTGCATAAGAGCCCAAAAGCTTGACTTTATTTTTCTGAATACACACTGGTCCGGATCATTGACTTTTTAAAGATACGCTGGTCTTGAAGCATTTGTTCGCCCGAAACACTTCTCTTATTGCTGGACAAAGTGTTCCAAGCGGTGGCTACACATAACAAGATAGATAAGAAATTTAAACTTGCAAAAGAAATTCAACTTCCAACAAATAGTTACAATCATCGTACATCAAATGTTTTCATCATTCCACATATTAAAAATATTAAATTATCATTGTTAAACACTTGAGCCAGGAGTACTTGCTACGTTAGGAGCACTTGAAGAAGTGGCAGGAGTACTAGATTCAATACTTTTGATGATCTCCGCCACCACTGGTGTGATCTTGGCCTGAGTTGCAATACCTGCTTCCTTTGTTTTGAACTTGGACGCAGAAACAAGCTTCTAGAAATCAACGGAGTCCCCATAAAGGAGGTCAATCTTTAACAAGACTCGGTTCAAAGCTTGACCCATTGCTCTCATTAAACATTGATACACAGTATTCTTCATAGCAGGTATGTGCTTTTGAATGTATTTAATTTTAATAGAGATATCATTTCTAAGGTCATCCAAGGTCATGTTGGTTGACAAAGGAGTTACCGGAGCTTTTAGCTACTCTGCGATTTCTCGTAGTAAAGCTGAAATTCGAGAAAAACTATTTCTCGTAACCATAGTGATTTCTTTATCGACCTTCATCAAGGTCTCAGCCTTCTTCTCAAGTTCATGCACGGCAATGCGACACCACTTTTCCACTTCTTTTAAGTCTTGAATCTAGAGATATTTGTTAGAAAAGGTCTTCTGAATATCCTCTTTTGCCTTTTCTAGTTCTAAATAAGAACGAAAAGAGAGAGTAGAATTCATGCATTGCAAATAGTGACAAGGTTAAATGCTCCGAGAAAAGAAAAATGAGATTTTTTTTACTATCTTTCTCCTTGATAAGCACCTTGTTTTGCTCAAAGAGACTGTGGTTTTCCTCGGATTGCTTCCTCATGGTCTCTTGCAATTTTTCATTCCTTTGAGTCAAGGAGCGTATCTCTTCGGCTTTTTCTGCCATGACCACCGCATTCCTCTCAAATCTTTTCTCCGTCTCAGATAGTTTCAATCTGAGAGCGTGAAGCACAGATTCAACATTTTCTTTTTCGGCTTCTGCTAGCAAGCACTCCCTATAGTGCAAAAGCATAAGTTAGTTATTAAGTTGGAATCATATGATTGAATAAAAACTTTGCACACTTACTTCTCTTTCTCTTCTGCGAAAGTTTTGATCTCCCCTAGCATGTCAATGTTATCCTTCCAACACTTTTTGACGAATGTCATTAGGTCCTAGAGGTTCTTCTTTTCTGTTCTGGGAGGAGAACTTTCAAGGGGAATTTCCTCCTCGGAGTGACCCAATTCAACCAAACAAAAAAACTCCTCTGGTAGGATCAGCCCCAGTATCTTGCGACTCCTAATATATTCTATGAGTTAGAGCTATACTAGTATATTCAAAAATGAAATTACCAAACTAAAAAATTTACCAAGATATGGTCATCTTCGTCTTAAGTTTCAATGGTCTCATGGACCACTTCCTCTGACCATGTGGTCTCGCAGTCCACTCCTGTTTTATTGGATCCATGAACCGCTTCCTCCATTTGATCTTCTTCAGAGGTCCTCTCCGTTTGGACCTCCGTGTATTGTAGCATTTCCTCGGATGTCACGACAGTTGTTGCCGGAACATCCTGGACCACTTTCTCAGTGGTCCAAGGAGATATCTCTATTTGTAGAATCTCTTCTGTTGGGCGCTCCTCCACCGCCGGTACAGTTGGTGGTGAAGTTTGCTCTTGCACTACTAACTATCCTCTCTTCGGATCCAACAGCAAGGAAATGCTAAAAAGAAAAGATTGGCCAGTACAAGTCAAAATCACGAGGATATTATCAAAAGAACTTACTCAATCTCAAACCCACTCTCATTGAAGAACGCCATGAAATCTTCATTTACGGTAAATATGGGTTGTCCCGCTTGTTCCGATGAAGAGGAGCTAAGACTAGGAGTCTGAGTCTTTGAGTTGGAGTTGAACTCCTCTAGGTTTTGGTGGAACTAAAGTTGATATAGAAGACAAGTCGGTTAGAGTTTTGGAGTCTTAACTTTGGTTCTCAATACAGAGGGAGAATCTAGAGCTTATCCTTGCACTTGAAGCAGAGGTTTTGCGGAACTAAGGAAGGGTCGGTCTGAACTTGCACCTTTGACCAACAGAGGTCTAGAGAGATGTAACGGAAGGGCGATGTCGAGACCGAGATGTAACGCTTTTTCGATGTCGCTCGCTTCAATAATCGCACAAATTAGACATAAGCAAATTCACTTCTTATGTCTAGCTATTCTTACGAATACCTACCATCGTGCAATCTCTCCTAATTGTTAGGGCAGCTCTAATCAAGCTTGGGGGCTGCGCTTCTAAATTAATCGGTTCCTTTTCTAGGATCCGATCCTTCAACAAAATTGAGGCCCTAGCAAGGACCTCATCGTCCAGAAGGACTGCAATATGATGAAAGATCATTTTACTTCAACTATGAAATTCAGTTTAAGTAAAGAAATAAGCTAATTATTATCATTTTCTGGGATGTCATGATCACAGGACAATATTTCTCTCTTTTGGAGTGGAAGATCTTGTTCTTGAGGAAGTCATGGACGATCTTTCGTCCAGTCAGACCTCTCCTCACCAGGTTGTTGATCACTAGGACCACATTTTTCTCATCATTGGTGAGCTTGATCTCCTTGTCAGCGACTCATTTTTTGTTGACCACTCCGGTGGTACATCACGACTGTAAGTGATCTTACTCTCTCTTGGAACGACAGAGTAGAACCAATCTCTACCCCTTGTTTGGCTAGCATCCCTGGTAGCCAAGAAGGGGAAATCCCTCTTGTTAGCATCTTGAGGTTTAAAGTAAAAGGAACCCAAGGCACCAGTAGCTTTCTTGTTGCGAATGATTTGGTAATAATACCTAAACAGATGCAAACTAGGGGTTATTCCTAAAAATGCCTCAAACATGTGGGCAAAAACACTAAGTACCATGATTGAGTTTGGTACAAGGTGGACTAGTTCTATTCCATAGTGATTAAGAACTTCTACCAAGAAATCGCTCTCGGGCAAGCGAAATCCTGCCCGGAGATAAGGCACAAAGAGTACCGTAAAGTTGGCCGGTGGGTTCAGTTCAATCTCATCCTCCGGCGCACACCATTCAATGATGGCCTTCTCCGGTAGATGTCCATCTTGCTCTAATCCTTTGAGCTCCTCCGTGGACAATATCGATGACTTCCATCCCTCCATTGCCTTGGTTCACAGATAGACTCGGGGATTCTTCTCTTTGAAGGCTTGAGAAGGATGAAGGGCTCTCCGTGTAATGGGGAAAGTGAAAACGACTGGAGTAAAATAAGCCTAAGGAGGGGTAAAACCCATATATACCCTTGGCACATTTAAAACCCACTACCTCGAAGATGTAACAACTACACCTCGGTTAGTGGCGATATGACAATTCACATTTGGTCAAGGAAGTTAGTCCTCACGTCAGAGACATGCAGGATGAAACGGTTGAAAGTTTTTTCTTTTTTACCAAAGTTTTCTTTATACCGTAGTTATTATGAGTATAAAACCTTTATAAATAGAAATTACCTCGATATAAGCTTCGAGAAGTGCTCACTTGATCATCAGGATTTTTTTCTACCAATTTCTTGAAAACTTCAATCCATAGACTAAATTGACTTATGGTCCATCTTAAAATCACGATCCATGGACTCTATTTTCTCCACGGTGGTTGAAAGGTGGACCAAAGGTCAATTTGATCCGTGAAATGTATCTTTTTCATGATCTTACCCATAGTACTCTGAGAAAAGATTATTTCTTCTACTAATTTCTTAAAAGACTTTTAATCCATAAAGCAAATTGACTTTTTGACCATCATGAACAAAGACAAGATCCATGGATCATGACTTTAAGATGGTCAAAAAGTTAGTTTGATTCATGAATATTGTCTGTTTCATGCTCTCACTCCAAGTGGAAGAATACCAAAGCAATGTGAGGATAGAAAGCTTTGAGGATAGAAAAGTCCAGAGACGAGAACATTAAGAAAAAGCGAAAGTGAGAAAGATAGAAAGTTTCTAAAGGCATTTTTATTATTTCTACCCTTTTGGAGGTTATTTATAGACCAACAATTTACGGCAAAATAAAGACGAAAGTCCAAAGGATAAGATTTTATCAGAATCTGTTCCTAATAAATCGTTGGAAGCCAAAGCATGACCGTCTCTTTGAAAATTGTTTTCATAAATAAAGATGGTTGACGCTTCTCTTCTTATCTTCTCATAAAAATTAGTTATGTTCTTTACAACTCAAGTGAAATTACCTTCTTGACTAAGTCTATTTCTGGTCAAATAGAGTATCAGTCGAAAAGGCTTTACTTTCGACCATGATTTTACGACCTCCTTCTCAAGTAAGTCATTCTTCACTTGAAGTTGAGGGGCTAGTTGACGAGGATTGTTGACTAATCAAATTATCTGGATATACATTTATTTATAAATAACCCAGATCCTCTACTGGGCCCAATTTAGCTTGCTGGGCCCAGGATTAATTAAGCAATCAGAAGATGGGCCCGAGAATATTTTCTTCAAACCACTCCAGGACCTCTCCCCTGACTATCTCTTCAGACCTCTCCCCAATAGAGGAAGTCCTCAAAGGTAGTTGCCCACGTGTGGTTAATGACAACCCACGTGGAGAGAAGGTATTGGTCATTACATCTGGAGACATAGTAGTCGCCATGAATGGACGCAATGATTGGATTAAGGGGACGCGACTATTAGCGTGAAGAGGCACCACTGCAACCAACTGTCGATGTTTGTAGAACTATAAAAACATGGCCTATGTGCCTTTGTAATAATCCTATACACTGACCCTAATCCACGTTTATGCATAGTCATTCTCCTTGTAATCGTAGCATACCCTTTGCAATACATATCACCATTTGAGTCCTTAGGAGAATAGACAGCAATCTCCATTTTCTTTATATACTTTTATTTGTCCGCTCTGTGACGAGAGTCCCAGGTGTCGACACTTTACTGTTGTTAAAGTTACATACTTGATATTTCATACATGTCAATTTCTCTTTAAAATTTTTGTTGCAAATTATAACATATCGGTATTGCAAATTAAACTTACTTCATGCTGAAAATAACTTGTAGCGTAGAGCCATATTCTTGTTTAGCCTTACATTTATATTATGTTACTATATACTACAAGTCTTGCTGAGTACACAATATACTCAATCTTGCTTAAATTGTTGTTCAGGGTATGAGAAAGGCATGATCCCTAACGATGTGTATATCGTACCGGGTACCAGAGGATACGATGACGGGTCTTATTAGGGCTAGTCCTTGTCGGTTGCCCGTGGGTATGGATGAGGCACACTGCTGGACCTTTTGGTTTTGTTTACTACGCTTTCACTATTCTCTCTTTTGATACTGAGTTTAATTTGGTCGGTCGGCCCTTGTCATATAAACTTGCTGTGTAACAATTTAAGTCAAGACCCATTGTATCATATTGTATGTATAAATTATGTATAGATATGATTATCAATGTTATGGATGTATGTTCTAGCGATTGATTATAAGAGTAGTATGGTACACACACGATGATTTTAGGTATTCAACGATGTTCTTTTATCATAGAATTGCGTGACTAGGCCCATCCAACGAGCCTGAAGCGACAACCATGCGTCGTGGCACGTCCCGAGAGGCCGAGACGGCCCCGTGCGGTGGCCACCTCGCGCAGAGCATGGCAGCTGCGTCAAACGCGTGCACAGAGCAAGCAACGTTCGCCCAGCTCCGTGTGGAGACCAACGCGCGGTAGCATAAAACTTTGGGGTTGCGAGTCGTTGTATTCAGTTCTGCCACACGGCGTGAACGGCGTCCTCCTAGCGCGGTGGATTAAGGCCTGTTTGGATCATTACCTCGGCCGACTCGCTGGCCAGAGCCGCCCTCGATCGCCGATCGCGGTTGCATGCCGTTCCTCGCTTCGTGCATAGAAAATGAATGCCTGGAGCCAACTGCCTGGAAATCAAACTGCCTGGTATGATCTCCGTTCATTGTTTGATCCAACGGTCTATTTTTTATTTATCAATTCCAGGCACATACTTCCAACCAAACAACCCATCTCCAGGTTTGCCTGGCCAAGCAAAAACCATCTACTTTCCAGGCTACATCCAGGCACCACTTTTTTCCAGGCATGTAGTCCAGGACACCAACCAAACAGACCCTAAGGACCTGTTTGGATTGCGTCCTAGCGCTGATGTGCCTGGCCGGGAGGCCGCCAGGATTCTGTCGGTGGCTCGTCTGATATTCGACCTGGATATGCAACCACCTACCTGGCCTAGATTCTTTCGGCGAGTTGGTTAGCTTGAGCCAGGTGACCGAATTTGAACGCCTAAGCTCCAGGTCGCAGCATAATAGCTTGCTAATGACACTTACCGCACATTGTCGTCGCTCGCCTTGGCCGCCGCCGTCGTTGAATCAACCTCGTGCGCGTCGATTCAACGTCACCCGCTACCGCGACTCTCGGAACCCGTCGCCGATTTGACCTCGCGCGTTGCTACCACACACGGATGGCACCACCGCCGCCGTGACGCTCGGATCCCGCCGCCGCCACTGTCGATTCGACCTCACCCACCTCGCACGGATTCCCACTGCCGGTGCAGATGCACGTTGTTGTGGCACCGAATTCTCACCGCCGACGCACGCTGCCACGACCCTCGATTTCCGCCGTTGTCGTGGTCACACGCCGCCACAGTGCCCAGATTGAACTAGAGTGTTGCTTCTACTGACAACGTGGAGATTAATATATGCATGCCTAATGAAAGTGCAGTTTAGGTATTACGTTTTCTTATTGACAAAGCGTTATTTTCAGTTTTATATATTCCTCTCGGTCACACGCTTCTAACCAAAAATAAGAAAAAATCATTTGATTTCCAGGCTAGCTCTAAGCATCACTTTTTGCCGGTCAACAGGCCCTAAATACCTAAGGCCTTGTTTGGATCTCATGTTTTAACAAAACTGGATTTTGCAAAACCGATTTTAACATTGTTTTAGGAAAACTCTGTTTGGATCTTGTAACTAACTCTCAATATTAGTAAAACCAGTTTCTCATAATCCAATAAATTAGGTTTTGGGGAAAACGAGTCCCCGTCGTTTTTTGGAAACCCAGCTTTACACAAACTCGCACGCCCGCGCGGAAACAAGTCGGGCGACGCGCGGAAACAACAAAGTCCAGGGCGACGCGCGGAAACAAGAAAGTCCAGGCGACGCGCGGAAACAAGATAGTCCAGGCGACGCGAAACAACAAAGTCTAGGGCGACGCGCGGAAACAACAAAATTGGGGACGCTGCGCGCGTAGTCCTCCCAGAAGCCTAACCATAAATTGTAGCTATTTGCCGATCCATTCAGATCCGCCAGCCGCTAGTCGCCGACGCCGCCACCGTGATCCTAGACGTGTCTGTCGTGCACTTCAATCTACCTACAGGTAAAATATCTTCTTGTACATCCATCTCAATGCCGAACTGATGCATGCAATAGATTTGTTGATTCAATGCATATATCTCCTAGAAAGGTCATTATGACAAGATTTATTACTTGCATGGCATACATCTGTCTAGAATCAAACAAATACATCATATTGATAATAATTAACACACCATTCGTGGGAACTTACCGTATGTCTTTTCTTTCCTGAATCATAGGCCACCAAACTTTTATTCTCGTGTCCTACCAAGTCTCCCTGCTTGAGTCATGCGTTGAGCATCGCAAGCATTAATTAATTCTTAGTACAAATGCTAGGAGGACTTGAATTTGGACAAAGTTGAATAACACTAGCACACAAAACATAATATTAATTAGCCAATAATCCAAAGATCTATGACGAAAAGACATGTTTTGATCTCGCAATAGAGGACCAATTGGTACCACTCCACTTTTGCTTCAAGGATCAAGAAGCAAACGGTGCCCAAGCAATGTCCCAACGTAAAGGGCTTCAAGTGCTTTCATCGACAATCTCAAGCATCTTGATCTTATGTCCCCACAAAGAAAGCCCACCTAAGACATAAAGACTAACATTCACGATCGTAACATATTGGATTCCCAACGTTAGTTTTGAATCTATTATTTGAGGAAAGAAGCGAGCAAATGGTGTTGTAGGAAATTTCAACCTATTAATTAACAAGATACGTAAAGCATGCTAATAGGTTGGTGCTACTTACGTGATAAAAAGAAAACCATAGATTACCTTTGCTAAACTAGAAATCAATTTTGCCTTACGCCTTTTTAGCGATCCGTTAAGGCTTCCCAATTCAGCGGTTCTCTTAGTACTTTCAGATCGAGAAACTTCAAGAAGTTCAACAAGAATCAAAATATTAGAACCTGAACTTGTCCCATAGGTCCCATACATATATATCATAGGGATGGAAAGCAATTACTTCCAACTGATCATATTGTTCAGTTTCTTTTCAATTAAAGCTACACCCCGTGAACATTTGTTATGTCATATATCCTACTCTTTTGTACCTAAAGAAATTCATTAAATTACAAGACATCAAGGCATTGACTCAGAGTCTCAACCGCTTATTTAAATCAAGCGTTGCTCGCTTACTGCTACATCAAGTAATTTGATATATCTGTTTTTTTAGAGAAATATGGATGACCAGGTGCCAACAAAACTTAAGAAGGAGAATGCAGAAAAAACATCCATAAAGCGGCACATATGGAAAACTTCTAAGGACAAACTCCTCCTCAATATACTAAAGGACCAAACCTTAAATGGTGGGAAGGAAGGAACAGGCTACACAAAGAAAGCATGGCGTGAAATATTAGATAAGTTCAATGATTCCAGAGTTGACAAGCTTGAATTGCAGCAATTGAAAAATCGTCATAAGTACTTCCGGAGTTGCTACACTACCATGAGCAAACGTCTAGCACACACCGGGTTTGGTTGGGATGACGATGACAAAATGATCAAAGCTTCTAACGAACATTGGGAGGATCTTATTACGGTATATCCGAATCTTAATAATAATATATTCTTGTAGTTGCTTAAGATTTAGAAATAATGCACATTTTTAACCAATACATTTACTAATTGCAGAGAGATAGCTCAATTCAAGAATATCACGAAAAAGTGTGGCCTAGTTGGATAGATCTTCAAGAGATATGTGCTAGTTCAACAGCATCTGGAGTTAATGCTATATCTAGCAAAGGAAAGGGTGTAGTGGCTGCAAGCAAATCTAAGCTAATTGATCTGAATGAGGATGTTGAAGTACACGACATTGATTCACCTGAAAAACATGTTAGCCCTGTTGTTCATCCACAGAGAACTGAAAAATCCCCAAAACTAGGAGAGAAAAAGATGAAGTGCGTTGATACTAATGGAGGTGGAGCCCCCGATAATCCTAAAGGGCAAAAGCGCATACCGATGATGATCGTACTCAAGAATGGATCGCCTTGGCGCAGCATCGATGAGCATGGTTGAAATGAAGAAAAATATAGCACAACAAAATGAAGCTTATTCGGTGAAAGCATGTATGAAGGTGTTATATATTATGAAGGATCTTGAGTCAAAGAAAAACTAAAAGTCGCAAAATCATTTTCAGATGCCGATCAAAGGGTGATTTTCATTGAGATGGATGACGAGATGCGGACCGAATGGATACTCGATCTTTAGCTTAGTTATTGATCTCGCTTATCTTTGGCATTGTATAACTTAAGAAAACAGCTTTCCATTCGGGCTTGTTTTCAGATTGTCGCATAACGCTTGATGCTACTTTCGCTTTTAAATGCTTCATGTGCTGGTGCTTCATTATTGATTAATTCACTTTGGTCACATCAAAATATCTTTGTTTCCTACAATCATTTGTTCATTTGTTTTAAATTGTGCAGGACATGTCAGATGAGGAATTCTCTGATTCTGAGCAAATGCTTATTAGCAATATTTCTGCAGTGTCATTGTTTCGTGACATGTTTTTCACAAGAGTATTCAAAACCTATCGTAACACTTCTGAGTTAACTGGTCCTCAACGAACAAGAGAATTGTTGGAAGGACATCCAATCAGATTTTTTGATCAACTTCGTGTTGATAAGCACACGTACTACTTGTTACATAATGAATTGTGTGAGAAAAATTTACTTAAGGATACACTACGGATGGCAAGTGATGAGCAACTAGTGATGTTCTTGCATACAATTGGTCACGAGTGTTAGGAATCGTGTTATGCGTGATAGATATCAACATTCGGAGAGACAATTAGTCGACACTTCAATAAAGTTTTAGATACCATTAATAGTTTGTATGATGTTTACATAACAGACCCACCCAATGAGGTTCCACTAAAAATTAGAGGCGATCCAAGGTTCTACCCATATTTCAAGGTAAATTTTCTAGGTCGATTGTTTTTCTATTTTTCATTCTAATTAACAAAAAATTCCCTACAGAATTGTATTGGAGCAATTGATGGGACGCATATTGAGGCAAAAATCAAACCTGAAGAACAAACTCCTTTTAGAAATAGGCTTGGTTTCCCCTCTCAAAATGTAATGGCGGCAGTTTTATTTGACATGACATTCACATATGTTGTCACGGATGGGAAGGTTACGATCGGATCAAGCCGTTTTAGATGGGCTATTACAATGGAGGTTTTTCTGCTCCAGAAGGTAAAAGGACAAAATGAGTGAACTATTGGAGTGCCTATTATTTGTGCAGATATTGATCAGGTGATAAATATTTATTTATTTAGGTAAATATTATCTAGTTGATTCCGGCTACGCCAATACTCCAAAATTTATTGCACCGTATCGTGGGGATCGCTATCATATTGGTTCTTTTCGAGGAATCAATCGGCGATATTCTGGTGAGAAAGATTTATATAATCATTGTCATGCACAACTACGGAATGCGGTTGAACGCACTTTTGGTGTTTGGAAAGCTCGTTTCCCAATTTTAAAAGTAAAAGGTGGGATTCCTTATCCATTCGAGACTCAAGTAAAAATCGTTATGGCCTGTTGTAATAATCCATAACTTCATAAGGAAGGTTGCACGAAATGATGAGTTGTTTGGGCTTTATGAGCATGAGGGATCACAAGCGATAGTGACCGTGGTGATCAACAAGTAAGAAGTCAAACAAATTTACGAGATGATGAATGAGTCACGGGTGAGCAAATTCGAGTAAGCATTGCTCAACAGCCAGTGGAGTAATCATCAACGACGTACAACTCAACTAAGCCAAGATGATTAATCATTATATTATGTGCTTTGATTTTGTTTGGACGACTACAAATGATGATTACAATTTAATCTTTACAGACTTTTGTTATGGATAAAAATATTTGCCATTTGTCAGTGTCCTATTACTGAAAATTTTTGGACATCTGCTCTGTATTTTTAGTGTGGTCAAGCTCTAGCTAGTGTCAGTTTCAAATTTGAAACTCCAAGCATCATATGGGATCTAGAAACACCAGAAATGACAAATTAACAAACCAAAGCACAATAGCAAACTAAACACATCTGCTTTGTTATCATAATAGCAAAACTGAACAATAGCACAAATTTAACATTTTCATCTCATTACTCATTAGTCACTGTAAACTACATATATATGATATATCACAGCCATTCTAGCAAAATGTCAGTACTTCTGACGGTATATTAGCAAGGAATTTAACATTTTCATCTCATTACTCAGTAGTCACTGTAAACTACATATATATGATATATCACAACCATTCTAGCAAAATGTCAATACTTCTGACGGTATATTAGCAAGGAATTTAACATTTTCATCTCATTACTCAGTACTCACTGTAAACTACATATATATGATATATCACAACCATTGAATACTCAGGATCATTGAAATAATAGAGTTGTACCTCAGGTGCCATCCATCTGTATGTTTCAATTTCAGCGGTCATGATACCTCCTTGATCCTGGAACCGAGCTCAGCCATGGCCGGAGGGAGGGCGAGAGGGCGGCGAAATCCATGCGTAGAAGTTGGTGTGGATATCAGCCCACGTCCACACGGGAGCTCGACGATGAAATCCATCTAGCAATGCATTTAATCGAATGTGGCATGCAAGGTGAGGGGGTGAGTAAATCGGAAGGGGTGGAGAGAGGGGGTGAGGAAATCGGACTCACCTGCGTACATGACGAAGAGGAGGAGGTGGCCCGGATGTCGCCGAAGCTGTCGATCATGGTTGGAGGGAGGTGTGGAGCTCATCTATGGCCGGAGGGGGGGTGTGGAGCTTAGCCATGGCCAGACGGAGGGGGAGCGTGCGGAAGGCGAAATGCCCAGTGGAAATCATCCCACGTCCACGCGGGAGCTCGCCGACGGATGAGGGCGAGTGGGCGGAAGGAGAAATGACCAGTGGGGATCATCCCACGTCCACGCGGGAGCTCGCCGATGAGTTCCGTTGGCGAGCGCCGATGAATCGCATGGGGCTGATGGTGAGGGGGGTGAGGCAATCGTTCGGGCTGGGGAGATGAGCGAAGGGGAAAGTGAGAGAGAGAGGCAATCGTTCGGGGTGGGGAGATGAGCGAAGGGGAAAGTGAGAGAGAGAAGGGGGTTTGAGTGAGTTCAGCGAAGGTGCAAAAAAATATTTTACCAAACACACAATTAGTGAAACCTTGTTTTAATTTTTTAGATCCAAACAAAGTAATCCATAAATTCATCTTAACAGAAAAACAACTTAAAACCAGTTTTGCTAAAAATTCTCCTAAAACTAGTTTTCTTAAAACTCATTTCTTATTCGAGAGATCCAAACAACCACTAAGAGTATGTACAACATAGTGCCTCAACTCGGTGCCTCGTGGGGCCATGTAAGCTCGGATGCTAGCGTGTGCACAAGATGGGTGCCTCGCAGGTGTCAGAGAGGCTTGCAGAAGAGAACCAAGCCTTGCTTGGGTGGCTAGTGGTGGTGGTTGTACCCCTAGCACACTAGGGTTCAAACCCCAGGTTTGACCCTGCGTGTCTCATTTTAGGATGATTTTCTCTCAGTGGGAGACGACGTGTCCATCGCAAGCGAAACGCCGGTGGTGACTTCGTCATTTCTTCAAGCTCCACTCATCCGGTCTTCCGTAGGTGTCGTGTGTGTGAGTGTGTGCATGTGGTGGTGAGCGTGTGTGTGAGTGTCTATGTGTTGTATGGGGTGTTTCGCCAAAAAAAGAGAGGCTTGCAGAAGTTGTGGTCACTTGGGGAGAGAGAAGGTGGTCCATGGAAAGAGAAAGAGAGTAAAAGGCACTACACCTCGTCACACCTCCATCTCCCACACGTAGGTGCTCGTGAAGGCAGCAACGGGATGATGGCCATCGAGCGAGGGCGGCAGCACCGACGAGCGGGGACGACATTAGCATCAGGTGAGAGCGGTGGCAACATCTAGATCCAAACGATGTCGACCAGATCTGGACGACGAGGCTGGCAGCATCAGGCCCGGGCAAGAAGAGATCGATGCGCGCAAGGGTGGTGACGTTAGGGCTCGAGAATGGCGATGGAAACCAGATCCGGCCAGGGAGCAGCGACATACGCCGGTGAGTTGAGGGGTGGTGGTCGAATGGGAGTCGGGAGAGGGGAGGGAGGCTGGGAGGGGATTCTATGGGAAAGGGAGGGAGGGAGAGGGGGTCGGGCCATAGGGAGAAAAGAGGTGGGTTTTAATATACTTACATGTGCATAAGGGTATATATGTGATTTATTTTTAAATTCTATAGTTCATGTGTAAAAGTCTCAAGATGCACCTATGCATTGTACATGCATGCGCGGACGCTGGTCGCACGCTCCATGGCACCAAGTGCGTGGTAGCGTATGTGACGTGCCAGTAATTCGATCAAGACTGCATAAAGGCACCACACCTGGCCACAAATAAGCGTGTACATGGTAGGAAAAACGTGGCACAAAATGGCGGAACCATGGGACGAGTGAGCACAAAACTTGCACGTACATGTTTTGTGCACTCAGCCACGCTATGATTTTTATAGTCGTACGTGTTAACGTGTGTTACCCTCTCCGAACGGTGTGTCGATTAGGGGTGGGAATGGATCAGATTGGTCCAATGGACCACCGATCCGCACCGTAAAATTTGGCCAAATGGACCAAAGGTTCAATCCAAAAGATGATTAGAAGCAAAACCCATTAACCGAATGCTCCGTTGGATCTGTAACATCCCAACTGTACAAACAGGGTTTGTTCAAATATAATTAAGGTGTAGAAATTAAAACTTTTTCTCACACCTTGAAAACCCCTAAACATTCATGTAATTCTTGTCCAAGAGTTGTGTAATCCAAAAACACAAAGCTCTTGTTGACCAAAAGTCAAATTCATTTTCCAATTATCTTAAATCTTGTGCCAAACATTTGGAAAATATTTTCCTTGGTCCCAAAACTGATGTGGGACCCCTCTGAAAAATATCATGAGTTATAACACTTGTTTGATAAATTTTGGAGGTAAAACAAATCCTTGAACAACCTTCATGAATTTCCTGAGAAAATGCATTGCATAATAACCTCTGGAAATTTTATGCAAGGTTAATCTCATTGTCAGCAAGCTCCAGTTAAAATTTCATCAAATTTGGAGTTCATTTGCTATCACAAATAATTCTGTTAAGTTTCAGCTTGTTAAAAACTAAATTTAAAAGCCTACATTTGTTCCTTGGGCTAGCCATTTGTGCAAAGTCGGTCCAGTTCAACCGTGTCTGCATCCCAGCAGACCTCCTCTCCACCTTGATCAGGTCGTGGCGTTGGATTTACATCCAACCGCCCACGACCTCCTCATGATCAACACCGCAAAGACCTCCTCACCTCACTGAGTCATAGCCGTTGGATCAAAGATCCACGGTCATGACCTCCCCTATGTGTTAAATCTCAAAAACCTCCACGGGTTGTCAAACCACTTGACATCCCACCTTGTTGAGGTCGTAGCCCTTGGATCCAAGATCCATGGCCATGACCTCCCCTCACTGTTAAACTAAGCAAACCTCCCACCTAAACGAGGTCGTAGCCGTTGGATCAGATCCAACAGCCCATGACCTCCCTGCGTTATCAAGCGCTCCCAACCTCCCCTATCTCGTGTTGTGCACCGCTGGATTAAAAATCCACGGTCACGACCTCCTCCTTGTCTTATGCGCATCAGGCCTCCCCGCGCACGTGAGGTCGTTGCCCTTAGATCTAAATCTAATGGCCATGACCTCCCTTGTGTGTTGCGCAAGCTCAAGACCTCCTTTGCGCCACGTGCGAGGCTCAGGACCTCCCCTGTCTTGATCACCACCGTTGGATCAAAATCCAAAGGTCTTGACCTCCCTCGCGCTTCACGCAAAGCCTCAGACCTCCTTTTGGTTGTGCGCCTGATTTAAATCCTAAGGCCATGACCTCCCCTCACGTTCTTAAGTTCATGTGCGGTTAAGACCTCACAGAGGTCCAAGACTGCTGGATTGAGATCCAACGCCTTGGACCTCCTAATCCCATTTTCCCACGCGCGCTTACACATTAAGGAAATCGGAGGCCACGACCTCCCCATCCTTGATCGTGTGGTGGGACCTCCTCCCATTTGAGCGTAACGTTCAAAACCACATCGGAGGGCCAGACCTCTCCGTGGGCTTATCCAACGGTCAAAATGACCTCCCTGTTCTTCTCCTTCCTTGGTCACGCATGCGTGTTCACGAGCAAGTGAGTTAATGCCCACCCGCCCACTGTACTTATAATAACTCTTTTGCGACCATTAAATGCAGTCGACCTTCCGCCCTCCTGTCCACACTGCACTGTCACCATGTCGGCCTCGTGTCTTGTCCAACCCCTTGAATCGAGCCATGGGCTAAGCTCACCATGAGCTTAACCCGGGTCTATGACCTCTTTTTGCCCTAGCTATAAAGCCTCCCCACGGTTTCTTTGGCTTCCTTTGCACACCATTATCCCTTGCTTGCACCTGGCTTGCTGAGCTCTAAACCACCAAAGCTCTCTTGGCAGCCATTGTTGAGAAGCTTGAAGCTCCTCGGTGGACAAGGGTCCTGGAGTTTTTCCTCCTTTTCTCCTTGCTTCCATTTGTGCCGCCCCTCTGGGACCAAGTCCTAACTTGATATTGTTGGGCATTTGCGGAGGGGGACAAAGTGGAGCTTGAGCGAAGCTTTGGCCGTGGAGCACCCTTCCTCCCTAAGCCGGTCCTCCCTTCCTCGACCTCCTCGGCACCTTAGGACCTCCGGTACTCCTCGATAGTCCTTAGCTACTGGGCACCCGCATGTATGAGGTCGCGGAGCTTTTAAATTGGGCACACGCTTGATTGGATGTCGCGCGGAGCTTCCCTTTTGCATTTTGGATTTTGCCGTGTGCTTGCCTTCGTTGTCCTCTCCGGCTCGCCGGCGTTCAAGGCCGTCGCCGCCGTTGAGAGGAGGTCCATTGGGTGCGCATGGTTATTGCGAACCCAACGGTACCATTGGATGTCGCCGGCGAGGTCTGTATCGCCGGCGATGACCATCTCTTCAAAACCGGGTCTTTGTCGGACAAAACGGCAGCGCCGTTGTCGTTTTTAGGACAAGGATTCACCGCGTTAATGCGCTCATCATGTGCTCAAATCATTGAAATCATTGTCTTAACTGCATTTAATCCTCCCCTTGCGCGCATTTAAAACCTCCCGTGCGCGGACCTCCTCGTTGTCCCGCGCGCATTTAACCTTTTTGTCCAAACGCATGCGTGCGTTCTGCGAGCTCTGGGGCGTCCATGACCTCCTCCGAGGAGATCTGAGCGCCCAAGACCTCCCCTGCGATCGTGGCCGTCCGGACCTCCTCGGAGGTCTGTGGCGTTAGAGACCTCCCTTAGGACCTCCCGAGGTCATCTCGGCCGTTCATGACCTCCCGGGTAGATCTTGGCCGTCAAGGTTCTCCCTCGGACAATCTGAACCATCGAGGACCTCCCTTGGAACATCTGGACCGTCCAGGACCTCCCCTGTGAGGTCGTGACGATGTAGATCTTCCTCGAGGAGATCTTGATAGTTTAGATCTTCCTTTGGAAGATCTCAACCGTTGAGGACCTCCCGTGTGATCTGAGCAGCTTATGACCTCCTTTGTCTTTAGGGTTTTAGAAATTCGGTGAACTCTTAAGTATAAACTGAAAAAGGTATAACTTTAGAATTTCATATCTATTTCATTCTAAATCCAAATGAGGTCATTCAAATTGTGTTAGCTCTGTCTTGAACTTGACTTTAATCCAAAAATGATTGTAAGTTGAGTTCAACTTCAGAGCACATTTTGCCATTAGATTTTAAAACTCACTTTAAATATACACTCAAATTGATGCTTAACTTGTAAAATACATAACTAATGCTCTGTAGATTATTTTGGGTGAGACCAACTTTGTTGGTTTCCTCTATTAATGAACTCACTGTGAAAATTAGTTTTGAGCATGTTGCTGTTATGAAAATGAGGACTTGTGCATTATAATTTTGTTCAAGTTCTTGTTTTTGAAAAACTGTAGAAAGTGCATAATAGCTCCAAATGAGGTGAACTCAATTGTGTTATTCATCTCATGAGGTGCTGGTTTTACAGTAAAAATTTCAGCTTCACTTCTGTTCTAGAAAATGTTGCCTCATAATTAAATTAGTGAATAGTGCAGTTTGGTATTTTTAGGTTTGAGCAGAATTGATTTCATCATATCTTTTGCATTAAGAATCCAAATCAATTGGTTCTTGTTGCTAAATTCATGATAAATCATTGTCTTGCTGCTGTAAAATTTTCATAGCATTCGGAGAAGTTTCTCTTATCGTCTTTTTGGTTTTCCGTTGTTTTTATCGATTCTTTATCGCTTTTCCGTTAGGTTTCGACATTTGTGGTGATCCCGAGAGTGACCCTCTGCCACAACTTGGCCAAAGCAACAAGGCAAGCAGTTTGATCATTTCCATCATTGTCCCATTACTTTAAAGCTTAATATATTGTTTTACTTGTATGTATGCATGCTACTTTGTGTTAAAATGTAAGCTAGCAATCCTATAGTTGCATAATCTGTAGGAATTGTTTATCCTCTACTACCCATGAGCCTAGGTTATATGTTGTGGTTTGAGCTCGTTGGATGAGCTCTTATCACTTAGTAGTTTCGTTTTAAATTGCTTAGACATGCTTAGTAATCGATAGTAATGGGCGATCATCGACTTAGTCGATGGTCTTGATCACTCAAAACGGATTATTACTCCTATATGTCCAGCACTTGTGCTTTGATTAATTGTAAAATCAAAACTGAAAATAAAAGATTGATTTAGACTTGGGCATATTGGATGGATGGTGCGGTTTTTGGAATGTGGTGGTATGCCCGGTCCCTAAGGACCGAGTACTTGGGTCACTAAGCCAAGCGCTTTTGCGTGCTAACCACACGAGGGGATATGGGACCTCTCTTGACTAAGTACTTTGGAAGGTGTTAATTATGAGTTTGGTCGGTTTGGGTATGTTTTAATAATGTGTGTGTGTGGTGTTGGGAGGGAGCATTAGCGAGCACCGGTTAGGGTTGTCTAATGTGTCCTTGTCCCCGTGGGAAGCGGCTCGTAATTAGCATCGTCCATTGGAAATGTCTCGTAGGACTTAGCCGTGCCGGCATACCAAAGGTAGTGTGCTTTAAGGAAAGGCGGTCTGGCGTGTGGGTACATTGGTACACCCCTGCAGGGTTAAAACTATTCGAATAGCCTCGTCCTAGGTTATGGACATGCTTGGTAAGGTCGTTCAAGAACTAGACTACAACCTTTAATTAAAACTTGACATGGTTGGTATGAACGGGGAGTTCATGCTATTGTTGTGGTGACTTGGGTTAGTCACTTCCAGGTTGATCTTGTTGTTGTTACTATGTTACTATCTCGTTGTTATTTCAACAATTAAAATGCTTTGCCAAATTGCCTTCAATCTATTATGTTATTGCAAATGAAACTTGCTTTATGCTAAAATGAGTCCAAAGCCTCATCCACTTAAATAAAGCTTGCATGTAGCTATTTATAGTTCTGTTATCTCACACGTAAGTCTTATGCGAGTACTTTATGTACTCATCTCGCCGTGGTTGTGGTATTTTTGTGGCTTTTGTTGCAGAGGAAGAAGGAGCTCCTAGAGCCTCTCTTTTGTGCTACGTGTTGCGACTTCTTGACGACTAGCTTGGCGGTCGGTCGGATGCCTAGGGGTTAAGGCACCTTGATTGGCTTTGTGTTATAGCCATCTTTATGGCACTTTTGCTTCATTGTTATCTTAGTTCTTCTTGTTGTTATTTGGCGGAAGGCCCTCTTTTGTAATAACCTATTCCTTATTAATATTAACCGGTTTGTTGCTTTGTACTATGTGTTGTATGGAATTGATACATTCTTTTGTTGTGAGGTATGTATCTTGCATTCGGGAGTATACATCTCTAGAGGCTGGTTTATTTGGTTGATAATACTAGGGTCAATTGGATGACTAAGTATTATGAGCTTAATAAATCCGTGCTCAAAAAGTTGGTATCGAGCCGATTCGACCGTAGTAACGCAAGCTTGGTCGTCTTTAGGATATTTTGAAAACCTAATTTCAAAGTATCAAATGAGTTTTGAAAGCTTAAGAAAATTCTCGGATTTTACTCCTCATCTATCTTAGCTTTCTCTTCTCATCTCGCTCTAATTTAAGTTTTAAAAGTTGTTTTCTCTCTTCCCTTCTACAAAATAGTTGTTATCGATTAATGGGGTTTTGGGGAATCAATGAGTTTGGCAAATTGAAGTGTTAGCTGCCCATCTACAAGGTTTTGAAGCTTCCGAATGGCCAATTTCGGAAGCTTGGATGCAAAATATGGACAGCAAGCGTCAATTTCCGGACAGCAAGCTCAAAGGTTCTAAATAGGGTAGAAAATGAGAGGTTAAATCAACTAAAATTTGTGGGAATAAAAGGGTAAGATGTGATACTAGTTAGCTAAGTATCTAACACTTATTTCGCTGCATTAACCTTGCTCTCTAATAGTTTTAGATCTCATCTTACAATCTGATTTTTAATCTTCTCGATCAATTACTCGTTCATTCAATACGGGTTAGTTGAGTTGAGAAGTTGAGCCTTGCTTTTGGTGTTTCTTGGCTGTTTTTAGAGTCTTTTAGAAGCTTCTAAAGTTGATTTACTCGCTGTTTTGGCTTTCGTTTAGGGTGATATTCCATTCCCCTAGTCGATCGCTTTTGCTTCTTTTAAAGGCTTTGTTTTTCGAGTCTAGTTGCTAACCAAAATTTCTTGTAACAGGATGGCGGGCCTTTTCAGTGCGGCCAAGGCGATCACCTGGTCGGACGAGGAGCTTCTCCTCCTCCCACCATGGCCGAGGTTCTTCTTGAGATCGAAGCAACCGCTGCGGATGACAGAGAGAGTTCTCTTGGGCGTCATCGCGCAACACCACCGCACTTACCGGAGCTTCGTGATCTGGGCAAGGGAACGCCCATCGGCCGTGTGGAGGACTCGCGGAGTTTCTTCGTACTCAGCCCCTACCTTTTCGGTCCGAGGACCCGTTGAATCTCGGACGATTGGCTTGTCTCGTGGAGCGGAAGCTCCGCATCGCTACAGCGATGCGGAGCACGAGAAGGCGCTGTTCGCATCGCACCAGCTGGAGGGTGCAGCTTTGTCATGGTGGGAGAATTTTCTCGCCATGCAGCCCGCAGACCACACCGTTTCTTGGGAGGAGTTTAGATCGCCTTCCGTCGGGCTCACATCCTGCCGGCTTGATGGAGATCAAGCGGGGAGTTTCTTGCGCTCAAGCAAGGCGTGCTTCGACCATGGAGTATGTCTACGAGTTCAACCATCTAGCTCGTTATGCTCCCGAGGATGTGGCCACCGATATGGCTAAGCCAAGTTCAGCGTGGCTTGTCGAGGAGGTGAAGGACAAGCTATCCATTGTCGACTTTCTGATTTCCGGACCTTGGTCGACAAGGCCATCGTCGCTGAGCATGCGGCTCGAGAGCTTATGGACTCCGCAAGCGCAAGTGGGAGGCCCATAAGTCATCGAGGCTGATTCCTCCCGTCCCGCTTGGCGATCTCGAGGTACCGGTCTCATTCTTGGCACCCCGAGGTTACTCCCCTGTTCCTCGTTCATCGCAGGTAGTGTCTCGATCCGTGCACTGCGAGTCGTGACGGCCCTCGCAACCCATTGCCGCCGGTCACATGCTTCTCTTGCAACGAAGGGCCATTATGCAAATAATTGCCCTAAGAAGACGAGGCGACCCTCGTCCTAATGGAGGACGGGCGAGAGGTGGTGCATCTCGGACCGAAGATCGTCCCGCTACCCAAGGCGTGGGTAGTGGTCGCGTCAACGCCGTCACTGCGAGGAGGCTCGGGGAGGCACCCGGCGTCGTGCTAGGTACACTTTACATTAACTCTCATCCTGCTCTCGTCTTGTTTGATTCAGAGCATCTCATTCCTTTGTTTACGAGTCTTTTCTTTGCTGTTGGAGAGCTTCTTTTCTCTCCATTGTCGGTCCCGCTACTCATTCGCTCTCCTGGTTCGGAGTTGAGAGCTGAATCTGAGTGTAGGGATGTTCCTATCGAGATCGAAGGGGTAGGTTTCTTAGCAAACCTTATCCTTCTCCATTCAGTGAGTCTTGATGTGATTCTTGGCATGGATTGGTTGTCGGCACATGGGGCAAATCGTCGATTCGCCAGAAGCTCATCTCTCTATCTAGTCCCTCCCATGGCAGGTTAAGCTTTTAGCCGAAGTCTGCTAGGTCCGCATCTCTTCTCGCTTGAGCGAAGCCCGCTCTAGATATTAGCGAAGTCCCAACAGTTTGTGACTTTGTTGATGTATTTCCCGCAGATCTTCAGGAATGCCACCCGTTCGAGACCTCGAGTTTGTCATTGAGTTGGCTCCTGTACCGCCTATCTCAAAGAGGCCTTATCGGATGCCACCGAGCGAGTTGGTGGAGTTGAAGAAGCGCTTAAGTGAGCTGCAAGAGAAGGGTTTCATCCGCCTCTAGCTCATCTCCTTGGGGTTGTCCAAAATCTTCGTAAGAAGAAGGATTCGTACTTTATGATGTCGTTGATTACCGCCCACTTAATGAAGTGATGAAGAACAAGTATCCATTGCCCGCAAGATCGACGATCTCTTCGATCAATTAACTGGAGCTCGAGTTTTCTCCAAGATTGATTTGAGAGTGGGATATCATCAGGTTCGGATTCGACCTGAGGATATTCCAAAGACAGCGTTCTCTACTCGCTACGGCTTGTACGAGTACACCATCATGTCATTCGGCTTAACCAATGCTCCTGCCTTGTTCATGAACCTCATGAATTCGGTATTCATGGAGTATTTGGATAAGTTTGTCGTGGTCTTCATCGATGATATTCTTATCTACTCCAAGAACGATGAGGAACATGCCGAGCATCTGAAGCTTGTGTTAGGCAAGCTGCGTGAGCACCAATTTGACGCGAAGTTCACAAGTGTGCATTCGGTTGAAGGAAGTGTCTTTCTTAGGCCACGTTCTTTCAAAGCGAGGCGTGGCCGTTGACCCTAACAAGGTCAGCGATGTTCTTTCATGGAGTCACCTGCTTCGGTCACCGATGTCTGGAGTTTTCTCGGTTTAAGCGGGATATTATCATCGCTTTATCGAGAACTTCTCCAAGATCGCTGGCCGATGACGGAGTTGCTCAAGAAGGACAAGAAGTTCGTATGGTCCGCCGAGTGTGAGGAGAGTTTCCAAATACTCAAAAGCGCTTGACCACCGCCTCCGTTCTTGTTCTTCCCGATATCCATCGAAGCTTCGATATCTTTTGCGATGCTTCTCGTCGAGGCCTCGGTTGTGTCCTTATGCAAGAAGGCAAGGTAGTGGCCTATGCATCAAAACAATTGAGACCTCATGAGCTCAACTATCCTACCCATGATTTGGAGTTGGCTGCTGTGATTCATGCACTTAAGATCTGGCGACATTACCTAATCGGTGTCGTTGTGAAGTGTATTCGATCACAAAAGCTTAAAGTACTTGTTCACACACTGACACTGAACCTCGGGCAAAGGAGATGGTTGGAGTTGATCAAGGACTATGATATGGGTATTCACTACCATCCGGGCAAGGCTAATGTCGTTGCCGATGCGCTTAGTCATAAAGCGCATTGCAATGCCTTGTTGTCCAGGAGCTTCACCGCTCTTACCGAAGAATTTCAGTGTCTCAACTTGAGTTTTGTTGAGCATGGTTCTCTCGCTGCCTTGGTTGTGCAACCAACCTTGGTGGAACGGATCAAGTCCGCTCAGGAGTCGGATGTTGGAGTGAGCCACATCAAGGAGAATGTCAAGAACGGAACAACCAAGTGCTTTTCTGAGGATGAGCATGGTGTTGTGAGGTTCGAGCAACGCCTTGTGGTTCCAAAGGACATGGAATTGCGGAATTTAATCCTCCGCTGAAGCCCATGATTCGCCTTTATCCATTCATCCGGGCCACAAAGATGTATCAAGATCTCCGCCAGAGATTTTGGTGGACCCGAATGAAGAGGGAGATCGCGAAGTTCATTCTCGAAAGTCGGCGTATGTCGTTGTGTCAAGGCCGAACATCGGCGTCAGCGGGGCGCCGCACCTTTGCCGGTTCTGAGTGGAAGTGGGATTCGATCGGAATGGATTTCATCACGGTCTACCCGTCCCCCCGGCAAGAAGAATGATGCCATTTGGGTCGCCATCGATCGATTGACTAAGGTGGCACATTTCTTCCCGTCAAGACGGACCTTCGTAGGCCTTTTGGCGAACTCTATATCGCCCAAGATCGTGAGTTTGCATGGTGTGCGAAGACGATTGTGTCGGATCGTGGATCCCTTTTCACGCTCGCTTTTGGCATAGCTTGCAAGAGGCTATGGGAACCGTTTACCTTTTAGCACGGCATTTCACCCCAAACCGATGGTCGGGGCCGAGAGAGTCAACCAAGTTTTGGAAGACATGCCGTGCTTGTGTCCTTTCATATGGGAAGCATTGGGAGAAATGCTTGCCATTCGCCGAAGTTTTCTTATAACAACAACTTTCGGCCGGTCTCGGCATGGCACCATTTGAGGCCTTATACGGGAGAAAGTGTAGGACCCGCTGAACTGGTCGAGACCGGTGAGAGACCTCTCTTTGGCCCGACTCAATCAATGAGGCCGAGCGCCAAGTCCAAATTTTATTCGTGGCGTTTGCGCCTGGCTCGATCGAGCAAAAGAGCTATGCGGATCGCCGTCGACGTGAGTTGCGTTTTGAGCCTAATGACTTTGTTTATCTCAAAGTCTCTCCTTTGAAGGGCCATCAACGCTTTGGCGTCAAGGGCAGTTGGCTCCTCGATATGTCGGTCCTTACCGGTGCTATCGAGAAGAAGGGAGTGTTGCCTATAAGTTGGAGTTGCCAACTGCACTTGAGGGGTACATGATGTTTTCCATGTGTCCCACTTAAGAAGTGCCTCCGTGTTCCAACCGAGGAAGCTCCGTTGGAAACTCTCGATGTTCAGAAGATTTGACCTATCGCGAGCACCTCGTTCGCAGATACTCGATGAGTCCGAACGAAGGACAAGGAATAAGACCATCAAGTTCCTTAAAGTTCAAGTGGTCGAACCATTACGAGGATGAGGCTACTTGGGAAAGAGAAGATCGCTCTGCGTCGCGGACTATCCATATTTCTTTACGAGTGAGCCAAATCTCGGGGCGAGATTTTTGTAAGGGGGAGATTTTGTAACATCCCAACTGTATAAACAGGGTTTGTTCAAATATAATTAAGGTGTAGAAATTAAAACTTTTTCTCACACCTTGAAAACCCCTAAACATTCATGTAATTCTTGTCCAAGAGTTGTGTAATCCAAAAACACAAAGCTCTTGTTGACCAAAAGTCAAATTCATTTTCCAATTATCTTAAATCTTGTGCCAAACATTTGGAAAATATTTTCCTTGGTCCCAAAACTGATGTGGGACCCTCTGAAAAATATCATGAGTTATAACACTTGTTTGATAAATTTTGGAGGTAAAACAAATCCTTGAACAACCTTCATGAATTTCCTGAGAAAAATGCATTGCATAATAACCTCTGGAAATTTTATGCAAGGTTAATCTCATTGTCAGCAAGCTCCAGTTAAAATTTCATCAAATTTGGAGTTCATTTGCTATCTCAAATAATTCTGTAAGCTTCAAATGTTAAAAACTAAATTTAAAAGCCTACACTTGTTCCTTGGGCTAGCCATTTGTGCAAAGTCGGTCCATTTCAACCGTGTCTGCACCCTGCAACAGACCTCCTCTCCACCTTGATCAGTCGTAGCCGTTGGATTTACATCCAACCGCCACGACCTCCTCCGCGTCAACACCGCAAAGACCTCCTCACCTCACTGTGTCATAGCCGTTGGATCAAAGATCCACGGTCATGACCTCCCATGTGTTAAATCTCAAAACCTCCACGGGTTGTCAAACCACTTGACATCCCACCTTGTTGAGGTCGTAGCCCTTGGATCCAAGATCCATGGCCATGACCTCCCTCACCGTTAAACTAAGCAAACCTCCCACCTAAACGAGGTCGTGGCCGTTGGATCGAGATCCAATGACCCACGACCTCCTGCGTTATCAAGCGCTCCCAACCTCCCCTATCTCGTGTTGTGCACCGGATTAAAAATCCACGGTCACGACCTCCTCCTGTCTTATGCGCATCAGGCCTCACAAGACGTGAGGTCGTTGCCTTAGATCTAAATCTAATGGCCATGACCTCCCTTGTGTGTTATGCAAGCTCAAGACATCCTTTGCGCCACGTCGCGAGGCTCAGACCTCCCTGCCTTGATCACCACCGTTGGATCAAAATCCAAAGGTCTTGACCTCCCTCGCTTCACGCAAAGCCTCGAGACCTCCTTTGGTTGTGCGCCCTTGATTTAAATCCTAAGGCCATGACCTCCCCTCACGTTCTTAAGTTCATGTGCGGTTAAGACCTCACGGAGGTCACTTGACTGCTGGATTGAGATCCAACGCCTTGGACCTCTAATCCCATTTTCCCACGCGCTTACACATTAAGGAAATCGGAGGGCCACGACCTCCCCATCCTGATCGTGTGGCTGGGACCTCCTCCCGATCATTTGAGCGTAACGGTTCAAAACCACATCGGAGGCCAGGGACCTCTCCGTGGGCTTATCCAACGGTCAAAATGACCTCCCCTGTTCTTCTCCTTCCTTGGTCACGCATGCGTGTTCCTGAGCAAGTGAGTTAATGCCCACTTTGTCCACTTTGTGTACTTATAACAACTCTTTGCGGACCAAGATTAAATGCAGTCGACCTTAGCCCCCTCTGTCCTGCGGACTGTCACCATGTCGGCCTCGTGTCTTGTCCAACCCTTGAACCGAGCCATGGGCTAAGCTCACCATGAGCTTAACCCGGGGTCTATGACCTCTTTTTGCCCTAGCTATAAAGCCTCCCCCACGGTTTCTTTGGCTTCCTTTGCACACCATTATCCCCTTGCTTGCACCTCGTGCTTGCGAGCTCTAAACCACCAAAGCTCTCTTGGCCGCCATTGTTGAGAAGCTTGAAGCTCCTCGGTGGACAAGGGTCCTGAGTTTTCCTCCTTTTCTCCTTGCTTCCATTGTGCCTGCCCTCTGGGACCAAGTCCTAACTTGATATTGTTGGGCATTTGCAGAGGGGGACAAAGTGGAGCTTGGAGGCGGAAGCTTTGGTAGTGGAGCACCCTTCCTCCCGACACGGGTCCTCCTTCCTCGACCTCCTCGGCACCTTAGGACCTCCGGTACTCCTCGATAGTCCTTTAGCTGGGCACCCGCATGTATGAGGTCGCGGAGCTTTACATTGGGCACACGCTTGATTGGATGTCGCGAGAACTTTCCTTTTGCATTTTGGATTTTGCGTGTGCTTGCCTTCGTTGTCCTCTCCGGCTCACGGCGTTCAAAACCGCCGCCGTTGAGAGGAGGTCCATTGGGTGCGCATGGTTATTGCGAACCCAAAGGTACCATTGATGTCGCCGGCGAGGTCTCAGATCGCGGCGATGACCATCTATTCAAACCGGGTCTTTGTCGGACAAAAGCGGCGGCCCGTTGTCGTTTTAGGACAAGATTCACCGCGTTAATCGCGCATCATGTGCTCAAATCATTGAAATCATTGTCTTAAGCGCATTTAATCCTCCTTGCGCGCATTTAAAACCTCCGTCTGCGCGGACCTCCTCGTTGTCCGCCAGCATTTAACCTCTTGTCCGAGCACGCGTGCGTGCGTCGCGAGCTCTGGGGCGTCCATGACCTCCTCCGAGGAGATGCGGGCGTCCAAGACCTCCCCCTTCTTGATCGTGGCCGTCCGGACCTCCTGGAGTCTCGTGGCGTTAGGACCTCCCTTAGGACCTCCCGAGGTCATCTCGGCCGTTCATGACCTCCCGGGTAGATCTTGACCGTCAAGGTTCTCCCTCGGATGATCTCGAACCATCGAGGACCTCCTTGGAACATCTGGACCGTCCCAGACCTCCCCCGTGAGGTCGGACGATGTAGATCTTCCTGGGGAGATCTTGATAGTTTAGATCTTCCTTTGGAAGATCTCAACCGTTGAGGACCTCCCCGTGTGATCTGAGCCGCTTATGACCTCCCTTGTCTTTAGGGTTTTAGAAATTCCAGTGAACTCTTAAGTATAAACCTGAAAAGTAATAACTTTAGAATTTCATATCTATTTCATTATAAATCCAAATGAGGTCATTCAAATTGTGTTAGCTCTGTATTGAACTTGACTTTAATCCAAAAATGATTGTAAGTTGAGTTCAGCTTCAGAGCACTGCTTTTTCTCATTAGATTTTAAAACTCACTTTAAATATACACTCAAATTGATGCTTAACTTGTAAAATACATAACTAATGCTCTGTAGATTATTTTTGGGTGAGACCAACTTTGTTGGTTTCCTCTATTAATGAACTCACTGTGAACATTAGTTTTGAGCATGTTGCTGTTATGAAAATGAGGACTTGTGCATTATAATTTTGTTCAAGTTCTTGTTTTTGAAAAATTGTAGAAAGTGCATAATAGCTCCAAATGAGGTGAACTCAATTGTGTTATTCATCTCATGAGGTGCTGGTTTTACAGTAAAAATTTCAGCTTCACTTCTGTTCTAGAAAATGTTGCCTCATAATTAAATTAGTGAATAGTGCGGTTTGGTATTTTTTAGGTCGAAAGAATTGATTTCATCATATCTTTTGCATTAAGAATCCAAATCAATTGGTTCTTGTTGCTAAGTTCATGATAAATCATTGTCTTGCTGCTGTAAAATTTTCATAGCATTCGGAGAAGTTTCTCTGCTCGTCTTTTTGGTTTTCCGTTGTTTTTATCGATTCTTTATCGCTTTTCCGTTAGGGTTTCGACATTTGTGGTGATCCCGAGTGACCCTCTGCCACAACTTGGCCAGCAACAAGGCAAGCAGTTTGATCATTTCCATCATTGTCCCATTACTTTAAAGCTTAATATATTGTTTTACTTGTATGTATGCATGCTACTTTGTGTTAAATGTCGCTAGCAATCCTATAGTTGCATAATCTGTAGGAATTGTTTATCCTCTACTACCCATGAGCCTAGGTTATATCTTTGTGGTTTGAGCTCGTTGGATGAGCTCTTATCACTTAGTAGTTGCGTTTTCTCTTGCTTAGACATGCTTAGTAACGATAGTAATGGGCGATCATCGACTTAGTCGATGGTCTTGATCACTCAAAGCTGATTATTACTCCTATATGTCCAGCACTTGTGCTTTGATTAATTGTAAAATCAAAAACTGAAAATAAAAGATTGATTTAGACTTGGGCATATTGGATGGATGGTGCGGTTTTGGAATGTGGTGGTATGCCCGGGTCCTAAGGACCGAGTACTTGGGTCACTAAGCCAAGCGCTTTTGCGTGCTAACCACACGAGGGGATATGGGACCTCTCTTGACTAAGTACTTTGGAAGGTGTTAATTATGAGTCGGTCGGTGGGTATGTTTTAATAATGTGTGTGTGTGGTGTTGGGAGGGAGCATTAGCGGACCGGTTAGGGTGTCTAATGTGTCCTTGTCCCGTGGGAAGCGGCTCGTAATTAGCATCGTCCATTGGAAATGTCTCGTAGGACTTAGCTGTCTGCGGCATACCAAAGGTAGTGTGCTTTAAGGAAAGGCGATGCGGCGTGTGGGTACATTGGTACACCCTGCAGGTTAAAACTATTGAATAGCCTCGTCCTAGGTTATGGACATGCTTGGTAAGGTCGTTCAAGAACTAGACTACAACCTTTAATTAAAACTTGACATGGTTGGTATGAACGGGAAGTTCATGCTATTGTTGTGGTGACTTGGGTTAGTCACTTCCAGGTTGTTCTTGTTGTTGTTACTATGTTATTATCTCGTTGTTACTTCAACATTTAAAAATGCTTTGCCAAATTGCCTTCAATCTATTATGTTATTGCAAATGAAACTTGCTTTATGCTAAAATAAGTCCAAAGCCGCATCCACTTAAATAAAGCTTGCATGTAGCTATTTATAGTTCTGTTATCTCACACGTAAGTCTTGCGGAGTACTTTATGTACTCATGTGCCCGTGGTTGTGGCATTTTTGTGGCTTTTGTTGCAGAGGAAGAAGGGGAGCTCCTAGAGCCTCTCTTTTGTGCTACGTGTTGCAGCTTCTTCGACGACTAGCTTGGCGGTCCGGTCAGATGCCTAGGGGTTAAGGCACACTGATTGGCTTTGTGTTATAGCCATCTTTATGGCGCTTTTGCTTCCGCTGTTATCTTACTTCTTCTTGTTGTTATTTGGCCAGAAGGCCCCTCTTTTGTAATAACCTATTCCTTATTAATATTAACTTCTGGTTTGTTGCTTGTACTATGTGTTGTATGGAATTGATACACTCTTTTGTTGTGAGGTATGTATCTTGCGATTCGGGAGTATACATCTCTCGAGACTGGGTTTATTTGGTTGATAATACTAGGGTCAATTGGATGACCAAGTATTATGAGCTTAATAAATCGGGTGCTCACAGGATCCGAGCGGGTCGACCCTAACCTGAGCTAAGCCTCCTCGCTCCTCAGCTCCTCCCCCAGTCCCCAGTCCCCCTCTATCCTCTAGTGGTCCACCGCGCCCCCTCATCAAACCACACGGGTGGCGGTGGCTCTTCTTGCTAGAGCGGGGCCACGGCCCCCACGATCGATCCAAGGAACTGCAAGCTATCAAACCCTTCTGCGTCACGAGGTGGGAACGGCTCCCTCTTCGGCGCCGCAGCTGCAAGAGGCTGCAGCCACAGAAGCGGACGGACAAACGGCCCCACCGGCGGTGCTGGAGGCGGGAGAGGAGGAGAGGAAGATGACTCGCTGCTCGGCGGAGCAGGTGTAGGCGGAGTGGGCTCTAGCAGGGGAGGGGGCAAAGGGAGCCGGAGCTCGGGGGGCCACTTGGCCTCGCTGGGGGAGAGTAGCTCGGCCGTCGGGCTCATCCCCCCGTCCATGGATCATGGCCTCAGGCTAGGCCTTGGACGTCTCCCATCTCAAGCACACCCTGTCGACGTCGCCGCGATCTAATCCGGGAGGGGGTCAGTTGGGTGGGTGTACGACTATGAGCATGTAGAAAAAAAAGCGAGTGAGAGAGGGAGAACGAGAGAGGGGGGAGGGAGCTGCCTTGAAATGGAAAGGATGGGGCAGCAGCAGTAATTCGGGGCCTCAGCACGGGGCTTTCCGACCAAAATCGCAGCGATTTTGGTGGTTTCATCGCTTTTTTAGTTTGGGACGATGTGTGCCGGTGCGTGTAGTGTCAATGTTCAACAAAATTAGTCATTAGGTTTGACCCTCATAAGCCAAAGGATATACTAGACCAGGCCAGCATGGGGCGATCGAGGACCCTAAGTCTGCCCCTCGGACAAGACAGGTTAGGATAGGTTCGCTCCGAACCAAACCATCCCCACCCCTAGTGTCGATGGTGTTGAGCGACACGCGAGGTGGCATCCAGCTTTGCAAATGTGCTCCATATATAAGTTTGAAGGATCTCTCAGCTCTGGGCTGGCCGGGATGGAAAAGGAGCTAGGTCCTCGATCTCCTCGTGGTCGTAGGAGGGCAGTGGTGTGCAACGCGCGGCCTGACGTATGGTGGCGCTTGCACTACGGCGCACGCGGATAGTGCTGTCAACCATATCATATTTTGATAATTCTCGGACAGGACTTAGTGCATTTATAGACTTTGCAGGGGGCAAATGTGAAAATATGCAATAGATAAACCGGTAAAGTTAATGGTACTTGGTAATGTTCTATGAGTTTTGGCTGAATTAGCATGTTTTTTATTCGTGAACGCGTGTAGATGACATGGCGCCGTGACAGCAAACACGTCGTGCTAGCGGGCCGTTGCAGGTTCCTTCCGCGCTATTGGAACGCTGCGGGTATCTAACGCGCTTCTAGTCCGTAGAAGCATGATGCACGGTTTTGGTTTTTTGTCCTTTAGTGATTAAGTTTTCAGCCCTTTAGTGATTAAGCATATATGCACTGATGCAGATTTCTTCCGCGGACTGGGAGCGCAGTACAAACCTACAACGCTCCTCAAGTGCGGTATGTGGCCTCCTCCGTCCCACCGCACTGTTCCGTTCCTACCGCGATCTAGGAACGCTGCAGGTAACACGCGACTAGGCCTGGTAATGGGCCAGGGTTTATCGGGCCGTGAGGGTTGGGCTGGTAAATGGGTTAATATAGGGTTATATCAAATGGGTAGAAATAAAAAAGGGTAAGGATAGGACTAGGCTGACTTTAAATAGGATTGGATTAGGACCGTCATTTTGGGTCATGTAAGGGCCCAACCCTCCCTTTAGCCCATTACATGGAGGAACCTCGGTGGAGGGCTCGAGGCATCGTCGTATCGAGCAGATCTCCCGACTCCCCCCTCGCCTCCTCGGTCGAGCAGATTTGCGTCGGAAGACCGCCCTCGACGAACGCCGCCTGCGCCGCCTAAGGAACCCCGGTGGAGGGATCGAGGCATCGTCGTATCGAGCAAATCTCCCGACTCCCCCCTTGCCTCCTCGGTTGAGCAGATCTGCGTCGGACGAACCGCCCTCGACGAACGCCGCCTGCGCCGCCTCAAGTGGACGCCAGTGAGCGGCGCCACTGGAGGGGGCGGCGACGACAGGAGGCGACCACTAGGCGGCGCTACGTTCCGGTGAGTTGTTTCCTTCCTTTGTTGCGCTTAGGTGGTTCGATTTGGTGCAAAGACTCGACGATTTAGGTGTTCTTGGTTTCTTTGGGGTTAACTTTGAGGATAACCGTGGAGATCTGCGATGACATCAGGTTCTAACATCTGTAAAATGAATCATGGAGGAGGGGATGTTTTTTACCCTTGGAGAATCAGAGAGAAACAACTTCTGAGGAAAGAAAACAGTGGATGAACTTGAACTAGGAAAGATTCAGCGAGTTCTTGTTCTTACTGTCATTCTTGTTTTTAGTGATAGAGGAGATATTGCTGCACTGTTTAACTGCTCCATTAGCAAAGGATATATCAGTAGGCTCAGATGCAAACCTGATTCCAATCTTAGGTGCAGATTTGTTCTTATTAGAATTTTAAAAGTTGATTCCACTGACCACCCCTCATTTCAAACTTGATTGCTGCAGCCTGATAGAAGGCATTACTTGGACATTTCAAGGATATAGTACTCCATCCATTGAACATAAACTCGATTCCACTGACCACCCCTCATTTCAAACTTGATAGCTGTAGCCTGATAGAAGGTATTACTTGGACATTTCAAGGGTATAGTACTCCATCCATTGAACATACACTCGATTCCACTGACCACCCCTCATTTCAAACTTGATAGCTGCAGCCTGATAGAAGGTATTACTTGGACATTTCAAGGATATAGTACTTTTGAGTTTTTAAGGTTATTCACATTCTTGTATCTTGAACCTTTTTTACCATCTATATATGATGCTTAGTACTTTAACATTGATGAACTCCTTTGGTTTTTTACTTTGTTTGAGCAAGGTATTGTGGAGATTTTACTTCCCCTGTTCATCCTAGGTTTTTGAGCTTTGACAGACTTCAGTTCATCATTTGTTGCCTCATCTGAATCTGCAACCAAGCATCATATTATTTTGTGTTTGATCGTGTAGAGTTTATTTGCACATGAGCTCATGCAAGCATCATTTGGTTGCCATAGATGAAGCTAATGTGGTAATTGTCACTTCAACATTGAGTAATATCCTGCAATCACAAAGGAACCTAATCGTTGCTTCCATTTATTTGCAGAGTTGCTCAGTGAGATGGATTTCCTGCACAATCAAGGGGAAGCATGTGAAAGACTCTGCTTGAAAGATTGCATAATTACTTGTTACTACATGAAACATATGAAACTCATTTCACCTTTAATTGGATGCTTTTAATGCTTTTTACTTGTTACTACTTGTAAGATTGTAGAATTGATGTTTGATTTATACTCAAATTGTAAGCTTGCAAATTTGATGGTGAAACGAGCACAAACTATATAATGACTGTTTGCATTCATCTTGTCTGACTTATGCTCAAATTGTATGCAAACGCCTAGGGATGCGAGTCGCAATAAGATTGCAGCATTGATGCATACAGTCTCAGCCTCACAGGATGTGAGTCGCAGGCAGCAAGTATTGAGGCATCATGCGACACAGCAAGTATCGCAGGCAGCAAGTTAATTCAGGGAAACACTGGCAACACCTGACCCAAGGGCTGAATTGCTTAAGTATTAATGGGTTGGCCCAAGGATCCAAAATAGGTTAGGATATGATTAGGATCTTTCTATTTAAAGGGCTGGGCTGGATTGGGTCTAGTCATTAAGTAGTGGACTGGATAAGGGCTAGGACCACTCCCCAATCTTATAGAGCCAGGTGGGGTTTGGGCTGGGCACTGGCCCATTACTAGGCCTACACGCGGCGTCTGTCTAGCCTGTCGCGATGTTATTTTTGCAATTTCGTATGAACAGAGACTACTTTTGCTATTATGAATAAAACACGTGTTAGTTAAGCCAAAAACTCAAGTTTTGTAGGGGATATTATTTCAGTACTAATATCGGGTAGCGCGTATGCCCGCACCCTCTTCCATGATTCTATAAAGGAAGAGGAGCGCAGTAAAGAAGTAGAGAGAGGGAGAACTGTAGCGGATCACTGTGGAAAAATATTGTGACAGGAAAAATTGCAGGAAACTAATATTTCTGTAACGTAGCGCTCCACCTGAACCGAAATGTCATCGCATTGTGCTCCTATGACCAGACCACTATTTTTCAATATAAAAATCAAAGCAGAAACTCTTTATTTAACAAATCGCATGCATGTTTGAGCCAACTAAAGCATGTTCTTCGCCGCATGAGACAGCTAAAGCATGTTCTTCGCCCGAACGTCGAAGACTTCACGAGCAGTTGGCCCCGGCCGCGGAACCATTCCGCCCGCAGTAGTTGAGGAGGAGGGGGACGTCCAGCAACAGGTTGATGGGGATGCCGAGGACGTTGAGCTTGATAGCGGCGCACAGGCAGGCGACGGCGTCGAGGTTGACGAGCCGCCCGATCAGCGGGCAGCACTGCTGGTTCGACGGCACGTTGATCTTGAGCTTGAGCAGGACCAGCACGTCGGCGCACACCTTGAGGTCGGCCAGCGCGTTCGTCGGGCACGGGTTGCCGCCGGACGGCGGCGCCGGGCTCTGGCTGCGGACGCCGGCGAAGAAGAGAAGGTTCAGGGCGAGCAAGATCGCCCGGAAAGCAGTGGATTTGGAGGCCATTTTTGTTGCAAGTTAATTTGGACGTTGGTAGCGTAGCTCTCTATTGTCTTGAGTGTTAATTCTTTGTAGCTTGCAGGCTGGGATGGTTCTTCTAGTATTGTTGGTGTGGAGTATTTATAGACAAATCCATCTATAACATGTATGGATTTGATCATTTGATGGTGTTGCAGCTGTGCAAGGTGCCCCACAAGATATTTTTTGCTAGCTCAATTGGTGCATGCATGTGTGTACACGAAACGAGCTTGCGACGGCACGTTCTGCAAAACAAATGATATCTGCTAACGAATTTTCGGTGGATATGGCATTTTTTCAGTGCGTATCTGTGGATCAAACTACGACACCATTGTGATAGGGGTTAGGGGTTAATTAGGTTAATTAGTTAGGTTAGATAATTAAGTTAGTGTTAGGTTAGTTCGGAGGAATTTTAAAATATAGCAAATAAGTCCAAAAATTATGAAATTTTTTGTGGAGCCTCCCGATATCGTGTACTTGTTTGTGTAAATTTTTTATTATTTTATTCGTTCAGAATTGTTCTCGCAACACCCTCCTGACTCGCACCAGCCCCCCCCCTCCGGCCCTCCCTCCTGCCCGCCACACCCGTCATGCACCTGGACTGTTCTGCGGAGAATTAAAAAAATCTCACGGTGGCCATCTTTCCCACCGTCCCTCCTCCGCACATCTGTCGCCTTGTCCAGAAATTCCGGTGGCAACGCTTACGGAATTCCCGGCACCAACGCCGCGACTCCTTCTCCGCTCGGCTATAAATACCGAACTCTGGCACTCGCTCTTCACTCATCTCATTTGTGTTTTGATTCTCGTTCTTGCGCTCGTCTCTGAGAACTCAGAGGACGTAACATAATTAATTTTATTAGGAGGTTAACTGTTTTCTTGCTTCTCGTCGCTCGGCCTTGATTGATTACTTCCCCCGAAAGGGTTGATTAATTACTTCCCCCGAAGGGTAGGTAATTTATGTTATGCTTTTGCCGTTATTACCGTAGTCGTAATTAGTCAGTTTTAGTCAGCTAGTCATAATTAATTAGTTTAGTGGTAATAAATTAGTCGTAATTAGTTTATTAGTCATCATTACAGCATATTAAGTAAGTGAAAATGAAGTACTGGTAATTTTTAGTGGTAATCAATCAATCATAATTAGTTAGTTTAGAGGTAATTAATTAGTCATAATTAGTTAGTTCACTAGTAATGAATTAGTTTAGTGGCAATTAATTAGTTGTAATTGGTTTAGTAGTCATCATTACGACATATTTGAATAAGTGGAAATGAAGCACTGGTAATTTTTTAGTAGTAATTAATCAATCGTAGTTAGTTTGTTTAGAGGTAATTAATTAGTCGTAATTAGTCAGTTCACTAGTAATGAATTAGTTTAGTGGTAATTAATTAGTCGTAATTAGTTTAGTTGTCATCATTACAGCATATTAAGTAAGTGGAAATGAAGTACTGGTAATTTTGTAGTAGTAATTAACAAATCATAATTAGTTAGTTTATAAGTAATTAATTAGTCGTAATTAGTTAGTTCACTAGTAATGAATTAGTTTAGTGTTAATTAATTAGTTGTAATTAGTTCACTAGCAATGCTTTAGTTTGGTTCCGTTTTGGTGGAAGTGTGTAAGACATGAGATGGACACGCACACTTGACGCAAGAGGGGGCCAAGAAGACGAAACCTTAGTGAGCGGAGCCGAGTCAAAGCAGAACCTTGTAAATGCCTTGTCACGTGCTCTAGCCTGCTTACCTAAGGTAGTAAGCTGGGGCATCGACGAGTGCCAAACAAACTAAAGAACTCGTGTCTTGTGGGTAAAGCTGTACAACCTCTGCAGAGTGTAAATCTATTCGAATAGTCGTGTCCCCGATTATGGACATGCCCGGTGATTTCACGTAAGGGGTAGAATTTCTCAAACTTGTTGTTGTGGTCTGGCTCATGACTAGGGTGGTCGTGAGTGGTCTGGCTCATGACCAAGGTGGTCGTGAGTGGTCGGAGAAGTGACTAGGGTGGTCATGAGCTGTTTTCAAAGAACTTGTTTACTTATGTACTACTCTTTCCAACTTGTGCTTTACAAATCTACGTATTGTATTTCATGTCAATTTGGCTTTCTGCAAAGTAACCATAAAGCTATTCCTTGTTGAGCCTTGCATGAATAATATTTGCATACTATTCCCTACGGCTTGCTAAGTACATTCAAAGTACTCATGGCTTGTGCCCTCTAGTTGATCAGCAGCTAAAGAAGACCTCCCAAGGTGCTCTAACCTCTTTGAAGAGGAGGTCTTCGAAGACCTCTTGTGCTAGGAACGTCCTCCACTCGATTGCCTGTGGGCATGTCGAATGGCCTCCTCGTGTTCTTTTGTTTCCGCTGTGAGCTCTTTTGTTGTAGCCCTGTGTGGCAGACCTTTGTAAAAAGCTTGACCATAAGGTCTTTTGCTGTTATTATTGTTAATTCGTCTGCTTCTTCTATAGTTTATTGTATAGCTGTGATTACATCGTTGTTGAACTGTGCGGACTAGCGACTGATCGTGGAACTGGTCCAGAATGCACAGTGAGTCCCGAGGGTTGCTACCCGGGGCGTGACACTACGAGGCATACAAGGGAGTCCACTCCAGAGGGGGAGCAACCCAGTAGTGCTATAAGCTTCTCTGAGTGGATTAATGGCCACGCTCCTAAATTGGAGAAATGATCCCTCCTCTATGACACAGACGGTGCGAGGTACGGGATTATGACAACCAACATGTCCGAGGTCTACAATAGCATCTTCAAAAGTGTGCGGTGCCTTCCTATCACCGCGATCGTCTAGAAGACATGGACTCGCACTGTTGGTTATTTCGTCAATAGAGCCACTGCAACCAAGCGACAGATGGACGAAGGCAAGCAGTGGTCTGAGAACATGTAGAGGCACATGGACCGGAAGATGGAGAAGGCCCGAATGCACAACATCCGGATGATCGACGGCCTTAGGCGTAAGTACGAGATCAGACTTCGACATAAATACATCAACAGTCATGCTAGGGGGAAAAGAAACAGGCATGCACTCTAGGTGATGTGGCGACATGCACCTGCAACAAGCCGAAGCTCCTCCACAAGCCATGCTCGCATGTGTACAAGACGTGTGCGCAAATGAGGCAGATGTCTACGCCGTACATCTCTGGGTACTACGACATGCAGCACCTATTCGGTATATGGAGTGGAGAGTTTCACTCGTATGGCTTGGAAATGAACTACAAGGATCTTTGGCCGGACATGGTGCAATGGGGTCCCAACAGGGACTTGAAGAGAATAGGGAAGGGGCGACGGCAGACGCGGCGCTTCCAGAATGACATGGATGCTAGTCAACGTACCAGTATTAGCCGCACAATCAAGTGCAGGATATGCAAGACCCCTAGGCACTCAATGAAGGATTGTCCCAACAAACCCAGTTTGTCCGGTCATCATTCAGTGTCGTAATGTAATTTTTTTTCCACCTTGTTTTTTATGTACAACGCAAAATTCTATGATACACAACTATGGACTCTTCGGTAAACTTCTACGCGAGGATGTTGCAAAATAGCAACTGGCTTGTGTAGGAGAGGAAACATCTACAATACCTAGATTTTTCAATGAAAGATGCTTGAGTACCACCACATTTTCTGATCCCGCAGTGTGTGTGTGTGGCGAGCCTGCAGAGATCATTCAGTCCACACACCCAGACACCGCCGCCCGGACGTACTACACGTGCGAGCACCACCTCGTAAGTGTTTTTTTCGCACACATCAATTTTCCTCTCCCTATGTTGAATTCCTTAAATTTTTAACTTCATCCCCACGTAATGATAGCTCGAGATGTGCTGCCACTTCTTCCAGTGGATCGACGGCCCGGAGATGTACAACAGGGCATTCATCTAGCAGAAGTACATGTTGAACTACTCGATGCAGGCTGAGACCTTCGTGCGGTGGAAAGACCCTGTTCAGGAGGCACCGAAGGAGCCCAGTACTCGCCCGAGCGTAATCCATATCGACGACGTGAGTTACGAAGAATTTACATCTTTATTACGTTTTTCACTGTATGGTGTACTTACATCTAGAATCGCAGGACATGGACGACTTAAACATACCAGCACGACGTGGAGAGTCCCGCGACAAGGGGAAGGGAAAGGCTCATGCGACTGAGCTCGGCCGCCATAGCGTATCCGGTCGTCCGGGCGTAATCCATATCGACGACGTGAGTTATGAAGAATTTATATCCTTATTACGATTTTCACTGTACGGTGCACTTACATCATGGAGTCGTAGGACATGGACGACTTCGATACACCAGCCCGACATGGAGAGTCGAGCAACAAGGGGAAGGGGAAGGCTCCTTCGACCAAGACCGGCCGACGTCGAAGAGTATCAGACCGACCGGGCGCACTCCGTATCGAAGATGTGAGTTATATACAATTTGCGTCCTTGTTATATTTCTTACTATACGATCCACTTACATCATGATATTGCAGGACATGGACAACTTCTACACTCACCGCCACCGTGGGCAACCCTGAGACAAGGGGCACTCGCTATAGCGCCGCAGAGACTAATTGCACACATCGTTAAATAGGACAATCTTTGTCAAATTATTAGTTTGCCGGGGATGATCTGTATTGTACCACATGTTATATAAGATTGTGCATGAACCAACTGAGGGAAATGCGTGGCGTGCAGATCATATAACGATGTAGCGTAGCCTTCGAAACGCACACGAGTCGAAGGCTACGGTACATTGTTATATGATCTGCATACCACATATTTCCCTCAGTTGGTTCATGCACAACCTTATCTAACCTGTTGTACAATACAGTATTAAAGAATATCATCCACACTAAACCGATAAATAAACAAAAAGTATCCTAATTGATCGAGTTACATGTGATAATACCCCTCCTCTTTCATCCCTGTTCATGCACAAGTTTATCTAGACTTTGGTATATCCCGTGTTATGCGATTATGTTTGGGTATATTTGTATTCTTTTTTTTTGCTATATTTGTACGTGTATTTTGGTTGTTACATGTATACTCTAGTGCCATATTGTATATCGACATCTCTAATAGAGTTGCAATGTAGCTTTTTTTTCTCCATACATTCCAAGTCACATGAAATCATAAAACCATAATTTCTGAAACCTAAAATCAAAATTTTCGCGACCTAAATCCTAAATTTCGAGACAATACCAGAATACATATAAAATTGCCAAAATTTTACACAATCAAGTCCACTACGTGAGGACCCTTCAAAATAAAATTCATACTTTTTGGAGCATATTTTCTACATTTATTGATTCATACAAACATGAAACTTATACGAAATAGCGATAACAATTCTGAACGAATAAAATTATGAAAAATTTACACAATCAAGTACACAGTGTCGAGAGGCTCAACAAAAATTTCATAATTTTTTGGACTGATTTGCTATATTTTAAAATTCCTACAAATTTCAACCTAACATTAAACTAACAAATTAGCCCAAACCCCTAACTAATTAACCCTAACTAATTAGCCCTAATGGTTGGCGCATCGCCATCATGAGCCAGCAGCTGATGTGGCGGGGGTGGATCAGGTGGCGGCCACGCGTCGGCGGCGGCCGTACATCAACGGTGCCATATTTGCAAATACACCTATCGTGCGCCAGCGATGCCATATTTCGAAATACATCACAACCATGATCAGATCCGCAAATACACGATGACGCGTATCCACAAAAAAATTCATCTGCTCACCACACGATTAGTTTCCCCCTTTTGTGAAGGTCCGCACGGTTTAAGTATTTTGCGGACGGATCAAGAATACCAGAGACGAACTTTACAACTCAACGAGCACCGCATGGCAAAAGAGGGCCATCCAATATTTGACAGCTTTCGGTTGTTGGTGCGCATACGCGCGCTGCCACTCAAATCACAGCGCATGGTTCGGTCTGATGCAACTAGCCGACATCCCGTGCGCAGCGCAACCGCGTAGCCACCATTTGTTTCGGAGCTTCAAAAGGTGAATCGATTTCCACTCAACCGAGACCAGATTCCCGTCAAAGGAGCGTGTTTCATCGTAGGATAATCGAGTGGATCGCAGTGTTTATGATGTGACCAACCCAGGGGCATCTTTTTCAACATATATTTTCAGGCAAGTAAAATCAGCTTGCTTAGTTGGAGATAAGCTCTAACTCGTATTGATCTGCTGCAGCTGGGTTGCCCCACGACCACACCAAGCTAGCCCAGTTGCCAGACGTGAACGCCGCGCTGGCCTTCTTTGCTTTCATTTTTTTCAGAGGACGATGGGCCGCTTTGCTGGGTCGCATCTCCGTTGTCCGGGCGCCCGAGTGGGCTGCAGCAGCAGGTGGGCTAGTCATCGAGAAGGAAAGGGCATCCCTGCCGAATGCACGCTGATTGAGTTAACAGCTTACGTGCGATGGCCTGGTTAAGATAATGGAGCTTTCAACTTGATTCTAAGTGATATATTTATGACCAAGATAAAGCTTAGATGAAACTAAGCATTAGCTCTGAATCAAATGACATTGAAGAACACCTACAACCGATCAATTTGTGGCCCAGATTTAGATTAAAGGATTTGGATAGAAAGCTAGGACGAAGTACGTTGTTTTCGTTCGGCAAAATTTGGACGGTTCCAATTTCCCAACAATTCCTACGGCATCCACAACGGTGTATTCGATTAAGGGGTAACAGTCAGACCAAACTGTTGATGATGTGGCCTTAGCACCTCTTGCGCCGATGTATTGAATATGTGGTGGGACCAACCTCAAAATAAAAATAAAAAGAAGGACATCTTATCCCCTACCTACTCTCCAAATCTCGCTCTTCCCCTCGTCTTAGATCTGACCCCCTCCTCTATCCATACATACAGGAGCAGCAACTATATCAAGGCGGATGTAGAGGGTTGTTGAACATGATGAGGCCGAGGTAGAGATGGAAGACGGCGGATGGCCAGTCGGCGCTCGAGCCGTGACGGCTTCTATTAAAGAGTGGCGGTGAGCACCTAGGGTTGACAGGTGAGGCCAAATTTTTTTTGTTTTTTTTTTATTTCTCGGGATCAACGTGTTGATAGGAAACCAAACTTCGTTACTAACTCAATTCCATTAATTAAACTTTCCAAGAGTAAAGTAATTGAACCAACTACTTCTAACGAATTGCAAAATACATACAATAGCAGATGCAGTAAAACTGCTGCGCTCTAGATTAGCAGAACGCATGAACTAGTATCATAAAGATCAAAGTTATTGCCTATCATGCTATTAGCAGTAACACAGTACGTGATCAACCAATATAACACGGATATGATCCACTGGTCAAGTAAGCTAGCCATGATATTATACTCTAGCACAGTAATATGCAAGAAGGAAAGCGCGTATTGGAGAATTTTTTTAAAAAAATAATATTAATTTAAAAGATAATTACAACTCATGTCACCATCCCAATTGGCGACAGAGATCATGTCGCCAATTGGACCAGTACGGAGAGGTTCCTTCGCTAATTGAACTAGCGACAAGAGCATTTCGCCAGTGCAATTGGCGACAGGACCCTGTTGCCAGTTCAAATATTGGCGACAAGGTCCTATATTTTATTTAAAAAAATTTGTGTGTGTGTGTATCTCTCCCTCTCTCTCTCTATCTATCTATCTATCTATCTATCTATCTATCCATCTATATATATATATAGGGCTTGTTTTAGACTCACAGAGTACATACTCCCACTTTCAATATACCACTTAAACGGATATATTATACTTGTTTATCATTTTCAGTATACTTAAATATCAATTATAAGATACTCCAATACGACTTGATTGAAAAATTTTCATTGGAGCTCTTTATTTTTGCTATATACCCTTTTTTCATATATAAAAGAAGTATATACACAAATTTTGATATAAAAGGTGGACTTTAATGAATTTTTTTATGGAACTCACTTTGGGGTATCTTTTAATCATTATTGGAGTATACTCAAATTGATAAAGTGGTATCATCATACGATTTAAGTGGTATATGAGAGGTGGGAGTACGTACTCCCAGGAGTACCATACTATTTTCCTATATATATATATATATATATATATATATATATATATATATATATATATATATATATATATATATATATATCGCCTAAAGATTTAATGTATTTCACGAAGATTTTTGCTAATACATTCAAGTGTCCGTGTAGTTCGCAATCCAAAAATGGAGAAGAAAACGAAATGTGAAGTAGAGAATGTTAGATTGGTGGCGCAATTTGGAATGCGGGTTCGGCGGCGCAATAACACAAATAGCTCCCTTTGGAGCGAAATGAAAAATAATAATAATTGGGATTAAGGTTGCCATGCGTGTTGTTGTCCCGATTGTATTGTTCGTGTAACCGATTCCTTCGGAAAAAGATTCTGTAATATTTAATAGTCGAAATATTTAGAAAAAAAAAGATTTAAGTTTGAAAGGCTTCATAATTTAATTGCGAAATATATGGCACACTGGGTTTCGTTACGTACATTACAAACGCCAACATACACGAATTAACAAACCAAAATACACCTACGATATGTGCGCCTTTTTGGAATCCGAAAAAAGGTTGATTGGAATGAAATCGATCACTCCTAGCGGCCCATCGGCCCCTTCCCCTTATCTCTGGACTGCCCGCAACGGTGGCTAGTCTCGAAGTCAGCCATGTTCTGTGAGACAGGCTGGACGATTGAATGATGTTATGATAGCACAACGTAGAGCCAAATTAATAATCAGGATGCAAAATAAACATAACTTACCTCTTTGATCCGAACTACGCCCGGGCGCCGAGGAGCGCTAGGACGGCCGCTTGTCTCACTAGCAGGAGCCTTCCCCTTGTGCACTGCGCGCTCGGCCCAGTCATACTCATCTTCATGTTCGGGCGTCCTCCACCACCACCCTGCTCTCTTGGGCTCCTCCGGTGCATTTTCAGTAGGGTCGAGTACATAAGGTTCCTAGCATTTGAAGGTCTCGACTCGCATCGCATAGTTCAACATGTACTTCTACTCGATGAACGCCCTATCGTACATGTCCAGAGCGTCGATCCACTAAAAGAAGTTGCATCGCATCTACAGCTGTCATTATGTGCGGATGTAGTTAGGGATTTGTGGAATAGAACGTAAGATGTGGAAAATCTATGTGTGTGCAAGATTCGCTTACGAGGTGATGACCGCACGTATAGTACGCACGGGCGGTCGTCGTTGGGTGTGTGGACTGGATGATCTTAGCCGATTCTTCGCGCACACATTATGGGCGTGGGAACTTCGGTGGTACCTGTGCATGCTTCATAGAACAATTCAGGTAGGGTTTAGCCCTCTCGACAAGCCACTTGCGCTTTCACAGCATCTTTGCGTAGAAGTTCACCGACGAGTCCAACATCTCCTCCCTCTCTGTTGTGTGAACCAAGCTTTGGTGAAGTGTTAGGTGTGGTGGTGTAGTGTTCTCCTCTAGCTCTCTTTTCCCCAGTTTTATTCCCCCTCCTTTTTTATAAGGGGACTTTTTGGTCTTAAAAGGTAGTATGGCGGAGTGTGGTCTTTTCAGTCTAAAAAGTTAGCTTTGCAGTGTGGTGTCATCTCGGGCTACAAAAGTGGCAGTGCGTGGCATGTTGTGGTGCATTCTTTTCGATCTGAAAAGGGGGCGTGGCGGAGTGTGGTATTTTTGGTCTACAAAGGTAGCGTGTGGTGTGTTATCTTCTCGGTCTACAAAAGTGGCGGTTTGTGATGTGTCGTGGAGCAGTCTTTTCAGTCTGGAAAAGTTATGTGGCAGACTTTGGCCTTTTCTGTCTGAAAAGGTAGTATCACAGTGTGTTGTCAACTCACTCTGCAAAAGTGATAGCGTGTGGCGTGACCGGGTGCGGTCTTTTCGGTCTGAAAAGGGGTGTGGTGGAGTGTGGTCTTTTCAGTGTGGAAAGGCAGCATCGAAGTGTGTTATCATCTCAATCTATAAAAATGGATGTGTGTGGCGTGGCCTGGTGCGGTCCTTGAGGTTTGAAAAGGTGGGGTGTCACAATGTTGACTTTCTCATACGGTTAACCGTAGACACAAGAACAAATAATATCGAAACACGGGACTAGCATAATGTAAGTTTACAGAAATTTATATTTACATGACATGACTGATATTTACAATAACAAATATATACTCGCGGGCCCTCTTGGGGCGTACCCCATGCGTGGCTCCTGGCCTCACCTGGGGCAGCTGCAGGTGTTAGCACAAGTAGGTCAAAGGCTCAAGCGGCCGAAGCACTGTAAGATCGAGGAGGCCGACTACAGGGGTGAATAGGAGGTTTTTAAAATCTTTTGGTTAAAACTGAGTTTTATGCGAAATTGTAAATCAATTCAGTTTTGCTCAATTAAAACATAAATCAACTAGTCTTGACTAAATGTACCAACAATATAAGATTATTGATAATGATAGCAATCATACAAACACATGTAAGCAATTTAATTCTAGTAATGTAAATTGCACAAAGTAAAACACAAGAGAAATAAACCACAATGACACAATGACGTTTTACCGTAGTGTTCGGAGACTTGCCGGTCTTCCCTAATCCACGTTGAGGTAAGCTCGAACTAATTGGACCGGCTCCACGAATTAAGCCAAACACCTCAATTCCACTAGTGGTAGCTCTTTCCCACTCTAGGTAGGTCAGCTCCAACCTTCACAACACGCCGGGCCTTTTCACAAACTTCTTGAGAGGATCACCGGTCCACGACGTCTCCACGCCGTCTAAGTGTCGGCAAACACCAAGAGTAACAAACCAAGCCCCTTGCTTGACTCTCACCACATGCAACGAATGCACAAGCTCAAATGGATACGAAATCCACCTCTAAATGCAACACATGCAACTGAGACCTCTCTCCTTGCTAACGAGGTGCAACATATACACAATTGAGAGGAGAACCCCACACTAACTCAAGAGAGCGAAATGGAGTGCCAAAGATTATCTCTCAACCGGCCAAGGTGGGTATTTATAGCCCACACACAAAAAACAAGCCGTTAGGAGCAGAAATCCCCAAAAAATCAGGATTTACGGTAATACCGCAGTACAAACCCCGGTACTACTGTTTTTACTGTTCAACGGTCGAAACGGATGCATTAAACGCTAAAAAAACTAGCCGTTAAAGTTTTTAGTACGGTAGTACCACAGTACAAAGGCCGGTACTACCGTTCTGTGGTAGTACCACCCTTCTCAGACGGTATTACCGTAGTCCAATTTCAACACAGACGATATTCGTTAAAAAAAAGTTATAACTTTTGACTCCGATGTCAAAATTGAGTGATCTTGGGCTCTATGGAAAGCTTATTCAGATGGCTACACAACCCATCTGTTTGATTGATTCAAACACACTTGATCAAATCAAAAAACACAACTCCAAAGAGCCACTACCATAGTCTAAGTCCAAAGATTTAGCAACGAGCAATCTTAGACCATGCCAAAGGAAAATGCATGAATCCCAACAATTTGCAAAATACATTTACAAACTTAGATCATGCCACAAGAAGTAGGTACATGGACTTCAACCATTTGCAAAACACATTTGTAAAGTATAGTCACATGCTACAAGGATTAGATGCATGAGCCTCGACTATTTGCAAATAATAACATCATGCCACGGTGAGCTAGAGCAAGCGAGATTGAGCTATCAGCACATGATGAGACTCAAGCTACTAGAAAAGACCCCTCTTAAAAGTACAGCAAACCTATACTAGCAATCCGGTCTTCCAACCAAACACCAAGACTGGTAAAAGACTAGGAACATATCCTTAGCCCTAGCTAGTCATACCTTTGTCTTGAGCATCCTTTTTAAGTTTGATTACTCACATCTTCACTTCAAGTCCAGGTCATTGTCTTGATATGCATCAACCCATGATGCATCCTTCATGTGACCTCCATCAATACATGATGGGTCTTCTCTTGACTTGATGATCAACTCATGATCATCTCCTCTTCGACATCTTGATATGCATCAACACATGATGCATCATCTTCTCGAACCTTGACTTAATGACGATCAACTCATGATGCCATCCAAAGTCTCCATTACCATGAAACATAACCTATTCATCCAACTCATGGAAAATATTAGTCTCATAATGATTAACATTAATTACCAAGATATACATGCATCAAATGCTTCTTAACAAGCCGTTGCAGAAAGGTGCGGTACTACCGTCATTGATCATGCGGTAGTTCCGCTCTCCGGTACTTCCGATCACAAGGGCGGTATGACCGCTTCCCTTCGAGGTCCATAACAGGCTCTGTCTGAAAATAACGTACCACCGACTAGTTTTCGAAAAGATCGGATTGCGGTAGTTTCGCTCAGGATTTGTGGTCATACCGCGACGCAGTAGTTCCACCAAATGAACTTCGGTACTACCACTTCTCAAGTCCGACTGGACCACTTGGTCCGACCTGACCAGCTCACCCGAACGGACCACATGATCGGACCATACATTTGGACGGTCCGAACGTTCACCCGACTTGCGGTAGTTCTTCCAAGGATATGCGGTCATATCGCGATGCGGTAGTTCTGCCAAATAAACTCTGATACTACTGCCTTCCATAAACAGGGACTAAGCCTTTAAAACAACTAAGTACACACATTAGTCCCATAAACACAATTGCAAATAATTGAATATAAAGCGATATGAGTATATATTAACTACACAAGTTTTATATAATCAAAGGATATGTTTCAAAGTAGAGATCCCCAATATATGTGGATAAAAAAATATGGATCAATACTAATAAAACCACAAAACATAGAGTGAACTCCCCCTAAATGTGTGCATACACGAATGTGTAATAAAAACATATGCACATATTCAAGTTAGACTTTTAGTGGAGTTCAACCTATATTTTGGATCCGAGGAATGCACCAAGATATAGGAATATGATGTCGAGTGCATACCTCCAAGATTTTCACCTTTTCATCCAAATAAAACTAAACAATATCATAGTCAACAAACATATTAGTCTCACATTTAGATTTGTCATTAATCACCAAAATACTCCATTAAATCATAATAGCGGGTCTAGATTCTTCAGGCACCCTGCTGGTGTGAGTAGCCTGAGAGGGCGTCTCCGGCCTCCACCAATTAACCAGTGCCGTCGGGAGGCACCGGTCGTACGAAAAGCACATCGATGTACGACCACCGTCAGCGTGATCTTGGCCGTCCTCCCAAGTCGCCTTCACCATCTTTGCTAGTGGAATAAGGTCTGCCGCTCTCAAACTACGTCAAAAGTATTAAGAACAAACGTTAGCCCACCCAAAGTAGTTGTAACACCCCGGCTTAGTAAAAGCCCAAGATGTCACCTACAACTACTATCGCTACCAATTTTTAAATCATACTCAAGTATTACTACCTTCTAGACTTCACGAGTAAGCATTCAACAATATGGTAATCTTAAATTTCAGCAAGATGATTAATCATAATTCAAATGTAATATGATCCAAATAATTACCAAAGGCATCATAGGTAAATTTCAAGTAAGGAAAAACATCAGCTAGCGATAATGTCAACCATAAGGAACTAAGGGAACCATAATTTATCCAATTATTACAAGTCCAAAATGAATGAATTATGAAGGGAGTGAAGTGAAGTGCTACACAAATACAATAGTTCCATGTTCTACTTCCACTCCAAAGTATGTTGTCATCAACGTTAACATAAAACAACAAATAAGCAAGAGTGAGTCCAAGACTTAGCAAGTACAAAGAAAAATGACAACGAAGCATCATCTCATCAACAATTCATTTTCATTATCTCGTAACACATATTCATTTTTTTATGAATGCAATGCAAACTCATGCTCATGCCACACTTCACTTCTGCTTGTACCAGTATAGTGGAGTGTAACATCTGACGGTGTTCACTCATGCCCGCATTCTCAAATACGGGGATCCATTGCCTTGTCCTTTTTCATACGAGGATCTCATTGCCCATATCTTACATATGGGGACCTCATCCCACTCCTGTGGATCAAATCATTCCAACATGAATGCTCAATATGCAATGTAATGAATAATCATCATTCTTTTCTATAATCATCATCAATTATTGAAAGCATATAAGCAATATGAAATAATCATATCTCAGGTGAATAATCATGACAAGCATTCATTTAACCAAATGAAAATTCCAACATTCAATATCATTTTACATTCACTTGCCTTTCTAGTTGCGATGACAATAGTAATGAGAGGGTGATACCAATCCCAAAGCCACTCTGACTACAGCAAACACCCAACTCAATACAAACCACAGAATTACAAATCACCACCTAATCTACAACACTACTACGCGCTCTCCAAATCCACAATTTTCCCTCTTTACTAGACAGTTTCCTGCTGTCTCGACACTAAAATTATCATAACTTTCAACCCCCACAATGCAAAATAGTAAACCATATCATTCTGAAATCTATACAGAATTTCCTACAATTTTTTAGGTGATTAAAAGTTCAGATTAAATTATCTAAACTCTCGTTTTTTAACCCAGAAGATAGATCTGTCATCTTCTGGACAGCAGATTTAACAATTTTCATATCTTTAAATATACACATGAAAAAATAATGAATTAAGACTTTTCAGAAACTACATAGAATTATCTACCACCTCCCAGGTATGCCCAAAATTCCATTCTGCCATTATCTCAGCTAAATTAATATTTTCCCACTACTGCTTCCAGCAGCAACCCAGTTTTGGACTACAGCTTTTCAAAAATCACCACTTCTATTCTACCCATCCAAAAATCATGTTCTTGGACTCTATGCAACCCAATTTTGGACTACAGCTTTCCAAAAATCACCAATTCTAATTTTAATATATAGATTAATGCGTGCTGCCAAATTAAAGCCAAAATTTGGACAGAAATCTTTCGGAGGCTGTATATTTTCGCTTGCTACTTCGTTTTTAATGATCCATATCTTCCTGGAAAGCTAACGTGATAACCCAACTTTCCTATAATTACATTGAACTCTAATTCCGAGTCTAAATACTCATAATCATCCCCTGCGACGTTCTGCCCTAAACCTGACGGATCTGGATAGAAAAATCAACTAATCTTCCCATTGTCCAAACGTTCTAAAAAATGAATAGTGATTAACATATGACAAATCAAATGGGTTCAGATTGTTACCCTCGAAGTCACAACGTCGATCACAAATTTTCCTGCGAGATCCCTCTCTCCTTCTTTCTCTCTTCCTTCTTCCTCTCCTCTCCTCCTTCCCTTACCTCCTGCTAGCCGAACTCTAGTCCAGCAGCTATGGCGCTGACTCCAGGGCAGAGGGGTGGCAAGGGGAGGTGCAAGGGGTAGGGTGGCTGTGTCTTGGGGGTTTAGGGAGCACAGGGGGCACCCCTAGGGTAGGGTTGGAAACAACTGGTATTGAATTTGATTTAGAATACACTTTGAATTCGAGTCGGTTTTCCACTTTCTTTCTGTGCAGCGAATCCTTCAGAGGTCATAACTTTCTCTCCTGGACTCAGAATGGAGTGATTCTTTTTTTTTCATTTAGCTAACTCATTGTAATTAAACTTTCTATTTGTGGAGCTTTTCTTAAAACACCGTCTTCATTATGAAATTTTCTTTGGAAGTTGACTTAGTTGCGGACCCTGGTTCTCTGGGTAGCCTACCTTGTGGGCCCCATATCTCATACGTAGGAACTCCAAATTAGATCAATGAGGACTTTAAATTGGACTATAGAAAGAGATATACAACTTTGTAGTTACGAGGTTTTCTATTCGAAGCTGTTCTAGTTGCGAAAATCATGTTACAAGATGATTACAGATTATGCCCCATTTCTTGGCGAGACAAATAAGGAATCTCTCAATCTCCTTGTATTCTCTTTAAATAAACAGGATATTACATTCTACCCTCCTTAAACAGAATTCAACCCCAAATTCTACTCACGTCATTGTACTTGAAAGAACACCAAAACTAAAATTAAACAACATTCAACACATACCCGATGTGAACAACTCTGGGTATTGCTTGTGCATACGAGACTCCAACACGCGGACGAGGTGGCGGCCCCGTGCCCGGAGGGGGAGGTGAAGAAACCCAATAAGCCCAAGGTGACGGTCGCCGAGGCAGCCGCCTTGATCGATGCTGAGAAGCGAACTGCGCATCTCGTTGAGATCTTGGTAAGAGCCATCTCGTTTTGCAAAATTGTCGTTTAAAAATCAGATCTTGGTAGGCTTCTCTGGATCAAGTTTTTGTCTATTTGTTAAGGATCAGATCTGATAAGGTTTAGTGTTGGATCTTGTGGGCCTCATCGAAATTCCGATAAAATGTTGGGTTTTTAGGAATTTCGGATTGAGAAGATAGAAAATTCTGGCGTAGTACGATAGTCCTACCAGAAAGTTGGGATCTTAGGATGTAAAGATGGGATCTTGGAAAGCTTGGGATTTTGGTGCAAGGATTAGATCAAGTATAGGTGGGAACTCTTTGTGTTATGTTCTTATATTCCAATTGTTTGTTCTGTGTGTAGGTATCGTATGAGAACCAGTACGATATCCAGCTCATGCGGTTTGCTGACTACTTTGGCCAAGCATTTGCAAGCTTGAGCGCGTCACAGTTCTCGTGGGCAAAGATGTTCAAGGAATCACCGGTGTCCAAGATGGTTGATGTGAGTTAATATTTCACTGGAGTTTCCCTAATTCATTTAAGCATATGAGCATTGCTTTTGGATCACATGTAAAATGCAATCATGGTTTATAGAATTGTTATTGAATTTAAGGTTTTGTGCCAACATTGATACCGATTCATGCATTGTTGGTAGTGGTTTTGCGTAACGGTCATGCCACCTTTGTTAACTGTCAAGTATTATTAATCAACTGAATTCTAGATAACCTACGGTGAAAAGTTATTTAAGGTCATCAGATTGTCATTTTAGTATATTGTTAGCCTTATAAGGCATATTTTTTTACATCATCACATCAATAGTAACTGTAATGTGCATGTCAAGAATGCTGGCTTCTAGGATGGTTATGCTAAGTTTGTGCGCGTGGGGGATGCATAACCGTTTGTATTACTGTGTAACCTAATATAGCTGGATAAGGTCATTTAATTACTGTTATGTTCAGTCACATGACATAGTGGGGAAGAAAACTGTAATACGATAAGGTGGTCGTTTTCCTTTCATTTTCTTTTTTGAATAGGGGAGGTGGGGAGGCAAGTTGAATTGGAAGGTGGATTACATAGATGGGAGTTGGTGTAGAGTTGTGAGGAATAAATGGGAGGATTGGAGCTAAGAATAGATAAAGCTAGGGGACTGTCATATGTGATCTAACAGTGCATGTTTATTGTTGTATCAGCATGGAATCTTAGCCTCTCATCGATCACAAACGAATGGTCGATATGTGTTCTATTCCAAACAAAAAAATACATATGCATGCATTTATTGTTTTAGTATACTGATGGATGTTAGTACTGCTATTTTGACTTGTTCAACATGTTTGTCTTTTACCTTACATCACGACATTTAAGCATGAGAATGCCCCTTGCTTTCTACTTTTAGGTTATTTTTTGTTACATGACTAATTAGTTGATATATTGAGCAGATCCCCTTGTGCCATAATGCCCCTTGCTTTCTACTTTTAGGCTATTTTTTCTTACGACTAATTAGTCGATATATTGAGCATATCCCCTTGTACCATATTCCTGAGCCAGTTCGCAAGACGGCGAGCCATTGGATCGACTAGAGATCTAATGCCCTAGGAGATTTTGTCTTGTGGTGTATAAATAACATCATGTCTGAATTGTCCGGTCAAAGGCCCAGGTTGCATTCAATCTCATTATGACTTTACCTATCATCACATAAGGTATCATGGACTTAAGATGGAAAACAGAAACAATATTATAGTTGCAACCATATTCTTTTGTAAGAAATGAAGAATGTTCTACAAGATGAAGCATACCATGCCCTTCATTTTGATTATATGTGCTAAACTGGATCCCTATCAATCGAGTCTGGCACTAATTTAGTGTGCTAAACTGCTAATGCATATAGAAAGACTTGGTTTTCGAACAACCATCTTGAAATGACCGATGGTTATGTTCTGCAAATGATATATTATATGAATAATCTGCTTACATCCTGCATTGCTGGATAGGTATGTATGCTTGGTCATACAATTTACTTCCTTTAGATATGAAGGTTTCTGATGGTGTAATACAAATAATCTAGCACTGTTGTAGTCCTTTTTAAGGTCCTTTTTCATGCAAGTAAGGAAGTGTGTGGATGTTTACACAAGTCCTTTTCATTAACAATTATAACTTGCTATGTGTGCAGTATTAGACAAGCACTACAGAAGGTCTCTTTCTCTTCTCTCTATCTGTTCTAAGATGTATGGTACATGTTCAGGTTATTTGTCCTTATTGATCTCCAGGAAAATATGATTATTTGTGTTGTACAGAAAATGAAAGCACCACAATCTCAGACAATAATAATTGTGATGTAAAAAGCTCATTCACACTGCAATATATGGTTTGTTTCCAATGGAAAGCTAATATTTGTCAGGTAGGTCTCAAACCACCAATTCTCTTGTGTTTATCTTAAGGTCTACGAGTTTGGTGTCATGTCACAAAGCAAATAAAGCCAACTTAGAATTCTAGATAATCTGCAAGTTTGCAATAGTCGTTATGTAAAACACCTGTAAATTTACATATTTTTGTATTTCTTATTGTATAGGTAATCACATGATTGATACTTCCAATTTTGAATGAGAAAGTTTTTTTTATCCATTTGACAATTGACATTATCTCATTTGTTTGAAACATCCTGCCCCACAATCTGAGCAGTTATTGTAAAATATATGATTGCAATATCAACTGAGTAAGCTCTGCAATGATGCACACCTCCTCGACGAGCTTGGCAGATACGAAAGATAATGCAACGTGCAACCCCTCATTCCGTGGGCCATAGGTGGAGCAAGATGCGAAGAGGCCTTGTCGAAGCCATGGAGGCAAGCTGCTGCAACACAAAATGGTGAAGGGCAGAGCATGTGAGATGATTTGTGCAGGGTAGTTGACTTATAAGAACCCATCTGTGTTGTAGCCAACGTTTGAGTGGACTATCTTAATCTTCAGTCGTTTTTGTTTCAATTTTTCTGATCCCTATTTGTGTTCTTGATTCGTGTGTTGGAAATTAAGCCACTGATATGTTTTTCCATCTTCCAATAGTGTTCCTTTGTGTGCATCTTTTGTGGGATGGTAATTGTGCTAATTCTGCAGCTAAAATTTTGTAATGCCTCCAATCATATATGATTTATTCCATAGAGGTTGCTAGAAAAGCTTATAGTGTTATTCAGCAAATTATTTATAGTTGCAACATTAGTGTTATTCAGTAATGCTTTTCATCCTGAAGGGTTTCAGAGTTGTAGGTGTTGATTTGGATGGTGTTTCTAATTCGCAGTCTTTCTCATACATAAACTGTGGTTTTTGGTCTAACGTTTCTGAAGTTACCACCATACTACAACTATACAAGTAAATTTCACTGAAGCAAACGGCTAGGCAGCAAATTTGTGCAATGAGCAAATCAAAATATGATCCAGTATGTTGAATGAGCTATTTGCACTTCCACCATAACGTGTCATTGCAATTTCTGCTAAATTAAACATGTTCATGGATTGGGGTTGAGCAAGTTACTTGACTTGGATTCACTTTTACCTTGCGAAGAACAAACAAGTACCTTAAATTGCCGCCATCTCCAGTTTTTTGCTAATAATATTGACAGTGTCGGTCTACAACTTAAAAATGGATTGTTGATCAGAATACAGAGCTATGGGTGCAAAGATTTTAACTTGAAAGGAATCAAATGAATAAGCACAGCAGCGGAGTGGTGGCGCAACGCCAGCTGCGACACAACTCGAAGGCGGAGCCAGAAGCATGGGGTAGGTCGAGCCCAACAATCTCGATTCGACATGATGAATTAATATGATACTAGTAGACATGCACGTGCCTTGGTGTGCGGAGGTAATGTGAGTGAAGAAGGGGTATAAATTGAAAAGCATATGAGCAGAACACAAAGAAGAAAAAAACAATAGAAAAGAAGAAAAAGGAAGCATAGTCGATGAACTGGGACTATAGGTGTGCAAGCAACAAGAGAAACAAAGGCGAGTGAACGCAGATAGAGAACGAACGAAGCAACACGGCCAAGAAAAACGTGGCCTGAAGAATGTGGAACATGAAACACACAAAATATTTATATAGGTATGCTCAAACATGCATGTTCAAGAGGCAGCCATTTCACACACATGCATGGATGTGGTGATTGGCTACTGCTTAAGTGCCTAGCTAGCTAGCTATCTATTTCTGTCCACTGTACACATGTACATACATAACTATTATGTTGTTTATAATTTGATTATACCTCCGATCAATCTAAGCTCTAACATCATCTTTTGTCAGCATCTGTCTCTCAAATTCAAACTCGAGTTTTGAATTTGGATGTCTTGAGGGCTCACGTTCCACATTAGCATGACTTACAAAGTACGTATTAGCCAAAGACTGAAGTAAGATAAAAAAAAACGAAAAGTAAATATAGCATATCAAAGCATATATAGTTATATACGTGTTCTGTGAAATTGTAAAGCAGTTCTAAGAAAGTAAAAACTACTTTTGTGAGTTTACCTCTTCGGCTATAGATCGATCTTTAGGATCAAATGCAAGTAAACACCCTAGCAGACGAAGAACCCAAGGATCAGCACTATGACACTTCTGAGTAAAGGGACATGATGTTTTTTTCCCGCACACAACCTAAGCATCTCATGGCCTTCTCATTTCGAATCTACCAAAGTCATAGATAGCAGAAAGGTGATTTTTTTTGTGACCTTAATGTACCAATGCGGAATATGTAGAAGAAAGAGCAACACAAATCATGAAAGAAATAACTAAATGGAGCCTGAAGGAAATACTTTACTGGCTTGCAATGGACCTTTATTACCAAATTGGTGCATCAAGAATGAAATATGATAGATGTGTTGGTTCGTCATGTTAGAGAACTGTATCTCCTTGAATGTTACCAAATAGGAGGTTGAAGAAAAAAATAGCATGTGCTATAATAGCTATGGAGTCAACATAACTGGGATAAGGTTTCTGATGATGGACTTCCAAGAAGATCTGTTACAAGATCTAATTGGTGCACAATATTCTTCCCAGGAATTAGTGGCCTTCTAGTGAGAAGTTCAGTGAATATGCACCCAATACTCCAAATATCAATTGCAGGAGTGTACTGCACACACATTGACACTTGTTAGAAAGATAAGAAATGGAAGCCTATAGCATAAGCATTGCAAAAGGAGTTTACAATATAGTGTTCTCTACAGGAATGTTACTCCTCCAGTTTTCAGCCAACTTCACAGCTTGGATGAAACTTAACACATGAGATCGATATTCCCAATTAGAAAGAGTTCAGGTAGTAGGGAATAGTTTCAATATCTAATCAGTTCTCGACTAAAAGCTTCAGACCTGTCTGTTCTTAACACAGCTCCTAACTATTCTAGGCTCACTCAGGTTGGCATAATAATAATATGTCCAATTGTTGTTTTTGTGGCTAAGAGTTCCTAATGAAACCAATTGACCATTACAACCTCCTATTAATGAAAGAAGCTTGGATATATCAGAGAAGCATATATCGTGACATTGTACTATGGAAGACTTCAATGTACAGATCTGTACAAAATTGAGTGCAAATCGTAGGAATATTGATCATGAGCAATAGAAAGGGAGGTATAAATGGAAGGACAAATTCAACTCTAGTCCAAATGATGGAAAGTAGACATACAAATACAAAAGGAAATAATATTACATCAATTAGGCTTTGATTGACCAGCACATGAATCAATCAAATTATGGTACGGTTGGACCCAAGCCTACCTTAATTATTGTTCTTCCTGCATTGTTTAGTTCTGTCAACACCAGAACCACTGAGAGTTATGCCAACTTTCTTCCTCGTAATGCTCTAGATGAGGTGTGTACATTTTTTGGCCCAAATCTGATAATCTATCAGTTTCAATACATGAGGCTGAAGGGGTTGTTTGCCTCTTCTTATCAAAAATATATGTATGTTGGACCATATGAACCCACCATAAACATTGTTGTAGCCTACTATTGTAGATTCTTACTAATTAGTCACTACAGCAGCACCGATCACACCGACGGCAATCCCAGGGGAAAAAACGACAAGAAGCATCTCGAGGGAACGCGGAACACAACATTTTCGGACCATCTGTATCCTATTATTGAGAATTAAAATATGAGGCAAAGATACATAGGTGAAAGTAGTCAGATTCTCCCACACGATGATGCTTAAAGAAAGACCAATCTAATTCAAGTTACTTGGCAAAATAAAGAAAAAACTGAAATCAAGAAAGGTTCCACATATAATAAATGTCCATAACTTCGCATGGTTGAACAATTTGTTCATCAGCGAATTCTAGATCATAATATCAATCTTTAGTTCCAAATAGTCCTTAATAAAAGCCAACTCAATTATGCTATTAATCCTTGAAAGGGAAATCATTTTTAATTAGTAATTGAACTAAGGGACTCTGGTTTACCACCGTAAAACAACATCAGAACATTTTTTTTAATTCAGGTTGCCAAGAAAAGTTGCATGTGTACACCATACTGCTAGCTCTTACATTATATGTTCTCTTAACCTGGTATGGCATGAGCATCTTTTAGTTGTGGCATTACACATCACATAAAAATAGGATTAACAATCTATTAGTAGCCATGTTCGATCGAATAGCACAAACTTTTACAGCAGGAAATAACATCCTTTTATTCTAGATCTCAATAATACCATGATTCCTGTTGTGCTCAACAGGAAAAGAACAATATTTGAGGGGTAGTTACTGAGCCTGATGTACTATGGATATATCTAATGCATCCAATAAGATACGCAAAAAAAAAACAAGTAGTACTTAGTTTCTATCTAATGCATCCAATAAGATACGCAAAAAAAAAAACAAGTAGTACTTAGTTTCATTAGTGATTTGTTTAGTCAATGTATCTACCAGAATCGCTACTTGGCGTCTATCTACCCGCGGAGATTCAGATACTGCACTCTGATAAAAAAAAATGGATGAATCGCAGTCTCTGAATCTCCATAGGTAAAATGTTATTTGCTAGCCTAGCATCAGTTCTATTTAAATGGAAAACCTTGTACTTTCGAATCAATGGAAGAATATGTTTCAGATTTAATCAACTATTAGCTTATTGAATAAACACTCTAATCAAAGCAGCCTTAATACAATGAAAGATGCAAATTACCTGATTATGGTAATAGGAGATATGAGACCAACTGATAGGTGGCATTGAGTGGAACATCGCAAGTTTAACTCTTCGCTTTACTTTTGGGGGTAGCTCTCTCATTATGTGAACCTCATCTCGTAAAGATGTTATAAAGTGTTCAGCATCAAATATATCTTGGAACTCACTGCAAGATAGAATGGATCACTCACAAGAACAAAATCCATTAATAGCTCAAGAAATAAATTAGGCAAAGGAAGTTAATATCAAGGTGGCAAACCGAACCTTGGATCATTCCAAAATGAAGTCTTATCCAACCTTGGCATGACCAAAGTGACATTCAAATATCTTGCTATTACAACTATGTTACATATATGATGAAACCAAAAAGTTGAGAATGAAAGAAACCAATGTAAAGAGTAAAAAGCTATAGAGCACATTCCTGAAGGAGTTTCATGAAACGAGAATAGAGGTTCTGCAATACTTATTGCAGCTCACATCTGGTTAACCCCACCATTGCACGAAACCATCAAATAACCATTGTTCCTATAGATTCTTGGATGACAATGATAACAACAAAACATCAGTGGCGAACTCAAATGTAGCGCGCGCATAACATACCGTAGGCAAAGCTGTAATGGTAAAAAATAAAGCATCACTATTGTAGTGATGTACATTGAGTATTTGTGTTGAAATAGGAAGCGAGCATACTTTGCATCTTTGCATGTTCGCCAGTAACTCGATCATGTAAATACTATCTTCCATGTGGGGAAGGACATATAACTATCGGTAAAAATACAATGCACAAACATGAACATTGGTGTAGAATGAAAATCAGTAAGATCAACCAGAAGAATGAAAATTCCTGACCAACCAATCGAGAGGAGATCCCACATTGGGCAATCTTACACGATGTTGTTAAAACGACATTACCACACCATCTAGGGTAAACTCCAAATGAATTTACTGATTCAAGAATGCAAAAAAGATGAAAAGGTGTGTTATCATATCAAGTTTGGCTAAATCAAATCAAGAACTGACATGAAGAACACGATGCTTCATCTCTAAATAAATGGGATCAGCGGCGCAGCGGAGTTCGGCTGAATCAAATAAAGAACTGAAACACCGGCCGTTCTTGGAAGCAATTCTAGGTGCACAGGGGTATATACATGGAATGGAATAGAGAACGAGGGAGAGGGGGGAGGGAGACTAACCTGGAGAGCGGTTTGGGTGGAGGAGGAGGAGATGCAGGAGGAGAGGGAAAAGGAGGCGGGGGATCCGTCGCTGGAGGCGGCGGCGAAGAGGATGAAGGGGTCGGGGTCGTCGTGGTGGTCGAAAAAGACAATGCGGCAAGAAAGGTCCCACTCCCACAGGATGCGCTGGCGATACGCCACCTCGTCCCACCCGCGTGCGCCCGTCCCTGCGTGCGGCTGGCCGTCGCCACCGCCGCCACCATCTCCTCGCGGTTCTTGCTCTTGGAATGTGGAATGGGGGAGGGGGAGGTAGACGAACACGAGGCGGGGCTCCACTGAGGCTTGGCATGATCATGCAGGGGATGGTCCGCCGGAGGCGTAAGGATTACCGAGCCGCAAGGAGGAGGGGTGGGGTGGGGTGGAGTGGGGCGCAGGTCCTTGTCGCGGTGGAGATTGGGGAGGCCAGGAAGAGGGAGGAGGCGCTAAGGGAGTGTCAGATCCTGACTTAGTAGAAGGGAAATTAGAGGAAGTCTGCAACGAAGATACCGGTTGGTTGACTACACTCAGAGGAAACAACGGCGTAGATTTGCGTGGGAAAAGTAACCAAAGCATCGCACGGTGGACAGGTGTCTTTAGAAAAACGACAACACTATAGTCGACAGCTTACTGTCAATTGCTGGAAGTAATTCAGAGTTGGCATACATTTTACTTTCTTTACCTTTGAAGTGAATGTAAGAAAAACCTCGAATACTTAAGCCAGCTTTGGTGTGGAATGAAAGCATGAAAAAAACATATTCTTAGCATTCTTAGAATTAGCCTAGGATCGTTAGAACCCTAGCTACTTTACCCTGCTGAAAGTCCCTGAACATCCATGAGAACACTCTGAATCCTCCAGAGAGGCATCAGAGCATTTCGATATCGATTCGATACGGCCAGGATCTGACAGGGAGGGAGGAGTGCGGGGCGCGGGAGGAAAGTGGAGGCCGGGCATGGTGAAGGTCGAGAGGAGGGGGCGGGGGTGCGGGGAAAGGTGAAGGGGGTGGTGGGGAAAGCCAAATGAGATGAAGGTTGAGGGGATAAGGACGAGAAGACCAAGAAGCAGGCCGAGCGAGCGAAGGAAAGGTAGGCGCGCAAAACGAAAAAGAAATCGCAGGGTCGAGAAGGACAGCAGCGGGCAATCGGACGGCAGACGTAGTTGCGACTTGCGAACCCTCGAGCGAGAGCGCGGCGCACCACCGTTGCAGCACGGTTCCACCAACCCGCGAGGTGAGCTCCAGTTCGAGGAATAGGAAGGCTCGGTCCGGGAGATGGCGGAGCAGCTCACCGAGGAGCAGATCGCGGAGTTCAAGGAGGCGTTCGGCCTCTTCGACAAGGACGGCGACGGTACGGACCGGCTGCACCGCACCGTCTTTGCTAAAACCCTACCATGGTTTCAGGTTTACTTTTCTTTAGGGTTCTTGGCGCACCCTCGTGTCGTCCGCTCGTTGCTCGTTAGAGTAGAGCGTGCGAGGATTCGTTTCTGTTGCGCTTGCTCTGCGTAATCTGTCAAGATAAGTGATTTGATGTGGTTGTGTAGGGAGATTATTAGGTTCTTCTTTTCCCTGTAAGAATACGAGTTATGGCCTATTTGCTTCGTTGCGTGCTTCGCTAGAGATGAATGGGGGTTGTACAGTTGCACGCAATAGCTACGTAGAGTGCTTGCTTTTATGGAAAAAAAATGGGTGTCCTATGCATGATGTTGGAAATTTCAGAGGTATCTGTGCAGATTGTTCTTCCTTGATCTCTATATCTGCATCTTGGCTGGTAGATTGCCATATATGTGACTCTGATTGCATCCGATGGATTTTAGTTGTCTACGCGTGATTGTTCCATCACCTGAGGGGTGTAGTTTAACAATCACTTCAGGAGTGTAGTTTAACAATCACTTGAGGGGTCTAGTTTAAGTACAGAGTAGGGGTGTTCTTTCCTTCAGATGAAGGGTAGGTTTTGGTTGAAACGTGTTATCAATTTGCATAGTTCAAGGGGCAATGAATATATACGAGATGATCTGTGCAGCACAGTGAGTCCTACTTCTGTTGTGTTGGTTGTGTGCTACCAAGCTTGGGCAACTTATGGCTTGCGCCTTTTGTGTTCTTTTACAGATGTTTCAGCAGAATGAACACACACACACAAGGGGATCTAATGTTGCTATGAACTTTCGTCTATGCAGGCTGCATTACCAGCAAGGAACTGGGAACTGTGATGAGATCCTTGGGTCAAAACCCCACTGAAGCTGAACTGCAGGATATGATCAATGAGGTTGATGCTGATGGGAATGGAACAATTGATTTTCCTGAATTCTTGAACCTTATGGCACACAAAATGAAGGTGTGCCCTATTTTTTTCTTTTCTGTTCTCCTAGGGGTAGCTTCTGTTCCACAATTTGCATTGTACTTAGTACTTATATGTGCACACATTATCTAGCATAATCAGAACTTGAAAAGCTATGATCTCAAGAGTGATACTCCATAGTTGCAATATGATTTCTGTAGTAAAGAGTGATACTCTCTGTATGTACCATACTGTTTGTTATGATTTATGTCATTTCCATAGTGTGTTATACTATTATTCTCTCAACAGTAAGAATGAGTGATTTCTCTTAAACAAAAATGCAATGCACACTAACATGTTAATTCCTTCATATGAAACATGAACATTTCAATTCAGTGTTTCAAAAGCAAGGATCCAAAACCGTTCTCGACAAATCTCGCTTTGTGGCGGTACCAAGAATCGCCTACATGAAATCCCAAAAAAAACCGGACAAAATTCAAAATCTGAAATTTGAATTGTGGAGTTTGAAAACCGGTTACCGGACCGGTAACCAGCCGATTACCGGAAAAACAGGTCAAAAAAACCGGCCGGAATTTTGAATTGACAAATTTTGAATTAGAAAGTGTTTAATGAAGTGTATATTTAGCTCATACAATACGTAATCTAGCATATTTAGCTCATACAATACGTAATCTAACATATTTAGCTCATATGAAGTGCAAACCGGCCAAAAACAATAATTCAAGCATATTTAGCTCATACAATACGTAATCTAGCACAAAATAGGTCTAAACCAACCTAGAAAGTGATGAGAGAAGTTAAAAATTCAAATTTTTCGGCTGGTTACTGTTCACCCGGTCGGCACCGGGAAATCCGGTTACCGCCAGTAACCGACCGGGATTTTTTTTCCCTGTCCACAAGTGATATATCTACATAGTATATGCAGAGAATTACTTTACTGATCCCTACATCCTCTTTCAACAGCTCTGCATTAAATCTTCCTAAAACTACTGAATTAATCCAACATGGCCCTTGTATATGCGTATTGGTTTATTCCTATGTGACATGTCTAGTATCAAATTTGTGTGGACATTTTACTGTGAAAATTCATCTAATATGAGTAATATCCCTTTCACCCTTTGTGCCAAGTATGCTAATCTGCATATATCTGCATCTGGGTGAAGAATTGGTAGATATTCTGTTGTGTCACATCAATAGCACATTATTTTAAGATTAAAGAACACCGATTTTCATACTGAATATCTTGCCTAGTAATGAATGTATTTTTTGGTAACAAATTGAAATCTACTCGGAACAATAATAGTCCAATTGTAGTCTTTGTATGTACTGAATTTTGCATAAGATGTAATGTCTTGTTTTGCTTGGGAGCATGAGGTGTAACTCATGTCCACAGAAGGTCAATAGCAATTCAACAATTGAAGGCTATCTGTTCTGTCTGACAAGCCAACAACCATTGATCAACCATACCCTGCACCTATTCCTTCACGACAATGTTTCATTAATTTGGTGTGCTTTGAGTGAAGCACGATTGATGTTACTTATATTGTTCACTTGAATCTACTTCACATATAGGAAATGGCATGACAGGGAAAAACCAGCTGAAAAGCCAATAAACAAGGAGCTTCTTAAAACCAAACTAGCGTTTTGATTGGGATTGGATGTAAACAAAATCAAATATCAGGCTATTGTAATGTGTTTTGCTGTATTTCGGCTTGCATGTTCTTTGGTTCCTGTATCAATAGTCAGTAGTTAGCCATTCAAGAATGCACAAGTACTGGAAGTACAGTAATTGATTCCAGTGTCAATGGTGACATTTGATATGACCTTGGTTTCCTGTAATACGAGTAGTAATTATAATTAATCATAATCTTTGTCCACTATTAGCTATATAGAATATTATTTTTGCGTGCATTATGTTCGTCTTGTTCTAATTCACCTGATTTATATACTTGAAGGACACTGATTCCGAGGAAGAACTGAGAGAAGCATTCAAGGTGTTTGACAAGGATGAGAATGGCTTTATCTCTGCAGCTGAGGTGAACCTTGTTCTTATCAAATCTGACCACTCAAATCACCTATGACCTATTCACTCGCGCATGTTCTTATTTATCTGATGGCTTCTGTAACTTATGTTACAGATTTCCAAACAAGAAACTCTTTTGCTATCAGGTTAACACTTTGCTGAAAACTTGGTTTCCAATTTCTTTTTCCAGCTCCGTCACGTGATGTGCAACCTCGGGGAGAAGCTGACAGATGAGGAAGTGAATGAGATGATTCGGGAGGCGGATACGGATGGCGATGGCCTTGTGAACTACGAGGAGTTTGTGCGAATGATGCTGGGCAAATGAGGAGTAATGAGGAGTGAAGCATCGTGCCTAGGAACTTTTTGCTCCTGTGAAAGTTTGACTGCTTAGACATGTACCATGTTCGCTCGTGTTAACAGCGTCCTATCGCCTGTACTTGGTTATCCTTTCGCTATCGCCTAGGATTCATCTACCCAAGTTTTGAGTAAGAGATATGGTTGACTGCCTGCCCAGGATTTGCTTGTGTTGAGATTTGGCAATTCCTTTCTGCTGTTGTGCGATATTTTGATTTCTTGTTTATGTTGTCTGTCAGAATTGTTAGTTAATCTGACAAACGTACAAAAGAAGAAGGGAAATTTTTTTTTGTTATTGCAAAGTCCCTTATATGCCACTGTATTACCAAAATGTTACTTCTTATTTGTTACTGCCACCGACTCTGTTAGATTTTGTTTGTCAATATTTTTTTTAAAAATACTCAAATTACCCTTGCCTTCTTCCTCCTTCACCTCCTCTTGCTGCCCTTTTTTTCCATCCATTCCTCATCGTCTTCTTCGCTAGAAGACCTGCCGATGTCGTTGAGCAACACAGAGTCCATGTCCTCGCAGTGCTCCACACGCATCCCCGCCGCTCCAAGCCTTCCCATGCCTTGCTAACCATGTCGCCACCACCGCCTCGACCTGCTGATGCTTGCGGTGCTATCCCACGGGCCGCTCCATGGTCAAGGGCCACCACCACAGAGCTTCTCCGTGTCCACCATGGCCATCTTTGTCGCCATGCCCATGTCTTCACCTGAGCCCCACCAATCCACCATCGTAGCTTGCCGTCGCCGTCACCCCTCCTCACCGACCTCGCCAGCGTAGGCCTCCTCGCCAACCTAGCATCGCTGGCCTCCTGCTCCTCCCATGGCACCGCCTCCGTCCCGGCCTCACGTTGCCGCCCTTGGCTCCCCCGGCCTCCTATTCCTCCCATGGCGCCGCCACGCCCGGCCTCATGTTGCTTGGCCCGGCGGCTCATTCTCCTCGCTCCTCCCATGAATCGCGTGGCGCGGCCCGCCATGGGAGGAGGAACCGAGGGGAGGGGTGGGGACGAGTCCGGTGGCGCGAGATCGCGGCGAAGATGGCTCTGGAAAGCGCGACGGAGACAACGAGGAGGCTGGGGGCACCACGGTGCCATGGTAGGAGGAGCAGGAGGAACCGATGGGAAGTATAGGCTGGATGTGCTTGCGTCCTCTCGGTTCCAACCTAACCGTCAGTCGACCCCCTACGCCGCTGCGACGGCGGAGGAGGAATCAAAGCCAATGCTGGTGCTTGCGCTAACAATGGCGATGGGGATGGCGGTGCCTGTACCGGTCCCGGAGGTGCATGCTCCGGAGGTCGTGGTCGTTGAGGAGCTGGTGGTGAAGACGGCGCCGACACCGGGGATGGAGGAAGAGGAGGAGGAGTTTTCGAATTTGAGGTCAACATGGACATCGCAACAGAGGAGCACAGTTGCGAAGGCGAATGTAGAGAATGAGGTGGCGCTGTTTGCGGATCTGACGAACTCAAGGGAGAAGTCGCCGGTGTCGGCAAGGTTCAGCCAAAAGGCGGCCAAGCCCAGCCTTGAAGATAACAATACTACCCAATCGTAAATACGAAGGAATGATACACCGAGGAGACACTAGGGAGCACATGGAAGGCCGTCACGGAAGGGTGGGCGCCGCTGGCGCGGTACCTCAAGAAGTCGAACACCTGGGAGACCCACCCTGGCCGTCGCCTGTCTGGCAGCGTCAATGGCCTCGTGGAGTAGCCGGGTGGCGACCGCTGCTGCCACTATGTGTGTGCGCGCGCTATGTGCAAAGAAGAAGGAAGAAGACGACAAGGACAAAATAATATTTTCGTACCTACTTTTCGACTTAATTGATCAACGATGTTATAAAAAAAAGTATGTTTTTAAGTTTAAAATGTTATGGAAGTAAGATATCACTTTGAAAATGACAGATTTAAGAGCATGTATAATGGACTTATGTCAGCCGTTTATAGTCATTGCCACGTAGGATTTTTGCTGACGTGGATAAAAGAGAATGAGGAGAGAGAGATGTTGTCTACAATCCTGTAGTCGATTATAGCACAAGAAACAAGAAATACATTAAAAGATTGTGTATTCTATAAAGACAACTAAAAAGACAGCAGCTATTTATATCATTATATGAGTTGTCGTTAACGTTGTCTATAAGTAATATAAAGAGATGCTATAGACAGCAACTGTCTACGCCCTAAGAGTTACGAGCTTTGCAGGCGTTTAAAAGTTTTCCCCGAGAAGAGCCCACACGCTGACACGCTATTTTGAGATTGCTCCTGCCGTCCTGCGACTCTGTGAGGAGGTACGGACTACGGAGAGCCGTCCGATATGTATCGGACGGCACGGATCATTGCAATCGACCCATCGCTACCCGGCACTTGCAAGTTCTAGTCGCGTTGTTACAGCCGAACACCAAACAGCGAATCGCGGTGGCGACATCACCTCTCCCGCCGCCTCCCGCCGCGCCGCCGCGATGCCTCCGCTCCCCAGGCTCCTCCACCGCCACCTCTCCCTCTCGCTCCTACGCCTCCAATCCTCGCGCCAACCATGGCCGACCGCAGCCGACGCCTTCCTCCGCCGCGGGCTCGCCTCTTCCTCCTCCCACGCATCCGCCGTCGCCGCGGGCCGGGAGAAGAGTTCGAGGCGGACGCTGGTTTACCTTCTCGGCGTGGCGGCGGCGATGGTCGGCGCCTCCTACGCCGCCGTTCCGCTCTACCGCCGCTTTTGCCAGGCCACCGGATATGGCGGCACCGTCCAGCGCCGCGAGGTCCCCCTCCTTGTTCGATTTGATTTCAGTTTACTTGTTGCAAATGGATATACACGGTGTTCCGGAACTGCGCATTGTGCCGGGATCACGATTAGGTTCTTGATTTGGTCGATGCTAACATCACGGCCCCATGATTGATTAGGGTTTAGTTCGAAACACTGCTGCTTTGCTAAGTTATGTGTGGAAATTGTTGCGATTCCGAGGCTATGCGGAGTTCATAATTATCGCTCCTCTTTCATAGGGTTCACAAGGGGATATGTTTAAACTGTTAATAGTCCTTAGGGATGCCACGCAGATTAACGTTTTGTAGTTAGTTTAGAAGGTTGTACTCTATGGAGAATGGGACCCCTCTTTCGTGCACTATATGTTCTATCATCATCTATAATTACCTATGCTGAAATTTGTGCATGTATAATAACCAGGGTCAGGAGGGTGTTCCCTAAATGTGTTGGAAATGGCATCAAATGCCTTCTGGTTCATTTTCAGGCGAAGGCTTATTTGGATGATGAATTTAATTGGACATTGTTGAAACAGGGTGATTGTGAGTCTATGAAAATGGTCGGGAACTCGGGATTGAAAATTTGGTATGGAGCGAGTCCTTATTTGTGCCCATCAGTAGATATATAGTTGAAAAGGTCGTGATTGACGTCTAGTATTACATCTTGATACATGAAGTGGGCTTGACCTTGGAGTATTGTGTTTGTGTGTAACAATGTTTTATTCTCTGCAGAGTGTGGAGGAGAAGATCTCACGGCATGCTCGTGATGGAACCACGACATCAAGGTGAGCCTTGCTGAACATGGGTTGCGAAGTTTCTGGCTACTTTCATTTTGTTTATATCTTATTTGTACCCTACACACTGAAGTACCGAACTATCATTCACTGAAACAGTTTCCGCTAGATAGTTTATTTTGCCTAGTTCCATTTTATTGTGTCTTGGATGTGGATCTGAAGGTTAAATGATTTTGGCGCACATCTATTCTAAAAGGGAGGAAAGTTCCAGTGTGGTCTAATGTGCTTGCTAACTTCATTAGAATATGCTTGCTATCTCGTCCCAGCTGATCATATCTTATGAAATCGAGCCTGTTCCAATGTGAGTTGAAACTAGGCCTTAGTCAGTTTTATGGAAACACTCGAGTGTCATTTGTTGCTGGCTATGTGCAAATTAGATTTCTTTTACTTGTCCCTAACATGTCCTTGTGAGTTTCTTTCCTCAGTGTCTGTTTACCAATGTTTATGATCATAAGCACCTTCTTTTCAAAAACTAATCTGATATGACACTGCATGTGATGCTAGATTCGGTGAAAGATATCTGGAACATGTTGTGATAAAGGTTTAGTTGGTACAGCCTTGATAACCATCCCATGTCTAGAGTAATGTTGTGCTGTAATCATTGGCTAATTGCTGTAGAACTTGAGCAAAAACTGTTAAAATCCCTGACGTGGATCATTTATTGTTCATGTATATATGATTTTAACTAATTGCCCACAGTTTCCTGGCATTCTCATAAATGACATAGCAAAGTTGTATGTTCTTTTTTATTTCACCTGCGATAATCTTATGCACTAAGTTTAGTAGTACTCCAGTTTTTGTGCTGGGACTTTATTTTCTTCCTTTTTGAGATCAAGGCATGAAGGCAGTTCATTTTGTTTGCAGAGAGATAATTGTCCAATTGAATGCTGATGTTGCTGATGGAATGCCATGGAAGTTCATCCCTACACAGAGAGAGGTGATCCTTTGGAACTTAAGTACAAATTTTAGGCTCTTTCTGTTGTATATTTATTCTGGATCTATTCCATTTGTAGGTGAGGGTTAAACCTGGTGAAAGTGCTCTTGCATTTTATACTGCTGAAAATTGCAGCTCAGCTCCAATTACTGGTGTGTCCACGTATAATGTTGCTCCAATGAAGGTATGAAATTGTAATCTTATCATCTTGCATGTTTCATTGATTACTATCAACACAATTTTCATGCCCTTGATGTTCCTTGTTGGAACTTGGAAGCTAGTTGCATTATCATTGATATTGTTTTGCCATTTTCTTCAGAAATTTTGATGGCATCTTTGTGAAATAGATTGTTCTCTTTGTTGCAGCATTGTCTTACTATACTAAGATTTGTTCAACTAATATAGCATAATTCCTTCTGACAGTATTTTCTGAGTTAAGATTGCCAAGAAATGCTAGGTGTAACATTAATCTTTCATCATGATAAGAGAACTTTAGAACATTGAAACAAATCTCAGTCAATTTTAATAGTTCAGAGTGATAAAGGATAGTCAAGGGTACAGCATGGTACATTGTAGTTAAGGATTGAAAATGCATGTAACTGATTTATGATAGTATTATTTGTTGGATATAAGTTTAGGTATATATCCTTCATTCCATGAAGATTATATAGACTAAAAGTTCCCAATAGGAGCAATACTTGATCAGAGTTGCTAAAATGTCACAATCGGATGTATGATCCACCTCATTCAATTTGATCTGAAGGCACAGTCTACATGCCCTATGAGGGAATGTTTTGGTGCCCATGTGGACGTGCATCCACATTTCTGAAAAGTGCATAATACACTGTTCCAAAAATACGAAAAAAAATTAATCATGGATTTAGTAGATATTGTTGTGTAGACATGCAAATTTTCAATGTCAATTAAACTGCATTTGTTATTGAATCAAAGAACTTGTCTGTAATGGAGCACAACTTTTCAAACTGAACCTTGTTGGCATGTGCTGGAAAGCAAGAATTGTGGAAGAAGCACAGGACGGTTGTTGGGAGGTTACATTTCATCCTGTTTGCTTTGTGTTAGCCTAAATTAGCGGAACTATGTTGGATAAAATAGCTCCAATTTATATTTCTACTGAGGAAATTTTGAAATCTCACTTTGACTTTCCGAACTGGCAAAACATGAAAATATCAATCAGAAAATGGTATAATATAAAATCTCTATTGAAGTGGTGCGATCATGCGAGTTATGAAGGACTAAGGTGACTTTACATTGTCAGGGTATTTATGTTGCTAAACTAAAACTAAGTTGAGACACGTAACCATGACAAGTCCTGAGTCCTGACTCTTATGACGTTTTGAGTTTACACGTATTTTTCTCTCTCTATCCCGCAGGCTGCGATTTACTTTAATAAGATACAATGTTTCTGCTTTGAGGAGCAAACACTTCTTCCAGGGGAGCAGATTGACATGCCGGTAAGTTTCAGTTTGCATTCGACACAATAATGATGACATGTCTAGTTGCTACTATTATTTCTGCACATTGTTTTAAAGATGCGTGCGAAAATTTTCAGGTATTCTTCTACATCGATCCTGAGTTCGAGACAGACCCCAAAATGGACGGGGTGAACAATATAGTCCTTTCCTACACATTCTTTAAGGTGAACGATAGTTAGTTGTAGCAATTTTATAAACCGAGCAGTAACGTTAGTTCTATTGAAACTCTTACACAATCCATGTGCTGCAAAATTCCCTGTCATGTTAACACCAAAGAGTATAAGGTTATTTTTGTGTGTGTGTGTGTAGTTAGTTCACATGTGCCTGTGGAAATTTTTGCATAATCTGTAAGAATTGTTCCGACGCAATCGAAATGGAAAATTTCTTGGTTTGATCTGAAGAATCATGGAGGAATGTAGTGATGGGATGCTGTCAAGAATCAGGGATAAGCAAAAGTGATTAAACTTCACTCAACTTTATCGCGCGCGCGCGTCATGTGTGTTTGGACTTGACGAATAAAGTGAACTTTTGTGAAGCCGGACAGCAGAGGACCTGCCAGCCTGCACAGGGAAAATAAGGCCATTGGTAAATTGCCTTTTCAGCCCTTTGGTATGTCAGCTCATCAGATTCAGACGAGTACCGTGTATTGAATTGAACAGTGTACTTATTGTCGTATGAGCCGGTGAGGAATCCAGAGTTTTTTTTTATCGTATTAGCGTAATTTTGTTTTATATTTACAAAAATAGCAGGGGTCTTAATTTTTTTGTCAAAATTAGCACAGCAACCGCATACGGCCACAGTCGGCGACCCACCAAGATGACACGCCATTGTCGCCTGATCGGTCGTCGTCGGTCCTCGCAAGCCGCCATGTGTTAGGTTTTAGAGAGGGGTTTGGGTTAGGGTTAGGGTTTTGGGTGGGGGTTAGGTTAGGGTTTCTGACCGATAATCCGTGAATTTCGTACTATTTTTAAAATATAGCAAATTAGTTTCTAAAATTATGAAATTTTACATGAATGCTCGTAACATAGTGTACTTTCTTATGTAATTTTCTTTTTATAATTTTCCTTGTTTTGATTTTACCTCGCAATTCTATTTAAGTGTAATCATTTTATCCCGCCACGTGTCCCCCCTTGTCCGCAGTGCCGCGCGTAGACAGCGCATCCAAAATTCTCGGCGCCAACACAGCGACTTCTCCTTCGCTCGACTATAAATACCGAGATCTCACAGTCACTCTTCGCTCATCCCAATTGTGTTTCGTTTCTCGTTTTGGCGCTCGTCGTTGAGAACTCAAAGAATTTAACATAATTAATTTTTTTGGAGATCAAGTATTTGCTTGCTTGTTGCTCGTCGTTTGTCGCTTGGTTTTTTTTTTTTTGATAGCTTACTGTGAAGGGCAGGTAATTTGTTGGATGCCTTTGTCGTTATTACCGTAATTAGTTAGTGTACTAGTTATTAATTAGTTATGAATTAGTTAGTTTACTAGTAATTAATTAGTTTAGATGTAATTAGTTAGTTCGCTGGTAATTAATTAATTAGTCAAAATTAGTTCAGTGGTTATCAGTCCCACATATTAAATTAGTGCGAATAAACTACTCGTAATTTATGTAGTAGTAATTAATCAGTTGCAATTAGTTAGTTTAGTGGTAATTAAATAGTCGTAATTAGTTAGTTTAGTCTCTGTTAATTAGTTTAGTGGTAAACAATTAGTCGTATCTAATTGCACATATGTAATCCATCACTTGCATGCAATTTATCGTATTTAATTAAACAAATGTACCGCGGATGGAGTTGTTGTGGCTTTAGGTAATGTCAAACATGCAAGACTTGTATGTTTTTTATGGCGATGGTCTCGTACGGGCTGGACCCGGCGGGTTCGACCTATCGAGATGCCAGTACAAGGTGGTCCGCGCGGAGGACCTCGACGCGATGAATATTTATGAGCTTCGGAATTGCATCCGAAGGGAGTTCGTCACAGAGGCAACGATGAAGAAAGTTGTGATCGAGAGGATCGTCTGCACGAATGATGTATGGGAGCTCGTTAAGGTGGCTAGAAGCGTGGCATGGAGCCAGTACATGTAGATTGCCTCCCAGCCCGAGACGGTAATTTACGAGAGGTCGATGGTGTACGTGAATTTCGTACCCAATGCGTCGAACTACCTTGATGATGCCGAAGCTCTACAAGCGGGCAACCGCAGCCCGAGCCTGAATACGGTAGCATGGAATGTGTTGTCTCGGAGGATTGTCCCGCGCATAATTTTATACAAAATGAGTGGACGGAATCATGGTGGTCAGCCCGCATTGATTGCCACGAGTATCTACCGGACCAGCCTATCACTTTGGAGTCCGACGAGGATGCCGACCTAAGCTCGGATGGAAGCGATAATGACGCACACCAAGCCGGTGGTCCAACCGGAGGAATTATGTCATCGCATGTGCCTTATGTGGCATCGTGCCTTGTGCGGCGCATGGCGAGCTGAGGTGGCCGTCGCACGGCGGCCATGCGGTTGCGGTGACGATTTTAACAAAAATAAATTCGAGTCCAGCTATTTTTGTAAACCCGAAGCATAATTAAGCTAATACAGGCAAAAACTCAGAAATCCACAACTCTTTGGTCGGTAGGACCGTGTGTTTTCAACTCATCTGGATCACGCGGTCGAATTTTGGTGTTCCAAATCGAAAATTGGGGGTGTATGGACACATACTGAGTAGATTTGGACTTTCCGTCTTCATCTGGAGTGCCGATTCTTATCAGACGGCCATTACTACACAGCCTTCGAGTAGAACCGCATACATGTTTGAATTGAAAACAGGTTATCTATAACTAAAGTCTTGTTTAGGAAAGTATAAATTTCACAATAATTTTATAGCAATTTCACAGTAAAACAATTTAATTTCCATGGAAATATATGAAAATTTACCGTGTTCCAAATATAGGTTAGAACTCTAATTCATCTGTGGGGACAAATCAAACTTCCTTTATGTACTAAGGATACCTCGGCTTGCAAGTTGCAACATGGCAGTACGTGGTTATTTAGATAAAAGTCACAATCAGGCACACTTTTTTCTCAGCGGTGCCTTAAGAGATGTCTATTTTTTTATATGAAAATTTACCGCATTCCAAATATGAGTTAGAAATTATCATCTCTGGGGACAAATCAAACTTCCTTCATGTATTAAGGATACCTCGGCTTGCAAGTTGCAACATGGCAGTACGTGGTTATTTAGATCAAAGCCACAATCAGGCACACTTTTTTCTTGGCAGTGCCTTAAGAGATGTCTATTTTTTTAGATAATGAAAGAGAAAAATCTCTCCTGGTCTCTGCATCCTGGATACACATTGCCTATTTTATTAATAAAAAAGTAGTACAAAGATCAAAGCTGTTTAAAAAGTGGCTAGGAGCCTTACAACCAAAAGACTATTGGAAATTAAACTCTATCGTTGTAAATCCTGTGACTAAATCGCCACCCATGAAAGCTGAATGTTTGCTTCGCCACAAACTCCAATCTAGCATTTCCAGCTAGTATTGTCTCCTTCTGATCCAATTTCTGTAAAATTGTTCAAGCACTCAGCCAACGCCTACTCAAAAAGATAGCCTGCAAGAGGTTAGTGATAGTCTTTTTTTTTTAATAAAAAACAACAGCATTTCAATATAACTAAATAGACCAACATAAAACACTAAGCCAGTTATCCATAGGCGAGTCCCATCTTAACACCTGACCTCCTTGCTCCCGCCTCCTAATCATCTCGCGAAGTTTTAGGAATAGGATGTCACAGCTATGTCGCCCCTTACCTGTTTTATGCGAAAAGAAGATCTTTCACATGAAAGATCACTCGAATCTTATGGAGCAGTACTGCTCTACACTTTCGGTAGTCCTTGCCACTTCATTGCTCCCACGGCGAGGGAGACGATCCGCGCTGCCCGGCTGCTGCTGCTGCACGTGGAGGCAGGCGGTACGCGCCAGGGCGCTGCCGCCCCCGCGCACCGATTTGTTTCCTTTTACTTTACTCCCGCACTGTTTGGCCGTGAGCGCACGTCGCGCCAGGCGCGGCGCAGGGAGCGAATCCGCCGTACTGATCGCGTTGCTGCGGGCACCCGCGCGCGGCACGGGAACACCGCGACGACGAGACGAATCCAGGGGAACCGAGCCGCGAAAGAACCCCACCAAAACCGGCGCACAGTGCCGCGCGCGAACGAGAGTCCCGGGACCGTGCAGCCAGCGCAGAGCACGGCACGGCCCGGCCCGCCCGGGTCGAATCGATCAGCGTGTCTCGCCCGCCCGGCGTCGCTGACACCATCGTATGCTACCCTCGCCTAGGCTCCTGGCCGCTAGCGGCCGAGCCGTGGCGCTGTGGCAGAAGCCGGCTTTTCGCAGCCTTGCGATGTTTGCAGTCGCTACGGAACGGAGCCGTGCCGCCGTGCACTCATGTCATGCCTGCACCAGCGCAGCTATCTTTAGTCTTTACGCCAGTACTCGTTTGGAGGATGCGTGTGTCGTGCGGGCTGTCACGTTTCGGATCACATGTTAATTGCGGGGGACAAATCAAAGGCTCCAGAAATCAGAATAGGGAGGTACAATGTTCCCGAGTCTCTCTCTCTCTCTCTCTCTCTCTCTCTCTCCATGGTTAAAGAGTAGCAGCCAGCTGATGTGGCCCATAAATGAGCACGTTCGCACGGTGAGCACCTTAGTGGGCGATGACGTGTCGAACTGAGAACGATTGTTAGATTAAAAGTCTTTAAATCGACTTAGTTTCTCCCTCGGAAATTAGGTCTTGTCATCTGACAGGATTAAATTGTCTCATATAAAATTGCTGTATTAAACAAGGTTTATCACTTTGACGTTAATTTGCTATCAAACACTCCACTCTTCCTGAGATATTCACATCAATTATACCGGCCGTATCCCCACTTTGCTATCTCTTGTTATTTACAGTGGAGAAATTATTGCGGTCTATTTTGGTCACGTTTTATTAAAAAAACTGATTCTCTTTGTATGCATTATTTGGTTAAATGTGCCGACTATTTGAAAACGGAGAGTAGTAAACTCCATACTCCCGGTAAAGAACCAGCAAAACAAAGAGGTGAGCCACACTAATACAGAAAAAGTCTTCACAGACGGTTCAAAACGCCATCACGCATAGCCAGTAAGCCGTTTGAGTTTATGGGTCAGTGATGACATGGATCATCATAGACGGTTTTTGAACCGTCTGTGAAAAAACTATCACAGACGGTTCTTGTTCAGAACCGTCTGTGATAGACGGTTCTGAATAAAAACCGTCTGTGATAAGTAATTATCACAGATGGTTCTTATTTAGAACCGTATGTAATAGTTTTTTCTATTGCAAAAAAAAAATCGGATTTGAGCCAAAACAATCAATTGCTAGACAGTAGTTTCCATATGCAACCTCTAGCAAGACAACTAAAATCTAATTAAAATTCTGATAGCAAACACAATATAGGAAAGGAAAATCAAAAGGTTTCACAATGTCCCCTTCGAATGGGAAAAAATAATAAAGTTACAAAGTTAAACTAGTAGAAACTATCTATGTCTCCAAGCTCCTGAAGAACTCATCGTCTTCTTGGATTGGTCTTGTGAGCTCCTCTTTGTACCTCACCAGCATATCACAAGATGTTTTTGCATGTCGTCGAGTTCGACTCAAGCTCGTCAGCAAGCAGAGACGACTAAAAACCTCCAGTGGCGCTCCGACCTTAGGTAACACAAAATTAAGATAATTTTCTTTACAATAAAAAGTCAACAAATTGTGTATGTTATGAGGATGTACACGTACCTTCCAGCAGTCTACCTCCTGCGGCAGACAAGGAGCTCCTCCGTATCCCTCCTCGTTGTCGTCGGCTGTGTCTCCTCGCTGAACCACGACGGGGAATCGAGGGTGTTCGCCGGAGCTCGGTGTGGGGAGGGGAGAGGGAGAGACTGATGGAAACAAAACTGGGATGGCTATAATATATAAGGACAGTGCCAAAACATTTTGCCTCCCGCGCGCGCGTTCAAAATTTTTCAAACTCCCGCGCTGCTAATCACAGACGGTTCTTAATACAAACCGCCTGTGATAAGTATCTTATCACAGACGGTTCGTATTAAAAACCGTCTGTGATATATATCTTATCACAGACGGTTCGTATTAAAAACCGTCTGTAACTTGGAATTTTCCTTACTATCTGATTTTACTATGACTTGGAATCACTAACACTCTGATTTTACCATGGCTTGGAATCACTAACACTCCAATTTTACCATGGCTTGAAATCACTAACACTCCAATTTTACCATGGAAAATTCAAGCCATGGAAAATTCAAGCCATGGTAAAATCAGAAAGTAAGAAAAATTCCAAGTTACAGACGGTTTTTAATACGAACCGTTTGTGATAAGATATATTTCACAGACGGTTTTTAATACGAACCGTCTATGATACTTCACAGACGGTTTTTAACACGAACCTTCTGTGATGAGCACGGGAATTCACAGACGGTTCGTGTTGAAAATCGTCTGTGAAGTATCACAGACGGTTCTGAACAAGAACCGTTTGTGATACTTAGTTAAGAACCGTCTGTGATACTTCATAGACGGTTTTCAACACAAACCGTCTGTAATATTACTTACTGATGGGGGAAGGAGAGTGGCGACGGCGCACGGGTGGAAGAGAGGCGGATTTTGAGGGAGCATGAGTACCAGGGGGCTGAGGGTAGCTTACTGGTGCAATCAATGGTGGCAGGGAGTAAACGGGGAGGTTCGACGATGTAGACCAGAGGCGGCACGATGAGGTCGATGTGGAGGCGGCGGCCTGGGGGAGGAGAGGAAGAATGAGTGGTGGGAGGAGATAGAGGGGAGCACAGGGATGCTCCGGGTAAAGGGAATTGGGAAGGAGCTCACCCGAGCCAGAATTACAACGACAGCGGTGGAGTTCTGTCAAAACCGAGGAAGAAGGTGGCGCGCTGCGCTCCTGAGGAGGAGGGAGAAATTCATTGAGGGGTTTTGTTGAGGATGGCTGAGAACACAACGAGACGCGCGCGGTTTTGGGCTGAACTTACCGAGATGGCCAGAATGAAGAGGCCATGCGGTGGCCATGGGCGGAGAAGAGTTGCCGCAGGGGAGGAAGACGGGGCCAATCCTAGTGTTGTGGTTGCCAAGGGAGAGAGTGGAAGTGGGTGCGGGGATGCGGGCATTGAGGCGGTGGTGATGCGCACGGTGGGGCGGCTGGAGCTCGCTGGGGTGGCGACGCAAGGCAGGTGGGGCGTGGCGGCTCGGCTCGGTTCTACGAGTGAGGGAGGGGAAGATGGAGGGGGTGGCGAACGTAGCAAACTTGACCACGTTACGGCTCTAGGGTGCCAGAGGGTGACAGCAGTGGCAATTTCCGAAGAAATTTTGCGAAGCAGTGGCATGAGAAGAATAAGCAAAAGGCAATGGTACAAACCAAAAATGTAATTGAGGTAGTGGCATGAAACGAAATCGCGTCAATAGGTATAAGCCGCTGCTCCTAAAATAATCTTATTTCTCATGTCAACCAAAACGGGCATAAAATTGCACCAATGAAAGTTGTCGAGCCTCATAAAAACTCTTGAAGAAATAGAAGGAATCAATACTACAATCAGCCCCTAAAAAAACTGCAATTAGCCCTTCTTATTTTTCACATATTTTAACAAATAAACATAAAATGTTAGATATACAGCTGGGACACAGTAGATTTGCTTTGATGGAGTGGTAGAAACAATCGATCTCTCCTTGTCTATCTTCATATGATTCCATTCAGCGATCTTGCCACATGATATTACAGTAAAATGAATGTATTTATACTTTTTTTACCATAGCATATGGACATAGATTCGAGTTATCTAGGTGCCGTTCTAAGTTAACCATGCACATTACTCTATTTAGCTAACCAAAACAGTTGCAACTCACATGCCCAATCGCATGCAGCTACGATCAGATTAGCTAGTTTATATAATTGGCACATAGTACAAACGAGTCACATACTGATTACAAATTTAGATTACTCTACTTTCATGCTTTGAATACGTGAGAGTCGTTCCAATGTACGTGATAAACCCAACTATTCACATCTGTACAGCTATAATTAAGTACCTGAGCTATAATTCATGTGAGATTTATTCTAATCGCAGATTCGCAATAGATTCTCATACACGGTAGTGGTACTGTGCAATTTTTCGTGTTCGTGTTCTGGGTCCATCATTTAGTGGTATAGTCATTCGATGTACGTAGTGTACACACAGGAAATAAGTACACATTAATTTTCTTGAGAGGGCAGCATACTTCAATGGAACTACTTTTATATATATGCATCTCTCTTGCGTGTTCTGAAAAATAATTTAGCTCTGCTTTAGGATAAGTTAAAACCACATCTAAAAGATTGAATACATAGATCTCTACATTTTACCGTTCATATATATTATATATACCAAACAAGGCAAAGACATATATACCAAACTAAACCTTAAACTAGGAGAGCCAAAACAAACATGCATGTACTGATGTAGAATATATACACTAGGACAGTTGGTATATCAAGATGTTTCAGATCGAATGCTTCTCTAGAATGGAATAAAACCTAATCAATCCTATACTAAAATGGAGCAATAAATCTTTTGAAGCAGGTCCATCTGTTCATCTTGCATGCATTCAAGCATATGCATGCTTGCTAGACAGGTGGAAACTGAAAAGAAATGCAAAAGGAAAGCAAGGCCTCTCAAGCTAGTCCATAGTTGGGCTTAGATTTCATGGTGAAGTAGTAAGACAAGATCGAAATTAAGCAGGAAAAGAAGAGCTAGGTACGTAGGGGGAGAAATTACCAAGCATCTCCTTTGAGGGTAACAAAAAAAATCAATGGATGAATGATCATAATAACACAGCATAATTAGCAGCACCGTTAAAACAATCAATCTCATCATCAATAATCAAATTCAAAGAAGCAAAAAATGCCAAAAGAAATTAGCAAAAAGAGTTAAATTATCCCAGCCTAGCCATGCCACCCCACTACGTACGTACGTACTACTACATGCACATCTCGCTGCCCCTCACCTCCTCCTCGTCCTCCCCGTCGCCGGCCGTCGCCGGCGACATGCCCCCTCTGCCGTCGCCGCCCCGCGTCGTCGACGACGACGTCTGAGCCCCGCCTCCGGCGCCGGCGCCCCCACTGCCGCCGCCGGCCTTGTGGTTGTGCATCCAAACCTTGAAGACCTGTCTGGTGACACCGATCTCCCGGCAGAAGCGCGCCACCTCGTCGTCCCCCGGCGCGCGGCCGGGCTCCCGCTTGGGCATCCGCCACCCGAGCCGCTCCGCGAACCGTAGCATCCGCGCCTTCTGCTCCTCCGTGAACTTGGTCCGCGTCCGCCTCCTCCCGCCGCTGTGAGAGCCACCGTCGCCGCCCATGCCGGCCGCCGCGCCGGCCATTGCCATCTGCATGTAGCCCGGCGGCGCGCCGGGAGAGGGCAGCATTGGCGCGTGCGGGTTGGCGGCGGCGTCGAGGAACGCCTTCCGGTGGAAGTTGCGGTGGCAGCCGCAGGCAGCGCAGAGGAGCGCGGCCGGGTGGCCGTCGTCGGGGGTGTATTCGCAGCAGCCGTCGGAGGCGTAGGTTCCCAGCTTCGCCGCGTGGTTGCGCATGCACTCCCGGTACACCTCCCGCGGCCGCTCCTGGTGCTGCTCCATTGATCTCCTCCTCCGCCTTCTTGTCTTGCTTGCTTCGTCTCCTTTGCTTCTTCTTCAGCGCTCTCTCTCTCTCTCGCTCGCTCGCTCCAGTTATCACTGCTTCTACTAACTATGTGGCCCCTTGAGCAGTAGCTGTTCGATGCATGCAAATGCAATGTTGGAGCTTTGTGTATTTCAATTCCTTTGTGCTGGGTTGCAACTTGCACACATGGTCTCCGTCAGTAGTGGCAGTACTAGTACCGTAGCATAATGTGGCGATGAACTCACTACTACAGAAAAGATCTTCACAGATAATTTAAAAACGACATCACAGATGGTTTCGTGAGCCGTCTGAGTTTATAGGTTAGTAATGCATGAGGTCATCACAGACGGTTTTCGAACCGTCTGTAATACATAATATCACAGACGGTCTCTAGATGAAACCGTCTGTAATACTCGACTACCACAGACGGTCTGTAGATGAAACCGTCTGTGATAGTCCTTGGACAGAGTGTAACAAGCAGGGGAAGGTACGTTCGTCCTTTATTGGTCTTTGTTGGTGCTAACTCAGGTCCGTGTCCATATCAACCAAGTTAAGCCGTGCGTTGACACCATCCTTTGTTTTGTCACGAATGTTCAGTAAGAGACCAATCAAGCTGTCATATATATTCTTCTCTACGTGCATGACGTCGATACAGTGGCGAACTTCTAGGTGCTCCCAATAAGGTAAATCCCAAAATATTGATCTCTTCTTCCACATGTTCTTCTTACGGGTCATCGATTTACATCCCTTTCTGAGTACAACATCTAAATCATTAACTATATCATAGACCTCTTTTCCGCTTAAATGCCTTGGAGCCGAATCGTCCTCCTTTTCTCCGTCGAATTGTTTCTTCATCTCAGAGATGGGTGAGCCCTCTCAAGGAACCCACGATGACGCATGTACACGGTTTTGCACGAGTGATTCACCACACTCTCGGATCATCTAAGCAAAGGAGTACGTGCTTTGGCCCATTTTGTACTCGCCCGACAGATTAGCAAGGGCGGTGATAATCATTTATGGTGCGTAACAACAAGGAACGAAAGTAAAGTTCTCTCGCTTGTATGCATCCCATACATGTACCCTTCAATCCACAAGATTTTTAGATCTTCCATCAATGGTGCTAGGTACACATCAATATCATTCCTGTGTTGCTTCGCCCTTGGATAAGTATCGACAACAAAATATACTTTCGCTTCATACACAACCAAGGAGGAAGGTTGTAGATACAGAGCGCCACAGTGCCAAGTGCTATGTCACCGCTCATGTTACCGAAAGGATTCATTCCATCTCAGACTAATCCAAACATTATATTCCTTGCCCGCATCAAGTCCGCAAACCTCCTATCGATGTTTCTCCACCGGGCGCGGAATCAAGACGGTGTCTTAGCTTTCCGTCATTCTTACGCCCTCGAAAAGCCAATACAACAGCTTTTGCATTCTTTGGGTTCACAAAACCGCTTCAAACGAGGAATTACAGGAAGATATCACGCCACCTTAGCAGGAGGTCCTTTCTTCACCTCGATTCCTCGTCGTCATCCGATTGATTCTTACGCTTGTATCGAGATGCGCTGCACACGGACATACATGCATGTTTGTATACTCACAAAGAGAGGATACAATCATTTGGACATGCATGTATTCTTTCTACTTTCATTCCCAATGGACAAAGAACCTTCTTGGCTTTGTAGGTGGTTTTGGGCAACTCGCTTCTCCTAAGCATGTCTGCTAAGAGACCTAATGTACCCGTGAAACTATTGTCTGACCAACCGCTGCTTGCCTTCAATTTCAGCAGCTTTAAGCACGATGACAACCTTAGGTATTCCGCTTGCAGCCCGGAACAAAGGTTTATCCGAGTCCTCCATCAAGCCCCTAATTGAACATACTCCCTTTCATCACAGCTTCCTTCGCATCGCGAAGCATCTCGATCTAGATTGTCATCGCGGCCTTATCCGAATCGGAACCACAATCGACATCATCCGCGATGTCGTTGACTTCAGATATATATGCATATCGTTGACTTCGTAATATGCTCTTCACCGTGGATCGTCCAACATGTATAACCCTTTTGAAATCCTTCAATGAAGTGTGCTTCGATCCGCTCGGTTGTTAAACATCTTCGATTCTCGCAATAATGCATGGACAAGACATATATTCCGCCTTATTGAACATATCCTCCTCGGCAGCTCTTGTAAAAGCAGACACGCCATTAATGTACTCTTCACTCACACGGTTCTCGCCAGACATCCATTCATAAGGTCCATCACACGGTTCGTATTGAAAACCCTGAAAATAAATAAAAGGGTGTCAATGAAGTCGGGGAAGGTCCAAGGCGGCTAGTCGTCGATCGGTGAACAGAGGCAACGGTGGCAAGCTCCTCGGCGACAATAGTTGAAATGGACTACACACGAGCGGGCTCAGTGAGGTGAGGCGATGGACTCACCGGTCTTGGAGATCTGCCGCGGTTACCGTCTGTGAAGCGCTAGAGATGGAGATCAACAAGACTCTGCTGGGAAGCTATGTACCGTCATGATGAGTTAATTATCACGGACGGTTTTCAACTAAAATCGTTTGTGATATGTAGTAATATCACAGACGGTTCATGTTTAAAACCGTCTGTGAAGTATCACGATGGTTATGACAAAAACCGCTCGTGATATGTAGTAATATCACAGACGGTTCATGTTTAAAATCGTCGTGAAGTATCACAGACGGTTCGAAAAAACCGCCTCGTGATATGTAGTAATATCACGACGGTTTTTGTTCAAGACCATCTCGTGATACTTCACGCACGGTTTTAAACATGAACCGTCGTGATATGATATCTTCACTGCATTTGCTTTTTAGCGCGAAGATAACACGACGGTCGGTAAACAAAAACCGCCCGAGATTAGCGTTTATACGACGCTTTCGATGAACCGCCCGTGATCAAGGCCCAAGATAGCATTTTGTAGTAGTGACTGTTGTTGTGGCTTGGGCAATCAGGGGCACCTCGAGACGGTTGTTTGATTTGCTCGGTTTGTTTTGGGCTCTTATAGTATCTTTTTTTTGTCGATGGTTTAATATTGATCTTATAAACGAACGCTGGGCTCTTCTAGAGCGATACCACATAGAAAAAGATACAAGAATTTTATAACATTCTTCTGATAGAATAATAACCATACTCATGTGTTTACCAGATTGATTGTGTTTAAAATAAGAAAGCAGTCACTAAAACTATAGCTTGATCCTCTTTTCTTGTTTGTTTCTTTGTGTCCTCTGTTCACCGACTTTACTCCTTATATAGCGTATGAAGGAGTGCCAGTTGTTTACGCCAAGAGGCACCTTGTTGTTTGATGCAATGCACATGTTTAAGGACAGTTATTGTCATAGATGCATCCTCCCACGTCGCCTTGCGGTTATGTCAGAGACAGATGTTTTAATACGTGCAGTTATCTCATGAATAACGACATATATTAACTATTGCCGTGTATTAAACATAGCACACAAATGTCCCTAGTCGATTGGGTCTATATATCTGTAGGCTTTATTGACCATAGGGTGGTCGGAGATGACTTGGTCGTAAAGGAAGTTATGACCATGAGGTGATCGTAGTAGGTCTTACGATCAGTATGCGGTCGTAGAAGAACTTACAACTAGGGCTAGAAACAAGCCGAGCCAAGCCGGCTCGAGCCAAGCTCGCTCAAGCTCGGTCTGAACTACGTCTCAGCTCATTTATAAAATGAGCTGGAAGCCTGGCTTGGCTCGGCTTGAAAGCAAGCTCGAGCCGGCTCGTGGCGGCTCGCGAGCCAAGCTGAGTTTGAATTAAGATGCCCAGTATAGTCTAGCAACAATACATGTAAAGTCATGACCACTATTATACACTAGTGTAGTCTAACAACAATTAAGATGAAAAGGTAGCATAATTATTCCTTGATAAAAAAAATCTAGTAGGTTTTTATGCAATCTCATCAGCACTAAACAAAGCAATCACATCTTGCAAGTTTCCAACACATCCTCGTCATGAGGAAACATTGGTATTAAAGACAAAGCAAAATCCATCAATCCAAAAGAACGGTCCAAAGTCCAAACCACATGACCAAAATAGTTTAACGTTTCATGTTTAATGGTCCATGCTTAACACTACATCTGTAATTAAGAGTTCTAACTTCTAATTCATAAATAGACACTACCACATAGAGGGTCATCACAGCGGTTTTAAACCCTCATCACGCATTTTCTAAACCGTCTAATTTATTGTATCTTTGATAACAATCGATTATCAAAGATGGTTTTTGAGTCGCTCGTGATAATTCACAACACGACGGTTCATATAAATAATCGTATGTGAACGCCACTATCACAGCATTTCGCTTAGACCACGTAAACCGCTTGTGATATCACTACTACAAAAAGGTTTTCACAGACGGTTCAAAACGCCATCACGCATTTCGTTTCGTGAGCCGTCCGAGTTTATGGGTCAAGAATGACATGAGGTCATCATAGACGATTTTCAAACCGCTCGTGATGCATACTATCACTGCACGGTTATTAACTTAGAACCGCTCAGGATAATCGACTATCACGGACGGTTCGTGTTTAGAATCGCTCGTGATATATATTCTCTATAAAGTCTCCAGCAAGGGTCATTTGTGCCTTTAAAACGGCTTCATATTTTATATATATATATATATATATATATATATATATATATATATATATATTTATATATATATATTCATATATAGTTCATGTCCACTTTTGGGTGGTCATGAGGATGAGACGGCGACCGCAACTTCATCGAGCCTACAAGTTCAAGAAGCATGGTTGCAAGGAGAGCGTGGACATACAATTACCGGATGTCATCAATAGTTAATTGAGTTGACATCAAGGAATGGTTGGTTGCTGATACATGAAGCCACTTCGGTCGAGTACTGCGGCCCACACCACTTTCCTAACATGGCATGGACGCACAAGTACTCTGATTGGGAAGTGGCTTCATATATCGGCGATCAACCATTCCTTGATGCCAAGTCCAATTACCTATCGACGACATCCGTAATTGGATATCCATGCGCCTCCTCATCAATCATGCTTGAACTTGCAGTTCGATAAGGTTGCTCGTGGTCGCTATCTCATCCTCCTCACGACCTTTAAAGTGGTCATATGATATATATATATATATATATATATATATATATATATATATATATATATATATATATATATATATATATATATGTGCGTGCGTGTGTGTGTGAAGCTGGTTTTAAAGGCACAAGCAGTCACTGCTCGGAGATTTTATAAACAAGAGATCAGGAACTTGACCAGCATGAACACGGTTACACAAACAAAGGTGAAATGAATGGAGAGAGACAGGTGAAGAGGTGTTATAGTAGTTTTTGACTCATTTGGTCTTGTTTTGGAATAGAATACATGTAAAGTCATGACCACTATTATACACTAGTGTAGTCTAACAACAATTAAGATGAAAAGGTAGCATAATTATTCCTTGATAAAAAAAATCTAGTAGGTTTTTATGCAATCTCATCAGCACTAAACAAAGCAATCACATCTTGCAAGTTTCCAACACATCCTCGTCATGAGGAAACATTGGTATTAAAGACAAAGCAAAATCCATCAATCCAAAAGAACGGTCCAAAGTCCAAACCACATGACCAAAATAGTTTAACGTTTCATGTTTAATGGTCCATGCTTAACACTACATCTGTAATTAAGAGTTCTAACTTCTAATTCATAAATAGACACTACCACATAGAGGGTCATCACAGACGGTTTTAAACCCTCATCACAGACGGTTTCTAAACCGTCTAATTTATTGTATCTTTGATAACAGTCGATTATCAAAGATGGTTTTTGAGTCGTCTGTGATAATTCACAACACAGACGGTTCATATAAATAATCGTATGTGAACGCCACTATCACAGACGGCTTAGACCACGAAACCGTTTGTGATATCACTACTACAAAAAAGGTTTTCACAGACGGTTCAAAAACGTCATCACAGACGGTTTCGTGAGCCGTCTGAGTTTATGGGTCAGTAATGACATGAGGTCATCATAGACGATTTTCAAACCGTCTGTGATGCATACTATCACAGACGGTTATTAACTTAGAACCGTCTGTGATAACTGACTATCACGGACGGTTCGTGTTTAGAACTGTCTGTGATATATATTCTCTATAAAGTCTCCAGCGCAATATGTTTGTGCCTTTAAAACCGCTTCATATTTTATATATATATATATAGTTCATAGTCCCCAGCCACTTTCGGGCGGTCATGAGGATGAGACAGCAGCCACGGGCAACTTCATCGAGGCTACAAGTTCAAGAAGCATGGTTGCAAGGAGAGCGCGTGGACATACAATTACCTGGATGTCATCAATAGTTAATTGGAGTTGACATCAAGGAATGGTTGGTTGCTGATACATGAAGCCACTTCCCAGTCAGAGTACCTGCGCGTCCACACCACTTTCCGAACATGGCATGGACGCACAAGTACTCCGATTGGGAAGTGGCTTCATATATCAGCGATCAACCATTCCTTGATGCCAAGTCCAATTACCTATCGACGACATCCAGGTAATTGGATATCCATGCGCTCTCCTGTCAATCATGCTTCTTGAACTTGCAGGCTCGATGAGGTTGCTCGTGGCTGCTATCTCATCCTCCTCACGACTTCAAAGTGGTCAGACTATGATATATATATATATATATATATATATATATATATATATATATATATATATATATATATATATATATATATATATATGTGTGTGTGTGTGCGTGCAGCGTCGTGTGTGTGTGAAATTTGGTTTTAAAGGCACAAGCATCCACCGGAGATTTTATAAACAAGAGATCGAGAACTTGACCAAAGCATGAACACTACACACAAACAAAGGTGAAATGAATGGAGAGAGACAGTGAAGAGGTGTTATAGTAGTTTTTGACTCATTTGGTCTTGTTTTGGAATAGAATACATGTAAAGTCATGACCACTATTATACACTAGTGTAGTCTAACAACAATTAAGATGAAAAGGTAGCATAATTATTCCTTGATAAAAAAATCTAGTAGGTTTTTATGCAATCTCATCAGCACTAAACAAAGCAATCACATCTTGCAAGTTTCCAACACATCCTCGTCATGAGGAAACATTGGTATTAAAGACAAAGCAAAATCCATCAATCCAAAAGAACAGTCCAAAGTCCAAACCACATGACCAAAATAGTTTAACGTTTCATGTTTAATGGTCCATGCTTAACACTACATCTGTAATTAAGAGTTCTAACTTCTAATTCATAAATAGACACTACCACATAGAGGGTCATCACAGCACGGTTTTAAACCCTCATCACGCATTTGGTTTCTAAACCGCTAATTTATTGTATCTTTGATAACGATCGATTATCAAAGATGGTTTTTGAGTCGTCTGTGATAATTCACAACACAGACGGTTCATATAAATAATCGTATGTGAACGCCACTATCACAGACGGCTTAGACCACGAAACCGTTTGTGATATCACTACTACAAAAAAGGTTTTCACAGACGGTTCAAAAACGTCATCACAGACGGTTTCGTGAGCCGTCTGAGTTTATGGGTCAGTAATGACATGAGGTCATCATAGACGATTTTCAAACCGTCTGTGATGCATACTATCACAGACGGTTATTAACTTAGAACCGTCTGTGATAACTGACTATCACGGACGGTTCGTGTTTAGAACTGTCTATGATATATATTCTCTATAAAGTCTCCAAGCAGTGGCTGTTTGTGCCTTTAAAACCGGCTTCATATTTTATATATATATATATAGTTCATGTCCCCCAGCCACTTTCGGGCGGTCATGAGGATGAGACAAGCGACCACGGCAACTTCATCGAGGCTACAAGTTCAAGAAGCATGGTTGCAAGGAGAGCGTGGACATACAATTACAGGATGTCATCAATAGTTAATTGGAGTTGACATCAAGGAATGGTTGGTTCTTGATACATGAAGCCACTTCGGTCCGAGTACTGTAGCCCACACCACTTTCCTAACATGGCATGGGCGCACAAGTACTCCGATTGGGAAGTGGCTTCATATATCGCGATCAACCATTCCTTGATGCCAAGTCAATTACCTATCGACGACATCCGTAATTGATATCCATGCGCCTCCGTCAATCATGCTTCTTGAACTTGCAGCTCGATGAGGTTGCTCGTGGTCGCTATCTCATCCTCCTCACGCACTATAAAGTGGTCAGACTATATATATATATATATATATATATATATATATATATATATATATATATATATATATATATATATATATGTATGTGTGCTTGTGTGCGTGTGTGTGTGTGTGAAAGTGGTTTTAAAGGCACAAGCGATCCTTCGCTGAGATTTTATAAACAAGAGATCGAGAACTTGACCAAAGATGAACACGGTTACACAAACAAAGGTGAAATGAATGGAGAGAGACAGTGAAGAGGTGTTATAGTAGTTTTTGACTCATTTGGTCTTGTTTTGGAATAGAATACATGTAAAGTCATGACCACTATTATACACTAGTGTAGTCTAACAACAATTAAGATGAAAAGGTAGCATAATTATTCCTTGATAAAAAAATCTAGTAGGTTTTTATGCAATCTCATCAAGACTAAACAAAGCAATCACATCTTGCAAGTTTCCAACACATCCTCGTCATGAGGAAACATTGGTATTAAAGACAAAGCAAAATCCATCAATCCAAAAGAACGGTCCAAAGTCCAAACCACATGACCAAAATAGTTTAACGTTTCATGTTTAATGGTCCATGCTTAACACTACATCCTGTAATTAAGAGTTCTAACTTCTAATTCATAAATAGACACTACCACATAGAGGGTCATCACAGACGGTTTTAAACCCTCATCACGCATTTCGGTTTCTAAACCGTCTAATTTATTGTATCTTTGATAACAGTCGATTATCAAAGATGGTTTTTGAGTCGTCTGTGATAATTCACAACACAGACGGTTCATATAAATAATCGTATGTGAACGCCACTATCACAGACGGCTTAGACCACGAAACCGTTTGTGATATCACTACTACAAAAAGGTTTTCTGAGCGGTTCAAAACGTCATCACAGAGCGGTTTTCGCGAGCCGTCTGAGTTTATGGGTCATAATGACATGAGGTCATCATAGACGCATTTTCAAACCGCTCACGTGATGCATACTATCACGCAGCGGTTATTAACTTAGAACCGCCTGCGATAACCGATATCACTTGACGGTTCGTGTTTAGAAGCGCCTATGATATATATTCTCTATAAAGTCTCCAAGCAAAGTGGTTTGTGCCTTTAAAATCGGCTATTTTATATATATATATATATATATATATATATATATATATATATATATATATATATATATATTTATATATATGTCATGTCTGACCACTTTCGGCGGTCATGAGGATGAGACAGCGACCACGAGCAACTTCATCGAGCCTACAAGTTCAAGAAGCATGGTTGCAAGGAGAGCGCGTGGACATACAATTACCTGGATGTCATCAATAGTTAATTTGAGTTGACATCAAGGAATGGTTGGTTGTCGATACATGAAGCCACTTCGGTCCAGTACTGGCGTCCATACCACTTTCCTAACATGGCATGGGCGCACAAGCATCCGATTGGGAAGTGGCTTCATATATCGCGATCAACCATTCCTTGATGCCAAGTCCAATTACCTATTGACGACATCCAGGTAATTGGATATCCATGCGCTCTCCTGTTAATCATGCTTCTTGAACTTGCAGGCTCGATGAGGTTGCTCGTGGCTGCTATCTCATCCTCCTCACGCACCCCTAAAAGTGGCCGGGACTATATATATATATATATATATATATATATATATATATATATATATATATATATATATATATATATATATATATATATATGTGTGTGTGCATACGTGTGTGCGTGTGTGTGTGTGTGTGAAGTCGGTTTTAAAGGCACAAGCGATCCTTTACTTCATTTTATAAAGAAGAGATCAGAACTTGACCAAAGATGAACACGGTTACACAAACAAAGGTGAAATGAATGGAGAGAGACAGTGAAGAGGTGTTATAGTAGTTTTTGACTCATTTGGTCTTGTTTTGGAATAGAATACACACCAATTAATAAATAATTTATATGTTAATTGCAGCTTTACAAATTAGCCTAACCTTTACAAATCTGAAAAGTTAATTGCAGTCAAGCCCCATCTGAACCACTTCCCATGTAAGCCAACCAAGCACAAAGAACGGGCATCAATAACCCTCAGTATCCATCAGAGAGCATTAACCAAACCCACAATTTTGCCCCATTCATTTTTGTCAATCAACCCACAAAGATGAACTAAGCAAGATGCATGGAATGCACATACACCAATAACCCTCGCCACATCACGAGAGCAAGGGGACTATTTATATGAACTAATTATCAATTCAATTTAAGCATAAGACTATTAACATCATTGAGCAGTTCAACAGCAAGACAAAGGGTGTCAGTAGTAGCCCTTAGCATCCATCGCAGAGCACTAGCCATTTTCATCACAAAGCAAGGGTAGAGACAGAGAGGAAGTAAGGGAGGGTGATACCTCAGTACAGCATAACCACGGCGACGACCCCACCACCAGCACAACCCTCATCTATCGCTTTCACCTTGCATAAATCACACAAACATCAGGATACAACTTAAGGCTCAAGCATAAAAATCAAACTCAACAAAAGACATTAAGCTAACAGAGAGGAGAATAGAGGAGGATGGGGAAAGCAAGCCAAGGGGCCAGGCCCGAGCGCAGAGGTCGAAAGCAGCGCGGTCGCTGGAGAACCAAGCCAGGCACGTGGGCAAGCAGTAGGTGCAGGTGGCGGCATAGGCGACACGTGGGGCCAAGTCCAGTGGCTTGGGTGGCGGCGTCATCGTAGTTGTGGCACGACCGTGACACTGCACAGGACACTCTTATCGTATGAGTGCCTTGTGCAGTGCACCGTGGTGTCACAGCCGACGGCGACGGGGTCGGGCGGCGTCATCGAGGTCGGGGCACTCGGGTGGGGAGGGGAACGGATGAGAGTAAGGGTGCTGGGGAGTGTCGAGTTAGGGCGGGCGCAAACCCTAGCGGACTCCTACTAATAAAGAGATATCATAGATGGTTCTATTATGGAACTGTCTATGATATGGTTGTTCTCAGGTTCTATGTTTTGAGCATATTATCATGTATACATGCATTAATTACATGACATGAAGAAATTACATGTTTATATGTCAATTTTGTCATTTAAATATCAATAAAATTTGCTTTAACTATGTTACATATATATCACAGATCGGATATAATTAATTAATTTGTTCCACTAAACCGCCTCTCGATATATATATAGTTCAACATATAATATAGTAACTTCACCTCCAAACTAGATTTTTTTTTCGTTTTGGAATTTTCATATGGCTAAACAGCGTGGCCAGTCGCTTCTTACAAATATTTTTTTAAAAAAAATTAGAAACCTAAATAAACAAAGTTTTTCTAGTGGCGGAGGTAGGTTGCTATCTCCATCTTCAAAACTTCGTAGGCGGCGGCGTCAGCATCGGACAGTTCCTGATCATTAGCGAACGAAACCCGAAATGCTCAGACAGAGGAGTGAAGACACTGTTGAAATTACAATGTTCTTCCATAGAATCCACCAACGTACGACTAGAGAGACGCTCGTACAGTATGGCCAGGTAGGCAATCAATGCCGACGACAAGGAAACAAGCTGAGAGGGAGCCATATTTCTGCTTTAGAAGTATAGAGTTATATGTAGGGATGATCATCTTCGTTGGCGGATGATCCTTTTTATAAAACAAGGAATAAATTCAATGCGTGAGACGAAGAGACACATCGGGGAGCCGAAGCGGCATTGATGCAATGAAGAGACGCATCGGCGACGAAGAAACTCATCGGGCGACGAAGAAACGCACCGAGCGGAAACAATATTATCACTAGGGATGGCAATTATGCCCATTTACCCGTGTACCCGCGGACGAATACCCTAATGGAGGCGGGTATCGGCGTCTTTCTTTGCCCACGGGTATAAAAACGGGCACAATTTCTTACCCATCAGGTAAACGGGTGCGGGTATGGGTAAGCTCCACCCGTACCCGCTTCGCTCGATTACACGCCATCTACACTGACAGGTGGGACCCTCCTGAATAAAAAACTAAAACCCTAAGTAAACCTCGCTAGGTTTCACAAATTCACAGCCCCAGGCCCCCAGCCGCCACCAGACCGCTCTCCCCTCCTCATTTCTTCTCCGCGCCAGATCTCATCGCTCTCCCCTCCTCATATCTCCTCTGCGTCGCCAGACTACTCTCGCCTCCTTAGATCTCCTCCGCGCCTCCCGGCCGCCGCCCTCCTCCCGGAGTCCCGGTCCACCGCGCTTCCCGGCCGCCGCCCTCCTCCCGGTCCACTACGCGAAACGAGGGCCACCGCCCCTCCTCCCGGCCGCCACCTCCTCCCGAGTCCCGGTCCATCCGCGCCTCCCTGCCGTCGTCCTCTTCCCCGCCGCCCTCCTCCCAGATCCACCACAGAGACGAGGGCCACCACTCCTCCTCCCGGCCGCCGCCTCCTCCCGTCCACCGCGCCTCCTCCCGGTCCACCGCCGTCCTCAGTCCACCGCGTCTCCTCCCGGTCCACCGCGCCTCCTCCTCCCGGCCACCGCACCTCCTCCCGGTCCACCGCACCTCCTCCTCCCGACTACCGCGCCTCCTCCCGGTCCACCGCGCCTCCCGTCCCCGGCCGTCAGTTCTTGATCCAGTTCTTGATGTTGTGATTTATGCTGTATTTGGATATGTAGATCTAGTACTTATACTACATGCTAATAATAGCTGGTAGATCCAGTTCTTGATGTTGTGAACTTGTGATTTATGCTGTATTTGGTGCTGATAGAAAAGTTCTTGATGTTGTGATTTATGCTGTAGATCCAGTTCTGTCATCTGTGGTATAATGTCAGAATGCTATAATGTCAGAGTTCTCGTGAGATCCAGTTCTTGATGTTGAATTGTTGTAATTGAAAAAATTTCATATGTTCTACAGTGTGATGAGTATGCCCGCGGGCAATGGGTACCCACGAGCGGCAGTGCATTGTTCGCGGGTAAACAGGCATGCCCGCGGGCGACGGGTACCCACGGGCGACGGGTATGGGCGAGGTTCTTCGCCCGTCGTCCTTCGCGGGCATGCCCGTGGGGGGAAATGGGGGTCGCGGGTATGGGTATGGGTGAGCACTACACGTACCTAGGGGTGCAAGTGGGGTGGGCTGTGGTCAGCCCACACCCGCCCCACACTAGTTGCTAAGGTAATGCGGCTGGAGGCAGCCCGCGAGGAATTACTACGTTCAATTGGCGGGAGTTTGCGGTAACCCACTTTAGTCTGCAGGTCACGTTGTTGTCTCACTGACGCAAAGCGTCGATAGTATTGCACACAATGCATCAGGTCATGAGTATTGCAACACGAATTTGCAATGCACTGTGCAATAGTATTGCAACCTGGAATTTGCAGCCGCTACATCCGCTATTTAGTACACTGTGAAGTAGTATTGCAAGCCAATAGGGGCAAACATAGAGAAACACATTGTTCATAGATGAATAACTTAACATGATTACATCATGTGTACCTCTGTCTTACAGAAATTAAGAATTACATCATTTGCCAAAAGAACTAATATCTGAACTTCAGAATTTGCCATCAAATAGTTGGGTCTGAGCTTCTAAATTTGGTATCAGAGTTGAGAGTTGAACTTCATCTGTAAAACAATGAACTCTTACCAATGTTGTCTGCAAAGCAAAAAGAACATTAAAGATGCTAGGGTTTTTGTCTCCTTATATACATTTTCCATACTAGCATGCTAGGATGATCCTGAGCGTGATGCCCAAAACTGGAGCTGCTTTGAAATGCATCAATCAAACATCAATTAATTGATGTGCATGCATAGTTATGAAAGATGCAATGCAACTTTTTCACTTGGAAAGCACAGGACCAAAACCATCATAGTTGAAGCTCTGAGATTCTGGCCAGATACCTACAAGCAGAATGAGGAGTTATCATAGTTGATTTTGTGATGCAGTTCATAATTGAGATGTAGACATATCTGCAGTTAAAAGACTTAGTTCATCTTAATTCATATTATGTAGATGAGATCAAGTCGCTATAAAAAACTCTTGAATTATCGATCTCGTTCATTTGTCCTATTGCAATCAGAAATTGTTTGTCCAGTGATATTACTTGGTTTGTAAACAAGCTTCAATCACACATGCATAGCATTATTACGACAATTAATAATACATATCAACATTTATCGTCGGCCATACCTGTATCAACAATCCCGATAATGACCTCATCTCCGTATTTAGCGTCGTGGAGTAAACTAGTTGGCTGATTGTAGTCCAGTCCAAGGAAGTCCCAGCTCCGAGTTGTATGTACGGGGACCACCATGTTTGGCTTTATGCTGAGCACCTCGGGCAAGTCTACAGAACAAATTGAGATCATGCATAGTTATGACTTATGAGCATGGCAACATCTAGCATGGATGTAATAGTCCAATATGGACTATAGAACAAATTGAGATCATGCATAGCTTCGATTTCCGACAGGTCATAAATCTATGTCCAAATCCTAAGTCCTCTTGTTGCCTTATCCTTCACTGTCACTAAAAATTGAATTTGACTCTGTTGCATATTTCATCCACATGTTGGTACCACAGTAATAGTACCGCTGCTTATCCTTCACGGTCATTAAAAAATGATTCTGACTGTGAAGTGAGAGCTAAAAACATCACATAGAGTCATTTACTGATGCATTGTCTAACGAATACTGAAGAGCTTATCTTCTACTTGCCAATCTTGGATGCATATAAAGACATTACACAGTCTGTAACATATACACTACTTGCATATGTAAAGCAAGAAACACAGAAGAGTAGCTAAAGCTTAACTGATTGTATACACAAGAACAAGTAGTGTATATACCCTATCCCGCTGTGGTGGTTGGGAGTGGAATCTGGCATCGGCCGAGCCAGCCGTCGTCGTGGCAGCATTGATGGCAACTGCACCATTCGCCGACCTGGTGCTACTACCGTCACTGCCACTAGTGCTCCCTAGTGTAGCCATTTCTGAGGTCACTGAACAACAAAGTAGCTTCCCGATGCAAAAGAATCCACAAGGATAAGTTGCAAAAATTGCAGAGCTCAAACAAGAACAAAGAGTAAAGAGGTCACTGAACAGCCAAGAAACACACCTAGATGGGGGCAAAGGCGATGGAGGTGGCTGCGCCGAAGATGCGGGCGAAGGCGGGCGCCGAAGATGGGGGCGAAGGTGGAGGAGGCGGCCGCGTTGAAGATGCGGGCGAAGGCGGAGGCGGCGGAGATGCGGACGAAGGCGGAGGAGATGGCCGCGCTGAAGATGCGGGCGAAGGCGGAGGCGGCAGAGATGCGGGCGAAGGCGCCGAAGATGGGGACGAAGGCGGAGGAGGCGGAGATGCGGGCGAAGGCGGAGGCGGCGGAGATGTGGGCGAAGGCGCCGAAGATGGGGACGAAGGCAGAGGCGGCGGAGTTGTGGGCGAGCGCAGGTCGCGCGCAGATTAACCAATGAAAGCCGCCGGACCAATTTCACCGCGAGTGGTCATGGCGGGCTGGATTAAGCGGGCTAATTTTGCGGGGCGGGCTAGCGGCTTAGCGGGCTAGCCCGCCCCACTTGCACCCCTACCCGTACCCGCCGCGCCCGATTGCCATCCCTAATTATCACGGATGGTTATAATTAAAAACTGTCTGTGAAGTACAATTATCACAGACGGTTCGTGTTCAGAACCATTTGTGAAGTAGCACAAATGGTTTTTAATATGAACCGTCTGTGATATTACCTCTTCACGCGATTTTTTAGCGCGGCAATAATACGCAGCGCTTATCAATATGAACCGTCTATGATTACATGTAATACAGACAGTTTCGGTTAACCATCTGTGATGAGGCGTCTAGTATTAGCCTTTTGTTGTAGTGTATGTCGGCCATCACAGGCGGCTTCGACTACGAAACCGTCTGTGATATGTCGGCCATCATAGACAGTTGTGTTTACCAACCGTCTATGATGGCTACATATCACAGACGGTTGGTCCACATAACCGTTTGTGATAGTTCGCTCTATATATAGAATTTTTTTTGGCTAGCCTTAGAAAATGCTAGCCATGCCCTCTGAAAACAATATGCAGATAACATATACAAGCAAATACACAAATACACACACACACACACACACACACATATATATATATCACAGATTCACATATATAAAACAGTTAAATAAATTTACATATTGATTATAGATGAATTGTCATAATGTTTTTACAACATGTTTACACAGATACAGTAAGAAAACATTGTTTGTCACTAAAAATTTTATTCAGTTGCGTGAAACTCTACTTTTGGGTGAATGACCTCTGTGTTTAAGAAGGTGGCGATCTGTCCTCGAATTTATGAGAGTTCCTTCAGTTGGACTGTACTTAAAGGGATGTTGATGCCCTCTCGATGCCGTCGCCTCCCCTGCACCGACTCCGCCTCCCGACGTTGTCACCGCCTCCCCTGCCCTGACTCCGCCTCCCGACGCCGCCTTCTCCTCTGGCATGGATGCCGCCTCTCCTCCTAGATCAAGGTGAGTCCAATTGAGTTTTGTTTTTGAAATGATCCTTGAATTATTGATCAATGATGGTATGGACTGATAAAATTGCACACAACACAATGTAGTATTCAAAACATGACTGCTTTGTGCGTGTTTCGTATGACAAAGAGGAATTTGATTGCTGCGGTAGTGTCGGCATGAAGAACTGTAGTTGATTTGGTTATGATAAGTTGATCGGAATCTGCAAATATTTCGGAAGTTGATCAAAACCTTTGCTGCTCGATGTAAAGGCATTGGATCTCTCTCAGCCTGTACCCAACAAGATTCATTTGAGTATCATCGTGAATGAGTGCATCATATTAGTGTCTCACCATCCACAAGTTTCATTTCACCATAACCTAAACCCTAAAACCATAAACACACAAAAGAAACAAACCTATCCTGCGTCAATTAGCGCTAGCATGGCCCAACTAGTATTCACTACATGAGGGCACTTGCCTTCAAGATTGGTGTAAACCTAATTGAACATGTCAAAACACGATTAGAGAAAAGGCCTTTATAATTTCCAAGGACGCTATGTGCATATTAGAATCAAGAATGTACCATTACTTTATGTGCTAGCTGCTCAATGTTTCAAGTGTTGTCTATTGTGCCAGACCATGGCCAGGGCATGCAATTGTTAAAGGTGAAAGTGGGAGAAGAATGAAGATGAACCAGCAATAGTTCTTCAGATGAAGTGTGCATCGCTTTGGGAAAATAGATAGATAACATTAACAATGTAGAATGTTGTATGCATTTAGTACTTGTATTGTTTCTATGCATGTAGTACTTGCATTGTTTCACATGGAGTCTGAATACTAACCATGATATGTCTAATGACTGCTTCAGTCCTATCCAACTAATTTTAGTACTAAACAAAAAGGAGAGGAGACAACCACTCCTAATTGGTTATGAATGGTTTGTTGAGCAACCGGATGATGAGAGAGATTGTTACTTGTAGGACCGAAAAGGCGACTAGAGGGGGGGTGAATAGGAGCATGATCTCTTTTTCACCTTGATCAAATTTAATACGATTTTCACTCCAATAGCTATAAAAGCTATGAAGATCAATATACAAGCACAGTGAAAGACTTGTATTGAATCCAATCAAAATCCCGAAGCAAATAGACCAAAAACATAAAAACTCAAAACTTAAATATGTTGGGCGGTCTGACCTCCAACTAAAAATCGGTCTGACCTTTGGAAATCGGTCTGACCTCTCAATACATGGTGGACAGACCTCCAGGCCAATAAACAGTAAAATCAGCCCGAAAACCAAAACTCAAATCGGTCTAACTTTTGATTCGTAAGGCCAAACTCCACGAAATTTGAGACACACCTTCTCTAAGATATTAGGAATCTATTCCAATCAAAGATCACAGAGATCCACGCTAAAGTTCCTATCTTTTTCAGTTTGAACTAAGTGTGCACCAAAACCGAATCAAAATCGAAATATGATCAAGAGACTTGCTCGTGGGTGATTGATGATCAAGATGATCCTAAATGGGTTCCCACATGTTACAGCAAGTTAGATCACAGCAAGAGAACAAGCAAAAACTCGCGGATCAAAGAAAGACCACAAATCACCAAATAGAGAGAAAGAAAGCAAATAGACTCATCTTTGAGGGAACTTTCTTTGGATTGATTTGATATGGTATTGGTTTACAGCCACTCCATCAATGGAGGACAAAGACTCAATACATGAGCATGAAATCAAATCCAACTCTCTAGAACCCTAACCTCCACTAATCCTCTCCCTAAGTAAACTAGGGTTTCAAGCACAATGAAAGGGTTGAAGGGGGTGCAGCCACCTCCCTCCTCTATTTATAGTGGAGGCTTAGACCTTCTAGAAGATTGAACCCTAATAGGCTCCCGTTAAGGCCCACACATAAACGGGTCACATACGCACGCATTTTAAAGCACCGTCTTCATCTTTTGACCTAATCTGCTTCACCTTGCGCCACCTTGCGCCGTGAGTTGGCAAAAGGTCACCAAGGCGGTATTTGACAAAATTACCAAAATACCCTTTCTCGATCTTTTGCAAAGACCGAGTCCCATCTTTGTGAAGCACCTCCCATGCTTCGCCACGTGTAGGTTGATCCAATGCTCTCTTCATGCTCGGCAAGTCTCTCCATCCAGCTCCCACGAAACCACCATGGCACTTGCAGACCGACCCCGCCGCTTGATCCAACCCGTCAGACCGAATCGCCTGTTAAGCCACCTTTGTCCCTCTTGCGCCATGCTTGACTCCATTGACCTCACCCAGTATCCCCGATCATTCTGGACCTCAGCTCTCCAAGCTTAGTCCCGATCATCCTCACCGTTGACCGTCATTGACCTCTAAGCAACCTACACATCAATAGACAAATAAATCGAATTCGGGAACAAGTTCTTCACAACTTGATCCACGTTAGTCAAAACATACATCATGCAACACATATGCCATGAAACCCATGAACTTGACCTAATCTAACAATCATCGCCACCAGTTGGCCGATGAGACAAGTGAAAACTGGTCAGACCGCCACATTGGCCGGTCTGACCGCCACCTGTTGGCCGGTCTGACCGCCTAGTTGGGACTTAGCCAAAATTCCTTCCTGAAAATCCGAAACCTACTGGAATTTTCAAATCAATAGAACTTTTGCCTGGAAGCCCCAAAAATTATGAGACCAATAGTAGTAAAATCTACTCTCTTGCCTACACCCTCTATTTTTGGCCCAGCTCCAAAATCCAAAATCTCAAAAAGGCCGGTCTGACCGATTTCCCAAAGCCGGTCGATCGCCCTCGGCAGTCGATCGCCACCTAGACCGGTCAGACCGCCACTTGCTTGACAACAGTTTGAACTTCGCCGAAAACGCATGAATCGACAAACCTTAAACGACATTGCCAATTGTAACATCATCCTAAGATCTCAGGCATATCCCCATGATATCCACATTACTCAATGTTCCAAATGAGTAGGGCTATTTTTTATAGTTTGCATGAAACTTTGGTTGCAAATTATGGCTTGAAATCAACTAGGACTATGACTTCCGTAGAATCTTTCGCTATGTTCTTGTGGACAGTTGGTGGCCCTCAGTCAGTTAGTCAAGTTCAAAACCACTTCAAAAAGTCAACAGAAACAATCAATAGAAAGTTTGGTGAAGTCTTGCAATGTGTGTATCTTTTATCTGAAGATAATATTAGACCAACAGATCCGGAGTTCAAAACAGTGCATCCAAGACTTCAAGATAACCGCTTCATGCCGTATTTTAACAATTGCATAGGTGCAATTGATGGCACACATGTACTGCTGTCGCTCCAAATGGATGAGCAGTTGCCCACACCGGTCGCCATGGATATACGCCTCAAAAAGTGATGGCGGTGTGTGACTTTGACATGAGGTTTACCTTTGTTGTCGCCGGATGGCCGGGTTCAGCGCATGACACAAGGATTTTCAATAACACTTTGGACAATTATTCGAACTGGTTTCCACATCCTCCTGAAGGTAATTAGCTTCTTTAATCATATAAATAATTATTATGATAACATTACAAATTTGTATTGTCAACATTTATATGTTTCATGTATGTAGGGAGATATTATCTTGTTGATGCGGGTTATCCCAATCGAAAGGACTATCTAGTTCCTTACAAAGGACAAAAGTACCATCGACCAGAATTTCGCCATGGTCGACAACCGAGTGGGAAATACGAGCTGCTCAATCACGCTCACTCGTCCCTTCGCAATGTGATTGAGCGTTCCTTTGGCGTGTTGAAGATAAAATGGAGAATCTTGTTGGCGTTGCCAAGTTACAAAATGAAGATTCAAACTAAAATGATAATTGCATGTATGGCGCTACACAACTTCATCAGAGATAGTGCTTTACGTGATGAACTTTTTGAGAGATGTGATCTTGACGAAGATTATGATCCAAACGATACACAAACTAGATCATTTGGAGGGCACAATATCAATGGATCAGCAATCGATGATGGAGATATATGTGTCTTTCGTGATAGTATTGCTAATTCTTTAATGGCCGCAAAAGGGTAAATAGATTACATTAATATGATATATACATGTTACAGTGACAAGATAATTGCATCATATATGATTAAATATTATTTTGTTACTGTGTCATTTTGTTTGGTTGACTGATATTGGCCTTTCTATATTAATTTCTTCTGTTGCACAACGTCCAAAATAAATACATGTATGCACTACGAGCGATATCTATTTTGTTTCATATGTACAAATGCATGTATCGACATATTTTCAAATCCCATGAAAAAAAATCAGTTTAAATACATGCTTAACAAGGTCCTTTAAACCCTTAATGGCATTTTAGACCTTACATCCTTCACACACAACTCAATAAGTTAACATCCTACAAAAATCATGATTACCAAACAACAAAGTTTGGCTTAAAAGCTTAGAGGCTTATAAACTGATTAAGCCAAAACGCTGGCTTTAAGCTATAAGCCAAAAAAACATAAGCCTAAATAAACAGGGCCTTAATCTGTAGTATATGGCTATATATACCCGGAATGGCTATAAATTGGAGTAGTACAAGCTTGCCTAGTAGGCTATGGCTCTCATGGGACTTTGCCTAATGTGGAATCATGTAGCTTCTTTGGAGGGACAATAGAGTTTGTTAAGGCCCCTCAGATACGCCTCCCTGTCGAGTATACAGATTAGGAGGGAAATTAGAATTTTTTTAAAATGATAATATTTTAAAAGATAATTACAAAAATAATTATTCATTTTTTTTATATAAAAGTGGGTGCCTGTCGCCATTTGGATTGGCGACGGGCTCCTATCGCCATTCCAATTGGCGACAGGGATCCTGTTCACTGCATGTCGCTAGTCCAGCTTCCTGTCGCCATTTGTACTGGCGATTGGAAGTGAATAGTGTTCCTGTCACCAGTTCAAATGGTGATAAAAAACTGTATTTTCCTATTGCTAGTTTAATTGGCGACACGGTCTAGCTATTTAAACCCCAAAAATTGGTGGAAATATCATTTTAATTCCAGAAAAAAGAGAAGGGATGAAGAACAGAGAGGAGGAGAGGGGGAGAAGAGACGTAGCGAAGCCCTTCCTGTTCGTAGCGGAGGAGAGAGATAGAGCATCAGATTTGGTCAGCCATTTTGCACATACATGTTTTTGCAACTTCGTATATTACTTCGAAACATTATCGGTTAGCAAGTAAAAATAGCGATATAGAATTCAAAAGATTAGATAATTTTAGCTATTTTATGTAGTACATCATTTGAGTTGTGTATAGTTTAGTTAATCGTGCATATATTATTTATGCTGTAGTTTACGAATGATTTAGAATAAATCTACAAAAATAGGAAGACACATCGAAGAATAGCAAGGCCCCGAATACCTATTAAAAATATGTAAAAATTACAGAGTAACTTAGTAGGGTAGGTAGAGCTTAATGAAAATAATCTTTGCTTAATTTTGGTTTCCATTTGTGTGCGGTAATTATTGTGTTAATGACAAAAATTCTTTTTAAACTAGGAAAATAGCATGCCCCATCTTAAATTGGGAAAAAAAAATCTTGATTGAAGCTAGGCAAAAAAGCAACATAAATTAGCTTAGTGCGGTTTGTAGGGTTTGTATAGCTTAATAAAATACATGTAAAATTGCAGAGTAGGTTAGTAGGGTTTGTATAGCTTAATAAAAATAATTCCAACTTAAATTTGGTTTCTATTTGTGTAGGGTAATTATTTTTACAATATATGCACTGAATCTTCAGGTATGGTGAACCCAGGACACGCTGCGTAGTGGCCGTATGAGTTTCTTGACCCGGTCATTGACGTGCATCATCATAGCCGCCTCAGTACCACCCTCCCTAGGAGGGCGAGGCGGCGATTGAGCTTGGTGCACTGTGGCTGCGCGTGCCCATGAGGGCGTGGAGGGTGGACCCACGTTGGGTTCCAAGGTACGTGCAGTTGCGACCTTGGTGTACCCATTTGCAGCATGACTACTTTGTGTGGACTAACATTTGTTCTTAATCTTTTCTGACGCAGTTTGAGGGAGGCAAGCCTCCTTCCACTTGCGAGGATGGTTCAGGCGACGTGGGAGGACGACCAGGACCACGCGAGCAGTGGGCGTATGTCAAGGCGCTTTCCATACGATCGGTGCCTCCTAACGGCGTTGGTTGACCGGTGAGGCCGAAGATGCACATGTTTCACCTTTCGTGCGGAGAGATAGCGCCGACGCTGCATGACGTGAGCTTCCTGACCGGGTTGCCCTGTGCTGGCTTCCCCATGGTGGCATACAACATCCCAGACACGTGGCGCACGGAGTTCCTAGTGAGGTTCCAAGGGGTGCTGCCGTCGGATAGCGGCTACAGGGAGTTCAGCAGCACCCACGGGCTGAATCTGAAGTAGATCTACCAGTTCTACATAAGTATTCAAAACTCTTCTCCTCTCGCATCAATTGATTTGTGCACCTTGCCGATGTGTATCAGTCTTCTTGCAGCCCGAGTGTATGGCAGAGGACGCACCCGACTACACTGTGAGGAGGCACTTTGAGGCCTACTTGTTGTGGCTATTCGGGTGGGTGATGTTCCTGGGGTCCCACGGTGACAGCGTCAACAAGCACATAACCTGGTACACACAAGAGATGGCGGACTGGCAGGTGGAGGGGATCCAGCCCTATGCATAGGGCCCAGCGGTGCTGTGTGCGATGTGTCCCACCGGGTTCGGGAGAGCTCCATCCTTGGAGGATGCATGTTGTTCCTTTAGTTGTAGTCCTTCGAGCGTTTTCAGATTGGACGACCACAACTAGACCTACGAGCGTACACAGTCAACATGTACGCCGAGGAAGATGACGTCGTGGACTGGCCGACCATGGGTACGATGTGGTGCCGCCGACTACGTTGCGATGTTCGATCAGCTGACGGATGATCGTGTCATCTGGACACCATACACTCTCGAAAGGGTGTACGCCCGCGTGCCCCGAGGCCTATCGAGCCTGTGCACGCGAGACCACGAGTACTGGTTCACACGGAGGTGCTTGGTGCATGATGTCTTCATGGAGGAGTACTAGGTGTAGCGGGTCATGCACCAGTTCGGTCTGCGATAGGAGGTCCCACCGCCTGGGGGAGCGGGTGCCGCCGAATGTCTACGGGTAAGTTTGCGTTTTACTTCTGTCTTACCATTTGCGTCACGTACCTACGAAACAATCATTTTGCTTTCCATAGGTACACTAGGAAGGGAGTATCTGCTACGACTTCCTAGGCGGATAGCATGTTCCCTTGGATCCAGGGCTGGATCAAACGTTGTTGTTGACATCGTCCAGGAGGATGCTCCCTATGACCCCAGGACGTACGCGAAGTGGTACTCCAGTCAGACGAGGGTTCGCTGCATGAGGGTAGTGAACGACTCACCACGACACGAGGCTGCAATATCTGACACGTACCCTACCCAGCCCGACTCCACATTCTAGCACGTGGTACGTATTGAATGGTCCATACTTCTTCTTTGCTTTGCAAGATATCGGTTTCTAACTTGTTAATTTTGTATACAGGTTGACCTGCACCAGGAGCTGCACGAGTTGGCGGCCTCTGTGCATCAGTTAACGCTCGGAGAGCGCTTTAGCATGATGGCGCAGGACATCAGAGCGGTCATGGCGCAGTTCCTCAAGAAGTTGAGACGGGGGATCGAGATTGCAACTTGTCGATCGCCAAGGGACCGGGTGGGACCACCCGTGTGTGGACAGGGGGTGAGCCACAGTTCGTCACGCCCTAGGACTCCTCACCCGGATGTGGCAAGCGGGTCCTCGTGGCACCGTGCTAGGAGTACCCCAACATAGTTTGCAGGTCAACACGAAATACTCACATCCAATTCTTTATTTCGAACTCCAGTAGGTACTAACGGCAATTTTCTCTGACAGGCCCTGAGTTCCACCCGTACATGGGGCAGGTGTGCGCGGATTCGTCCTCTAGCCTCATGCAATGAGGTCTACTATCTTGCTTGCATGCATAGCGTACTATTTTAGGGGTTTCGCTAAGGTTACATGCATAACGTAATGTTTCACATTTACAGGTTTTACACTGCTTTGGGACGAGCCGGTTGTGTCGCACGAGGAGTCACACTCCGAGGACTACGAGTTCGCCTAGCGTGGCCGCCAGTCTCGTGGGGGGCTTTACAACAGACGGCTTGGATCGAGCTACCGACGAAGATGCCCTCGCGACACCCCCCTAGGCTACTCGTGTCGGTCGGGTACCTCGGCTACCTGAGCTTTTGACGTACTCGCACCAGCGCCCGAGGCCAGGGCGACATGCGGGGTACGCCCCAAGAGGGGCCGTGAGTATATATTTGTTCTTGTAAATATCAGTCATGCCATGATTTCTGAACTACTTATGCTTGTCTCGTGTTTCGATATTTGTTTTTTGTGTGCACACCGCGACCATGTGAGGGAGTCAGCATCGGGACACCCCACACCACCCTGTTTCTAGCCTTTACTCCGCCACACCACCTTTTCAGACCGATATGACAGCACATTGCGATGCTTACTTTTCAAACCGGCATGACCACACTCCGCCGTGCCACCTTTTCAGACCGAAAAGACCGGCCCTGTCACGCCACACGCTGCCACTTTTGCAGATTGATATTATAACACACTGCGATGCTAACTTTTCAAAAAGACAAGACCACACTCCGCCACGACACCTTTTCAGACCTAAAAGATCGCACCCTGTCACACCACACACTGCCAGTTTTGCAGACCGAGATGATAACACACTGCCACCCCCCTTTTCAGACTGAAAAATCCCTGTATAAAAGGAGTGAGAAGAGAAGTGGAGGAGAAGATAACTACAGGATAACACTACACCACCACACCCAACACTACACCAAAGCTTGGTCCACACAACTGAGAGGAAGGAGATGGAGGATTCGACGAGCTTCTACAAAAGGATACTGCAGAAGCGTAAGTGGCTTGCCGAGAGGGCTAAACGCTACCCAGATAATTCTATGAAGGATGCGCCGGTACCACCAGAATTCCCACGCCCACAATATATGTGCGAAGAACCGGCAAAGGTCATCCAGTTCACACACCCGGCGACGTCCGCTCGGGCGTACTACACGTGCGGCCACCACCTCGTAAGCGTATCTTGCACACACAAAGATTTTTCACATCGTACGTTCCATTCCACAAATCCCTGATTACACACGCGCCAAATGGCAGCCGGGGATACAATGCAACTTTTTCGAGTGGATCGATGGCCTAGAGATGTACGATAGGGCGTTCATTCAGCAGAAGTACATGTTGAACTTTTCAAGGCGAGCCAAGACCTTCCAGCGCTAGACACGTTACGTACCCAACCCCCACCCAACTGAATAGGCTTCAGACGAGCCCAAGAAAGCAGATGGGTACGACATGGCCAAGCGGGCGGCGGACAATGGGAAGGCTCCTACAAGTGAGACCGTGGGTCGTACTACCGCTCCCCGTCGCCCGGACGCACTTCGGATCCAAGAGGTAAGTTATGTTCAGTATGCATCATAATTATTAATTTGGCTCGACGTTGCGTTATCCTAACATCATTCAACCGTCCAGCCTGTATCGTAGGACATAGATGACTTCGAGACTAGCCGCCGCCACCGCAGGCAACAAGGGGACAAGGGGAAGGCTCCTGCATGTGAGACTGTCGGCTGTACTACCGCTCCCCGTCGCCTGGGCGCACTCCGGATCCAAGAGATAAGTTATGTTTAGTATGCATCATAATTATTAACTTGTCACAACGTTGTGTTATCATAACATCATTCAACCGTTCAGCCCGTCTCGCAGGACATGGATGACTTCGAGACTGATCGCCGCCGCCGCGGGTAGCAAGCAGACAAGGGGAAGGGAGCAATGGGCCGCCGAAATTAATGATCTTTGTTCCAATCGACTTTATTTTCATTTCAAAAAGGCGCATATGTATCATAGGTGTATTTCAGTTTATTGCATCGTGCATGATGTCATTCCTTATGCACGTAACCAAACCCTACTCGCCTTGTATTTCACAATTAAATTACGAAGTCTTTCGAACTTACATTACATATCTTTTTCCGAAATATTTGGATCGTTAAATATTGCGTAATCTTTTCCCCAAGGAATCGGTTCCACGAACAATGCAGGCAGGACAACATCACGCATGGCAACCCTGAACCCAAATATTTTGTCCATTCTCTCCTTCACATTACATTATCTTTTCTGATTTTGCATTCCGAACAACGCGGACATTTCAACGTATTACCAAATTTTAAAAACAAAATTACAAAAATTTTAAAATTCCGTTACACATAAATAAAAAAAACGACAGAACTCTCTCTGTCGCTAGTTGAATTGGCAATAAATCTCCTGTCGCCAGTTCAATTGGCGAGGCGACAGCGTCCTGTCACCAATTGAACTTGCGACAAGAACCTCCCCACAGTCGTAATTCCAATTGGCGACATGGACCTACTTTTGTAAAAAAAAAATTGACTAATTATTTTTGTAATTATATTTTAAAATAGTATTATTTTAAAAAAATCAGGGAAATTAATCAAATATACAAAAGGCTAATCCGCATTGGAAATCGGGATGTAAGACCAAGCTAGAGATATAGTAAAACGCAGCCAGTTAGTTCCAATAACGTGGTCTTTTGCCTTGAGAAAGTAGCTCCTCTAATGCTATACTCCATTGCAGTAGTATTCTAATCACGGAATAGATAAACGTGAGTTTTTGGCTGTATAGGCCGTTTCATGGGACGAATTAGTGAATATGGCGATGTAGCCGTGTATTTATAAAAATAGCATCTTAAACCACACCGTCACCGTGTGAACGACAGACATGATGACATATACCCAATCCCCACCCCCTGCCCTCCCACCAGCCCTCCCCTCCCGCCATGTGGCGACGCCGCATAGTGGCCATGCGGTTCGCACGGCGGTCCTGCGGGATTTGAGTACGTGTCATCACGTTCGTCGTCCGTTTGGTGGCAATGCGGTCTAGAACGCTATTTTGTAAATACACAGCTACAACATTTTCGCTAATGCGTCCGAAAAAAGAGCCAATACGCCAAAAACTCTAGATAAACATGTGGTGCTTATTTGACGCATAGCACATTTGTCGACGTGAATTCTCTACATTTTGGCCGCGTGTCATCGTTTAACAAATGTGAATAGTTTATCTTTAATTTGGAGATATACTATCCAATTTCACATATTCGGTTATAGCTCGTAGAAAGATGTTACAGAATACCGTGAATTACATGCCACCGCAATGCTAACCTAAGCTAGCGTTAGTGCTCCTTTCAGTTAAAAGAAAAAACAACTACTAGTAGTTTTTCTAATAGGTAGCTGAATGCCTGTGATTTGCTATGGACAAAAACAAAAACATATTACCCTATCACATCGAGTGGGCATCGTCGGGGTCGGCCGGCTCTGCCTCCCGGCCCGGCCACGCATGGTAGAGTTCGGTTGTTAGTTTTCTTAATTGTTAGAGAATTTTTAGGATGGTAGAATTTGTTTGTTGGTAGACAGTTTTTTTTTTTTTTTTTTTTGTTAGAGATTTTTTAAGGGAGTTGACAGGGGCACTTGAACAACCACCGCCGTCACCACCAACTCACTTTTTTAAGTAATAGAGATAAAAAGTACTGGTTTAACTTAGCCATTTGATTGCAAGACCAATTTCACACATAATTGATGTGATCATTCAAAATAACTTTAAATTAAAAATCCTATATTGTGTATAATTAAGAAATATTGGATCTCTACCGGCTTGAAATTTTACCATGCATACTTAGTTAGCTGCTGCTAAAATACGGCCTGAAAAAAATTAGAATGGCTTTAGCTGGCTAGCCTTATTTCTTGCTGCCCATGCGCGCGCGGTTGAGTTTATGGTTTATAAGTTCCTTACTCGTTAAAACAATGATGATGCCAAGTTCTATTCTCATTTTTAAGACTTTTCCATGTATCTCTCTATCGGGTAAATCTCATATGTTCCAAACAATTGATACTAAAATTAACAGGCGTTTAGCAAATTATGCTCGGCCATTAACATATCGGCAGTGCTAAATGCCCCGGTACGTCCAACCCTGTGCGGCTAATTAAGCAGTGCCTGTGGCGCCCTGCATGCGATGGCCATGTATGCGTGGATTGGTGGCACATGGGATCATGCCGGCGTGTCTGGGGACGCGCGCGCAATGGCACAACCCATCGAGATTTAGCTGCCGCGCGCGCGCGGCGGCGACGACGACGACCCACGGCCACGGCCATGCATGCATGCGCGCATGGGCAGCAGCAACACGCGACATGGGGGGCAGATCTTCCTCGCGCCACGACCCGCGCGCGTCCCATTATTGGCAGCGAAAATGGCTTTAGAAGCTAGAACTCCCCCCACCCATCTCTCTCGGTCGAGCCTCATGTGGGGCGCGGCGTGCAACCTCCTACCGCGACAGGCCACAACACGGGCCAAGGGATCGGCCGGAGATGCATTGCATTGGATCGTTAGGATCTTATCCTTGCGTGACGATCGATGATAGTGCTTTGCCACGGACTGATCCTCTCATCCTCCCCCTTGTGGCCGGAGATCGAGCTGCAGGTGAGCTTTTGCAAGCTGGAAAGATGGAGGTACTTAGGGCCTGGTCTGGTGTGCTGGTTTTTTGAAAATCAGCTTCCGGCTAGGCTAAATGGTTGAACTGAAGATGTTTGATATTTGACAGTCTCACTTTTAAGTAGGCTGGTTGGAGCTTCTGAGTTGAAAAATGCCTGAAATACCCTTAAGTCAAATAGCGACAATTGACGTCATTTAACTGTAATTAACGATAATTAATCGCAAGTAACAACAATTAACTATAATTAATAAAAATTAACCGCAATTAATGAGGGAGAAGGGAGGAGGCCGGCCGGAGGGGAGGGAGCTTTTGACTCGAATGCCGGAGTTATTGTCACTTTGTCAGGCCCTGTTTGGCCAAGTTTCGGCTGCTCTAGAAGCTAACTACGGAAGAAGCTAGCTTAGCTTCATTAGAAGTTATGAGCCAGTGAAGCTACGCAAAGGTTGCTATAATCGTTCCGTCTCCGAAGGAAATGCCGTCTCCTCTGTGTTTCCCGGCCGTCCTCGGCCAGACGTACGCCCACGCGTGGCTCTGAAATTTCCTTGCCGTTCTCAGCTAGCGCGCTCGGCCCGTCCGATCGCACCGGATCGACGACACGAGTGTCTCTGGGGATATTCTGCGCCTGGTTCACGTCATCCTCATCCACCGGCTTCGACGGTTTGGTCGCAGCCAAGCACGTTTTCCTGCCTAGTTTTCTTATACAAATGGATATCCGGCATATCTCTGGCTTCAAAAATTGGTGGAGCCAAGATTGTTCGGCCCACGGACTCTTATCTTCTCCCAGAAGCTAGAGCCTGGCCAAACAGACAGTCTTAACTCCTAATGAGTACATCGGAACACATGTATATACATGCTAGACATGCAGTAGATCTCCGTGCTAAGAAGAACATGGGAATGCATCGAGGTAATAATTGTTTTCAAAGCGAATATGCTAGAGATTATGTCCTCGTAGACCAGTGACTCCTTTTCCGTAGTAAGATTACGTACTTTTTTGTTCTTACATGTAAAAATATCTTAAATAAAACAAAAGAGTCCATATAACACCTCAAACTTTGTTTAAAAATCCTTTCAACACTCGAACTATGAAATTAGACACTTGATCACCCGAACTATGCCATCTAGTTTAAATAACACTTTGACTCAGTTTTGCATGGTTGTATTGCCCGCGTGGAGCGCGATTAGTAGGCAGCCTTGCCATGTAGGATGAAATGCAGGCTACCACAAGGGCTTCTTTTCTACACATGTTGCTCAGGTCTTCAACCTAACAAAACCATAATCCTAGCTTTTTTTTGGATAATGGAAGTACAACTCCCGGCCTCTGTATCCACTAGGGATGCACACATCTATTACACCACCATCAGCTAAAAGCTTAAAATAAAAAACGGCCAAAAAGCCAACAATGACAAACAAATTGTCATGCAAAGGCTAGTCTTAAAAAACCATCTAGCCCCGCCACCGGGACCGACTAGGAGATCGTCCACACACGAACAGCAGTTGCACAGCAAAGAGGTGATCATGGAACAGTCTCCGTAGCGGCACCTCGAAGAAGGGATACGACTCACATCGTCGTCACCAGATCCAACAAGCAAAGGCCAGATCAAGAGTTTTCACTCCGGAGCTCAGGTACCGGTTCTCCAAAGCAACGCCTTCAAGAAGGTAACGCCGCTCAGGTCGACGTCATTGCCGGATCCAACCAGTGAAAGCCAGATCAAGAGTTTTCACCCTGAATCAAAGATACCAGTGCTCCAAGACCACGCCACAGTACGACCTCATCATTGGATCCAACCAATGAAGGCCAGATCGCCAAGACGACGTCTGCAACATCCCTAACGGCCAACCACCGCCAGCACCAAAGGAAGGTGACGTCCACTACAACCCACGCGTCTGCCGGTTAACAACTGTCCATCGGGGAGGAGTCAAGCGTCGCACAAGCCACCGCCACCGAGCCGTCGTGGTCTCTACCAATTGCGCCAAAACTGGATCTGCACCACGCCACCTCCATCGTCATGCCATCAACGAATGTGCCGCCGGAAGAAGCCGACGGATAAGGGCCCCGCATCGCCATGCCCGAAGAAGAGCCGGCGGAGAAGGGCCCCAGATCTAACCCCAACGAAAGTCCACACCGTTGAAAATTGACGGACAGACGTCGGGCGTCGGGAGCACAATGCAGATCAGGCGCCACAACTGAGAAGAAGAAGCCCAGCCGCCGCTGTTGGCCGGCTGGCGGCTGCCGACGGTGGCGGCGAGGAGGAAGGGAGGAGGAGAGGGGGGCTTGTTTGGTGGCGGCTAGGGTTTTTAGGAGAGGAGAAAAAAACGCCGTACTAGATGACAACGTTGATCAAATGCAAGCTAACCAGAGATATTCGGGGCTACATCAGATATTTCTTATAAGTGAGGGTTTGCTGTGTAACACACGGGTTAAGGTTTTGTTCTACTATTGAGAAGATATATAATCTCTCTCAATGGGTTTTTGAGAACCGATGATTTCTTGTTCTCAGCACGTAGGAGGCAAAACGTCGCAGATCGAGAATGTTCATGCATGCCACAGCGGCACAGAGAACCTTAATGTTGGTCATGTTGGAAATATGGATAATATTTTAATTCCAGATTTTATTATAAGGCAAAGATCACATAAAACTAGATATGCATACAACAATACTAACAATAGGAAACTTATTGCATTTCTAAACATACACAATAATATGATTATTACTAAATAGTTTGGTCGCACAACCAACTTACAGTCGGACGTGATGAAGAACATGAAGCAGCGTATACTCGAAGTAGTACAGAACGTAGATGAAATAGCATAGTGAGCGGTCGCACAGATGCGCTGCCCAGAAACTATATTGCTGCCCTACACAGGTGAACTCTGCTACAATGGTTCGAAGATACCCTCTCACCCTCCTTCCCGATGCATGTCGAGAAGAAAGGACGTTTTAGTTCGACAGCACAACTCTCCAGCACAGTAGAACAGATAGAAAGAAGAAGAAAATGGAAGTGTATCAAATCGTATCAGGTCTGGACATCTCCATATTTGGTTAAGGTCGAGACAATTACTCTCTAGTAACTGTATAATAAAGCACATATTAAACCACTGGTAACTGCTAATTCAAAACTAATTAATGGTAATTAGCAAAGGTTTATCAAATCGACACACATTGGTATACTGACTTGACCATCGGTCTCTGACTTGACCAAAGGTATTTCAACATATTATTTCGACCACACTAGTCTATGGATCCGACCACTGTGTTTCAACCACACTATTATATGGATCTGACCAGTGTTTTTCGACCATTTTATTCCGACCACACTGGTCTATAGATCCGACTAGTGTTTTTCGACCACTTTATTTCGACCATACTGGTCTATGGATCCGACTGGTGTTTTTCAACCACTGTGTTTCAACCACTTTATTTCGACCACATTGGTCTATGGACCCGATCAGTGTTTTCGACCATTGTGTTTTGACTACTTTATTTCGACCACACTGGTCTATGGATCCGACCAGTGTTTTTCGACCATTGTGTTTCGACCACACTTGTTCACAAGTCACGCGATTGCCATGCGAATATACGCGCGCGTTCGTGTACATGCGTGTGTGTGACTTTAACTATAGTCCTCCTTATGTCACCCCATGTCATGTGTCATATGTTTCGAGTGGTGGCAAGGACTTCACCTTATAAATTGCTCTCCCACCACTTGGCTAGGCAATATGGGACTTAACCATGCATGATTTATAATTTTAGAAATGAATGAGCATTTACGCTTATGGGCCCACTTCTAACAACACTCCAATTCCAAGGCAAGCAGCAAAAACGATGATAATGACTATTGTGCTGAAATGTTGTTAATATTTTAGTCTTTCAGTGTAAGTCTCGTATGTATTGAACTTACACCTAGAATAAAAAGATTCATCTTCTCACAGCTGATGAATGGACTATGCCTTGAATTCATAGCTTTCTGTGATTAGATTTCACTTAAAATCTCAACTGATATTAGGCTGTCAAAGAACCACGCCTAAACAATCATGCTCCCATATCTGCTCATGAGCTTTCTAGAGAACGCTCTATTCTTGTGGACTGCAACCTCACAGTTAAGCTTTAAGCCACTCTTCCATACAGTTGAGAGTACTTTGTCTATTAGGACACATGTACATATATTATTAATTGTACTCTCTTATTACAACTTCAACTTGTTTTTTCCATTACCTAAGTCACAGGATCTCCGATCAAGAAGGTATGAGTTACTATTAAGTTGTAACTCCAATGAGACTCATTCCCACGTCCATAGACGCAACATAAATCGTCTTTTGTGCTAGCCCCTTTGTGAAAGGTTTGCCAGATTTTTCTCAGTAATTCACAGTAATCTCCAGAGTTTCTCATTTTTCTAACAGATTTAAGCCTACGCTTCACGTGTCTGGAGGACTTCATGTTATCCTTAGTACTTGTAACCTTAATCAACACTGTTTGGTTATCACAATACATTAGGATTGCCGGTATTGGTTTCTTAACCAGTGGCAAGTCCAACAGTAACTCTCTAAGCCATTCAACCTCAACAGTGGTTGTGTCTAGTGTTACAAGTTCTGCTTCCATGGTTGACCTCGTCAATATGGTCTGTTTACACGACCTCCATGAAATTGCAGCACCTACTAGGGTAAAGACATAACCACTTGTAGCTTTGATCTCATCTGCACAGAGATCCAATTTGAATCACTATATCCTTCTAATATAGATGGATACCCAGTATAGTGAATTCCATATGAGGATGTGCCTCTCAAGTAGCACAACACTGTCTCAAGTGCCTCCTAGTGATCATCTCCTGGGTTAGAAGTAAACCGACTTAATTTGCTCACAGTAAATGATATGTCAGGTCTTGTGGCACCAGATAGATACTTAGGGGACCCAATAATTTATGAATATCTCAATTGATCTTTGCCTAATCCATGATTCTTTCCAAGCTTAACACTAGCATCATAAGGAGTTGAGAAAATCCTGCACTTCTCAAGGCCGAAACGACTCAATATTTTCTCAGCATAATGGGATTGGTTCAATGTGATCTCATCCTTATTTTTTATCAATTTAATATTCAGAATAACATCTACCTCTCCTAAATCTTTCATATCAAAGTATCTAGATAAGAAAGATTTGACATCGTCAATAACAACATTGTTTGTCCCCAATATAAGTATGTCATCGACATACAAACACAAAATCACTCCTTGACCCCCGTCATAACGATAATATACATACTTATCTGCCTCATTCACAACAAAACCAATAGATGTTAAAGTTTTATCAAATTTCTCATGCCATTATTTAGGTGCTTGCTTTATACCATAGAAAGATTTGATTAATTTGCACAACTTATTTTCCTATCTAGAAATCACAAAACCATCCGGTTGCTCCATATAAATTTCTTCCTCCGACTCTCCATTAAGGAAAGTTGTCTTCACATCCATTTGATGGATGTGTAGACTATGGGAAACAGCTAATGCAATGATCACTCGAATTGTGGTTATTCTGGCAACAGGAGAGTAAGTATCAAAATAAGCATCACCTTCTTTCTGGGTATAACCCTTGGCCACAAGTCTTGCCTTGTACTTATCAATAGTACTGTCATACCTCATTTCCTTTTTAAAGATCCACTTGTATCAAACAGGTTTGCACCCGCTAGGACGATCAGTGATCTCCTAAGTCCCGTTAGCCATGATGAAATCCATCTCGCTATGGATTGCCTCTTTCCAATATTCAGCATCAGGTAATCCAAAAGTCTCTGAAAGAGTTTTTGACACATCATCCACGAGGTATACAATAAAGTCCTCGCCAAAGGTTTTCTCAACCCTCTGTCACTTGCTCCTGTAAGGAGCCTCTTTGACTACATTGTTATCTTCCCCAAGAATATCATAGACTGGTGGTATATTACTCATTAGTTCAAAGATGGTGGAAGGTTTGAAATTACTATTACTCATAGTTTGATTATCCTCAGTTCGAAAAGTACTGTCTGTTGGAAATATGCCCTAGAGGCAATCATAGAGATAATTATATATCATTATGATCATAATATTGGATAATATGTTATCATGTTCCTTGAATGAATTATTGGTTATAAAGATTAACAAGTATGTGACTTGTTGGTGAAACTCTTAACTTATATGATGTCGTTCTAAATGAATCCCTAGTCGAATGCCAATGGTCGGAACACCAATGACTCTATCGACCAGCACATTGTATTGATTGATGACCATACTTCACCAGTTATGGGTATAGGGATATCGAATCAATAATGTGAACACATGTTAGAGAACATGGGGTTGGATTGACCCACCTTGAGACACTATTAAGATTGTTATGATTCTATGTGTCGTTAGTTGGTCTCAAGCAATGATGATGTATAATCCTTAGACACGAGATCAAGATGGTTTCCTACATGTGTAATAGCACTCTTAGGGGTTGACAAATGTTTGCCAGAATCGGGTAGTTATAAAGGTAGCTTTTGCATGCTATGAAACATGCGGAAGAATGTGACTGGTCGGATATGGATTTGCCCTCCTAACATAACAGGAGAGATGTCTCTGGGCCCCTCGTTGTGGTCGGATAAAGTAAGTGCATGGCCATGCCACTAGTGGTCGAAGTGTTTGACCACGTGAAGTTATCCGACACTCGATCGAGAAAGTGTTGAACAGTCCATAGATGACACAACATCTCACCTGGAGTTCAACTAGACATCGTGAGGCAAAGGGAGAATACTCAAGTAGGTCGCTTAGTTCGATCAGTTACGGACTGGTCGTATGGAGATACGAGCTAGTCGTAGACTGGTTGAACGTAATCACAAAGTGGTCGTAACTTGGTCGTAAGGAGTTACAAACTGGTCGTAACCAAATACGAACTGGTCGTATAGCGATAGGACCTGGTCATAAGTGATGAGAACCTGGTTGTAGATCGTATTGCATTAAGGTTCATCTGATATAATTTGTGTGTATTCGAAAATCGTTATGTCCTGCTAGGAACCGCTAACGACTCGTGATCGGAAAGGGTTTCCGAGTCACAACTAATTACACATGAACCTACAGGGTCACACACTTAACGGGTTGAAACAAACTAGTACGAATTCGATTCGTCAAACGTGTTCGAATAGGATCCGTCATGAGCACTATATAAGGAGATGCATAAGGCTGTTGGGAAAAGGGGGTGAACGTAACAGACGAGACACACGAAAGTTGTGAGCTGAGTTGTTCCACCAAAACCCTAGCCGCCATCTTCCTGAGAGCTCTGCCGTGCAACTTGGTGCTAGCATACCGGTATATGGTTGTTCCTTCTCTGGACGTGTAGATACCGTAGAGGTGCTACTGCGGTTGCTGTTGCGCTTGAGGACGATCCGCGATCTACATAAGGAACTGCAGAAATCGCTGGAGGAGACGATCGATCATTTACCATCGTGACCGACGTGTTTCGACATCGACGATTGACTACGACCACTACATCGACGCGCTTCTCGCTGGACCAGTCGCCCAACTCTTCTTTCGCCGCTTATGCGTCGGTGGTAACGATCCGTGATCATCTACTTACTTGGCTTCCCTTTCGTGGTAGAAAATTTTGATTTGTTGCTATCGTAGCTCATCCGCACCCCAACAAAGGGTATCGAGCCATCCTGCGTAGTTTTTGATCTAGATCGGTCGCATATAGTTGATATGTGGTAGTAGTAGATTGGATCTATTACTGGTCAGGTCTGGTAACCTAGATCGGTTCATAGAGGTGGAATGATCTAGGCCCTAGTCGATAAGATCGATTAGTTTTTTAGTGGCAGTAGATGGGTCTACGAGGCGGTATGAGCTAAAAGGACCAGATGGTTTATTGCGCTTGTTCACGACCACTCTGCATAACACTCCTACCGGTCAGAATTCCACCATCAGAGTATGCCGCAGTGTGTGGTCGTATCAAGACAATGATCAGATTGGTTCGGAATAGGGTTAATGTGATTAATCCAATGATTTCCAAGGCTCAGTCACCGTGCTGGATATTCGTACTATGCGCTATAGATAGTTTGTGTTCATGTCGCCCGATAGAATTGGATTCTATGCATAACTTGTTTTTGCAGGGATTGATGTGAATAGTATGACCCATGATGTATGCGTGTAATATTCATGACCTGTGTGTCATGATTATTGCAGCCCAAGGTTGTTTATATTTGTATAACGACCTGCATGTCGACTTGTGATGCTTCTTCACTCCTTGTAATTCATTACTAGTGCTATTAGGAGTAATAGCTTAGTAGGAGTACTTGGAGGAGTCGACCACTTGGAGACATGGCAAACAGGATGCATGGCGATGGAGATCACCATGTGGAACGGTTATACTATATCACAATGCAATTTAATTGTCTGTGAATGCCCTTATATTCCTATTCATTTATTTCTATGCATGTTATTTAAATGCTTTTAACATGGTGGAAGTAAAATTCCCTCACATAATGTTAAGTTAAAATTGATGCCCTCCCAATTGGCTACACTATCCAAAGTCATGTATTTTAATGGTAGGTCTTGCTAAAGCATAGTGCCATTAATATTTCTTGACTAGATGGGTTTGTGTCGGACACTTATACGCACAACATTGGTTTAACTTGACAAGGTCACCATAACGGTTATGGACGTTGGGGCATAGGGTTGGGTGCCGGAGCATAGAGATGCTGCCCAACAACAAGAGCCATATAGAGATATGATTAGCAAAGGGTTGCTTACCAAATTCACTAATCTTCTAGCAGTGATGCCAAAGCTCACTAGTAGATTAATTGATTGTGGGTATTGAATCACTAAATGTCATAAGAGGGATATGGTTTTCAGTGGAAGTATCTTTATTAAATTGTTTCATAGAAGTTACTTGAACATATGTCTTAATTTTGCATATTTTATGTTGTAGATCATGGCACCAACTACTGTACCTACATCCAGTTTTGATTTACGTTCGATACTTGATAAGGAAAAACTGAATGGAATAAATTTTGCGGATTGGTCCCGCAACCTAAGAATTATTCTTAGGCAAGATAAAAAGGAACATATTCTAGAGGAACCAATTCCAGATGTGCTTGCTGAAAATGCTACTGCTAATCTTAAAACTGCCTATAAAAGGGCATGTGATGAGTCCCTTAACGTTAGCTGTCTCATGCTTGCTGCTATGAACTCAGACCTTCATAAGCAATTTGAGAACATAGAGGCCTATGATATGATCGTGGCACTCAAAGGCATGTTTGAGACACAAGCAAGAACTGAGAGATATGAGATCTCAAAGAAATTATTTGAGAGTAAGCTAGCTGAGGAAAGTTCAGTGAGCCCACATATGATCAAAATGGTTAGTTACATGCAGAGCTTGGAAAAACTTGGTTTTCCACTTAGTCAAGAGTTGGCTACAGATTTGATTCTTGCTTCGCTACATTCAAGCTCTGGGTAGTTCATTCTGAACTTCCATATGAATGGCTTAGAAAAGAATCTCACCGAACTGCATATGATGCTTAAGACTGTAGAGGACATCATTAAGAAAGCAACTGTTATGTGATGATAGTGCAAAAGAGTACAAGCTTCAAGAAGAAGGCTAAGACTAGGGTCAAAGGTAAAGGCAAGAAAGTTTCGGACTCAAGAGAATGAATGCTTTTACTGCAAAGAACCAGGCCATTGGAAAAGGAACTGCAAGAAATACATGGCTGATCTGAAAAAGAATGGTGAAACTAAACCCCCCCACTTCAGGTATTAATGTTATAGATGTTTTTCTTGCAGACTCTTCTGTTAACTCATGGGTATTTGATACTGGATCGATTGCTCATATTTGCAATTTGATGCAGAGTCTAACAAAGAGTAGGAGAATTACAAGGGGCGAGATGGATCTTCGCGTCGGAAATAAAGCAAGAGTTGCTGCATTAGCTTTTTCTTTGGCTGTTCAGTATCCTTGCTCTTGCGGAAACGACGTTCCTTTGCCATATGATCGTTTTTTCCACACACAAAGTAGGTGATGTTCTTCACGTCCTTCTTCTCAGTTTTCTTCTTAAAGCAAGTTGTTGTGTTTTGTTTAAAACCTTTGTTTTTTCTTGCCATATCTTTTCTCTATGACATTTGCATTGATCTGATTGTTCTAACTAGAAGTGTTTGGTGCATCTTTTGCTCTTGCCTTTTCTTCTACATCAAGGCCAGCGATGAGATCCTCGATAGATATCTCTTCCCTCTTGTGCTTTAAGCTAGTGGCGAAATCTCGCCATGGAGCAGGAAGTTTGGCAACAATGCTTGCAGCAACAAACTTAGAAGGCAAAACGCAACCAAATGTGCAATCTCGCCAACTAGTAGCTAAAGCTCATGAGTCTGTGCAACTATCGACTTAGCACCATCCATGTTGTAGTCGAAGAATTGCTCACACATGTAGATTCAGCGACCAGCCTCAACTTCCGCATATTTGTGCTCTAGTGCACCCTACAACTCTGTGACGGACTTGAAGTCCATGCACACATCATAGAGCTTATATGCCAGTATGGTCAGTATGCATCCAAGGGTTGTGTTGTTATCTGTGTCAAATTGCATGGTCTGTTCAATCGTAAATGGATACTGCGGATGGATCATCCACCATAGCCCCAAAGGCATGAGCCAAAACTTGACCTATGTCTGCCATCTATGAAAGTTCTGACCAGAAAACCTCTTAGGTTTCATAGCATCAGAAGCGCCAGCTATTGCCGAATCACAAAAATGTCCACAATAAGGTTTCTAGATTGTTGAAAATATCAACAATATTTTAATTCCAGATTTTATTATGAGACAAAGGTCACATAAAACTAGAGATGCATAAAGCAATAGTAACAACATACAACTCATTGCACTTCTAAACATACACAATAATAGTATTATTACTGAATAGTTTGGTCGCACAACCAACTTACAATGCAAGCGTGATGAAGAACAGAAGCAACGAGACTCAAGCAAGGCAGAACGAGATGAAGCAAAGACAATGAAGCGTCGCGCGCAAATGTCTGCCTAAAATCTTGTTGCCGCCCCTGTGCAGGTGAACTCTGCGACAATGGTTCGGAGATACCTGCTCACCCTCCTTACCGGTGCACGCCAGGGAGAAGGGACGACTTCATTCAACAGCATAACTCGCCAGCACAGTAGAACAGAGAGGAAGAAGAAGAAAATGGAAGTGTATCAAATCGTATCAGGTTTGGACGTCTCCAAAATGTTTTTAAGGTTGAGACTGTTGGATCAAAAAGGCGACTAGAGGGGGGTGAATAGGAGCACACTCACTTTTTCACCTTGATTGAATTCAATACCAATTTCACTCCAGTAGCTATAGAAACTATGAAGATCGATAAACAAGCACTGCAGAAGACTTGTATTGAATCCAATCTAAACCCCAAAGCAAAAGTCCAAAAACAGGAAAAGCTCAAACCCTAATTCACAAGTGTGGTCTGACCAACGTTTACTCTGCAGTCTGACCGGCGGCCAAGGTACGGTCTGACCGGAGGGCGATCTGACCGGCGATTATGACGCGGTCAGTCCAGTAGCACGATGAGCAGGGCAGACAGCCAGAAAACTAAAACACAAATTAGTCTATCTTTTGATTCGTGACTCCAAACCTTACCAAACTTGAGACACACCTTCTCTAGGATATTAGGAACCTATTCCAATCAAGGATCGTGAAGATCCATGCCAAAGTTCCTATCTTTTTCCGTTTGAGCGAAGGTTGCTCCAAAATCGAGTCAAAACCAAAATAGGATCTAAAGACTTTCTCGTGGGTGGTTGATGATCAAGATGATCTTAGATATATTCCCACATGTCACAGCAAGCTAGATGTATGCAAGAGATTAAGAGAAAACTCACGGATCAAAGAAAGAGCCAAAATCATGAAATAGAGAGCAAGAACGCAAATAGACTCATCTTGAGGAATCTTTCTTTGGATTGATTTTGATATGATGTTGGTTTACAGCCACTCCATCAAGAAGGACAAAGACTCAACACATGAGCACGAAATCAAATCCAACTCTCTAGAATCTTAACCTCCTACTAATCTCTCCAAACCCTAAAAACACAAAAATAGGGTTTCTCAAATGAAGGGTTGAGGAGGTGCTAGCCAGCACCCTTCTCTATTTATAGTGGAGGCTAGCTTCTAGAAGAAAAACCCTAATGGGCACCCGTTAAGCCCACACACAAACGGGTTTCACTTACGCATGTATTTCAAAGCGTCATCTTCATCTCCTCTTGACCTAAACTGCTTCATCTTGCACCGTCTTGCGCCGTGGGTTAACAAAAGGTCACCAATGCGGTATTTAGGTAAAATTACCAAAATACCCCTTCTCGATCTTTTTCCAAAGACCGAGTCTAATCTTCGTGAAGCACTTCCATGCTTCGCCACGTGTAGGTTGATCAACGGCTCTCTTCATGTCAGCAAGTCTCTCCCATCCGGCTCCCACCGAAACCACCATGGCACTTGCACCGACCCCCGCGCCGCTTGATCCAACCCGTCGCACCGAACTGCCCGTTCGGTCATCCTTGTCTATTCTGCACCATGCTTGAATCCATTGACCTCACCCAGTATCCTCGATCGTTCTGGACCTCAACTCTCCAAGTCTAGTCCCGATCATCCTCACCGTTGACCGTCGTTGACCTCCAAGCAACCTGCACAACAATAGACAAGGAAATCGAGTTCGGGAACAAGTTCTTCACAACTTGAACCACGTTAGTCAAAACATGCATCATACAGCATATATACACTAGAACCCATGAATATGACCTAACCAAACAATCATCGCCACCAGTTGGCCGATGAACAGATTGAGCCTTGTCGATCACATCGGGTTGGTTGGCCCGATCAAGATCCTCGAACGCTTGGTCCGACCGCCGCCCGACAAAGATTTTGAACTTTGACAAAAACGTGTGATTTGACAAACCTTCAATGACATTGCCAATTGTATCATCATCCTAAGATCGTGAGCATATCTCCATGATATCCACAGAGACAATTACTCTCTAGTAACTGCATATTAAAGGACATATTAAACCACTGGTAACTGCTAATTCAAAACCACTTAATGGTATACAACTTCAACCACTGGCCTACAGCTTCGACCAGTGTATTTTGACCACACTAGTTTATGGTTCCGACAACTATTTTTCGACCATTATGTTTCGACCACTTTATTTCGACCACAGTGTTTCGACCACTTTATTTTGACCACACTGGTCTATGGATCCTACTATTGTTTTTCGACCATAGTATTTCGACCACACTGATTTGACCTCTAAAAAGAGAGAGATGCACGGTTAGCAAAAGAAAGATAGACTAGATTCTTGATACATTTATGATTGTGCGTCGCAAGTCACAGGTCACGCGTCCCGTGTGATGAGGACATGACCCCTATGGATACAACTATATTTGCTATGCTTACTGTTCCAAATACAAGAGCTCGTACGCTTCACTTAAATTATCAAGTTAGCTCGTTTTTAGGAGTGTCTTTATATTATATGAACTATATGATGCTACCTAATGATGAAAATGTATATTTGTGCAGAACCACATGACTTTTGGTCCAAGACAAGCAAAAGTTCGAGCTGAACCCGTTTTGGAATCCAATTCGGCCTCCGGAGACACCACCGACTTCAAACGTACATAACTTTTACATACAAAGTTCGTTAGAGGTCCACGAGTACTTGATGGAAAGCTTGTCTCATCCTTTTTTTAACGGATCCAGCCTCACCTCTAAATTTGTTCTGTGCATGCTGTAATCACCAAAAGAAGGTGTTGCACCATCTGTTTGGACCAACTTGGGCCTTGTAATCGTACCCGACTTGGCCCATATGCCGGCCGGCCACCTAGGGGGATGTATTGTTCATGTCCATACTATTCATGTGAACAGTACCATAAATAGTACCACCCCTATCTCTTAGCTATGTGCGGCTCCTCCTCCCCTTATTTAAGGTGGCCGCACCCATCTAATTTTCTTGGATTTCGTTTAGTTAAAAGTTTGCTACATTGCAACTTCGTGTATTGACTTGTGTTGACTAGACCAACCCTGAATACCGCTTTAGAATCCCAACTTTATCAAATATTTCAATCCTATTTACAATTTCAGAATGCTTATTATCTTGTTATTGTGTGTTATTTGATTGCATGCAGGAATAGACCTTCGTGGTCAGGTCGATCGTGCTTCTAGCAAGGTCAATAACAATCACAGATTTGGTTCAGTGATTATGGGCATATTGGTCGTGTGCGATTGGTAGCCGAATCGTGGGAGTTGTCTCCACCAAATCGAGTTATCCTTCTCATCGAAAGATCGGGACTCCCATTGTCGTATCAGGTGGTATCAGCGCTTTCGTTCATCGTTGAGATTTTTTTTCCTCTACATACAATCCACGAAAAAAAATAAAAAAAAATAGGGTTAGTTCATCCTGTCCAAACCAATCTGTGCTTTGCAATTTTCTTTTCGGTAATTTACATTGTTGAATTCTTGGTTGCATGGACGTGTCTAGCTGCTGAATTCTAGTTTCAGTTTGAGTCTAGTTGGTCTTTGTCGAGTTGTATCCCGTGTTTCCTTCGTGTCGCTCATTGTTCTTTTAGGGTTCTTAGTTTTTGCATCTAAAACAGAAACTCCGTGGGATAGAACTCTTCTAATCCGCACAAAAATAAGAGAACACTTTGCTATTATTTGCGACTTGCAGAAAACCCTAAGGCCGGCAAGATAATAGAAGGAGAAAGAGGCAGCCGCACAAAACAAAAGCCACGGTCGAAAAAAAAATCTTACGCCAAAAACCAATGAAAATTGGTGGTGTCCTACATATAGCCACAAGCTTCGACAAAAAAATTCAGCAAGTTTGACCTACGGGTTTGAGAGATATAGCAGTTTTAATTTGAACTCGAGATGGTTTCGAGTCCGAGTAGGATTCCGTTTCCGAGACACCTTCGGTAAAACCGACATAACTTTTACATACGGTGTCCATTTTTAACGTTCTTATGCTCGTTCGAAAGCTAACGACAAGGCGCATCCAAAAAACCAACTAGCAACTTGCCCTCCAGGGGCCCCAAAATCGGCCATCTTTAGCCCTGAATTCGCGTCGCAAGTTTTCGGTTTCTGTTTTTGCCATTTGTTTTGGTCTTCCTTTCAGAATTTGGGTTTCGCCTCAACTGCAAAGTTATAGATCTTGACAAAACCTTTCGAACGAGTATATATAAGCCATATAAAACTTTGATATTTAATCTCTTGAGACTAGCTTTTGTTTGCTACTTAGACTAGAGGGTTATTTACATTGCATGTTATAAAACTTTGATATTTAATCTCTTGAGACTGGATTTTGTTTGCTACTTAGACTAGAGGGTTGTTTATATTATATGTTATTGCGTCTTTGTGCTCTACATTGTGTGACCAATCTTGTGCCCCTACACAGAAGTTTGAGTAGTTGGCTACCGTCTCTCCTAGCAGTTGATGTGAGGTTTTTCTTTGCTTACATCAGGTCACACTGATCTTTGCGTGTGCTTACATACACTTTTCTTGGTAGGCTTTGAATTGGCTAGCTTTGATCAGGCTAGGATCAGTAATATTGACTAGTACTTTGAACAATTTTTCAACTTGTATTTTCTGATTTGATTGTTGCTATCCTTGCTACCATATTGAAGCCTATCCTAGCTCCACCTTCTACCATCATACATGTACCAGTTGCTTGCAATCGCTTTGTCAATCTTCGAAGAGCGTTTGACACCGAACCTAGTTGCTAGTCACCACCTGTTTGCTTGGTAAGAATTGTAAGAACTTGGTATTAGCTTGAGTGTGAGCGACTTTGAGACTCCAGAATCTAGTAGTTGATAGTAACATATACTTATGATTTGTTTCCTTGTTTTTCTACTAATTATGGCAGGTTCACAGGATGATTACCAGATAGATCCACGTCTTCTTCGAGCCATTGAACGGAAACACAAGAAAGTCCATGAGGAAGATGCACGCTTGAGATAAGATCATCCACCACGGGAGGTATATGATCGTGATAGTACTTCTGGTAAAACTAAACTCATTGTGCCTTGTTTTGCTGGACAATATGATCATGATGCTTATCTCACATGGGAATTAGCTGTACAATAATTATTTGCATGCCATGAATTTTCTAATCATCAAAAAGTTAGGGCCGTTACCCGTGAGTTTGCTGATTTTGCATCTATTTGGTGGAGTGAATATTGCCATACTAATCAGCACGTACCTAGAATTTGGAATGCTTTGAAGAGAGCAATGAGACATAGATTTGTACCTTCATATTATGCTTGTGATTTGCTTAATAAATTACAGCATTTCAAACAAGGTAGTAGAACTGTAAGAGAATACTATCATGAATTGAAAATTCGATGTTGCGTTGTGGCTTAAAGAAACATGCTAAAGTTACAAAGAATAGATTCTTAAGTGGGCCTAATCAAGAAATTCAGGACATTCTTGTTCACAAAGAATATAATTTCCTCTCTCATTTGTTTATACTTATCTGTAAGGTTGAAAGTTAGATTGAGGAGAAATTGAGAATGCTTGATGATAGGGAACATGAGAATAAACATGTGTTTGTGTCTTTTTCTGTGACTAACAACTTGCAGAAAGTTGAGAACCATGCCAAAGAGGAGAATGAGCTGATTGCACCACCGACTCCATTGGTTGAGAAGGAAGATGAGGTGATGGATGCACCTACATCATCTGAGGAGAGCCAAAAAGGTAAAGATCATGGTGCTATCATCACTCAATGTGAGTATGCTTGTGAAGAACTACAATTGTCCACTGTTCATACTATTTTAGAGCAAAAATTAGTGGAAAAAAATTCTGATATACACATGTTTCAAGTAGAGAATTCAAACTGCGTTGATTTACCTGCTGACTTGAGTGCACCATGTGATAAACTTGTTGATTTACCTGCTGACTTGAGTGCACTATGTAATAAAATAATTTAATTGCTTGCTGTTTTGAGTGATTCATGTGATGAGTTAATAGAATATAATGATCATGTGGAATTGGTTAGACATAAAGAAGTTTTGACTAGAATTTCTCCTACTGACTCTTTATGTTACATTATGTTGGATCCACCTATGAAATTGTCACATGCTATGGAGAAAGTTTCTGTAATTGCATGTTCAAAATCCTTGTTTAGTGCCTACACCCCTAGATATAAGTTTAATTTGATTAGAGATTATGGTGTAGACAATCAATTTCTTATATATCGAATATGCATAACTTGTGATCATATGGATGAATTGAAGCTTGTTGTTTTGAACAAGAATTCTTATGTGCTGAATTTTGTTGATCATCCGATACCTATGTGTTCATCCCTTATTGCACCATCTAGTATTGACAATCTGAATAATGATGTTGAAGTATGCAAGAACTTACAGATCTTTTCACCATTGCTAGATGAATTTGCTATTGCTCAATTGAAATCTGATTATATGGATGAACTTTATTTGATTCCGAAAGTTGTAGATTTGCTCATATGTGCTACCGCTGCAAGTTTACAACTTCAGAGATTTGAATTACATAAATGCTTCACTTACATTTGCAAAACTAATTGCAATAATTGGTGTGTGAGAAATTTTGTTTTGCTCATTAACATATATGATTATTCTTGGGGTAATAATACAATGAGTTTTTTTTTATCACTGTTGTTTTATAACATTAATTGTGCAACAACGAAGAACTGCTAAAACGGATGACATATACATATACCATGCATACACCATGCTTCTTTGTTACCCTATTTTCAGCTTATCAAAAGCTGAGGACGGCTTTGTTTTCAAGAAGGGGAAGATGATGAGGACATGACCCCTAAGATACAACCATATTTGCTATGCTTGCTATTCCAAGTACAAGAGCTCGTACGCTTCACTTAAATTATCAAGTGAGCTCGTTTTTAAGAGTGTCTTTATATTATATTAACTATATGATGCTACCTAATGATGAAAATGTATATTTGTGCAGCACCACGTCACTTTTTGGTCCAAGATAAGCAAGAGTTCGAGCTGGACCCGTTTTGGAATCCAATTCGGCCTCCGGAGACAGCACCAATTTCAAACGTGCATAACTTTCACATACGGAGTCCGTTAGAGGTCCACAAGTACTTGATGGAAAGCTTATCTCGTCCTCTTTCTAATGGATATGGCTTCACCTCTAAATTCCTTATGTGTGCATCGCAATCGCCAAAAAAATATGTTATGCCACCTGTTTGGGCCAATTTGGGCCTTGTAATCGTACCCGACTTGGCCCATATGCCGGCCGGCCACCTAGGGAGCCATACTATTCATCTGAACATAGTATGTAACATCCCAATTTTCAGAGCTTTAAAAATCCTTTAAATAGTTGTAGTGAGAAAATTCACCATTTGGATTTATTTGAAATTAATTCAAAAGCTTAATATTGGACTTTGAGTAACAAAACAATTTAATATGACTAAAGTCAACATGAACAATAGTCAAAACTATTTTATTTGGATTCTATGTGCTTGGATATATTTTCTAGAATTTTCTAGAATTTTTCCAAGTTCATTTGCTAATTTCTATTGCTTATTTGAATTCTCAGTATTTTCTAAAATGGAAAAGCTACTTAAAATCTCCTAACAGTCCTTGGGCCTAAACCCACTCTTTCTCCCATCCCAAATTTCAACATCAGGTAAAATTTCGCTGCGCGCCGCTCCACTAACAAAGGACCCCACTGGTCCTCCTCTCTCTCTCCTCCCGCGTGTTTTCTTCTTCGGTCAATGGCAGCTGTTGGATCACAAATAGACGTCCCGATCTTGATGGCCGATTAGAGCGGTCCGAACGTCACATTGTTTGTGAGCCGTCCGATCTGAGTTGGACGGCTAGATCCTCGCCTGCACTCACAGGCTACCTCCCGTGCCTTTCTTACTCAAGGCCGCCGAGCCCCACCACGACAAAGCTGCCCCACCTCACATTATTCTTTGTCTTCGATTTCGTCGCAGAGGTTGTTGCGCCGCCGTGCGGCCGTTTTGGGCGTCCGCGCTCTGGACTCTCCCACGCCACCATACTTAAGGGGAGGCCACCGACGCCTCACCCCAACCCTAGCCGCCTCGTCACAGGCCAGACTTAGCCGCCACTAGAGTTCGGAGATTCAATCTGCCGCCGCCTACTCGACGAAAGCAATTCCGACGAGCCCGCCGCCGAGCCTCAACGCTTACATCTGCCGACATCGCGGAGCGAGGGAACCTGGGACACCTTCGCTTCACGGAGCACCGCCCTAGCGCCGCCGCTGCCGAGCCCGGCTTCCGCCGCTTCTACCTCGCCACGGCCGCCATAGCTTGTCTCAAGCACCGCGAGCACCTCGTTGATCCCTTCGCACCTCTACCTCCTCAGACCACCCGCCACGTGAGACACCGCTGCTCACCGTGTCATTGGTTCCGTCGCCCTACGCCTCGCCGCCGTCCACATCGGCGTCCACCTCGGCGCCCTAGCCTCAAGTAACACGTGCGCAGTCGTCACCACGTGGCGCGGCGTCGCCACGCGGCGCAAGTCGCCACGCCAAACCCTGCTCGAGATCAAAGGCTCGGTGGACTTAGTCCACCGTGAGCCGTGTCACTGACATGTGGGCCCCACACGTCAGGATTTTCTTTTTATTTATCTTTTCCAGAAATTCCTTCGCTGACGCTAGCATTGCGCAATATTCCGATTTTCTTTTAAGAAATAAATCGAGAAATTCGTATAATTCAATTTCTAGGGTTTTTCTTTAGATTCAAACTTCCAAACCTCATAACTTTTGCATCCTAACTCCAAATCAGCCCATTCAAATTTCTAAATTCGTCTAAAATCCAGATCTATCTATTGGAGATTTTTATTTATTTTTTTGGAGTTGTTTGGCCTCTGTTATTTATTTAGTTTATTTTTGTGCTTCGTTTGCGAGTAGACTTCGACACTGCTGGAAGAGTTGAAGAAGAAGGAGCTTTCCAAGACCAGGACCAGCACTTAAACCTATTCCAAGGCAAGCTATACCCTTGACCATCTTGCTTCCCAGTTTGCTAAAAGTATTTTAATTCAAATTACTGCATCTTAATTCAAGTATTTATTTAAATGTTTTGGGTGTAGTAGTTAATTCCAAATTGTTATGCCTTCCTTGTGTAATTGTTATGCCTTGATCCGTTGTCACCCTAGTTGATATTTAGTTGGTAAATATTGTAGCACCAACGTGGGTTGGTTAGTACGATTAGATTGCTTAGCCATGCCACGAATCATTTATTCATGTGAGGCTGCAATTATTAAACCTGACTAAGTGAATATGCAATATTGTAATAATCTGTGTGTACTATGTGTCTTTGTGGCATGTGTTGCACTTAAATCAACCGGGTGGTAAAAAGGATTTGGACTGAGGCAAGGGGGTGGATACTGTGTGATATGGTGGACTGTGTGAACTGTGTGAGCTGTGTGCATGGGAATTAATCTGTGTGGCATAGTAGCATATAGTAGTCTTGCCTTGGTCAATTAAGGACCTCACCATGTGCGCCATTGAACTGAGCCCACCTGTACGACCACATGCCTGTTATGGGACGGGCCTAGCATAGTAAGATGAATTTTTGAAAGGCTTTGTTATGATTAGTGCTAGCTACACTAATTATATCTTGTGGGTAAAGTGTACAAACTCTGCAGAGTGTAATTTAATCTATTCGAATAGCGCGTCATGATCATGGACAATGCTCGGGGATTTCACACTAGGGGTAGATCTTCATAAAACTGTGTGGGAAGGGAGCTATGTGATTAAATCATCTAGCTATGTGAATAACCTATTAGGTTGTGTGTGTCTTTGTGAAATCAATTGTTAAAATTAATGTTATCTATTTGTTTTACTTGTTTTCAATCTATTAATAGTATTCAATTGCAAACATTGCATTTCTGCAAAAGAACTACAGAATGCCTTGCCCTTGTAAAAAGCCAACATGTATATATTGCATTTCTGTGGTGTGGCTTGCGAGTACGGTGTGTACTCACGCTTGTTTTGACGAATCAAGCAGAAGAGGAGGAGTCTTCACCAGCTTTCGAGGAAGAGTTTATCGAAGGTGCCTGATCGCGAGGTCTTGATCCCAGTCGGTTGCCTGTGGTGAATCGATGGGATGCCACTACCGCTTCGCTTCACGCTTTATTTCTCTGTTAGCCTGCGTGGCTTAAATAAATGTAAACTCGATAGTAAGGTCAAACAATTATTTATTAATCAAATAATCGTTTATGCTATTATTCGCTTTTGTGGATCGATATCCACCTTTGTTGACACTGTGTGCACTAGCGTGATCCTGAACTAGTGCATTAAACACAGAGGGTCCCGAATTGTAATTTTGGGTCCCGACATAGTATCACCCCTATCTCTTAGCTATGTGCGGCTCCTCGTCTCCCTATTTAAGGTGGACTCACCCCTCTAGTTTGCTTGGATTTCGTTTAGTTAAAAGTTAGTTACATTGCAACTTCGTGTATTGGCTTATGTCGACTAGACCAACCCTGAATACTGCTTCGGAATCCCAACTTTATCAAATATTTCAATCATATTTGCAATTTCAAATTGCTTATTATCTTGTTATTGCATGTTCTTCGATTGCACGCAGGAATAGACCTTCGTGGTCAGGTCGATCGTGCTTCTAGCAAGGTCAATAACAATCAAGGAGTTGGTTCAGTGATTGCGGGTATATTGGTCGTGTGCGATTGGTAGCCGAATCGTGAGAGTCGTCTCCACTAAATTGAGTTATCATTCTCATCGAAAGATCGGGACACCCATTGGCGCATCACCGTGGCCTCCCACTTGGTCTCATGTTCGATCCCTGGCTTACTACTCAGCACGACTGCACCACAGTCAACATCACGAGTAGATTTGCAGAGTTGATGAATGCACGCTAGAGCTAGCCAGATGGGTCGTGCTGCTGGCCGCCCTAGGCACCTGTGACGGCCAGACTGCTCATGGGTCGTGCTACTGGGCATGACAGCCCATGCTGCTGCTTGGGCCTCTACCCGCACATGGGTCGGGCCGGCAAGACGACACTAACAAAGGTCGGGCCATGCTAGGCACAAGACGAGCTTGCACGCACGACGAGTGGCCCAGCGTCTTCGATAGGGAGGGAGAGCCGGAGGCCCAGAGCCAGGAGCGTGGGAGGAGAGGCGGGTGGGGCGGCGCCAACGTGGAGGAAGAAGGGCCCGTGTGGAGGACAAGGCCGGGAGCCTAGGAGGAGGAGGAGAGGAAGAGGAGGGTGTGGCAGCGCCGGTGGCCGAAGCAGAGGGAGAAGAGGGAGGAGGGTGTTGGTGATATGCCCTAGAGGCAATCATGGAGATGGTGATATCACGTCTATGTTTATGTGTTATTGAATAAGTATTATTCTGTTTCTTCAACGAATCATTGGTTATGAAGATTAACAAGTATGTGACTTGTTGGTGAAACTCTTTTAACTTATATGATGTTATTCTAAATGAATCCCTGGTCGGATGTCACTGGTCGGAACACTAGTGACTCTATCGACCAGCACATGTATTTATTGATGACCATGTTTCACCGGTCATGGATATAGGGATATCGAATTAATAATGTGAACACACCACCTTGAGGCACTGTTGAGATTGTTATGATTTTATGTATCGTCTGTTGGTCTCAAGCATTAATGATGTATAATCTTTAGACCTGAGATCAGATGATTTCCTACATGCGTAAGAGTACACTTTGGAGTTACCAAATGCTACTCCGTAACTGGGTAGTTATAAAGGTAGCTTTCAGGTATGCTGTGAAACATGCAGAGGAATGTGATTGGTCGGATATGGGATTTGACCCTCCTAACATAACAGGAGAGATATCTCTGGGCACCTTGATGTGGTCGGATAAACAAAGTGCATGGCCATGCCACTAGTGGTCGAAGTGTTCGACCACGTGAAGTTATTCGACACTCGATCGAGAAAGTATTGAACAGTCCATGGATGACACAACATCTCACCTGGAGTTCAACCAAATATCGTTAGGCAAAGGGAGAATACATGAGAAGGTCTTTTAGTTCGATCAGATATGGACTAGTCGTATGGAGATACGAGCTAGTCGTAGGCTGGTCAAACATGATTACTAAGTGATCGAAACCTAGTCGTAAGGAGTTACGAACTGGTCGAGACTAAATATGAACTGGTCGTATAGAGATACGAGCTGGTCGTTAGTGATATGGACCTGGTCGTAGATCATATTGCATTAAGGTTCATCCGATATAATTTGTGTGTATTCAGGAATCGTTATGTTATGCTAGGAGCTGCTGACGACTCGTGATCGGAAAGGAGTTTTCGAGTCACAACTGATTACGTATGAACCTAACGGGTCACACACTTAACGGGTTGGAACAAACCAATACGAATACGATTCGTCAAACGTGTTCGGACAAGATCAGTCACGGGCACTATATAAGGAGATGCTTGAGGTTGTTGGAAAGATAGAGGATACACGTGAGTTATTCCACCGAAACCCTAGCCGCCATCTTCTTGAGAGAGCCTTTCGTGCGACTTGGTGCTAGCACACCGATGTACGGTGTTCCTTCTCTGGACGTGTGGATATCAGAGGCGCTATCATGTTATCATTATGCTTGAGGACGATCCGCAATCTTCACAAGGAACTACAGAGGTTGCTGGAGGAGACGATCGACTTGCAAGGACACTGGACAATTGTCTACGACCACTTCATCGACGCGCTCTTCGTTGGACCAAGTTGCTCCAACTCTTCTTCAACTGCATTGCGCGTCTAGTGGTAACGATCTATGATCTCCTGCTTGCATGGCATCCTGGTTTACATGGTAGATTTTTTGAATTGTCAGCTAGCGCAGCCTACCCGTATCCCTTCAGAGGGTTGGGCGGCGGTGCCGGTGCGAAGGAAGGAGAAGGCGTGGAGCCGAGGAGGGAGCAGTGCCGGTGTGGAGGGAGAACGCCGAGACGGGCGGTGCTGGCATGGAGGGAGGCGGCTCGGCGTCGGCGTGGAGGCAGGCGGGGCGGTGTAAAATTGCACCTGATGAGGTGGCAAGCAGTCTTGCCAAGATCAGGTCAAGACTAGGCACGGGCCAGTAGCTCGTGGGTCGTGCCTGGCATGGCACGGGCCGACTAAAATCCAGTCGTTGGGGTGGTTTTTGATCGTTTGGGTCTTTAAAAATAGCAACAAAATTCAAAAAATCCCGAATTATTTTTCTATAAATAGCCACTATACCCCTCCTCATTTAGCATCCCTCCACTCCAAAACATCTCTTTGAAATTCTGCTGTGCAAATTCAAATTCGTTGTGAGATAATTTAGCAAAATTTAAAAAAACTTTGCCAAATTTTGGAAAATTTAATTTTCGGCAGCAAGTCAGCAAAAGAGGTACAGTTCTATTTTTGCATACTTTTATTGTTAGTACTTGTTATCAATGTTCACCTAGGCACTAGGCGCTAGGCGGGCGGTAGGTGGCCACCTAGTGCTTAGGGCGCCTAGGCGGCAGAACATAATTGCAAGCATAATCGCCTCCAGCATTAGTCCAAGCTTATGTATATGTTACATGTAAGTATGTATATGTGTAATTATGTAAAAAGAGATGTTACATGTATCATGTATGTATGTATACTGATGACATTCTACAATTCATGAATATTGATGAACAATTGTTACAAACTTACAATCATAATACAATGCTACTTGCTAATTGCCTAAGTGAGTAATTGACTAATGACTACAAAACAGTAAACAGTAAAAACTAATCACACTGCCACTTGAACACTTCTATAGTTCTATTACTAGTACTACTAATAAATCACACAACTACTTCTACAGTTCTACTAGTCCTACTAAATCAACACTGGGCAACTAGTACTGTTGTGCACTGCACTGGGCTAATAAATCACACTCGCGTGTAAGATCGAGGAGGCTGACTAGAGGGGGATGAATAGGCAGTTTTAAAAACTTCTTTGGCTAAAACCGAGTTTTATGCGGAATTGTAAATCAATTCGGTTTTGCACAATTAAAGCCTAAATCAACTTGTCTTTACTAAGTACACCAACAATAGGAGATTAAATAAAAGATGGCAATCACACACATACAAGTAAGCAATTTAATATAGGGAATGTAAATTGCAATATAGTAAAGCACAAGAATACAAACCACGATGACACAACGATGTTTTACCGTGGTGATCGGAGACTTGCCGGTCTCCCCTAATCCACATTGAGATAAGCCCAAAATCAATTGGACCGGCTCCACGAATTAAGCCAAACACCTCTGAGGTAAGTCCAACCACTTGGACCGGCTCCAACAAGAATCAACACCTCGATCCACTAGAGGTTGCTCTTCCTCCACTCCGGAGATGCCGAGCACCAAGCCACTCACAAACGCTGGGCCTTCTCACAAGCTTCTTGAAAAGATCACCGGACCACGACGCCTCCACGCCGTCTAGGTGTCGGCAAACACCAAGAGTAACAAGTCGATGACTCTCACTTGAACTAATCAAGTGTCTAAGCTCAAGTGGATACACAATCCACTACCTAATGCAACACATGCAATTAGAGTTTGCCTCTCAAAGCTCACTAAGTGCAACACATGCACAAAAGAGTGTAGAGGGCTTGCTCTTAGCTCAATAGAAATGAATATGGCACCAGCAACGAGCAATCTTAGACCATGTCAAGGGAAAATGCATGAATCCTAACAATTTGCAAACTTTAGTATCATGCCACAAGGAGTACGTACATGGACTTCAACTATTTGCAAAACACATTTGCAAAGTATAGTCACATGCTACAAGGATTATGCATAAGCCTCGACTATTTGCAAAAAATATTCGCAAATATCGGCAACATGCCACAAGGAGTAGTTGCATGGACTTCAACAATTTGTAAAACATATTTACAAATTATAGTCTCATGCTATAAAGAGTTAATGCATGAGCTTCAACTATTTTCAAAACACATTCGCAAACAATAGCATTATGCCATAGAGAGCTAGAGCAAACGGGATTGAGCTATCAACACATGATGAGACTCAAGCTACTAGACAAGACGCCTCTTAATAGTATGGCAAACCTATAATAGCAATCCGGTCTTCCAACCAAACACTAAAACCAGTAAAAGACTAGGAACATATCCTTAGCCCTAGCTAGTCATACCTTTTGCCTTGAGCATCCTCTTAAAGCTTGATGACGCACATCTTTACTTCAAGTCCAGATCATTGTCTTGGTATGCATCAACACATGATACATCCTTCACTTGACCTCCATCAACACATGAATGATCTTTTCTTGATTTGATGATCAACTCATGATCATCTTCTCTTCGGGGGGATCTTGATATGCATCAACACATGATGCACTCTTTTACTTGAACCTTGACTTGATGACTATCAACTCATGATGCCATCCAAAGTCTCTAACTTCATGGAACATAGCATATTCATCCAACTCGTGGAAAATGTTAGTTCCATAATGTGATTGTCATTAATTACCACAACATACCATTAACTCATAATGGTGGGTCAAGATACTTCAATCTTTTCCTCTTTGGTAATTGATGATAACTACCTCAATTTGCAGATAATTGAATATAGATCAATATGAGCATATATAAACTACACAAGTTATATATACTCAAGGGATATGTTTCAAAGTAGAGATCATATGGATCACTACTAATGAAACCTCAAAACATAGAGTGAACTCCTCCTAAGTGTGTGCATACACGAATGTGTAATAAAAACATATGCACATATTCAAGTTAAACTTTTAGTGGAGTTCAACCTATATTTTGGATCCGACCAATGCAACAAGATATAAGAATGTGATGTCGAGTGCATACCTCCATGATTTTCACCTTTTCATCCAAATAAGACTACACAATAGGTATATCAATAGAAGTGTTAGTCTCACATATAGATTTGTCATTAATCACTAAAATACTCTATTAACTCATAATGGCGGGTCTAAATTCTTTAGCGCACTGCCCTCGGCTACTACTAGTACTGTTGCCGTGGTGCACAGTGTGCACAAGAGGGAGGAGGTGAGGTGCAGAGCTCCAGAGGGAGGAGGCAAGGCGCTGCGCACAAGGGGGAGGAGGCGAGGCGCAGAGCTCCAGAGGGAGGAGGCAAGGCGCTGCGCACAAGAGGGAGGAGGCGAGGCGCAGAGCTCCAGAGGGAGGAGACGAGGCACAGAGGAAGGCGAGGGCCAGAGGGAGGAGGCGAGGCGCAGGGGGAGGGGGAGGCGAGGGCCAGAGGAAGGCGGCTAACCTGGGGCCTGGGGGTGACTGGACGAGGATGAGGCGTGACGGCGACAGGGAGCTGGGGAGGAGCTACGCGACGGCGACGAGGAGCTACGCGACAGGGAAGTGGGGAATCAGAGGAGGTGGTGGTGCGTGAAGATGAAATATCGGGTAGGGTTTCTGACCGCACAGCACTTACCTTTCTTCAATTTCTCCCGTGCGCCCAGCTTCGCCTTTCGCCGAACCACCAAAGACCCTCAGCCGCCCATCGCCGCGGGCCGCTTAACGCCGCCCGCTTGCTCCGCCAGGTGCGACTGCGATCGCTTTAGAGCCTTTTATGATCGAATAGGCGCTCGGCCCGCCTAGGACGCCGATGAGCAGTGAATCATGGTAGGGGAGCTTCGGCCAGTGCCTAGATGGCGCCTAGGTGGCCTAGGCGTCCACCTAGGGGAACACTACTTGTTATGCTAAGATGAAAGTAATAATAGTGTTAGTTTTGATTTTGTAGTTTTTGTTATGGACAGTTATGACAGCTTTGCTCTTGATGATTACGAACTTTCACCGAAGGAAATTGCATCTATGGATGCGGCTGTGGCTGCCTCAAGCCAACTGAATAGGCAAGGCGGAGTTCCATCATCTGGCTCCACGGCAGCATCAGGTCGAGGTCGTCTACATCGGGAGTGTGGGAGAATTTCGAGAGGTCAACCAAGCAAGACGCACAGGGAAATGAGGTACCATATGCTATTTGTAAAATTGGTCACAACGAATTGTCTGCAAGGTCTACAGGTGGAACGGGATGCTTGCTTAGACATGCTACAAGATGTAAGGCCAAGCAAGGATTGGTGATAAGGCAGACGTAGGTGCGGTACAACCTCGACGGTACGGTATGTAGTTGGGACTACGATTCTGAGGTAGCCCGTCAATCTCTCTATCGTTTATTTGCTTCTGAGGATTTACCGTTAGGCTTTGGGGAGTCTCCTGCTTTCCAAAATTACATTAGGACCGTGCATAATCCTATATTTTCTTTCATTTTAAACAGACAACAACTAAGAATCTAGTAAAATACTACAATTAATGTCGTAATAAAATAAAGGAACTATTTAGTACATGCACATTTTCGGTGGCCCTGACTTCGGACATATGGAGTGGTCGGGCTAGGATTATCTTAGCGTAGTTGCCCATTATGTTAATGACGATTGGGTAATGGAGAAAACAATTATAGGTTTGAAATTAATTGATGTAGCACACACGAGTGAGAATATTGCGGACTGTATTATCAAAGTTGTGAAAGACTTTGGTCTTACAGACAAAATATTCTCAATTACTTTAGACAATGCCGCTTCGAACTCTAGAGCCATGGATATTCTTACTCTAGTGTTGAGTATATACGTCGATTCCTTCTTGCTACATCAACAATGCACTTGTCATATTATTAACCTTATAGTCAAATGCAGTTTGAAGATGTTGAGTCCGTATATTAAAGTTTTTCGCGATGTGATTTCTTTCTTGAATAATTCTAACATAAGAATAACACAATATAAGAACTTCTGCAGGGCAATGGGTGTACGTCCAAGAAAGTTCGGTTTGGACATGCCGGTAAAGTGGAACTCTACTTACCTAATGCTTAAGAGTCTTTTACCATACAAGAGCAATTTTTCTGTTTTTATTCAAATGCACTATCAGAGCACTGATGGTAGTATATTATTGACCGAGCAACATTAGTTCATTGATGAGAAGGTACTACAATTTTTAGAAATTTTTTGTGGCCATTGTTGCTTTGTCTGCTGTGTACTACCCAACATCTCCTATATGCTATTGTTGCCATGAAAACTAAATACTTTAAATATTGGAGAGAAATCCCTTACCTATATGTATTTGTATTTCTTTTAGATCCTAGAGGTAAAATTGATGCATTTAGTAGTGTACTTAATATTCTTAGTGGTGCTACAGGGCTAGACTATACTAACTATTTTGCAAAAATGCGTTCTCGTTTATACGAGGTTTACCAAAGGTATGAAACTAAGTTCTGGGGAGTCCGCTCACAACGACCTTTAGTAGCCCCCGCCTCAAGTAGCAAGACAAATATGTGGGGGCAAGATCTTCAGTGGTTTTTCCTCCAGGTCCAGGTCTTCTTCTTCTACACCGTTGTTTGCTCAACCAAGACCCACAAGGAGTGGTGAACTATCTATCTATCTGGACAGCGATACGGTGGATTTCAACTCAGAAGGTTTCAAAATTTTGTACTGGTGGCAAGCCCATAAGTTAACATATTCCGTGCTATCCATATTTGCATGTGATGTGTTAATTGTTCCTGTCTCGATGGTTTCCTCCGAGTCTGCTTTCAGTCTTTCTAGACGAATATTAGAAAAGAGAAGAATAAGTCTCACAAGTGAGATGGTTGAGATACTTCTAACTGTAAATGATTGAGAACAAGCTGATTCACGAACACAACACTCTATAGAAAATCCACAGTTGTTAGAGGTGTTTGAAAATCTGTACCTAGGAAACGACACGTAGAACAAGAATGTATGTAGAGCTATATGCTGTACTTTTTTTCCCAGTGTTTTCTCATATCGAGTTTTACTTAGCAAATGTTTTAACAAGACAACGATTTAAACATTAATAAAGTTTTTTATTACATTTTTAATATTTTTGTCTTTTTTTTTGAACAATTTTTATATCTATTTTTGAATTCTATATATTTTTCTGATTTTTTAAGATTTTTTTTTACCTAACAAGCTAAGTGGCCGAAAAGACCCATCAAACTAACCGAGTTCATGCCAACTCAGCACATCACGAATGGCTAATAAGTCATATCTAGACTGTTTTCATAGCACATGGATTAATATGACATATAGACCAACACGACCTACCTAATAGCGGGTGCCTAGATAAACCCGTGCCGGACCACTCGTTTGGTCAGCTCTAGCAGAAGCTCCCCAACGACCCCAACCTATTAGTAAAGAACCCGAGGCAGCCTCCCAGCGAACAAGACCGGAAGACCCGAGCAGCAAGAGCTCAAGAGGACCTAGAGCAAGAGGAACCGGCGGTGATGCTGTCCTAGCCAGTGGGGGTGGCAGCGGATTGACGCTGACAGCTGCCGGGGCGATCTGCGCCGTGCCGCCGTCCATTGCCAGCTCGAAGGTGACCCGTCCCGCCCCCCCGGCGTATCTGCAGCCCTAATCGCTCCCCGCGGCTCCCCTGATCGAATGAGCGTGTTTAGGGGGGTCTCGGATTGAACAGCTTCATCCGTTCTGTAATCTGTACTGTCCCAAATCCTAACCGTAAGCGTATTGTTTTCAGTTACTACCAAAATGTCATGGTCTGGGGCTGGAGTTTTGCTTCCTTGGTTTTGGAAATCTTGAAAGCAAAATTCCCAAAAACGTCAAAACTGGCCGGATGATGCTCACCCCAATATGCGTGTATTACTCTTCACTGAAGGCGGACCCAGCAATAGGGCAAGCCTAGGCGGCCGCCCGAGGTACCCGCCGGCGGAACCCCCCTCCCCCTGCCATCCGCCGTGGTCACCACCGCACCGGAGATGGAGAAGAGCCGGCGTCCTACTCCTGTGTCCATTTGCGTGAGCGAGGTTGAAGAGTTTTGGGGCGCTGGGCCAACGCAAGGGAGAGCGATTCGGCTTTTAGGTCCGCATGAGTTAGGGGGGCGCAACACACTAGGGATGAAAGAAGTCATCGGAGCTCTCTCGTTCTCCCCCATTCTCTGGACGATGAGTCGAGGACGACAACACTAGCGATGGCGCAAAGCCTGAGGGCTGTGGCGGTGCGCAGCCAGTTGGCACCGGTGGCAGTGAGCCGGCGAGAAGCGGAGGCGGAGAGGACGTGTGCGAGGTGTGACAGCGGCAGCCAGCAGGCGTGAGGCGTTGCGCATGATGGTGTTGGGGCTGGGCTGCCGCCGGCTGCGTCATGCAAGCGAGCGTGGGCGACTTCGCGACATCACGACACGGCCGTTAGCCGGCAAGCCAGCAAGCCGACGCCGACGCCAAGGCGAGCGGCCGGCACGCGCAGCACAGCTGCAAGGTGGGCAGGCGCGCACAGCGGGATGGTTAGTAGTTGGTTCTTCTCCGTTGATGCTTGTTGATGTCAATTCTCCTGTCAATTGGTGTTATTAAACTGATGATTGTGACTCTTGGAATTTTAGTTGACCCAATTAAGGATTGTTTTGAGATTTAGATGTGGCACATGAGTTAAACTGCTGTTAGCCTCATAGCCTGTTAGTTTCTAGGGAATACCATTGCTTTAGAGGGAGAGTCCGCTATTGCTCTAGTCCTATATATGCAAATTCAAGTTGCTTGCCGTGATACTCCTATATTGGTTTTTGTTAAGCTAGTTTGATTGTGATAAATTTATCTCTTGTTTAGATAAAGGAGTACCGTATGGTTTTGGTTAATCTAGTTTGATGCTTAAGGATGCAGGACGACAGTTGGTTCGTCAATTTTTAAAAACCTATATACTCACTGTATCAGCGTATTAAGTCCCCTTATTTTTGAGAAACATCATATTGCCGTATTTGTATTACCGTACCGGTATCACGTATTGGGGCAACTTAGGATAATACTACTGGTCCCGCCCCACCAAAAATTCAATCCTGGGTCCGTCATTAGTAGTTGCTCAGAGGTTACTGTACCAAAAATTTCTGAACAGGAAGCATTTTTCTTGTACTGCGAAACTATGGTACCAGTCTGCAACTGAATTTTCTGTTGAATTCTACGGGATATGTTTTTAACTGAGCAATTAAAGAAACAAGGTACCATTAGTTCATTCTCTTTTTGTTTGATAGGTGTTCATAAATATTAAGACTGTATTAGTTAATTTTGTTTGTGGAATAAGTCTTGAGTCCTTTCTCGATTTTTCATGTTGAAAAACCATGCTCTTTTGTTAATGTGGACCTTGTCTACTAGTGTTAATTAGCACTACCATTTCAGGATAGGATACTGGTCTGAAATCCATGTGAGCAAATATTACTTCGATTTGACCCTTGAGCTTTCTCGATTTTTCATGTTAAAAAACCACACTCTTTTGTTAATGTGGGCCTTGTCTACTAGTGTTAATTAGCACTATCATTTCAGGATAGGGTACTAGTCTGAAATCCATGTGAGCAAAAATTACTTTGATTTGACCCTTGAGCAGCACCGGTGCTTTTGCTGGCTCTTTATTTTGGTGCTTTTGCTGGCTCTTTATTTTGGTCTGGTTGAAAAGCATTATGCCAGTTTAACGGCTGATACACTAGGCTGGTATGACTATTAAATGCCATGTGGCTATTTTACAAATTTCAACTAATAATTCAATCTTGTTTCCAATATTGTGTGAAACATTGAAAAACTATGCTGTCCTTGGCCTCCTAATCTCTTTTCTTTCTTGTATAGTTTTTATTGGTCTGGCATTATTCAGTTTACCTATGATCAGTTCCAGTCGTTGGCAACTAAATCTGCACCTGTTGGTTGTAGGATCTAAATCTAATTGAGTGGTTTCATCCACTCCTGTGGTTGCCCACAGCCTGTTCTCCTCACTGCCCCCCTTGTTTGCATAGGTCCTTGTGGGTATTGGTCCACGTTAGCTCATCTCTTGAAGGTTTGTGGTGGAATCACCAGACTACACTGCAGTTGAAGGGCTGTAAATCCGCTCTTAAGTACCAAATCCCACACCCTTGAGCCCTGCAGCCCAGCTGGTAAGTTCATCTTTAATCCTTAACGTATTTGTACAGTGTACATAATCTTGGCCTCTTGGGAACTGTAAATTTTATATATTTACACTATCACTAGTCTAATTTTATGTTGAGTATTTGGGCTATATATACTGGCCCATGTGGCCCATGTATTGTGTATGTATATGGTATTGAGTAATAGTGAAGACAAGAAAACATACATTCACAGAACAACATGGTATCAGAGCTCTCACCGACGCCCAAACCCTAGGGGCGGTGGCGGCGGCCGGTCTCCGGCGGCGTGATTGGTCCCGTGAGAGGAGAGGCGATGTCGACTCGGGCAACATGATCCTGAACTCACCACCCGGAGAGAGGCAGAGGCGACATCGGGCTCGGCGCGCAGACCGGGAGAGGCGACGCCGTGCAACGCCCAGCGTGGAGGTTGTGCTCCGGCCGACGGACCGACGGCAAGCGCGAGGAAGGAGGCAACGCAGTGCTTTCGAGAAGCGCCGCGGGTCCGGAGGAGGAGGTTCTCGGGGATGGGAGGAAGGGCCAAGGCGTCGCCCTGAAGTTTCCATGGCCGCGTCGCTCCGGGGCGGAATCGAGGGTCGCGGCGGGAGAAGGAGGAAGGGACCAAGAGCGTCGTGACGCTCTCGGACGGCTCGCTGCAGCTACGTCGGTAGAAGAAGGTGGAAGCTTTGGCTGGTTCGGTAAGAACAAAGGGATAAGTACTTGGGAGTTGAATTTGTTACAAAAGGAGAAGTACAAAGCGTGTAGTACTACTCTTTTGCTCCTGATTTTGCTGTAGTGTCTCCCTTTCATCTGGACTAGATTGGAGGTCTTCCTCTTCCGGGCTGCTTGGCTACCAGCATTGCTCTTCTTGGTTGTTGTGGTATTGCTGTCACTTGCCTGTGACTTTGAGGTCGTGTCGCAGCTATGGGGGAGAATCAAGGGTTGCAGCAGACGCTCGAGAAGTTGGCACAACTTCTCACAGAGAAGACTGGTGGGGCATCGTTCTCAGACAGGGCAATTGTTCCTCAGGCTGAGACGATATAGAAAATAGAATTGACGTCGAATGATATTAAGTTGGAGGGGGTGAGAAATTACTTGAGTTGGTCACAAAGGGCATTGTTGATTCTGAGGACAAAAGAGTTGGAAAGCTTTGTTAAAGGAGAATCAATTGAGCCGGCGAATAAGACAGGTGCAGAGTGGCGAACTTGGAGTACTACCAACTCACTGGTGGTGGCGTGGCTGTTGAGTTCGGTGTCTCCTATTATTGCTGCAACTGTCTAGACGATCTCAAATGCGGCTGAGGTATGGAAAACTTTGTCAAAGTTGTACTCGGGAGAAGGGAATGTGATGTTGATGGTTGAGACACAGGAGAGAGTTAGTGATCTGAGACAGGAGGAGAGCTCCGTGATGGAGTATGTTGCTGAGTTGCAGCGATTGTGGGCTGATCTAGATCACTACGATCTTCTTGAGTTGCCTCATGCAGATTGCATATCCACTGTTAAGAAGTGGATTGAACGTAGGCGGGTGATTAAATTTCTGAAAGGGTTAAATCCAAGGTTTGATGGGAGGCGAGCTACTATGTTTCACCAGCCTACTCTTCCTACACTGGAGAAAGCAATTGCTGCTATTGCACAAGAAGAGACTAGATTAAAGGTGATGACAAGCACTGCATTGCAAATTACTCGTCCTGTCTTTGCAGTAACTGAAACAAGAGATTGTTTCAATTGTGGTGCGACGGGGGTCACCTGAGCCGTAACTGTCCCCATCCCCACAGGCCTAATCTGGGTAAAGATCGGATTTATGTTAAGAATGGACAGAAGGAGGTGGAAGCAAGGGAGGAAAGAGTAGCTTCAAGGCGAACTTTGCAATGATTGGAAAAGAGTCACCTAAACGTGTGGAGGTCTCAGTTGCAGAGCTAGAGAAGCTGAGGCAGCTAAAGAAGAGAGTTGAAAATTTAGGAAACAAAGACAAAGGGATTGAGATTGTATCCAGCGCTTCCGCTAATCTGACTCACTCAAATCCAGGTAAATGGATTATAGATTCAGGTGCATCAACACATGTTACGGGTATGTTGGATGAATTTAAATCATATATTCCATTCTCATCCATATACATGGAAACTATCCAAACTGCCGATGGAACATCTCAACCCATTAAAGGTGTTGGCATTGTCCAATGCAGTCCCTCAATTACATTATCATCAGTTTTACAAGTTCCCTCCTTTCCAGTCAATTTTCTCTCAATAAGTTCATTGGTTGATCATTTGGATTGCCGGGTTATATTTGATCGAGAAACTTGTCTTATTCAGGAGAGACAGAATGGTAGACAGCTTGGGACTGGCACCAGGAGTAATGGGTTGTGGTACTTAGATCCAAGGGAGGGGGATGTTGGACTATGTACTGTTTTGGTGGCAACATCAAGTGAAGAGGAAGCTAGAGTGATGCTTATGCATTGTCGGTTAGACCATATATCTTTTGAAACTATGAGTAAGGTATTCCTTGATGTAATCAACAAAGTGGACAGGAGTAAACTAATGTGTGATGCATGTGAATTTGGTAAGCACATTAGATCTTCATATGTAAGCAAGGGACTTCGCAGTGTGCCTCCCGTTGTTCTTGTGCACTTTGATGTATAGACATCTCCTGTTGTCTCTGTTAGTGGCATGAAATATTTTGTTACCTTTATTGATTGCCACACTCGTATGACTTGGCTTTATCTTATGAGACACAAAACAGAGGTGCTAAAATGCTTCCAAGACTTCTAGGCATATGTCAAGAATCAATTCAATACCCATGTCCAGATTATAAGAACAGATAATGGAACAGAGTACGTGAATAAGGAGTTTGATACCTTCTTATTAGCCAAAGGGATTTTACATCAAACCTCCTGTCTAGATACACCCTCTCAGAATGGAGTGGCTGAAAGGTAAAATCGTCATCTTTTGGAGGTAGCCCGGTCACTCGTGTATACTATGAATGTGCCTAAATTTCTGTGGAGTGAAGCAGTTATGACTGCAACATATCTCATCAATCGTATGTCATCAAGAATACTTGGAATGAAGACTCCATGTGAGATGTTGAAAGGGAAAAATGAGTTCATCGTCCCTCCAAAAGTATTTGGATGTACATGCTTCGTTCGAGATCACCGACCCTCAGTGGGAAAGCTGGATTCTTAGGCTGTTAAGTTTATCTTCCTGGGATACTCTTCTGGACAAAAGGGATATAAGTGTTGAGTCCTTCTGAACGACGTATGTTTGTGAGTATGGATGTGACTTTCAGGGAGTCAAAGCCTTTCTATGGAAAGAGAACTGATTTGAGTTCTTTGTTTAACCTCGACTCTCCTAGCATGGGTGATGCTAGTCAAGAGGGGGAGCGTGAAGCTTCAAGGATTGAGGAATGTGATCAACCGAGGGTTGTGGTTGGTTCAATTCCATATCCTATGGGTGGAGACAGGTGGAGAAGGGTCAATGAGGAGGAAAATCTAAGGGTGTATACAAGGAGGCGGCAAGAAGAGAGTGTTCCAAAGAAGAAAGTGAGGCACAGCCAGCAGAGGAGCAACAAAGAAGAAGAAGTTTCAATGATTCTTGAAGGTGCTGACTTATCTGATGATGAGCCATGTGCTACAAATGATTTGATGGATCTGCCTATTGCCTTGAGGAAGGAACTACGAGCTGGGGCAGGGAAACCTCCTCTAAGGTATGGCTTCGAGCATGATATAGGGAATTATGTGTCATATAAATCTCTGTCACCAGAGTACAAAGCCTTTATTGCTTCACTACAGTCTGTAGTTGTTCCAACTGATTGGAGAGTCGCGAAGCAAGACCCCAAGTGGCACGAGGCTATGTTGGAGGAACTGACAGTTCTAGAGAAGAATAAGACTTGGGAGCTTGTACCTCTCCCAATAGGGAAGAAGGTGGTTAATTGCAAGTGGGTATACATTGTGAAGCATGACCCAAATGGAAAGATTGAAAGATACAAAGCTAGGCTTGTTGCAAAGGGTTATAGTCAGACTCATGGAATTGATTATGATGAGACCTTTGCACCGGTGGCAAAAATGAGTACAGTGAGAACGTTTATATCCTGTGCAGCAAATCGTAATTGGTCTTTATATCAACTTGATGTGAAGAATGCATTCTTACATGGTGATCTTCAGGAGGAGGTTTATGTAAAGATTCCACCTGGCTGTGGTACACCTCAGACTAAGGAGAAGGTCTGTAGGTTGAAGAAGTCATTGTATGGGCTTAAACAATCTCCAAGAGCATGGTTTGATCGATTTCGTCGTGCTATGTGTGGAATGGGCTACAGGCAGTGCAATGGGAATCACACTGTGTTCTACCGTCACTCGGAGGGTCACACCACAATCCTTGCGGTATATGTGGATGATATCATCATTACAGGAGATGATACTGTTGAGATGTCGCAACTGAAGCAGAGACTTAGCAAGGAGTTTGAGGTTAAGAATCTAGGCCAGCTGATGTATTTCTTGGTTATTGAAATCACGAGGTCCCCTAAAGGGATAGTCCTCTCACAGCAGAAGTATGTCTTAGATCTTCTCAGTGATACAGGAATGCTTGGATGCCGAGCTGCAATGACCCCAGTTGATCAAGACCATAAACTGTGTGCCCAGTCAGGAGATCCAGTTGATAAGGAGAGCTACCAGAGGCTTGTTAGTCGTCTCATTTACTTGTGTCACACAAGGCCTGACATCTCCTATGCAGTGAGTGTTGTGAGCCGCTATATGCATGACCCTAGGAGTGGACATTTGGAAGCAGCTAATCGAATCCTACGATATTTAAAGGGAAGTCCTAGAAAAGGCCTATGGTTCAAGAGGAATGATCATCTGGATGTTGATGGCTATTGTGATGCTGATTGGGCTAACTGCCTTAATGATAGGAGATCAACATGGGGGTATTGTGTCTTTGTGGGGGGAAATTTAGTATCTTGGAGGAGCAAGAAGCAATCGGTGGTGTCCCGATCAACAGCTGAGGCAGAATATAGATCCATGGCAATATGCTTGTGTGAAATGCTATGGATGCAAGGTCTTCTATCAGAGTTGAGGTTACTAACAGGTGGACCACTAAAACTTTGGTGTGACAACCAGTCCGCAATCAACATTGCAAATAATCCAATTCAGCACGATCGAACGAAACATGTGGAGATGGATCGGTTCTTCATCAAAGAGAGACTTGATAAGGATACCTTAAAGTTGAGTCATGTAACCTCCGAAGAACAAATAGTTGATTGTCTAACAAAGGGATTAGGAACTAAGAAGTGTTTGTTTGCATGTGACAATTTGGGGATGATAGATATCCATCGCCCATCTTAAGGAGGAGTGTTGAGTATTTAGGCTATATATACCGGCCCATGCGGTCCATGTATTGTGTATGTATATAGTATTGAGTAATAGTGAAGACAAGAAAACATACATTCACAGAACAACATTTTATATATTCCTCAGGGTCCACTAAAGAATTGAATTCCTGGTTCAGTGCATTGTTCTAAAGTTATAATCATACATCAGAAGACAGATCTTTAAAAGATCTTCGATGATGCTGTACTGCAAATGTAATTGTTTCAAGACGCATAAACTAGATATTTAAATTTTAATTAGATATAAAATGTGGCGCTCTTAAAAGCAGGTAGGATATATGGTTTTGCAATTTTATAGTTCAATTCTACAATCTGATACGTTGTTTCCATGTGAATGGAATCCGGCTTCCATTGTATGGTCTTTAACCACCTTGAGAAAACATAGATCATTATGCTCTTCTCTTTGACAATAGTATAACTGTAGATGATAAACAACAAAAACTGTGGAGGTTGCCTTGATGAGAAACGTACTAATGTATTATACTATTATAGTATCTTACTAATCTTGGTTGTATAATTTTTAACATTTTGGTCTGCATTCTGAAGCTTCCAATGGAGTACAAACATATAGTCTAAAAGGTAGTTTCTTTTTCGTCTAGGAAGCCAGTTTTTTTTTTGTTTTGCATTACACATTTTGCATGTGTTGTTTTACAAAAGGATTGAATTTGATCTGCTGTTCCTTTTTTTTTTTCCAGAACATGTGACTCGTAGTTCTTCAAACACAACCTCCTGATTAACTTATGCTTAGGCTGTTAGGCAGCATTGAGTTGTTGTCATGGAGAGTGCCTCAAGCGAAGACGATCCTTTGAGGGACAACAATGTTGATCTTAATGATGATCACATTGAAAACCAGATGGTATTTGATGTCAGCAACCAACTGGTTGACATGAATAACAATTCCAGTAAAGAGAATCTAGAAAATAGCGAACCTTTTGTTGGCATGGAGTTTGAATCAGAGGAGGTTGCAAAATTGTTCTACATGGCTTATGCTAGTCGGGTAGGTTTTTCTGTGCGCATTAGCAAGTCCCGTCGTTCAAGGAATGACGAGTATTATCATGGGGCGTTTTGTGTGCTCAAAGGAGGGCTTCCATAATAAGAAGCAAAACTATGACACTGGTAAGAGAGAGAAAGCGTGCAACAATAAGGGAGGGTTGTCATGCAATGATCGAGGTTACTCAGAAGTACTACGGGCGGTGGGTTGTGGCAAAGCTCATCAAGGAACACAATCATGTTGTAGCAGCTCCAAGCATTGTGAGATACGTTGCACCTGAGGCATTTGCACAATTAGAACCATTTGTGGGAATGGAGTTCCCTTCTCATGAAGCTGCCCAGACATTCTATTATGCATATGCTAGCCGTATGGGCTTTGATGTACGTATCAGATTATCCCGCCCTTCACCAAAGGACGAAACCTTTGTAATGCGGTGCTTTGTTTGCACCAAGGAAGGGGCTACACATTGTGAAGAAAATAATAATGAGAACAAGTGAAAGAGAAATCGGGCTGCTCCAAGGGAAGGTTGCCAGGCGATGTTAGAGATAGTGAAAAGGGAGCGCGATAAATGGCTTGTTTCAAAGCTTTTCTTGGCACATACACATGAGTTGGCTGGTGTACCAAACAAGGTGCACTACATTCAGTCAAACAGCGAAGTTGTTGTTCTTGCAAAAACTAGTGTTCTTCGAGATAATTCAATTGCTCCAACCTTGAATCCGCAGCTAGGAGACCTAGGGAGGAATTTTGAAAACCAAGCACCAAATGATCGAGAAATAATAGAACCTTGCTGTAGTGCTTTTGGGGTGGATGATACTCAAAAGCTTCTTGGGTACTTCAAGAGGCTGCATGCTGAGAATCCTACATTTTCATATGCATTTCAAATTGACAAAAATGATTGATTGACCCATGCCTTCTGGGCTGACGCCAAAGCAAGAACATCATATTACTATTTTGGAGATGCTGTAACACTTGATACATCTTTTGTTGAGAACAAGGACTTTTTGCCATTGGTTATGTTCACCGGTGTCAATCATCACATGCAGTGTGTAATGTTTGGTTGCGCATTACTAACAGATTTCACGGAGGCTTTCTATGTTTGGCTATTTCAGAACTGGATCACAGCAATGGGTTCACACCATCCTATGTCACTAACTACTGGTTATAGTGATGCCATTGGTTCACCAATAGCAAAAGTATTTCCACAAACACACCATCGGCATCGTACTTCTCAGATATTAAACAGATGCAAGGAAATTTTGGCCAATATATATTTTGGATGTGCTTCCTTGGAAGATGAATTCTCTGTGTGCGTCCATGAGCCCGAAACAGTTGAAATGTTTGAGTCACGTTGGAAGAAAGTCCTTGATAAGTATGACCTGGATGACGACTTCTGGCTCCAATCTCTATACAGAATCCAGCAAAAATGGGTTCCTGTATATTTCAAAGATGTATTTACTGCTGATCTTTCAGCAACTCAGAGACCTGAAAGCTTGAGAAACTTCTTCGAGAAGTACTTCAACACAAGAACAGCTTTGCCGGTCTTCATTTCATTGTTTGAACATGTGATGGCAGGTTGGTCAGAAAGGGAAGCTCTAGAAGATCTAGCCACATCTTTTACCAGACCTGTTCTAAGAACCCCCTCAAACATGCTGAAACAGGTGTCAGGAATATACACAAGGACGGTTTTTAACATATTTGAGGAGGAATTCATTGAATCATTAGGTTATTATATTTCTAATATTGACAATGGTGAGCTCATTGCTGTGTATAAAGTCACGAAGGAGGATACTGAAGCCACATGCACGGTCTGCTATGATACATCTGGCAAGATAGCTAAATGTAGCTGCTGTAAGTCTGAGAGTTCTGGTGTCATATGTCGGCATATACTGTGAGTATTCTTAGCTCTTGATGTACGTGACATACCAGAGTTTTACATATTGAAACGATGGACGAAAGAAGCTAAAAATGGTTTTGTGTTGGACGAATGCTTGCGGTATAGTGAGCTTCACCGTGATGCCCTTAGATATGCCAGTGAAGGATCAACATCTGGGGAAGTTTTTACCTTTGCACAACAAACTCTTCTGGTTGCTTTTGCTGAGGTTGTTCAAATGAAACAGGAAATTGTTAGTCGATGTACATTGTGATGAACTTGGCACTATAATGTATACATTTTGTTATAGTCATTAAGTTAAAGCTTAGCCCTTTCAGTCCCATGTTTGTCTTTGTTGAAGAAAGTTCGCAGGAATTCCTGCTTCCAAGTACCATGTGTGTTTGTAGCTAGACGTGGTTCTAGCCAGCCTCAATTTGCTGTTGTTTCGTTTGTTAAACCCATGTCTATACTCATTTGCTACTTATAATTAGCAAACCCAGACTTCAAGATTACGCAGGGCAAACAGAAGCTCGATGAATGATGATAACCTTGTAACGGCATTTGTATAAATTGAAGAGACATGGATGTATGAAAACCAATAGATCAAACAAATTTACAGGTCCTGGACACATTTTTACATTTTGTCCAGACTCCAGAGAACGTTATATGTTTTGAGTTGTTAAAGGTACAAGCCTCATATGGATTGAGGCTACAGAATAATGCAAAGAAAACAACATTAATAGCATGGCCTTTTGTTTTACTTTTCAAGGAAAACAAGAGGACAATTTGAAATGTGTTATGGCATCTCTCTTTTTTTTTAAAAAAAAAAACGAAAGGCAGCACATAAACAAACCCTAGAAAGCCCTAGAAAGCGATACAACCTTTTCATTTCTTGTCCTTCTAAAAAAGAAAAATCGCAGGGCTTGCACTTTTATGTGTTGTCAAATTAGGCCACCTTTAGGAGCCTTTTGCCCAGGGCCTATACAGGAATTTTACATGTATCATACTATCATGCCACATGTTAGTATGTTACCTTGATTGCAACGTTGCGTAAACACCATGGAACCACCCCATTTCCACTTGCTAATACTACCGAACATGGCTAAAAACACAAAATTCTCAAACATCAGCATATGGAGGGAAACACAAAGTGAAGGTGTAACTGAACTGAGATCACTTTCTTGGACAGACGGCATGATGCACCCACATTGACAAGATCAGGTCTCATGATATCCTACCTGTCAAAGCTATCGCATTTTAAGGTCTAAAAAGCAATGGCATTTTCATACCATCAACCCAACAGGCAAGAGCTCAGAGATCCCAATATCCTAATAAACCATGTACAAAATTAGGCAACAGATTCATAGCATCACATGGTCCCATTCTCCCTCTCATTTTGTCTGAAGAAAAAGAGATAATATTCCTCTTTTATACAGGAATGTCTTGAACAACTTTAAGCATCAAAGCGTGCTCATGTACTGCTAAAGCCTGAACAAGAGAATTTTATCAGGAATTATCAGATGCATATTCCAGCACAACAACCAAGACAGGAAGGCATCAGATAGAACCCACCAATAAAAAACAGACGCAGCAAAGGCACTCGAGTCAAGACTCGAACCCATTACAATACAAAGCTCATTAGCAACGAATTTACCAACGATCTAGGATCCAAATGGCCAATCAAGAAAGTCCACTGCTGCTTGCACACGGCATAGCAGTACCCTCATGTTCATGTAACATACTGGGATCAAGACACTTTAATATTATTCATTTAACCAGATACCGATAACCCAAAACAATCGGAACACTGTTCATATTTTTCTAGTACCCTCATCGGGCATCTGATTAAATTTGAATAAACCGAACATATGTGTCCAAAATCAAAAGTGAGAAGCACATGTAGCAATAGATATTACAGTCTTTGAATCAAAGAAAAGGATAACAGATAGGCCGAAAACTTTGTCCCCGCTAATGAAGAAACAGGAACAAAAAGAGAAAGAAACGAAGCAGGAGGGTGATAACGGCTCCTCTTGGCTTGCATTCTTGGGTCGGAAGAATTAGAAACATTTCCTGTGCACGATGGATGGGCCAGACTCATCGTACTCAGCTTTCGCAATCCACATCTGCAATGGCAAGCAACATTGTAAGCAAATCATTCAGGTTCATGAAATAAACAGTATATTGCTGCTATGCTTATCTACCTGCTGGAAGGTGCTGAGGGATGCCAAGATGGATCCTCCAATCCAGACACTGTACTTCCTTTCAGGAGGAGCAACAACCTTGATCTTCATGCTGCTAGGAGCCAAGGCAGTGATTTCCTTGCTCATCCTATCAGCAATTCCAGGGAACATAGTAGTACCGCCACTGAGAACAATGTTGCCATATAGATCCTTCCTGATATCCACGTCGCACTTCATGATGGAGTTGTAGGTAGTCTCATGGATACCTGCAGCTTCCATTCCAATGAAGGATGGCTGGAAGAGGACCTCAGGGCAACGGAAACGCTCAGCACCAATGGTGATAACTTGCCCATCAGGAAGCTCATAGCTCTTCTCCACAGATGAGCTGGTTTTAGCAGTCTCCATTTCCTGGTCGTAGTCCAGGGCAATGTACGCAAGCTTCTCCTTCATGTCCCTGACAATTTCCCGCTCAGCCGTAGTGGTGAATGAGTAACCACGCTCGGTCAGGATCTTCATGAGGTGATCAGTGAGATCACGCCCAGCCAAGTCTAGACGAAGGATAGCATGGGGGAGAGCATATCCTTCATAGATGGGGACAGTGTGGCTGACACCATCTCCAGAATCCAACACAATACCTGAGACAGGCAAGAAGGCTTATTTAGTTATTGACAATTTCAGCAAATCATAATATCGAGCCCCTTTCAGAGAATATATCAGGAGTGCCAATCTACAAAAACAACATGAGCATGTTCATGCAGCAGTCCATGTGTTAGAACTGCCTGCCAGGTTTCTTTGAAAAATATTTATCATACAAATAATTTAATGTTGCTCCATCATTAGTTGCAAGATTTCCAAATTGATCTCCTCTACATGGGAACATGCACAGTTTCAAGATTTCTCATCCTAAAGGCTGCAGTTCAATATAGAGTGAGCTCACCTGTGGTACGACCACTGGCGTACAGCGAGAGGACAGCTTGGATGGCAACGTACATAGCAGGAGTGTTGAATGTCTCGAACATGATCTGGGTCATCTTCTCACGATTGGCCTTGGGGTTAAGCGGCGCCTCAGTGAGGAGTACGGGGTGCTCCTCCGGGGCCACACGGAGCTCATTGTAGAAGGTGTGATGCCAGATCTTCTCCATATCATCCCAGTTGCTGACGATACCATGCTCAATGGGGTACTTGAGGGTCAAGATACCCCTCTTCGACTGTGCCTCATCACCGACGTAGGCGTCCTTCTGCCCCATCCCGACCATGACGCCGGTGTGGCGCGGGCGGCCCACGATGCTGGGGAAAACAGCCCTCGGCGCATCATCTCCCGCGAATCCAGCCTGCCATCAATTACACATTGTCAACCCAGGTGTTACCAAAAGTTGCAGAAGTTTGTTGTGAAATCGAATGTCTTACCTTGACCATACCAGTTCCATTGTCGCAGACGAGGGGCTGAATGTCCTCGGCGTCAGCCATTTTCTACCTACAGCAAAGCGTGCACAAAGCTACATTTGTTACACATCAATAAAAGAAACGACTAGGCACCCTATACAAATGGGAAGATTTCCTCCCGAGAAACTCAACAGCAAAATTCACAAAGAAACTAGGAATTAGGAACAACGCAGCAATTAAAATATTTTTTGAACTAGGAACTACACATTACGGAACTACACACTACGGAACTAACGATTAGCAAACAAGGAAATCATAGCTTTCCTGCACCACGGCACAGATCGGAGCATTCCGCCACCCGAAACGCTCGCAGCGCTTCCAGATCGCACGCCAGAAGGCGGCGCGGATCGCAGATCTGCGTCTTCGCGAGAGAGAAAAACGGGCGCTCCCTCCTCCCAAGATCCGGTCGGATCCACGCCGGGAGAGAGGAAATGGGCACCGGGACACGAGATCAGATCGCCCCAACGCCCGCGCAAAAGAAAGAGAGGGCAATGCGAGGCGGATCTGGGGGGGAAGAACCGCACGGACGGGCACGCGCTGCGTGGCCTCCACTCTACCGCGAGATCGAGATTGGTGGGGGGCGAGATGGTTACCGGGATCTGGAGGAGGAGGGCGCAGCACTCGTCGTCCTGAGAGGAGGGTGGACCGGAGGAGGCGAGGTGAGCGGCAGGGTTTGTGTTTGGAGCGTGAGGAGGGGTGGAGGGGTATGTATAGCGGCTGCGACGGTGGGGGGCTCGCGTCGCGTTCGCATCGTCGCCCCGCGAGCGGGCGGCCGCACTCGTCGCCCCGGCTCGCTCGCGGCCCCACGACCCGGTGCGGTGCCTTTGCCTTTTGTTTTTTGTTTTTCCGAAAAAACATTAGCGCGCGCCTCCTCGCGTGCGTGCGGACAACTCATTCTCACGGCGCGGAGTGGCCTGTGGGGCTTGTGGGTTTGGCTGGGCCCGCGCGCGGCCGATTTCGCCATGCGGGCTGGCGTTGGATTGGATGGTGCTGTGCCGGGGTGGCCGGCCGGCTGGGACGGCCGCGCGCGGCTGGCTGTGGCCGGCCTGGAGAAGGAGCGAGTAGGACTGGTTAAACGTCGGTAAACGGTGCCTCAGTCAGGTAAAAACGTACTACTGCATTTGCCTTTAAAGTGTTAACAAACCGGACCCAAGCCGGAAGCTCTAGGCCCATGTTGGTTTTTTCATCTATCCAGTAGCCTATATAAAGAAGGAAAGATCCCCTGTAACATCCCAAATATCTAAACAGGTGTGTGTTTCAAATGTAATTAAATGTGTAGAAATTAAAATTTTTTCTCACATCTTGAAAACCCCTAAACTCACATATAATTCGTGTCCAAGAGTTGTGTTATCCAAAAACACCCAACTCTTGTTGACCAAAAGTCAAACTCATGTTCCATTTGTCACAAATCTTGTGCCAAACTTTTGAAAATAATTTTCCTTGGTCCTAGTATTGATGTAGGGCCTCCTAAAAAATATCATAAGTTATAAAACTTGTTTGATAATTTTGGAGGTAAAACAATTCCTTGAACAGCCTTCATGAATTTCCGAGAAAATGCATCGCATAAAAACCTCTGGAATTTTATGTAAGGTTAATCTTAATGTCAGCAAGCTCCAGTTAAAATTTCATAAATTTTGGAGTTGAATTGCTATCCCAAACAATTCTCGCTAAGTCTCAATTTGTTAAAAATTAAATTTAAAAAGAGGTGCCTTTGTTCCTTGGTTTGACAGCTTTGCAAAGTGGTCCAACCAATTTCATCGAGACCTCCCTCCACTTGCTTGAGGTGCATAACCGTTGGATCAAGATCCAACAGTCACGACCTCCTCCTCACCAAATGGCTCAACCGACCTCCTCTCCACTTGATGATGTCGTAGTCATTGGATTCCTATCTAATGCCCACGACCTCCTCCTCTCGACCAACTCATCAGACCTCCCTTCCCACCTGTGCGAGGTCAGAGCCGTTGGATCAACATCCAACCGCCACGACCTCCTCGGTTTATCTTATGCACCAGACCTCCTCCGCGGTCAACACCGCAAGGACCTCCCCACCTCATCGAGGTCATAGCCGTTGGATCAAAGATCCATGGCCATGACCTCCCCTCGCTAATCAAGCCACCAGACCTCCTCTCCACCTTGTGGAGGTCGTAGCCGTTGGATTCAGATCCAAGGGCCACGACCTCCGCTGCCAACCATCTGAAGAATCTAGACCTACCATTATGTGTTAATGGGGTTTTGGTGATTAATGACAAATCTAATTGTGAGACTAACACTTTCATTGATATACATATTATGTAGTCTTATTTGGATATAAAGGTAATAATCATGAAGGCATGCATGTGATTAATGACAAATCCAATTCATTGGATAAACAAAAGGAAAATCCAAACAGGTATGCATTCATAATGATGAATCTATTTGTGAGACTAACATTTCTATTTGTTATATCATGTTTAGTCTCGTTTGGATATAAAGATCAAAAGAGGTATGCATTCTACTTTGTATTCATATATCTTGTTGCATTCCTCGGATCCAAAATATATGTTGAACTCCACCAAAAGTCTAACTTGAATATGTGCATATGTTTCCATTACACATTTGTGTATGCACACATTTAGGGGGAGCTCAATATATGTTTTGTGGTTTCATTAGTATTGATCCATATTTCCTTGTCCATATATAATTGGGATCTTTACTTTGAAACATGTCCTTTGAATATATTTAACTTGCATAGTTAATTTATTCATATGAGTATATGAGGCTTGTGTAGTTCATATATTCTTGAATGTATTTAACTTGTGTAGTTAATATATTCATATGAGTATATATATAACTTGTGTAGTTCGTATATACTCATATCCTTGAATATATTTAACTTGTGTAGTTAATATATTCATGTGAGTATATATAACTTGTGTAGTTTATATATGCTCATATTCTTGAATATATATAACTTATGTAGTTAGTATATTCAAGTGTGTATATATGACTTGTGTAGTCTATATACACTTATATGTGAGTATAACATAACTTGTGTAGTTTATGTGTGCTCACATATTCTTGAATATGTTTAACTTATGTAGTTAATCTATTCATAAGAGTGTATAAGACTTGTGTAGTCTATATATACTTATATGTGAGTAGTACATAACTTGTGTAGTTCATGTGTACTCACATATCTTTGAATATGTTTAACTTGTGTAGTTAATATATTCATATGAGTATATGAGACTTATGTAGTTAATATATGCTCATGTATTCTTGAGTTAATACGACTTGTGTAGTTCAGTATACACTCATGTTGAGTATATATAACTTATGTAGTACTTATATACTCATACAAAACTCTATTCAATTATTTGTTATTGAAGTGGTTATCATCAATTACCAATGAGGAAAGATTGTGGTATCTTGTCCCGCCATTATGAGTTAATGGTATGTTGTGGTAATTAATGATAATCATATTGTGGAACTAACATTTTCCATGAGTTGGATGAATAGGTTATGTTCGGTGGTTGATGACTTGGGATGACATCATGTGTTGATAGTCATCAAGTCAATAAGAGATGATCATGTGTTGATCATCAAGTCAAGTGAAGACCCATCATGAGTTGATGGATGTCAAGTGAAGAGTGCATCATGTGTTGATGCATATCAAGACTTCGGGATGGAAGATGTCATCATGTGTTGATGAGCATCAAGTCAAGATCCCGTAAAGCTTCATCATGTGTTGATGAAGGTCAAGTAAGGATGCATCATGAGTTGATGCATATCAAGTCAAGAACCCGGAGTTGAAGCAAGGATGTGCGTCATCAAGCTTCAAGTGTTTGCGCAAGGCAAAGGTATGACTAGCTAGGGCTAAGGATGTGTTCCTAGTCTTTTACCGGTCTCGGTGTTTTGTTGGTAAACCGGATTGCTAGTATAGGTTGCCGTACTATTAAGAGGGGTCTTTGACTAGTAGCTTGAGTTTGTCATGTGTTGATAGCTCATTGTGTTTGCTCTAGCTCACTTTAACATGTTGCCAATATTTGTGAATGTGTTTTACAAATAGTTGTGGCTCATGGTTAATCCTTGTAGCATGTGACTTAAGTTTGCGAATCGTTTTGCAAATGGTGTAAGTCCATGTACCTTATTCCTTGTGGTGTGATTCTAAAAGTGTGCAAATGTGTTTTGCAACTTGTTGAGAATCTCACTTAAGCCCTTGTGTGCATTAGCATCAAATTAGCAAATGTGTTTTGCAATTTGAGTTGAAGCGAATGCAATCTGTGTTTTCTCGGAAAATCGGATGAACCGCGTGTAATGTGCAAGACGACCGGATGCGGTCATATCTGGATAGATGTCAATGATACGACCGCACCTTTGAGCATGTGTTGCTCGGGTATGGAGCGGTAGTACCGGCGTATCGAGCGGTGATACGACCGTAGGCCGGCCATTCCGATTATTTGTTAGCGGTTCGATTTTTCCAAAGAAGATGCATTTGTTGCTCATCTTTGTTTTGAGAAACCCTTGGAGCGGATACGACCGCAGTGTTTAGGCGATACGACCGCGATGCGGTTCGACCGCTTTCTTGGTGCGGTTGTAAATTTCGAACAGTTGTTCGTGGGACTTAGCCGCATTTGGCGCCTTTTTGTGGAGCGATGACGACCGCAGTGTTTGTGCGGTTGTCTGGATTGTTGCGGATCTGACCGGCCTTAGTTGGCGGTCGTTCGATTTGGTGACCAACGGCTAGTTTTATAGCCGTTGGAGGAAAAGCGATACGACCGCCCCATAACGGCGATCGTTCGATTTCCTAACTTTTTCAAGAGACTTTGTCCCAACGGCTAGTTTTTGTGTGTGGGCTATAAATACCCACCTTGGCCGTGTGAGGAGAGTGGTGGTGCCCCTTTGAGTTCTATTGAGCTAGTGCAAGCCTCTCATACTCTTTTGTGCATGTGTTGCACTTAGTGAGGTTAGAGAGCAAACCCTAAGTGCATGTGTTGCCTTAGGTTGTGGATTTCGTATCCATAGAGCTTTGACACTTGATTGGTTCAAGTGAGAGTTAGAGTCTTGTTACTCTTGGTGTTTGCCGACACCTAGACAGGCGTGGGCGTCGTCTGGCGCGTGAGCTTCTCAAAGAAGATTGTGAGAAGACCCGGGTGGTTTGTGAGTGGCGTGGTGCTCGCCATCTCCTGAGTGGAGGAAAGAGCAACCCAAGTGGAGCGAGGTGTTTGATCCTCGGAGGAAGGCTTAATTGTGGAGCCGCCCAATTAGTTTGGGTTTCCTCAACGTGGATTAGGGAGACCAAGTCTCCGATTCACCACCAGAAAACATAACCGTATCCATTGTGGTTTGCATCCTTGTGCCTTACTATTGCATTTACATTCATTGTGTATGAATGCTTGCTTTACATTGTGCAATTTATATACCTTGTATTAAATTGCTTATTCATTGTGTATGATTGCAAATTGTTCATTGTGCTATTCACCTTGCTTGAATTGATTAGCTTACAAGTCATATGCTTAATTGTTATTTACAATAGACTTATATTGTTGGTGCACTTAGGGGAACCTAGTTGATTTAGGCTTTAATTGTGCAAAACCGTATTTGTATTAGCTTCCGCATTAGAAATCGGTTTTAGAGCCTAAAGGTTTTTAAAACGCCTATTCACCCCCCCTCTAGTCGGCCACCTCGATCTTACAAGTGGTATCAGAGCTTGGTCTCTCATTTATTAGACTTAACCGTCTAGAGAGTAAAGGATGGCGACTAGAGATTTAGTGCACCTTGGTGAAGCACCTCTATTTGATGGCACAAATTATGCTCATTGGAAAATCCGCATGTCATGTTATTTTAAGGCCATGGGCCTAAATATATGGCGGATTGTAGATGTTGGCTTTTCTCCTCTATTGGATCAACTAGCTCCAACAATTGAGGAAGAGAAATGCTTACATCTCGATGCCAAAGCAACTAACGCTTTATTTAGTGCTTTGAGTGTAGATGTGTTCTATACGGTATGCGATTTCAAGAACACTCATGAAATGTGGACACAACTTCAAACATATTATGAAATGTCCATTTCAACTAATGAGGATTGCATAGAAGAATGGACGTCGGGAGAAGAATGCTCAACCTCTAGCTCCGACAATGATGAATCCTCAACTCCATCAACTTCGCCTCATTGCTTTATGGCAAAAGGTAAAAAGAAGGTAAATAATGATGACGATGATAATGATGAGCCTTCATATGATGAGTTGATTGATATACTAGAAGAGCAAAATGTTTTTATGGGAAAGGAGGTTTCAAAATTCAAAGCTTTGAAGAAAGAATTTAACTTGCTTCAAGAAAATTATGAAATTTTAAAAATGAACATGAAACCCTCCTTCTTAAAAATTATACTAGCTCTAAGGTGGATATAGAATTACATGTGATCTATTAGATGATTTGCCTTGTATTGCTCCTATATCTTGCAATTCATCTAAAATTAATGTGTCCACTTCTTGTGATGATTTAATTGATATGCCTTGTTGCTCAAAATTAGATGCACCTATTTCCTCTATACTTGTTGAGACTAACCTTGTAGAGGAAAACAAAAGCTCAAGGCCCAAGTCTTAAGTTTGAGAAATGACTTGGATAGAAGCTATAAAGGAAGGCTACTCGATGAAATATTGAGCAAGCAAATATGCTTACAAGATAAGAGTGGCATTGGATTTACTCCCAAGAAGAAGAAGGAAAATAGCAAGATGAGGCACAATGCAAGACACACGAAGAATATTAAGTGCCTTAATTGTCATGAGAAGGGTCACATTTCCTCCGTGTGTCCTAAGAAGAAAAATGACAAGGGAGGACTTGGTTTCACCACCAAGAAGAAGGTGAAGAGCATTCCAAAGCAAGATAGAAAACAAGTCAACAATATCAAGTGCTTTGGATGCAAGAAGAATGGTCACATTGCCTCGGTGTGTCCAAATCAAAAGGATGTCAAGTCAAGACATTCAAAGAAGAGGCAAGCCGGAATTGAGCAAGATAAGAAGACATCAAGGGGAAGCAAAAGCCCTACTTGCTACAATTGCCGGGAGAAGGGACATTTTAGTAAGGAATGTCCTAAAGGTATCACTCCTAAGCCAATTATTCATAATGATCATTATTTGCTTAGGAATGATAAGAATGGCAATGTTTTTGCTAGGAATGTTAGTTCATGTAAAACTAATGCTAGGGCCATTTGGGTGCCCAAATCTATTGTGACTAACATTCAAGGACCCAACCGAGTGTGGGTACCAAAAGGTGCTTAAATGTTAAATAGGTACTTGGAGAAGTATTGGAGGTTTGGCTCACTCATAAAGAGGTGGATTCCATCTTATGCAAATTTGGAGCCAAGCATGAGGAAGATCAACTCATATCATTAACCAATGCTATCTCGGTAACAAGTATTTACATTGAAGTATCTAGCCCTTATACCTTGTGTAGGTTGTATTCATGTAAAATCTTAAAAAGGGTTGTTCTTGCTCTTGTGCTAATTCGTTGTTATTAATTTCTTGAGCAAGAAAGTGGTGGCACATTAAGGGGGAGTGCTAAATCATAACCATGTATACCACATCCCTAAGTGTGCCCAAATAAATTAAGTGCTAGTATTGTTTCTCAAAATGAGCCATTTAGCCAAAAGTCAAAATTTTGAAATTATTAGTATAAACTTTGAAAAACTAGTTGCAAAATGTATTCAAATGATTTCCAAATGTTTTGCAAAGGTTTTGGTTCAAGAAAAACCTATTTAAAATGAAAATGAGTTTCTAGCCAAAATTCTAGATCTTAGAAACTTGTTTTTGACCAAAACTAGATTTTTTGTGTAAAATCTATTCTAAAAGGAATTTGACTTTTGTCCCAAAATGAAAATGATAGAGTTGGCTATTCTAAACAATTTTGGTATTCAAAATATTTCCAAAAGGCCAACCTATCAAAAGTTATTCGATTTTGAAACTCATCCAAAATTCAAGGTTGACCTAAGTGATCACTTTCTAGCACTTAAGTGAGTTTTGCCATATGAACCAAAATTATTCACATGAAAAGGTCCATAATGGTATTCATAACTCACACATGAAATTTGATGCTTTAATTTCCTCATTTGCTCAAATTTGACTTCTTGTATAGAAGTTTCTCAAAAATGAGCTTTATTCGAAAATTCAAAAGACTAATTCATAAAAACTATATTCATTATTGTTTCTATCTCCAATCTAATGCATAATGATCCTAGATATATTTATTTGAATACTAAAACTAAGGATCATTTGCATAATTCTCCATTCCAAGATCTATCCTTGAAGCTCCAGGAAAATCGGAACGACCGGAGTTATTCGCGCGGTACAACCGATTTTCAGATGCGACCGAATTTGCACTGATGCGATCAAGAACCAGTATGACCGCAATTGAACTGCGGTTGTACCGATTTTGTTGCTTTTTGCGATCAATTGATTCCATTTCAATTCTATTCAATTCTAAATCTTTTTCGCCTCCTCATGTCAAGATTGATCCTTGTTATCCTTGCAAGCTACTCACTACTAATTGTCCTTGATTGCAAGTGCAATTACTCAAGTGGTATCCTTTCCAAGAGTAGCTTCTCAAAATCATCTTGACATCGAAAAGATTCAAATCTAAATCTTTTTGGCTATCCCTCTCAAGTCAAGTTGATCCTTGTAATCCTTGCAAGCTACCCACTCATGCTTTGTTGACTCCAAATACCATTTTGATCCTTGTGATATGTTTATCATTCAAGTGGTATTCCTTTAAGTGGTAGCACCTTTTGATCATCTTGATCTAGGCATGGAATTCATATTACTTATGTTTACAAGTGGTATTCTTCAATTGATATCATCTTATCTTTTCTTGTGATATCCTTCAAATGGTATCTTGCTTGTACCCACCTTCAAGTGGAATCTATTTCATTCCTTGCCAATCAATTCTTTTCAAACCAAGCTCTCTCCGATACCTCCAATTCATGATATATCTTTTTCATGTGGTATCTCTCCGATACTTTCATTTCATGATATATCTTTTCAAGTGGTATCTATCTAAGTCTTATCTCTCCAAGTAGTACCAAGTATCTACAAGTGGAATTAATTATTATTTGGTATCATATTTGCTTTCAAGCCTTGTCGACGCATGTTTTCTTCAAGTGGTATCAACATGTGGATTTACAAGAGTATTATTTACAAGTGATATCTACATGTTTTACCAACAAGTGGTGTCGTCAAGTGAAAGAGAGAAGGTTGAAGTCATCTTAAGTTTTGGATGGAAAATTTCAAAAGATGACAAAGAGGGAGATAATTGGATAAAGGAAGCTTTTGTGTGTCAAAAGCAAAGATATGGATTGGACAAAGAAAACATTTGTGTGTCAAAGGAGAAGAATGTCCAAAAGGAACCTTTGTGTAAGGGGGAGTTTTCCTAAAAAGTTTTTGAAAACCTAATTGAAGAATGTTTTGATTTTTAAAATGGGTAATCTATTATATGGGAAAACTAATTTGAAAAGACTCCCTTATGGCTTCGTTTATTTTGGATTTTTGTTGTTTTATGCCAAAAAGGGAAAATAAAACTCGTTTTATTGCCTAGCTCATAAGTTTTGCAAAGACTCTCCTTTTACTTGAGATTTATTTCGGTTTTTGGTGTTTAATGCCAAAAGGGGGAGAATTTGTATGAGCTACATTTGGATGTTCATTTGGTTGAGCTTTATCTAGGGAGAGAATCAAGAGTGAGAATCTTGTGGTGCCAAAAGTGAAAGTTTACCAAGATTCTCTTGTCAGTTCAATGCATGCATATAGTCAAATAGCCTAATTGATTATCCTATGTTGACTTATATCCAAATGTTGTCATTTATAAAGGATTTGTCATCAATCACCAAAAAGGGGGAGATTGAAGAATCTAGACCTACCATTATGTGTTAATGGGGTTTTGGTGATTAATGACAAATCTAATTGTGAGACTAACACTTTCATTGATATACATATTGTGTAGTCTTATTTGGATATAAAGGTAATAATCATGAAAGCATGCATGTGATTAATGACAAATCCAATTCATTGGATAAACAAAAGGAAAATCCAAACAGGTATGCATTCATAATGATGAATCTATTTGTGAGACTAACATTTCTATTTGTTATATCATGTTTAGTCTCGTTTGGATATAAAGATCAAAAGAGGTATGCATTCTACTTTGTATTCATATATCTTGTTGCATTCCTCGGATCCAAAATATATATTGAACTCCACCAAAAGTCTAACTTGAATATGTGCATATGTTTCCATTACACATTTGTGTATGCACACATTTAGGGGGAGCTCAATATATGTTTTGTGGTTTCATTAGTATTGATCCATATTTCCTTGTCCATATATAATTGGGATCTTTACTTTGAAACATGTCCTTTGAATATATTTAACTTGCATAGTTAATTTATTCATATGAGTATATGAGACTTGTGTAGTTCATATATTCTTGAATGTATTTAACTTGTGTAGTTAATATATTCATATGAGTATATATATAACTTGTGTAGTTCAGATATACTCATATCCTTGAATATATTTAACTTGTGTAGTTAATATATTCATGTGAGTATATATAACTTGTGTAGTTTATATATGCTCATATTCTTGAATATATATAACTTATGTAGTTAGTATATTCAAGTGTGTATATATGACTTGTGTAGTCTATATACACTTATATGTGAGTATAACATAACTTGTGTAGTTTATGTGTGCTCACATATTCTTGAATATGTTTAACTTATGTAGTTAATCTATTCATAAGAGTGTATAAGACTTGTGTAGTCTATATATACTTATATGTGAGTAGTACATAACTTGTGTAGTTCATGTGTACTCACATATCTTTGAATATGTTTAACTTGTGTAGTTAATATATTCATATGAGTATATGAGACTTATGTAGTTAATATATGCTCATGTATTCTTGAGTTAATACGACTTGTGTAGTTCAGTATACACTCATGTTGAGTATATATAACTTATGTAGTACTTATATACTCATACAAAACTCTATTCAATTATTTGTTATTGAAGTGGTTATCATCAATTACCAATGAGGGAAAGATTGTGGTATCTTGTCCCGCCATTATGAGTTAATGGTATGTTGTGGTAATTAATGATAATCATATTGTGGAACTAACATTTTCCATGAGTTGGATGAATAGGTTATGTTCCAGGTGGTTGATGACTTGGGATGACATCATGTGTTGATAGTCATCAAGTCAATAAGAGATGATCATGTGTTGATCATCAAGTCAAGTGAAGACCCATCATGAGTTGATGGATGTCAAGTGAAGAGTGCATCATGTGTTGATGCATATCAAGACTCGGGATGGAAGATGTCATCATGTGTTGATGAGCATCAAGTCAAGATCCCGAAGTAAAGCTTCATCATGTGTTGATGAAGGTCAAGTAAGGATGCATCATGAGTTGATGCATATCAAGTCAAGAACCCGGAGTTGAAGCAAGGATGTGCGTCATCAAGCTTCAAGTGTTTGCGCAAGGCAAAGGTATGACTAGCTAGGGCTAAGGATGTGTTCCTAGTCTTTTACCGGTCTCGGTGTTTTGTTGGTAAACCGGATTGCTAGTATAGGTTGCCGTACTATTAAGAGGGGTCTTTGACTAGTAGCTTGAGTTTGTCATGTGTTGATAGCTCATTGTGTTTGCTCTAGCTCACTTTAACATGTTGCCAATATTTGTGAATGTGTTTTACAAATAGTTGTGGCTCATGGTTAATCCTTGTAGCATGTGACTTAAGTTTGCGAATGCGTTTTGCAAATGGTGTAAGTCCATGTACCTTATTCCTTGTGGTGTGATTCTAAAAGTGTGCAAATGTGTTTTGCAACTTGTTGAGAATCTCACTTAAGCCCTTGTGTGCATTGCGCATCAAATTAGCAAATGTGTTTTGCAATTTGAGTTGAAGCGAATGCAATCTGTGTTTTCAGAAAATCGGATGAACCGACGTGTAATGTGCTTGATACGACCGGATGCGGTCATCTGGCGATTATCTGCAGATGCGACCGCTTTTCTTGAGCATGTGTTGCTCGGGTATGGAGCGGTAGTACCTGGCAGTGTCTTGGCGATACGACCGTAGGCCGTCATTCGATTATTTGTTAGCGGTTCAGTTTTTCCAGAGAAGATGCATTTGTTGCTCATCTTTGTTTTGAGAAACCCTTGGGCGATACGACCGCGGTGTTTAGGCGATGCGACCGCGATGCGATTCAACCGCTTTCTTGGTGCGGTTGTAAATTTTGAAACAGCTTGTTCGTGGGACTTAGCCGCATTTGGCGCTCCTTTGTGGAGCGATACGACCGCAGGTGTTTGTGCGGTTGTACCGATTGTTGCGATACGACCGGCCTTAGTTGGCGGTCGTTCGATTTGGTGACCAACGGCTAGTTTTATAGCCGTTGGAGGAAGGCGACGACCGCCCCATAACGGCGATGCCGTTCGATTTCCTAACTTTTTGAGACTTTGTCCCAACGGCTAGTTTTTGTGTGTGGCTATAAATACCCACCTTGGCCGTGTGAGGGAGAGTGGTGGTGCCCTTTGAGTTCTATTGAGCTAGTGCAAGCCTCTCATACTCTTTTGTGCATGTGTTGCACTTAGTGAGGTTAGAGAGCAAACCCTAAGTGCATGTGTTGCCTTAGGTTGTGGATTTCGTATCCATAGAGCTTTGACACTTGATTGGTTCAAGTGAGAGTTAGAGTCTTGTTACTCTTGGTGTTTGCCGACACCTAGACAGCGTGGAGGCGTCGTCTGCCCGTGAGCTTCTCAAAGAAGATTGTGAGAAGACCCGGCGGTTTGTGAGTGGCGTGGTGCTCGCCATCTCCTGGAGTGGAGGAAAGAGCAACCCAAGTGGAGCGAGGTGTTTGATCCTCGGAGGAAGGCTTAATTCGTGGAGCCGGCCCAATTAGTTTGGGTTTCTCTCAACGTAGATTAGGGGAGACCGGCAAGTCTCTGATTCACCACGGTAAAACATAACCGTATCCATTGTGGTTTGCATCCTTGTGCCTTACTATTGCATTTACATTCATTGTGTATGAATGCTTGCTTTACATTGTGCAATTTATATACCTTGTATTAAATTGCTTATTCATTGTGTATGATTACAAATTGTTCATTGTGCTATTCACCTTGCTTGAATTGATTAGCTTACAAGTCATATGCTTAATTGTTATTTATCAATAGACTTATATTGTTGGTGCACTTAGGGGAACCTAGTTGATTTAGGCTTTAATTGTGCAAAACCGTATTTGTATTAGCTTCCGTATTAGAAATCGGTTTTAGAGCCTAAAGGTTTTTAAAACGCCTATTCACCCCCCTCTAGTCGGCCACCTCGATCTTACACCTTCGCAACCAAGACCTCCCCCTCGCCTTGTGCGCGTCAGACCTCCCTGCGCACGTGAGGTCGTAGCCGTTAGATGAGAATCTCACGGCCATGACCTCCCTTGTGCGTTCTTGATCCTTGGACCTCTGTCCCATTTTTCCTCGTCGCATCCGCGTTAAGGAAATCGTGGGGCCACGACCTCCCCGTCCAAGATCGTATGGCTGGGACCTCCTCCCAGTCACTTTAAACGTAACGGTTCAAAAATAACATCCGATGGCCACGACCTCCTCATTCACTTAATCCAACGGTGGGCTTGAGGACTGTTCTTCTCCTAGCTTGGGCTTGCGTGCGAGCCATGGCGAGAGGGAAGGTCACTCAAGTCTTGTCCAACGGCTCGCTCGGGCGCATTAAATGCGTGTCGGCCCCTTTCCGCCCACTTGGCCATGCTCGATTACCTACTCATCCCCTCCATCTTGTCTACTCCTTGGACCTCCGTGGACCTCCCTCGGGCTAAGCTCACCATGAGCTTAACCCATGGTGCAGTACCTCTCCTGCCCTAGGTATAAAACCTCCTCGAGCTCCCTTTGGCTTCTTTTACACACCATTGAGTTTGGCCTTGCCTGTGCTTGGCCGAGCTTGTCCTCCACCAACCTCCCTTTTGGCTGCCATTGTTGTAGTTCTTGGAGCTCCTTAGTGGCTTTGTTCCAGTGGCTCCCTTTTCAACCCCTTGCTCAATTGGTGCTTCCTAAACCTCCTGGAGTTAAACCTAACACATGTTGGGTTGACATTTTCAGAGGAGGCTTAGCATTGGAGCTTAGAGCTTGGGCTTGGGCAGTGGAGCTTCTCATCTTCCCCAACTCCGGTCATCACTTCCACGACCTCCTCAAAGACCTTCACGACGCCCGGTAACCTCCTCGGTAGTCTTTAGTGCCGGGCACACGCTTGAATGATGTCGCGGAGCTTTACTCGCATTTTGGTCGTTTGGTCAGTGCTTGCCACCTTGGCCATCTCCGCTTCTTGGCGTTCAAACCGCCGCCGCTCCGAGAGTTGGTCCATCAGTGCGCGAACGCTATTGCGCACAATGGTACCCTTGGTGGTCGCCATGAGGTCTGATCACGGCATTGCCCTTGTCTTTGCGGTGAGCATTTTTGTCGAACCGACCACCCGTAGCGTGTCGTTAGGACAAAGATTTGGGGCGTAAATGCTCCCAATGATGGAGCATTTATTCTTGTCTTAGCGCTGGTCCTCCTTGTGTCTCGCCATGACCTCCTCGTTGTCCCGCCATTAACTCAATGTCATGCAGCAGCGTGCGTATCTGTGGCGCGATGGCGCTGATCTGGCCGCCCAAGACCTCCTCCGAGGAGATCTTGAACGTCCAGACCTCCCTTGCGCAATCGTGGCCGTCTGCACCTCCCCGGAGGTATGTGACGTTAAGACCTCGCGTGGACCTCCTCGAGGTCATCTAGACCGCTTAGACCTCCTCGCTTCATCCCCACTGTTCCGGACCTCCTCCGGTGTTGTGGTCCGTTGGATGCACCATCAACGGCCACGACCTCCCTCCTCTTCATGCTGCTTGTTCTTTGGGAGGACATGGACCGTTGAATCCAAGATCCACGCCCATGACCTCTAGACCTCGCGAGCGCGTGTCAGGCAACTCTCGGGAGGTCTTGAGCCGTTAGATCGAGATCTGTGGCTCATGTCCTCCCCGGTCCTCGATGGTTTTAGAAACTCCGAAAACTCTTTATTTGCAAACCGAAAAGGTAATAACTTCAAAATTTCATATCTAATTCATTTTAAATCCAAATAAAGTGATTCAAATTTCTGCAGCTCTGTCTTGGACTAGACTTTAATCTAAAAATGATTATAAGTTGAGTTCAGCTCCAGAATATAGATTTGCCAATAGGTTTTAAAACTAACTTTAAATGTTACACATAAAATAGTGTTTAACTTGTAAAATGCATAGGTAATGCTCTGTAGATTATTTTTGAGTGAATCCAACTTTGTTGGTTTCCTCTATTAATGAAATTACTGTTAAAATTAGTTTTGAACATGTTGCTATTGTCAAAAAGAATACTTATGCATTTTAATTTTGTTCAAGTTCTTGTCTTTGAAAAATTGTAAAACATGCATAATAGCTCCAAATGAGATGAACTCAATTGTGTTATTCATCTCATGAGGTGCTGGTTTTACAGTAAAAATTTCAGTATCACCACCCTTCTAGAAAATGTTGCCAAATAATTAAATTAGTGAATAGTGGCAGTTTGGTATTTTTAGGGCTGAGCAGATTTGTTTTGCTCATAACTTTTGCATTGAGAATCCAAATCAATTGGTTCTTGTTGCTAAATTCCCTAAAAATCATCCTCTTGCTTCTGTAGAAAATTCAGAGTATTTGGAGTTTGTTTGCTGTGCTGTCCTTGTCGTTTTCGTCGTTCTTATCGATTCTTTTCGTCTTTTCGATTAGGTGTTGACGAGTGTGTTGATCCCGTGAGCGATCCTCAGCAAAATATTGAACAAAACCAGCAAGGCAAGCAGTTTGATCATCTCCATACTGTCCCATTACTTTAAGGTCTAATATATTGTTTTACTTGTATGTATGCATTGCTACTTTGTGTTGAAATGTCGCTAGTGATCCTATAGATGCATAATCAGTAGGTAAATGTCCATTCTCTACTATTAAGCCTAGGATTACTTGCTGTGATGTGGTGTTCATTGGATGAGCTCTCATCACTTAGTAGATCACGTTTTGATATGCTTAGCAATGCTTAGATAACGGTAAAAATGGGCGGTTGTTTCGACATTATGTCGATGACCTTGATCACACTAAAATTCTTATTCCTTTTGTCCATCTTGTGCTTTGTCACTTTGTAAACAAATAAAACAAACATGAAAACAAATCATATTGACTTGGGCACAATGGATGATGGTGTGATTTGTTGGGTGTGAAAGGAATGGTGCCCAAGTCCCCAAGGACCGAGTTACTTATGCCATCGATCCAAGCACTTATGCGTGCTAACCACACGAGGGGATATGGGACCTCTCTTGGCTAAGTACTTTGGGAGGTGTTAATTGGGGTCGCAGTGAGTAAAACTGCTTTTATAAGGAAAGAGCACTGCATTCTTGTCGGGTCGGGCTTGTCTCCTACCTTCCGGTTGTCGCGACTCTTAATTAGCATCGCTCATTGGAAATGCCTCGTAGGACTTAGCCGCGCTTCAAGATACCAAAGGAAGTGTGCTAATCATGTGGCTAAAAGGCGGCGCGTAGGGTACATTGGTACACCCTCGCAGGTTAAAACTATTCAATAGCCTCGCCCTAGGTTATGGACACGCTTGGTGATTTCCGCAAGAACTAGACTACCACATTTAATTAAAACTTGATGGGTTGGTATGAATGGATGTTCATGCTATTGTTGTGGTGGCTATTGGGTTAGTCACTTCGTGATTGTTGTTGTCTATCTATTGTTACTTGTCTCGTTGATCTTGCAAATTAAAATGAATTGCAAATCTGCTTTGGAAATTATTTAAATATTGCAAATGAAAACTTGCTTTATGCTAAAATAAGTCCAAAGCCTCATCCACTAAATAAAGCTTGCATGTAGTTAAACTATAGTTCTGTTATACTACACGTCAGTCTTGCGAGTACATTATTTGTACTCATTTTGCTTTGCTTAATAACCTTGTTGCAGAGGAGGTAGGGTCCAAAGGACTTTACTTTTGTGAGATGTGCAGCGGTTGGGAATCGAGCTAGGCGTCTTGGTTGGTTGCCTTGTGGGCTAAAGGCAAACCTTGTGGCTCCCTTTTGTTTATGTGGATATCATGGGGATATGCCCATGATCTTAGGATGATGAAACAATTGGCAATGTTGCTTTTGGTTTGAAGTTTCAATCGTTTTCCAAAGTTATCGAATCACAGTCTCAAGCGGTCGACCGGTTTCGTGTGGCGGTCGACCGGTGTGTGGCGGTCGACCAAGAAATCAAATGATCGACCGGCCATATCTTCAAGTGAGATTCGTTCATCCCAGGCGGTCGACCGCCGAGCAACGCTATCCGACCGGTTTATGTGTCAATGATGATATTAGTTGTGGATTGATTTTGGGATAGGTCATTTCCTTGTTGATAATGCATATGTGTTGCATATTGCATGTTTTCACTAACGTGGGTCAAGTTGTGAAGAACTTGTTCCGGATTCGTGTTTGCTTGTCTATTGTTTGTCAGGTGGCTTGGAGGTCAACGACGGTCAATCGGCGAGGAGGATCGGACTAAGCTTGGAGAGCCGAGGTCCGTAATCGATCATGGATGCCAGTGAGGTCAAGTGACTCAAGCATGGCGCAATGGATGAAAGTGACCGAACGAAAGGCCTGCGGCGATCGTTAGATCAAGCGGTGGGAGGTCGGTGCAAGCGCCAAGGTGGTCCGGTGGGAACCGGATGGGAGAGACTTGCCAACACGATGAGAGCCACCGATCAACCTACACGTGGCGAAGTATGGATGTGTTTGGCAGTTTGGACTCGGTCTTCGGAAAAGATCGAGAAGGGGTATTTTGGTAATTTCACCAAATACCGCCTTGGTGACCTAATGCCAACCCGCGGTGCAAGACGGTGCGTTAAGAAGTGGATTAGGTCAAGAAAAGTGAAGACGGCGCTTTGAGATGCGTGTGTGTGTAACCCGTTTGTATTGGGCCTTAACGGGAGCCCATTAGGGTTAAGTCTTCTAGAAGCTCTAGGCCTCCTATAAATAGAGAGGGGGCTATTAGGCAGCCACTTGAAGCACTCCTTTGGTAAACCCTAGTTTGGTGTTAGGGTTTAGGGAAGAAAAGAGAGGCTTAGGCTCTAGAGAGATGGATTGTGTGTGTGCTCATGGATTGAGCTCTTGTCCTCCTTGAGGGAGTGGCTGTAACCACGAATCATCAATCATCAATCAATCCTTGCAAGTTCTTTGAGATGAGCTCTCTTCGTTCATTTCTTGTTTTTGCACCTTATTTTGATGATTTTGAGTGCTTCCTTGATCCTGTGGTTTTTGGTTGATTTTGTGCCCTCCTTCTCCTTGCTAGGACATGTGGGAACATATCTAAGATCATCTAGATCATCAATCTCCCACGAGCAAGTGTTGGATCAAGTTTTCGTGTTTTGCTCGTTTTTGAACCATCCTTCGGTAAAACTGAAAAAGGTCAAAATTTTGACATGGATCTACTCAATATCTACTTGGAATAGGTTCCTAATATACTTAGAAAGGTGTGTTCCAAATTTCGTGAAGTTTGGCCTTACGGATCAAAAGTTAGACCGATTTTCGTTTCGGGTTTTCAGGCTGATTGTGCTGATTTTCCTGTTCATCGTCAGGGGCGGTCTGACCGCCAAAATCAGCGATCGACCACCTGACAAAGGAGTCGACCGCCAAATTGAGAGGTCGACCTTGAAAGACTTTGAGATTTGGGTTTTTGGTATTTTTGGGTGTTTTATGTCGGGGTTTTAATTGATTCAATACAAGACTTCCACTGTGCTTGTACTTTGATCTTCATAGCTTCCATAGCTATTGGAGTGAATTAGTATTGAATTCAATTAAGGTGAAAAAGTGAGCGTGCTCCTATTCACCCCCCCTCTAGTCGCTTTTCCGGTCCTACAGTTTATCGCCATCTTATGGCATGTTGCTTCCGTTGTATTACCTTTATTGTTGTATTTGGCCGGTCGGCCCCTCTTGTAATAACTCTATATATTGTACGTCTTTTATTCTAGTCGTGCTTTGGTTCTATGTCTTGAATGGAATTGCTGCATGACTTTGTAAAGGGGTGTGTATACTGCATTCTGGGAAGTATACATATCTCGAAGACACGGATTATTATGTTTGTGATGCTAGGGTCAATGGTTGACTAAGTATTACAAGCCTAATAAACTGAGGTCCTCACACCCCCAACCATTGTAACCGTTTACAGAAAGCACTAAAGAGAAGCCAGAAGTCCCCTCATATCTCTGTGTTCAATCTACTATTCTGTTTTTGTGTTATTGCATTGTTCTTACGATTCTGAGTTTGTCTACGAGATAATCGTTCGAACTGGACTCGCTAGCTACGGTTCCTCAACACGTTATCAGCACGATCGACTCTCCTTGGATCAAAAGGTAACCGTCGATGAACAACACTCATAGATCAAGTCATTTTTTTTTCTAGATTGCTTTTAATTCTGCAAATTTGGCTTTCTAGATTGTAACCTACGGTGCAAATCCGCTCTAATCTACCAATACAATATTGATCGGTGAATTGCATGAAAAGGTGGATGTCGATTGTACCGTAGATTGGAAATCGCAAATTCGTTCTAAATATACCGCGAGCCGACTTGAAGTCGTCGGCCAAACCGATCGGTAATTGCATAAACGATAATTGCATGAACAGTAATTGCATCACATGAACAATACACATATGCACGAACAAGTAACGAAAATTTTTTGGCTTGGAGCCGCCGCCGGCTTGAAGCCGCACGGGCGCGCCACCATTCGCCGGCTTGAAGCTGCCGCCGCATGCGCATGGCGCCGCCTCCGACTGATTCGCATGACCGCCCCGCACGGCGTCACCGCCTTGACGAGGATTAAAACCTCTATGTATTATTTTAATACATAATAAAAGACCATACGTCTTCATGGTCGTAACCCCTAAGACTAACGACCTCCCTGGTTGTTAGTATTCTAAAGGTTACTTAATGGGTACCTCGCCTGATGAGGCTTTGTGCCTAATCCCGACCGGATAACCGCCGTAAAATTACCGAATCGGTATTTCTTATCGTATGATGAATGGAACACATGTTATACGATCCATTCCACGCGATGGTACAACCACGAGACACCGACTATTAACCACCCTACGGTTAAGCTCTTCACAGTAACCGCAAGGAAGTTAGCACGCTTAATCGCTTCCACCGCTCCGACCGATCGTAACGCTTTCACCAGGACGCCTTCTCCAGAGTAATCGCCACCTCTTGGAAGTTATTTAAAGGTGAAGCGCACAAGACACAACAAGACCAAGACCAACAAAGACATGAACAACGACAGTTCAACAGAATACACAGAAGCTTAAGCGGTGGAATTAGAAGCTAGATAATCGACTTAGACTCATATTCTAAGTCCGACACCCGATTAGACATTCCCCATTCGGTGTAATTCAGGTAGTACTTAGCCACATCTTGTAAAACCCAGTTCATATCAATAAAGAGCGACCCCCATTCCATTCCGGGATATTCCACGCCATTTTCCTCGCTCATTTTCAGAAGATCGGTGACTTGATCATTGATACCGGCGCCGTCTGTGGGGAAGAAGGCGAAGTTTCAAGAAAATTCTTCGCTCAAGAAAATCCTCGCCCAAAATCTCTGCAATCGCTCATGCGACTATGCCCGGAGTTTGGGATGAGGAAAACTGGTTCGATTTGGCGGACTACGCCGACCTCGACATGGAAGGATGTATCCGCGCCATGGAAGAAAATGGCAGTCATCCTCCTCTTCCTCCTCCGCCGGCTCGCACGTCGCCGACGTTAGCGAGGTCGACCGGATGGATGAAGATGCGCCGCCACTACTGGTGGCGCAACCAGGAGAACCGGCCGTTCCGACCAGTTCGGAATGCCAGAGGATCTCTTCAAGCCGGTCTTCTCGATCGCTAAACAGTGAAGAAATTTCAGCCCCATCACCCGAAAAACTCTATACCATTAATGAAATCATGGTGAAAGATACTCTCCTTCGCTTCGCAATTCCAGAGTCAACCGTCACCGATAACGGTGTCGATGAAACCTCCACCGTCGAGGCCATGTGGGGATGATCACACTCAACATACGATCGGCGGTTCGTCGGATCAGCCGAGAAGACCTCGAGAAGTGCTCATCTCCGACCGATCTCCATCGTGGAAGATTCTGGCAGAAGCACTGACAAGCTCTCCATTAGTTATGATGGAAGCTCATCGGAAGATCAATGCTGGAAGCACGAAGTCAACGCGATCGGAGATGAAGACCAAGATGCCCTGCGACGGTCCTACACTCTCTACCACGCCATCACGTGTTGTTAGAGATGATCCGGGCCGTCAAGCACCAACTTCCGGAGGCAACGGAACTAATCGACGCTAATCGCTTAACTCGCCTTGCAATCGCTTCCACCCAGAGTGACCGATGGGACCGAACAAATCCAAGGTCGGGAAGGTTCGACGAGCATACACCTACGATCAAGATGAACCCCCGAGACCTTCTGAATCGCCTACAAAACTTGCGACGATTCAAAACATGTTAAATAATTCGATCCCGCCGGCAGAATGCCTAGTTTTGTACAACTCGTAGGTCGTATCCGAAATTCTCCAATAGACCATGCAAATGACGGAAGCGTATCGAACAGAGGGTTTCGTGAAGTCGACTATGACTTCATCCCAACGCCCTCCTCGCCAGGGGCAACACGGTCATACCAGAGAGCGATCGATACCGAGACCTCCTCGACGATTCCGACCAAGGAGTCACGAGGAGAAGGTTATTCCAAGAAGCTACTCCCCATCGTGTCGAGAGGAACCACCACTAGGACCTAACGATCTCCGACATCGCTTGAACCAAGTGGGCGGTCTGAGCCATCATATCAAGTGTCACGACCGGATCGGTACACCGGGGTCCAGTGTCCCAATCCTAGGGATCGGTCTCCGGCCGACATAATCCGCACCTTCCCGAGAAGACGCCATGAATCAATCACAGTTGTCGAGCCTTCTCTGCGGGGCTCCAAGTCAGGCGTTAGCCTAACCTGTTCCGATCGCCAACTTGGACAAATTCAATGGAACTCAAAACCCATTGGAATTTCTCCAATATATACCACCGCCATCGTGGTCAGCTGGTGGCGATGAGAATGTAATGGCCAACTATTTACCCACCGTGCTCGAAGGGTCCGCCTTGGCCGTGGTTGTTAAACTTACTCTCGGATCAATATATACTTGGGAACAACTCAGTGATCTTCGATTGCCAACTTCGAGTGCGTCGACGATACAGGAAGGAGGACGATCTCCACAAAATCCGGCGAGGATCCGATGAGACTTTACGCCAATATATCAAGAGGTTCACCAGTTCGTAACTCTATACCGGTCGCAGAATCCTCTCGTTATTCGGGCTTTTAAAACAGATCGAGGAATCGACGGTTTACGGAGGACATAGCAATGAACCCTCCAAGAACAACCGCTGAGCTTTTTGATATGGTGGATAAGTATGCCACCGCTAGCGAAGCAATCGAGTGGTGTGAAGCCATTGATCGGAAAGACAAGATTCCCACCCGGCCGACAAACAGAGAAAAAGAACAAGAAGTCTCTCAAGAAGAAAAAGAACCGCAGACCCGACGACAAAGAAGTCCTCGCTGCCCGAGAAAAGTTCGGAAGGGCAAGAAGGACTATGCTTGGTCGAAGCAAGGCAAAAGCTCCGATCAAGGATTCCTGGACGAACAAGAAGTGGTGTCCACTTCACCAAAGAGTGGCATGATCTGCGCACTGTCGTGTCCGCAAAAGAAACCGGAGGATTATTATGCGGGTAAGGACCATTTCCGCAATGAGAATATGGAGAAACGAGCTCCAAAAGGACAAGGATGGCGACGAAGAGATGGAGTAGCGGGATCCCCAACACACACCAACATGATTTTTGGAGGATCTTCTTCATACGAGTCCAGACGTCATCTGAAGGCCATGGAGCGAGAGGTCAACCTAGTCGAATCTCCGATCGTAATCAAGCACTCGAAGTGGCTCTGACACCGCATAATTTCCTTCAAAGAAAGACGATCGCCCCATCCCATCGACTTCGACCGTAGGTTCCCTATCGTTGTTGAACCAACCATTAATAATTGTCGGGTTAATCGGGTCTTAGTAGATGGGGTAGTTCTTTGAATATATTATTTGTGGGAGCTTTAGAAGAAATGCAGTCCCCATGTCAAAAGTGAAACCTCGTGAAATATGCTTTTCATGGCATAGTTCCGGTTCTACCGCTAAACCGATAGGACAAGTTTCCTTACGATTCGCTCGAAAGCCCGACAACTTCCAACAGAGAGATTCCGCTTGATGTAGTAAACTTGAATCCGCGATACAACGGAATTCTCGGCCGACCAAAGATTAGCAAAATTCTTGATAGCCACGCATTACGGTTATCAAAGTTTGAAAATGCCGGGGCGAAGGAGTCATCACTATTCGAGGAGATCGAAAATGGCTTATGTATGCGATCGAAATCCTTTGCATCGTTGATGAACTTCCACCGAGAGGTTAACCCGACTCCCATGCGAGTCAAGCACTCGAGGCCAAAGATGACACCCAAACCATCCGACCGGACAAAGGAGGTACCACTCGACAAAAGCGCTTCCGGACAAATAAGTCGTCACATGGGTCAGACATCCGCACTCCAACCGCCCGCAAGAAGATTCTCGCTCGGGCAAGACTAGACCCTAAATAGGAAGAGTCGCTCGTCTCCTTCCTCCGAGCGACTCAGACATGTTTGCTCGGCAAGCGTCCGATATGCCCGAGTCCCCGGAGGTGATCGAGCACATGCTTGCTCTCTAGCTCGACAAAAACCGATCAAGCGAAACTACGACGTTTACTTTTTGATCGGAAGGAAGCAATCCAACGTAGATTGACAAGCTTCTCAAAGTCGGATTTATTCGTGAAGTCGACCACCCACAAAGGGCTTGCCAATCTGTAATGGTTAGAAAAACAATGGGAAATGGCGAATGTGTATCGACTTTACGATCTTAATAAGGCTTGTCCGAAGGATGACTTTCCTTCCTCGCATTGATCAACCGGTAGACTCTACTTACGGGTGCGAGTTACTAAGTTTTTAGATGCGTATTCGTGGTACCACCAGATTAGTATGTGTAAAGAAGATGAGGAGAAAACTTCCTTCATCACCCATATGGCACTTCTCGTTATATTAAGATGCCATTTGGTCTCAAAAACGCCGGTGCAACTTTTCAAAGGTTGATGCAAAAACCTTTAGTCCACAAATCGATCGAATCTAGAAGCTTACGCTGACGATCCGTTGTAAAGACCACCAACGCCAAGCGACCACATTCCTGACTTACAAGAAACTTTTAATAACTTGAGAAGACATAACCTCAAGTTAAATCCTAAAAGTGTGTGTTGGAGTTTCTGTTTGAAAACCGCCGGTTTCCTAGTTTCGCTAGAGGTATTGAAGCAAATCCAAAGAAAATTGCGCCATCGACTGATCGCCCTCGACCACGAAGAAGGAAGTCCAAAACTAACCGTCAGATGGCGGCGTAAGTCGCTTTATAGCAAGGTTAGGGGAAAAGGATTACCTTTCTTTAAACTTCTTCGAAACATGGGAGTTTTGAGGGACTAAAGAGGCAAACGATGCCTTTGAGGAACTTAAAAGTACCTTACAAGTACCGGTTTTAGTTTCTCCGAGATCGGGAGAAACCTTGCTAATTTACGTGGCAAAGAACACCACGCATAGCTTAGCGGTGTCTTGGTTGTAGAAAGGATAATATCCAACGACCGGTCTATTACGTAAGTGAAGTCTTACATGGACCAAAGGAAAGGTACCCACAGTACAAAAGTTGCTCTATGGCCTCCTTATGTCTTCAAGAAAGCTAAGGCACTACTTTCGTGCCCACAAAGTGGTCGACCTACCGGATATTCTCTTGGTCAAGTCCTTGGAAACAGAGAATCATCGGACTAATAGCCAAATGGGCGGTCGAGCTAGGGCGCTCGATCTCCATTTTATTTCACGAACAACAATAAAGTCCTGTGCAATAGCGTAATTCATTGCCGAATGGACAAACCTCGAACCCACCCAAGGACCCGAGTACTAACACCACGACGAGTGGACATTGTATTTCGACGGTTCCTTGATGTTACAAGGATCGGGGTGGAGTGGTCTTGATATCCTCATCGGGCGAACACATCAAGCACGCCATCCAAGAATTTTCCACGCCACCAATAATGTGGCGTAATATGAAGGTTTATCGGCAGACTCGAGCGGCTTCGCTCGCTCGGATTCGCAGACATTAGTGAAAGGCGATTCTCAACTAGTAGCGAAACAAGTGGGGAAAGAGTATCAATGCTTGAGTACCAAGATGTCATCTTATCTGGCGGAAGTACGAAACTCGAAAAGCACTTCTTCGGTTTCAGATCCAACATATTCCTAGAAAGGAAAACTTTCTGCGGACCGGTTGGCACGGATGGCCTCCACGAGGTCGACTCCTCCAGTTTTTCTCGAGCAACTCAATTCACCCTCAGTAGTTGAGCCTTCCGAGAACATACATGATTCTTTGCAAGTTGAACAAACTAATCAAGGGAACATGGATGCTCCACAGTCGTTGACGGTTGGCGCCCACGATCAAGGTAGAGATCGGATGACATCTATCTACAATTATCTTCAAAGATGACACAATTCCAGAAGATGATGTAGAGGCCGATCGTATATAGCACTAAAAGCCAAATCATACACTCTAATCGAACGATCTTGTATAAACGAGGATCTCATGGAGTGTTGATGAGATGCATATCTCAAACGGATGGTATTAGATTGCTAATCAAATCCATGAAGGCGTCAGGAGCACACCATTCCTACAGAACCACGGTTTGTAAAAGCCTTCCTAAGAAGGCTATTCTCGCCAACCGCCTTCATGATGCAAAAGAGCTTGTGATGAAGTGTGTACAATGTCGGTTTATAGCCGATAAGTACACCACCAAAGACAAGCCTTACAAACAATTCCTCTTTCTTGGCCTTTTGCAACTTGGGATCGGACATTCGGGACCTTTCCTAAGAGCACCGGGGCTTAATTTTTTCGTCATGATTGACACGCTTACAAAATGGATTGAAGCCGAGCGACCGTTAAAATAACAACCGAGGCCGCTAAGAGATTTCTCTGAAAATGTGCTCACGCGATTTGGTGTACCCAACAGATCATCACGCATAATGGTTCCCGCTTCTCCGGCCGAATAATTCCAGAATTTCGCGATGAACTTGGTGTCAAAGTTCATGTTACTTCATTGCTCATCCACGAGCAACGGAGCGCTTGAGCGGCTAATGGTATCCTTATGCAGGGGATCAAACGCCGAGTATTCGACCAGTTAATCAAACGGTCAAGAGCTTGGGTTAAAGAACTTCCCTCTGTGTTATGGGCCGTTCGAACCACGACCAGTCGTGCGACCGGTGAAACTCCATTCTTTTTGGTTTATGGTCTTTGAAGCCATGCTTCCTCCGTAACTCAAAATTGGCTCGCCGAATCGATCGCTTTTGACGAAAATGATCGATTGAACGACGACTTCGACGACGCCGATTTCCTTGAAGAACGATTTAAACCAAGCCCTTATACGATCGGCGGCCTACCAACAAGCCATGTGAAGGTACCATAGTCGTAAGGTGCACCTCGCAGCCTTCTCAGAGGTGATCCGGTTCTCGTAAAAATTCAGAGCCAAACAAATCGCAATAAACTTTCTCCTAAATGGAAAGGTCCTTACATCGTGGTCGAAGTCACCCGACCAGTTTCCGTCATTTACTAGCTATGTCTCGATGGGCAAATTTTGTCAAATTCTTGGAACATCGATCAATTGCGTAAGTTCTATGTTTAATTTTCATTCATTCTTTTCTTTCAATTTCAATTTCACTAAATTTATTGATTAATTAAGAAATGCAACCTTGCTTATATATATACACCTACATTCTGGTCGTTTATTATTGTTAGTCTGGTCGGAGAAGACATTTTTTCTCTCCGATATCCTTTTAAGGATCTCTGATACTCTATGGTCCTCGTCGTGAGCATTTTTCTCAAATGATTCCCACACGCGACTATACTCTTTTCTTAAAGAAAAATGAGTAATCAGAGCGCCACACAACTAACTATTTCATGAATGATATGCTTACGATTCTGAAGATTATGCTTCATTATTTCAAGATTCGGTCTATTCTTGTCTGCTCATCGGTCGGACACGGAAAGCCTTCTAGTCGAAGTCTCTCTTTTTCGCACGTGGTCCCGCCTAATCGGAAGGAGCTTCCTAGCTACGGTTCTTTTCTTACGATCCTCGCTACCCGATCGGATATAGAATTTGAACACGCTTTCAAAAAATGTATGTCGATGCCTTCGTGTCTTAGCATTAGTTCCACTGCACTATGGGACAATAGATATAAACAAAGTTCACTTATAATCTGCTGCATACATATTTGCATTTCTTCTTATGTCAAGTTTGACAAAGTCTTTTTTCCGACCATATATAGTGTTTTTATTGGTATTTCCATTATGACAAACAACGATCTATAACTAGTCGAATCGTCACGTCGTCCTCGACCACATTTGATTTCCTAGTATCAAGCAACGATCGCTTTTGTCTTACATATCCAAACATACCTTCAAAAACTCACATACATGGTTATGACCTCTTTTTATTCTCTTTCTTGGCTCACCGCTTGTACAAGAACGCTCTTCTACTATAAAGCGCCGGGGCTAGGAAATATACGAGAATTTTAAAAAGTCAAACAGATAAACAAAAGCTTTGTCAATGACATAAAAGGTAAGTTTTCATAGATATTCAAATATTTTTACACTTGCAGGAACCTACTCTAAGAAATATTCCCAAATTAACTCTTGCTTTGTCGAGATTCGACCTCCATCTCCTCTACAACTATATCTCCGAGTGGCCCGAGTTCTTCCATGAACTTGGTCGCCTCCTCAGTGGGCGCTTGAAGTCTTCTTTAACAGCTTGGAGATCTATGGAGGGTTTGAAGCTTTCAGTTTTGCTAAAGCAAAACTAACTCCACTTGCAACGCCTGCTTTTAGGGCCCGCATAATTCGTCCGAGTAGTTTTGAGCGTAACTTTAAGGTCCTCTAGAAGTTGACCCAAATAGTTCATTTTCTATTGGATCTCCTAAGGAAGACAGCTTGATCTTGATCCCATATCAAAGATCATCTTGTTCAAAGCACTAATCTTTTCATCAATATTTTGAGCAAGAGCCGCCTCCTTATCCCGCTCAAATTTCGAGTTTTTTTACTCGTTCAAGATTTGCGCTTGCTCGCAAAAACAAATCGCTTAATGAACACAAGCATAATTGAAGGAAAAATCAAGTTTATGACATATTACCTTCATTTGTTTTGCTAAGTGTTTCATATTTGGTCGTTGCTTCAATGATCAACCTGTCTTTTGGTCGAACTTGCTTTAGCAAATGATCGATCTTTAGCTTTTATTTCTTCTTCAAGAAGAGCCGCCTTGGCTTTCACCACAACCTCCTCTTTTATTTTCTCCAGATCTATCGAATACGATAAGGAGAATAATTGTAGAGGAGCAAAGTATTGAAGAAGAAACAAAAGTTTAAAAGGAAAAGTTCTTTTACTTTCCAACTCGGAGTGCTTTTGCTCCAAGTCCTTAACTCATTGGGTCATCCTCCGATCACAAAGAAAGTTCTCGACCAAATGCTACACAAATAGCATTCTCTTTCTTAAGTTTCTTATAAACTTTTTAAAGAAGAACTGGTCAGAGAATTTCGACCAATTGCTTGGTCATTATAACCAAAGAAAAATCGAATCGAGGTGCATCTTGAGTTGAGTATCCGATACTTTCGCCATGCCTCATCAAGCTCCTTATCCTCGATAAATCGGGGACGAAAAAGGAACTTGTTAGGTTGGGAAGGGTTATCAACAAAGGATCGAACTCGTTGAGACTTCTCGAGGCATCTACCTCCACGTAAGGGGTTTCAATCACCAAAGGATCCAACTCAACCGCTGTTCTTGTCACCGCTCGGGGCTTCTTCGACCACTACTTCCTCGGAACTTTGTCCCGTGAAGTGCTCTGCCTGAACTTCCACAGTGCTAGGTCCTCAGAAGAACCCGGCCTGAAACGACCGAACACCGTAAGACCTATGCAAACCGAAGATGGGAAGTTCAAAGTATCAAATCATCAAGGAATTATTAAAGGTACATACTTATACGACCACTTTCATTTGTACATACCTTGTTAATCTCCGGATTTGACTCAAACGCGCAAGAGAGAAATCGTGCCGCTAGCCTTCCTTTTCTTCTCCTCCAATTTTGTCGGTTCTCGACCAAAGCAGGTTTGTTGAACCTCACATCCTCCAACAAGATGTCGGAAGCTATGTCCTCGACCAGCCTCATCAAGGTCCGCATTCCCGACTATCCGGTCCTGAGGGAGTGGTTTCATCAACCTCTAGATCGCTTGTTTCAAGAATAACCGTAAGGTCGTCGGCACGACCACTCTGAGTTCAAACCTCCGCAGCTACATTCTCATGCCTTCAGCTTATCCACCTAAATCAAAGAACAAATTTGATTGGGTGAAGAAATCCTTTATCTAAAAAATTCGTACATATATGATTCCAAATGTTCTATTACCTCGAGGATTCATCTCCTTCAAGTGCCTCGTAGCACGACTCGGTCGGAACCAAGGTGGGATGTTGATCCTCACCAGATTGTATGATTCGTAAACCGACCGATCGCAAATGTAGAGCACGATTGGAAATCTGGTGGGATATATGTATATACGTGGTAAAAGGAATTTTTGATTAAATTACCTTAAGCCTTGCCGCCTCCCTTCAATAGGAGTTGCGGCTAAGATCTTGGGGCATTCAAATTTTCTCCGTGCTCCTCGCATGCATTAGCCTCGACTCGCTTTCTAATTTCCCCATAGGAAAGAACTTTAATGTAAGGAAGAATAGACAAATTTTAAGGTAACACATTAATCAAATCAAAATACCGATCGGAATGTATCTCAAAGACTTACCACCTTCCGAGCAACTTCATCACGATCAAGGCACCAGAGCAAATAATGAGTCCTGAGCTTCAATGGACTAATCTGGCGAGAGGTAAAATCCTCACCACATGCCACGAAGTCGGGCCCTCGACTCAAGAAGTCATAGATGGCATCCGCCCATCTTTTGACTATCCTCGCCTTCTTTACTGGTCTCCTTCCACTTGGGGTTTTCACTTGCTCTAGTTCCGCAAGTAGAGGCCATCGTCTTCAGAACCGCATGTAAAACCAAGATTTTTTCCATGACGACCACGAAGATTTCACGTACATGAGGATGTACTCATCGCCTTCCCGTCATGAAGACGCAATGTGCATTCCCCAGAGCGCTTCAGATTTTGCCACAGATTTTCCCATCACCATGCGGTAGAAATAACTAAAGAGCTTCAAGTTCGGTTGTATTCTCAAATGCCTCGCATAAATATGCGAAAATACAGATATTTGCGATCGAATTTAGCTAAATTCACTAATTCCACCCGTAATGTTCAAGAACGCGAGAAGGAATTTGTGTACTGGTAATCTCAAATTTCACATTCGATGTAGGCAAGAAAACAGGATTTCTCATCTTCACGGCTCGGAAAATGCTCTCCAATCACCGGTCTCCAATTAATCGATTCCTATCTCGAGTCAGAATGTTTCAAAATTTCAAATTTGGTTAAGGTTTAAAACTTATTTGAATTTGTGAATTTTCCGAAATGTTGAAAGTTTTTTCCTAAATGTTTTAAAGCTAAAATAATTTAATTACAAAATTTATTATCAAGTTTAAGTTGGGAATAATTTTATTGAGTCTAAAATGTCTCTAAGGATTTATGAGAATTTTTGTAGAATTTTATACTCTTTTGCTATTTTCTAAGTCTAAAAGGAATTAACCAGATTATTTAAATTAGAAAACTAAAAGAAAACCTCAAGAAGTTGCTTGGGCCAAAACCCTAGCTCGCCCACTTCCTTCTCTCCACGCCAGCCCAAAGACACTTTGCTCCACCCGCCTCCTCTCTCTCCACCCTTGATCGCACATCCGGCGCCCGCGACGCACCACGCCGCCGTCTCATCCTAGCCGCCGGATCCTAATCCTACCGCCGCCCACCTTCTTCTCCCCAACCTCCTCTCACCCACGCCCTCAACCGAACTCAAGATCTGCCGCCATTGACGCTGGAGGAGCTTCATAAAGCGCTGCTTTCCACTCCCTCTCCTCATGGACGACGACGACGAGACTCGGCGCCCTCAACCGCACTACCTCCCCACGCCCCTCTCCTTCAGGTGCCTGCTTTGGCCACTACCAAACCGCCACACACACTCAAGACACGATCTCCACCTCGACCTCCCGGCCTTATAAAGGAGAGCACCGAGCCCTCGTCACCCCAATCCCGGCCACCACCCACTCTCTCTCGCCTCAGTGCTCGCTTGAATTTGAGTTTTCTCGCTGGTCCCGGCTTGAGCTTGATTCGCACCGCCAGAGAGTGCCGGGTCTCGCCGCCTACACTGCTTAAACAGATCTCATCTCGCCAGGCGTCGCACTCAGCAAGACCAAAGGACCACGGAACCACTTTTTCACTGTCGACCCAGCGCCGCCAAGCTCACGACGCTGCTTCACAAGACCCTCGCGATCTACGGTGAGCATCATACTCAGCGTCTCCCTCTCACGCTTGGCACCACCCACACACCTCGCCGGTGGCGCGAAGCGCCGGCGAGGTTGCCATCAGAGCAACGCCGCGCTTTGGCCAGTGGCATGGCCGCGTGTCGCCACCTCGGCGCCACTCGGACGCCACATCAGCCCCGAGCCTACGTGGTTGCCTACGTGGCGACCACGCCGCACACGCGCCACCTCCTCCGTCGCCAAGTCCCGTGGACTTGGTCCACATCTACTTGTGTCTCGACACGAGGCCCCACACGTCGATTTATTTTTTAAATCAGAGAATTCCGTCTTGACGTCCACCTTATGCGCATTAATAGATTTTCCTTTAGAAAAATAATTCGGAAATTGATTAAAATGGCGATTTAGGATTTAAATTGTAAAATTCATAACTTATTCATCCTAGCTCCAAATTAGATGATTCAAATTGTTAAATTCTTAGAAAATTGTTGTCTATCGAAATAAAATATAATATTTCAATTTGGAGTTCATTTTGGTACTGTTTTAGAATTTAGGAATTCATTTAAATCCAAAAATAGGTTAAAATTTGTAAAATTCATAACTTCTATTGTACAACTCCAAATTTAGTGAATTAAATTTCTAAAACTTATAAAAATATTATCTAGCTTAATAAATTAGAATTAGTTTATTTACAGATAGTTTATTTTGTCTTTTGTGTTTGTTTGAGTTTCTTTTGATTGTTTGTAGTTTCACGTTTAGATTACGACGATTCCGGGGAATTCGATTCTTCCGAAGCGTTAGATTTCCCAGACTTCAGCGAAGGCAAGTTACACTTTGACCATGTTGCACCTACTATTTTGAAGTTATTTAATTCAGTTTTTAGAATTATTATTGCATGCATATTTTTAGTCAATTATTTTAATACCCTGTTTAAATGCTTAGCTATTCCAATTGTTATTGTATGGCCAATTTTGTATATTGAAATGCCATCCCTTGTCACCATAGGTAAAATTGTTTGGAAATGCTTAGCAAATGTTTAGACCATGATTTTGAATTTGGGAGGATTTAGCCAAATCATTACAACTTGTTTAAAATCAAATCTATGGTATTGTTTTACCATAGAGAGTTTGTAAAGGTGGTTTACACTAAAATAAAACTAAAATGGTTTGGACTTGGGCTAAACGGATGAATGGTGGGTGCAGTTTATGCACGGGTTTAATCTGTTAGGATTAACACCTGTGGTTTGATTTTGAACGACGCCCAAGTCGATTAAGGACCGGTCTTGGAGCCGCATCTTGCTATGCCCTATCAGACCACCACACGCCTTGTCCGGGCAAGACTTGGCTTAATAATTTGGGACACCTCGTAGATATTCGTGCCGCTTTTGTATGAGTGGGTGTTGGTTAGACAAGAGTCCCACTCGGCGCAAGAGGGGCTCCTGAGGATGGATAGTCCAATGGAAGCGAAACCTTAGCGGGCATGAGTTCTTTGGGGTAGACCATTGTAACGGCCTCGTGATAATTGCTTTGTCACACGCCTTAGGAAGCGTGGATTGGCCGACACAAGGAGCAAATTATCTCGTGTGGGTAAAGCCGCACAAACTCGCAGAGTAGAAACTATTCAATAGCTGCGTCATGTCATGGACATGCTAGCAAAGCCACTTTGAGTTAGACTTGTTTTTGGTTTTAAAATGAATTCAACAGATGTTTTCAGGATGGTTAGTCTTGTGGGAAAAATTGGGCGGTTAGCCATTGTGATTGGAGGATATCCATCACCTTTGTTGGAGGTTATCCACATTATACAATTGTCTTTTAAAATTATGATTTTAGATATTGTATGAAAATGGCCTTACAATCTATTATGATTATTTAAATTAAAACTGCTGCTTTATGCAAAATAACCCCGCCAATGTCCTTGCTTACCTTATGCATGCATTACAATTCCATATTGGTGTAACTTGCAGCACGGTAGTTGTGCTCATACTTGCTTTATGCAAACCAAATTTCGGAGAAGACTACTATCGGACGGTGAGGACACCGACGCTTAGGTTACGCCCTGCATTTACTGCCCGTATGATCGCTCGCCTACTACTACTTTTTTACTTCATTGTGTTGTTTAATATTTTATTTGGCTTCATGCCCAATTGTATCGAACTCGATTTACTATTAATACTATGCGAGATTTGGTTATGTTATCATTTTTGTAATCGTACACCGGAAATCCCGGACCGTGTATGAACACTGAGGTTCGGATCTTTCGCTCCGGTCCGACAGAGCATTCCCATCTTCGCCAAAGCCTCAAGCTTTTTCTTGCCCAATTCAAGGCAACCACTTTGTAATCTCCGACATGGCGAAAATCCTCAAGGATGAGTAGTGAAAGTTGGAGACTTCGTGGTCGGAAGAACAGAAAAAACTCGAGGATTTCTCGGTGAGAAGCTAAAGGAATCGAAGGGATTTTGGAAGCATAAAATTCTAAGATCTCAAAGAGAGGAGATTTTATAAACTTCCGATACTTTTGAAGGATTCCCACAAGAGTCCAAACCGACAAAAAGCCTCTTTTGCTCAAACGAACAATGAACTCTTCGCTTCCCAAGGCAAGTTCTCAACTTTAAAGTGAACATGAGACCACTTCAGATACCACGACATTAAATGGGTTCCGCCCGACACGATTTCATCGGAAAAAGGTATATACACGACCAGTTCATTTAAAGTTCGGGGCTAGCCGACGAGGATTAAAACCTCTATGTATTATTTTAATACATAATAAAAGACCATACGTCTTCATGGTCGTAACCCTAAGACTAACGACCTCCTGGTCGTTAGTATTCTAAAGGTTACTTATCGGTACCACAGTCGATGAGGCTTTGTGCCTAATCCCGACCGTATAACCGCCAGTAAAATTACCGAACTGGTATTTCTTATCGTATGATGAATGGAACACATGTTATACGATCCATTCCACGCGATGGTACAACCCTGAGACACTGACTATTAACCACCCTACGGTTAAGCTCTTCACAGTAACCGCAGGAAGTTAGCACGTTGTTAATCGCTTCCACCGCTCCGACCAGTCGTAACGTTTCACCAGGGACGTCTTCTCCAGGAGTAACTGCCACCTCTTCGGAAGTTATTTAAAGGTGAAGCGCACAAGACACAACAAGACCAAGACCAACAAAGACATGAACAACGACAGTTCAACAGAATACACAGAAGCCTAAGCGGTGGAATTAGAAGTTAGATAATCGACTTAGACTCATATTCTAAGTCCGACACCGATTAGACATTCCCCATTCAAGGTAATTCAGTAGTACTTAGCCACATCTTGTAAAACCCAGTTCATATCAATAAAGAGCGACCCCCATTCCATTCCAGGATATTCCACGTCATTTTCCTCGTTCATTTTCGTAAGATCGGCGACTTGATCGTCGACACGCCTAGAACCACCGCACGGCCATCGCAACGACGGAAGCAAAAGAAAAAAAAAGGAGGGGGTAGGAAGCGTTGAAGCCATAGAGCCGGCCGCCAAGAACCTCGCTTCGCCGAGCTCCCCTCTGCCGCAAGCAGTTACCGCCGAGGCCGCTCAGATCACTCGGTCAAGACACTCGCGTTGTCGCCTTGAAGCGACGCCGCCTCCAACTGCAAGACACCGCAGACGCATGAGCCCTATGCCTCCCCAACACGAAGCCACGCCCGGCACACATTTGGAGCAACTGCCACCGGAGCCACCGATCGACGTGGAGCTCAAGGCCGCCACCGCTAGGAGCCCCGACCATAGCCGCCAAGGCCGCCACCCACGCTGCGGAGTTCGCGCCGCCACATCGCCACCGGAGTCATTCGCCGCCACACGGCCACCCGCCTCGCCAGAGGGCGCCGCCTGCGTCAGCATCGTGATGCGCCCGCCTCGCCACCAAGCGAGCCTCACCACCGCCCCCGCCCATTAAGTCCCATGGCGCCACCGCCACCCAGAAAGCACCGGGGTAGGGTTTCCCTACCCCGTGAGCTCCTCTTGAAACCGACCAAATGGGCCGGACTTTGGGCTGAGGAAAAGGCCGGATTTTGGGCTGAAGAAAAAGGCCGGATGGGCCGGCCACATGGACCTTGAAATACAGCCCGGCCGGATTTTTCGAGAAAACCGAAAAAGAAAATAAACTTTTGCAAAAGGGCCCTCGGAATTTTAAAAATTACGATAATTTTTCGCGAATAAGAAAATTTTGTGGAAAACCCCCCAAAAATTGGAAAATTATGCGAAAATTTTTCTCAGCACTGAAATTTCACGAATTAACCCCTGAAAATTGTAGAATTCGCTGAAAATTCATTTTTCAGCAGAAAAAGGGCATTGGGAATTCAATTTTTGAATTATTTTTAGCATTTGAAGCATGTTTAACTTTGTTATTATTATTTCTATACAATTTATGTATTGTATTTACTGTTTTGATTTTCTGTGATTGTTTATATTACTTTTAATCACTAAAAATAACAGTAAATCGTGAAGAATGCATAGAAAAGTACGGGAATACGAACCAGGAGTTCGAAGAGTATTATGAGAATTTTGCAACCATTTTATGTAAATTACTATCAGTAATCTTATGAACTCTTTGCATGAATATGGAAATGACTAGCATCACAAATCAGGAGTTCAAAGAACTGACCTAATATGGCCAGAATTTGTACATAATTTGTACAAGTCTTCAACTTTGTGATAATGTAATCACGGATGAGCAGAAGATTGATAAGACTCTCTACCTTTCACCCAAATGCGGTGCAATCCGTATGCAACTATCGGCAAGACGGCTACAAGAAATATGTCGCATTAATTGACACCGTGCAAGTTGCGGAAGCTCAAGATGACATTCTAATGAAGAGATACATCTCACAGCCACCTAGTAGCAATGTTGGCCATGAAGCCAATGCTAGCAGCTACAAGGTGATGAAGCCTCTCACGAAGAAGAGGGACAAGAAGGATAAGGTCGTGGATCGCACGTTATTGATACTTTCCAGTCTAAGAAGAAGGGCAAAGGACAGCATGAGGCACACCTCGCCATTGCAAGCACGGAGGATCCACATCCATTAGTTGCACTCATGGATGTGGACAGCCCAGTAACAGCCCCCATCATCCCTCCTTTTGGACATCGCAGCGGTCGTAGCCGTAGTTGCCCAAGAGGAGAAGATCGCCATGGAGCAAATTGAGGCAGAAGTTTCTGAATACTTTGCTAATTCGATCTAGTGCACGCATTGCACTTTGATCTTTTATAGTAACTTGCAGTTTGTAATTGAAGCAGAACATTGAATTATTTTATTCTTTGAATAATTGTTGTAAGCTCTAGGGGAGCACAATATTAAATTCTTATGATGAGTCCTGCAAGGCTTATTTTTCTATATTTATAATAGCAAGTTATGTTCTGATATCTGAAGTATTTTATTTATGTGTTTATTGCTTTTTGCTGCATATTAATAAAGTACATTATATTAGAACGCGTGTGGCGCCCTATGGAGGAAGTGTGCTTAGCAGGATAGCGGCACAACGAATACCACCTTGAGAGAGACGAAATCTTTCAGTCGATCAGTAAGAATACTGGTAGTCTTACGACAATCGCAGACATCGTACTTGTATAATAGGCTCAAGAAGGGCCACAATTATACTCCTAATAGACACAACTTTGATCATTGAAGAAACCTTATTGTACCCAGAATCGACTAGAACTCTCAAGGATATTCGCGCAAACGGTTTCCACGCAGAGACTAAAGAAGAGTATGGTAAGGAATACCTGCTCCTTGCAAAGCGTGAAAAAAAGTAGAAAAATGATATTAGAATGACTTCCTTCATTTGAAACTAGGCTATACTACACTAATATTAAGGCATCTGCAGCCTGTACTGTCCTGAAAACCGTATTTAGAAGCTCTGGACCTTTTCTATCTCTAGCATAATAGATAATGCCACCCAGGGCTTAGGATGATGAGAAATATAATTAACAATTCATTGGGACATAAATATCGATGTAAATAATTTCTCGAATTAGGAAGATTTTGTGTGCCCCGCATGTGCCACCGGGCAATTAATAACTAGACCTTTTGCTCTGAAAGCGAAAGATAAAGTCCTTGCATTCCCGGACCATATCCAGGGAGACTTTTGCAGTCTTATACAACCCTTGTAAGGGCCCCTTTAGGTATTTTATAGTGCTCATCAATGCTTTCTCGAAATGGTCGCATGTATGTTTATTGTCTATGAGAAACTACGCTTTTGCAAAGCTAATCTCGTAGATAATTAAAATTAGAAATAATTTCTCTGATCATCATGTGAAGTCCACCAGAATGGATAACGCTGGGGAATATACTTCAAAGGTATTTGATGATTATTGTATGGCAATGGGAATTAAAGTTGAGCATTTCGTAATGTATGTTCACACACAGAATGGACTAGTAGAGACATTAATTAAAAAGATTAAATTTATTACCCGATCACCTTTGAAGAATTGTAATTTATTAACTACATGTTGGGGACACGCAGTCCTACACGCAACAACTCTCATCAATTTTAAACCGTCAGCATATAACATTCATTCATCTATGCAACTAACGCAAGGGTTAGTACCAAAAATTTCTCATCTTTGAAGATTTGGTTGCAAGGTTTATATACATATACCACCACCACAACGAACTGCAATGGGTCTTCTCCGAAAGTCTGGGATATACACTGGTTATGAGACAGCATCCATAATCAGGTATTTGGACCCTATGACGAGAGATTTGCATACTGCCCGATTCGCTGATAGTATATTAGATGAGGCTAGTTTCCAGTCATTAGGGGGAGGAAATCAACCCATTGATGAAAAAAATCGGGAAATAGAGAAGTCTAGAAGATAATTGAAATCCATGCACATGACCTGCACACTAGTGAAGCAAATAGAGAAGTTCAGAAGATAATCGAAGTCTAGAGAACAATTGAAGTCCAGACCGAAAGCCCCACGTTGACCTCCTCATCCATCCAGTAGCCTATATAAAGGAGGGGGAGACCCCCAACTATTGTAACCGTTTACAGAAAACAATAAAGAGAAGTCAGAAGTCCCCTCATATCTATATGTTCAATCTACTATTATGTTATTGTGTTCTTGCATTGTTCTTACGATTCTGAGTTTGTCCATAAGGTAATCGCTCAGACTGGACTCGCCAGCGACAGTTCCTCAACACAAAACAGGTAATGATCTTTACTGTTATAAAAAAGGACTTGGTAGTAGGGTAAGTCTGTTATCCACTTTTTACCTCTTGAGAGTTGGTTGGATGATCTTCTACGCATAATTAGATTATTTATGCATATAGTTTGTTGATTGAATGCAAATTATTATAAAACTTTTATTTATAGGGATAAGTACCTTACACATATTCGTTTTCTAAGTTTACAGCTTATATTATGTTTATTTGAAATCCGTTACAACACACGGGCACTTCCCAGTTGATTAAAAAAGAGTCTAAGAAATCACAAGTTAGCCTGTTAATTGGCTATTAATACCTGCTAGTAGGTAAACGAGAGTTTTTAGCCTAAATGATATTATTTAAAGCAACATTAACAAAAATAAAATCCTCACAATCGTGATTATAAAAAATGATGTTCTCCTCCGCGAACAAGCGACCATACGGCTACTAGAGCGCTATTTTGATAATGCAGCTTCAGATAGCGCCATTTAGCCGAAAGTTCGGTAAACGATGGCTACAATTGCGAGAGAGACGGGAGCCGTGAGACAGAAGAATCTGAAGCCCGAGTCCAGACTCCCACCAAACAGGAGAAAGTTGATCAACTCTTGAACATTTTTTTCCTGCAACTCCTCTCCCACTCCGGCCGGCCCCGCCGCCGTCTAATGGCCTTTGCCGCTCGGCTCCTCCCCAAGATCCAATCCGCTGCGTCCCCCGGCGAGAACCCGCGGCGCGGCCGCCGCCCCTCCAGTCTCCGCATAGGTGGGCGAGCTGGCGTTACGCTACGCGCGTTTCTTGTTTTCTTGTTCTGTACAGACGGCTGCCCTGGCTATGTTTTTTCGATCCTGGCGGCACCGAGAGCATTCTAATAGTGGGAACAGCCTTTTGCCTGCGGCTGTGGACGCCGGCGGAGCCACCACCGGTGTGCCCGGTCAAGCTCGCCTCCTCCTCTTGTTCTACCGTACCTACCCACAAAATGCTACCTCTTTTATCCCCGTAATGGTAATCTGGGGTCTCAGTAATGGTGAAAGTGCAAGCAACTTGCATCTTTTTACGTTTCCTGTTTAGTGGAGTAAAACTCGTTGCACTAGTCATTTGTTCATCTAAGAGGTGTGTGCAAATTCTTCCATAGCAAGCAGTAATATCTAAGTATTGATTGAAATTACTATGTTAATTTTGTCGTGACAAGAATGAGAAAAACCGGATTTTGCATAATTACTCTTTTCTTGACATGATTGTTTAATTTTGATAGCTATCTTAAGTTTCAACTGTCCTATGCAGGGGTTCTAAGTGGATCCACAACAATCCAAAAGCAAAAGCTTGTTGTTGAAAGTGCTGCTTCTGTGGTGGAAGGTGGGAATGCATTTGATGGAGTAAAGCTAGATACTAGACCAATCATAGTTATAGACAACTACGATAGCTTCACGTATAATTTATGCCAGGTAAAAACACTATTTGTCGCATTACCTCTGAAGGAACTTTTTTCAGTTTTCCCCCACATTATGATAACTTCGCATATGATTTAGCTTGGGTGATGCTATAATTATTGTGTTAGTATTGAAGAGTGAATCTTGCCATGTTCCTTTCAGTATGATGTTAGTTAAGACCATGCTTTTATCTTCTCTGAGTTTATTTTGAGATAACTTAAATTGGATACACTGTTGACTTCTGTTAAAATCGTTGGCAACACCTTTTGTTGAGTATTTGCACCATGCGAATGGTCAACACCAGCATATGCTAAATGTTTGTAAGCAACCGAAGTGGTTGAGTGATGATTGTAGCATCATGAAAAAACCTGACTTATTGGCTTTTTAACAGAGGATTTGGTGCTGCTTGCACAGTTGTCCGTATGCTTCTCTTTGTTGTCCATTATTGCAATAAACAATGCTGTAAATCAACTTGTGATATGAAAAAAAGAACACATCAATGTTAATTCCATGGTGCCGTAGCCTAGCATATTGGGAATCAAAAGATAATTCTACAACATGCTAAAATGGTAAAGTTACTGTTACTGACCAACTGATACTGGACCTGGAGTTTATGGCCTGAAGCAGAGCTTCATTTGTAATTTTTCAAGTCAGTTGTATGGTTGCTAACACAATTTCCCAACTAACTACCTGCTCCTTTAATTTGGGCACTCAGAAACCTGAAACTGTAGTTTGTCAGTTAATGATTCAGACCCTTTTTGCAGTCCATTTTGATCCATTTACATAAGAGTTGCCACTCCAATTTTCAGTGGAAGATGTTTTAGAAGAGAAATTAAATGGATGCAAAGATCTTAATCTGGTTGGATTCACAGAAAATTACGAGTAGGAAGTGGAGGGTACTAGTCTGCCAAGAAAAAAAGGTATCTGAGTGAAAAAGTTGAACAAATATGCAACCTCGAATAGTGCATGTCCCATAAACATTGCTCACAGGCACATACCACCAACATTTTCTGAAATCTTTGTATGAACCTCATTTTCGTATGGAAATTATTGTGCACACTCATGAGCCTATTATAACCTTGAGGTCAGATATACATGAAGGAATGCTGACTGTAAGCTGTAGCAAACATTAATGTCTTCTCAATCGGATTGCAATGAGTATTCCAAAATTTGTCTGTATGCAGTACATGGGAGAGGTGGGAGCTAATTTTGAGGTGTATCGCAATGATGATATCACAGTAGAAGAAATTAAAAAGTTAGTGATCATTCCTTTTTTAATCAAAATTTGTTACTTGTCAATGTGTTGGTTTATCTCTGAAAATCACCTGTGATATTTTCCTTGTTCTACAGGATTTCTCCAAGAGGAATACTTATCTCCCCAGGCCCTGGTTAGGATTTTTCTGTCTGATTCCATTCTTAAAATGTGAAATGCTACAGTGCTCAATGTAATTATGACTTATTGTTAGGCATGCCTAAAGATTCTTCTTCCTTTTAAAATAAATAAATGAAAGGACAGGCACGCCTCAAGATTCAGGAATATCCTTGCAAACAGTTCTGGAGCTTGGCCCTTCTATACCACTGTTTGGGGTTTGCATGGGTTTGCAATGCATTGGAGAGGCATTTGGAGGTTTGTCTATGCACAAGTTCTTCACTTTTCACTTGAGTAGTATCGTTAGACTTCCACACTTCCTTTCAAATTTTTCATGCAAGTGCTCCAATTGGGTGCTGTATATTTGTAGGGAAGGTTGTTCGTTCTCCTTATGGAGTTGTGCATGGGAAAGGCTCCTTTGTTCATTACGATGAGAAACTTGATGGAACATTGTTTTCTGGTCTCCCAAAGTAAGATGATCTCTGATGTTGCCCCTCCCACTTGTTTTGATTGGCGAATTATGCTCTTTACACAACCTTCTTGCCTTTGCCTCTTCTTGATATTTTCCTCGAAAAGTATTCGTTACGATTGTTCTTCAACATACACCATTCCCTTCCTTTCCAAAATCACCCATCCAGCCTGCCCCCTAAAAATAGTACTTATGCCTGCACACTCATACATGCCATGCCCATGCAAACACTTGAAACTTTTGAAGCTAAGCCAATATTTATGGCTTAAAGGATTGTAAGTTCTACCAAAGAATATTTTTAGGGTTTACCTCATGTGGGGGCGTTACTACCAGCGCCGACGCAAGGGCCAGGCTGCGACCGTGCCAACTCAGCCCACAGCCGCACCAACAGATAAGTTAGGAGATTAGTTGTTTGCTTGAGATTAGTTGTCGCTTGCATTTTCAAGTTAGAGATAAGATTTAGTTTGTTAGCTAATGTTGTTAGGGGCTGGTATTATAAACCCAATTTTATTGGATCAATCAAGCAAGAATTATCCAGGGAATTCCCATCTACCTCTGAGCCTTGCGTTCGGGCGATGTCATCACCACGGCTCTGCCCCCACGCAAGCGTTCGGTTCCCCGACCACTGCGCCAACTCAGGCCACGGCCGCGCCAACAGATAAGTCAGGAGATTAGTTGTCACTTGCTTTTCAAGATAGAGATAAGATTTAGTTTGTTAGCTAATGCTGTTGGGGGCTGGTATTATAAACCACACCAATTCTATTGGATCAATCAAGCAAGAATTATCCAGGGAATTCCCATCTACCGCCGAGCCTTGCGTTCGGGCGATGCCGTCACCACGGCTTCGCCCCGACGCAAGCGTTCGGTTTCTCGATCATTTCCTTTGATCGTTCTTGTCTTTGAAATCAGGTTGTGACATATGCGTTAAGATTGTAAGTACTCATTGGGGTTATAGGCAGTAAGCTCAATACATTGTCTTATGTCCAAGTTAGGCGTAATTCAATGTATCAAGTGATGATACATGATTTAGAAGTACAAAAGTATACTTAGATGTGGTATAAAGCAGCTTGGTAATCCACCAAAAACTGCAGTCCAGTAAAGAAGTTGGACGCAGGAAATATACTTTTGCGTCATTAGTTAATTGGGTTTGTTTACCAAAGTTCTATTATTGAAAATGTCGTCCCTAAGCTTACTAATTAGCTTATCAAGGAGGCAGAATAGCTCCTTGGTCTGGTCTGTCATAGCTGCTACTCCATAATTTTTACTCTATTATATTGTAATAATAACAGGTTGTAGCTTTTCTAAAAATGGAAATATGGAAAGCATGGCTGGGACATGTTTATTTGCTCAGTATTTCGTATTGTGCGACACCGAAGTTGTACATATAGGTAAACCTATCCTTCCAAAAAAGAATAAGCTAGATGTTACTTGTTCTCTTTGGAACTTCAATTAGGGCTCCTGGAAATTTCAAACATTTCAGAGACATTTTTTTTGTTTTAGCTACTAGCATTAAAAAAAAAGTCAACCTTTTGATTTAGAAGTTTGATTACCTGTCCTGCAGCCCATTCCAAGCTGGAAGATACCATAGCCTCGTAATTGAAAAGGATAGCTTCCCTCATGACGCACTGGAAATTGTTGCCTGGACAGATGATGGATTGATCATGGCCGCTCGCCACAGGAAATACAAACATATTCAGGTTTACTTCCATGTATCTCTTTTTACGATACAATGCAAATCATCACTTCAAACAGGATATAATCGGTAATCCAGTCAAACATAACATATGTGTGCACTATGTTTAGAAATCTTGAGCTTTGGCTTAAGTTGGATGTATTTGCATAACTTGAATTCGTCTCGTAACCAGGCAAATACAACCAGAGCTCTGATTACTGTAGTAGCTATTATTATTTACTGTTAGTTGCATACTTGCATTGAACTTCAAGAGGGCCAACCATTTATCAGCATTCTGCCAGCTATACGTGTTCACATTATTGCTGATGCATACTGTAAAAGTTCCGCAAGTAGTCATGTTGGTAAAGAGGCAATATGCCGACTAAAAATATTTGTTTCTTAAATTGTCACACTTTTCCCTTCTGAAATTACATATATGGGCGTTCTCAATACAGGGAGTGCAGTTCCATCCAGAGAGTATCATAACCACTGAAGGGAAGCTCATGGTCAAGAACTTCATCAAGATTATTGAAAATCACGAGGCCTTGAATTGCTTCCCATGATCCATTTGAGGAAGGTTCCGTTATATGTAGTGATTGCTCTATCACTATTCACTATAGATGGTACGGTGTGAAAACCATCTTGCATGAATCGATTATAAAGCTGTAGCGACGACTCTGTATTTGGTATGTCTTGGTTCTCGGACATGCAAACTTCATAGTCCCATTTCAGCTGTACATGTTCGTATGTCAGGGTCACATGACTCCAAGACAAGTTGTTACACTTAATTTATGTTGGATTTGAACATACAATATCTGCACACATTGGTCATGAAATGATATTTACAACTTTTCAGGCAGTGATAGTTCAAAGCTACAGAATAGGCCAGGTCCTCTCTTGTGAAAGAAGTATCCAATCATTAAATCAGAACCTTCACCAAAATGGTACCATGAATAATGAATTGAACATAAGTTCCAATCATTACTAAACCAAGGAATGAAGCATAACAGGACTACAAAACATGGAGAATATTCGGACAAGAACTAGCTAGGACTCCTCGTTCAATTTCCGTAGGATATACAGTCGTACAACACAACACTTGACACCCGGGCAGTGCAAATTGTAACAAAACTTAATAGCTAGATATTAGGTTAATGACATTTCCTCTTTACAATGCTGTGATGCCAGAAAACTTGCATAATCCTATATCTCTGCATACAGCTCGGGGTAACACCATTGCACAACAGTCTTCACTGAAGCCCATGCCCTTCAGGCCAAACATACATATCATGAATCTCCACTGTCTACGATGATGATATCTTTTATCCAACTAGTTGGTCACAAAATGGTACCTGGAATCCACAAAGTTCTCAACATCCCAAAGGAAGGATCCAAAAGTAACAGCCTCAAGGATCAACCTTCTCAACCCTGCGAAACTTATCGTAACATGCTCATCCTTGGAAGAATCAACTGTGCCTTCAGGTGTGATCACAATCTCTGGTTTACCAAATAGTGCCTCCGTGTGTTTCTCGATGATGCCAAAGGCCACCTTTGACCTAATTGTTGCGTACCTTTGTAAGGTATCTGAATCAAATGACATGACATACGATCTAAGACGGCATGGCTTGAAAGACTGGGTAGGCCCCCCAGCGCTGAAGTTCGGGGAAGTCCATGACGCCATCTCTGGATGAGAACTAGAAGACTGAGCTGAGGGTCGTGTGTCTGTCGTCATAACTTGATTGAGTGCATCATCTTCCTCCTCTGATCCCCAAGGGAGGCTCTTCATTGACTTCTCGAGCTGAAACCTCTGATCAACTCTCTTGAGGAAATAACCATACATCACAGATGCAGCGTAGACTTGGCCAACTCGGAGCTTACTTATGGCTGCAACAGTGGCATCAGCTTGCCGCTGCCCCAGAATGAGAGTGAGGTGATTCTCAATCATTTCGTATGCCTCATGAGAGTGCAAACGCTCAAGCTTCCCTTCTGCGGCTTCTGCCCACTGACCAACACTTCCGGAAGAACCGATGGAGTGAGAGATAGCTGGAACCAAAGAAACACCAGCTTCAACAAACTTCTGAACAACCAGCGCGTAGAGTATCTCCTCCAAAGTCCTTCTCCGCTCCTTTTCCTTAACCTCAGCAATCCGCCTATTAATCGAGAGAAAAAAAGATCATCAGCAAAACTTTCATCTATACTTGTAGGAGATTATTAGAATTAACCAAGATCAAACTTCCTGAGGACTACAATTGGAACTTGGATTTCCTTCCCCGACTCAAACCATGAAAACTTAATTCCTCTGTGACTAATTTACAATTAGCATATATGAACTACGATAGTTTCATTCCAATTAAACAGGCTAAAATAATTCAATTTTTCCATCTCTACACCAAATGTCGAATCTTTCAGAACATCTCTATATGTTATTTAAGCCCCTGTAATGTTTAAACACATCGTGAGGATTCATAAAAAACAAGATTTTATCTGTGCTTGGAGGCAGCATGTCAGCTAGCATCGATAGCTTGATAGTTGTACAATTGCTATGCGACGGTATGAAGCACCCCGTCTCTTAATATGCACGGGATAAGTCAGAATAAATATATTTACCAAAAATCCTATCTTCTTACATCTACATCTACATGTATCGTAAGCAACAAGAGCAACTTAGTCATCATTCCAAACAAGATTTACCTGTACAGCACGATGTCGCCACCTGACGGTGCCGGCTTGTCGCCACCGTCCTCCTTCTCCTCGGCCTCACGGTCAGTCTGGAGCTGCTCGAGCTGCTTCTCGACAGCGGCGGGCAGAAGGTGCGGGTGCGTGAGCAGAATCTGCGAGAGGAACTGCCCCACCGGCGACTCCATTTGCAGAGGCGCGATCGACGAAGACGATGGCAGCGACTCCGAGGGAGACCAAGAGGCCCTGATCACACTGCTCCGCCTTCTAAAAGTGAGCTGCTGCCGCCCGAGACCCTGAAGATAGTACAAGAAAGAGCATCAAGAGACTGGTCCATTTCTATGCTCAAACGACTTGAAACACAAAATATCACCTCAAAATCCGAATCTTTTGATTGGAAAGAAAGACAAAATCGCGAAGTAATCAGAGTATCACACTAAGAACCAAGCAAATCAGACAAGGCCAAATCATCCTTTGCCTCAGAACAAGGACACCACGATTCTTGCAAAAACCAAGAAATGGATCAGAACACCAGCAAAAGGGGGATAAGATCCAAACTTTTACTAAAACCATCATATACCACCACGACACGAAACACCCAACCACCCGCCAAGGCACACATACACACAAGAACCCAAAGCTCCTCCTTACCTTGATGGGGCCGAAGGCGGAACCGCGCCGCCGATCGATTCGGAGTGAGCTCGCGCCCGCGACCATCCGCGAGGGCGGGGCGGTGTGCGACCTGAGCGCCGCGGCTGCCGTCGCCGCCTCCATCATGCCTACAGGAAGCTGAACAAGCACGAATTCGCCCGGGATCCGGCGCGAGCTCGAGGGTTTGGGAGGGGCGGAATTGGGGATCTTCTCTGCGGTGGTTGGAGACCAGGATGAGTTTTATTTATAGAATGTATTATTCCCCCTCTGTCTATATATTATTCGCATAGAATAGAATTTTTTTATTAATTAATTTTTATTAATTTTTTTAAAGTTATCCTTCGACGTACTTTATTTCCAATTCTAACTCCTTTGATCACGCCACAGATAGTAACGTGATAAAATAATGCTATCATGCCAACCCGTATCTGAAGCAACTTCTTGTCACGCCACTACTCGTAGCGTGACAGTGTTGTTTGGTCACGTCAAGACCAGTGACGTGACCAAAAGTGTTATTTTGGGGATTTATCCCGTGACGTGACAGCATTGTTTTATCACGTCACGGATGATGGCGTGTTCAAAGAGGTCAGAATTGGAAATAAATTGCGTTGAGGGTTAACTTTAAAATAAAAATTAAAAAAAGGTTAAATAAAAAAAGTTCCATAGAATAGTGGTGAGAACGAGTTTTAGTATAGAATGTATTATTCCCCTCTCTGTATGTAGCGGGAGTTTTTTTTTATTTTTTAATCTATTTTTTAAAAATATTTTAAAGATAATATCTTCCTAACTTTATTCTCAATTTTGACACCTTTGGTCACGCTATGATCCGTAACGTGACTAAACTGTACTGACCAACCGTGGCGTGGTCAAACCTACCACGATAGCCGTCCGAGCTAACACGTGTCTGTTTTTTTGGCTAAGTCTTGTCACGCCAAGAGGATTGGTGTGACAGCACCTATTTGTCACCCCGAAGTTCGTGACGTGACAACGTGCTTTTGCGACATCACGCATTGTAGCATGGCTAAAGGGGTTATAATTGAAAATAAAGTTTGAGAGAAATTATCTTTAATTTTTTTAAAAAAATGGATTAAATAAAAAAAAGTTCCATGCAGCGGAGCATAAAATAGTATATTCTACGCCTCAGTCAGTCCATTGCGCCTAATCGAGCGCTCCCTCCAACAAGCCGCGCGGCCCAAAACCAATAGTTGTGGGCCATGAACCCACGACCCCCACGCGCGACATCATATGGCAAGACGTGCTAGACGGGATGTGGCAGTAAAGTCTAACGAGACATACAATAAATTCATGATTATAGTAAAAACATCTTCAAACTGGTAGTAAATTGTAATGCATGCGGAAGTAAATGTGATACCCATTTTTACTGCCACACATATCACAGCGGTTTCAATTTTTTCACGGTTTTTTTGGGAATCACAATGTGGGGAGCGGAAAATTGCATATTTGCGGCAACACTTGGGTATTTGTTCCTCTTTTCTCACTGGGGTTCAATCGCTACATTTGTGGGCCACGACCCCCACGATGGTCACACGGCCAGTATGCAAATGGTTGGGGATGTGCCAGTAAACTCCAATGAGCAGTCAAGTAAAATCATTAGTGCGGTAAAAGCAGCTACTTAAGGCAACAATTTGGAATGTATACAGAAGTAAATATTATATACATTTTTGCTGCCGAACACTTCACAATCGTTTTTTTTATTTTTTTCAGAACTCGTCAGTGGGGAAGTTGCACATATTATGGGATGGGCCGCAATGTTCAGGTTCTTCCCTACTATCGCTAATTTAGAATTTCTCTCTCCAGCGACGCTACAACCCACAAAGATCACGATGAAATCATAGGCTCTCCACGATCTCTATCACCTTCACTCCCGTCAGGATTAGTGGTGGTCTTTGGCTCCACCCCCACCCCACATCCCACCCTATGCGTACTCCGCTGTGAGCAAAAATACCTATGTGCATTGTTTCCTTTTTCTCGCGGTGGGGAAATAACTAGGGTTTTTCGTGGTTCGATCGAGGAGCAATTCTCAACCATGAGCGCGTTTTGCGATGATCGATCGACGTCTTTTTTTTTGTTCAACCGACTGTGCGGAGGTGTATCCACGTTTTGATATAGGATTTTGGCGGGTTCCACCTAAAATTTTCCCAATTCTGCGCAAAAGAGTTCTTCCCGTCAATTCCCCAAAATGTGGGGTTTCCCGATCCATTAAATCCTGGCATGGATACAAGCTTTGAAGCAAATGCACGACGTTGTTACAGTAAACACGTGATGTTTTGCTCTCTTTTTTGCGCGTGTGGCAGCGTGAAGGACAGAAGGAGCATGGTGTGTGTGGTGTTTGTTTACTAGAATGTGACACCGTCGTGTGGGGGAAGGAATGCATGTACGAGATGTTAGAGCACGCGTGGGGTGACTACGAGTGGGCCAGGACTGCGGGGTGCGTGTGAGGTTTAGACTAGCGGTATACAGTAGGTGTTAAGAAATCGGGTCTAGATCAGATAGGCCTGACTCATGATGGGTTTCTCATCTATCCAGTAGACTATATAAAAGGGAGGGACCCCTCAACAATTGTACTACAGTTTTACAGAAAAGTAATAAAGAGAAGTAAGAAGTCACATCATATCTCTATGTTAGTATACTATTATGTATTTGTGTTCTTGTATTGTTCTTATGATTCCACACTTGTCTACAAGGTAATCGCTCGGACTGAACTTGCCAACGACAGTTACTCAACAGTAGGAAGGGTGAGGGACTGGGGTGTAGCGAAGCGAGGAGGGGGTCAGAGCACACAAACGAAAACGAAACAACAGTCGCTGTGTTCTTCTCTCTCGTGTTAAAATAGAACGCAGAAAAAAATTATATTTTCTCTCCCTTTTTTTAGATTTTCGCCTAGCATACTTTTCTGGTGTGTTTGTCATGTGAAAGAGAATTTCTTTTACATAAGAGAGAATTTTTATTAAATACTTCTTTTTTAAAAATATTTTATTAATAATTTTTTCTAACTTTATTATCAAATCTGACCCTTATATGATAAATACACACTGTCACATTATAAATCCTAGCGTAAACAAGCCATTTTTGACTGACGTTGGACTTACCCTACGGGTGATAACGTTGTTTGCCATGAGTTATTAATAAAAGCACATTAAAAATAGGTTAACTAATAAAAACTGTTCGGGGAAATTAAAGTGTGATCCGTACATACAAGGAATGGGAGATTACAGGAGATGCGTCAGGTTGTACGGTACGGCGCTTGCAAGTTAGGCTGTGTTAATTAAAAAAACAAAATCGTGAACGCGAAACGGGATAGCATTTATTAGCGTTGTTTGAGAGAGAGAGAGAGAGCGCGCGCGAATACAAGCGACATTGGTTGCCCCGGAGCAATAATTCCATGATGCTATTGGTCGGGTAAAAAATTAATACAAGCAAGGTAGGATAGTTATAACTGTTTTCAATGGGTAGTATCTTAGTGTAGTTTTTTTAAGTATATAAGAAGTATTACGATACCATCTTTTCAATGCATAGTTTCTTATAGTATAATATCTTAGGCTGTTTCATTTAATTGTATGCATGATCTTTACTAATATTTGAGCATTGTGGTCTATTTGTGGCATGTACTAAAACAATACATGCATGATCTTCCCAATGCACGAGATCGATTACAATAAATTTTATGCGTTGGATTTCGAGACCGAACCAGTAACCAGATTATATACTAAAGTACTCTCTCTCTTCATTAACTATGGTGTCACATCATCATTTTGCCTACATGACAGGCTTAAGATACCAGCCAGGGTGGAGCACTGGGAGCAACCTAATATGTACAATAGTTTATCTCTTAGGGCATCTCCAGTCGTTAAAGATAATCTTGTCTCTAATGTATGCTACATTATTTTAGAGACAATATCTTCAATAGACAATCTATAGTACACTCTTCAACATTTATATTTTATAATTTTTTTTGAAACGGGTCTACATATCAACTAGAGTAGATTAATGTATCACATCTTGTTTTGCGTGCACGACAGTCTCTTCAGAAAGAGACGACTTGTGCTCTCTCTCCCCCTCTCTCCTCCACGTAGGATTTTGTTGACGTGTCATAACTAAAAGACGACAATAAATACACTATTGGAGATACTCTTAGAGTTGTCTCTAAACACTCTAATTTATCTAGAGGCAATCTTAGAGACAATATCTCCAACAATTTATCTATAAAATTATTCATTTTTAGCATAACTTCTCCACTTAGGGCATCTCCAATAGTTAGAGATAAACTTATTTCTAACATATGTTACATCATCTTGAGAGACAACATCTCCAACAGATAGTCTCTAGTACACTCTCTAATATTTATATTTTATAATTTTCCTTTGAAATGGGCCTACATGTCAACTAGAGTAGATTAATGTATCATGTCTTGTTTCGCGTGCACGACAGTCTCTTCTCTCTTCTCTCTCTCTCTCCTCCACATAAGATTTTGTTGACGTGACATAGCTAAGAGACAACAATAAATACACTATTGGAGATACCCTTACACACTCACTATTTGCGATGGTTTATGTACCAAGTTTGTCTCTTATATAAAAGATAAAATATTATCTCTCTTCACATAAACTCTCCTCCAACTAGAATTTTGAGTGGCGTGGTAGGTAAAAGACGATTAAGCTGACCACTATTGGAGATGCCCTTAGAGTTAATATAGCATATTTCTTATACCATATCTCTATCCTCTGAAATTCTTAGCCGAAAGATCGATGCATATGTTGTTTTTTATTTTGCTAAATGATATCAATTAAATGGTGTATCAATTCCATAAATTGAAGATAGCAATGGTTCTTCTATGTAAAATAAAATAATGCTATCACTTGAGAAGAAAACTTTTCTTTTGGAGATAGTGAAATTGAGAGCAACCTTTTAAAAAAATTTCTTCCTTTGACGACATTAAATGACTCGTTGAAGATCCGTTTTGTCACCGCGCCGCACCCTTAGTAAATGTATGGAAGTCAGTCTCAACTGGCAGGTGGGCCATCGGTGCGTTGAGCCCATGTTGGGCCAGACTACACCAGTGTAGCATCGGCTTATTGATAACTTGCGAGTTCGAGACCCCTGAACTCTGAATTCAGCAAACTTCAGATCCAGTAGAATCTCCATGTACAGCCTCCTTTTGTTTTAACAAAAGGCCGCTAAAAGCTTACTTGTAGCCTTGTAGGACAACAACCTCTCCATTCGAATAATTCCATTCTTAAGACACACTCAGCACCAAAATGCAAGTGCCTAAAGAGATGTAACGCTAAACAAAGTTCTCAACAAATTTCTAGCATCGAAGCTCTGTCTGGTATTACCATGCTTCTCAAATACTAAGCAGATTTGGTTCAACAAACGAGGAAAAAAATCATATTTTTGACAGTATTGATTAGGGGTGTAAAATAAATCTAGATAGTCCGTTTTATCCGGTATCCCCGAAGCATTGCCAGAAGTACCAACAAATGGTCCCAGTGTGACGAGAAAGACGAAGGCTCAGGTGAAATATTTCTCGGACTGGATTGAGCACGAGCATAATGAGAAGTGGTCGTTGTTACATGATAGGTGTGGTGCACGGTATGATGTCATGACAACCAATCTAACCGAGGTGTACAATTAAGTCATACGCGGTGCAAAGTGCCTCTTTTTGGTTGGTATTGTGGAGGTAATTCTCCGCGGTACCACAAACCACTTTGTTGATAGAAGCAACAACGCGTCACGTCATAGCAAATGACAGAGTACTCTACTCCGCCATAATCATCAAGTACATGGAGGAGAAGAGCAAGAAGGGTGAGATGCACCGGGCATTCAAGATGAGCACAAGGGAGCTTCGCTTCGAGATATGTGCAAGGATAAAGGACGTCGCGGGACGAACTACAAGAGGATCACCCATGAGTGCACACTACGCCGCGCTAGTTGCGTATGCATTTGTAACAAGCCCATTCTTCTGCATAAGCCCTACTCCCATGTCATGGCCTCATGTTCGACGGTGGCGCAATATCCTGGGCAATACCTCTTTGACTATTTCAACAAGGAGGAGATGATGCAAACCTAGAGTGCAGAGATGTATGGTTACGCCATGGTTGGCCATTTCATTAGCCATCCAGCCTAGGAGCAACTAATCTGGGCCGCGAACATTGATAGGCTGAAGAGAAAGGTTGGCCAGCGATAGGTACGGCACATCAAGAACGACATAGACAAAGCAGAAGCTAGGCGTCGTACAAAGAAGTACTCCATTTGTAGGGAGTCTAGACACACCTTCAAGAAATATCCCACGAGAAATCATCAGGACGAAGGAGACATCGGCACTCCGGACGTTACCACGGGGACCTCATCCGTCTGCCCGACTCAAGGCAGTCCACATGGGGGACATTGAGGTCGCGGCCACGGGAAAGCACGGACAGTTGAAATATGTGATGCCCAATGCTTTGTAATATCACTTTGATTTATAAAAAAACTAAGTGTTATGACGTTTTGCTGAATGATATGTAATATCAGTGTGATTTGTCGCAGTTGGGATGGACATATGGTAGACGCCGCAGATGAAAGATGCGTAATTGTGAAAGGCGTGAAGGCTGCTGTTGAGCGTCGAACTTTTGAGGTAAGGTAACATACATGCATCTGTGGAAAAATATTTTTGTATCCTTCATTTTCACATCGTTACGTTTGGATCATTCATTTTCGCATCGTCATGAAGTCCAATTTTTGTACGAGGCTTGGAGAGTACAAATATACTTGTGCTGATGAAATATTTCGACCGAAGGTAAACTGTGAGACATGGAACCAAAAATACATTAGAGTTCGTAGACAGAACCATGTTATACGTGGTCAAATGGCATGATGATTCGGCTAATTGGTTTAGTCATCCTCGATGCTGCTACGGTACACTGCGACACAAGCATCTGAACTATGTAAGTATACATGTCTTCAGGGGATAGTAAAAACATAGCAGGTAGGACGAGGGACTACGACAGAATGGCCCGACCTACTGCGTGGATCGGGACCATTTGCCCTTCCTTGTGAGCTCGGTATTGTACTCCTCGCCGGTCGCCTTGGCCTTGGCCGCCATTGCCACCTTTCTCTCGTGCTCCCTGCGCCTTCACGCCTCAAGATGAGCTTGCGTATTCCATCGGATACGCTCGATGTGTTCTTCGTTGTGGCGCTCCTCCTCCCTCTTCTCGCGGTCTCTCTTGGCATCCCACTCCTCGTAGTCGACACACCACTGGTCGTGTGGGTGGATCCCTTGGTCGATCCACTTGCGGTAGCCACATAGCGGATCCGGAGACTACGGGTAGACGAGAGGTTGTTAGTGCATACTTTGAAAGAGAAATGGTAGAACATACTATAGCTGCTGCCAATAGCTTCCCGAGTCCTAACAGCGGTCGGGATAGTCCCAGCCTTAAACCCAAGAGAACATCCTATCCGCCCAAGAGGTAACAGCAGGTACTCTCTTCCTAGTGTACCTGTGGAAGGCAAGACAATTGTTTCGTCGGTACATAACTCAGGTTGTACGAAAGAAGTAAAACGTGAACTTACCCATGGATGTTCGTCGGCACTCGCTGCCCCCAGGGGGCTGGGACCTGCTATCGCAGACCGAACTGGCGCATGACCTGCTGCACCTGGTACTCCTCCATGAAGACTTCGTGCACCAATGCCCTCCATGTGTACCAGTACACGTAGTCTCGCGTGCACATGCTCGACAGTCCTTCGAGCGCACACGCATACACCCTGTCCTGAGTGTACGGTGTCCAGATAACGCGGCCATCTGTCAGCTGATCGAACATCGCAACATAGTCCGGGTAGGACGCGTGTGTAGTGATTGGCGTGTAGGTGACCTATGGAAGAGAACAATGAAAATTTAGCACACGAAATTATGATTACATTACGAAAAATAATAAATATTCATGAAACTAACTCGTCGGCGGCACCACACCGTGCCCATGGTCAGACAGTCCACGTGATCATCCTCGGCGTACAAGCTAACTGTGTACGCTCCCAAGTCCAATTGTGGTCGTCCGATCTAGAAGCACTTGAAGGACCACAGCTGCAGAAGCAGCGGGCATCCAGAAAGGGTGGAGCTGTCCTAGACCCAGTGGCAAGTGTCGCATAGTCCACGGTACGTCGCGCACAGCACCGCCGGACCCCAGCGTAGGGCTGGATCTCGTCCACCGGCTAGTTGGCCAGCTCACGTGCATACCAGATGTAGTATTTGTCGACGCTGTCACCATGGGAATCTAGGAACATGACCCACCCGAACATCCACAGCAGCTAGGCCTCGAAGTGCCTCCTAACAGTGCTGTTAGGTGCATTCTCTACCATACGCTCGGGCTGTAAGAAGACATATGCACGTTAGCAAGGTTCACGAATGAATTGATGAGAGAGGACAATAGTTACGAAGACTTATGTAGAACTGACAGATCCACCTCAGCGTCGGTCCGTGGGTGCTGCTGAACTCCTTGTACCCGCTGTCTGGCGGCAGCACGTCCTAGAACGTCGCCAGGAGCTCCGTGCGCCACGTGACCGGGATATCGTACGCCACCATGTAAGATCGAGATGGCCGACTAGAGGGGGGGTGAATAGGCGTTTTAAAAACTTCTTTTAACTAAAACCGATTTCTAATGCGGAAGCTAAACAAATACGGTTTTGCACAATTAAAACCTAAATCAACTAGGTTCAACTAAGTGCACTAACAATATGAGACAATATAAATGATAGCAATCATACACATACACTTAAGCAATTTAAATACAAGTAATGTAAATTGCACAATGTAATCAAATCACAATGACACGGCGATGTTTTCCCGTGGTGATCGGAGACTTGCCGGTCTCCCCTAATCCACGTTGAGGGAAACCCAAACCAATTGGGCCGGCTCCACGAATTAAGCCTTCCTCAGAGGTAAGTCCAACTACTTGGACCGGTTCCAAATCGAACCAACACCTCGCTCTACTAGGGTTGCTCCTTCCTCCACTCCGGAGATGGCGAGCACCACACCACTCACAAACCGCCCGGGTCTTCTCACAATCTTCTTTGAGAAGCTCACCGCCGCAACAACGCCACTCACGCCGCCTAGGTGTCGGCAAACACCAAGAGTAACAAGTCTCCAACGCCACTTGAACCAATCAAGTGTCTAAGCTCAAATGGATACAAAATCCACTACCTAAGGCAACACATGCACTTAGGGTTTGCTCTCAATCACTCACTAAGTGCAACACATGCACAAAGGAAGAGAGGGCTTGCTCTAGCTCAAAAGAATGTCTAAGGCACTTGCAACACATGCAAAGTCCTTCACAATATCACCAAAGAACCTCTCCCAACCACCAAGGTGGCTTTATATAGCCCACACTCAAAAACTAGCCGTTGGGAAAAGATTCCAGAGCCTCGGACAAAATCGGTCTCGATCACGTGTAATGGCTTGGTCGACCGCTTGGCTCCAACGGCTATAAAACTAGCTGTTGAGCCTACGAATCGGTCGACCGCCATATAATGGCGGTCGGATCATTCACCTCGAGATCGCCCAAAAGACGCCGGTCTGATCGCTCAAGAAAACTTCACAGAAATGGCTAAGGACCAGAAACAGGACCTCTCTGAAAATACTGACCGGGTCTCTGACCCGGAGGTCCGGTCGAGACCGCTTAACAACGCCGGTCGATCCGCTCCATCAAGGCCGATCGAGGCCAAATCAGCGGTCAAACCGCCAGCAGCCAACAAAGCAAATCTGATTTTTCACAACTCAAATTGCAAAAACACATTTTGCTAATTTGATGCAAGATGCATACAAGGTTAAAGACAAGACTCTCAACAAGTTGTAAAACACATTTACCAACTTTTAGAATCAATGCCTCAAATTGTATTCCGCTTCAACTCAATTTGCAAAACACATTTGCCAAATTGACGCGCGATGCAAACAAGGATTCAAGTGAGATTCTCAACAAGTTGCAAAACACATTTGCCAACTTATAGAATCACACTACAAGGAATAAGGTACATGGACTTACACCATTTGCAAAACACATTCGCAAACCTAAGTCACATGCTACAAGGGTTATCCATAAGCCACAACTATTTGCAAAACACATTCGTAAATATTGGCAACATGTTAAGATGAGCTAGAGCAAACACAATGAGCTATCAACACATGACTAACTCAGGCTACTAGTCAAGGACCCCTCTTAATAGTACGGCAACCTATACTAGCAATCCGGTCATTTAACCAAACACCGTGACCGGTAAAAGACTAGGAACAAATCCTTAGCCCTAGCTAGTCATACCTTTGCCTTGCGCAACTACTTGAAGCTTGATGACGCACATCCTTGCTTCAACTCAGGGTTCTTGACTTGATATGCATCAACTTATGATACATCCTTTACTTGACTTCCATCAACACATGATGGGTCTTCATTTGACTTGACGATCAACTCATGATCATCTCCTCTTTATGAACATCATCGACACGATGATTTCCTTTATCTTGAACTTGATGCGCATCCACACATGATGCATCCTTTACACCAAGCTCTTGACTTCGATATCATCAACACATGATGATCTTCTAGAGTTTCCAACTATAGAACTCAACCTGTTCATCCAACTCATGGAAAGTGTTAGTTCTATAATATGACTATCATTAATTACCATGCCATACCATTAACTCATAATGGTGGGACAAGATACCACAATCTTTCCCTCTTTGGTAATTTATGATAATCACTTCAATTGCAAGTAATTGAATGTAGATTGGTATGGGTATATAGGCACTATGCAAGTTGTATATACTCAAAGGATATATAAGCACACAAGTCTCATATATACACATGAATATATTAACTACACAAGTTAAATATATTCGAGAATATGTGAGTGCACATGAACTACACAAGTTATGTTATACTCACATATAAGTATACTTAGACTACACAAGTCTTATATACTCATATGAATATATTAACTATGCAAGTTAAGTATATTCACAGGATATGTTTCAAAGTAAAGATCCCAAATATATGTGGAAACAGGAATATGGATCAATACTAATGAAACCTCAAAATATAGAGTGAACTTCCCTTGTATGTGTGCATACATGAATATGTAGTAAGAACATATGCACATATTTAGGTTAATCCTTTTGGTGAAGTTCAACCTATATTTTGGATCCAAGGAATGCAACGGGGTATAAGAATACAAAGTAGAATGCATACCTCTTTTGTTCTTTATACCCAAGTGAGACTAATCATAATATATAACAATAAGAGAGTTAGTCTCATAAATGGATTTGTCATTATAAATGCATACATGTTTGGATTTTCCTTTTGTTTATCCAATGAATTTGATTTGTCATTAATCATATACATGCCTTCATGATTATCACCTTTATATCCAATTTAGATTAAACAATAAGTATATCAATAAGCATGTTAGTCTTACTAATGCATTTGTCATTAATCACCAAAACACTCCATTAACATATAATGGCGGACTAGATTCTTCACACCAAAGGGAAGTCACCACAGACAACCCGGTCAGGAAGGTGATGTCCTAGAGGGTCGACGCCATCTTCCTACACAGAAGGTGAAACATGTGCGTCTCTAGCCTCCAACAGTCAACCAGTGTCGTCAAGAGGCACCAATCATACGGAAAGCGCCTCGATGTACTACCACCACCTGCGTGGTCCTAGTCATCCTCCCACATTGTCTTCACCATCCTCGCTAGTGGAAGGAGGCCTGCCGCTCTCAACCTGCGTCGAAAGGATTAAGAACAAACTTGAGTCCACCCGAAGTAGTCAGACTGCAATTGAGTACACGAAGGTCACAATTACACATACATCGGAATCCAACGTGGGTCCACCCTCCACACCCTTATGGGCGTGCGCAACCGTAACACACCAAGCTCAATTGTCGCCTCGCCCTCCTGGGGGAGGATGATACTGAGGCGGCTACGGTGATACGCGCCAATCACCGGATCAAGCAACTCGTACGACCATTGCGCAGCGTGTCCTGGGTCCACCATACCTGAAAATTCAATGTATACATTGTAAAGACTACGAAACATGTATGTAAGGTAATAAGAGGCATCATTAACATAAAAATTACCAGCCACAAGTACAAACCAAATTTAACTTGAGATTATTTTGGTTATACATAGTCTATGTAGCAACTTCGGATTTTCTTTACAATTTTAAAATGTTTCATGCTATTTTCCTAGTTTAAAATTAATTTCCGACATTAACAATATAATTACCGCGCACAAATGGGGAACTAAATAAAACTGAGATTATTTTGATTACGCTCTACCTACCCTACTTAGCTGCTCTACAATTTTTATAGGTTTGTAATAGGCGTCTTTCTATTTCTGCATATTTATCCTAAATGGTTTGAGTACTGAAACATTCATAATATGTGCACGATGAACTAAACTATACATAGCTCAAATGATGTACTACATAATTTGACTACAATTATCTAATCTACTTAATTCTATGTCGCTATTTTTGTTTGCTAACCAACAATGTTTTGACATAACGTACAAAGTTGCAAAAATATGAACCTACAAGATGGCTGACCAGATTTAATGCTCCGTCTCTTTCTCTCCTCCGCGACGAATTGCCAGAGCTTCGCTACATTTCTTCTCTCCCTCTTCTCCTCTTTTTTTTTTCTGGAATTAAAATGGCATTTGGACTGATTTTTTGCGGTTTATATAGATGGATGTCTGTCGCCAATTGAACTGGCGACAGAGAGTTGGACCGGCGACAAGAGTAAACAGGGTCTCTATTGCGATAGGAGCCTGTCACCAATTCAAACGTCGATAAGAGCCTAGTATTGTAATTTTTTAGGGTGACTATTTATTTTTGTAATTATTTTTTAAAATAATATATATATTTTTTAAAATTCTCCGATGGGATGGGCATTATGCAGCAGCAGTTCATCAAAAAATCACTAGTGACAAGCTAAGTTTCAGTATAGCAATTAGATAGACTAGTACAGTATATAGTCAGTATGTAAATTAATCGGAATGAAACTCACCAATCCCCAATTTTTTTAAACTTGGTTGTGTTCCCTGATCCAACTAGAAAGAGGACCCAAACCAGCAACAGTACAAGCAATGTTTAAAAAATCTAACCAGAAACCAAGTCTTCTATTCATTCAGGTGAACAGCCTAGCCTTAATTTTTTTTTTTTTTGCATCACACAACTCTTCTTTGAGTCCCTTTCCCCAGCTAGACAAATAACTCGTCTGCCAAGCATAATTTCAGGCATTAGGGAAGCAAGGACACTCAAAAACGATGCTTTGATTTGATGCAAGGACAATATGACATCTTAAACTCTGATATTGTTTTCACACAACAAGGCAGTGACATAAACATATGTATATAAAAAACTAGACAATGACAAGATCAATCATGTGTGGAAACATACAAAACCAGGTCGTAACATAACAATAAAGCGAGCAGATCAAGTGGAGCACCAAAAACACAACACATAAGGCAAACTCAAACTGTGTGGAGTCAACATATATTAATCTTTACACATTATCATTCAACTATAATAATAGATACATCCTCATCTTCCAACAACTTCCAGATTTTTTAGTCCACGTTACTTTGGTTCCCTTAGGCAAGACTTCAGCAAGTATTTACCTGGCCTTATCTCTGACCTGGTAAAATGTATTAGATTTATCAAGTCAAAAAAATTGCTAGTTTCCAATGTTAGAGGCTTAAGCAATCTATTATTCTATACAGAGCTAAAAAATTCTTATTTCCTATCCCCTCCGAACGCGCATAGTAGCATTGCGATTCCTAATATTTTTTTTCATTAAGTCTTCGTAACATTACTGCTATGTAATTCCAAGCGAACTACAACTTGAAAATTACATCATACAGACAAGATCAATGGAGATAATAGCTCATTGTTATTTTTTTTGACATAAGAAGGTAGAGAATTCTCTACTTTATGACAATTGTATTAAAATAGCAGCCAATCGAGTGTTACAAAAAAAAAGTAATAATAAATGTACAAGATTAAGATAAGAGCTGTCTCCACTGACGAAGACTATCCTGATACTTGGGCTTAGATCGGTGTATCCAAAGATCAATTGAGCTTTGAATTTGATGGTGTAGCAAAATCAGATTGTCCTTAGAATGTTGGAACACCCGATTATTCCTCGTAAGCCATAATGTATGAGTGCACGCCGCGAAGCAAACTGGCCAGATTTTACGGAAGTTTTCATTCCCCCTCGTTTTTTTTTCCAAAAATTGTAGTATATTTTGGGATGAGTTTGCTTCCAATGCGAGTCCTAATTTTCTCCAAATAATGTCTGCAGACTTGCAACGTAAAATAATGTGATCAATTGTTTCTATTGCAGGGCAGATGTCACAATGTGGGTTATTTGTCCAATGTTTGGCCGTCAAGTTGTCTCTGGTATTTAATCGCCATCTGAAAGCTAGCCTAAGGAAGATTCTGCAGCTGTGTGGTAACGGTTGGTTCCACGTGTAATCCATCGTTGGCCATTTTAGGCCATGAAATGACAATGTCTTGTAAAAAGTTGACGTGGTTGGGGCGGCCATGGTTGACATGCATACCCTCTGATCCAGAATGTCCGACTGCAGTTGTTGATTAGATAGGAAATCATGGGGGACTTGGTACTCTGAAGCGGCTTGTTGTGAAAGAACCGGCTGTAGTGATATCGTTCAATTGTTATCTATACACTGTGACTAGACCTGTTCAAATGCTTGGGTCGGTAGGGCTTGAAAAGCCCGCCAAAATCAAGAGGCAGAGTCCGCCTCGCCCAAAAATCGCTTTTCGATTAAAAGTATTAATTTAATCATTTTTCGGAATAAAAAAAACTAATATTTAATTCATTTTCAGAATTAAATAAATATATTTCCCCTTTTTAGATTGATTTTATCGATTTTGGTAGGTAGAACTTCTCTCGATCGGTTTTGCGGTCCCAAGCCCAAATTTTAATTCGTTTCGGTAAGCCGCCCATGAACAGTCTAATCGTGGATCGAACTGTGCGCATTCGGTTGAGTTGTGAAAGTGAACAGGGTTGGTAGTCTGAGATGGAGTCGTCCCAATGACATCTAGTTATCTTTCCAAAACATTGTATTTGCTCCATTGCATGGTAGACAGCGATCAATAGTTGATCACTGTATTTCTTTATCACTCGTTATCATTATTGTTTGTGCTTATGTTTTATTTTAAATGCAAGCAAAGTGAATGGTTATAAATTATTTCGCATTGTTGGATATGAGAATGATGCTCGTTGAGAGTATTGATGAAACTATGAATAAATGCTCATTGTTAAATGATAACAGGTAAAAGACAAAAGTGAATCATAGCCAAGTTTATTCTAATATCCCCCAAGAGCAAAAGGAGGCGGGCATTTAGAAAATAACAAGTCAGGCAACATCTAACTTTATACCAAGTTCATTTTAATTTTGATTGCCAATGCACGGTGCCTTCAGATTATGTTTATGCATTGTAATAAGGGACCCTCGTAATAAATATTAGAACTCAAGTTATGAACATGTTGTACACCTTTTCACTCAAGTCCAAGGCTGCAACATACCCATTATCCTTCCCCTCAAATGTCACTTCTTGTTGCAACTTACGCATAGCAGCACACCACAGATTAGTTAATACCACCATCGACACGGTGAACAAACGAACAATCCACCCAAGCACGACTCTGGTCGTGGTAACCGTCATTTTGATTCTACTCGCACTCCAACCACTACCAGAATCGTCGAATTTCCTGAGTGCTCAGAAGTTTCCCGAGTGTTTTGGGTAATACACTGGGAACTTCCCGAGTGCCTTACTGAAACACTTTCGGTAATAGAATAAAACACTCGAAATTATCGCTTCCGAGTGTCCAATCGACACTCGGGAAAATTTGACGGAGAACAACGATGTCCCGAGTGTCGACACTCGGAGCTAAAACATCCGGTCGCGCCATTTTTTTCCCCACATGCGCCTGCTTCGTTTCCCTACGTTCCGTTCCCCAAAACATGGCGCCGCTCCCTCTCCCAATCCCCCACAGCTGCTTGCCCTCCCAATCCCCATGGCGCCGCTCCTCCCGTCCTCCTCCGCCTCCACCGCCTCCTTGCGCCCGCCGCCCGCCCCGCGCCTCCCCTCGTCTCCTCCCCCCTCCTCGACCCGCCGCCACCTCCTCCAGACGCCGCCCGACCTCCTCCAGCCCGGCGACTCCGCCTCCCGGCTCCCTTCTCACTTGGCCCTTCCCGCCTCCCGGCTCCCTCCTCCGCCCCGCCGTCACCGCCGCCTTGACTCGCCTCCCATTGCCTCCTCCATGGCTCCCTCCTCCTGGCCGCCGCCTCCCGGCTCCCTCCTCCGGCCGATCGCCCCTCGTCGGACGCTGTCGCCACACAGTATCACCGTGGTGCTTCTCTGCATTGTGTGTGTATATCATCGATGACCAACCATCGGTAGTCTAAAAGAGACAACAATTTGCAGCTTTGCATTATAGTCTATAGGCTTAACATCTACTATGGCAAACAATCAAGAAATGGCCCATGCATCGATTGCATAGTTTCCTAAAAATATCGATTGCATAGAAACACTAGTGCTATTGGGAGGACTTCTATGCCCTAATAACAGAGAGAGAAAGCTCCTCCTAGTCTCAATGGTAAACACAAATTTTGATTTGACTAGTACTCAACTAACTAAGGTTATACCTTAAAAAAACTAAATAAGGTTAATGTAAGATGCATGCATAAAAGGACAATTTTAGAAGTCACTCAAATTATCTTGTTTGGAAGAGCTTAAGCTTAATCCTTGTGTTTCATGCGGTTGGAACTATGCTTTGAGACACATACATACAAGGGTGCCATGTCAAAGTCTTCCTCTGTTTTGGCCCACAAAACGTGTAGATCTATATATCTACTCTCCTAACCGCTGCGTTTCTCACAAACAATTGTGAGCGCGTGCATGGATTCCCTAATGCATGTGTTTAATTCTCTTAGATATATAATGTATGTTCTGTGATGATCATCTCCATGCATGTAAGTAAGTCTTTGTATGATAGGAAGTTCAAACATGCACTTGAAGTGTAGTGTGGCTAATATATTCTCCTATCTATCTCAGAACATGCATATCATGTATGAAAAAGTTTACGAAACAAAGACGCAAGTGGGCCTTAACATATGCAAGACACACAACAGTTGGATGCAGAGTACCTAAAACCTAATCATTGATAATTGTGGTTGCTTTATGGGTCACTAATTGTTCATTCATATTTAAGCATATACCATATACCCTCTTGATTTTGGAATGCCTAATCATTTTGAGGTTGCCCTACCTACATCTCCAAAGTAGCTCGTGCTCTTCTTACAACATTTTCCCAAATGCTTATCTTGACACCACAACATTCTAGATTTCTTTCTTTTCAAGACAAACCTTTTACGAGCTTAATTGGAGTTTCTCCGCTGAAAAATGAGATTTGATTGACGAAATATGACTTTTGTTTGAAAATAGATGTCGCTTCATATAAATACGTCGTGTAGTAATTAACACTTTTTATACTTTGGTCGCTAACATACACACAAAATATAAAAGAGATTGCCATTGAGTTGGTGTGAAAGATGAAAATCATGTTCATTTAGTTTTTGCTCCAATAGCATTGCATGTAAGATAAGCTTCATGTATCTCCATGCATGAAAGATATGTAAATTGGTCCCTATTTTCCCTTTTGCGCTTTGTTAAAAAATATTTAAGACTTGTTTCCTTAAAGTTCTTTGTCTTTGAAATAGCACTTATCTTTTAGTTAGTGCGAGCGATGCAATGAGTATCTCAAACTGAAAGCACGGTGGATAATTTACAGAGAACTCAAAGGTAAGTGTCGACTTTTATTTTTGAGTTACTTTTATCAAGATGAAGTGACCCACAGCTCAAACCTAATTTGCATGCAACTTTCTAAAGAAAAATGATATAACTAGAGGACAAACTAGTTAGGTATTTTCATTTCGTGGTTTTTTTGGGGGGGTGTGAAGAAAATTTTATGTATGCATGTACCTTACTACATTTTGGCCTATTTAATTCGGTGATTACCAATGGCGAGTGTGAAAGAAATTTAGATAGCATAACTAGTGCATGCATGCATTGGGTCTTTGTCAAATGATATGAGCATCCGCACTGTAGTATCCGAAAACGAGTTTAACAAATCACAACCCCTTGAGGATAGATATCAATTTATGGAGGCTAAATGAAGCGAAGTCACATCTATATATCATGCATTTCACTAAATTTAATTAGGTGCGAGGCGACTTAATTTGTGATTATAAGTTTTAAATGTACGTAACTACTTATAGCGACCTTTTAATTTGTTGACAATTGCGAGAATTTGCTTGGTGAAGATCTTGGGTCACTCGGAATCATCCTTTAAAGAGCTTGAGTAGCTTGAAAAGCAACTTGATTCATCCTTGATGCACATAAGATCCACAAGGGTAATTGATTGTTTGTCATCGACCACCGCTTCCTCATGCAAAGAAAATATAGTTCTTGATTTTGATGATTGTGAGAGGCGAGGCGACTTAGGATTGATATTTTCTCTCAATGTTTTAAATGGCACGGCAATTGATTAACTCATTAGTCATTATCCATTCTAGTTTCCTTTGAGACTGTCATGTTAATTGAAACTAGCATCGTGTGAGCTTCGATATTATTAATTTTATCATTTTGATCAAATGATGATTTAGATAGTTTGAATGTTAGGTAGACCTTTTCTAGCACTTGTAGCGATATAGTGTACCAAGTAAATAAGTATCGCATTGTACATGATCTTCTTCTAGGGAAAAAGATCACTTGAGTAGGAATTGGAATATAGATAGAAAGTTAAGTACTCATGAGTGATATTTTCTTCCCTTTCGGGTTATTAATGGGTATAGTACTAGAAAATGATATTGCCGTACAATTTGTTGAGCTATATCAATATGGACAAACATGAAACAACGATTGGTTGTGTAGCACTTTCAACGTACACATTCCCGTGCAAACTTAATTAGTTTGTGTGTAGCGATTTTTTTGTTTTGTCTAAATTTCAATGCTTAAGTGCCGATTCTGTCCTAATATAGCTCATGGTTTTCAATACAAGGTCGCCGCCTCCCCGATGCGCCTCCACCGACACACAATTGCAGCCATCTTCCCCACCGCAGCTCCTCGGCTCCCTCGGCTCCAAGAAGTCTCAGAAGGTAATGGATAAGTGCAAAAGAAATAAAGTTTGCTTATTTTCTTTTGTGTTGTCCATTTATGGTGGATTGATATCTTTGTCATTACAATGCTACATTAACGTGTTAATAAATAAAGGTATTCATATATATTGAAAGAAAGTGTTTTTATGCTCTGTTGATCATGTATATTGTCTTCATGTCAATGCTTTTTAGTGTACATATATAGGGCATGCATCATAGGGTAGCTTCTAGCTAGCTCTGTAGTTGTAATTTTGACATAAATAAAAGTTGGATTAAAATATGCGTTATGTTTTGCACACTAGGATGGTGAGGATCGTAGTTGGATGTACCTTTGGCGTAGCGATGAGTGACTGTACCCAAGAATGGATGGAAAAGTCGATGATTTTGTGGATCGAGCATTTGCTAGGCGTAATGGGCGGGGTGTGTTGTGCCCTTGTTCTCGTTGTTCAACACACGCCACAAACGAGGGCAACAATGATCGCACACTGCAAGTAATCGGATTTAGGGCGAGCTATACCGTGTGGGTGTATCACGGCGAGTCACAACATAGCGGTCGGATGTGCTAAGGAGGAAGCGGACGATGGCGGCCACAATGAGAGTAGGATAGAAGACATGCTAGATGATGTCGTCATGCATATGGGCCACTGCCGAGGAAGAACCGGAGCACGCAACAAGGGCTTTCTTTGATATGTTGTCCGCAATGAGTCAACCACTTCACGGGCACACAGTGTCCCAACTAGATGCCATCACACGACTACTTGTCATCAAGTCTCGATTCGGCACAAGTATTGCTTGCTTTGATGCATTCTTAAGCGTGTTTAGCACTCTTCTCCCGGATGGTCACAAACTGCCCGCTAACTTGTATGAGGCCAAGAAATTGATAAGCGCACTAAATATGCCATATGAGAAGATAGATGTTTGTCCAAATCGATTGCATGCTATTTAGGAATGAGAATGTGGACAAAGATCACCGTGATAAGTGTGGTGAGTCTAGGTTTGTTGAGGTTGACTCGGTGATGGTCAGAAGAGGCAGCTTCCTATTGGCAGAAAAATACTTCGCTATCTACCATTTGTGCCACGAATCCAACGGTTATACATGTCTGAGGTTTCAGCCAAACAAATGGTATGGCACAAGTATGGTCGTCGGTACCATAATGACAAGATGGTCCACCCATCTGATGGTGAAGCATGGAAGCAATTTGATCGAGACTATGTAGAGTTTGCCGCGGAGCCTCGGAACGTTCGAATTGCAATTGCAACTGATGGGTTTAACCCATTTGGTATGGGGGCTGCGCCATACAGCTGTTGGCCTGTGTTTGTCATTCCCCTTAACCTTCCACCCGGCGTTTGCATGCAGAAGCAGTACATATTCCTTTCGTTGATAATCCCTGGTCCTGAATACCCAGGGAAGAATATGAGTGTATTCATGGAGCCGGTGGTGGATGAATTGTTACATGCTTGGGAACAAGGCATAGTGACATATGATCGGGCATTGAAACAGAACTTCACTATGCGGGTCGCGTACCACACATCCATGCATGACTTCCCGGCGTACGGGATATTCTGTGGGTGGTCTGTACATGGGAAGATGCCATGCCCAATCTGTAGGGAGACGTTGCGTGGCTGTTGGCTAAAGCATGGTCGCAAGCACTCCTTCTTCGATTGTCATCGTCAATTCCTTCCAATTGACCACGAATTCAGAAGTGACACAACTGGATTTAGGGCCAATATTGCTGTCCGCAGTGGACCACCACGTCGTCTGGCAGGTGAGGAGGTTCGTGCGGCTAGATGCTTTGAAGCCTCTTGATGATGGTGATGGGTTAGAAATATGGTGAGGAGCACAATTGGACTCACATTCCAAGTTTGTGGCGGCTGCCATACTTTCATAAGCTCATTCTTCCCCATAACATAGATGTCATGCATAATGAGAAGAATGTTGCAGAGACCATATTTAGCACATTCTTTGACATTCCAGACAAGACGAAGGACAATATGAAGGCTCGCCTTGATCAGGAGGAGCTTTGCAACAGGCCCTCGCTGAATATGATCCATAAGCCGACTCTTGGCAAGTGGGAGAAGCCAAGAGCTAGTTATTGCCTAACTAGGGTTCAGAGGAAGGAGATTTTGGAATGGTTTCAGACCCTAAAGTTTCCTGATGGGTATGCAGCAAATTTGAGAAAAGGAGTGAATTTAGCTACCATGCGCATCAATGGCCTAAAGAGCCATGACTACCACATATTCATGGAACGCCTTTTGCTCGTGATGATCCGTGGCTCGTCCCCGAGTGTGTTTGGCAAGTGATGGCGGAGTTGAGCTTCTTTATCGGCACTATGTGCGAAAGAGATAGATCCCATGGTAATATCAACTATGGGCGTGAAGTGCTTGTGTTGCTTTGCAAGTTGGAAAAGATCTTTCCACCGCTTCTTCAATGCAATGCAACATCGATTCTCCATCTTCCCTATGAAGCTAGGATGGGGGACGATTGCAAAACCGGTGGATGTATCCAATTGAGAGGAGCAAAAGGAACTACGGGGCAAAGCAAAAAATCGATCACGTGTTGAAGCATCCATAGCGAGGCGTATATAATTGAGGAAATTTCCATTTCACATCAATATACTTTCTTCGATAATGTTACATACGGTGCACAATCAAACCTCACGATACAATATTGGCATCCTCAAAATAATTGCCAACTTAGCCTCTTCACCGAAGAGGTGACACTTCAAGCGGTGGTACTCCCAAAGTTTTATCGCGGGATGAGTAGTTGATTTGTGATGTTGTATGTCTTTACCAACCTCTCAAAGTGGATGATTACATTAGGTATGCAACAATTATTTTTCCCAATAATTGATGTGTGAGTGTTTTAATCTACTTGTCTTGTTGCCTCTAGGGAATTTGTTAGAGCGAGTGGAAGCAACGTCGAGACCCATCCGAAAAACAAGTTGCGACCCTTCTTAGGAAGGGTCTTTGGGATTGTAAACCGAATTTCCGACTTGGTTCTATCGAAAGTAACTTCTCTATTAGCTACTCCCCTTGCACATAATATTTACTAAGTAAAGAGGAACTAATACATGAAACCCATTCTATTTATCTTTGTAGAGTTTGAAGGACAAGTCTATGAGCGGTGAATTGAAGCAAGTTGCTCAAGGATGCCACACTCGGGTCTTTGTCCTATAGTACCTCGATGTGAATGGGTACCGCTTCGAACATCGACACATGAGAGGAACGCCTAATGCAACAACAATTAACAAAGTGGATTGGTGACTATAGGACAAGATGAGAGCGATACACTGTTGAATACTATGGAGTAATTGAAGAAATAATTGAACTATATTTCCATGGTAGCAAACCTCTCAAACTTATGTTATTCAAATGTCATTGGTTCCATCCGTTTAGGGAGTCGACGGGATACATCACTTGGGTGGTTGAAGTTGCACATCAATCAATCCTACCGAGCAATGACCCATTTATTGTGGCTCGACAAGCCACCCAAGTATACTACATCCGTACCCATGCAAAACTATGAGTAGTCTCTTCGGATTGGTGGGTAGTACATAAGGTGCAACCATATGGTAAACTACCTACCCCTAGTGAGCAGGACTACAACATGGAGACCAACAATGGTGTTGACCTATTCTTTCAAAAAGATGGGCTACCAGGGACTTTTCAAATAATAATTGGGGAAGAGGACGATCACATGGATGATATTCAAATCGATGCCGATGAGGTTGTAAACCAAGAGGACTTGGAACTACTTAATCGCTTAGACATTGATGGCAAGAAAGGGATGACGAGTCAACACCTCATGATAGTGACGATGACTTTTTAGAGGGCCCATCTGCGGAGGATCCCATTGTAGACGACTACTTCTAAGCATGATCTTGTATGTCTTCCATTTATTTGTTGCATGTTTTTAATTTTTTGTATGAGCTTACTTGATTACGTTATATTACATTTTTCTATGAGCTTACTTGATTACGCTATATTAATTGATTTATTTTATTTTATTTTATTTCATTTCAGGACACCAAAAAATGAGTGGCGTCGACGAGGCAGCATACTCTAATCGAGGCAGAGCTTGTTTTCCACTCGAGGAGGCAGAGGGCACCAGCCACTGACGAGGCAGAGGGCAGCCACGGCCCCTCCAAGAGGCAGAGGGCGCCCACGGCCCCTTCAGAGGCGATGGGGCAGCCACGGCCCTCCAGAGGCGATGGGGCAGCCGTGGCCACTAGACGAGGTAGAGGGCAGCCACGGCCCCTCCAGAGGCAAGGGGCAGCCGCGCCCTCGAGGGGGGGGGTCTACCTCTAGTAGATCAGCCTCAGACCCCATGCACCCTCACGTCTTGATGATGTGGAGCGTGAGGCGGAGGTGAGGAGGAAGAGCAAGACCTTGAGGCGGAGGTGAGGAGGATGAGCACCATGAGGTACAAGAATATTGGATGCGAGGACTGCAGAACCTACCACGACGACCAACCCGAGAGGAGGAGAAGATCATCGTTCTGTTGGCGACACATAAGTAATCATTTACACTTTCACTAATTTAGCCCACTTACTTGCATACCTAAAAAACTAATATGCGAGCAATGGCGAGAAGAAGGCGGGGTGACAAACGTAGACTTCGAGCGGCATAATTGGCGTGTTGCTTGATGGCACTTCCTGGCTTGGTCACATACAGAGGACGGCGGGAGCTGCATGGACATGGTGCCACTCTGGGCAGCTGCAGAATCTGCATGCCACAAGGAGAGGTTCCATTTGACAATTTGCTTGCGTGGGTGGAGGAAAGTTTTGGGTAAGTGACTAAATATTCAAATCTGCTTTTATGTGTTCCTATGCATGTTAGGGTTGATTTGGCCCTAATGTTCAATCACCTAACTGACAACCACTATTTAACTCAAAGATTAATTTTTTCGGTGTATTAATACAAACTAGATCACTAAACAACCATACTTAACTTACGGTAGATTAGGCTAGTTTTGCTCAATCTATTCATGTTCTGGATAGTTATCTTAATTGTGACGGAATAACTAAATCATCATCAACTATTTATTAGCCGGTACATGGCTAAAAATGGTAGTTTTAAGTCGAAAGACCTATCTAAATTGCACAAGGAGTACTAACATTTTGAAGAACACAGTAAGCCATTTGAGGACAAAGTCGATATTTTGTGTTTTTATGCAAACCTAACCTAGCTAATCTCACTTGTTTGGTACTAAAACTTCAAGTAGTCGACATGTTTAATTTACCTCTTTTGGATGTTTAGTAGCCAAGTAATAAATGTCAACTAACTTAATCATCTTATTCTTTATCAATTCCTTTTCGCTTTCATCAACTAACTTAATCATCTTATTCTTTATCAATTCTTTATTCTTTGATTGTAGTGGTGGTTTCGATGGGTCGACGGACAGAAGTCGATTCGAAAGTAGTGCTTCGAATTGTGTTAAGAAGCTCATCCCACGATGTTCTCTGAAGCACGCATCCAAGCGGTGATCTGTTACCACACACAAGTGCTTCGACAATGATTCATAGGGCGACACCGCCAAACGCATATCACTTTCGACGAGTACATGCAGTAACCAAGCCCGAACAAACGATGTCCTTGATTACAATCAATTCTAGTTTATTCATATTTAACACTTGGTTAATTTAGGCAATACCTTGGTGGGCCTGAAGTGTGAAGATGCATGGCGTGATTCTCCGAGACAGTGGTGCAATGAACGATGGTTGCGAGCCTCTCGTCTTTGCTAGGGAGCGGCGATTGTTGATGGACGACAAACACATCGTCAAGGCGGCTCCTCCATGGCTCGTTACAAGAAGAACTGGTAGGTCAACATGTTCATATTGATTGTATGTTGCGATACATATTTATTGACCGCCGTGGTTTTTGGGTGCGAGAAAAAAAAGCAGAGGCTGTCTCCGATATGGAGGCATATGTAGAAGCTAGGAGGGGTGATCAGGAGGGCACCTTGTGCAGCCAGCACGCGACAGAGCACTTGGTACGATTTCTGATCATTTTGTCCCTGATGATTTCCGCTCCCTGATGATTTTGTCCAACAGTCGCATATCTTGATCTTTGCTAAGGAGATTCATGGCCCGAGTACGACGTCATGAATTCGCCACTAGACGCGAAAGTCTTTGTGTACAAAGTGGCAAGGGAAGAAACATGGTCGTTTCTTCATGGGTGCCGGCTACATTAGCACACCGACCACCCTCTCCGAGGTCCGATCCACGAGTGCTGCATCAACTGATGAGGTACACCTTCAATGTCGACAGCAACCACCATCACATGTTTAGAGTCTCGGTTTTCTCAACTTGAGACGAGGTTTGCAAGAGGAAATTGAGGCTAGATAAATGTTAGAGCAAATGCTCATGCGGAGTTAGTTGGGCGTGGTAGTACAATAACAAAGTAATATATATATATATATATATATATATATATATATATATATATATATATATATATATATATATACTTGGCTAATGTATGACAATGTGCAAACAAATATGCAGTACTGGGACCGGGACTCGACCTAATGCCTCTCCGTCGGGAACCACCGCCTCACTTATCTGCTCCTGTTAGTAATCGCATCTTGATTATTATATTGTTAGTCTCTTATGAGTGCTTGATTCGAATACATTGAAATGACATGCAATGTACTTATTGGTCGCTCTCGCAAATTTCTTATAATGCGATTTCTTATGAAAATGCAGGAACGGGATCAAATGCTTCGATCGCTAATCCTCAAGATGGTGCACATGTTGAAGATCATGTGAATGCATCCATCGCCGAGAGGTCACCACCGTGTGCTTGCTATTTTTATGATCTACTAAAAGGATACCAATATTAGAAAACATTCACAATCGGTGATTGCTAAAAATGGAAAAAATGGCTTCATATATAACTAATTCTCTATATCTATATCATAAATTCTTTTGAAATGTGTCAACATATAATAATTTGTATGTACACTCCTTTGTATGAATTTGATGATAAGTGCTTGAGACATAAATGTTGATCAGTAGTTCACAATGACAAAATTTTGAGAGTTGCAGTAAATGATCAATTAGGCCACAAGCTAGCTGGCCCACACCCCAGGCATGCCCTTAACTGATTTGCCATGTTATTAGGTTGCTCATCATGATTTAAAGGAATTTTTTTGCTTTGTCAATAGTTTGGTTAATTATCTTTTCATGTATCAATTCCTAACTTTTGTTGTAACATGGCACTAATATTAAGTTTTGCTCTATCTGCAGAACTTTGAAAATGATGCTCTTATGCACGGAAGATTGAAGCAGGAAATTATGTGCATGCAAATGGTTGTAGTGATACTTGTTATTTGGAACTGTCATATGTATAATAATGCCTTATGCTTACATTTTCGAACTTGATCTTGAATGTTGTGAGCTCGGGAACTATTATGATGTCTTTTGTTCGATCTATACATTTATATATACATATATTGTGGAATGGATGGATGGATGGATTATTTGATTGCTGTGGAATGGATGGATGGATGGATGGATTGATTATTTGACTGCTGTGGAATGGATGGATTGATTATTTGACTGTTGTGGAATGGATGGATTGATTATTTGATTGCTGTGGAATGGATTTTAAATGAATTTGTGAAAATTCGGGTGCAGTAGGTTTGTCGATTTCCCGAGTGCCTCATTGCTTTACCGAGTGTTTGGCACTCGGGAAATAGACCAAAGTTTCCCGAGTGTTGACACTCGGGAAAGACACCAAAACTTTCCCGAGTGTCGACACTCGGAAATTGAAACTTCGGAAAATGACAAAAGTTTCCGAGTGTAGACACTCGGAAAACTTGACCGTGGCAATTTCTGCGGATCCGTCGGAAGATTTCGAGTGTTTTTCCGCCATGCACTCGGGAAAAATGCCACGTGTCAATTTTCCTGGTTCGTCGGTCAAGCGGTGGGAACATTCCCGAGTGTTTTTGACCGTATTCTCGAGTCTTAACACTCGGTAATAGTTCCGTTCATATTTGGAGAAGCCGTTCAATGGTTTTTCCCCGAGTGTCGACATTTCCGAGTGTTCATCGGATACACTCGGTAAATATATATTTCGAGTGCAACACTCGAAACCATTTTCTCCGTCACGCTATCCCGAGTGCTTTTTCTCGAGTGTGACACTCGGAAATATGTTTCAGTGTTTAGCCCACTTTCCCGAGTGTTTTTGACACTCGGGAAAAATCCTGTCTCTGGTAGTGAACAACTGGTCGCCCCCTAGTCCCTACTGCTACGAATCAGGGAGGCCCCTAGAATCCCCAGTCTCCGGGAGTTAATCGGGACTTACAAACTTTAACAATCCGCGGTTGTAGTACGATCTAAGGCTGGCCCCAATACTTCACCTTGGCAAGTTTTTTAAAGCTGCCACATAGGCAAAAGTCTGATGTGGCACTGTAATTAAGGAAGAGAGAGAGAGCAGACTGGTATCTTATTTAGATACCACTCATACACAGTATCCTAGGTAGAAATACTAGTAAATACTCTATATCAAAGGCCTAAGATACCACACTCTAGGATACCATGCATTGGAAATGTGATATCTAAATGATTTTCATGCAATAAAAAACTGTAGTAAGAAACCACCCATTGGGACCAGCCTAAGGGTTGACTGTTGGGTTTTTACGTGGCTTTTAATATCTATCATGGTTATTATCTGTTTCAACTCAACATAGAATTTAACTCGAGGAATTAATATTTGATGTGCTAAAAACGAATATGCTGGAATATGGTAGATATTGAAATTTAATATACATACGTATGATTAATCCGAATACCGCACAGAGCGAAATAACTGTGTTTGTTTTGCAGGATCAACTCTGCAGGCTGTTGACCCACATGATCGGATTGGAATTGATCGTAAAAATCTGATCATGACGTACATGTGTGCTAGAGACTAATATATTTTAGACTCATTAAACTAGCATGTCTGATCGTGGTTGGTGACACAGTTCAAAAGTCTCATGGTGTACCGAAAATAAGTGGATCAGTTTATAACACCTGGAAGTAGAGTCTATAAACAGATTACTACCCTCTAGTCTTATGATGCAATTGTGAACGGCATCACAAAAAAGATAGAGGATAGACGGAAAAGCCTCCACAAAATCAATCTAGGGTTTGAAGAAATCCTAACATTAATGCCAGGTGAGGTGATACCGAGGCGTACCTCGAGCAGGTCGGCATTGGAGGGCTCGGCGGCAAGGAAGGATCGCCGCCCTGTAGCTGTTGCTCTAGCTGCAGCTCGATCTCCGGTTCTCCACTGCCTCGTCCTCCCCCTCGCCTGCCATGGGTCACCACTCCGAATGGATCTGGAGGCGAGAAGGATAATTTTAAGTCGTCGGGAGGGTCGCCACGAACGGCACATCAGGCTCCGCAGAAGAGGCGAACACCACAACCACCGGTCGGTGCCGCAGCAGGCATTGGGACACGACGGCGGTACCATGCTCCTCACGCCGCCTACCCACTGTGTCACCCCGCCTCCCCATCACGTCACTCTGCCACACTCTCCGCCTCGCCCTGATGCACCGCCCCCTCAGAGCATCTACAATAGTTTGTTTCTTAGCTTGTTACTAAGAGGAGAGAGAGTACTCAATCTAATAAAAAGAAACAACCATTCCAATGGATTGTTTCTTAAGCTTGTATCTAAGACTTTAATTGCTACAAGCTTGTTGGTAGGCAGTGGGACCCACAAAATGAGTGTTTAGGTAACAACTAAGTCTCCAATAGAGTTTTTTGTTGTTTCTTATGTCTTGGTATTAACAATCTGATAGTTTCTTCATATAGAAACAATTTCACCTTCTCTCCCCCACATCATTTAAAAGCTGATATGACAACCTCTTAGTAACAGCTGAGGTGGATTGTTGTAGATGCTCTCATCATGCCTCCCCGATGCGTCGCCCCACCCTTGATCCCCATTCCTCTCTTGGAAAAAAAAACCTTAACTCTACCAGGCTAACAAACCGGTGGCGCAGTAATACTCCTACCCTCCATCGTGGCCCAATCAGAGCGTGGCCCAATCCGAGAGTGTACCAACTTCAAGCCCACTAGGATTATAAAAATTACTAGTGTTCTCTTTACATTTTTACCCCGTGGATATTATACTGCTCATACTATTGGCGCTGGCTCAGTATAACTAAATTCTAACTAATCTAATCCATGGGATAAAAAAGAATGGATGGCTCATATTGAATTGAATGTACCGTAAAAGTGCCCCCAATTTAAGCTACTTATGAAAGGAAAATTTGAGGATTTGTCACTTCTAAGCTCCTTGATTTCTTAATAATCTGCCACTCCTAAGCACCAAATACATGTCATTTGATACCCAGAGCATATTCTAGTATTTTTTTTTTGTATTTTACACCAAAATCCACTATGAAAAGATGCCTCTACCCCTCCCTATCGAAGAATAAATTTAAAGGTGAAAAATCCTAAATCAAGGTGCTTAGGAATGGCAAATCCTCAATTTTTCCTTATAAAAAATAGAAGTTTTCTTAGGAGAAAACTTTTTTTATAAAAAAAACAATATAAAACAAATAACGATCATGATGGATGATAACTTGAGCTTGGTAGAGTTTGATGTTCATGCACACTTCACCGAAACACAAAAGGTGTGACAGAAGCTAGATAAAAAGAAGAAATACTTGATCAAACTCTAAAATTGCAAGGAGATGAAATATCATGCGTATGTACGATATAAATTAGACTCAATACCAGTTTAAAAAATTGGGAACAAAATATAATCTACATAGGATGAGTTCATGTGCCACAAATTAACTCCTAAGTTTTTAGTTTCATCCTAACCATTACTTAATCACATAAATTGAATTAGTAAGGATTTAGTCTTAGTAAAGTTCCAATACTCCTATATGCTAATGAAAGGTATTAAGAAAAGGGGGAATTCATTATTTGCCCTCTACTTAGATCCGTTTTCATAATTTACCTCTATTCCCGACGTAATACATTTTTTTGCCCCTCACTTAGTCTGTTTCTTCGCTTTTTGCCTTCTTTGCATTATTTTAATAATATTCAACCGTTTTCCCCGTTTTGACCATGCGAAAAATACAACTTTGCCCTTGCCCTTGGCTCATTCTTTTCCCCATCCTCTTCCTAGTTCTTCTCCTCTCCCCATTTTTCTTCGCTCTAGTGGAGTTGCTCTGCCGAATCTGCACCGCCTACCCTTAACTCGACGTTGCCTCTGCCTCATGGCCACAGCAATGGCTCTCCTCATGATCGCGCCTTCCTCATTCCTCCATGGCGCTGCCACCTCCCACCCCCATCGCTCCTCCAAATTGCAGGTGTGCCCACCGCCCCCCCCTGGGCCAGGCTCGTGCACATGCAAGATCACGGCCCATGCTCTCATTGCGCCTCCCTGCTGCTTCTCCGTCAGATAGCACGAATCGGTGTCATCCAGACCACCCACCCCTCTCAAGGGCAACTGCCACTGTGCCACTACCGAGAGCTGGCTCAAGAAGCACCATGGGGAGCCGAGCCGAGGAGACCTGAAGCAGCCACCGCCACCAGCCGCACCGGAGAGCCAAGCGAAGCGGAGGAGCGCCAGAGGAGGCGGGGAGGAGCAGCATGGCGACCAAGGCCGAGGCGGCACTGGTCTCAAGAAGCACCATGGGGAGGTGGTGGAGAGACCCGAGTGGCGCTAGCCACTGTGCCACGGAGAGCCAGGTGAAGTAGAGGTGCGCCAGAGGGAGGCGGGGAGGAGCCACAGTGGCGGACCAAGGCCGGAGGCGGCGCCGGGTCGAAAGAAGCCCCGCGTCCGCGTGTGTGTAACCGTGAGGAGATAAGAAAGAAGGGGTAAAAATGTCTTTTTGCATATCTTGTAACGGAAAAATAGGCAGATATTATTAAAATAATGCAAAGAGGGCAAAAAGCGAAGAAACAAACTAAGTGAGAGGCAAAAAATGTATTAGATCGGGAATAAAGGTAAATTATGAAAACGGATCTAAGTATTGGACAAATAATGAATTCCTCCTTTAAAAAATCGTGAGGGGCAGCCCCTGCCAGCCCCCTTGTCTCCGCCCCCTGCTTGCACGTGAGCTCGGCGTTGGATATTCTTGGCAACAAATTGGAGAGGCAATGCCGGTGCCAAGAACTGGTCTAGCCTAGCTGGTCAGATCTGAGCCATTGAGGCAGACATCTGGACACGCACAAAACGCACAAAAAAGAAGAGCAAGAACCATTACCATTATTGTGGGTGTCATGTATGTATGCACCGTGTATGTGTTTCCACCGCCAATAATTGAGTTATTATTATTTTAATCAGATTTATCTGCATCTGTATTGCTTTGCTTGTCAGGTTGATCTGAATCTGTGTATTTCCAGGACCTCTTACCTGAATCCATTGAAGAACAGGGCTGGATGGGTCATGGCCTCATGGGTCTACTTGATTTGGACTGATTTCAGTACTTGGAAAGAATGTTCCGTGATGATTTGGTGGCAACTAGGAGAAATTTCAGTACAGTACTATCTAAGCACATGCATATGGCAGGATAGAGAGAGTGTGCAGGATTCATGTATAAGACGAGAACAATGTGGTTTAGGAGGGCTATGAAGTCTGAAATGCAAACAACTCGAGAAGAAATATCTCGAAAACAAGGATGAAATGGTGATGCTGCTGTGCTGTCTGCTGTGCCCTAAAAGGCCCAAGCTTCGGTAGGGGTTTATGTGGGCTTTCACTTGTGCTGGTCTGAACCAAAACTTGGCATGTGTCATGCCGCCCTTAGTCCATGACGCCAGTTTCCTTCGATGGGCTTTTATATTTTTCTGGAAGTTATTATTTGGTAGGAACTTTGCAATGAGCCCGCATTTAGTGTAGAGATTTGCTCACAATGGAGTACTATGTAGTCCAGACTAGTCTTCCAAACGGTTGCTTTGAGGTAGATTTTGCCTGTGTATTACAGCTTGAATGGAATTTAAGGGGATAATAAACACTGAATCTTTCATCTATCTCTTCTTAATTCATATCCATATGGAAACGCATTGAGCCATTTACATCTACTTAAGTCACACATACTGGAAGATTTCCAATACAATGTAAATAGCAAAAACTACTCCCATCCTTTTGCAGTCTTGCACTCAGCAAGCATGTCTTCCGTCCACAGTGGACTGGAGCAGAAAAATCGTGGAAGCTGTACAACAAAACTTTGCTCAAGATGCACTACATATGCTGCTCCAACAACAGTGAAGGTCATGCTCACCATTGACATACATTTTCTCCTAGTTTACTCTATAACAGGGTCTGCCAATACAATACATGTACACAACGCCGGCGCTGATCTGTGTTCATCTTCTGTTGCCTCGACTGCAAGCTCGCGGCAGACTTGATCGTCGCACAGCCTTTGGAGAAGCTGCGACCGACGGGCCGTCATCAGAATCAGAATGCATCCTCAGTTAAAGAATTACAAAATGGAAGAATATAGCAGAGATCCTCCCAATGTACACCAGAATGCATCGCTTGGTGTCAGCTGGACATGCTAAGGACCAAGAACTTCTGCACTGCCTGGAAGAGCTGCTTCTCCTCGAAGGGTTTCGAGACGTGACCATCCATCCCATACTTTTTGCATTCCTCACGGGTGGCCTGGATAACATCGGCAGTCATTGCCAGGATCGGCAAGTGCCATTTGGTCTTCTTTGTCGTACTTTCTGCTTCTGAATTATCAGAATCGTCTGCCTGCTTATTCGCCTTCCCTTCCATAGCCCGTATTTGACGAGTTGCCTCGAACCTAGCATATCAAACAGAGGTATATTTATTTAAACAGAAACAAGAGAGTCGTAAGGGATGCCATTACCTAATCACTTGACCACTGGCTGCTTCAAATAACATGAGCACAAAGATGCATGCAGTCATGCAATGTACTAGTTACACGAGAGAGACTCAAGTTAATTACTCATGAGGCCATTACTACACAATTATAGTCATTTACCAAGAACCACTGCACATTGATGTGTGCTAGACTGATAGTTTAGGTAAAATGGTCATTGCATGGCTTAAAAGTACTTGCGTAATATTGCAACTACTGTTAGACAGGACGCAAGCCTATAGTGGGGGCTTAAAATTTCAAATTATACACAGTTTTCTGTTTAACCGTACATAAACACAAGCTTGTAATTTGGTCCTATCTCTAATCAGCCTTGTTTTTTTTATATCTTACAACTGCCAAGTAAGAAGAAACATAAACATGTTTTCTTTAAAAAGAAACAGAAAACATAGCTCAACAAAAACCGGTTGTGTGATAGTGTCTGTACAGTGGCGCTAATGCAGATGATGTGTCATGTTTTGCGGTTATATGCCAAAAAAATGCTGAAGTTCACAAGCAAAAGCTTGAATAGCACATAAACTTACCCATCCATCTCTGGCATCTGAATGTCCATGAGACAAAGATCAAACTTGTGCGGGACTTGTAGAAGGGCGAGAGCATCTTTGCCACTCTCCACGCACTCCACCTTAGCCCCATATTTCTTTAATGTACCAGCAGCCACTCTAAGGTTTACCTTGTTGTCATCAACCACCAATATGTTCTTGCCAAGAAGCAACTCATGAAGAGAACCTGAGTCATCACGTTTCTCTTTGTTTGACTCTGTGATACCAAGTGCTTGGAATAGACAAGCTGCAAGTGTGCTTGCTTTCAGAGGCTTTGTGATCATAGAATCAACTGCATATTTCACCTTCAGTTTATCTGATTCCGCAGATGCAAGAAGGATAACTTTTGGTAATACAAGTGTGCACCCATTCTGTTTCATCTCCAGGAGTCTAGTATGTAAGGGGACATCCATCTTTGAGCTCCATGAATCACTCTCAATTAATAGCATGGATGGTTGCCTCCTATGCATGCTGCACAACAAATTCAGAACAAATTAAGTTAGATTTGAGAAAACTGGATATAATAATGTCAAATATCATAGTCAGCAATCAAGTTGGTAGTTATTTGAGAACTGCAGATTCTAACATGAGCAAAAACTGCCCCTTTTTTTCCGAAAGGAAACATTTGACCACAAATCAATTTTAAATTCCATAAATCATATGCAAGAATGTAAGAACTGCAGTCAAAAGTGGCAATAATACAAAAATGAAAGCAAATCCAACACAACACAGGACATGCTACCAAATAATCAGAATTACAATGGACCAATGAGTAATACTGTGATGCAGTCAATATTATTGCCTACAACCATTCCTATGCAACCAAATTCTTGGAGAGCTTGCGAAAGAACTTATATGCTTGTAAGTACGCAAGCATGCTTCACTTTCCTATTTTCTAAAGATGGTAACTTAATCAATTCACGATTTGAAATTTTAGAGAGCATGTAACTGAGAGAAGTACCTGGTTAGTGAACTGCCATTTCTCCCAGACAACACACCAAGTGCTATCTCAATGGTATCTACAACTTCAGAGGCAATTCCCAGCCTTTGCAAATGATACTTAGTTACAGTTGCTCTTACCGGTCTTTTATCAACCAATAGTGCAGATAAACCCTTAAAACAGGATGGTAGAGGGTGCAACAGAGCAGGCTTACTGTCACTAATAGCATTTCTGTCACACCTTTTGAGAACCGCAGTGAATGTGAATGTGCTCCCGACATGGGGTCGGCTAACAAAGTTTATCTGACCATCCATTAGATCAACAAGACATTTGCTGATGCTCAATCCAATTCCAGTCCCACCAAAGTTTCTAGAAGTCGAACTATCAGCTTGCATGAAAGGTGCGAAGACCCGGTCTTGGGCATGCAATGGTATACCTGTCCCTGTATCTTCCAGACTTACTACAAGAGTCACTTCATCAGAATCGCTTTCATACGGCATCACATTTGTCTCATAAGAAAGCAAACGATTGAAGTTTTCCCAGTTATTTCTGCTATCAGCAGCCTCAAAACCACTTAAAGTGTTGTGAAACACACTTGAGGATATAACACTTGTCTCATCTTTATGTCCATCCATGCCATTCACTACTGGTTCAACATTTGCTTCTGTTGCAAGATTTGAGTGATCCCCCAGGTGAACTTGCACAAAAGTGTGTCCCCGTTCTGTGAACTGTGACATGGTAAACACAGGGCAAACAAGAATACACTGTAAGCCTATGCTGGCATTGAACTTTAGTGTATTTAGTAAACACTACTGTGTTATTTTTGGCTAAAACCAAGTTGTTCCACTTATAGAGAATATAGGCTTCAATGGTCATTGGTCAAGATCAAAGGAAAGGTCATGCACGCTTACCTTAATTGAGTTACCCACTAAGTTTGTAATTATCTGTCTAAACCTTCCAGGATCACCCAGCAGGATTTCAGGAACTCTTTCAGAGACATATACAGCAAGCTACAAGTTGCAGAGGAGTAAAAGGAAATCAGGAGACCAAACAAAAAGTTAACTAGGCAAGATGCATTTCTGCAATGCAGAGAAGTTTATGGAAAGCAAATAAACAGAGAGATGTTGGTGCAAATAATGGATGGTATGGTCAGGCTTAGTCATGCCTTGTGATATGTGTTCAATCATTACTGAACTCAGTTGAACTAACCTCAATTCCCTTCTCTCTTGACTTCGGAGAAAATAGTGAGATGACATCATCCAGGATGGACCTCAGGTCAAATGGTACTGACTCCAGCTCCAACTTGTTAGCTTCAATTTTGGCCCTGTCAAGCACTTCGTTAATTAGGGATATTAATGCCTTTCCACAGACCTGAGCAGTTTGTGCATAATCCCTCTGGGTTGTCTTTAGTTCTGTATCTAATAGAATATCAAGCATTCCTACAAAAACAGGAAAGGCATAAATCATCCCATTTTCCTCATAAGAAAGGAGTTACACAAAAAATAAACTCGAATGCATAGTAAGATTACAAAAAATCACCTAGTACACCGTTCATGGGTGTTCTGATCTCATGAGAAACAGTTGCAAGGAACTGCCATTGACAAACAAGTGTCTTTTAGATCATAAAAGTTGTAATATTTCAACAGCAAATAACTTCCAACTAAATTGGACCTGAGATTTAGCAACATCAGCAGCTTCTGCCCGTTTTTTCAGCTCTTCCATTTTCCAGCAATCTTCCTTAACACTAATATAGCGACTCCAAGCAGCATATATTATGTAGCCCACAAGCATACATATAACGAATACACCAGATGAAGTAGTAATTGCGGACCATGGAACATGAGGCTTATGTCTGTATCTGCACACATTTATGGACAGCGGAATATAAAAATAGGTCATGCCAAAGTATAATATGAGAAAATTAATCATCAATGCACACATGTACCTGCAAATCATGTGATGCTTTCTGAATGGATCACCAAAATCTAGCATGCAGGTGCATGACGGTGAGGGGGCACCAAGAGGAACTTCAGACCCATACATGACAAGAGGGTTTGAATGGTTTGTGACATCGTAAACATTCACCACCAATTCCTGATTGCCAGCTAGCTGCCTCAACAAATTTTCCACTAGTGACTCTACATCAAAAGCTCCTCCAAGGTATCTGTTGAACAAAAGAAAGATTTAAAAGAAGCCATTTTGACCCATGCTGTTCTTCAAATACCACTGAATAGTTATCTATCTAAACCTTTGGTTTTCTGATACAGTAACACATGTGACAGCTCTATTGTGTTTTGACCACAATTTGTATTAAAATATATTCTTTATGGGTATTTCTCTTTCAAGTCTAGACGCACTAACTGTTTCAGTCAGTGCCAAGTGAGAGTGCTGAGTGTTTGACAGTCTCTGAAACACGATGCACTTTCAGCACTAAAGCATAACATAAATGTTGCACAATGGAATCATAGGCAGTGAATTCCACATAGAAGAGGAATCAGTTGAACTGAAAACCTTCACAGGCAAAAAGGGAAGCTGCTAAACCTCACCCTGCGGTAGCAGCAACACGATCCTCCACCATGGCATCCGCAGGAAAATCCACAAAGTAGACAGGAAACGTCAATACAACACCGAGGTGATTCGACATCAGCCGGAATGGGCTCGTAAGAACCGCCTTCCCCGTAGCCCTTGACCTCAAGATGTTCTCCCGGTCCTCCTGCAGCAACACAAACACCAACGTTCAGAACCAACCAACACCACGGAGCAAATTGAAACCCAAGAAACAAAAGGGACACCACCGCAGACCTCGCCGGACATCATGTCGAGCCCCTCGATGTAGGAGACGGTCTCCTGGGAGTAGATCACCGGCGCGTACTCGTCCTGCAACGGGGACGGCTCGTGCTTCATGGTCTTGATGATCCACCCCTGCTGCCGCTCGAAGCTCTCCCTGTCCACGTGCACCACCCTCTGTGCGTAAGCCACCCCGCTCAGCAGCGGCCGCTCGAACGACGTCCTCGCGGTGTAGTCGGCGAAGGTGTCCTGAAAAAAGAAAAAAACGCATCAAAGATATGCACCCAGGGCCGACAAACCAATTCACAGGATGCAAATCCTCCGACATTATGAAGTAATGTCATGGTGAACAGTGCCGTGACATTGACCTGTAGCCATCGGATCGGAAAGCAACGGATGAGATCGAGATCTGGCACTGTAGTTTAAACGCTTTAGCATCCGATCCTGTCCATTGCTTTTTGATCCAACGGCCCAGATCTTGAGAATGTTATGGCACTGTTCACTGGTGACATTCCTATTGTCATGTCAGGGGATGCCCATCCCAATTTTCGCAATGGCAAGCAATCAATTCACACCCAAAAAAGGATGCTCCATTTAAGAAGCGCTGCAGGCTCCAGACTGCACTGCAGCACAGTGTGTAAAAAATATTGTGAATCTTCCGCACATCTCAATGATGTCAGGGCAATATATTTATACACGGAGATTACAGCATATACAAGGAAGATCGGAGTCAGGCAATTGCTGGACAGTGAATAGTACACGCATTGGACAGTGAATAGTAAACGTGAAGGCCTCTGAACCCTCCCGAACTCATACTGTCCAGTTTGCGATGGATTCAGTAAACATTCAGTACTCGATTCGGTAAGCGAACATCTACCGAATATACAGCAGATCAATTATCTTAACAGTGGTCTGTGCTTCCATGGCAGGTATGGAAGGTCGACTCAGAGGAATTAAATGAAGTGGAAGCGGCGGCAGAGGCAGAGCAAGTACTACTGTACTACATGGTCAAGGTATATAGTATTATCGCAATGGAAGATGCAGGAAGGACTCAAAAAGACACGCGATTAACTACGGGCGCCGAGCAGCGGCCATAACTCGCACCGGTAGTAAATCCGCAGCAGTACTGCTCCTGCCCGGAATTGGGGAGAAGAGAATTGGGAGCGCGTATAAAAAAAACCGCAAGGAACAGCGGCGCAGTGCAACTGTGGAAGCAATAATCTTGAATCCGTAGCACCGGTGTACATGGAGGTGGAGGCGGAGCGAGCGAGGCGAACCTGGTCGAGCGCGGGCGGGTACTTCTCGTAGTGGAAGGTGGCGACGAGGATGGCGAGGGCGTGGACGTGGTTGACGGAGACGGCGAACTGGTCCTGCAGCATGCGGGCGCGCTCCTCGCACATGCAGACGAGCCCCTCCTCCGCCTTGCGCAGCGCCGCCCGGCGGAAGTGCCAGTGCAGCCCCGCCCACAGCGCCGACGAGGCCACCACCCACAGCACCACCGCCACCCTGCTCAGACTCACCTTCGCGCGCCACCACTTCCCCTTGCTCTTCCCCTTCCCCGCTTCCCCGTCCTCCTCCACCACCGCCGGCGCCGCGGCCTCCCCTCCTCCCGCCCCCATCCCCCAATTCACATGCGCCGCAACCCACCAACCCACCCAACCCAAAGCGCGAGGAAGGAGACAGCTGCTCCTGCTCCTGCTCCGCTGAGAGAGAGAGAGAGAGAGAGAGAGAGAGAGTGACCTCGCCTTTATTCCTCGTCGCCCCGCTGCTGCCGCTGCTGCTTTGATGTGTTTTGTTGCTTTTCGCGTGGAGCGGCAAAATTTGATATATGGCATTAATGTTTCGGGATAAATCACTCAGAATCTTGAATTTGGATATGTCGTAGTTACAAGACTAGACAGTAGATTAAGGGGATCCTCCGATACCCGAAGGGTCCTTAAGAGGGGACACGCTGTCAGTAAGCAAACACCCTTGTATCACTATGCGATCATCCAAAAACCCAAGAAAAATCCCCTGCCAATGGGGGCAAAGGTGGTTACTTATAGCCTTTTTAAGAGGTACACAGAATTACAAGTTTACCCTCTACAAGACCCTACGTCGGTAGGGGCTGCAGGGACCTTTCTTACCCCTAGTGCTAGCTTCTAACACGTGGTGGGCAGCTCTAGACTTGGTCTACCCTGCTGGTGTAGCGGTCCAGGGGCACAGTAACCCTTCCAGACCCCCTAGGTCTCCGAGCCCTCCGCGGCCCTTCGGGGCATTTCGCTGGGCCTTCCCGCCACCGGCGGCTCGACGCTAAGCGGACCCTTCGGAGGGCTTCGGGACCCTTCGGAGGGCTTCAGCATCCCTTTGGAGGGCTTCGGGACCGGCTTCGGGGTTCCTTCGGAGGGTTTCGGGACCTTCGGAAATATTTGCACCATCTGCCCCCCCCCCCCGGGCGACTTTGGCCACTAGGACGTGTGCGCTTCGCTCTTCGTCAGGTCGTGGGGGCTGTTGTGCCGCCCCTACGACAGGATATATGTTATCCTAAGTCTTATTAGTTTTGATATATGCCACTCTATGACCCTTATGTCCCTGGCTCTTCTTCTTCCTCCCCTTTTCTTCACTCCTGAAATACCTCCGACTAGGAGAGGGGGAACGACGAGGAGCTTGAGGCGGGAGTCGCTAAGCATGGCCGAGAAATGTCGCTAAGCGGCCGAGGTCGCTATGAGGAGGCGATGGTAGAGGAGCTTAGCGACGCTTGAGCTGAGGCGGGGTCGGCGACCTTGGAAAGCGGACTCGAGCGAGGAGCGAAGACATGGAGGAGGTGTCGGTGGCGGCGGGCGGGCCAAGAGCAACGAGGTGGGATCGGACGGTCGGTAGGTCGATGAGGAGAGGAGGTCGAGCGCCGACTTGGCCGCCGCAACGAGCCCCCAGTGCTTTCGACGGGGACGCGCTGCCGAGCGTTGCCATGGGGGATGCCATGGCGGGTGCGGGGAGCGGAGAGGAGGCGGCTACGCGGTGGTCGGTGCCATCATGATCGTGGTCATAGGAGGTGGAAGAGATCTGAGAGAGGAGGAGGGGTGGAACAAATGGGAATGGGAGGAGGGAGGCACGGAGGTGACGGTTGCGTGCGTGGCTGTGGGGCGGACGGGGAGAAGGTGGCGGGGGAAGGAAGGTATTTCGGGAGAGAAGAAAAGGAGAGGAAGAATAATAGCCAGGGGCAAAAGGGTCATAGGGTGGTATATATTAAAGCCAACAATATTTAGAGTGGCATATGTCCAAATTTAATATTCTGATTAGCATATATTAAAACGTGGTGTTTCTAAATGGTACGTATCAAATTTTGCCAACTTCTGCAAGAAGGACAGAACTTTGTGATGTTGACCGGTACTTGGAGTCTATTTTTGTGATCAGTGGTTAGGAGTTGAAACCATTTGCGTAGATTAAACAAGGGAACTACGCCGAATTTCTGATGTGCGTCATTAGGATTTAGGCACACAGTACGTACGGTGCGGATGGCACCAAAGACTGACATCCTTCTTGGTGCCTCTTACAGTAGTCTTACCATTCTTCTCGTGCCCAATAGGTTGCTGTGTTATGTGGAGCCTCTACAGTGGCGAAGCTACTCTGCAGTGACAGCGACCATGTGACCGTCTAATCAAAAATCAACTCTCTGACTAGCAAAAAGTTCCAAGTATCGCAGGAAATATGTAAATCCATATTGAGATTTCTCTCTCGTCTTATTCTTAGGCTCCATAATCGGGATGAAATATATCTTCAACATAAATCTGTGCATATCGCTTTTTATTTCGCTACTGGAAATGAAAACGACCCAAGCCTGACCTAGAAATGCATCTAGGCAAGAGATTCCACTCGGATATGGCTAACTGAGCTAGGTGCAGGCAACCAATCATCTAGTCCTATGTAGTATTGTACCACATGACCAAATGTCTGATCACCAAACTGACTGAATGTCGCTTTAATAGCACTAATGCTGATGGAAGTAAACACAAATTCTAGTCAGTAAGTCTTGATCAGCAGGCCTAATACATCTTTGCAAAGTGCATGCAACTGGTCTTTAAGTTCAGATAATGCCCAATAGACAACAGAATATTGTTACTGGTTGGCCTCTTTAGGGAAATTTTCACACGCCGTTACAAACCGAATGGATTAAAGATGCCAATGTCCTGAGTTTTATAGAGATTAATTTGTATGTGGGCAAGCAAAAGCAAAGCCCTGCAAGCAAGGACGACAGCATATTCATAAGCAGATGAAAGTAGGCAAAACAGGAATTCTTATGGAAGGTTCAATGATCCTATGATGAGATTGAGACATGTCTCTTATCTCTTTGGCAAGATGAGGAAAGGATCTCAGGACCCACCACTAATTGGGCAACCTTTGAGGTTTCTTTCCCCCTCCAAATTGCAGTCTTTCTTTAAGGAAAGCTGAAGAGGGACCCTGTTTGATATGGCCTGGCTTCTGTCTGCCATCAGAAGAGGCCAAGTGATGGATGGAAATCACCTAGGAAGCTTTCTACACTTGGAACAAGAAGAATGATGTCAAAGCCGTTGGATCTATAGAACATTAGGTGCTGACCATTCTTTTTTTACAAACAAAAACTATTATGCAAATGATTTCAATGGTGGTTTGGTAGTCATGTCAGTACAAGGATGTTAAGATTTGGGGCATGTGGAGGGAAGCATATGAAATTAGTAGTGGACCGGCTAATACAGGGTTGTTTGGTTTGTTATCAACTTGAACTAAACCAAATTTTGATAACGTCAATAAAATTTAATGCCATATGCGGGTAATCCGAGGAGATCGCTTACCAAAATTTCGTTTGGTCGCAATCCAAACAACATTATTTTTACCAAATTTTGATTTTATCTAAGTTTTAGCTTGATTTGCTGGACCGTGAACCAAAGAACCTTTAGTCTGTTTGGTTGTTGGCAGGTACAATTATTGGCCATGCCAGCACCAACATCAGATCAGATGGCAGCACAGCAGTAGCACGCATCTCTGCTGCTGGCTGCCACCAAGCAACTTTTTTTTTCCCCAACAATTATGAGCTATGCAACAAAGGAACTAGGATCCATAATTAGATGATTGATATCCAGTCATACTAAATGAAAAACAAATTGTCTCCCCCTTCTACTATTGCATGGGTGATGGTAATTACACATTCACACCGCAGCAAATAGGCTTAATAACTGAGTTATCACATTATCGTTTGGCTACGTGAACCTACAACAAAGTAAAAGAACATGCGAGGAAAACCAAACAGTCTTCACGACAAGGGAAAATATTGCCAAATTCTAAAATGTAGCCTCCACCCGGCACACAAAAAAAATTAGCATCCAATGTTGTTATCATTCTGTGTCAGATCAACCAAGATTGCAAAATTAGTGTAACACTACTACTGATCTTCACAACCGTCACATTAAGAACCGTGATGTGAGTCTGTGTTGGTGGTGACGGGCATTATAGAAGGGAAAATTTTGTGGTGCTACTAGAAAGGTGTGCAATATCGGTTCTGTTTCTACAAATTAGACCATTTCGTTTTTGTCACTCAAATTTTGCGTCCATTTCGTTTTATTGAAGGACAAATTAAAACTGAACATGTTAAATATCCGGGCTTGTTACAGTCTCTACCGGTACTGGCTTAGGTATGGCAGATCGTGTCCTTAGATTTTATTGAAGGACTATCTCGGTCTTCCAGTTACAACAGCATTATGGTGGTGGTGGATAAATTTTCATGGTATGTTCATTTTGTTCCTTTGGCTCATCCTTTTACTGCCTTTCAGATAGCGCAAGCTTTTATCAGCAATATTTCCAAGCTTCATGGTCTGCCTCAATCCTTGATATCTGATCGAGATCGAATCTTTACAAATACTCTTTGGCGAGAATTGTTCCGGTTAGTGGATACTCAATTGCGCATGAGTTCCTCATATCATCCACAACCCGGCGGTCAGACAGAGAGGGTCAACCAATGCCTCAAAGCTTATCTGAGGTGCTTTGTGCATGCTTGTCCCTGTAAATGGTCAGAATGGTTAGCCTTTGCTGAATTTTGGTACAATACTTCATATCATTCTACCCTGAGAAAGTCACCGTTTGAGGTATTGTATGGTCACGGCCCGCGACACTTTGGGATCGTAGATGCAGCTGATAGCACATCCCCAGAATTGTCAACCTGGTTATACGACAGAGAATTGATGACGAAGCTGTTGCGCCAACATCTCAATTGAGCGACTCAATGTATGAAAGTCCAAGCTGTCAGGAAAAGATCAGAACGATGTTTCTCTATGGGAGATTGGGTATATCTGAAACTACAACCATATGTCCAGACCTCAATGGTCAATCGAGCTAACCATAATCTTGCATTCAGGTATTTTGGGCCTTTCCAAATTGAGCAATCAGTGGGATCAGTTGCTTACAAACTGAAGTTGCCTCGGACCTGTAGCATTCACCTAGTTATTCATGTCTCTCAATTAAAGAAAGCTTTGGCTCCTAACGAGCAGGTCAAACAAGAACTACCAGATGCAACAGATAATGGAGTGACGTCGACTGCAACGATCTGAATCGGTATCCAGGACCCAGGTGTTGGTCCACTGGTCTCGGGAGTCGCCAGCTGATGCTACTTGGGAGGACTTCGCTGATCTGAAGAGACGTTTTCCCAATGCGCCGGCTTGGGGTCAAGCCGTCTCTAAAGGAGGAGGGAATGTCACGTTGTTGGATAATGTACAGTGCAGCGCTGGTTGTCAAGATGCAAGACAGAAAGGGAAGCGGCAACGGAAGCCCGGTGCTTGTAGGGGTGAAAACGGATCGAATACGGACAGATAATGGCTCTACCATATTTATTTTCATATTTTTTCTTGGATCCGGATACGAATCCGAATATCCCGAATACGAATAGGAATATGAATTATGTCGAATACAAATATGGAGCAAATACGAATCGAAACGAATACGGTCACAGATATTTTTCGGAACATGGTAACCCCTTAAATTATACGCTGGAAATTAACGAAAATATATAACTAGCTTATTTGATCCAAACATTCATGAATTATTCACATTTTCAGTAACCACATATAACGAAACATATGTGTGTCCATTCTTTTTAAAGTGAGGCCGAGAGCACAAGATGGGTGGCATGCGCGAGCAACAAGACCATGGCGGCGCTGACGGCCTCGGCAAAGACAAAGCAGACGTGGGCTACGATAGCAGGGAGCAAGGATGGCGCCAACGCCCAACGGTGGTGGCCGGATCCGACCAGCTTGGTCGGTCAGAGGGAGAGAAGAGAGGAGCCGAAGTGAGTAGAGAGATGAAGGGAGAGCTCTAGAGGTAGAAGGAAGAAAGAAAGAGACAGAGGAAGAGGAAGAGAAGAAATAGGCTGGAGGTGTAACATTCTAAAATCCATAATTTAGGAATACGTAATAGAAATGCATTGTGAAAAATATTTTGATCATTTGGCATATGAAAATCTACCCATGTTTGAAATTTGAACTTTTGTTTAAAAGCAAATGCTAAAATACAAACAAACATACACTTAAAGGAAATTGAGTTAAAACAAAATAAAAACGGTTGAGAGAATTATTTTGAGCATAATTGCTTAGGGAAAAAATTTAATAAACAACTTATATGAATTGTTATTGAGAATAACAAATACAATTACATAAGAACAAAAACTTATAAGAATTTTAGAGAAAAACACATAAGGGATAAACTTCTGAAAAATTTACACAAGAGACTATATTAGGTCAGGAGTCCTCACGAAAAGTTTCATAAAATTTGGACTTAATTTGCTCAGGGGTCCGACAGGAGGATTGCTAGTGTTGGGCTGAATTGCGGATATCCAGCCGGCCTGGCATAATCCGAATAATCTGTATTTGTATCCGTATTCGATGGATAATAGGGCTACCGTATTCGTATTCGTTTCTGACAAAAAAAAATCCGTATTCGTTTTCGATCCGATAATTATCTGAGAAAAATCCGATCCGAGACAATCCGAATTCGTTTTCGTCCGGATCGGTCGGAAACTATCCGATCCTTTTTCACCCCTAAATGTGCGGTTTCCTGAATCAGGGCTATGTGATTGGGCGATATCTAGGTTGTTAGTGGTAAAAGGGCCCACCTAGCCAACCGGAAAATGCAGGGATATAAGTAGTGGTCCTGTTTGTCTGTGAGTTTATGGATGATGTAATCACTGAACCCCTCTAGCCTCTGTATTTTCCTCTGAACTTTCTACCCCTTCCTGGCTGTTCTTCCCGCAAAAACTCTATCCGGATGCTTGACGAAACCCTTTGTGCTATCTGCAATACTGTGAATCGCAAGAGGTTGGTAACACATCTGGTAGAAGTTAAGCCCCAATTTGGAACGCGGCATTTTTCTCTCTAATCCTGCGAGAATCGGAATGTTTTTTGTGTGATGTTTTTGCATAATTCTTATGAAAACCTTGTGTTTCAAACATGTCCTAATAATATGCAAATAAATTTGAAAAACAACATTGAACTGTTGAAATAATTACGAAGATTTTGTAAGAACCGGTGGTACATATGCAGCCACTCGAACTTTTGTTGGTATGTTTAGCCGGGTTCTGCTCTGAACCATCTGGTAGAAGCTAAGCCCAATTTGGAACGCACCATAGCTAGTGAAATGGCCCTACCAAGATATGCATGCCTCCACGGCGGTAAGGCCTCTGTAACTCTGCCGAACCGGCCGGTGCCTGCAGCACGGAAGGGGAAAAAAAGCTTCATTTGCTGCAAAGTCAGCGTGCTCTTTCTTTTTTACTGTACGTTCTTAATTATCATCGCATAATTTACCCTGTGTTACTGAGTTTTACGGCTTGGCACACTGATGCCTGTGTTTTTGGTGGGTGCCTAGTGGAATTAAATACTACCTAAGGTGTCAACGTCCTAGAAGGGTCTTCCTCCTTTTCGCCACATTCTTTTGTTTATTTATGAGTTCTTTTTATTTGCCTTTTCAGGCACGACATCAGTCGCACTATTTTGTCAAATCGGGGAGAATTATTCACTTCGTTGATTTCATAACGTGCGGTGGGACCAGACAGAATTTTCATGGCGCCGTTTGGAGATGGGTGGAACACTGACTCGAATTAGTGCCTATTTTGACTGGCGTAATTTTGGTCCAGCCCACTAGGCTTTACAGCATACAGTTTTGGGCTGGACCATAAGGCTGCTTTGATCAGCCCTTCACCCCTCGCGTTCGCTTTCATTTCGAACTCGGGAGTTGGAAGCTATAGCTATTCGAAGTAGCGAATGCAGGGCCGATCCAGGCCGCAGAAAATCTTATGGGTGTTAAAGTTTATGAAAATCTTTTGAAAAATCATAAAAAATTTGAGTTCGATCAAAAACAGCTGCCCCAGAGACTTGGGCCATAGCTAGCTCCGTCCCTGAAAAAATGCGAATGTTTTTTTGGAAGCTCTCCGTGAAGGCATCGATTACAAATGCTGCAGAAAAAGTTTTTTTTTAAAAAAAAAGATACGTATCCCCACCAAAAAAAGACCAGCAGTATGCACACCATGCAAACCACCCAAGCCACTTTACATGTACACATGCATATACCAACCGTATAAATGGGTGAAAAAGAATATCGTCAAACAAATGCACAGAGCTAGTGCTCAATCGGCCGACTGCCGGAGATCGAAATTAAGGCTCTGTTTGGTATGGTTCCTGCTCTTAGCTTCTTAGTTGGAGTAGGCGGAGTTATGCCAAACGGGTAACTCCACAAAATTTTCGGAGTTGAAGCAATCAGAAGCAGAGCAGCCAATAGTATAATTTTCAGGAGCGGGTGGAACTTTGCTCCAAGTGGGAGCAGTGAACCAATAAAGCGAAATACCCTTAGAAGTTGAAGATAATTATCCGCAATATGCCATTGAACTACCCTACCCACCCCAACCCGCAGCCCCCCACTAGGGGTGAAAACGGATCGGAAACGGACGGATAATGACTCTGCCATATTTGTTTTCACATTTTTTTCGGATCCGGATACGAATACGGATACCCCGGATACGAATACGGATGCGAATAATATCGAATCTGAATACGAGCGAATACTTAATCGAAACGAATACGGTCATGATATTTTTTCTAACATAAAACCCTTAAATTGCATGCCGAAATTAACAAAAACATATAACTAATTTGTTTGATGCAAATATTCATGAATTGTTCATATATTCAGCAACCACACATAACATTGGCACTAGCAACTAGCAAGGTGCATTAATTAGTTCATCACAAACATAACAATTAGTGTACCACATTTAACTCATAAGTCATAACTCACAAGTCAACATACATAACATGAATAAAACTTAGTTCATCACATAAAACGTAGTTCACACTTAGGTCATCACAGGTTCAATAATGCTAAGAATCCAAAAGGTCATTCACTTTGGCAATCAAAAGGTCATTCATCCATATCCTCCAACACGCCCTCCTCCAAATAATCCATATCCTCGTGCTCCTGCAACTACACGTTGTAGTTCAATTAGTATCATTTATCAAGGTGACATTAAATTAAGCCAATAAGCTAGATAGTTAGGTAAAAAAAACAGCAAACCGTTGCCAAGCTTGCAAAGCATCGCTCAATGCCCTCCATGTCCATCTCAGTGAGGATAGATCCACCAATATCTCCACCTTCATGTGAAAAAGATTAATTATGCTCAAAAATTTACTCACATACTACACATAAACCAATCAAACATATGTGTAGAACTCGATATTACCTTTTCGAGACGCTGCAGTCCAATCTTTGGTACAAACCAAAGCTTGCACGACTTCAGGATCAAGACGACTGCGAAATGGATCGACAACACGGCCGCCAGCACTAAAAGCTGACTCCGAAGCAACAGTCGACACTTGAATAGATAAAACATCACGTGCAAGTCGAGAGAGAATAGGGAGCTCAGGTTGCTTGAGCTTCCACCATGACAAAACATCAAATAAGACTTTGCCTTTTGCTTTCCATTCAACTAGTGGTTGTTCCATGTACACTTCCAACTCAGTTTTGGTACCTTGACCTACAGCACTACTGCCATGCAAGAACCTTTCAAGATCCGCATCAAGCTCATCATCACTCCCTCATCCTCAACCTCTTGGTCTAATGGTTGAGAATCAACTGCTTGCACATTTGCGCTTCTTTGTTTTCTTGGTTACAAGTGGATCGGACACATAAGCACGAACAACCGGTTAATAACACTCATGAATCTATCAACCTGCCGAGCATTGTCATGGTAAATCTTATCGCAAAATAGTGTATCGGCTTTGTCTTGTATCTAGGATCAAAAAACATGCTACTGACTAGAGCCATGTTGGATTTGTCCCAATACTTATCATACTTAATTTGCATGGAATGCGCCATAGAAGATATAATAGAATCAAAGCTATCACACCAATCGCAATGGCAAGCTTAATCTTGCAAAAAGTATTGAAAAATAGATTTGTTTGTTGGATATTTAGTGCCGAGAAGATCTCAAGAGCATCATAAAATCTCTTCAAACATGTAGATATAGATTTTGCCATAGTCCAATTTTCAGCCATCGGTGCACATCTCGCATATTTGCTTCTATGTCGGCGAAAAGCCTATCAAAAGCATGCCTATAGTAAATAGCTTGCTTCAACATGAGATACGTGGAGTTCCACCTTGTTGGAACATCCAAGGGAGACCATTTGTCACATCTAAGTCACATTCGATGCACACTTCATAAATTCCTCATCTTGCAATGGAGAGTTCTTCACAATTGCAATTGTATTTCGATATTTGCAATAGCCGTGCAATTTGCTTCAAACCATCTTGGGCAACAAGGTTCAAAATATGATTCAAGCATCTCACATGAAAAAAGATACCATCACAGATCAAAGGAGCTAACTTATTGAGTTTTAGTACTACCCCCTTAGCACATACATCATTGGCCGATGTATTATCCAAAGTAAGGGCAAGCAATTTCCTATCAAGATTCCAATCCACTACACTATCATGAAATTGTGCGCACAAGTTTCTTCCTGAATGGTGTCCTTCTACATGCATAAATTTAATAATTCTTTTCTGCATGTTCCAATTGTCATCTATCCAATGCACAGTAATACACATGTAACCTTTATTTTGGTTTGATGTCCACATGTCCATAGTTGTACTAAAACGACATGCAAGTGTTTTGAAGTAATCATACAACTTCTTCTTTTCCTCTACAAAGATATTCAATATATCTTTTCTGGTAGTAATGCGACTCTTAATTGGAAAACTAGGGCGCAGTGACTTGATAAACTCCACAAAGTACTCATGCTCAACAATATTAAAGGGATATTCATGCATGATAATTGCCAAATATAATTTTTTCAAACTGTCAACCTCATCATACCTATAAGTCTCAATAGATGCATTGCTGCTGTCATCTCCACTCTTCATCAATTTTAGAAACTGTTGGCCTCCCTTGATTTGGTGCTTGCTACCCAAGTGATTCCAAAAGACTGATGTGTCTCTCGAACTCTCAGGAGATTCAGACTGCACTTGTTGCATTTAGCCCAATACTCTGTAATCATCTTGCCATCGATCCTTTCTTCTTTTCTCATATTTTGTGTAGTGCTCCCAAACATCGAGTCGCACTTCTTTGCTCTCTTTGCGGCAGAGTAGGAATGTCGGTCTCGACACCGGCCTCACCATCAAATCAACTTCATTCCTTGGCACCAATGCACCAAGCAACTAGATCATTTGTAGCAAAGGAAGGTGGTTGTGGTGGTTGTGGCACCCAAGAAAAGCAGAGATGTATTGCTTACACTTGCATCAAGCTATTTCCAGCTTGTAGATTCCATCACAAATCTAGCACAAGATAATGAAGGAATACATAAGATATCAATGAGGCATGCATATTCATAAAAGGAAAATAAGAATGATATCAATGAGGCATGCATATTCATAAAAGGAAAATAAGAATGATAACATCATAATAGATTGTTAATCATAGAAGAATCATAACATCATAACAGATTAACAGACACAAAAGGAATGTATTTACTCGTAAATATATTAACATGGCTCACTAATCCCCGGTTTCGGACAAGACTTCATCGTTAAATAACAAATTTATTTAAAAGTATCAACATCAATGGCTTATAGCTATGTAGTTCATGTCATAGATCTCATTATGCGTAGTGGTGCACATTGCAAATCTTTGCTTAACACTCACGACACACATCAATACATCATGGATCAAAGCATCTCTTTCCAAGATAAGTGATATAAAACTAGTGAATGTTAGCTAATTCGCATGATTTGACATTGCATAGACTTACAAATGAAGAAGTCCTCAAAATAAACTCAATGTATCCAAGAGCTTGATTTACTGCGAAAAACACCGCCGCGGTCTGCAGTCAAGCAAGAAACTTTATTTTCTTGATTGCAACACAAAGAATTACCACTAGTCCACTACCAAGAATAAGATCCTTACTCGACAGGAGGGGATGTCTTTGGAGGGCCTGGAGCTGGTCTCACTGGCGGCGGAGGCAGTCATGGGCGAGGTGGATTACAAGGGGAGGTCGGGCGAGGCAGGGCAAAGCGAGGCAAAGCCAAGAAGTAGATGGCGGGCGGGAGGCGAGATGGCGGCGGGAGGCGAGGCGGCCGCCGAGGCGGCGGGCGGCGGCGGGCGGGAGGCGAGGCGGCCACGGAGGCGAGGCGAGGCAGGCGAGGCGAGGGGCGAGGCGCGGAGGCGAGGCGGCGCCATGGAGGCGAGGCGGCGCTGGGAGGCGAGGGCGGCCATGGGAGGCGAGGGCGGCGGAGGCGAGGCGGCGGCGGGAGGCGAGGCGGCCATGGAGGCGAGGGCGGCATGGGAGACGAGGGCGGCGGCGCGAGGCGGCGGCGGCGCAGCGGCGGCGATGAGGTGAGATGGCGGCGTGGACTGGAGGTCTCCTGCCTCAAGGGAATTTAGGGAAAAAGGCTTGGGAGTTGGGAGTAAGGAGAGGATTAGGGTTAGGGTATTCGGTGTGGGCCGGCTGGGCACTTGGGCCAAAACTCCAGATATCCGGATAAGCCCTATCCGGATAATCCGTTTCCGTATTCGTTTCCGCCGGATATCATCGTTACCATATTCGTTTCCGTTTCCGGGAAAAAAATCCGAATTCGTTTCCGATCCGAAAAATATCCGAGAAAAATCCGATCCGAGATATTCCGAATCCGTTTTCGTCCGGATCGGTCGGAAACTATCCGATCCGTTTTCACCCCTACCCCCCACCCCTTCGCCTCCCCTTGCCTGTTCGCACCCCAACCCGCAGCCTCTTCACAGCCCCCTCTTGTCCCCTCGCCTAGGAGACGGCCAGGAGACCTCCCCGGAGACCTCTTCCCCGACGGCTGTTCTTCCTCCCCGGTGTATCCACCTTGACACATCTTCTTCCTCCCTCCCCACCTGGCGGTCCACCCCGACGGCTGTTCTTCCTCCCCGGAGACTTCTTCCCCGGCGCATCCACCTCGCCGGCCGTTCTTCCTCCCCGGAGACCTCTTCTTCACCGGTGGCGTTGAGGTAAGCCAGATCTATGACCTAAATCTCAGACAATTTGATACTTGCTTGGTTATGATGCTTGCTTGGTTCTGATAATTGCTTGGTTCTGATGCTTGGTTAATATGATGCACATGGTATAATTTGTTACAATTGATGCATGTGGTCACTCGCACTGGTTGTAGTTTGTAGTTTTCTTCTTGGTATGAACCGCCTTGCATGTGAATAACAAAATGCTAGCGGATCCTTCCGAAATGCTACAATGTCATCATCCTATGGTGCATGGTGTAGACTGTAGTGTGTTTTAACTTGGTTCATGTTTTATTTGAAATGTTTTTCACAAGCTCGAAGTGTGCAAGATATGAATGTTCGCATGCTGAAGAGTGGTGGCGATTTATGTTTGGATGACTATACAATGACTCTGCAATTCTGTTCCAATATTCACATAATTAATTTTACCAACTGCTCCAGACAAACCGTACCTCTCATGTTCAGGTTACAACTGCATGGTCTACGCTTTTAGCTTGGCATTCCATGATGTAATATGGCAGGTTACAGAACTCAAATGAAACATTTTGTAAATAAAAAATCAAATAAAACATGTTATGTCATCACTATTTTACAAGAATCCAGTAAAGTGTGCAAATTCATATGGCGGACTTTCAGATTTATCTACAGCTAATCCTAATTCTATGCTACACAAAAAAAATCCATCAGCATTCCCCCAAAACAATGAGCATCCATGCTTTCATGCATCTCCCTCACTCAGCAACATTCGGTTGCCAGCATATTGTGAGTCTTGACAGGCTGACAGCCTCCTTGTTGTCACTATTTTATAAGAATATAGTAAAGTGTGCAAATTCATACGGTGTAACTTTTGCACAAAACTTCTTCTAATGTGGTTAGTTTAAATTGATGCATGCATGAATGTTACAATATGTAGATGGCAAGTTCTGCTGAGTGGAATGATGAACACCTTAAGATAGTGTGTGAGTTGTTTGCCGAACAAGTTAGGATTGGGAACCGGCCAAACACCCACTTGAACACTATAGGATATGCCGAGGTAGCTAAGGGGTTTAAGGATATAATGGGCCTCGAGTACACTAAGACACAATTCTAGAATAAATGGGATAAGTTGAAGTCCGAGTACGCCATTTGGAGAAAAAAAACTCACCGCAAGGGAGACCAGTTTTGACTGAGACAGTGAGAAAGGCATAATTTCTCAACCCCTTCCATGGTGGAAGAAGGTTAACATAGTAAGTGTTGTTTCATTTACTTCACTTTGGGCAGCAGCATGTACTTCTTATTTATCCTAATCGGTGTCCTATTTTTTCACAGGAAATTCCAGGGGCAATAAAGTTTCACAAAAAAAGGTATTCAAAATGAAGGCCTTCTAAGGCAGATGTTTGAAGATATTACCAATGATGGTGCTGATCATTGGTCTTCGACAATGGGTATATTGCCTCAAACACAAGCTGAGAATACTCAACCTATCAACCTTGATGCTCAGAATGACATTGAAGAGATGGATGAGACCGAGCTTTGACGAGGAGCCCCCCTCCAATGGCAAAGGCAAGCGAGTAGCTCCTGTATCTATTGGGACGGGCAAAAAGCCTAAGTCAAGCTTAGCTCAAGTTATGCAAGATCAAATCATAAAGATATCCAACATGGTTGAGAAATCTCAGTCAACATTGGAGTCATTTGCAATGAAAGATGACCCTTGCTCCATAGATGTTGTGATGAACTGGGTGGAAGAATGTGATGCCTCTCTAGGTAGTGATGAGCACTTTATTGCCACTGAGTTGTTTTTAAAGAGGGAGCAAAGGCAGATGTTCAAAACCTTGGGCACCCCACAAGCTCGTTTTGAGTGGCTTAAGAGGAAGTACAAGGAGTATGTGAATTGATTATGGCATGTTGCGATATTGTATGAACGTTATGTTTGTTTGCTTTTTATATTAGCTTCCTTCTTATGTTGTCGTATTAGTTCATTCGTGAACCATATTCTATCTATGTAAGACTAAGAACCCTATGTTGGGATATTGTATGAACTTTATGTTAGCTTGCTTTTTATGTTACCTTCCTTCTTATGTTGTTGTATTAGCTTCCTTTTTTTTTTTGTCTTTTTATGTTGATGTCCATATATTGTTTGTTGTCTTTTTATGAACTTTATGTTTGCTTACTTCTCACGATTGTGATGAAATGTACAGATATCGTCTTGCGAAAGTGATAGTGATGAAGAGAACAAAGCTAGAGAGAAGATCATACGAGCAAAGCATGCCATGGATGTCATTTCTCTAACTAGGGCATCTATTGTTGCGGAGTACTATTCAACCTACATGGACAAGGCCGAAACACGGACTTCACGTCTTAGTGGGATGGGTTGGTTGAAGGAAACATTGGCTACTCCAGGAGAGACTCATAGGATGCTTCGTAAGAACCAAACAATATTTTTTTTACCTACATGACTTGTTGGTGAGTAGGTATAAACTCAAACCTACCAAGAATATGAGTACACTCGAAGCACTTGCAATCTTCTTATGGGTATGCGGTGGAGGTGAATTGAATAGGAAAGCACAAAACCGGTTCAAGCACTCAGGTGAGACCATTAGTAGGAAGTTTCAAGAAGTGCTAGAATATGTGGTTGCAATGTCTGTAGATTACGTGAAACCAAAGGATCCAAACTTTTCCACCATCCATAGTAGGATTAGAGATGATCGAAGGGCTTGGCCATATCTTAAGGATTGAATAGGTGCTCTTGATGGGACTCATATGCGTGCAACTCTTCCACTAGAACAACAAGTGAAATACACTGGAAGTTCCGAAAATCCCTCTCAGAATGTGATGGCAGTTGTGGACTTTGATATGTGTTTCACTTATGCATCCATTGGTCAATCAGGGACTATGCATGACACTAGTGTGCTATATCATGCATTGAGAGTAGACCGAGGTGTCTTCCTACATCCTCCATTGGGTAACTCTCTTTGCTCTGGCATAAATTACTTCTTCCTAAAACATGTACTGTCATTAACTTTGTATTATTTTTTATTCAAGCAAGTATTACCTTGTTGATACCGACTATCCTAATCGACCGGGGTACCTAGCCCCATACAAGGGCGAAAGGTATCATGTTTCTGAGTTCCACAGAGGTGTTGAACCAACTACTGCTAAGGAAAAGTTCAACAGGGTACACTCCTCTGTGCGTAACATAGTTGAGCGAACATTTGGTGTATGGAAGATGAAGTGGCCAATTCTACTCAAGATGCCAAGCTATCCAATGACCAAGGAAAAGATGATTGTTGCGGCTACTATGGTGCTCCACAACTTCATACGTGAGCATGGTAGCGGGGATTGACATTTTCGTAGGTGCGGCCGAGATTCTAACTATGTCCCTACCATTCCTTCTAGATACCGAAAATATGCAATTTCTCAAAATGCTTTGCACAAACTAAAGAGGTGCAAAGATCAAGATACATTGCAAAGATCACAGGTCCATACAACATATTACAACTCCATTGAGCATTGACCAAACATAGTACAAGTCCATACAGCATATTACAACTCTATTGAGCATTGACCAAACATATTCAAGTCCAACATACAAAATATTACAAGTCCATGAATACTGAACTCCTGCAATGATTTGAAAGTACTGAACTTCAACAAAGCAAATATAACAACTCATGCTTAGCCACCCCCTTTGCAGCCACCTACAAAGCAAACATGAATACTGAGTACTAGAAGCAAATATCAATGGAATTCTATATAGTGAGTACAAGTCATACCAAAATTCCATATAGACATGATTATTTTGCTTGCTTCCGTGAAGGGCAGTTGTGGCTGCCGTGGGTGCCGATCTCATTGCATGTCCTACACATGCGAGCGGCCTTTCCCTTAGACTTCTGCTTATTCTCCCCAGGACGATTCCTCTTGCATTTCCCTCTAGTGAGTTTATTTGTTGGCGGCAATATATCGATCTGATCAGGGATGCACACCCAAGATACGCTTCAACCTCCTCCACTCTACTTTGCTGGCGAACAGAAATTTTCTGGTTTATCTCATGCATAAACTTTTTAAGTTTCCCTCTAGTATTCTGCATGTAAGGAAGTGAAGGACTAGCTCGATGTATCAAATCTTCCAAGCCCTTTCGCATCTCAAAAGCCAACTTTTTAATTTCTTCCTCTGTGGGATCTTTGGGCTTCTCCTCAAGAACATTGCTATTCTCATCAAATACAACCTCCCTCTTGCAGTTAGCAGTCCACCTTTTCAAAACATAATGACTAGAAAGCTCATTCAACAATGCACCTCGTAAAACAAGGATAATGTGTCGGCAAGGAATTCCATGAGTGCCAAACAACATGTAGGAGCACTGAGCAATCATGGTGTTAGTGTCACATGTCACTTTTCTAACCTGCTTGCCATCCTCATTGACCGCTGTTACTTTAAGGTCACATACTTGCGCCGTGCTCTCGACAACATACTTGTCCCTAGCCGCAATAACCTCCTTCTGAAATTTAGAGAACACCATATGGGTGAATACTTCACTGCCATGCTGCTCTAATGCCTATGGTGTCTTCAACTGAGGTTTAGTGTGAAAGGTGGCATGGTCTTCTCTTAGCTCCTTTTGCCTTTGTTCCTCCACTGCAGTGTCGAACCTGATCCAGAACTCCACCAAAGCATGTTTGTAACCAATAAAGCGATTGAAAAAATTTTGGCGCTTTCAGACTTTGAAGTTGTTCTAAGAATTCCTGCCAAGAGTATGTCCATAAAGTAGGTTGGTACCCAAGAGGCCCGAATCCTAGACCGACCAGTGAGCCACTCATTATCTTCCAAACCAAACTCAGAAATAATAGTTGCCCACTGTGACTCAAATTCTTCTGGAGTTTCTGAGGGATATACATATGAATTGACACGACTGTAAAACATTTGGTTATCCCTCAAATCCGGCCTTATCTTAGTTGGAAGTTTGTTCAATACATGCCACATACATAACCTATGCGTGCTAGTTGGGAAGACAAGCTCAATTGCCTTCTTCATGGCCGCATCTTCGTCAGTTATTATAAGTCTAGGGGCAACACCTCCCATACATCTTAAGAAAGTATGAAACAACCATTTGAACGTTTCAATTGTCTGATTAAGCAGCAATGTAGCCCCAAATAGAACACATCCCCCATGGTTATTAACTCCCATGAACGGTGCAAATATTATCTCGTATTGGTTTGTATTATATGTCGTATCGAATGAGAGCAACTCACCAAAATCAACGTAATTCTTCCTAGAGGTTGCATCCGCCCAAAACACATGCACCAATCAACCCTTCTCATCAATAACATAGTCAAAATAAAATACAACATTATTCTCATTCTTTCTAGCTAGATTATCAAGAAATATCTGAGTATCTAATGACTTTATACTCTCACTCAAAGTACGATGATAATTTTGCAGGTCCCTCCTTGTGCATCCTACATTCTGAAATCCACTCTCACTGACATGAAGATATCTAAATGCCCCAGAAGTCCCAATGCTTGCCTAATGGCATGCGAACAGTGTAGTCTTAGCCTTCTCAGTAACTTGTCTATTAGACCGTATCAAGTGCTGCTTACTAGGTGAGACAAAACCATGGTTATGGACTTCGACAAATGTCTCTAATCTAAACTTGTTGTCCTTAGTCTGTTTGATACCAAACATGGCCTCACAACCGCACCTACTTAATTTAGACTCATATGTTTTCTTCACTTTGACATCCACCTTGTCCTTACCTCTTTCTTCCTTCCACCCACGTCTGGCACAATAGTGCCGCCTCCATTGTAACACCCCATTCGTAGTCGTCCGCTGTCCAATACGAACGAGAAGCCCGCAACATGTGCGTATGCTTTGTAAAACTGTAGGGCTGCGTCCTCGTCTTCAAAAATCATCCCCTTCGCAGGTGTCAAAGACTCAGTAACTACCGGTGTGGATGACGATCCCTACAGCGGTAACGACGATTTAGCCCTAGAACGATGTTAATCATGCAAAATAAAAATTGAGCTCACACTCACGCAGAATGGGATGCTAGCCGCCTTCAGAGGGGTTTTACAATCCGATATCGCAATGAGAGAGTGTCCATCGGCCATTTCGAGGGGTTCTGGACTAGGCAAAGCTAGTGGCCGCACAGAGCTGCTTACATCTTCCATTTCGTCCATGCGGCTGCACATCAAAGCAAAGCAATCCACAATCAAACACGAGTTCATATCAATTGTGAGCTATGAGACAACGCAATCCAACAAAAGCTTACACAATGACGTCAATGGAGGGGCGACGACGGGCGGCGACGCACAAGACAAAGCAGGCGCGACGCGGGAGGAGGGACGAATGGGGCTAACTTAGTCGGCGGCGTGGCTGACGCAGGGCGGCTCGGGGGCTCGCTCAGGGCGACTCGGCGACTCGGCAGGAGGGACAAATGGGGCGAACTGACGGTGGCGCGAGCTCGGGCGAGTGAGTGAGGGAAGGAAAACGGCGGCGCGAGAAACTTTACGCCATGAGCTCGGGCGAGTGAGGCGGGGGCGAAGGAAAATGTTCGCGCTCGTTCGTGCGAGTGAGGGGGACAAAATCTCGCTCGTTCGTGCTGCTGCTACTGTCGGCCGTCGATTATGAGATGGAGGGTCTAGATCTCCTGTGTGCATATACTACAAAGTGTTCTCACTAACATCTTCACCTTACAAACTTATACAGGATCATCTGTTTCTCGTAAGTCGCCCACTCCATCGACTTGTATCGGTGACAGATTGCCATTCACGACTTCCTTGCTACTGCTCGCATTAGTCTTCATTCCCTAATATAGATGTTGCCTAACAACTTAAATGTTACCATTGCACATTTACAAACAGTAAGGCAAATTTGTTTTTCATGATTTGTCAAGAAACTTTGTAATCAAGATTTCACTTTAAATTTACAACAGTATGTAACGCCCCCAAATTCTCGGGACGTTAAACTCTTCACAACCGCCGAGATGTGCGATTCGCGATGGTGAGCAATGTCTCAAGCAAGCTTTCGATCTCAACAAAAGTCAACCTTTTATTACATAAGATAGGGCTTAATGACCGCTGATACTAACACGGGCATTCAAGCCCAAAGTTAATATAATACAAGACAAAAGAACTTCTAACCACAGCACACTTGAGTGCTACCGAGACCTAATAACAATGAGTCGCTACAACCGTGGGTCCACCAAAATCTTGTTCAACCAGATCTTCTGTATTTTCCTAGGTTTCTTCTGTAGATTGTTTGCAGATTATACAAGAATGAGTACAACTACCGTACTCAACAAGCCACATGGAAAGGCTAAATAATTACATGTAAGGAGTTTAAAGGATGATTAGGTTTTTCTTTAACAGGCATATGTGGATGCAATTTGCAGTTTAAAGCAGTTTACAAAGCAGTAAAACAATAATACATAATAACACTAGGGGTTTCTCAACAAACCACAATTACCAACTTACCATCTCCAAACTCTACTTATGCCTCGTGTACTGGAATCACCCATTAACACAGCTTCATTAACCGGAAGCATACTCATGAATAGGCATGGAGTATGACTTATATGCTCAAACCAAAGGGGATGCTTTAGGCAGCCTAGTACTAGTAAAGGAATTGGATAAAGCTTGTTCGCACAAAACTGTCAATTCAAGGCATAGTCCATTGTTCAGTTGTGGATGAGTGTAACTCCTTTCCTAGATGGTTGTTCAACTTAACAGTCTCCATCGAAACACCGGTATATCAAACAACAATGAATCGAGAGCATTTCTCGTGTGCCTTGAAATTTGGTGGGGATTGTTCAATAATTGGGCTTGGTCCATTTTAATTTAGCAATTAATCAAATGAAATTCCTAGGCCCACTATTAATGCTAGGTGTAAAAGCTGCTTAGTCCCATATGGAGAATTGAATGGGAGTTACACCACTTTAAAAGGTGGAACGTGGTAACCCCTTGTGGAATTGGAGAGAGCCAATACACGCCTCGCTGCTCGCCTCGCCTCGCCATGCGCGCGGTGCGTGCGTGTGCGTCGGCGCATGTCTTGCGCGCTCGAACGGCGCGTTTTCTTTATCTATTCGAAAATCGAAACGATCGACTCGGCAAGAATTGCGATTACTAGTGTATTATGGTGCGGTTACTTTCGAGTAATGGATGCGATTACTAGTGACTAATGGCTGCGATTACTCGCCTCTTCATTTTTGTTGTTACAAAGAACTCTCCACTATATACGAGGATCGAGGAGAAGAGTATTCGGTTACGTGTTGTTGCTGTTCTCTGTCATCTCCGGTCCGAGCCTTGCGCGCACAAGTTTCGGGCGAGTAGGCCTCCTAACTTCGCTCGTTTGTGTACCGCACGGTAGACAGGCGATCAAGTTTTGGGGGCGCGATCGTAGCGACTACTCAATCTGCGACGTCTACTTCTGGTGGTGAACCGTCATGGATCGCATCGCGAACATCTTCTGCATCACGCCTCGATCGACTACATCGAATAGGCCATCATGTCGACTGATGGTAACGGCGCCTCCGGTGTCTCTGGCACTGGCCCCGCCCGAGGGTATAAATTGAAAACTTTTCTGGTGTATTTCTTTCTGTGCGCTATGAATATGTTAATAGATGTTTCTGTTAGCTTGTTCGTTAGCGAATATGAATACATCGTTGATAGATCACTCATGCATGTTTATGTCATGTTTTATATACTGAATTTCTGGATTAAAATATATCGAAAATTGACTAGATTTCCAACAGTAAGTATGACATAGTGCGAGTAAATTGCATGCAACATGAAATGGATTGGTTGGCTTTATACCTAAACATTGCTATCGTTGCGTCTTTATGGTCCTTTTCCCTCCTTTGATTGAAAGATGACTCAGTAGAGTCAGGGTGTCAGTACTCAGTAGTACGGTCTGGCTGTCTGCATCAGGATTAATTGTCAAGCCCTGTCCTACGTAGGAAGGAAATCATTGGGTTTCCATTGCCGTTGGCCAATTAAACTAACTGATCATTTACTATCAGGAACAATCCAAACGCATCTTGTAACATTTGCAACTAAGTATACAGTAGCCTCTTGGTGACAGTTCAATATGGCAAGAGATCAGATGTTTCCTGCTACTAATACTTGCACCATTTTGTACAAAATATGAGTCGCAAGACCATTACATCTCGGCAAAAAGCTGCTAATAATTCTCTCTTATGTTGTTGATATGCAATGGAGGCACTAGTACTGCCACAGCCCAACCAATACTAAACTTCTCTCCTTGAATTTCTGCATTGCATGCTAATCCAAGAATCTTCTTGTCATGGAGCAGAAACCGAGTGCCTGAACCACTGCCCCTCATCAATGGCGGCAGCGGCCGTGCTTTGCGCAGTAAATGAGACACCAGCCATGTCATGCATCAGCATCAGCCCAGAAACAGCTGCTTCATGGTGCATTGGCCTGACGGAGGTAGGTAACTGACTAGTCCATGACACGATCAGTTAATTACTAAAGATCTTGTAATTAAGTTGTAACCTTGTCAGTAATGTGAAAAAAATTTTACAGGAAGGGATAAGCAGTTCCTACCAACTACTGCAGCAGCAAGCCCTGACTACAACGACAAAGAGGAAGCATCCAATGATCCTTCCACCGCAGCTGAGATCAATGACTTCATCAATAAGTTCATCTTCCCCGAGCAAAAGGCGCAAGCTGAATGGCCATTTCGGAGAAGAGTGACGACTGACGAGAGTGCAATTCTTTTTTCTTAATTCCTCGGCATTTTCTGTTCCTGGATGAGTTCTTTCTCTCTCTTTTTTCAATCAGGAATCCTATTGTTACTGTGCTTCAAGCCCTAAACGGCTGGATATAATTTTTGAAGTTTATTCAGAAAAGGGAACATATTTGAACATAAATTTGAGGAGAGCAGAATTAAAAGAGAAGCACCTGACTGTATGATGAATTGAGGGGACCATAAAACCAACAACTGGTGCATTTCTTTCAGGAAAGCGATGCAAAAGTGGAGCAAGGATGCATTCAATACGACACATTTAGACACAAAGTGTTGGGTAGGCTTCAGGGGTGGTCAAGTTAGCTACCACTAGGCACAGCCGAGCAATAGCCAATAGCATCCTCCCCATTTGTCTCTTGCAAACTGAGCTTTGGATGGGTCAACATCACAATCGAATGATCGGTCTATGGATACATTTCAGGATGAGCTTGCTACTGGCATAGCTACTTCTTAGTGACTTGGTATGGTATGAAAGTGAGTTAGCAAAGATAATGTGACCTATCATTTATTTTCTATCGAAGACATATGTTAGTCTTTGTTATGGATTTTTGTTATGATATTTATCGAATTAGAACCTTTGTTATGAACTTCATATGTTTGAGTTTATGGATCTTCTCTATGATATTCGTTTATATTTATACAAAATTAACGACATTTTATCAATCTATAATGATGGTGCCCGGACTACAGAGTAACATGCAAGTGTGCACATGCGTTAGTTGATCGGTCTCGCATGGCACCTCCTTCTTGATCAAATGGTTCTTGCCGTTCTTGGTAAGGATGGCGTGAACCTTCTTGGTGGAATACCCACAAAAATCCGGTCCAAACATGATGCTGCAATTAGAAAAGCACAAGCAAGGTCCGATTAACCAATGGATCAAATAGGACATAGCTTGAATACGCAAATAATTGTGATCAATTGGTGTACGGGTCTCGCCACCAAACTTCGTCGTGTCCGTACGTCATTGTATACATTAATGTCCAAGTAAATCAAAAAACAGTAAAGAGGATATACGGCTTACTCATGAACGCCAATAGTGTGTAACGAGTATGTGGACGTGTTACTCGTATACAATCACGTATGAGTACAAGTATAATAGGCAAGTACGGATGCTATAGTAAGAAAATACCATGTGAACAGTAATAAATCTGATAAAAATACAAGTCACGAATCCAAGGGTACTCTCATCCTTTTACATAGACTAGTTCGATGCCCGTGCTTTGCTACGGATTAAAAAAAATCATAGTCACAGTATTAGTGTCCCACTCATCGATCCAATGGACGCCGAAGAGGGTGGGGAGGACAGATGACCACCAATTCTAATTTTTAATGTTTCAAAATATAAGATGTGTATATAAATTTATTGATGTTTTTTTCTCGTCTACTTTTATTTATCATGGCATGGATGCGGTAGATGGGGGTGAGAGAGCGTGAGAGAGAAAGGAGAGGGAGGGAGGGTAGTGCGAGAGGGCCGGCGTGGATCTGGCTTTCCCCGAGTTGAGGTAAGGGGAGCAGCCGGTGAGAAGGGTGGAGAGGAGAAGACTGACCGGCCGGCACGCCGCTCCATCGTGGATGCGGTGGCGTCGCGGGCAAGGGGAGGAAGAGAGCGCTTGTGGAGGGACCGGTCGGCTCGGGTGGGAGAGGAAGGCAACGTGGGTGGGGAGAGGTTGCTCCAGAGTGAGGAGAGGAGAGGAAGGGAGGTAGACGTGGGTGTGGGGTGTGGGCACGGTTTCTGGTCTTGCGACGCGACCTAGGCCATTACTGGTGCAAGGGTAATATTTGTCTATGGAGGACGCCACAGTATACTGTTGCTAGATAGGGAAACAAAGTGACAAACCTCTTCACACCATTGATACGTGCAACCTCAAGCATGTTGAAGCTGATCATGGTGTTGTTGTACATGATCACATAGTGGTTGGACTGAATGAACCCCATGCCGCCCATATCAGCAGCAAGGTTGAAGACATGGTCAATGCCGCTGGTGACCTTCAGACAGTTGTCCATGACCCTGAAGTCAACAAGGTGGAACTCATGACAGAACATGTCCTCAGTCATGTGCTCATTCTTCTTCCAGTCGGAGGCGATGATGTAGTGTCCCTCACTCTTCAGACGGCGAGCAATATGGGATCCAATGAAATCACCAGCTCCAGTAATTGATATCCTCAGCTTCTTAGTCGGCCAGTAGGGCTCCCTCTCCAGAGCCTCATAGGTGTACTCGCCATAAGCAGCTCCGGTCTTCTCGTCGCTCCCCATTCTGTCATTTCAAGCATTTGCAACAACGAGTATATATAAAAGTCAAATTGATACGTAGGGATTAGTGAATTCCTCTTGAAACATTGATAGTTAGAATTGAGATGACAATAAAATTGCATTGTACACATCCATTGCTTAGAGGGCAGCTCATTAATTCATCGCCACATGTCACAAAAATTTCATATAAAACAAGATACTAACCCCAAATGGTTAAGCAATTACTGACTCTGGGAATCTTTGCAGCTAATGGTGGATACTGGTGGCTATTAAAAATTATCCGATATCCGAGATGCAAATAGGGAATCTGTATGCACTCAGTGTTTAAGCTCCTTAATTTAAGTACTGTTGCAGATCCAGTTTATTTCAATAGTAAGCATACCATGGAGAAAAGAACAGGCAAACGGGCACCAAAGCTCAATACCAAAACAAGACTACAACATCTTAGTATATCAAACATTTTTCTCCGTGAGGATCCACCTCCAATCGCGCCCAAACCATGCAAGCGCCAATACATGCTACCTTATCCAAAGTTCTTGGCACTTTTTGCCGCAGCCAAGAACCAAATCCTACCAAAACAGAGCCTGGAACAAGCTAGCTAGCGCGATTAAACCAAGAAAGAATAGATATGCCGCATAAGCACAAACAAGAACCAAAGTATATGCGAGAAAAAAAAGAGATCTTGGCGAGGGATTCGGCGGATTTACCTCGCTCTTGTCAGTGAGGAAGGAACAAACGGGGAGTCATGGGGAGAGAGGAGGCACGGACGACGGAGGTTGCTAGGAGACGGAGAGATCTCCTGTGGTGCACCGCTGCCTGCTTGGGAGAGAACGGGCGGCAGTTTCGGGCGAGAGGTGAGAGGTAGGAGGGCGCAAATCGCAGAGGAAGGAGGAGGCTGAAGAAGTGGGGCGGTGGCGGTTACTGATCGCGATCCAACGGATGTCAAGAGCGGCATTGAGTGCATCTCCACCGTTGAGGGAGGACACACCATCACCAACTCTAATATTTAAGTAGTAGAGATCATTCTCATTCATGGAGTGGGAGTTATCTTTCTAACCAAACACCTCCTCAGACTACTCCAACTTCTCAAGGGAGTAGATCCAAGAGTGAACCTGAAGTTGGAGTTGTAAAAACTTAAAGCGGAGTCATACCAAACAGGACCTAAGCTAGTCCTGCATGCATTCCGGTGCAGCCTACAAGAACGCCTTGCGTAGCGTGACGGTGGAGGCGACAGCGACCCCATAGAGGATGAAGATGCCGGTGGTGTTGATGAGCTTGGCCTCGCCTAAGGACGCGGCGATGGAGCTCTTCTCTATGAGCCCCTTCTGCGCCAAGCAGACAGCCAGCAGGAAGATGGCCAGGCCGCCCATGACGTGCATCGACGCCGCAGCCGCCTTCGCCCCCTCGTTGGCAGTTGGCACTCGGCAGCCAGAACCAGAAGAAGCCGAACAGCCAATGCAGGCCGAAGGGGGAGATGGTGCAGATGCCGAGCCACGAGTGGAGGCTCGTGAGGTCAGGCGTCACGGCCACGTCGTGGAACTTGAACACCGCGTACACTCCGAAGCTGCCCAGGATGAGCTCCACGAGGTGGATCAGCATGTGCGCCATCTTCTGCGTCCGGTGATCCATCGGCCAGTGGATCGTCGAGTAGGCCAGTATGGCTGCAAGTTTTTTAAACCACGGCATAAAAATATCCGTTAGCTAGTGTCGCACTGCAATTTTCATCATTTTGAACATGATTTATAAGGAAAATAGAATCAAGCGGAGCTACACAAAACGCTACTACACAAAAGTTCATCACAGACGGTTCAAAACCGACATTACAGATAGTTTTTAAACCGTCTAAATCTATATGTCTATAATAACATGCGGTTATCACAGACGGTTTTTGAGCCGTTTGTGATAAGGCACAACACAGACGGTTTTTAGTTAAAACCGTCTGTGAAGAGCTACTATCACAGATGGTTTCCACCAAGAACCGTCTGTGATATGTAAGATATTCCCGACGATTCTATTTACAAACCGTCTGTGATATGTCGATCTTACATATCTCAGACGGTTCTTGGTGGAAACCGTCTGTGATATTAGCCATTTACAGACGGTTTTTGGTAGAACTGTCTGTGATAGTAGACCTTCACAGATGGTTTATACCAAAAAAACCGTCTGTGATAGTTCGTCATACCAAACTAAATTTTTTCTGATTTTTGGCTAGCCTCAGGAATTACTAGCCGTGCCATATGAAAACAAGCAACCAGAAAATATATAGTTCACAAATGAATCAATTGTTGACAACTCAAAGTGACCATTTACAACTCAAAATCAATTGCAAAAGAATATGTTGAAGTATTGTCGCTAGAGTTATAATTGAATTACAACTACTCAAAGTGAATTGCAATTGAATCAATTGTTTGAAGGTCGTTCAGCGGTGTCGACAGAGTGAAACTCTCAGTCGGCGTTAACGATCTCTGTCTTGATGAAACCGCAGAACACTCCTCGAACCACCGAGATCTTGGTCATAGCGAATGAATCTAAATCGTGTATCATGCCTTGTCGCTAGCAGGAGTAAAGTAGTAAGCATATATAGTTAAATTTATAATTAGAAAATAATTATTGCGAGATTGACAAACCTCTTGATCATTCGTCTTAGCACCCATGATTTGTTCCATATGACAACAAACCTAGAATGCACATAGGTGATCTTGTTTTTGCTGTTGGCACTGCAAAAATAGAATTACATATATATGTATAGTCAGTTCGAGAGACATTATTACGAAGTGTAATATAGGATTATTGTGTTGTAGCTCGACGTAAATCGCTACGTGTTGCGTAAAGGGCGCCGATCCCTTGTATGGCCCTCCTTCGGCAATATCGACACTGAACGACCTGTATGATTCCAAAAAGTTATCCTCGGCCATTTTAAACAAGGAAGACCACAATAGAGCTATGTATGGAGGAAATGAGCATACCTGTCGAGTATTCCTTCCACAAGGATGAAATCGTGGGTTTTGTTGAGTATGGAATTAAGATATATTATATTGTTCCTCTTTGGCACAATGACTAAAAGGATCCAGTGGAACCTACTCATGTATGTCGCTATAGTCATTAAATCTAAGTTCGTGCTATGTATAAAGTACAAATGAAATTTGTATAGCAAGTAGTGAAGCACTTACTTCTGATTGTAGGGCACCAGTATGTAGTCCTTGTCGTCCTGAGTAAGCAATCCCGTCGTTATGTATTTCAAGACATAGGATGCGTCTTCGGTGATGGTTTACTCAGAGACCACGTGTGGGTCAAGGAAACTCACTGGTTCTCGCCAACCCCAGGTATTTTTCATCATGTATCTATACATAAGCAATGAGTTATGATATTTCTGGGTATTACGTGAACGTAGAACTTGATTACACACACTTACAGTGTCCAGCATTGTAGAAACGAGACGTCGAGGGCATTGAGATTGAATAGGTCGAATAAATCGTCGAAGCCCATGACGAAGTGGCCCGGCTCGTGGAAGAAATACTCTTTCGTGTATCTGACGGTGATTCCAGTATTGCACCCTTCTGTTTGGTCTTCCGCATGTACCAGACATGCAAAGACTGACAATCTATTCCAGTGCGGGATAATACTGTGTCGGGGGCCAACAGAGTTTCGAGGGAGTATTTCTCGAGTTTGGGAGGTGCCTTAATGTTCTTTGATTTCGATTTGGCCTTAACGACTTGCCCGCTACACGTCTTCCCGTGAGACGACTTGGGAACACTTTTCTTGTTCTTTCGGCGTCTTCTCCACGGGAACTGAAGAGGTGGCCTTCTGAAGCGAAGGTTGAGGTGGAGTCATCGAGGGTCTCGTTGGAGAGGAATGGCCGTGTTTATTTCACGACACTGCAGGGTACAGGGCGATGTCCTTCTTGGTCCACTGGATAAAAGTGTGCATGGCATCCCCTAGTATTCTGATGTCTTCGTTTGGGCGAATTTCCAGTGGGACGGCCATGAAAATATCATGTACCATATCCACCTGGACCCTAGCGTAACCCTATGCCAGCTGGGCATCGTGCTGCACTGTCCCTATTTGGCATGGATACGCCATCCCCCGCCCAGCCTCAATAGAAATAGACCCAGCTATTCTCACTTGGAGCTTCCAGGGAGTCGGCTCCTACAAAACGATACACAATTAGCTAAGGCGTTCTATAAGTCTATCTTTGGAGCATTCCAGAGTTATACATTACCTTGATGTCGTCGATAGGTAATTTGACGTCATCATGTTCAGAATTATGCGTGGACGCGACGCTACTCCGATGTTGAAAAAGACTTGCTCCCAAAATAACGGGGTCGACTTGCGACTGGTTGAGGAGTTGATTCATTTGATCATGCAATCTTGTTATCTGTTCTTGAAATTTTACAGTAAGCATCTGTATCAACCGGTCCTCGTGCTCGGCCTTGGATCTCTTCCTACTCCTATACGTGTCGGAGTCACCCCGGAATCCATCCCTCCAAGGTACGTAAACCCCAAGGCCTCGCGTGCAACCCGGGTGCTCCTTGTTTCCTAGGGCCGTAGATAATATATCCTTCTCCCTATCTGCTTGGAAGGAGACTTGAGAAGAATCGGTAGTCAATGCATGCTGCAAGAGGTCATCATGTTATTATAGACACTATGAAGTTATGGACTTATTAACAACTAGGTAGGTCGATATATTTACCAGACGTTGGGACACTGCCTCGTCTGTCGGGTTTGTGAAAGAGATGTCGCCTAAAGACGTGGATGATGCCCTCGCTCTTAACCAGCTTCGAGCACGCTCGTCTGTGATATCAACAAATGGTCGAGTTGTGTTCTCGTCCTCCGCCATCCATTCCGTAGTTTTACCAGTGTAATCAGCGGTGCCGAGTTTGTGGGGGTGAGTGTTTTGTGCTTGGAGAGCTTTGTGCACCGCACTTTGCTCCTGAAATTCGGCCATCGTCTTCATCCACACAAAGGCGTCCCATATATCCTGCGACAAGAATTGATACTTTGTGAAGGGCGTCCGACCCGTGTTCACGTACCTTGTGACAAGCGTGCTCTTGAAGGTCCTCCACGCGTGTCCCATCACGAGCAACGCCTGCCGTCCCATGCGAGCTTTGTCTGCTTCTGGGATAGTGAACGAGCCTGAAATTTCAGTCCACAGCTGGCCTCTCTCTACGTCCGTCAGAGATTTCCAGCTTGGTGTGGTGATGGAGACCCGTTCCCTTCCAAGTATCCCGCAGATGGTCCGGAATCTCGCCGCTGCTTTCTTGGGACTTAGAGGGACCTCAACGGCACTGACCTCCGTGATGGTCATTCGGCCCGCAGGTAATTTCGATATTACTCTACTATCTCGCTTACGTACCACTTCCGTCGGAGATCCAGACGCATTCGGCGACGTCGATGTCGGCGGCGAAGACGGTGCAGACGACATCTCGCTTGCTTGCTATCTATATAAGTTACATACGCAATGAACTAAAATTTCAGAATTCAAAACGCTGAGAGTTTAAATAAAATAGATTGCAAGTTGATATCCACTAGGTATTTTCGAAGATAAATTTCCCTTGGAAACATATTTTATACAGAAAAAAAATAGAAGTTGCAAGACTATAAAGATATATACTTGATTCTTGAACAATCAGAGCAATAGAGCAACAATAATTGACAACGATAAAAATTAACAAGTAGCCAAGTTCAAACTTCAAACATAGAAACTTAAATGCAGGGTTCAAAGTAATAGAGAAACAACATGCAGGGCTCAAGCATATTTGTTGTAAACAAAGCAGGATAAGCAAACTAGTAGAAATAAATCTAGCATAATCACAAAAAAAAGCATTAATCAAACAACATTCAAATGACCAAATCAACATAATCAAATGTAAATCCTCAAAGCCATTTAAATTGATCGAAATGATAAACATATACCATATGTATATGAAACAAATCAGCATATTGCTCAGATTTGAGTGAATTTAAAGTTGCTGTCAGAAGTAGAGTTGGAAAATTATTTAAACTCGGGTGGGTAGGCGAATGGGCGAGTGTAAGGCACTGGGGAGGGGAAGTGTCGAGTAACAAATGCCCAGTCAATGTTAAGGCAATTTAAATCCTAACTCGATGGTTCAAATAAAAAGGATTGTAAGTTGATATCCACTAGGTATTTTCGAAGATAATTTCCTTTGGAAACATATAGAAGTTACCCAACCAATTAACTGTATAAACAAATAGAAGTGCTATATATAATTAACACTGCTGACTATTCAAGCAGAGTATCTATTACTCAAATAGTATCAAACGATACATTCATATCAATAGACAATACATTCACAACAAATGGAAGCATATATAGTATGTACTACTTAAGGAAGTCTCCAATATAGACAATACATTCACAACAAATTGAATTGGACAAGCACTGCACTCCAAGCAACGCGCACCCCACTCTAGGTCTAAACATGTTAATATAGACTATACTTGTGACAAATTGACAAGGCATCAATAAGAGTTTTCATTTCACCAAACTTAGACCTTAGTCAACACCACATATGAACATATGAACTGAGCATGATTCATGGTACTTCTACTTCAGTCAGTCACAAATTAGTGCATATTGTGTAGGAACAAATATTTTCCATTACTTCCTAAAATCGTGATATGCCAACAGCATGTATTCATCCACACAATAGTCCCCCATACGGCGTACACAACAGACAAGACATGCTTGATGCCAAAATGGACAGCAAACAACCTTGAGGACGGAGCCGATGACAGGTCGGAGAGGAGGATGATGATGGGCTGTGGAGGAGGCACTGCTTTAGTGGTAGAGGAGGCGACTAGCTGCGTCGGAGGAGGGAGGCGGCCGCTCGTCAGGTTGGAGTCGGGTGACGATGACCCAAAGTCGGCGACAAGCGAGGCGGCGGGCGCCGATTGATGTCTGGGTAGCCGTCGGGAGGAGGCTTGGCAAGGCGGCGTGTCCGAGGTCTGTGCGCCGGGTGGGGAGGCGAATGGGTGAGTGAGGAGTAAGGCGCTGGGGAGGAGAAGTGTCGAGTAAGGGCGCAAACCCTAGCGGTACCCTACTAATAAAGGGATATCACAGAAGGTTCTATTATGGAACCGTCTGTGATACGCAATCGTAGATGGTTCTATAATAGAACTGTCTGTGTTATGCTACTATGTGATAGAGCACATGAACCTGGTTCCATAATTCATTTGACTTAAAAAAATTCATATCTAATTCAACTCAACTCCAAATCAAGTGAAACCAATTTTGATATTCTACATTACATCAAAATAAGAGATTATAAGTCCATAACACATAACAATTCTACATTGATATCAAAATAAGAGATTACAAGTCCATAACACATGGCAAGTCTACATTAACATGTCTCATGTTATGGAATAAATTACAACGGAATAAATTCTTAATTAAAATATAGCCCTTCATGATGATCAACGCGCATATAGCTAGTTTCCTCACTGGGTTCTTCCTCGAGCCTGATGCTGTCTCTGAAAGGAGGTAACTCGTTAGATTGATTGTACTCTTCCTCATCCACGATATTCTCAACTCCGATAATCCTTCTTTTTTCCATGAAACACTACGTGGTGGTTCTTATTTTTCGGGTCCGTTACATAAAAAAACTTGAACAACTTGCTTAGCGAGTACGAATGGTTCGTCCTTGTATCTGACACGTTTGAGGTCCACAATAGTGATGCCGTACTTGTCGACTTTCACACCTTGCGGAAGTTTAACACAATGGCACCGAAACAAGGAGTCGAGCTCCCAAATCTCCTCTACGAACCCATACTAGGAGTTCAACCCACGTGGCCTGGCGGTATTGAACTGCTCGTGAAACGCATCTATGCGGACATCGCTGTTCTGGACTGTGCTCTTCCTATCCTGAGCTGTCGTATAAAATGTGTACCCATTTATGTCATATCCTTGCCATATCACAATTGTAAATTTTGGCCCTTTTGCCAACCATAGTAGCATATCATCACTTGATGACCTCCTAGTGAATCACACCTTTAACCATTCGTTGAACTGACGGTTATACTCTCTTGTGATCCAAACCTCTGACCGGTCTGGATTATGTTGGCGTACCATGTCTTTGTGCTCGTCGATGTACGGAGACACTTGGGTCATGTGTGTTGCAAGACCATGAAATGGGCTTGAGCGTACGTATCCAGATTGGGAGTGATTGATTTCCTTCTGATGGCCCAGATACCCTCCAGTCTCCCCTCATGACGAGATAGAGGCACACCTATCGGTTCCACCTGAGCCATGTAGTCGACGCAGAACTCAATGACCTCTTCGGTTGCATAACTTTCGATGATGCTGCCCTCCGGTCGAGATCGATTCTGTACATAGGACTTGAGAATTCCCATGTACCTCTCGAACCGGTACGTATGACATAGGAACACAGGGTCGCATATCTTTATCTCTTTCACAAGGTGAACAATGAGATGGACCATGCTATCGGAAAACGACGGAGGGAAATACATCTCAAGATGACATAGAGTCGTCACCACCTCGGCCTGCAGAGCATCTAGTCCTTTGGGATCGATGACCTTCTGAGCAATTGAGTTAAAAAAAATAACACAGCCTCAAGATTGTCACTCGGACGTTGTTCGGTAAGATATTTCTAATTGAAACAGGAAGCATTTGTGTCGTCAGCACATGACAATCATGAGACTTCATACCAATTAATTTCAAATCTTCCATAGAAACAAGTTTCTTAATGCTGGCGGATTAACCGGACGGAACTTTCACACCATGAAAGCTCTAGCATAGTTCATTTCTCTCGGCCTTGGACAGAGTGTAGCAAGCTGGGGGAAGGTACGTTCGTCCTTTATCGGTCTTTTCGGTGCTAACTCGGTCCTTATGTTCATATCAATCAAGTCATACCGTGTGTTAACACCATCCTTTATTTTGTCACTAATGTTCAGTAAGAGACCAATCAAGCTATCACATACATTCTTCTCCATATGTATGACATCGATGCAGTGGTGAACTTTTTAAGTGCTCCCAATAAGGCAAGTCCCAAAAAATTGACCGTTTCTTTCAGATGTTCTTCTGACGGCTCCTTAATTTACGTCCCTTCCCAAGCACAACATCGATATCCTTAACCATATCAAAGACTCTTTCCCTCTAAAAGCCCTTGGAGCTGAACCGTCATCCTTATTTCCGTCGAATTATTTCTTCATCTTGCGGTGTGAGTGATTCCTGGGAAGGAACCTATGGTGACGCATATACAGTTTTGCGCGAGTTGTTCAGCCATACACTCTCTGTATCATCTAAGCAGTGTGGACAAACTTTAGCTCCATTTGTACTGAACCCCGATAGATTACCAAGGGCAAAAATTCATTGATGGTGCAGAACAACATGGCGCGTAAAGTGAAGTTCTATCATTTGTACACATCCCATACTTGTACCCATTCGTTCTACAGTGTCACAAAATCTTCCAGCAATGGTGCTAGGTACACATCAATATCATTCGCAGGTTGCTTCAGCCATTGGATAAGTAGTGGCATCAAAATGTACTTCCGCTTCATACACAGCCAAGGAGGAAGGTTGTACATACATAGATTCACGGGCCAGGTGCTATGTCGGCTGCTCATGTTACCGAAAGGATTCATTCCATCTGTACTCAACCCTAACCTTATATTCCTCGGTTCCGCACCGAACTCTTTGAAGCTCCGATCGAAGTTTCTTCACTGGACAGAATCAGCAGGGTGTCTTAGCTTTCTATCTTTCTTACGCTCCTCTGAGTGCCAACGCAACAATCTTACCTCCTTTCAGTTTGCAAATAAACGCTTCAAACGTGGGATCACAGGTAGATACCACAACATCTTAGTAGGAGGTTCTTGCTTCACCTTAATAGTATTCTTACGCTTGTATCGGGATGCTTTGCACACAGGACATACATGCATCTATGCATACTATTTACGGTAGAGGATACAATCGTTCGAACATGCATGTATTCTTTCTACTTCCATTCCCAATGGACAAAGAACCTTTTTTACTTGGTAGGTGGTGCTGGGCAACATGTTTCCCTCCGGAAGAATGTCCGCTAGGAGACCTAATAACGCCGTGAAACTCTTGTCGGATCAACCATTGCTTACCTTCAATTTCAGCAGTTCAAGTACGGTTGACAATCTTGTGTATTCCGGCTTGTAGTTAGAGAACAAATGTTTCCCCGGATCCTCCATTAAGCCCTCAAATTTACAAAACTCTCTCTCACTGTAGTTCCCTTCTGCATTGCATAGCATCTGATTCAGATTGTCATCGTGCGACCTTTCCTCATTAAAAGCACAGTCTACATCCGGCATATCGTTGACTTCGTCGACGATGTCATCATTATTAACTTTCTGTATAATCTGCACTTCACCGTGGCTGGTCCAACATGTATACCCTTTTTGAAACCCCTTCGAATCAAGTGCGCTTCGATCTGCGTGGGTTGTTAAACATCCTCAGATTACCACAATCAATACATGGACAATACATAAATTTTATCATTCTTTACCATATCTTGCTCGGCAGCTCTTATAAAAGTAAACACGCTATTAATGTACTCTTCACTCACACGATTCTCACCGTACATCCAGTTTCGGTCCATCTACGCTACGCATGTAACAAATTAGTGTCAAATTAGATTAATAAACCGTAAGTACGTACTCTTCTTATTGACCAAACATACTTAAATTGAGTAGCGATTAACCTAGAGCAAATATAAAGGGTTACAGATCGTTATCTTCGGAGCACACGACGAAAATATCAAATATCCCGCGAGATTCCTCACCTTCTCCTCCCTTCCTCCTCTCTTTAGTTTCCTCCTTTCCTTCTTTTCTCTAAGGTGGTGCAATGGTAGAGGAGGCAGCAGGGTGGCGGCTCAAACCGTTCTTAATTAAGGGGGTGGAGACACTAGGGGCAGGGGTCTGTCAGGACCGAATATTTTTAATGCCAGAATATCACAGACGGTTCTTAATAAGAACCGTCTGTGATAATATCCTCATCACAGACGGTTCTTAAACCGTTTGTGATAGTTACGTATCGTAGATGATTCTGTCTGTGATAAGTATAACACAGACAGTTTTGAAACCGTCTGTGATGATGCGTTTTGTATAGACTGTTTTGTAGTAGTGAAAGGTCATTCTTTTCTTGCATGAACAGCTAGCCATTGGCAAAGTAAACGGGCTCGATGACCAGGCTGCAATTCATATGAGCATCTAGAGGTAGCTTTTGTGTTTTGTGCTCACAATCTTTCCGGGGAAACAATCGTAGTGCTTGGCTACTTGCGAGGCTGAACTTGCCAGGAAAACGTAGCGACCACGTTGGTCATTATCGGGAAAATCCGATGTGACCCTTGCTATGGACTCCCACCCAACACACTGATTGGCACTTTACGAGGAGGCTAGTCCAGTGCCTTTGCAGCCACCAAAACACCTACAAAGCTCTATCAATCTCGTCTGAAGTGTAGTTTAGTGTAGTGACATGTCACAAACCCAAATGGATGAACAACAAAGAACACCACTCAATATCTGTAGTACTCAATCCCTCAAGTATTTGGATATACAATAGAGGAATTGGAAGTAGAAACTAGCAACAGACTGGGACTCATAGACTGGGGAGTGAAGAAGAAGAAGCAAGGGGACTGGAATACAGAGAAGCTATTTGGGGGAAGAGAAGACACGGGAGGAGGAAGAAGAGAGCCGGCAGTGTTCAATATCTTCGATACCATCTTCAGTTGCTATCTCCTGCCCTTTGTAGTTCCTTCTTGACCCCCCCACTTGCCTCATGGCCCACGGCCCAACGAACAAAGCCCAATTGAAGGCCATGCCGGTACGTGACATTCCTCCCTCCTTGAAATATAGCTTGTCCCCAAGCTGCTGTAATTCAATGAGCTCGACGCCACCGGGATCCCTTACCACTTGTAAATGTTTGTCATGAACATGTGTAGAGCATGAAGAAATACCTAGGTTCAGGGATATCTGCAGCTAGCTTGACAGCATAATCATATGACTAAGCTTTATGACTGAGCTAGCGGCAATGAGCAAACTCTCATATGTAAAGTTGGCTCCATCTGCACTAATCAGAGTCTGGGAGGCAAGATCAGCTTCGACAATTTCAGTGCTCAAGATCAGCTCAATACCTTTCTCTGAGTATCCCTTGCAGCTTACATCATTTTGGGGAAAGAGGTATCCCTTGCTGGGGGCTGTTTCTGCTTGAGGGTGTTGTGCCCATTCATCCATTGCTTGGAAGATATCCTTTGCAGCACTGTTTACTATCAGAAAAAACCCTATAAGAACAAAGAGAGCTGCCACTATTTTCCAGCATAAGGTAGCAAATACATAAATTGTATATCTTGGTCCATATAGCTCCAACACATATCCAAGGAATGCAAGAACATGCATCAACACGGCTATGCAAATCAATGCAACATACACACTATGGAGTACTTTTCTGGTCATTTTGTAATTTCCTGTTGTCTTCTGAGATATGGTATCAGCTGTTTTATTTAAGTCCCCCTTCAAATTGTCAATCTGACCTTGAAGGTAGAGTGCTGCCACAGTGATCGTCTTTGCAACCGACAAGTAATCTGTAACATTCCTTACTGTCTGAATAGTGAAATCAGATTGGTTGACAACAAAATCCAAAGTCCTTGTTGCTTCTTCACGGAATTCATTCTGCCCAAACAAAAGGACAATGCATCCAACTATTAATGTAAGTGTGAAGACCACAAGCAACACATCAAGACATTGATCTAGAACTGTATCAAGCCCATCTGGAGTGCCTTCCAAAGAATTGAATATCACCCATTTGATTTTCCCAGATGCCTTCAAATAATCATTGCTATCAGCATATTGTCCCCCATTACCACCAAATGACAGCCCATTTCGCAAACAGTTCCAAGGTTTTTTGATGCGAGGCAAAACACCACAAAAAAGCAGCACCACAGTAGAAGCTAATAAGTGCAACACCTTGGTTTCTGCTGTAACAAGAGTCAGTTCCTCTGGCTTGAATTGTGTCCATTCCATAGGTGGTGGCCACGGTGGTAGCAACAGTAATGCACCGTGGATGCTCAACTTGAATTGAATGTGGCCTCCACCACGCTTCTGCTGCTCAACATGGAAGGGTTGCGGTGGCCACGGCTGCTTCGACTGTGAATCACCTTGATAGTAGACGAACGCCGGCCATGGTGTAGGCCGTATTTCCTCTCCACTGCACTTGATCACCACTCGCGAAGGCGGCGGCCATAGTTGCCGCTCGTCCCACTTCATCGGTGGTGGCCATAGCACCACTGTACTCCTGATAGGTATTTCATCGAACAGCTTGCGTGCACCCAACTGACAGCAGCATAGTTTTGGGACATGCTTGTCGTCCAAGTCGATGGAGTGGACGGCGACGCCGCTCGGTGTGGAGGTGAGGACACGGGTGCCGTCACGTACCAGAATGGTGGCGACAGACGGCTCGGGGCTGGTGATGGCAACACCAAGAATGCCGGTTGTTGTGGGTGGAGTCGGAGCCACCTCTTGGGGATAGGTTGATGGCACGTTGGTGTTGCAGCCGCGACACGCCGTCAAACACCTGGTGGGCGTCATGGTGTCCAGCTTGCCGGTGTCGAATGACTTCGACGAGGAGACGTTCACAGGCTCCGCATGTGCCTAGAGGGCTGTGGTCGCGCCCCTCGAGAGCAGGGGCACAGCCACGACCTTGGCGTAGCCGGCGTTAGGGTCGGGGCCCGACGTCGAGCACTCGGCGGGCGACTCGGGGGCGAGGGCGGCTTCTGCATGTGGAGTGGCTGTCGCCACGGTGTGGTCCACCGCGGTGACACAGGTGGCCGTCGGTGCGGGCACGGGCGGTGGCAAGGCATGAGCGGGTACTCCTGGGTGCTGGACGATGGCCTTCAAGCCGACCGCGAGCTCGTCCATGCGTACTGCTAGGTCTTCCATCTCCACTGTCTGCTTCTTCACTTCAGCGATTAGTTTGTTCAGCATCGCCTTGCACCGCGCTTCGCTCTCCTTCTCAGCGTCGGTCATGGCCACCTCGGAGCACAGAACCACCAGGATCGAATGCTCTGATACCAATTGTCACAAACCCAAATGGATGAACAACAAAGAACACCACTCAATATCTGTAGTACTCAATCCCTCAAGTATTTGGAGATACAATAGAGGAATTGGAAGTAGAAACTAGCAACAGACTGGGACTCATAGACTAGGGAGTGAAGAAGAAGAAGCAAGGGGACTGGAATACAGAGAAGCTATTTGGGGGAAGAGAAGACACGGGAGGAGGAAGAAGAGAGCCAGCAGTGTTCAATATCTTCGATACCATCTTCAGTTGCTATCTCCTGCCCTTTGTAGTTCCTTCTTGACCCCCCCACTTGCCTCATGGCCCACGGCCCAGCGAACAAAGCCCAATTGAAGGCCATGCCGGTACGTGACATGACACCTTCAATTCGTCTCGCTAAGAACTAATGGAATTTGGCAATATGGCCCATGTCAACAGCAACAACAAACAACTACATCTTTAGGGGCTTTTGGCAATGGTTCTGTTGCGATGTGTCGTCAAATAGTAGACCAGTAATCAAGTATCCGCTAAAGCTTAATTAAGATCATAGTGTTCGGTAGTGGTTACAATAGTGATAGTCCTATGGTAGTGTATATTTGACGTACCTTCTCCAATAAGAAGAATGAACCCCCAGCACATCACAAAGGGATGGACCTGCATTGCTACATAAAATTAAGAAGAAATCAATATCACAAGTGCAAAAGGAGTTCAGTAAGTATATTTCAGATTTTGTCGTACAAAGCTAGCGTTTCAACCGAAATTGAACTCTCCGAAATCGAACACATGCATGTACTTGCATTTCCTTCATATACATATGCATCTAATTTGGAATAGGAGAAAGGAAAGAAAAGGCAAGATCCATTGGATCAATATCCAATCATATGACACACCAATCTCTACACAAATCTAATGGTCACAATAAGTGATTTAAACTTAAAAAAATTTCAGACAACTTAAAACTAGCAAAACTGAACTATACATGCATGCGATGCGCGCGTACGTACATTGAAAATCTGCTCGGGGTCCTCTGATTGTATGTTGATACCGCCCCGGTAGCGCAGCAGCCAGACGAGCATGAGGATGGCGGTGGCGAGGAAGAGCGCGTGCGCGAGGCCACGACAGAGTGGTGGTGGGCCTGGGGGCTCCCGATGATCTCTTTTCCGATCGCCATGGCCGCGCAGCTAGCAGCCCACGGCAAGAAGACGAGCCGCGCGACCGCGATTCAAGCGGCGATCGATCAAACGGGTATGATCTCGTAGGTCAGGAGTGGTGATGGGAATACTGCAAGAGTTGCTTAATTCTGCATGGAAGCGCGGGTTTTTTAACGAGCCTGCCGGCTCCCCGGCCGGGAATCTGAGGTTGCACTGGCCTGGTAGGTTTTGGGTTTGGTATATTAACACTACTACAGGAAGCCTCATCACAGACGGTTCGGAACCGTCATCACAGACGGTTTTCGAACCGTCTATATTTGTTGGTCTGTGATAACAGGCAGTTATCATAGACAGTTCAAAACCGCTCGTGATACGCACTATCACGACGGTTTTTGTTGAAACCGTCTATGAAGGCTATTATCACGCACGGTTTTCATTAAAAACCGCTCAGGATCGAGAATATCACCGACGCGGTTTAATTTACAAACCGCTCGTGATGCCATTTTCATGAGCGGTTCTTGTTCGTAACCGCTCGTGATGAGCTCCTGACGGTTCTTGTTTAGAACCGCTCTGTGATAGTCTTTTTCGCCGCAAAAAAAAAAAAACGGCCGCTAAAACTTTGAGGTCGTTTTGAGGCCCTAAACGACCTTTTTTTGGGGGTTTTCACTTTGTCTGGAGTCTCCTGAGCCTCGCGAATGAATTTGATATGGACTTATGGATTTTTAGATTGAACTTTTCGTTGGCTTTCCAACGAGCCAAAGAACGTCGCAATCCGAGTTCGTATGCAAAAGTTATTGCGGTTTTACCGGACAGTGCGCGATCTACCATCTATATTTTTGCCCAAACCAAATAACTCAACATGAACTACACATGCACAGAGAGCCTCCAACAATAAACCACAACATCACCCACATCACAGTAGCATCAACTCAATCCATTTACAGAGCACTAACACTAGCTCTTAGTAATCCACATCACAGAGCAAAGGGGGGAGTAGAGAGAGTGAGGTCGTGGGAGGCCGGGGCGACGAAGTGGAGGAGGCCGATGGCGACGAGGTTGTGGGAGGCCAGTGACAACAATGTAACAAATTAGTGTCAAATTAGATTAATAAACCGTAAGTGCGTACTCTTCCTATTGACCAAACATACTTAAATTGAGTAGCGATTAACCTAGAGCAAATATAAAGGGTTACAGATCGTTACCTTAGGAGCACACGACGAAAATATCAAATATCCCGCGAGATGCCTCACCTTCTCCTCTCTTCCTCCTCTCTTTAGTTTCCTCCTTTCCTTCTTTTCTCTAAGGTGGTGCAATGGTAGAGGAGGCAGCAGGGTGGCGGCTCAAACCGTTCTTAATTAAGGGGGTGGAGACGCTAGGGGCAGGGGTCTGTCGGGACCGGATATTTATAATGCCAGAATATCACAGACGGTTCTTAATGAGAACCGTCTGTGATAATATCCTCATCACAGACGGTTCTTAAACTGTTTGTGATAGTTACGTATCATAGATGATTCTGTCTGTGATAAGTATAACACAGACGGTTTTGAAACCATCTGTGATGATGCGTTTTGTATATCCTGTTTTGTAGTAGTGAAAGGTCATTCTTTTCTTGCATGAACAGCTAGCCATTGGCAAAGTAAACGGGCTCGATGACCAGGCTGCAATTCATATGAGCATCTAGAGGTAGCTTTTGTGTTTTGTGCTCACAATCTTTCCGGGGAAACAATCGTAGTGCTTGGCTACTTGCGAGGCTGAACTTGCCAGGAAAACGTAGCGACCACGTTCACTACTAGAAAAGGGGTTTTTCCCCACGGTTGAAAACCGTTAGGAAAATAGAAAAAACCGTCAGGTTTTATTTTCCTGACGGTTAACCGTCAGGAAAATACCCTCAGGTCTGGGTGGTCGGGAAAATTTAATTTGTCTAACGGTTAACCGTCAAGAAAATATTTGCTGACGGGTGAAAACCATCAAGAAATATAAACCTGACGGTTTTGCAATAACCGTCAACAAAAATCATTTTCGTGACGGTTTTGGCCCGTCGAGTTAATTTGTTTACATGACGGGCGGCCGATATCATTAAGTATATAAAAACCCGACGGTTTTTCTATTACAAATCAACAAAAAGCATTTTCGTGACGGTTTTGACCCGTCGAGTTAATTTGCTTACATGACGGGCGGCTGCTATCATCAAGAAATATAAACTGACGGTTTTGCAATAACCGCAATAAAATCATTTTCGTGACGGTTTTGGCCCGTCGAGTTAATTTGTTTACATGACAGGCGGCACTGCTATCATTAAGAAATATAAACTGACGGTTTTTCTATTACCGTCAACAAAAACATTTTCGTGACGGTTTTGGCCCGTCGAGTTAATTTGTTTTCAGCAGATCAAAACCAACGCCAAAATGACTCGCCTTCACAACAAAATTATGATTCTGGCAAATTTCCCACTAGCAAAAATTGTCAATTCACATATTCATACACATTCACGCATCATATAATTCACAATACACATCCATACATCATATAATTCACAATACACATCCATACATCATATAATTCACAATACACATCCATGCATTACTCCATACACAAATAAGAAGTTCAAACTTATCATTTCAAGCCCAATACCATCCATAAGGTTCACTTGTAGAAAGCAATCCGCACAAAAGACATCTAAAAGTCCAAGATTAGCACAATACACCTAAAGACTAATATCACATACAAGTCACGTAAGTACATCTAAAAGTGCTTGAATACCATGTTCAACTATTCAAAAGAGCTAGCAAGACACCATCAAAGTTCATGTAGACAATTAGTTGCATCCATCGCGGTTGATGTTGTTGGTATCATCGTTGTTGCCGCCATTAATGTCGACATTGCGCTTGTCGCCATCGTGTTAGCATCGTTGCCATTAGTAGCATTGTCATCCCAAGGTCGAGCCCACATGGGAGGATCCATCCCATCCCGTCCCGTCCCGTCCTTCTGTAAGATGAATAGAGTAAGCCAACATTATAAGCCCGCCTTAGCACAATTAAAACCATTAGAAGTGCTAATGAAGAGCTAAAACAACTAGAACCATTATAATTGGTAAAAGAAGAGCCGAGCAATCGAAATCTTTGACAAGCCTGTTTAAAAAAAAAAATAGTTGCACTCATGGACAAAAATTCTAAACAAGCCTAATACCACCTTACCATGAATATATAACTAATTGGGATTGAGGTTAAGCACATGTGATAGAACACTCAACATGAGTCCACTCGCTCCTTCAAGACCGCTTGTTGTCACTCCGACAGACCGAAAAGTATTAGTGTCTAGTCCAAACTAGTCCTCCAAATGATATAGAGATTTTGACAACCTTGTAACTTTCATGAGATATTATTTGTAGTATTGGGAATAATTTTAGTTGCTAAGTATTCTTACATGTGATTGTGCAGATGTTTCACGGCGCAGCATCTCTGGTGGTGGTTCTTCACCCATCTTCTGGAAAAGCATCTACATTTGAAAACTTTACAAGGTTAGGCTCCGAGATTAAGTTTAATCAGTCTAAATTTTGGTTACCCAAACTTTGGCAACCATACATGTGCTTCAAACCTAACACCCGAGGTAATCTCGAATACAAGCCTGAGAAAGATTATGAGGCTGGATTATTGGATCATAACAATGCATTCATTTGATATAGATACACCAAATTTACAAGATTTCACGCACCATGAACATTGTCAAAGATTACACACACCAACACCATACATGAGTAACATGATACACACGCACATAGGCATAAATACGCTTTTTATTCTAACAAGCAAAGACTACATTTCTCGAGATTAAATGATATGGCCTATAGGATGCCTATGAGTGTCCCAATAGGCCACACCGCATGATGATGTCATCAAACTTAATCACCAAGCGGCGAGATGCACTCCAAGCGGTGCTCGCATGTCTCAGAAAGCGCGAAGCGGCAAGATTTCGTACAATACTACGAGAATGATAATGACTCCACAATGTCTAGACAGATCATAGAGAGCTAAAAAACATAGAAACCTCGAATAAATCCAAACTATACATTCAAACAATATGTCCGATCAAAATTATTTTGTTTTGACGTGATTCGAATGTCACTTTTTGTGACCGGAATAATAGCAAACTAACATGCGCCCAAGAGGGTGTAGGTTATTTATTTGCCACATCGACATTCGGGAAAACATTTGCCTGTTCGATACTCTCTGATGTTTTTCCTTTTCCCCTTCTTTTCAGAAAGTGCTTGAAAAAGAGAGCAAAAAATAAATGTCAAACCGGTAATGATAGATCAAAATTCACTTTGAGCGGTTGGTGTGCCCACCCACATCGTTGGGATTGAGCCATGAAGAGTGTCGATAGTACGTGTGAATTCCACCAAAAGATGTAAGCCTTTTTCAATGGTAATATCGCTACGCAGCTTAAAACAATATACTATGAAACGACTAGCAATTGCATTTCCTAACATCAACATGATATATACTCAAAGAAATGTAATACACAAGAAAAAAATATAGAAGATGGACAGACACGTGAATGAGCAAAAGATGTAGGAAATGGTTAAAGAGCGTAAATACAAACCATTAACCCCACAAAGCCAAAAATCTAAACCCACAAATCAATAAAGATGTTGACGCCGAGAGGATCCCGTGATTTGGACTAAGCCACTGTACCAAGGTCGGACAAAAGATATCAAGAGACTACACATAAGAATTAATCGTGGCAAGTTGGCAAAGCGACCTCAACTCATACATATTGCCCGAAATCCTTCACAGATCATGAAGGATTTTTATTAAGAAGAACCTTCACAAAGGGCTTAAATTAGTGACACAATTCTGTTACTAGTGTAGTACGAACTAATGGTAGGTTAGCATGAAATTACACCTCACAGAAGTGAGCAAAAATATTCCATTAAATTTGTTTTTTTAAAAAACTTCAAATAATCTGATTAAACACAAAAGATAGTTGTGGAATCACCTCCTTGAGCACATAAATAGTGAATTGAACATATGCACAAATGAACATTTCCCTGTAGTAAAAGCGATTTGTCAAGAAATGGTCATTGTCCACATATTGTTTTGTGGCATTTGTACTATTCAAGAATTAAAAAAGAGCATATATGTAGCAAATAAAATAATGATTTCATGAATGGCTAGTTAAGTCTTTACATTTTTAGACTAAATTGTATAATTTCTTCTCACAACTCGATGTACTCAATGATATGGTTATGGTTATATATGAAGACGTAAAAATATACTTGAAAGCATTTGTGATATGAGGTATTAATAATGTTACCACAATCATTTGGCGGTGAACTTCTTGTGTCCTGAGTAGTTCTTGATTATGTCGAAGCACATTACGATATGAGGTGGAATTGGATGGCCTGATATTTCTTGATTTAGCTGCTAGTAGAACTTCAGCCTTCTTGACAGCACCATTCCCTATTGGTACAGCACCATTGCACACGGACACTTAATGGTGTCACCTTCGACTAAACTTGGATCAGAGAATGCACGATCCAAGAATTGTGTGGTGTGATCAATCCATTCATTAGAGGGAGCTGTACCCTTACCGCCACCAATATACATCCATTCATGGTCCGCCATTAAATAGTTACGTGTTTAACAACTTGAACATGTTAATTATAAATATCATATGATGGTATGCCCAAATTAGAGAATCTGCACATAATTATTAATTTAGCAATCAACACATAACTTGGTTTATGATATAACTCCTACGTAAGACAAGAACAAATTTGGTCCAACATAACATTGCATTTGCAACAATAGGACATAATTTTGATTACTTACAGTGCAATATTTATTACTTATTATGCATCATTCGAACAATAGATTTTAGTAAAAGCATGAAAGGCAACCATAAAAGGACATTCCTAAAAAGACAGTAATGTTGCATATAGTATGTTGTATCTACCTTTAAAATCTGGGCTTCAAACTCAAACACAATTGTGCGTAAATGGTAGATGTCAGTCCTCGTTTTTACATATAATGATCCATGCCGCAATGACAATATGTAGTTACTTCTACCCGATTCTTTGTTGGCCACTACAAAATATGACATATTCCAAAGATTAGTTCTTGCTCAATTCTATATATATATATATATATATATATATATATATATATATATATATATATATATATATATATATATATATATATATATATATATATATATATATATATACAAATGAGGTAATTCAGCTTATAACAAGAAGTCGATAGCTAATTAGGAAACCTCTTGGTTGTATATGCTTGTTTTGTTTCATAGTATTAGGTTAACAAAAGCATTAATTTACCATTCCTTGTAGTCTCAGATCTCTCGCATGGGCTACAAGCTTGCCCGAGAAAAACTTCATCTACTAATCATTCAACACACCCTAACTCATAGCTAGCTAGAAAATACAAATTATTTGATCCGTCTGTCTTATAATTCGTGATTGGCTTAAAGTAGACGTTAATTAAAGACAAAGCCAACCTGAAATTATTATACTTCATTGATATATATTAAGCTCACAAGACGTCTGACCAACCTATACATAACAAATTAATGTGAAGCATAAGGAGACAAGGTACATCACTAATATGATGATGAGCTATCTCTAACTCTGCATAACCCTCTCTGTTAGAGCCTCCTACAAATTTCTGCAGAGTATCCTTCTAGTTAAGGAGAACATGGAGCCATGCGAGGGTGGAGCCGGCCATGGCCCAAACCATGAGGCCATGACAACAAATTGTACAAAGACTACAAAAGTTGTAACAAAGAACCTTGATGACCTATCGGTGCCTAGTCATTTCTTCTAGTCCAATTGCGAGTTGATGTAAGACATACAATCAATGCCGTGGAAAAAAGATACATATTGAAGCCAATATTTCAAATTTGGAAAAATGTAGATTAAAATGATGTAATGCATTGAAGATTTGGATGAAACAGTTGCACAAAACCTTTCCTATATTAACAAAATTTCATGGGCAATGATTCAATATGAATAAGAGGAAAGGAGATGTGCATATTTAATATTTCTTTAACATGGAGAGGTGATTACAAAGAATGTAAGAGTTGAACTACAACCCATTCTTTAGATAATCATACAAGATTCTAGAAATAAAATCGCATCAACGTAAGATCAACTTCATACTTCATAAGCTCATATAGCATATTCGATCCACATATCCATCTTATGAATTCATCCCCATTTTGTTTCCAGGCAAATGGTTTGACTCGAGTGGAGCGCGGCACCACGAGTCAGGTGGGAGGTGGAGGGAGGCGGTGGGGCGTGGGCGGCAAGCTGGCGGCGGAGGGCGCAGGCAAGTGGAGGCGGCAACATGTGGGGAGGCGGCGGCGGAGGCGGCGGGCAGCGGCGCGTGCGGCGCGGCGAAGCGGCGGCGGCGGCGTGAGGCGGGCGGCGGCGGCGGCGCGGCGGCGGGGGCGAGGCGGCGGCGGCGGCGGCGTGGAGGCGGCGGCGGCGGAGGGCGTGAGGCGGCGGCAAGGCGCGCGGGGAGGCGGGCTGAGATTGGGGAGGAGAGAGATAGCTAGGATTTAATTTGGGGAGGAGAGATAGCTAGGATTTCATTTGGGGAGCGTAAGGCATGATGGAAAATCTGGCGCGACATTTTTTGTTCCGCTACTGCAGACGAAAAAAGATTTTGCTTGACGGTTTATACCGTGGGGTTAATATATTATGTTGACAAGTATACCATAAATCGTCAAGAAAATTCCAATTTTGCCGAGAGGGTACTATTCCGTGACCAAAATAAGAAACCTTGACGGTTGTCAAGGGCCCATCAATAAAATTCGGAACCGTCAAGTTTTCTGCGTTTTCTGGTAGTGGTTGGTCATTATCGGGAAAATCCGACGTGACCCTTGCTATGGACTCCCACCCAACACACTGATTGGCACTTTACGAGGAGGCTGGTCCAGTGCCTTTGCAGCCACCAAAACACCTACAAAGCTCTATCAATCTCGTCTGAAGTGTAGTTTAGTGTAGTGACACCTTCAATTCGTCTCGCTAAGAACTAATGGAATTTGGCAATATGGCCCATGTCAACAGCAACAACAAACAACTACATCTTCAGGGGCTTTTGGCAATGGTTACATTGCGGCGTGTCGTCAAATAGTAGACCAAGAATCCAAAGATCCGCTAAAGCTTAATTAAGATCATAGTGTTCGGTAGTGGTTACAATAGTGATAGTCCTATGGTAGTGTATATTTGACGTACCTTCTCCAATAAGAAGAATGAACCCACAGCACATCACAAAGGGATGGACCTGCATTGCTACATAAAATTAAGAAGAAATCAATATCACAAGTGCAAAAGGAGTTCAGTAAGTATATTTCAGATTTTGTCGTACAAAGCTAGCGTTTCAACCGAAATTGAACTCTCCGAAATCGAACACATGCATGTACTTGCATTTCCTTCATATACATATGCATCTAATTTGGAATAGGAGAAAAGGAAAGGAAAGGCAAGATCTATTGGATCAATATCCAATCATATGACACATCAATCTCTACACAAATCTAATGGTCACAATAAGTGATTTAAACTTAAAAAAATTTCAGACAACTTAAAACTAGCAAAACTGAACTATATATACATGCATGCGATGCACGCGTACGTACATTGAAAATCTGCTCGGGGTCCTCTGATTGTATGTTGATACCGCTTCGATGGCGCAAATGACGAACGAGCATGAGGATGGCGGTGGCGAGGAAGAGCGCGTGCGCGAGGCCACGACGGAGTGGTGGGCCTGGGGGCTCCTGATGATCTCTTTTTCGATCGCCATGGCCGCGCAGCTAGCAGCCCACGGCAAGAAGACGAGCCGCGCGACTGCGATTCAAGCGGCGATCGATCAAACGGGTATGATCTCGTAGGTCAGGAGTGGTGATGGGAATACTGCAAGAGTTGTTTAATTCTGCATGGAAGCGCGGGTTTTTTAACGAGCCCGCCGGCTCCCCTTCCGGGAATCTGAGGTTGCACTGGCCCGGTAGGTTTTGGGTTTGGTATATTAACACTACTACGTTAAGCCTCATCACAGACGGTTCGAAACCGTCATCACGCATTTTTGAACCGTCTATATTTGTTGGTCTGTGATAACAGCGCTTATCACGAGCAGCTTCAAAACCATCTGTGATACGCACTATCACAGGCGGTTTTTTGTTGAAACCGTCTATGAAGGCTATTATCACAGACGGTTTTCATCAAAACCGCTCGTGATCCGAGAATATCACCGACGGTTTAATTTACAAACCGCTCGTGATGACATTTTCCTGAGCGGTTCTTGTTCGAACCGCTCGTGATGAGTTTTCCTGACGGTTCTTGTTTAGAACCGTCTGTGATAGCCTTTTTCGTCGTAAAAAACCGAAAACGGCCGCTAAAACTTTGAGGTCGCTTGAGGCCCTAAACGACCTTTTTTTGGGGGTTTTCACTTTGTCTCGAGTCTCTGAGCCTCGCGAATGAATTTGATATGGACTTATGGATTTTCAGATTGAACTTTTCGTTAGCTTTCCAATGAGCCAAAGAACGTCGCAATCCGAAGTTCGTATGCAAAAGTTATGGCGGTTTTAATGACAAAGGCTTGCGATCTACCATCTATATTTTGCCCAAACCAAATAGCTCAACATGAATTACACATGCACAGAGAGCCTCCAACAATAAACCATAACATCACCCACATCACAAAGAGCATCAACTCAATCCATTTACAGAGCACTAACACTAGCTCTTAGTAATCCACATCACGAGCAAAAGGGGAGTAGAGAGCGAGGTCGTGGGAGGCCGGGCGATTTAAGCGGAGGAGGCCGATGGCGATTTAGGTTGTGGGAGGCCAGTGACAACAAGGCCGGGCGAGGTGGAGGAGGCCGGGCGACAGTTCGGAGGAGGCCGTGACGATGAGGCCGGGCAAGTTGGAGGAGGTCATGGCGACAAGCTCGGGGACGCCAAGGCGCAAGGTGTGAGGAAGAGAAATGGTAGAGGAGGAGATGGAGATATGAGGTGTGAGGAGGAGAGACGCAGAGGAGGAAATGGAGATTATATAAAGCGAGTTTCGCACCTTACCCATTATGTTCAAATTTTCGCTTCCGCCTAACAATCGTAAACGGTTTTTGTTAAGAACCGTCAGGATATTTGCACCTATCACGAGCGGTTTTTAATAGAACCGCTCAGGATCATTCATGCACGGTTCTAATTACAAACCGCTCGTGATTGGGGATTATCCTGACGGTTTGTGAATAGAACCGCATGTGATAATTCCTGACGGCTCTATTAATAAACCGTCAGGATAGGTGACTATCATGCAGCGGTTCTAAAAATATCTATCTGTGATAAATCGCTCGCGCCACCGCTGGTCCCATGCACTCCAACGAACCGCTGTGATGAGGCGCCTATTATAGCCTGTTTTATAGTAGTGTAACGAGCTGGGTGTTCAAGCAAGGCATCTAGGAGTATCTCCACTTACAAAATATGTGTGGTCAAATCGTATGAATTTTAATTAAATATATTATCTAAAATATATAGTTTGGAAATACGAAAATAGTACGAATTTGCTTACGTAACATCGTACTTTTATAATTTTTCAAAAAATCGATGAGGGATCCAAATATGTTGACTTTGAAGAGTCAAAATGACTTTATTTTAACTGGAAGGAGTATTTAAGAACCGTTATTTCTTCGGGCCAGCATGTCTAATTACTTTCCCGGCAGATGTACGTGTGATCGGACATTTCGTAAGCCTCACAGGCCACTTCTTAAACGGAAATGGGAATAATCATCCTACTGTAGATTCTAAACGGGCCAGAAGCACCGGAGTCTCTAGATAAGGCCCATTAGTCCGAGTGGACCGGGCTTATTATGAGCACAAAACCCACGGTCTTACCATTGACGAGGCAAAAGCACAATGCCGAAGACGCCATGGAAATTAGAACTGACGAACTCAGCAAAGGCAGTGGCTTCGGGCGCCAGTTTGTTGCTGCTGCTACCTGCTAGTGGTTTTCTGAGGAAAAAGCAGCCTTCATCGACGGCCGGTCAGGGTGGCTTTGGATTTGTGCTTCCCAGGGGTATAGCTAGATCTCAGGCAATGGTCCGAGACCAACGATCAAAATCTCATAGAAAATCTCTAAAAAAATAGCCAAAAATATAAGTTCAGCTAAAAAAACAGCCGGCTAAACCCGAGGCTCGAGCCGTAACTACCTCCACCCTGGTGCTTACTGATAACCGACTCAGTCAGCTCAACTGTAAACGGCTGCCACGTAGCTGACTGCCCCGTGTGTTTATCGAAAGAAAGATTCAGAGAAGCGGTGGTGACTACATGCATGGTAGCGGTGGTGACTCGGGATTGACTGATTGGGTTGCGTTGCGTACGTGCGCATGCGAGGTGTCTCGGTCGAAGCAGAAATCACGCGGGAATGATTGGGTGGCGCTGGTGACCCCGGCCGCAAGCATTCCCTTTCTATCGGTGGCCTCTCTTGCCTTCTCTCTTCTCTCTTTTTCTTTTCTTTTTTGGAGGTGCGCAATAGGAGTGTAAACGGAGAGAATTATATACTCCCGGACAGACAAGTCGCAGCCAAGTCCAGATTGTCACCAGCAAGACAAAGTTCCTTCCTGCCCGTCTCAACAATTTCGATGAGAGGCGCTCTTTCCTTTGAAATAAAAGTAAGAGAAGAGAATAATTTCTCTAGCCCGCAACATCATAAACTACTTGATATTGGCCATCGATCCCTTGCCGTCACCATTTGACCTCGTTTGGAATGCGATGTTTCTACAAGAATTAAGTTTGTTTCATGTGAAATTATCGTGTTTCAGGCAAGCGTCGATGTTTAAAAGCTGGATTTTATTACGTTAAAAGCGGCACGCGTTTCACTTCTGACAGTACTGGGAGCAGTACACCCAAAAAGGCCGTAACGCCAGCACTTTTTCAGCGAGCGTGTATTCGCGAGTTGGAGCTCCTACTCTCCTAGCACCCGAAGCGCACACAGGATTCGGGACGCGGAGAATCCCAGAACTACTGATCCCCGAGGACGCTGACGCCGCGGGCCCACCCCACCGCTTCCTACCCAGCGTCGACTCGACACGGCACAGAGAGACAGAGCCGTCTCGGATTCCCCTCGCCTCCTCTCTCTCTCTCTTCCCTCCCTCCTCGTTGCCCCAGAAAAGAAAAGAAACCGCGCCGCGCGCGAGCCCTGAGACGCTCCGTCACGTGCCCCACGTCCAGCTCCGCTACAGCGCAGAGACAGACGCCGCATCGCCACGCCCGTTTCACTGCTTTCCCGTCTGGACCGTGCCACGCGTGTCAGTGACTGTGAGGGTCTGGACGGGCGTGCTCTGTTGGCGCTAACCAAAGACGAACGCGTGAAAATTTTGTGCTGTCGCAACAACAGCAGCTTCTTGTTCTTACGAAATCTAATTACATATGACATTTTTTATACGCACAAATGCTGCTACATTACTCAGACATGGACTGCTACAGTACAAAATGCTAAACAAAGATTATCTAACAATCACCTTTACCTTGGCAACGCGTTACTCATCTTGCGTTCCACCTTCCTTAAGCGCGCATGTACACTTTCATCTTGATTGGCTATACTGTATAATTTCGTTTTATGAGCGTCAGGTAATGCAGCAAGACAGCGAAACTCTCTTTCGCCATCACACTCGACGTCACCTCGTCACCGGTGACACCATTTTCTGGAGAGTGCGGCGTCATCTTAGGCATATACAGATCAAGAACTCAACTCTGATACCAATTATTGGCCCTAATCAAAGACGAACGCAAGAAAATTTTGTGTCGCCGAAACAACAACAGTTTTTCTTCTTCACTATTGTTTTTGTTTTTACTTCTTTTCTTACAAAAATCTGATTACATATGATCTTTTTTATAGGCATAACTGCTGCTATACGGTAGCAAAAATACTATACAAGGATTATCTAACATGCTCGCCGTCGAGGCCGGGTTCAAACCGGTGCGGCCGCGAGGGGCAGCCCCGTCATTTCGCGGCAGAGAGGGAACCCTAAATCGTCGCTCCCACGGTGGGCCCCGCGCATGTGCCACCGGCCCTCTCTCTCTCTCCTCACTTAAATCCTCACCACCCCAACACTTACTCCTGTTCCTCTCTCTCCCTCTCTCCCTCTCTCTAACAGCGCAATGCTGTCTCCCACCGCCTCCACCGCGCGGCGGCGGGGGCGCGGCCGCGGCGCCGGTCTCCGTGTAGTCCTGGCCCTGATGCTGGTTGTGGGTGCGGCGGCGGACACCGCAGCGTCGGACGCGGCGGACACCGCAGCGTCAGACGCGGCGGCGATGCGGGCGGTGGCGAGGGCGCTGGGCGCGGACAAAGCGCTCGGGTGGGACACCGACGACCCCTGCAAGCCCAAGCCGTGGGCCGGGGTGACCTGCAGCCCCGCCGGCCGCGTCACCGCCGTGCAGGCTGGGAAGCGCGGCCTGACGGGCACGCTGGCGCCCGAGGTCCGCAACCTCACCGCGCTCACGCGCCTCGAGCTCTTCTCCAACTCGCTCTCCGGCGCGCTGCCCTCGCTGGCCGGGCTCGCCTCGCTCGAGTACCTCCTGCTCCACTCCAACGGCTTCACCTCCCTCCCGGGGAACTTCTTCAGAGGGCTCACCGCGCTCACCGCCGTCTCGCTCGACGACAACCCGCTCACGCCGTGGTCGCTCCCCGCCGACCTCACCGACTGCACCTCCCTCACCAACTTCTCCGCCAACAGCGCCAACGTGTCTGGGGCGCTCCCGGACTTCCTCGGCACCGCGCTGCCGTCAATCCAGCGCCTCTCGCTGGCATTCAACCTGCTGTCCGGGCCCGTGCCGGCATCTCTGGCTGGCGCGCCGCTGCAGGCGCTCTGGCTCAACAACCAGGTTGGGAACACCAGGTTCAACGGGTCGATTAGCTTTGTCGCCAACATGACCTCGGTGAAGCAGCTGTGGCTGCAGTCCAACGGCTTCACGGGGCCCTTGCCGGACTTCTCGGGGCTCACCAACCTTTGGGATTTGCAGCTCCGCGACAACCAGCTCACCGGGCCGATGCCGGACAGTCTTGTCAAGCTCAAGTCTTTGAAGAAGGTAACCCTGACGAACAATTTGCTGCAGGGGCCGACCCCCAGTTTGTTAATGGGGTGGATGCGGATGTGGTACCGACAACAGAGCGGTTCTGCTTGCCCAACCCTGGGAAGCTGTGTGATCCTCGTGTGAGCCTGCTGCTCGAGGTGGCGTCTGGATTCATGTACCCAGTGAAGCTTGCAGACAATTGGAATGGGAATGATCCGTGCAGCAGCAGTACGTACATTGGTGTTTCATGTGAAAATGGGAACATTACAATGCTGAATTTTGCCAGTATGGGGTTCAGCGGGAGCATCTCGCCGGCTATTGGGAAGATTGCCTCACTTCAGAAGCTGTTTCTTTCAAATAACAACATTACTGGCACAGTGCCGAAGGAGGTTACTGCATTGCCGGCACTGAAGGAGGTTGATCTGTCGAATAACAATCTTTATGGGAAAGTTCCTCCCTTTGCTTCCAAGAATGTTCTGCTGAAAATTGATGGTAACCCGAGCATTGGCAAGGATGGTCCTGTGCCAACATCTGGATCAGGTGGTATCAGCGGCAACAGTCCATCTGGTGAAGGCGGGGATGGAAGTGGTGGAAGCAGTGGGGGTTCCTCATCATCTTCAGTTGGAGTCATTGCTGGCTCGGTGGTTGGTGCTGTTGCTGGACTAGGCCTTATTGCTGCATTAGGATTATATTGCTACAAGAGAAAGCAGAAGCCTTTTGGAAGGGTGCAGAGTCCACATGCTATGGTTATCCATCCCCGGCACTCCCGGTCAGATCCTGACATGGTTAAAATCACAGTTGCTGGGGGAAATGTCAACGGCGGTGCAGCCACAAGTGAGACATATAGCCAAGCAAGCAGTGGCCCCCGGGACATCCATGTTGTTGAGACTGGAAACATGGTCATTTCGATTCAGGTACTCCGCAATGTGACCAACAACTTCAGTGAGGAGAACATCCTCGGTCGTGGTGGGTTTGGCACTGTCTACAAGGGTGAGCTTCACGACGGCACAAAGATTGCTGTGAAGCGGATGGAGGCTGGTGTTATGGGTAACAAGGGGCTAAATGAGTTTAAATCAGAGATTGCTGTGCTGACCAAGGTCCGTCACCGGAACCTTGTGTCACTGCTTGGCTATTGCCTCGATGGCAACGAGAGGATTCTTGTATATGAGTACATGCCACAGGGGACACTGAGCCAACACCTGTTTGAGTGGAAAGAAAACAATTTGCGACCATTGGAATGGAAGAAGCGACTTAGCATCGTGCTTGATGTTGCAAGGGGTGTTGAGTACCTGCACAGCCTTGCGCAGCAGACCTTCATCCACAGAGATTTGAAACCATCAAACATACTTCTTGGTGATGACATGAAGGCAAAGGTGGCGGATTTTGGATTGGTCCGGCTTGCACCAGCTGATGGGAAGTGTGTCTCAGTAGAGACAAAACTTGCTGGCACTTTTGGATACCTTGCCCCAGAGTATGCAGGTGATCATCCCATATTTCTTTTGCTTCAGTTTTATGATGTTTTGTGTTTGATTCAATTAGCAAGCCTAATATATTTAAACTAAGGCATGTCCAAAATAGTATCACTGAATAACTTCATATTTAGAGCTTAAGTCTGAAATGATCATTCAATTGTCATTTAGTTCTGAGGCCTTACACTCTTACAGTTTGAAAGACTAATGGCTTATTTCTTTCTATAAGAGGTATTTAGGTGCTTACTACGCATATTTGAAGATTCTAAAGGGAGCAAAATGTAGTGGAGTATGTGATATCTGAAAACTATTGAAATATGTTACTCAACCATACAAGACAATCTTTTCAGTGATCAACTCTAATGAGTTTGTGTCCTGAGTTGGTCCATTAAATCAGAAGTTAACATCTTATTTTATCTTTTACTCCAAATGGCTTTATCTATGGTTGAATTAGCTGTTCTGCTTACATAAAGTACAAATGTTACAATGTAAGAACATGGCGATTTATTAGTGTGCCTCTTGTAAGTGTGGACACCAACATTAACAAACATATTCATAAGAAGATTTATTTTGCCTGCTGGACCAGTTTTCCCCTTCTAATATAACGACTTTCAATAGCCCCGGAGCATTCATGGAGCTTTAATTGTACCTTGAGCTAGCAGCTAGCACTGTCCAGCATCTTCCCACCAGGAAATACGATCATCTAAATAGGAAGCCATATCATCCTTACTGCATAGTCCTAATTGGTGTTCTGAGCCAAGCTGCATATTTTAAAAGCATTTGTTCATCAGTTCATAGCTGTCACTTCTCACTTGCAATATTTGTATAACACTAAAAGTGAACATTTTATATGCAGTTACTGGACGAGTAACCACAAAAGCTGATGTCTTCAGCTTCGGTGTCATCTTGATGGAACTTATCACTGGACGCAAGGCGCTTGATGAGACTCAGCCTGAGGATAGCATGCACTTGGTTACATGGTTCCGGAGAATGCAGCTCAACAAAGATACTTTCCAGAAAGCAATTGACCCGGCCATTGACCTCGACGAGGAGACATTGGCTAGCGTTAGCACCGTTGCAGAGCTTGCTGGTCACTGCTGTGCTAGGGAACCACATCAGAGGCCCGACATGGGTCACGCTGTCAATGTGCTCTCTACTCTTTCGGATGTTTGGAAACCGTCCGATCCAGATTCAGATGACAGCTACGGTATCGACCTGGACATGTCACTGCCCCAGGCATTGAAGAAATGGCAGGCCTTCGAGGACAGCAGCCATTTTGATGGCGCGACCTCTTCGTTCCTTGCGAGCTTGGATAACACCCAGACAAGCATCCCGACGAGGCCTCCAGGATTTGCAGATTCGTTCACCTCAGCAGATGGAAGATAGTCGGGGAGCGTGTGTGAAACCGCAGGCTCTGCGAAAGCAGAGCGCTCAAGTGATCCTTTTGTTCATTCCTTTAGTCTCTTCACCCCCCATGCTTTTCATGTTTTTTGATTTGGCTTTGTGCTGCCTTCTAGCTGTCCTTTGATCATGTATGCTGTGATCTTGATTGCCTGGAATTTTCAACTAACTGTTCTATTCCGTCGTCAGCTGAGCTTAAAGTAGAAGATTGCTAAGGTTGTTGGTCTGTATTTAACATTTATCTCTTCCAAGATTAAGTTCATCCCTGTTCTCTTCAGCAGCAGCTCTCAGTTGTGATCTTTGTTGCTCTATATTTTCTTTGTAGGACTATCATGGCACTGCCGGTACGTACTAGCTCAATTATTGTAGGCCTCGACATGTGTGCAAAATTATTGAACAAATAGATGATGCCATGTCATGGAAAATATTTTTTTGAAATAATATTATTTTAAAAAAATTACAAAGATAAATAGTCTTTTTTTTTACAAAACTAGGCTACTATCGTTATTTGAAGGGTTTGTCTACACAGAATTCGCAAGTTTTCTCTATAAAAAACTATCATATTCTGAAAGTTCATTTACAACTTTATTGTACATAAATTACAGTAAATTATTTATGTAATTTTGATTCTTGGTCACTGTAATTATTCTTGAAATTCTTAATAACTCATATTTCCATCACATGATTCAAAATTTCACATGTACTTTGAGAGGTTGAGCAAAAACAAAGACAAAAAAAAAAGTTATATACCAATAAAATACGGCGATGTGGTGAACCCGTTATTTTCTTCATATGTACTTTGAGAGGTTAAGTAAAAACAAAGGAAAAAAATTATATATAAACAAAATACGACAATGTGGTGAACCTGTTATGTTCCGTGGTGAGGGAGCTCGGCACCGACCACCCAGACCTAGACGAGGCCAAGGTCTCCCTCGGCATCCTCGGCGTCATCTCTCGGGTACGTAAGAGCGTACGAGCTACAAAAATACCTTTGCACTTCGTACTTGTTGGTCGAGATGGTTGTATCTGTACAGCTCGTTGCTTTGAATCCATCGAGCTAGGATCTAAAAACTCCATTACATTTTCTCTTTTCTTCTCGGGAAACTCAGCTAGCAAATTGATTAACTCTTAAACCTAGCTAAGCAGCAACACGAGCTAAACAAGTAGTTATCACACGTAGCGCGACAGAAACAAAAGCTAGATTCTGAAACTAGAAGCTGCAGACTCGCTAAATCTAGATCGGTGATCTAGATAGCCTCCTCCTGATCTGTCGTGGGAAACTTATCGTGTTGTTCGCCCCATAATCTCACTCTCTCAAGCGCTTGTGATGCCTGAAATCAACATCACCAACTATGCTTAGAACAATAGTACATACTACCTACCGCTAGTAATTCTCATGCGGAGAACATCACGCTGCATTGAATTTCCCAGTTGTTAGTCTATCGATTCATATGTGCATATATATAGTGTAAAATATTATGATGAATAAACAACACATTAATAACACAATCTTGTAGCACATCTAACGAATAAAAAAATGACAGTTTTTTTAATCAAAAAACTGTTGAAAGTTAAGTAGCAATTCCCTTATTTGAAATAGTGAAATTTTTTTTTGTTGTCATTCCAAATGGCGACAGTAACCCAGAACAGTGTAGAGAGGTCTCTTTCATCAGTTGAAATAGCGATATGGTCCTATCACCACTTCAACTAGCGACAGGACCCTGTCGCCATTTCAACTAGCGACAGGGATCCCTCATTTAATTTTTTTAATATTAAAATTTAAGACAAACGTTATTTCAAATGGCACCAGGGATCTCGCAGGTCCCTATATTTTTAATATTAAAAATTAAGAAAATCGTCAATTCAAATGGTGACAAGTATCTCGTAGGTCCCTAAATTTTTTAATATTAAAATTTAGGAAAATCTTCATTTCAAATGACGACATGGATCCCGCAAATCCCTGTGGCCATTCCAAATGACAACATAATTTACCCTAAAAAAAGACACTAAAATTCTGTCATAACTCACTTTTATTCAGAAAAAAAAGAGAGAGGGGGAGGGAAGGGAGAGGAGAGAAACTAGTGAAGCGCTACCTGTTCAGTCGTCACCTTTCAGGTAATTTTTTTAACTGACTGGATTACATAGTTTTAGATGTACAATTACGTAGTGTAGTATGTTGTACATAATCCTTTTTAGTGGGTAGTTTAGTTTTAGATATGTAGTTAATCGTGGAAATCTTGTTTATAGTGCAGTACATCAAATATATCGAACGTCACCAATTTCAAAATTTACTACGGTTAGTGGACTATTCTTGAGAGTCCCGAGGGGATTGATTTGCGTTATTTCCAATCGGCCATCGTGACCCTAACAAGACCAGAACAACGTACATAGGTTGATGTGATGCGGTGGCTGTTTCATACATTCGATTTGGACCATGTTGTGTATGATCTGAGATTGAGTTGCCCTGCCAACCGAGCACCACAGGGCACATATTGAGAGTTAGTGCAGCTCAAGGGAACAATGTCATGACAACCATTTGTACGCAGGGTGAGGGAGGAACGGCGGGATTTGGTCCGTCTATCCCAGGCATATGCTAAGCCCGTTCTTGCATCGGCGACTGAACAAGAAGGGGGAGGTGATGTTGAAGAAAAAGTCTAGGACTCTAGCCACAACGCGACGCATACAAAGGCCGAAGGTCTAGGAGTTGCTGATGCTGTCGATGAAGACTGCGTGAAAGGAGCTCGTTCAATCAGGCAAACTAGTGGGTTGCTTAAGAGGGTGAGGAGCTGAAAGCTCTAGTCTAAAGGATGGATCTCGAAGACCAGGACTACATAGCATTGTCAGAAAATGAAGAATTCAACAACGAGGATGTTGTGGAACAATAGACGGCTCCATCTGAGTGGAACACATAATAGTTCGACAACCTCGTCATTAACGAAAGCTCCCATGTGTCGTGGGAGTACGAGCAGAGCGAGGTCAGGCAAGGAGCTATAGATAAATGCAAGGAGGCCGTGCAGGAGGCGGTCAAATTCTACGCCTTGTTGGTGCGGCGTACATTTACAGTCGTCAAGTCTAACCCAAGATGCCACAACGTGAAGTGCGACATAAAGGGATGCCCTTGACGAGCACGCATTTCAGCCTAAGTAGGACACCTATTAGAAATGCTCTATAGTGGTCCCTCATACATGTGTCGTCGCTGAGTTAGTGCAGTCCCACAAGAACCTTGTCGGTGTTTTAGAACTAAACTTACGTAAAGATTGTTTGATTCGGGGGTTCCTCTAGGCTCAAAATCACACAGAGATGGAGACACGGGAATTTTATACAGGTTCGGGCCAGTATACTGGATTACAAGATCAAGCCAGAAAACTAGAGTATTGTGCTTCTCAGAATTCGGGCTCTTCCCATTGCTCTGATGATCCTTGCCTTTTATACCGTCCCCAGAATGTACGCCGTTGAACCTCTAATAAAAGGTCACTTAATCATCCAGATCGTGGCGCCGTTACTGGAGGTTACTGCAGGAGTTAAAACGTTCCCACGTCGTCAGGCAATTATCATCATAAAATGGAGTTGACATCGTGCCATTATCTTAGGAAATAATGGCGTAGTTTACTGCCCGTATTTTGAATACGGTGCGGAAGATTCCTTTATCAACTAGGCCCACATGTCTGTGAGCCTTGTCGACTAGGGCTTTGATCGTAGAAGGTCTTACGACGAGGATGGTCGTAGAAAGCTTCTGATTGCATCTTGATCGTGGCGAGCTTACGATCATGAGATAGTCGTATAAGGACTTACGACTATGGGGTAGTCGTAGGAAGACCCACGACTACAGGGTGGTCGTAGAAGAACTTACGACCTCCAGCTTCTCCCTTATTAATATTTAAGGGGTATACTTAGGAGTTATGTGACGCCATTATTACCTCATAATATGAATTATGGATAAATGATTGAATGAGGATTGTTATATCCTCGTCAAACCTGTCATCAGGCTTCATCACGAACATTATGTACGGTGAAATCGTGGATAATCTAGATGTGGTTCTATTGGGAGATCACCAATGAGGACAACCTCTCCTTCATTGGAAAGCCGGCAGAGAAGGTTCCCTCATGGGATGCGATTCCTAAGGACCTTCACCGGATTGCCCCCTTCATCCAAGCCATCGCGGACTTGAAGAAAGAGGGGCTTACTGGATGGCACATGGTGAAGGATTTCATCACGCATCGCATCAGTCCTCTAAAGAAGGAAATCGCATCAGTCCTCTAAAGAAGAGGGCTCACCAGATGTGGATGTACTCGGGTTCATTGGACCCGACGAGGGACTATGCGGAGGGTAAGTAAACCTTAAGCTTTAGCCTTCTTTCTGTTGATTTCAGAATTGGCTTTATTTAAGGTTCTCTTGTTTCTGCAGACCTCTCGCAAGAGAAGATTGACGCCCGAGTCAAGCTTATCTATGAGAAGCCCCCTGCCCATGCCATGGCTCCCCCTCCAATTTTGGCGGTCTTGTCCCCAGAAGATAAGGTGGAGCGCCTAAAGGTAATCGAGAATTGATTTCATCCTTAGGACTTTGTGGTCATAGAAGAACTTATGACGGGGTACTGATCGTTGAAAAACTTACGATCAGGTTCTGGTCGTAGAAGAACTTACAACCGGGGAATTGTCATAGAAAAGCTTACGACATGGTAATAGTCGTAGAAGAACTTACGACCACTTTATAATATCTTTCTCTATGAGTTCTGCAGAGAGTAGGCCTGGAGAACCGTCGGGACGACGAGGAAGTCGAACTGATGGTTATTGGTGTGGCTATGGTTGAGTAGCCTATTCCTCCCTCTGCCAAGAAGCGTCGGTTCGTTAAAGCCGCCGACAAGGGAGGCCCAAGCTCGAGCTCCTTTGACCCGGTTAAACCTTTCGCGAAGTTTGCTGAGGACATGGCTGCAGCACAGGTTGCGGCAGCAGAGGCGCTCGAATCTCTCAAACACAAAACCCACAAAACCAAGGTATCCTTCTATTTAGACTTTTGCAATTTCCACTTCCTGTGGCTCTGTTAGTGACTTAGAGAAGGAGAATTGAAGAAGTTTCATGTCTTTGAGAAGGAGGTCACTGCGCATGCAAGACACGTGGTCGAGGGCTTTGCCTCACGAGGTGGTCGGGACGGTCTCGACCACCCGAGAGAAAGAGACTCAAACAGAGATGGCGCTTGATCAAGGCCCACTATCGGGCGTAATCATGGATATTCCTAAACTTAATTCTCAACCGGGCGTGGTTGAGAAAAAGTCGAAAAACCTTCTTTAGGGAGGTTGTTTCCAAACTCAAGATTTCTGCTGGCACTTTCGAGATGCGTAAAAGAGACAAAAGTATAAGACGATATTTTACCTTTTGCTTTTTACCACGATCGTGCTTTCCTTTTATGGTCTTAAGCGGCTCCTCTCATCATCAAGGGCGTTCCTTTCAAGGAACCCATTGTGTAGTTTTTTCGGCATGTGAAGGAACAACAGTGGCGGTGGTCGAAGGGTCAACCACTGTCCGAATGACGGAGGGTGCCGTTGCAGCTGACGTGGCTACGACCATAGGAATGGTCGAAGAGTCGACCACGCTATGACCACGAGGTGGTCGTGAGACCGATCTTGAGCGGCGTCTGACACCGTGGAGGTATCGAGGCGTCGTCTTTGGAAAGGAGGTTGTCGCAGACGTTCCTTCAGGCCCTCAAGAAGGGGCTGGCATTACCGAATTTAAGGAGGAGGAATATGCCAATTTCACCTCTGAATTCTTCGGGCCGTCTTCCCTTGTGGAATCTTCAGCTCTTAGACCTCGTGCTCGTGTCCATCCTAAAAGCATTCCTGGCGGAAGGGATGTCTTCGATGACGCGCGTCTCGAAGAGGTGTGGTGGGATCGAGTTCGAGAGGTTGATGAACTGAGGGATCCCACAAGGGTCGTGTCTTTGTTTGCACGAAGGGCGATGAATGTAAGTACTAGTTATTCAGTATTTGCACTCATACCTTTTCTCATTTCTAATCGCCTTGCTGTGCAGAGCGTTGGAGCAAATTATTCTTGTCGTTGAATACAACATGCAACTTGTCCAATTGCGGGAGAAAAGTCAACTCTGCGAACAAGCGAGAAATTGTGAGTAACCGTTTTTCGTAGCCTTTTATGCTTTGACTACTTACGCAGTACTTGTAGGGTTTGCCGTAGAAGATCTTACGACTAAGTACTGATCGTAGAAGAACTTACGATCAGGATTTTTGTCGTAGAAGAACTTACGGCTAGGAACTGATCGTAGAAGAAACTTACGACCAGGTTCTATACTTACAACTACCCTTTTCCTTTGTAGGCTTAAGAGTAATGAGAAGTCCTTAACCGATTCTCTCGACTATGAGAAAGCCGAGACGAAAAATCTGAGGGAGGAGAAAGAAGACCTCCGAAAAAAGCTTCAGGAGGCAGACTCTATAAACCGAAAGTTGCAGGAACAACTAAGCAGTAAGTGCTGAACTTAAGACCGCTTTCGATCACTTCTTCTTTTTCTGAATCTTATTTCCTTTCAGATAAAGACCAAGAGGTCGAGGGGTGGGAGCAGCGTTACCTTAAGGACACTGCGACCCACGCTGAAAAAGTTAAGAGGTTAAATTCTCAACTCGTTGGTACGCAAATCTTTACCTGTGATTGATTGTGTTTTCCTCTCGAGGTCATTTTATTTGACTGGCCTTATTCTTTTCAGAACAAGTAGCACAAGTGAAACGACTTCGCGAGGCTTCGACTCGTAGTCAGGAGGAAATGAAGGCTTTGAAGATCAATCTTCAAGACAACGTTTCACTTCTGAACCATGTACTCGGTGGGCTTCATGCTGAGGAGATTACTCCTCGTGACGACACCTTGTCTGCCCACTCAAGTACTGTTGGTGAACAAGTCGGAACTTTGCAAAAGCTGGTGACTACTCTGAGGACTAACCAATTCGACTCGATAAAGGATGCGACTCAGGAGGGAATAAGATTTGTTTTAGCAAAACTTAAATCTCATGATCCCAATCTGAGTCTACAGCCTGTCATAGACGACTTTACCTGTCCTGAAGCAGAAGCAGAGCAGTTGATAGCATCAATGCATCCTATCGCCGAGTTAGTCACGTGGGGTATGGAAATAAAACCCCCGTCGCCAGAGTAGTTTGTACCGGAGTCCTGTAAAGACAAGTTTTTTGTTGATGTTGATATATAATCCTTTCTTTTTCCTGAAAAATCATCTTGTCGAGTAGTTAGCAACTCTTAAGATAATGGATGGGAAAAAAAGAGCAAGACTAAGAATTGAAGTCAAGTTAATAACTTTATCCTAACCCCCGACTATTTGCTTAGTTTATTTAGATAAACCGAGTAAATAGTACTAAATGAGTTTTCTGAAAAAGAGAGCGGTTTAGCTAACTTGTAGTTTTTCGATCACGATTATCTCGTACTGGTCGAAAGAGTAGGAACAGGTCGACACTAGGAAGTTCCTTCTAGTGGGCAGGACCACATGCAGAGAGGAAAGGTTTCGACTAGGTGATGTTACCATCTCCGATCAGATTAATCAAATCAAGAATGGTCAACTTGAGTTAGATAAACTTCTGGAGTTCCTTTATAAAATTTGTCCAACTTATTTCAATGCACTCAATATGTTCACTATGGTAGCAAGAGTTAGAAACAAAACGACGCTAGGAAGTTCCTTCTAGTGGGCAAGACCACGTGCAGAGAGGAAAGTCTTCGACTAGGTGTTGCAACTTCCTCCGACTAGTTAAAACAAACCGAGTTTATTGAGAGTAGTTGAGCAAATTTCAAAGTGTACTCTGCTTAGTTTATTTTCCAAAAAAGATGAATGAAAAAATAAACTAAGGTACTAAGAGTTGGCTTGTTATTATTTCAACCATGTTTTGAACCCAAGCTCTTTGTGTTGGTAAAAAAAGGGAGGAACGAGTCAACTCTAGGAAGTTCCTTCTAGTGGGCGGGACCACGTGCAGAGAGGAAAGGCTTCGACTAGGTGGCGTTACCATTCTTTCGACCGGTGTAAAGATGAACTGGGTATTGGTCGTAGGATGTCTTACGACCAGTGTGTTGTCGTGAGAAAGCTCACGACTAGGAACTGGTCGAGGACGGACCTTCGACCAGGTTATAGTTGAAAGAATTATCAAAGCACTACTCAAAGTAAAACAATAAAGATAGAAAGAACCTGATGTTTTATTGAATAGTTGGTCGTTTACACGTAGAATTTGCGTAACCGGTCGATATTCCAAGAATTAGAGAGAACCCGGCCGTCTTCCATTGCCAGTCGTCACGAGAGCACGGACGCATAACTTCGACCACTGTGTAAGGACCTTCCCACTTAGGAGAAAGTTTGTTTCGATTAGACTGGGATTGAATCTTCCTCAATACCAAGTCACCTATAGCAAGGCTACGAGGTTGGACCTTACATTCGTACTATTCTGTGAGGCTTGTTGGTATCTTCTTTGAGCGGATTAAGGCTGATTTCTCTTCTCTTGACGGAGTTAATGTCATCGCTCGAAGTTGTTCTTAAATTTGAGTCATTGAAACTCTCGACCCTTATAGACCTGATCTTTAGTTCTGGCGGAAGCATGGCTTTGGCACCAAAGACTAGGAAAAAAGGTGTTTCGCCTGTTGCCCGACTAGCGGTCGTGCGAAGTGCCCATAATATTGAGGGTAATTCTTGTACTCTAGCCCCCGAGCGCTTAACAAGCTGGTCGAAGACTCGAGTTTTAATTTCCTGCATTATTTGGCCATTCGATCGTTCGGCTGCCCCATTGCTTTGGGGATGGGCGATAGAGGCATAACAGAGCTTGGTACCCAACTCGTCGTAAAATTCTGAAATTTTGCGCCGAAAATGTTTACCATTATGCGTGATTATTATTTGGGGACTCCAAATCGAGTAATCACGCTTCTCATCATGAACCGTTTTGCGGCTTCCGTTGTTATCGATCCAAATAGTTGAAACCCGATCCATTTTGTGAACGCATCAATAGCCACAAAAAGGAACTCGAAACCTGCTGGAGCCCTTGGGAACGGTCCTAGGATATCGAGACCCCAGGTCGCAAAAGGCCATGATAGAGGAATTGTTTGTAATGCCTGAGCTGGTTGATGTATTTGCTTATTATGAAACTGGCATTGTACGCATTTCTTAACCATCTCTTTGGCATCATAGAGGGCTGTTGGTCAGTAAAATCCTTGTCGAAAAGCTTTACCAACCAACGTTCTGTAAGAAACATGAGTTCCACAGATGCCCCCGTGTATCTCATGAAGGAGGTTTAGTCCTTCTCTCTGCGGTATGCATCGCATGAGTACCCCTTGAGTACCTCTTTTATAGAGGACTCCTTTGACCAAAGTATACATTTTGGTCTTTCGGGATAAACGATCTGCTTCGAGATCGTGATTGAGCACGGAACCCGTCTGAAGATACTTGTAAATGGGATCCATCCAAGTATCCTCGTATTCTAGAGAGGCTGTCTCAATAGGAGATGTCTCTGGTGTTTTCACTAGAGACGGCTTCTGGAGTTGCTCCAAGAAGACTCCTTTTGGTACTGGTGATCGGAAAGAAGCTATTCGAGCAAGCTGGTCTGCGAGGAAATTATCCTTTCGAGGGATGAATTGTACCTCGAAACCAAAAAAAATGCTTTTCAAGCTTTCGAACTTCCGATAAGTACCGAGACATGGTCGGGTTAGAAACCTTGGTACTCTTTTCGACTGATTCACGACTAGTTGAGAGTCTCCTCTCACAAGTAGTCATCGAATCATGAAGCTTTCGCGACTCGTATCTTGCTTAGTAAATCTTCGTACTACCACGTTGTTAGTGGCACGAAAGTTTAGTTTGTATGGCATACTTTAAGGTCTTTCAGTTAGGAGATTCGGGACCACCCGACCCGAGCCATTTAAAGTAAATGACGAGTCAAAGTACATAAATCCACTTGTCGTGGGTATCGTCTTGGGGATCTGAGCAGTTCAGATTTGTCCATTCGGCGACAAAGTCCGCCAAGATCTGAGGATTTAATGGCCGTCGGGACACGAAATAGAGGTCAAACTCCCCAAGTTCTACTAACCATTTAGACATGCGTCCCGCTGCTTCCCTATTCTGGAGGATTACTCCCAAGGGAAACTCAGACGGCACAATTATTTTGTGCACCTAAAAATAATGCGCTGTTTCCTCGAAGACATAAGGAGGGCATAGAGAAGCTTTTGGACCTGAGGGTAACGCTCCTTAGGTCCGTGCAAAACTTTACTTACGTAGTACATCGTCGATTGAGCGTGTTCACGTTCTCGACTAATCTCGCACTCCTTTGCTGTGGCATGGCGACTAGATAAATCAAGAGCGTCTCTTACGGTTTGGAAACGAATAGGAGCACTCGTAAGATATCTCTTGACATCCTCGGCGGCGTTTGCCTCTTCTGACCACTCGAAACCCTCGTGCTTCCTTAGAAGTTTGAAGAGAGGTGGTCATTTTTCTCCTAGTCGTGCTATGAAACGACTTAAAGCGGCCATACACCCTGTGAGTTTTTGAACTTCTTTCTTTGTGGTTGGAGAGCGCATTTGGACAATGGCTTTTTATCTTTTCGGGATTTGCTTCGATCCCTCGTACAGAGACCAGGAATCCAAGCAACTTTCCCGAAGAGACTCCAAACACACACTTCTCAGGATTGAGTTTCAAGTGGTGCTTTCTGAGGTTGTCGAATGTCTCCTGCAAGTCTGAAACATGATCAGGCCGTTTGATGCTTTTGACGACTAGATCGTCAACATAGGCTTCCAAATTTCGGCCTAGCTGAGGTGAAAAAGTCGATTGCATCAAACGTTGAAAAGAAGCGCCAGCATTTTTTAGACCAAATGACATTTTGACATAGCAAAATATACCAAATTGAGTAATAAATGCGGTCTTTTCTTGGATAATCTAAATTTTGAGCCACGATCCATCATTCGGGGGATTGAGGCAAGGTTCCAATACACAATCAGTTATGTCAAGGCGTGGAGAGCAAAACAGATGGCATTGGAATCAAGGTTCAGTACGTTCTAGGACTCCTAATACAACCTCCTCGGCTAACTCTGAGTCATACAAGACAGGAATCCCGGTACTCATATCGACATTCAAGATTCCACGCATCTGAAGTGGGCCAATAAGATAGTATTGAAGGGAGCATTCTTCGCCTTTGGTCCATGCATCAATGCATTTTGGCACTACCGTCCTATCTTGCGCGTGGATGGCACATTCCTGATCGAAAAGTACAAGGGCCAGATCTGACTGCAATAGCGATGGGCGAGAACAATCAAGTTCTTCCCATGACATTTGCATTTGTTGAAAGCGAGAACACGGACAAATGATTGTGGTTCCTAAGGAATTGGAGTATTTATGTTGTATATGGACGTCATAACGTATGCGTCATACATGATCGGTATGCGAGCCTGCTGAGTGCAATAACTCAGCTACAACAAGGAGAGAACGAACCACTTCCATGGGTGGACCTGCAGAGCAGGTGGTGTATGAGGCACTTGGGTGCAAACTTCTATAAGTAGTTCCGCAGCAAGGACTTGATGAACCTGTTCAGGCGGATGTGCAACCAGAACCAGCAACGAAATTTGAAGCACTTTGGAAGATTCTGGATAAGCGAACCCAGACGCACAGAAGGGAGACAGCGAAAAAGATCGCCCCAAGTGCTGACTAGGCCCCCGAAGCATTGCCACAGCTACCCAGAGATGGTCCTAGTGTGGCGAGGAAGACGGTGACACAGGTGAAATGTTTCTCGGACTGGATTGAGCACAGCTGCACGAGCCTAAGGAGGAGTGGTCGCTGCTACATGACAGGAGTGGTGCTCGATATGGTGTCATAACAATCAATCTAGCCGAGGTGTACAATTGAGTCATGCGCGGTACTAGGTGCCTCCCTTTGGTTGGTATTATGGAGGCAATTCTCTGCGGTACCACAAATTACTTTGTTGACAGAAACAACAACGTGTCGCTCGTCGTGGCAAATGACAAAGTATTGTACTCCGCTATGATCACCAAGTGTATGGAGGAAAAGAGCAAGAAGGGTGAGATGCACTGTGTAGGGATAAAGGACGACGCAGGACGAACTGCGAAAGGATCACCCACGAGTGCACGCTACACCACGCTAGTTGCGTATGCACATGCAGTAAGCCTCTTCTTCTGCATAGGCCCTGCTCACATGTCATGGCCGTATGTTCGACGGTGGCGCAGCATCCCAGCCAGTACCTCTCTGATTATTTCAACAAGGAGGAGGTGATGCAAACCTGGAGTGTAGAGTTATATGGTTACAACATGGTTGGCCATTTCACTAGTCATCTGACCTGAGAGCAACTTATCTAGGCGCGGACATTGATAGGCTGAAGGGAAAGGTTGGTCGGTGACAGGTACGGCGTATCAGGAACAACATGGACGAAGCAGAATTCGGGTGTCGTACGAAGAAGTGCTCCATTTGTAGAGATTCTGGGCACACATTCAAGAAATGCTCTACGAGAAATCCACGGGATGAAGGAGACATCGACAGTCCGAACGGCGCTGTGGGGACCTCATTCGACCGCCCCACTTGAGGCGGTCGACATGGCGGACGTTGAGGTCGCGGCCACGCGAAATGTTCATCTTGTTGAAATATGTGGTGTTCAATGCTTTGTAATCTCATTTGATTTGTCGAAAAACTAGGTGATGACGTTGTGCTGAATGTTTTATAATATCAGTGTGATTTGTCTGTAAAATATGTGAGGAAGTTGCGTTGAATGTTCTCTAATATCATTGTGATTTTTCGACAAAAAATATGATGACGTTATGCTGAATGTTTTGTAATATCATTGTGATTTGTCCACAAAATGTGGTCGAAAATAGACAGTAAAAAAACAGACAGTGGTCCCTGTTGCTAGTTGAAATAGTGACAGAGTCATGTTGCCATTTGGAGTGGCGATAAGGCCATGTCGCCATTTCAACTGGCGACAGAGACCTCTCTGCACTGTTCTGGACTATTGTCACAATTTGGAATGGTGACAGGGAAATTCCGTCATTTCAAATGACGATAGTAGCCTAGTTTTCTAAAAAAAAAATCCAACTATTTATTTTTTTAAAAAATTATGTTAAAATAATATTATTTTTATTAAAATCCATTCTCATGTGAGTGTAACCAGGTTGGAAGTATAAAACTAAGGTACCTGATGGGAGTCAGGTACTCAGGTGCGGCTCCAATGTCTCAATGCCTAAGCTGCATCCGATGATTCAGTGAGCTAATCCTGATGTGCCGTTGTACCCATTGCATGCGAGTCTTCAGTTGGTACTTGGAAGCTTTAGATTTCAGATTGTGCGACGCAACAAGCACAAGTGCACAACTCCCATCTTACTTAGAGACCTACCTGCGAAAGGAGCCCGGACAGTGATGCGTGTGGCGTCGCTGAATTAATGTCTATATAGCAACCTATAATTAAGATGAGACAAGAGGCAGAGAGGGAAGGATGTGACCCTCTCTTCATATAGACATATAGCATCTTGTGACAATGCCTTCCAGTTCCTTGATCGCGACTCGATTGCATGGCCCTGTTAGATAAAAAGAGACAAGAGAGGCATGATTTTTTTTTACGTAGAAAATCTTTGCGGAAAAAAACTACGGACGTTAACCGACAAGAGAAGTGTTTACAAAATATAGGGGAATTACAATAAGACGACAACGCTCCTCGTGCGGCTTACAAGAGATATATAAAGGAGTAAAAGGACTTGGAGTCCAAGTAAGAAACTAATCCGTTAATATGGTAACTGATCCGCTAATATGACATGTTTGGATTCGACCATATTAGAGATTCGAATCACATACGGATCACAAATATCAACAATCTCCACCTCGAGACGAATTTTCTCTTGTAGCATAATAAAGAATCATCAATCATCAAACAACTTCTTGATAAGATAAAAAATACTGTGCACCAACTAGTCTCTAGGACTAAACTGTAACACCAACTAAGCTTGAGTAAAGCTCAAACTTAGTAACAGAAATTGGCTTTATCATCATATCAGCTGGATTATCATGAAAACTTATCTTGCACACTTTGACATCACCTTGAGCAATGACACCTCGAATAAAGTGATATCTCACATCAATGTGCTTTGTTCTCTCATGGCACATCTGATCCTTTGTAGGGCATATAGCTCTATGACTATCACAAAATATAGCAGTGCAAGAATTATCTCCATAAAGCTCAGTGTACAAAGCTCTCAACCAAATAGTTTCTTTACAAGCTTCAGAAATAGCCATATATTCTGCTTCAGTGGTAGATAAGGCAACAGTAGCTTACAAACTTGCCTTCCAACTAGCAGCATAACCACCAATGGTGAAAACATAACCTGTGAGAGACATCCTCTTGTCCAAATCACCAGCATAATCAGAGTCAACATAACCAAAAAGTTCATCTCTAGAATTTTCAAGCTGCAAACAAGCATTAGAAGTGCCACGCAAATATCTAAAAATCCACTGAACTGCTTTCCAATGCTTTTTTCCAAGATTAGCCATGTATCTACTAACAACACCCAGTGCATGAGATAAATCAGGATGAGAACAAACCATGATATACATAAGAGAACCAACTGCACTGGAATATAGAACTCTAGACATGTCTTCAATATCATAATCTGACTCAGGACATAAGGCTGAAGATAATCTGAAATGCTAAGCTAATGGAGTACTCACTGGTTTTGCATCATGCATATTAAAACGACAAATGATCTTCTCAATATAACCTTGTTGACTAAGGTATAACTTGCCAGATTGCCTCTCTCTAATAATCTCCATACCAAGAATTTTCTTTGCTGTACCTAGATCCTTCATCTCAAATTCATTACTCAATTGTGCTTTCAATTTTGCTATTTCTGACTTATCTTTTGCAACAATCAACATATCATCAACATAGAGAAGCAAATAAATAGCTAAACCATTAGCAGTCTTTAAATAAACACATCTATCATAATTAGACCGCTTAAAATCATAAGAGAGCATAAAAGAGTCAAATCTCATGTACCATTGCCTAGGAGATTGCTTCAAACCATAAATTGATTTCTTTAATCTACAAACAAGGTGTTCTTTTTCAGGAATAACAAAACCCTCAGGTTGATCCATATAAATGTCTTCTTTCAATTCCCCATGTAAGAGTGCAATTTTAACATTTAACTGCTCAAGTTCATAATCATGCATAGCAACAATACTGAGTAAAGTGCGAATAAAACTATGCTTCACAACTAGGGAAAAGAAATCATTAAAATCAATACCTAGAATCTAACTATAACCTTTAGCAACCAACCTTGCTTTATACCTTGCTGGTTCAGTAGAAGAAATACCTTCCTTTCTTTTGAAAATCCACTTGCAATGAACAGACTTCTTCTTTTTTAGTAATTTCACTAATTCCCAAGTGCCATTCTTTTCAAGTGACTTCATCTCATCATGCATAGCAGTTATCCACTTATTACAATCAGTGGAGCTAATAGCCTCAGAGTATAATGAAGGTTCTGTATTACCTTCAATTTCTTCTGCCGCACTCAAAGCATAAACAATAATATTAGCTTCTTCAATCAACCACTTAGGTGGATTAATCTCCCTCTTAGGCCTGTCAACTACAATGAAACGTTATGGTGGCTGCTTAACAATAGGAGGATCCTTAACAATAGGTGCATCATGAACAACAATATTTTCCTTATCTGATGTGTTATCTGAACCAACAAAATGATCCACCTGAACAGTTGAATTTTTCTCACTTTCAACAGGAACATTAGTAGGCAGTTTATCATGAAGCATAGCAGATTTATTAAAGATAACGTTTCTGCTAATCACAACCTTATTTGTTTCAGGATTCCACAACTTATATCCTTTAACATTATATTTATAATCAAGAAAGATGCACTTAACAACTCTAGGCTCTAATTTTTCATTATCAACAAGTGCATAAGCAGTACAACAAAAAAACTCTTAATTTTGAATAATTTGCTGGAGAACCAGACCATACCTCAATTGGAGTCTTCTTTTCAATTGCAATAGAGGGTGACCGATTAATAAGATAGCAAGCAGTGGAAGCGGCTTCAAACCAAAAACGCCTATGCAAACTTGCATTTGACAACATGCAACGGGCCTTGAAAATGTTGGTCCTGTTCATAAACTCAACTACACCGTTTTGTTGAGGAATATGGGGAACGGTGTAGTGCCTAACAATACCTTCAGTGTTGCAATATGATTCAAATTCATTAGAACATAATTTCATCTCATTATCAGTGTGAAATTCTTTACCTTCTTTTCAGTTTGCCTTTCAACCATAGTCTTCCACTCTTTAAATGCTGAAAATGCTTCTGATTTATGTTTCAAGAAATAAGGCCACACTCTTCTAGAGCAATCATCAATAATTGTTAACATATAACGAGCACCTCCTAGCGATGTCTTACGAGATAGCCCCCATAAATCAGAATGCACATAATCCAAAATACCTTATGTAATATGAACTGAAGTATTAAACATCACCCTCTTGTGTTTGCCAAACACACAATGCTCATAAAAATTTATCTTGCCGATGCTATGTCCCATCAAGAAGTCCTCTCTTACTCAATTTTGCCAAGCCAATTTCATTCATATGCCCAAGACACATATGCCAAAGATTAGTAGCATCGAAATCAGATAATGAACTTGAAATTATAGTAACATTACCTAATATTGTAGTACCTCGCAGATAGTACAGATTGTCAGATTTAATATCAGCTTTCATCACAATAAGAGAGCCTTTTGATACCTTCAAAACTCCACCTTCATCAGAATACTTATACCCTTTAGCATCAATAGTACTCAAAGAGATGAGGTTCCTTTTCAAATCTTGAATGTGCGTCACATCTGTCAAAGTTCTGACAATGCTATCAAATATCTTGATCTGAACTGAACCAATTCCTGCAACCTTACAAGATGAGTTATTACCCATCAACACAGTACCACCTTCAACAGGTTCATAGGTGGCAAACCAATCCTTATTATGACTCATATGAAAGGTACAGGCAGAATCAAGAATTCATTCATCATTGGTCATAGCATATCCAGCAAAGGCAACAAGAACTTTTCCATCAGAACTATCATCAGCAGCAAGGGAGGTTTTACCTTTATCATCTGGTTTATCTTTTGGCTTATAATAGCTAGTTATCTTTTCTTTATTATGTAGCTTCCAGCATTCAGAGATGTCGTGTCCACTTTTCTTGCAATATTTGCATGACTTTTACTTGCCTATCGATTTTGACCAGTTGTTGTAGCCGTTCGAACTTTGCCTCGAGATCCATTGTTTGAGTTCTTCTCTTTTTGCCTGCCACGAAAAAACAAGTCTTCTCCTTTTGAACTTGAATTTTCAGAAGGTACCATCTGTTTCATCTTCTCCTTAGCATGCAAAGCTTCATAAACTTCATTAAGAGTGAGAGTATCTCTACCATATAATATGGTATCTCTAATATTTAAAAAAGAACTAGACAGGGAGTACAAAAGAATAAGACTCAAATCCTCATCATCATATTTTTACCTCTATCGACTCTAGATCGGTAATGATCTCCTCAAACACCGAAAGATGATCAAGCACGGATCCTCCTTCTTGCAATTTGTGAGAGTACAACTTCTACTTGAGATGCATCTTGCTGATGAGATCCTTTGTCATGCAGATTTGTTTTAGCTTTAGCCATAATGCAGCAGCTGTCTTCTCCTTCAAAACCTCCTGCAAAAATATTATTTGATAGATGAAGGTGAATCTGAGATAAAGCCTTACGGTCTTTACACTTATCATCTGCGGTCCATGTGATAGGTTGTTTCTCAAATCCTTCCAACGCATCATCCAAATCCATATATGCTAGCACATCCCTCATCTTGACTTGTCACAGCGAAAATCTTGTGTTTCGACCCAAGAGTGGAAGATTATACTTCAAAGTCGCCATGAGGAATAAATCCTGAAATTGCTGGTACTAATTTGTGTAAACCTAGCAAAAAATCACGACTTCTTTGGTACACCTTCTGTGTACGTGAATCAAAGATCTTCGAATCTCCTGGTACGCTTCTCGGGTGGACGAAGCAAAGTTGGCCAGAGTTTGGGATCCTTACGGATTCACCAGATGTTGAATTGATCTAGCCGCAACAATGGATAGATGGCTTGGTGCATCACGTAGTGAATTCACACCTAACCCCAATTGTCTTCTGCAACCCGTGAACTCAACAGCAGCAGACAACGAATTTAATAGACTCAATTGAGATGCAATAAACAATTCAAAATTTTGATATCGAAATCCCCACGTTACTTCTTTTGGCCTGCAAGCAATGACAGAATTGACATTTGATGCCAACTTTCAGCAGCAATTAAGAAAACCGCAGGTGGAGGACGCGTCGAAGAAAAAACGCGAGGCGTGGAAGCGTATTGTCATTTGGGCCGGTGATGGCGATACGCATCGAGAAACAAAGGGCGGCAACCGGATCGATCTGCTTGCGCGACGTGGCCACAGAGACAACATCGATCGAAGCGAAGAAACGTGAGACGTGCTGCGGGAGACGGCGGCGGCGGTTTTGGATCTGATATTTTTTTCGTATCTCTTCGGAACCCTAAAATCTCTAATGCTCTAATACTACTTGTTAGATAAAAAATTGACAAAAGGGACATGAAGTTTTACGTGGAAAACCCTTGCGGGAAAAAATCACGGCCGTCAACCGGCGATGATCACTATATGAGGAGTATTTATAAAACGCAGTGGAATTACAATGAGGCGTCAACGCTCCCCGTGCGACTTACAAGAGGTATATAATGGGGTAAAAGGACTTAGAGTCGAAGTAAGAAACTAATCCGCTAATATGATATGTTTGGATTCGACCATATTAGATTTCAATGCAGAGAGTTGTATATATCTGGTGATGGTGCAATCCAGTTCTTGTACAGAATTGTGTTCATGCAGTTGGACAGAAGTCATGTAACCCTATCTTGATAAGGAGTACTCCTATCTTTCAGCATCTTCCAAGTTATGTCAATCTCAAATCCAGGGTGGTAGTAGCAGCAAGTTTCACGAAAATGGGGTCAGTGGACGCATAATTGGGGATATTTTTAGACCTGCTTTATGAATTGTCGTTGGCCTGCGGGCTCTAAACGAAAAGAAGGCCGCCTTTTTTTGTGTGTGTGATCTGGGCTAATCCATTTCGAAAATCTGTGGCAGGAGGCTGACTCGCGGATTGGACAGTGCCTTTTTTTTTCTTTTTTAAGTGAAATAACAAAAATACCCTTCTACTAATGAAATGACAAAAATTACACCCATACTACGTGAAAACGCCACGTCAGAGGCTTGCTGCGCACCCAGAACACAACATGACATATGACGACCTCCTAGCCGACAGTAGGCGGCCTGCCGCACACACATACCATGGTAGGCTGGCAGCCTACCGCGCACCCAGATCGTGACAGGCCACCTGCCGCTAACCTAGTCCGCAGCAGGTACCGTTTTCGCACGACAGAGATGTCATTTTTGCTATTTCGTTTTCGGATGGCTATTTTTGCTATTTCACTTTAAAAAGAGATTAAATGTGCCAAAAACTGGCTTCGCCGGTGGGGATCATGTTTTGCTGTCCAAGCTGCTCCAAGAAAAGTCGTTTCCTAGTGGATTGGTTGTATTTTTTAATAATCTATTTTTTATTCAGAATTACATAAATAATACTACTTAATTTTTTTTGTCAGAAATAATCACGTATCGCTCCGCGGTTGGGCGACTTGGGCTAGTCGCCCAATTGGTGAGCAACAGATGTCCAAGTCGCTTAACCGTGAAGCGACTGGACCTTTCGCCTGATAGTCGCCGAATCGTTGGACACCTGTCGCTCACCCGCTGGACCCTATATCGCGCGCGCGGCCGCCTGTGAATAGTCGCCATTTGGGAAAGCAACGGCCAAGAGCGGAAGAAAGAAGAGAAAGAGAGGAGAGGGAGAGGGAAAGAGAGGAGAGGGAGAGGGAGAGGAGGAAAAAAAGTTTCTTCGCATCGACGACGACGATGAGGAGTCTCTAGCATTATTTTTTATGTGTGTATTTTTGAAACCATGGTAGGTTAGCAAGCAACATCATGTGTATTGACATATTGTTAGCAAATGAAATAATAGTAAGGTTAATTTAAAAAATCTTTGTTTGGAGATAGCATGATTAATACAATTAGTTTGGAAGTTCGTATGGAGGAAAAATTTGTCGGTGAACGATAACATGTTACTTTTCTATTATATAAACATATCGATAACCCATGCATTCACAAATGCTAGTTTATAGAATGTTAAATACATGTATTTATTTGCACAATAAAGAATTGATAACATTTTATTTATAGTTTTGGTTGGATTAAGGAATTATAAAATACTAAGACAAAAATCACATATACATGGTTCCAAACCCATAGGATTCCAAACATGTGAAATTTTGATTTTTTTTTTCCTGAAAGCTTCACTCATTATAAATATGCATAGTAACGACGATGTTTTAAGTATTTCGCAATCCATAGCAGCCTGTATAGGTGTTAACGTAATGTAGCCTTTTGTAGGGAAAATTGCGTGTTTACGACTTCAGAGCATCCAACTCAACCTTTAGCAAGTCGTAGCCTTCCTTGAGGTCAGATGTAATTTCAAGCAGATCTGGAATGACATCCTTAGGCTGTGTAGTGTCCTCATGAAGAAGACCCATGTCCACCAGGTACTGCTGATACTTATCCATCCACATGAAAAAATTACAACCATTCGAAACCTGCCAAGCACAAAATCAAGGGACAATTTAGCCACGGTTCAGCCCTAATCAGTACCCTACCCACGGCGCAACCCGAAAACCCTAGCATCCCTACCTAGTCAAAATTGGGATCCCGTCAAAATTTGTCCTTACAAATCGCTCTACACTTAACCCTAGCCAGGTGCACCCCTAATCACTACCGATTTCTCTCTAATTTCCTCAAATTCGCCCAACAATACAACCCTAGCCTTCCGCAGTCCAACCCAAATCAGTGCCAAATGCAACAAATATATAGCAAAGGGACCCAACAACCTACTCCGGATTGATTCCTCGAGCACTTGAAGAAGATCTTCCCCGGGTTGCTCTTCATCTTCGAGGTGAGCTCCACCACCTTCTCGACTCCGCAAGTAGGGCAGTCCACGAGGGGGAACCCGCTATTCCCATGCCCCAAAGAATGCCGCGACTAGGGGTAGAGCGGCTCAGTGGACCTCCTCGAGACATCACGGTTGGGCTCGGGAAAACTTCATGATCGGCGGATTTAAAGGCGATCATGGCGAGAAAGCACAATGAAGGGGAAGAGCACTCGAGGAGCAGCTAGGGTCGAGACCGACCACGACCGGACCGAAGAAACAACCGAAGGGCATATCCGACATTTCGCGTGTGGGCCAGGGTACTTCAAACCGAAATATGAATAAAATACTCCGAAAGGGCAAATTAACGAAGTGCGAAAATAAGATATGGCATATAGGCTGGTGCATCAAACTTAATGGCATTTTACTTTAAGCAGAAAAAAAGTGTGGCATTTTAACAATTGTCCCAAGTTTTTAACAGGAGCTATAGGGGGCCACACAAACCCATTAACGACACCTGCATTGGGGTAGACAAACACCTGAACAACAGTTCTATCAGGGCCCGAGAAAAATCACGACAGTAGCTTTTATGGGCCAAAAACAAAAACCCCGTTAGCCCGTTAATCGGCCGAAAAAAAAGACAACATAAACCAAAAAAAGATTATAACCTGACCCGTCAAAGGGGTATGCATATGTGCAAAACGCGGGACGGGAGGATGCATATATTCTCTGTATCCTACGGCCACAAATTCGAGTACGAATGTTACCTAGACGCCCCAAAAAGCTTAAAAAATTGTCCAGGGAGAGAACTCTAAACCGATGGCGAGCGACTCTAAACCGAAGTACTAGTACAACGGAACCTGGCTGCTCGGTGCTCGCTGGCTTGGACGTGGAAAACGTCCACAGCTCTGCGTGTGCGTGGGGAGATTGGAAGAAGGTTTCCACAGCTCTGCGTGGGGAGATTGGGAGAAGGGACAGCACAGCACAGCATGGATGGCGACGTGCGTGTGCCGTTCGGGTGGGCACGCAGAAACAAAAAAGCTGCAAGCAGGCATGCAACAGCGAGGCGAACCACTTGGGCGGCGAGAGACCGACCGACCGACCGGCCGGTGGCATTTATGTTGTCGACTTGTGCGTGCGTCGCGGGCGTGGCGTGTGGACCGCGCCCCCTCTTCCTCCATGCCTTCCAAGCTGGGCGAAAACACTAGGACGGGAAGGGGACCGAACCACCTCAGCGTCCCGCGCCCCCTCTTCCTCCATGCCTTTCAAGCTGGGCGAAAACACAAGGACGGGAAGGGACCGAACCACCTCAGCGCCCCGCGCCGCCTTCGTCCTCGCTGTACGCTCGCTGGCGGAAAACATATTTATCCTAACCGTACGCGCAGCAAGCAAATCTGTCTTCTTTTCAGAACACTGGAATTTTACTGAAATTTCACATGGAAACAGTTCAATTTCAATCGAAATTAGCGTTACAAACGGGGCCATGGAATGCAAGAAACTAGCAAGGTTCTTGATGAAGCCTTTTCCTCTGTCGAATTCTTGCGGCCATTGACTGCAACGTGATCCCTTGAAGTTCATGAGCGTAAATCACCAGTTAGCAGGTACTGTTTTGTGAAATTTTCGATGGCACAATCAGGGGGTGGATCTACAGCTTTGGTACCAGTGTACCACCTTGGACTTGGACAGTCGAGTACGAACGAGCGAGACAGGCTGGTAGTTCGGTGAACTTTTTTGTGGCTGTTTCTGTCCAAAAGGGCCAAACACGAATGGTTGTGCCTGGCACGGCGATAAACTGCGGCTTGAAAGGTTGTTGTCTCGCTGGTGTGTGTGTCCACTCCAGTGACCACCACAGTGCGTGTCTGATTGAGCTACGCAGTGGTGACTCGACTAACATGAAGAAAGGCGCCCGTCACTACAAGAGTTCGTCCATTTCGTGACGAAATATTGTGATGGAAGCTTGTTTGCTCACTATTAACTATATTAATAGTGACAAAATAGTTAATAGTGACAAAATATTTTTTCCTCGCTGCTTTATCTATAATTAGTGGCAAAACAATGAGTCATCACGATACACCTTAGTAGTGATGATTTTTCAGTGGTGAACTATCACATTGCCACTACTTGATTTATAATTAGTGGCAAAATATTTAGGGAAACTTAGGCCAGTAACACTCCATTTGCTCGATTTTAGAGAAACAATAGCCAATTCACACTCGACTGCCAAATGACACTACACACGCGTGAAATTGTGGAAAATAACACTCTGAGAGTGAATTCACGATATTGCCCATGGGGATGCGGCGAGGATGTGGAAATGGGGCCAGAGGTGTAGATGTCGGACGTAGAGGCTCTTCATGGTGCGCTCGGCCTTGGAGAAGCCGGAGGCCATTGCGTGGGGGCATTGGAGAATGCGTTAACAAGGAGGAGGTGGTGTTGGCGGAGAGGCGGGTGATGAAGCCGTCGGAGGAGCAATGGGCGGAGTGGGGGAGGGCTTGGACACAGGAGGTCGGCGACGAGGTGAGGGAGGAAGAGAGGGCGGTGGTGGACAGGGAGGTCCAGGGGGGTGGGGGTGACGCAGGGGAGAGGAAGAGGGCAGCGCGAGAGGAGTAGAGGCTGGCACGACGGTGGGCGAAGAGGAATAAGGTGAGCGGGCGGTGGTGCAACTTTCGGCGGCTTCTGACGCCGGAGAGAGATCGTAAAAGAGACGGCTGAGTTTGGGGAGAAGGGGGCAATTATGTCTTTTTGGATAATTTATGATGGAATATTCCCTTGAAGTGTTGTTTTCTAGATTCTTTTTTAGCATTTTAGAGTTCTTTAGTAGTCAAGTTCCATTACGATGTTATTTCTCCAATTTCAATTTTTTGCGATGTTACTGGCCAAATTTACCCAAATATTTAGTCGTCACAGTACGCCTTAGTAGTGACGATTATTCAGTGACGAATTATCGTGTTTGTCACTACTTGATTTATAACTAGTGGCAAAAAAAAAGGTCGTCGCGATACGTCTTAGTGGTGGGAATTCTTCAGTGCCGATTTATCACGCTATCACTACTTGATTTATAATTAGCGGCAAAATATTTTAGTCGTCACAAAGCACAATACACCCTAGCTGGGATGCTCTGATGACCCAGGCAGGTTTTGTACACCACGTATACAAGTCGTAATTGAATTAATCTTAATTTGTAATGGCAATCTGTCATAGTTAAACGTGGTTTTCTTTCAACTGCACACACACATACAAGTTGTACCTCTTGACTCTGGTTGTGGGACTGTACCCAGTTCAGGCCCACAATGCACCCAGTTCAGGCCCACAGTGCAGCGCGACGTTAATTTGCATGACCGTACGGCCCGTATCGGTGCCGCTTGATGACTTATTTTAGATGCATGCAGCGATTGGATAAATTGATATATATCCCCAACCCTAACTAGATTATCGTCAAATCCTTCTAATGAGGAACTGACCCGCCTGAAATCACGCGACTTGGTCGGGCTCACGCAACAGCTCCGGGGGCGGCTTTTAAGGACTCAGCTCGAACTTAGGCGTAAACGAGCCGAGCTGGTATTTTTGTTTATTATCTTAACAAGCTGAGTTTGAGTTAGTATGTAAGTAACTCGTTAAGCTTGTTTATATTAAAATCCAACCCAGCAAGTCTAGTAGTCCAATTAGAATGTTAGAAAAATAGAGACAAAGGAGACACAAATTTTTACGTGAAAAATCCTTACGGAAAAAAAACCACGGACGTCAACCGACGATGATCACTATATGAGGAGTGATTACAAAACGTAGAAGATTACAATGAAGCATCAACTCTCCCTGTGCGGCTTATAAGAGGTATATAAAAGGGTCAAAGGACTTAAAGTCCAAGTAGAAAACTAATCCACCAATATGGCATATTCTAGATACTTCCATATTAGAAAATTCGGATCACATACGGATCACAATATCAACAATCTCCATCTTCAGACGAATTTCCTCTTGTAGCATAATAAAGAATCATCAATCACCAAATGATTCCCCAATAAGATAAAAATCACTATGCGCCAACTAGTCTCTATGACTAAACTGTAACACTAACTAAGCTTGAGCAAAGCTCAAACTTAGTAACAGAAACTAGCTTTGTCATCATATCAGTTAGATTATCATGAGTACTTATTTTGCACATCTTAACATCACCTTGAGCAATGACACCTCAAATAAAGTGATATCTTATATCAATGTGCTTTGTTCTCTCATAGAATATCTGATCCTTTGTAAGGCTTATAGCACTTTGATTATCACAAAATATAGCAGTGCAAGAATTTTCTCCACAAAGCTCAGTGTACAAACCTCTCAACCAAATAGCTTCTTTACAAGCTTCAGAAATAACCATATATTCTGCTTTAGTGGTAGATAAGGCAACAGTAGTTTGCAAACTTGCCTTCCAACTAACAGCACAACCACCAATGGTGAAAACATAATCTGTGAGAGACCTCCTCTTGTCTAAATCACTAGCATAATCAGAGTCAACATAACCCACAAGTTCATCTCTAGAATTCCCAAACTGCAAACAAGCATTAGAAGTGCCACGCAAATATCTAAAAATTCACCGAGCTACTTTCCTATGCTCTTTTCCAGGATTAGCCATGTATCTACTAACAACATTCAGTGCATGAGATAAATCAGGACGAGAACAAACCATGGTATACATAAGAGAACCAACTGCACTAGAATATGGAACTCTAGACATGCACTCAATATCATAATCTGACTCAGGATATAAGGCAGAAGATAATCTGAAATGCGAAGGTAATGAAGTAATCACTGGTTTTGCATCATGCATATTAAAACGACGAAGACACGCTGTTGCGCGACGGGAGCGACATGGACGCGCTACGAGACGGCGGCGTCGGAATAGATCTGATTTTTTTTCTTCGTATCTCTCAAACCCTAATCTCCTGTGCTCTGATACCACTTGTTAGAAAAATAGAGACGAAGAAGACACGAATTTTTACATGAAAAACTCTTGCGGGAAAAAACCACGGGAGCCAACCGGCGATGATCACTATATGAGGAGTGATTATAAAACGCAGGAGATTACAATGAGGCGTCAACTCTCCCTGTGCGGCTTACAAGAGGTATATAAAGGGGTAAAAGGACTTAGAGTCTAAGTAGAAAACTAATCCACTAATATGGTATATTTCAGATACTTCTATATTAGAAAATTCGGATCACATACGGATCACAATATCAACATAGAACAGGCCCAATCCAAGTCTACCGGTTCAACCCAGAAAGCTGCAGCCCTATCCTATCCACATAGTGTCCGGCCTCCGTCCGGTGCCCTCCCGCGATTCCGAGCCAAATGAGCCAACTCACGAGTTTATAACGAGTCAAGCCGAGCAAATATTTTTGCTCATTTGCTTAACAAGCTAGACCGAGCCGAGCCGAGCCAGGTCATTGTCCAGCCTACCTGTACGTATAAAAGGCCATATTCTCTACCATGCGCACGATAGAGATATAGGTTGAGAGATTTGAGTGTGGTGCGTGTCTTCCGGAAGCTTTAGACTCACCGCCATGCGTACTTAGAATCAACACTCGGCGCGGCGTCTAATCCTTTCTGTTCTTCATCCTCATGCATGATATCTTGCTCTTTTTCTTTCCCTGGCATGTCAAACAAGCATGAAGTTAATTAATGGTTGCCGTGTATCCAGGTACGGGCTATAGTGCGGCATGCAAAGTGCTTATATTTTTTAGAGATACATACATTTACTTGGTCATCTTCATTTGATTATACAATGCATGAGCCACGTGTAAGTGCAAATCAACGAAGGACAAGAGAGGAGATACGTATATACGAAGAGGATAGCAGGGACACAATCACACAACACGTTGCTTAAAAAAATCATGGACAAAAAAAAGAGGTGGACGATGTTCATGCTTACATAGAATGATCGGGATTGTGACTTTGTAATGTGATATCATTGTATTAATGCATATGTGTGTTCTTGTAGCAATGTAACTGTGGATATTATGGGGATATGCTCATGATCTTAGAATGATGATACAATTGACAATAGTGTTGAGGGTTTGTCGAAACATGTGTTTTCAACAAAGTTCAGGAAAATCGGTATGCCCGCAATTTGTGTGTGGTAACGGTAATACCGGATTCTAGATGACGGTATGTTTTTTCAAAGCGCATGTTTTTGAGAGTTTCTTCTTCGGTGAGAAACGGTATGATTGTATCTCTTGAGCAGTACTACCGCAGTGCAGTAAGATAGGAGTTCACTGGCGGTATTACTGATTTTGCTTTGTTCGCTAGCCAACTTGGTGGCGATGTTTGCAGGTTAAGTCAATTTCGCGTTTCTTTGCATATGTGTTGCATAATGCATGTTTTGACTAACGTGGATCAAGTCGCGAAGAACTTGTTTCCGGAATCGATTTCTTTGTCTATTGTTGTGCAGGAAGTTTAGAGGTCAACGACGAGGATAATCGGGACTAGGCTTAGAGAGTTGAGATTCAGAACGATCGAGGATGCCAGGTGAAGTCAATGGACTCAAGCATGGCGCAAAATGGATAAGGATGACCGAATGGAAAGTTCGGTGCGACGGGTTGCATCAAGCGGCGCGGGGGTCAGTGCAAGTGCTATGGTGGTTTCGGTAGAGCCGGATGGGAGAGACTTGCCGACATAAAGAGAGCCGTTGATCAACCTACACGTGGCAAAGTATGTGATTGCTTCATGAAGATTGGACTTGGTCTTTGGAGAAGGATCGAGAAGGGGTATTTTGGTAACTTCACCAAAATACCGCCTTGATAGCCTTTGGCTAAACCATGGCACAAGACGGCACAAGGAGAGGTGGTTTAGGTCAATTGAAGATGAAGATGACACTTTGAGAAGCGTGCGTGAGTTAGGCCCGTTTGTGGGTGCCCATTAGGGTTTCCTCTTATAGCCTAGTCTCCACTATAAAAGGGGAGGGTGCTGGTTGTGCACCTCCTAGCCTTTATATCTAGAAACCCTAATTTGTGTTTTAGGGATAGAAGAGGAAAGCGGAGAGGTTAGGGTTCTTGAGAGGTGGATTGATTGAGTGCTCAAGTGTTGAGCTTTTGTCCTCTATAGTGTAGTGGCTGTATACCAACTTCAATCTCCATTCAATCCAAGTAAGATTCTTTAAGATGTGTCTTTCCTTGTTCTTGCTCTCTCTTTGGTGATTTTGGGTTTTTTGATGATCCGTTGGTTTTTTTTTTTTTGGTTTCTTGCTGAGATCTTGCTTGCTGTGATATGTGGGAATGCATATAGGATTATCTTGATCATGTCTTACCTATAAGCAAGTTGTAGGATCAAAGTTTATTTTTTGCTCGGTTTTGAAGCAATCTTCATTCAAATGGAAAAGGTTGAAACTTTGGTAATGATCTTCACGATCTTTGATTGGAATAGGTTCCTGACATCCTAGAGAAGGTTTGTTTGAAGTTTCATGAAGTTTGGATCACCGGATCAAAAATTGTGCCGATTTTGGTTTTGGTTCGGACTGTTTTTTACTGTTCACCGGTACTACTGCCCGACTCATTTTAATTTGAGTTTTTGGTTGATTTACTTTGGGGGTTTTGATTGGATTTTACACAAATCTTCCGCTATGCTTGTCGATTAATCTTCATAGCTTTTATAGCTATCGAGGTGAAAATTGAATTGAATCTAATCAAGGAGAAAAAGAGACAATGCTTCTATTCACAACCCCCTTCCCCTCTAGTCGTCGTTTCAGTCCAACAGTAACACAAGTATGTGATAAATACTATTTTATTTCAACAAGTTTCCCGTGATAAGTATAATTAGCTATAAACGGGGTGTCGACAACTGACATGCGATTTTTTTTGTTTGCCAAATAAAGCATAATATATGTGTCAATTTATTGTCGCAATAGAGTAATATTCCACCATTAAAAAAATGTGACAATTTTTGCTGTCACAAATATATATAAATTTGTGATGATGAAGCTGTCACGTATACTAATTCTAACAGTGGGGCTTCAATAGCCACTAATTGCTATTAATTTGTGGGAAACAGTTTCGTCACCAGCTGCATCATTTGTGATGAAAATGGCACCACCAATGTAACTCATAACTGTGACACAGCCAATCGTCTCTAATGCAGTGACCAGTAGTGATGTTTTTCTTGTCAGTAATGAATATATTATCTGTGATGAATAAAATTTTCTCACTATGTCACCAGTGACACAAATATTAGTGACGATGCATTGACAACTCAAAATTTCACTGCAAGGAGGTAATTACGAAGAAAAATAGACTTATAACGTTGAAAATTGCGGTCGGTAATCCCTTGTAGTGCCAGTAGGGTCCAAAGTGTTCGTTCATCGAGTCATCTACAAGTGGCTTCCCGCCCAGCTCGAAGATGGATCGAGAACTACTACAGTAGCTTAAATGGAATGTTCGTTCCTCAGCTTCTCGGGTAGAGTGAGAGGCTAGCAAGCGTAGGGGCAGGGGGCAGGTGGACCATGGATCACTAATTCTCGAAGCTTTATCGGAGCAAACTTAAGGCGAGACGAAGAGTCCAAGCTCGGAGGTCCCGAGGAGCCTTTCTTGTCATTCTACCCTTCGACCGGTTACTTTCGACGCTCGCTGGAAGAGAGTTTTTTTAGGTGAAGAAGACGGGAAGAGATAGCTTTTTTTAAAAAAGTACACGGTGGACGCACTTACATCTATACATATGTAAATGTGTTCTTAACACACGTCTAATCTAAAGCGAAAGCTAAATCTTATAAAACACGAGTACATACTTGACCACTGAACATATAAACTGCTCGAACCCACACGGGCTGGGCGAAGACGTTGCTCCAAGCCGCGCTCGGTTCTCCTGGAAGAGATAGCTAAGCTTGGTTCGATCCAAGTAGCCTGAGCATTTGCCTGGCCGGCCTAGAAAATGATCGTTTGGAACTTGACCAAAGTAAACCGGATTGGTGGTTAGGCTCGGCTTCGCGTAGGTCCAAGGACCAAGGCCGGTGAGAATGCCAGGCATAATTGGACACACAAAATGGAGCCCGCTTGGGTGAGATCGCTGCCTGGGCTCAGATCCGAACCAGAGCTGGGTCAACCGTAACACGTTTTTCTTACCATTGGGCCACATTATCTGCGCCGGGCTTTTTTCACATTGAATCACTCGCTAAATTTCCTTGATCGGTGCAACAGCAGGCAGCAGCGTGTTGTCACTAAAGTTTTGAATAACGGGCTAGTATCTTTCGAATGGAAACGTTGGCTCTCAATGGATCCGACCTAGTACTCCTACAAAATTGCATCGGTTTGTTGAAGAAATGGTATCCGGTATCGCCCATATCAGCGTACCGTTTCGGAATTGACATAATAATACGAGTATATATATTTATAAGTATATATTTGCTTAATTATATGCACACCAAATATCACTTGTAGTATTATTCCATATACAAAGTAGTACTATCAAATATAACATATAGTTCAATAGAAGGTATTATCAATTCCACCGGTATAGCCGGTATTGACTGGTATCGAGCCGATATGACTTGTATTGACCGATATTTAGGCGATGCGGTCGTGGGACTACTTTGTCTTGGTTTTATATGGCGATATGGTATGTACTTAGGCGGTATGGCGAATGCACTGTCTTACATTGATAACTATAATTGTTCCCCTCAAAAAAGGAAAAAAAGAAAAAAGCATCAGTTTCTAGGGTTTGAAACCAGGTCTTCCTAAGCTGTAAGTGTTAGATGACACCTAACGAGGATTTAATAATCCTTAATTAATTAAGTTATTTATCTGTAGTATTATAGATAATAATGACTCTTATACAACCTCCAAAGGTACCCTTCAATATTAACAATGAGGGATATTATACTTACCTAATGGTCGTAAGCTTTTTTACAACCATCTTATATGGTCGTAAGTTCTTATTACGATCACCTACTGATCGTAAGTCTTATTACGATCACATCATGATCGTAAGTCTTACTACGACCAGGTCATCTACGACCACCCCATAGTCGATAAAGCTTACAGGTATGTGGGCCCAATCAACTAGAGACATTTGTGCACTGTGTTTAATACACGAAGTAGTTAATATGTGTCATTATTCCTGAACATAACTGCACGTATTAAATCTTTGTCCCTAACATAACCGCAAGGCGACGTGGAGGGATATGCCTCTGATAATAACTACCCTTAAACGTGCGCATTGCATCAAATGACAAGGCGCATCTCGTCGTAGACAACTGTCACCCCTTCATGCGCTATATAAGGAGTAAAATCAGTGGACAGAGAGGGGAGAGAGGATCAAGCGATCAAACAACAAAACAGTTAGGAGTCGTTAGTCTTAGTCTTCAGTGACTTCTCTCTTGTAAACACAATCAATACAACAACACAGAAGTGTGGTTATTATTCTCTTAGGAGAAGGCTTGAACCTATATAAAATTCTCGTGTCTTTTTCTGTGTGGTTTCGCTCTAGGAGAGCCCCCAGCATTCATTTATAAGATCGATATTAAACCACCGACAGTTGACGCCGTCTGTGGGGATTTCTTTAGTTTCTCCTTTCCTTTTCGACAAATTTTCTTCAATTTTTAACTCTGATGTTCTCATGGCAGTGGAGTGGAATGAGGAGAATTAGTTCGATTAGACAGACTACGTAGAATTCGACATGGATGCCTGCTACGAGTACGAGCAGAGCATCATTTTATCCGATGGCAATGCTGGCTCCAGGGATCTTACCAGACCCAGAGAACCGTGCCACGGACAAGGTTGATGAGGGAGCCCTCTCCCCCACAACATTACGCCCAGAGGAGGAACCAGAACCCTCAAAGGGCAAGGGTCCAATCGACCAGGATCAGGATCGCCCCACAACGAGTTTTGAACACAGCGAGGGTTCCTCCTCCAAACGTTCAAACCGATCTAAAGCCGTCTGATCTGGCACATCAAGTCCTAGAATCCACGATTCCAGAACTCAATCAACACCTGATAACTACCACTCTTTGGTTACCCCCACAAGGCGTTTGGTCAAACCCGCTTCACCTGTGGATTTGACCATACCTCCGCAGTGGTCACCTTCAACCGAAGATGGTTATAACCGAAATTCCCCTTCCTGGGGGACTCAGCCACGAGTGGGGATAGGTAGCACCCAGGAGGCCTTTGTCCTCCCCTCAGATCCTAATCACTCTCCAAGAGATAGGACTGTGGTTGCTTCCCATCGCACACTCGCTTCGGACTCTCGTAGTGATGACGAGAACGCCTCTGGTTAGAACTTGGATCTCCACGTTCATGAGCGTGGTTGAAATCCTAGAAGTGATTGCTCTCCACTAAGACACGCTTCAACTGACTCAGATGTCGATGATCCTAAAATCATTCGGAGAAGAGGAATTGGTACCCAAAGTTCTGTGGCGACCCGGCCAGGGGCCTCACCCGAGAGGTCCTCCAAGACCTCCCTGGGAGTCTATCAGGTCAGGAGGTCCCAAAGACTTCTCGGGAGATCCACCCAGGCCTCCCAGGAGGTCGAGCCGGACCTTCTGGAGGTCCAGGGAACTGACCCGATGAGGTCTTTGGACCTCAGACCTCCCCAAGCTCCACGCTCTGATCCGAGGGAGGTCCGTGAGGATCCACCCCAAGGAGGTCGTGGGGCTTGGGATAAGTGAAGAATCTAGACCTACCATTATGTGTTAATGGGGTTTTGGTGATTAATGACAAATCTAATTGTGAGACTAACACTTTTATTGATATACATATTGTGTAGTCTTATTTGGATATAAAGGTGAAAACCATGAAGGCATGCATGTGATTAATAACAAATCCAATTCATTGGATAAACAAAAGGAAAATCCAAATAGGTACGCATTTATAATGACAAATCTATTTGTGAGACTAACATTTCTATTTGCCTTATCTTATGATTAGTCTCGTTTGGATATAAAGAACAAAAGAGGTATGCATTCTACTTTGTATTCTTACATACTATTGCATTTCTCGGATCCAAAATATAGGTTGAACTCCACCAAAAGTCTAACTTGAATATGTGCATATGTTTTCATTACACATTTGTGTATGCACACATTTAGGGGGAGCTCAATCTATGTTTTGTGGTTTCATTAGTATTGATCCATATTTCCTTGTCCATATATAATTGGGATCTTTACTTTGAAACATATCCCTTGAATATATTTAACTTGCGTAGTTAATATATTCATATGAGTATATAAGACTTATGTAGTCTAAATATACTTATATGTGAGTATAACATAACTTGTGTAGTTTATGTGTACTCACATATCCTGAATATATTTAACTTGCGTAGTTAGTATATTCATATAAGTATATAAGACTTGTGTAGTCTATATATACTTATATGTGAGTATAACATAACTTATGTAGTTCATGTGTACTCACATATCCTTTGAATATATTTAACTACGTAGTTAATATATTCATATGAGTATATGAGACTTGTGTAGTTCATATATTCTTGAATATATTTAACTTGTGTAGTTAATATATTCATGTGAGTATATATAACTTGTGTAGTTCATATATGCTCATATCCTGAATATATATAACTCATGTAGTTAGTATATTCATGTGTGTATATGAGGCATGTGTACTCATATATCCTTGAGTATATACAACTTGTGTAGTTTGTATATACTCATATCAATCTCTATTCAATTAATTGTTATTGAAGTTATTATCATCAATTACCAAAGAGGAAAGATTGTGGTATCTTGTCCCGCCATTATGAGTTAATGGTATGTTGTGGTAATTAATGATAATCATATTAATGGAACTAACATTTTCCATGAGTTAGATAAGCGTGTTAGGTTCCATATGGTTGATTTACTTGGGATGACATCATGTGTTGATAGTCATTAAGTCAAGAGGAGTTCCATCATGATTGGTGGAAGTCAAGTGAAGGAAATCATCGTGTGTCGATGATGTTCAAGATGAAGAAATGATCATGAGTTGATCATCAAGTCAAGTGAAGACCCATCATGAGTTGATGGATGTCAAGTGAAGAGTGCATCATGTGTTGATGCATGTGAAGACTTCGGGATGGAGGATGTCATCATGTGTTGATGAGCATCAAGTCAAGATCCCGAAGTGAAGCTCCATCATGTGTTGATGAAGGTCAAGTGAGGAAATCATCATGTGTTGATGTTTGTCAAAGACAAGGACCCGGACTTGAAGTGAAGGATGCATCATGAGTTGATGCATATCAAGTCAAGAACCCGGAGTTGAAGCAAGGATGTACATCATCAAGCTTCAAGAAGTTGCTAAATGCAAAGGTATGACTAGGTAGGGCTAAGGATGTGTCCCTAGTCTTTTACCGGTCTCGGTGTTTGGTTGGGAGACCGGATTGCTAGTATAGATTGCCGTACTATTAAGAGGGGTCTTTGACTAGTAGTTTGAGTTAGTCATGTGTTGATAGCTCATTGTGTTTGCTCTAGCTCACCTTAACATGTTGCCAATATTTGCGAATGCGTTTTGCAAATAGTTGTGGCTCATGGATAATCCTTGTAGCATGTGACTTAAGTTTGCGAATGTGTTTTGCAAATAGTGTAAGTCCATGTACCTTATTCCTTGTAGTGTGATTCTAAAAGTTGGCAAATGTGTTTTGCAACTTGTTAAGAATCTCATTTGAATCCTTGTTTGCATCGCGCGTCAATTTGGCAAATGTGTTTTCCAAATTGAGTTGAAGCGTAGTGCAATTTGTGGTGTGATTCTAAAAGTTAGCAAATGTGTTTTGCAACTTGTTGAGGATCTCACCTACATGCCTTGTTTGCATTTCATACCTTTTGCAAATATGTTTTGCAAGTTTGTATTGAAAAAGAAATGCAAAATCCTGTTTTGTTCTGTGGCGCGGACTGACCGACGGTATGGAGCCGGACTGACCGGATTTCCGGACCATAGGCACGGTCAAATTTTTCCAGAGAGTATGTTTTCTGAAATATTGGCCGTGCGGACTGACCGATGATTTGTGGCCGGACTGACCGGAGTAGCGGATAAATAGCGTGGTCAGCTTTTTCCAGAGAGCGCTATTTCTGGTTTTTCAGGACCGCGGATGGACCAAGTGTTCTCATAGGATCGATCGGCGCCGAGTCTTGATGGACCGGCATTATACTTGCGGTTAGTCCGGACTTGATCCAACGGCTAGTTTTATAGCCGTTGGAAGAATCTTGATCTGACAGGGCTTATGCTCGATCCGGCCTCAGCGATTTTTTAGCAAACTTCTCCCAACAGCTAGTTTTTGTGTGTGGGCTATAAATACCCACCTTGGCCGTGTGAGGGAGGTTGCTAGTGTTCCCATTCATTCTATTGAGCTAGTGCAAGCCTCTCATTCTCTTTTGTGCATGTGTTGCACTTAGTGAGGTTAGAGAGCAAACCCTAAGTGCATGTGTTGCCTTAGGTAGTGGATTGAGTATCCATTTGAGCTTAGACACTTGATTGGTTCAAGTGAAAGTTGGAGTCTTGTTACTCTTGGTGTTTGCCGACACCTAGGCGGGCGTGGGGCGTCGTCGTCGTGATCTTCTCAAAGAAGCTTGTGAGAAGACCCGGCGGTTTGTGAGTGGTGTGGTGCTCGCCATCTCCTGGAGTGGAGAAAAGAGCAACCCTAGTGGAGCGAGGTGTTGGTTCGGTTTGGAACCGGTCCAAGTGGTTGGACTTACCTCGGAGGAAGGCTTAATTAGTGGAGCCGCCCAATTGGTTTGGGTTTCTCAACGTGGATTAGGGAGACCGCAAGTCTCCGATCACCACGGTAAAACATCACCGTGTCATTTGTGGTTTGCATTCTTGTGCTTTACATATTGCAATTTATATTCTTTGTATTAAATTGCTTATTCATTGTGTATGAATGCTTGCCATACCTTGTGCTATTTACATTGTTCATATTGAATAGCTTACAAGTCCTTGCTTAATTGCTTTTTATCAATTGACTTGTATTGTTGGTGCACTTAGGTGAACCTAGTTGATTTAGGCTTTAATTGTGCAAAACCGTATTTGTACTAGCTTCCGCATTAGAAATCGGTTTTAGAGCCTAAAGTTTTTAAAACACCTATTCACCCCCCTCTAGTCGGCCACCTCGATCTTACAATAAGCCTCAAGTCCACTGTGATCTAAACTAGTCCCCAAGGATCAACGACTAGTTCTCACAGCAAGTAAGTGATAACATTCACATCCACAAAAGGCTTTATTAACAACAAAAGAGAGTTGATTACAAGGGGTTGCTTACAAGTTCCAGCAACCGAGAGCTAAATACACAGCGAAAAAACCAAAAGGATGGACTCCATCCATTACACCACAGGTGATTGGCTGGAGGGCGCGGCCTAATTGACTTGGTCCTCCTCATCATCAAAGAAGTCTTCACCTGCTCAATTCATTGATCAAGCAAGAGTGAGCACAACAACTGTGCTCGCAAGTTACACCTGTCAATTAACAGAATGACATGCATAATGGATATATCAAAGGAAGGCATATTAGGGTTGATTTGCGTAAAGCCAAGTTTGTTTCAATTACAAGTACTAAGTTTTAAAGCCATTACGATAAGTAAAAGTTCATTTTCAAAATTCAATTTTCGGTTGGATAACATTCATCATCAATATGGTGAAGGATACCCTCCTGTCACATGGCTCCCCGCCCATTAACCACTTGGATAAAAATTCAAAACCAATTTCATAAGTCCTTTGAAAATCAAAACCAAGAGCTAATTTTGAGTGGCTTTGCTAGCATGTCCATGAACGTGGACACGGCTATTCGAATAGATTTACACTCTGCAGAGGTTGTACACTTTACCCACATGACATGAATTCTCTAGTTTGTTTGGCATCCGTCAATGCCACCTCACACTTCCTTGGGTGAGAGGTCTAGAGCACATGACAAGGCCTTTATAAAGCATTACTCCAATGCAGTCCACCCTCGCTAAGGTTTCACCTCCTTTGGACTACCCATCCGCAGGGTTCAGGCCCCCTCTTGCGCCAGGTGGGACTACAAAGGTCGTAACATGACTACCTACCGCATCCACAGGATCAATCGTGATGGAGCTTTGCAAATTAGTTAGCCAAGTCCCTTTGCCCATTTCTCAAGACATGTGGTTGTACGCGGGTGGCATAGCCCATTATAGGCATAACAAGATGCGGCTCAAAGACCGGTCCTCTTATGGCTTGGGCGGCTAACACAAACCCTTGGGTCTCAACCCTACCCGAGTTGAGCCCGTGCATACCCTGCACTAGCCAAACAACCAATCCACCCAAGACCAAATCCATTTGTCCATTTCTGTTTTTCCAAACCATTTATCAAAACCTCCATGACAACCCAATGTCATGGCTTTAAAAACATTTGATATTTTGGTCTGTTGGAAGAAACTTTTCCCGAATCAAGATGTTTGGTCTAGCAAGACTAAGCATTCATTTTTCAAAAGCCTCTGGTCCTTGCTATTGCACAAACCAGATTTTATCTTGGGTGACAATGGGGTTGGTTCAACATAGACAGTGGCCATACAAGGGAATTAGGCATAGCTATGAACCGGAAGATAGGCATTGAAATATCTTAGTACAAGTAAGCATGCATACAACTTTGAAACCAACATAAGTATCTTGAAGTAATGGGTGCAATATGATCAAGAGTGTAACTTGTCTTGCTCAAAGTCTTGAGCTTCTTCTTCTTCTTCAAGGAACTCTCGCTCCTCACGGCCTTCGCAATCTACACAGTGAAAGAAAACAAAATGACTCAAATAGAGCTCCAGCAAGACCCAAAGAAACTCCAAATGAACTCCAATGTAAAACCAACTAAGGGATTAGGTGATCAGGAGGAGGTCCACAGCTCAAGAGAGGAGGTCCAAGAGCTTAGAGAGAGGTCCAAGGACTGGTCAGTGGAGCTGGAGAGTGGAAATGAGGAGAAAGTGAGAGAGAAAGGGCTACCCAAGCTATATATAGCTGGAGCCATTGAGCATGTCCCATGATACTGGTGTTCAAGAGTTGGTAAAGAGGACAATGAAAGCAGGCAAGGGATGTGACAAAAGTATGACATTGGTACTGCAAAAAGTGGTAGCATTTAATGTGACACAACATGCATTAAATGTGGGGGAGACTCCTTTGCGTAAGGACACAGTCAAAGGATAAAAGAAACATGGGCGTGACTGCCAAGTGGGTCCAGTCAAGACCCGATGGGGAGGTCCTGCGGAGACCTTGAGGAGGCCCTGCGGAGGACAAGGGAGGTCCTCACCCACTAGGGAGGTCCTGACGGTTGGATCTCCGAAAGGGAGGTCCTGACGGTTGGATCTCCGAAAGGGAGGTCCAACGGCCAAGATCAAGTGCAGAGGGGAGGTCTGTAGAGGTCAAGGGGGGGGGGTCCTCACCCACAGGGGAGGTCCTGACGGTTGGATTAAATCAAGGGGGGAGGTCTGGATGGTTAGGATCTAACCGAAAGAGGAGGTCTTGAACGGTTAAGATCTCCAAAGGAGGTCTTAATGGCCAGATCTACAAGGAGGGAGGTTTGGACAGTTAAGATCTCCAAAGGGGAGGTCTTAACGGCCAGATCTGCAAGGAGGAGAATGCAGACGGTTAAGATCTCCAAGGGGAGGTCTTGACGACCAGATCTGCAAGGAGGAGGAGGTGCGGGCGGTTAAGATCTCCAAGGGAGGTCTTAACGGCCAGATCTACAAGGAGGAGAATGCGGATGGTTAAGATCTCCAAAGGGAGGTCTCAACGGCGGATCTACAAGGAGGAGAATGCGGATGGTTAAGATCTCCAAAGGGAGGTCTTAACGGCCAGATCTACAAGGAGGAGAATGCGGGCGGTTAAGATCTCCAAGGGAGGTCTTAACGGCCAGATCTACAAGGAGGAAATGCGGATGGTTAAGATCTCCAAGGGAGGTCTTAACGGCGAGATCTACAAGGAGGAGAATGCAGACGGTTAAGATTTCCAAGGGAGGTCTTAACGGCGGATCAAGAAGGAGGAGGTGCAGAGCGGTTAAGATCTCCAAGGGAGGTCTTAACGGCCAGATCTACAAGGAGGGAGGTCTAAGATGAGCGATGGCGAGATGAGAAGCGGGAGCCATTGGATTCCAATCGAACCGCCCAAAGTGATTGGGCCGTTCGGATCACCAGAGCTAGCGCTAGATCTCAGCCATTGAATTGAATCGGACGGTCCAAAATAGTTGGGACATTCGGACCGTCCGAACGCCTCTACAAATCGGACCGTCTAGCAAAGATCTGAGGGCTTAGAGAGGGTGGGACTTTCAGACCATCCGAGCGTCTCACCAAGATCAAACCGTCTAATACAAATCGGACGGTACACAAGTAATAGAGGTCCAAATAGACAAGGAGGAGGTCCTAGAGGACATGGGGAGGTCCTGAAGGACACGGGGAGGTCTAATAAAGGAGAGGGGGGGTCCTAGAGGACATGGGGAGGTCCTGTAGGACATGGGGAGGTCCTGAAGGACACAGGACGCTGGATCGGACAGTGCAAAAGACAGAGGAGGTCCAGGTCCGAAGGGACTCCAACGGGGAAGATCAAAGGGGAGGTCTTTAGCGGTCAGATTTGATCAAGGGAGGTCCAAATGAGTTCAAGGAGGTTCAAAGGACACGAGGAAGTCCACAGAGAGGTCTAGAAATGGTATTACATGAGTTGGGAGCGGTAACACCGGGTTAGCGAGAAAAGGAGTTTCGAGAGGTTACATGGACTAAAGCAAAGAGGAAGTCCGAGTAAACACAAAAAGCTTCAAGAGGGTTCCGAAGGAACTCAAATGAACATGAGGAAAGCGTAGGCCTGGGAAGGTTTTAAGCCAGAGAAAACCTAAAGAGGGAGATTTGGATCTAGGGAGGTCTGGTCCAGAGATGGACAAAACATGGACAGAAAGAGGAAGATCACTAAAACTCCAACAAACTCAACAAACTATCAAGGAATTTTAGTTGAAGTTTGAGTTAGTCAATTTAAATACATTATGAAATTTCAGGTTAAGCTTTGAATTCTCATCAAAACAAAATGGTTATTTTTATTTTGAAATCTTCAAAAAGGCTCTGAAAAATCAGGGTGTTACAAGTTCCTTACCTGGGCGCACCCAATACCGGTCAGAGGAAGCTCAAAAACTTCAACTAATCAATGACTTGAGTGAAAACCTGGCTCAAGAGCTTAGACAAGTGCTAGGCTATGATCTCTTTGCCCAAGAGATCACACAGAGACTTGGGGACACAATGGTTAGGCTTGAGCGGAATCGACAACATTGTCCTGGAAGTCGTACTGGGACAACTCCATCGAATGCCAGTCGTTAGAATGACTCTCCTCGTGGGGAACGACAGGATCACAGGTCTAGTCGATCTCCCAACCACGACCTTAGTCGGAGAAGAGTTCCATGAACAACTGGTGATCAGCAAACTCCCAGGGGAGGTGGTTGTTCACCACTTCTACCAAGAAATCTACGCCAACAGATGGAGCACGAGGAGTATTACCCTCGTAGGACTGAGATCTATGATAGGCAGGTCCATTTACCACTGGGTATCATCGAGTACGATTGCCTGGTGATGCCAACTTTTCTTTCTCACAAAGAAGGCGTTATGATATTATTACCGAATGTTAGGTGTTTTTGCTTAACCTTCGAGCAGTTCGCTAGCCACGCTTCCGACTAGTGAACATGGAGAAGTTTGATGGATCAAAAAATCCCATCGAGTTCTTTCTGATCTACACCAGTGCAGTTTGAGCAGCAAAAGGAGGAGAGCTTGTTGTCGTTGGAGAATTATCCTTTCATGCTTTTATCAAAATCAAAGCTTCGATATTGATGTCTTCTCATGAATTTCTTCATTCTCCTCACAAGGAGAGCAAATTCTTCTTTGGAATCTTCTTATTCATCCTCTACCTTATCATTCGATTCCGCCTTTGCCTTGAAAGCGGTAATCTTCTTCTTTGAGGAAGATGACTCCAAAAGCTCTTTCTTGTCATTCTTGTATAACTCATTGGTGATGAGATTGCCCAAGAGACCGGTTGTCATCATTCTTGGTAATTCGGATGAATTGAGAAATAGAGTCACCAATGTCTCATAGTTCTCCGGTTGAGCCCTAAGCATTTTTCTCATAATATCAATATCAAGAAGGTTAGTGCCTAGGCCCTTAAGCTCATTTACAATGTTGTTAAGACGAGAATACATCTCGTTGATATTTTCATGAGGCAACATTGCAAATGTTTCATATTTGATCCTAAGCCTACGCAATTTGGCTTCTTTAACCGTAGATGTGCCCTCATGGATTTCCGAGAGCGTAGTCTATATCTCATGAGCGGTTTCAAGATTGCTCACTCGATTGAACTCATCCGCGTTTAAAGCTCAAAAGAGAGCGTTTATCGCTTGAGCGTTGAGGTGAGAATTTTGATCATCAATATCCATGGGGTGTGCGATATCAAGTGCTATAAAGAAACTCTCACTAACAATTCTCCATATGCTTGGGCTTATGGCCTTTAAATAAATGGACATTCTAATTTTCCAATAAGCATAATTTGATCCATCAAATAAAAGTGCATTGTCTATTGACATTCCCTTACAAGCCATTATTTCTCTCCTAGACGGTTAAGTCTAAAATTAGAGAGACCAAGCTCTGATACCATTTGCAGGATCAAGGATAACCGACTAGAGGAGAGTGAATATGAGGTTTTTAAAACTTTTCAACTAATTAACAATTTTAAACAAGATTGTCTTGAATAAAGCTTCCTAGCACAAATATGATGATAGAACTACTAAGATATTTAAGACAATTATAAGCTAATGCCAACAATAGATACAATTCTAGCTAAGCAAATTGCTAGAAATGTAAATGCGGAAGTAGTAAAGACAAGAATAAACCACAATAGAGACAATGAAGTTTTTCCCGTGGTATCGAAGACTTGCTGGTCTTCACTAGTGCACGTTGAGGAAACTTGAACGAATCAAGCCGGCTCCACGAATTAAGCCTCAACCCTCAATCACTAGAGTTGCTCTTCCTCCGCTCCGGACTTGGTGAGCACAACACCAATCACAATCTTGCCGGGACTTTTCACAATCTTCTTAAAGAGCTCACCGCGCAAATTCTTCCTCCAAGTCGTCTAGATGCCGACAAGCACCAAGAGTAATAGATCACGAAGTTTTGCTTGAGGAACTACAAGTGCCTAAATGATCAACTAATGAATCAATGCACTTCAATGCTCTCAACTACCTCAAGAATAAGCAATCAATGTAAAAGAGTAGTTGAAAAGTGTAAATGAGCTCAAGAGAGTAATGCTCAACGATCTCAAGAGTTACTGCTAGAAGGTAGGTGGGGGGTATTTATACCCCTCACCAACAAATCTAGCCATTACAACCACTTTCCTGAAAAAAATCAGGATTTGTGGTAGTACTGCCGTTGAAACCTGATACTACCAATTTTCGGTATAACCGTCGGAACAGTTGCATTTAATGCTCTGAACTAGCTGTTACAAAATAAAGTTGTGGTACTACTGCTAACTACAAATCGGTACTACTTGCGGTAATACCACTCGGCTAGGATGGAACTAACGATTTTCGGAGCTCAAGAAATCTTAGAAAATCACCTTCTCTAGAAAACATGTACCGCCATTAAAATATCGGTACTACTGCACCTCGGTAGTACCGCTTAGATCATGCGGTCATATCGATTCTCAAGGAAGATCAAAACTCCAAAAAACACACTCTTTGTAATATACATACTGCCATATAAATATCGGTACTACTGACATGCGGTAGTACCGCAGTTAAAATGTGGTCGTTCCGATTTTTAGAGAGGATCAAAATCACTTAAAACATGCTCTTTGAAAAATACGTACCACCTGTATAAATATCGGTACTACCGATCTGCGGTAGTACCACATATCACTTGCGGTCATACCGATTTACAAAATAATTTTCCAGAAGCTCAAATCAAATCAATGCATGAACCCTAATTGATCATTATGGCACAAAAATAGTCTCTCAAGTTACTAGCCATGATATCTCTTTATAGTACGGTGTTTATCCTATAAACCTAATCTTTTCTCTAAACACCGAGACTAGTAAAAATTACAAAATGGTACTTAGGCTATTCAACACCTTTGTCTTGATCCATGTTGATCTTTCATCACAGCCGCATTGCTAATACCCTTGTCATCAATAAATCATTGGGACCTAACCTTTAGCACATCTTAGCACACATGTTAGTTCCTTAACATAATGTTGGCATTAATTACCAAAAACAAATTTGAGGGCCTAGATACTTTCACCCGGGAGCGAAGGATCTCAGATTCTCTGTGTCTCATACACTAGTCCAGAGCTAGTTAGTGTACACAGTCAAACAAAAGTGGATAGCATAACCATAATATGTTATTCATTCATAATAATTATAGTTGTTACAAAAGGGGCATAAAGCCAATAAGCCAAATACAGCGAAAGCAACATAAGAAGGTAGACCACACGATTCGCCACAGGCAATCGTCTGGGGGCGTAGCCTAGTTTTCTAAGTTCTCATCATTCACGTAGTAGTCCTCCTCTGAACAACAATGTATTAAGCAAGGGTGAGTACAAATAAATGTACTCCGCAAATTACACCCAATAGCAGATTATAATGCATGAGGGTATAACAAAAGATGGCTTATAGGGTTGATTCTACATAAAGCAATGTTTTCTTTTTAATATTTGTACTAAGTTCCAAAGCGGTTTATTCATACCTAAAATCAAGTTTTACATGACTGTTTATAGTAGATAACCTCCATACAAGAATTGGTGAAGGATACCTTCCTATCACATGGCAAACTGCCCAATTTTCTAATTGGATAAACTATCTAAAATCATTGATAAAATCTTTTGAAAACAAAATCAAAGTCTAACTTTGCTTTGGCTTTGCTAAGCATGTCCATGACTGTGGATATGACTATTTCTAATAGTTTTACACTCTGCAAAGGTTGTACAGCTTGACCCATAAGAGATAATCATCTTATAATGTCTATTTAACACACTTCCGGGGTGTGCGACTAAGTGATTATCACAAGGCCTTTACAATGCACCATCCCACCGCAGTCCCGCCTCGCTAAGGTTTCACTTCCTTTTGATAGAAACCCACCGGATTTAAACCCCCTCTTGCACCATGCGGGAATCCATAAAAATAGGTCATAAAGACACCAACGCAACCGGATGGCACAACCACGGTGAAATGTTACAAATTAGTTAGTCAAGTCCTCCCCATTCTGGACATGTGGTTGTACGGTGAGGCTTAGCAAGACGCGGCTTGAAAACCGGTCCTTAACTGACTTGAGCGACTTTTTGAAATAACCCCTGGGCCTCGATCATAGAAATGATTCCATCCCATGCATCAACGTGCACCATCCAAACATCCATTTCACCCAAGTCCAAACCAATTTTCATTTATTTTCCAAGTTAAATCATTTGCTAAAAGTTCTACGGTAAAAACAATAACATTTGACTAAATTCCCCAAATTCAATATTTTAGGTTTAAGAGCCTTGTTTAACCATAGAGTCTTTCAACATGTTCTAGTTCATACTAGTATACCAACTAGCTTTTAACTATGGTATCAAGGAGTGGTTAATTCAATAACAAATTTGGGTGTACAATGGAATTAGGAATAACTATGAAGTTAAATAGGGATTTAAATTACTTGGATTTAAATACGCATGCAATAATAATTTAAAATGGAATTTAAGTAATTTGAAATACTGGTATTCAAATATAATCAAATATGTAACTGGCCTTGCTCAAAATCTTGATGGTCTAACTCTTCGAATAGTTTGGGTTCCCCAAGTCGCCGAAATCTACACGTGAAAACGAAGCAAATTCAAATAAATTAAAATGAACTCCAAATTAAATAATTTCAGTGTGGATAGCTATATATTGGATTTATATAAATTTAGAAATTTGAATCACTTGAATCGGAGTTCAAACGAAGGAGAACAGGCTCTCGGAAGTTTTAAAAACACATAAAATGATGAAAATGGGATTTTTAGATTTTCGGGATTTATTTTTCAACAGGAAAAGGGGGTGTGCCTCTGACATGTGGGCCCCAGGTCGGTGGACTGGTTCCATGAGTGTGCGCCGGTCAACGGTGGATCGGGCATGCAGCACAGGGGCTTTGCCACGTGGGCTTGCCAGTCGGGCAGCCACGACAGGCAGAGGGACACAGAATGGCGATGGCTTGGGCAAGTAGCTCGCTGGTGCTATGCGCGATGGCGAGGCTTGGCTCGGGTACCAAAAGGAGGGGGATGAGGGGAACCTAGTGCTTGTAGTTTCATCGATGAGGCACAAGGAGGTGGCCGGTGGTGAGGAGGAAAAGCGGCGGCGGTGGTGGTCGAAGGCGGCGCCGACGGTCCGGTGGAGCTCTGGTGAAGCGAAGAGGAGCACGGGATAGAACATGGTCTTGCGAATCCGATAGTGAAGACCATGTCGCCAGAGGCTCATGGACGACGGCGAAAATTCACAAAATACGGCGAGGTTAGGGCGAGAGAGAAGGGGGAGAACCAGGGGAAATGGAAGAGGGGGTGAGGAACCCTATGCTTCTCTTTATAGGGGAGGAGGATGACCGGGCGAGGAGGTCGGCTCGGCGGGATTCGCGGTGGCGCGGGTTGTGGCAGAGATGGGCGTGGCATGGGGGAGGAAGGCAGGGCATGGTGCAGGCGCGGCTGTGACAGGGAATGGGTGGAGCGGTAGTGACGAGGCATGGGCGAGGTAAGGCCGGCGGAAAATCGGGGCATGGGCGCACTGTGCGGGCGGCATGGGGAAAGAAGATGACCAGGTGGGGAGCTGACAAAGCGAGAGAGGAGAGAAGGAGGAAATTTGGCGAGCATGGTGGCGTGGCGAAAAGATTCGGCCCAAAATGCATTTCCGGATTTTTGATACTTTTCGACTTACATAAATTGCAAGAATTTAAATAGCCTTTTATAAAAAGCAAATAGGGTTCAAAAATTAAGAAAAAAATCACATAAATTTCCTCACTTATTTTGAACTTAATAAAATTATTTCCAACTTAAATTTGTCTTTTATTTTTGCACATAACTTATGTTTAATTTCAGGAAAAAAAAAGGAAAAAAACCTTTTTAAATACCAAAAAAATTCATGAAATTAATTAAAATTTTACTTTTTTAACTCTAAGACCAATAAAACTCTAGAAGCTCTGTTTATTTCCTTTTTGACATTTAAAATCCAAGAAATTCAAGAAACACATGAAAGCTCTTTTAAATTCAAAAATCCAATAAAATAATAACTTTAATAAAATTTTAAAATTGGTAACAACCTTGGGATGTTACAATTTCTTTCGACCACAGGCTCTGCTGCTCCGGCAGTAGCCTTCACAAAAGAAACATAACTCTTCCAGTTTTCTTTTTCGATTCGCTTAACAAAAGCAGGAGAAGGAGAAACTAAGAATGTCTTATCATCATAATAGAAGGGTACCTTGGCCTTAGGCACCTTGTGATTGAGGTCTACAACCACCTCTTGCCTATCTTTGGCAGTCAGATCTGCCAAAAAACGACCGATGGCAGTGGTCGGTCGGGAAGTTGCGCTCGAACTCCCGATACCCTTCTTTTTATTCTTGTCAACCGCCTTCACAAGACGACACCTCTTGCTCAGAGGCACTCTGTCTTCTCTAGAATCCTCCTCAGTAGACCCCAAGTCCATCTCAGGGAGATCTTGAGGATCTGGAGCGACAACTTGCTGCAAAAGGTCACAAAACAAGAATCAACAAGTAGTTCAAAGTACAAACATCACTCCCTAAAGATGAAACCAATACAAATATTGGTTACCTTTAGATGTCTTGCCCTCTCTTCCTCGGATACTAGAATCTGAAGAGCCCCCTCTATGGTCGTAAGGGCCTTCTCGAAGATAAGCTTGACATGAGGGTCAACCTCTCTTTTTGGCAAGTCTACGAGCAGAAGAATATCATTAACAAATGTGCTTGAATCACGATTTGACAAAAGCATATTGATTATATCATTACCTTCCTTGTAGTCCCTGGTCGGATCATTAATCCCCGAATACTCCCACATGGGATGTGCTCGGTTTTTCAAGGGGCTAATGCGGCATGTGATGATATCCTTCACCGCACGCCATCCGGTTAGCCCTCTTTCTCTCAAGTCCTTGATGGCTCGAATGAAAGGGGATAAACGATTGAAGTTCTCTGAACCCGAGTCCCAAGACTTCTTCTTCTGCAGGCTTGTCTTTGAAGTAAAGATTGTCATCTTTGGTTAGGGTCCAGTAGAACCATTTCTTCCTCCATCCTGGCCACGACGACCTGGTGAACATAAGGATATACTCCCTTGACATGCCGTCGTGGAGTTGAAAACCACAACTGTCAACGATCGATCGAAGTTTACCTATTCCATAATAGTACCTGAAGAGGTCCAAATCTGGAGCAATTCCCAATTTGGCCTCACACAAGTACACAAATATGCTCAACATCATGATGGAGTTGGGAACCAAGTACACCAACTGCACCTCGAAGTGCTCGAGCACAACCAGTCGGAATAGATGGCAAGGCAGTCGGAAGCCGCACTTGTAGCACGCTTGGAAGACGATAATTCTTCCCTTCTCTACCGAAGGCCGATGCTTCCCCTCAACATTAGGCTAGTTCACCAGGGCTCGCCTCGGAATCTTCTCCGCGGCAATCAAAGCAGTCATCTTCGTGACACCTATCTCCAATTTCTCCCACTTCGACACGACTCCAACCATCTCTTGAGAGGTTTGGGCCAAATTTGAAAAGATTTGTTGAAGATTTGAGGATTTGAAGAAAAGTTACGAATTTGGTTGGCGGCGGGAGAACAAGAACTCAGGAATAGTTAAAGCAAATGGGAAAAGTAAAAGCCCTAAGTTACTCCCCGGTGAATACTTATAGCCGTCGGTCTAAGTAAAAAATCGTGGGATGCTAATAGTTGTAAATCTCTTCGGGAACCGCTCCCAACGGACAGAATTTGCAAGAGACAGTTGGTATTCTTTTTTCTGTCTATTCAGGAAAAGGAGTTTTTTACAACTCAAGTAAAAATACCTTTCTTGACTAAATCAATTTATGATCAAAAGAAAAACCAGCCGAAAATACTTTACTTTCGACTACTATCCTACAACCTCTTTTTCAAGTAAGTTGCTTTCACTTGAAGTTGGGGGGCTAGATGACGAGGATATAATAATCGTCAATTATTAAGTTATTTATCTATAGTATTATAGATAATAATGTCTCTTATACAATCTCCAAAGGTATCCCTCAATATTAACAATGAGGGAGACTATACTCACCTAGTGGTCGTAAGCTTTTCTACGATCACCCTATATGGTCGTAAGTTCTTCTACGACCATCTATTAATCGTAACTTACTACGATCATCTCATGGTCTTAAGTCTTACTACGATCAAGTCATCTATGACCACCCTATGGTCGATAAAGCTTACAAGCATGTGGGTCCAATCGACTAGGGACATTTGTGCATTGTGTTTAATACACATATCAGTTAATATATGTCGTTATTCCTGAAGATAACTACACATATTAAATCTCCATCTCTGACATAACCGCAAGACGACGTGAGAGATATGTCTCTGACAATAGCTACCCTTAAACGTGTGCATTGCATCAAACGATAAGGCGTCTCTCGTCGTGGATAACTGTCAACCCTTCATGCGCTATATAAAGAGTAATGTCAATGGACAGAGAGGGGAGAGAGGATCAAGCGATCAAAGAACAAAACATACCGGAGTCATTAGTCTTAGTATTCAGTGTCTTCTCTCTTGTAAACACAATCAATACAACAACACATGAGTATGATTATTATTCTCTCAGAGAATATCTGAACCTGTATAAAATTCTTGTGTCATTTTCTGTATGGCTTCGCTCTAGAAGAGCGCCCAGTATTCATTTATAAGATTGATATTAAATCATCGACAACACCGAACCAAATGTAGCATTGAACATGCACTTAAATCATCTGAATGCCTCATTTGTTTCGAGCGGAATTTAAGATATCGCAGAGCAAGAGAGAATCTTAACATTTTAGGCTTTTTTTTTCAAGAGCACTGAGTACATATAGGACGAACAACCCACTCATTTTACACACCCACGTGCACGTTCATAGACACGCAACAAACTAGCAAACTCATTAGAAAGGGGAATTTCAGAATTTGCCATTATGAGATATATGGATTTCAGAATTTGCTCCCATATGTCTATGACATGTGGGCCCTGTCATAGACACATAGGAGGGCGGAATTTGCCCCTATGTGTCTATGACATGTGGACATGTGGACCTGTCATAAATCACATAATCTATCTATTCACTATAACAATCTATCTATTCACTGAATTATTATTTCCATTAGAAATCTATAAGAAAACAGTATGATTCCCAATCCCACCTAAATGCTACGGAGCCGTTGAGTTTCTGGTGAACCTTTGCACGAGTTATTTCTGTTTTCTCCCGTGCTGCTCAAGCAATTTGCTCGCACTTCCGACGTCTGTTTCGTTCGTTAAGTTGGTGCAGTAGTAAGTACAAGCATCAAATGATGAGCTCGTAATGTAGGAGCACGTTGCTTTGACCGGCGCCAGTGAGCGGTTAGACGAGATTAATTGCAAAGGACACACAAACCGGTCAGGTACAACGTATCTGAACCCTGGGCCCGAGAGCGAGCCACCAATGCCCTAGCGCCACGTCACCCAAATTGGACCCTGCTCCGCTCTCCTCTTTGCGCTCCCCTCAGCAACGGCCCGCTCCTATCCCTATCGCCTCCGTGTCATCATGCAAACACTTTTTCCACGGCCACAGTCCCTTCTAACATTCCATTTCCCACTGACTTGTGGGACTATAAATTTACAAGCGCTGGCCCAGACGTGCGGGCCCGGGATGTCACGGTGATGTAACCTCAGAGGGTGGCAAAGGGTGCTGTGCAGTAGCGTGTGCGAAACGTCACAGACGTGTGTGGCTGGAAAGCGACTCGTGCAGGCCCCACCCGTCAGTGCTGTGCGCGGGCCAAGGCATTTCGGGGAACTCGGCGAGGGCGCACCGCTCGCGAGTCGCGACACCTCACACACGCCGCACCGGGGCTGGGCAGCGACACAAATTACGGAAACGACCCTGCCGCCGCGGACCAAAACCCAGAACCCCCTCGCAGGAGAGCCCAGGGCAATGCCGTCCATGCGCGCGCTCGAGCGGCTCGCCGCCTCGCGGCCGCCGCCCCAGCCGAGCCCGACGGCGGCGGCGGCGGAGAGCTCACTGCCGCTGTCTTCGTCCTCTGCCTACTCGTCGTCGTCGTCCTCTGCCTCGGTGGCGCCCGCCAAGCCCGCCGCGTCGTCGTGGGGCCGCGTGTACCCGCTGCGGGACTTCCCGGGGAGGGAGGCGGCGGCGCTGGGCGGTGCGTTCCGGGACAACGTCCGGTGGCTGCTGAAGCAGTGGGCCCCCGCCGCGGAGGTCGCCGGGTCCTCCGCGTGGCGCGCGCTCCTCTCGGACGACCGCACCGGCGCCGTCGTCCTCATCCTCGCCGTCGAGGAGCTCACAGCGTCGTCTCCCGCGCCGCTCTGCGACTGCTGCCGCTGCGCCGGTGAGTGCGCTTCGCCTCTTACCTCCCCGGCCCGGGGTGGGGGCGTTTGGGCTTGGTGCGTGCGCCTTTCGTTCGAGGGTGGTTGACGGATGCGGGGATTAGGTTTTAGTCCCGAGAATTTCTTGATTAGAGTTTATTTGTGCGAATGGATGAGTAGAGTTGCTCTTGCAAATGATTTTTTCTTCGTTATTCCAGGAAATGCGCGGTTTTGTGATCGTAGAGATTTTTTGGGCAATTTTTGTACAGTATTTCTTGCGATTCGTTAGTTTTTTACGCTGCAAACAATTCAGAATTGGATCCCCGGTTCAGCAATCAGAGGTGCTGATTACTTCTGATTCCATCGGTAAATAGATTATAGCAATTGCATATGATTCCTGTTCTTCCTTATATGATCCTAGTTTTCCCCCCTACACATTACCAGGATTTGATAAACTCCATCTTGCTTGTTTAAAAAAAATAATTGAGGATTTGAATTCGCTTCCCTAGGCCCACATGTCATCCTCACATGAGTGGCAAATCCTAAATTTCACATGAAAGTACAATGGCAAATCCTCAATTCTCCCTTAAAAAAAAGGAATTCGCTTCCTAAAATAGCAATGCTGGTTGTAATGATGGCCTTAGCCTCTTAAAGACTATTTCTTCTCTTGGAAAAAATGGTATTTTTTTCACATTGATTTTGTTGGTTCCTAGTTCTCCGACTGCTGGAGCTCATTAATACTAACAAATGCGCACTGCACTAACAATGTCAGGTTGGAGCCACCACTGGGTGTCAAAGCGGAAGTACCATTTCATCATCCCAGCGACTGTCGATTGGGACCAACACCTCGGTGCAGAAGCGCTCCTTGGACGAAATGATCACCTCCTCCATGGCTTGATCCACAGCAATGGCTTTGGTCACCTTGTTGTGCTCCGTGGCCGCAACGGCGGCTCCACTTCCCTCTCTGGCCGTGACATCATGGACATTTGGGATCGCCTCTGCTCTGCTCTCCGTGTCAGGTGACAATCTTTACCACTTTTTTTTCCAGTTCAGAAATTCTCTGCACATGCACTTGTTCTGAAGTATCATCACTGCACAACTGTTTTGCTTGTGAAGTAAATACACTTTCTGATAGGTGCTTAATGTCAAGTTGGAATGATACAATTTAGGAGGGAATGGAGTAAATTGTAGAAGTTTGAAACTTTTTGCACGTGTTTAGGGTGATTCTGAACTATGATAACTATAAAAAGGTTATAAATGCAATGAAGATCACCACGTTATTTCTGTCTTCTTAACTTTCGGAGCCTTCTGTGCAGGGCTGTGTCCGTGGTGGACTTATCCCGGAAGCGCTCTCTGGACCTCCGCCTTCTGCTTGGTGTGGCACACGGTGAGCCATGGTTCACCCGCTGGGGATATTGCCTTTCCAGGGGCTGCTTCAACGTGTCTACCTCCACCTATGCCGCTGCCTTGGAAGCCCTGGCTGCCCTGCCTGTTGACTATCTCCGCAGCCGTCATGTCCGTCGTGTGGTCACCATCTATCGCCGCCTCTCCAACAAGCCTCTGGCCACTGTCCGTGAGTTCCTCCGCTGCCTCCTTGAATGGAAGCTCCGCGAGCAGCCCCTTTCACAGCCTCCTGCGAAGCCATGCCCAAGGCAGCCATTCTTGCTACCAAAGCCGTGTATGATGAAGAGGCTGAGGCAACCGTGCCAGCGCTTTGAGGATGTTGTTGACCTGCTCCAGTGTCGGTGGACCAAGAAGCGGCTGCTCAGTGCTGCAGAGGTTGTCGTTGACAAGCTGCTGGAGCATGGCAACGGTGCAGAGATGACCCGGCAGGCAGTGCGAGATGCTGCCAGGGGTGCCATCGGTGACACTGGTCTCCTTGACTTTGTCATCAAGTCCCTTAGTGACACCATTGTTGGCAAGCATGTTGTGCGCCGTCTGCCTGACGCTAAGACACGTGTGCTCCACTTCAGCCTTGAGGAATATGACGAGCCAGCTCCAGTGGAAGTTGAGGTAGAGTGCACCCCTCCTGTAGTAAGGTGGCCGAGTGCAGAGGATGTGGAACGGGATCTGCGTGCTGTGTACCGGGCAATGGTGGAGGCGCGCAGTGAGGCAGCACAGGCTGTGCTGGACTGCAAGCACTGGGTGAAGTGGTGGGGCCTTGCTGATGAGTCCGACGATCAGCTAAGGTTCCTCGTTGAGTGGCGACCGCAACCTTGGGAGGCTGCTGAGCTAACACGGCCCATGCCACCGGGGGAGATCGTGGTGGTGCCGCTCCATACGTCCATAGGTGAGCTTCTTGTTGAGGCAGAGCATGCGCTGCGGGACACGTACTGCTTCTTTGAGGAGTTCCAGGCTGAGGCGCTGGATGGCATTGCTGGGGAGAAGTGGGATCCAGTGATGCTTGGTGGGGCAGAGTCCGGTGACACAATCGGCGCGCATGGCCACGGGGCGGACATGGAGACTGAGTTGCGGTGCGAGGGTGGGCTTGAGGCGTGGGAGGTGAGGTGCGTGTGTGGCGCGCAGGATGATGACGGTGAGCGCATGGTGGCGTGTGACGCGTGCGATGTCTGGCACCACACCCGCTGTGTCGGCATTGCGGACGGCGAGCCTGTGCCGCCATTGTTCCTGTGTGTGCTCTGCGGTGGCGCGCTCATGGCCGCCGGACCGATTCTCGACGAGACACTAACGCTTCCTGAAGCCAAGTGACTATTCTTTCTCCTTTCTTACCCCCCTATGGTTCATATGTTTGATGGTGGTAGTCTGACGAAGTAGACCGGTTCTTAAACTGCAACTTTGTGTGAAGTGCGTCGGTGTAGTATGTGGTATGTAGTAACATCAGATGTTATGTGTAGAAGTAGTAGAGGGGAAGAGGATTTAGACAGTAGAAGGGGAAGAAGCCCTATCCATGTCGGTAGCAATCCGACTGGAAATTTTGTACCTAAATACATTACTGAAGATGATATAGCTGGCTGTAAATACCTTTTCTGTGATGGTATCTTCTGCTACTGTCTGAGTCCCAGTGGTGAAATAGCTATAGAGAGTATTTTAATATTATTTTTTATGTGACAAATCAATCTTTTGTCATAGGATTTTCTTCCGCGCTTGCACAAGTGTTTCTATTCGTTTGGTGGCTTCATCTGTCGGAGACATCTGTGCCCAGCAGGTACAAGTAATAATCCGTCGTATTGCATCAGACTGAGGAGAACTTCGAATGATTTGCTCGTGTAATTTACTTAAAGGAAACGGATCCTCCTAGTTACTCCAATTAGTTGATGCTTTCCCAAATCCAAGCATGGGGCTGTTCAATAAAAAACCGATTTTGGGATGTGAATCCTCTGATGGATTTATGTCCTGTTACGTCTTCATTTTGATATCATCGCACAATATACTGGCAGCAAATCACAAGGAACCCTACAATTTTTTAGAGTAGTGGTTCCCTAATATTGATCATCATAGCTTACATATAACTACTATAAGCCAAATGCCACTTCGAGTCGACATCCAACTTGTTTGGAGCGCAAGAATTTTACTCCCTTGGTGTGGAAATATAAGTTGTTTTAGACTCCGCAATTCAATTGCGGAGGTGGCTGAAAATGACATTTGCCCTTCAATTATTCCACTTTAGAAAAGATGTCAAGTTTATTCAATTTTTTAAAGAGAGCCTCTTTTATTCATGAGAGTTTTGCTCCACCCCTTAAAGCCAACACCAACATCAAACGAAGGTTTGTCCAAGAGATGTCTGTTAAAATAGTTTCAATCTCTCTCCTTGTGGTAGAGCGGTCGGTTGTCTTCGACCCTCTAAGTCACTACGAGAGCGCCGATCAGTGCAATGCAAGCAGATAAACATAAACATGTTGTCGTGGTCTTCTAGACTCTACCAAGAGTCTCGACGAATTTGTTGCTTTCAAATTAAGTTCCGAATTAGTAGATGCTGCCCTCTAGACCTAGCTGATGTTGAAGTTCCATCTCTTAATGGATGAGAAGTCCCTGGGAAATAACTCTGATGGACAGAAAAAGGAAATGCGGACTTAGAGTTATTTCCCAAATGGCTGTTCATGGCATTCATCTAGCAAAGTCATAGAGAGGAAAATGGACAAATACCTAGAAACTGTAGAGTGGCTTATCTTTACTCTTTTAAAAGACTCTAGCGGTAGTGAGTGATGTGTTCTCCACTTCTCTCCCCTCACTAATATTTTGGCGCCGCCATGTGGGCCCAATAAACTCGCACTTCCTATTCTCTTCGCAGTGTAGCACCTTCCCGCAGTGTAGCACCTTCCCGGTGTCACCCGCCTCCCTCGAATCACACGCCCTCTACTCCCAAATGTCGGCGCTCCTCTCATCATGCACCTCCATGACTCCCTAAAGCCTTCTTCTCTCCGACTTGCACTGCCACACCTGCCCTCCCGCGACCTCATGTCCCCTGTCGCTTTCGCACCCATCTTCTACATGCATTGTTATGCTCGCTATTGACGCCACCCATTGTGCTTGTTGTGGCCCGAGTCCGAGCCTTGCCCGCCAATGGGCATGGCGTTGTTGGCGACGACAGTATGGTGGCTGTCCATACAAGGAAGCCGAACTGGATGCTACCCACTGGTGCGTTGTCAATCTGGATGAGCGCCTCCGGTAGGCAGCTGCTGAGATCTAGGCGTAACATAGCCTCGCATGAAGCGATGAGGCTATTGTCGCTAGTTTCCCTTCCGCCATCAACCATCTCGTGGTTTTTTGTTGTCTAAATATGAATCCTTCTGTTCTCGGAACTGGTGTGTTTGAAAGCATCTAGGCCCCTAAAAATTATTTTGGTAATTAATGACAATATGTGAATATGGGACTAACATGTTTATTGAGTGTTTTAAAGGTTTAGTCCGGTGATAAATATAACAACCTAGAGATGCATGCTAAAAGTCAACATGAAGATCAATATGGTTCAAAGACAAGGTACAAGTAGTCTAGGATCCTTTTTGTATTTACCGATCTTAGGAGAAAAAGATGGAAGACCGAATTTTAGGTTAAATGCCGTATTATTAAGAGGGATCATGACTAGTAGCTTGATAGCATGTTCTTGTGTCATTTGGACCATTCTAGGATCATGCATGCACTTAGAGTTTGTTTTGAAAGCCAACTAAGCTTTTCTCAGAAAAGTTGGTAGTACCGACGTTTACCGGGCGGTACTACCGCACAATGGTATGACCGAGATAGTGGTGCGGTACTACCGCAACCCGATCGGACCAAAAACTAGTTGGCGGTTCATTTTTTACAGAGTGAAACCTTTTGGAGCATGTTTGTTCCCCTAGAAGGTGGTAGTACTGGAGTTCATTTGGCGGAACTACCGCGTTGTGGTATGACCGCAAATCCCAAGAGAAACTACCGCAACTCGGTCTTTTCGAAAACTAGTAGGCGGTACGTTATTTTCAGACAGGGCCTGTTATGGACCTCAAAGGGAAGCGGTCGTACCGCCCTATGTGAATGGAATGAACGAAGAGCGGAACTACCGCAATGATCAACGGCGGTAGTACTATGCCGCATTTTCAACGGCTAGATCAGAGACATTAATTACGTCTGCACTAGCCATTACAGTGCAGTTGGAGGAAGTGCGATAGTACCGATCGATGAACGGCGGTACTACCGCTCGTGTTGAAAACTTCAGGATTTTTGCCTCCAACGGTCGAATTTGTTTGGGGGGAGGGGGGTATAAATACCCCTCCACCAGCTCAAGGACAGAATAGAGATACCTCATTTAACATCCTTGAGCTAAGAGCATTTTCTCTACACCTCATATACACTTGTTGCATTCATTATGAGGTTGTTGAGCAAAATTCAAGTGCATTCATTCTAGATTGATCCTTAGCACTTGATTGCCGTCAAGTGAAAATTGTGGTTCTTTACTCTTGGTGTTTGCCAACACCTAGACAGCTTGGCGGGAGTTCGTGCGGTGATCTCTTCAAGGAGATTGTGAAGAGGCCCAACGCCAAATTGTGAGTGGTTCGGTGTTCGCCATCTTCGGAGTGGAGGAAGAACAACCACTAGTGAAATCGAGGAGTAAGGCTTAATTCGTGGAGCCGGTCCAAGTTGCTTGGGCTTTCCTCAAAGTGGACTAATGAAGACTGGCAAGTCTTCGATACCACGGCAAAACATATCGAGTCATCATTTGGTTATTTCTTTGCCTCTACTTTCCGCATTTATATTTCTAGCAAATTGAGATTGTCTTATTTAGTTGTGCTAAAGATATATTTGTAAAGTCTTGTTTTGTGGTGCCTTAGCTTTACTAAAATTGAGTAGGTCTTGAATTGCAATATAAATCTTGCTTAGCTATAAAATTGTAGGAATTAATTTTAGAAAGTAAGAATATTTTTAGAACCTCCTATTCACCCTTCTCTAGTCGGTTATTCTTGATCCTACAAATGGTATCAGAGCTTGGTCTCTCATTAATTTAGACTTAACCGTTTAAGAGAGAAAATGATGGCTAGTGAGGGAATTGCTATAGGAAATGCTCCTTTATTTGATAGCTCAAATTATACTTATTGGAAAAATTAGAATGTCTATTTATTTAAAGGCCATGAGTCCGAGCATATGGAAAATCATAAATGATGGTTACGTTATGCATCTTGATCCACTACATCCCACGAAACTTGAGGGGTGTAATGCTCATTTAGATGCTCAAGTACTGAATGCTCTCTTTGGTACTTTGAACGTGGATGAGTTCAATAAAGTGAGCAATTTAGAAACCGCTCATGATATTCGGACTACCCTCTCGAAATCCATGAGGGAACATCCACGGTCAAAGAGGCCAAATTGTGTAGGCTCCGGATTAAGTATGAGATATTTATAATGTTGCCTCATGAGGATATAAATGAAATGTACTCTAGCCTCAGCAACATTGTAAATGAACTCAAAGGCCTAGGCACGTCACTAACCGATGTTGATATTGTGAGAAAAATGCTTAGGGTCTTGCTGAAGAAGTATGAGACGCCAACCGGTCTCTTGGATAATCTCATCACAAATGAATTATACAAGAAGGACAAGGAAGCACTTTTGGAGTCATCTTTCTCAAAGAAGAAGATTACCGCTTTCAAGGCAAAGGCGAAATCAAGTGATGAGGTAGAGGATGATGAAGACTCTGAAGAAGAATTTGCTCTCCTTGTGAGGAGAATGAAGAAATTCATGAGAAGACGCCCATATTGAAACTTTGATTTTGATAAAGGCAAGAAAGGACAATTTTCAAATGACAACAAGCGCTATAGCAATATTCGTTGCTATAAGTGTGATGAGAAGGGGCACATTGCTTCCAATTGCCCCAACAAAAAGGATGGCAAGGGTAAATCATCAAAGAAGAAGGAATATAACAACAAGAAGAAGTTTTTCAAAAAGTTTCATAAATATGGCAAAAATGAAGCTCATATTGGAGAATAGGATTCCGATGAAGAGTATTGGATTCTGACTCTGATTCTAATGATGAAGGGTTCTCCAAGAAAAGAAGACTTGTTGGCATCGCCATCAAGGAAGCGTCGTCGCTATTCTCCACTCCTAATTGCCTCATGGCAAAAGGAGATAAGGTAAAATCTATTAATGATAATGAACTTTCATATGATGAATTAATGGATATGCTTGAAGAATTAAATGAATATCTTAGAAAAGAGATGTCAAAATTTAAAGTCTTAAAGAAAGAGTACATCTCTCTAAAATACTTTTATGAGGATCTAAAGGAAGCTCATGATTATCTTCTCTTGAAAGATATTGAAAAATCACATTCAAATATTGGAATTACTTGCCATTTAATGAATGGGATGCCTAGAGTAGAAGTTGATTCAAATGCTTTATCCATGTCTAGCACTTCTATATCATGTGATGATTTGTTATCCATGCCATGTTGCTAAAAAGTTGATTCAATTGCTAATATGGCTAATACATGTGATCCTTTGTTCGGTGTTGAAAATCATAAATTAAAAGAACTAGTCACCAAGATAAGTAAAAGCTTGGAAAGATGCTTCAAGGGTAAAGCAACCCTTGACAAGCTATTGAGTGAGCAAAGGTGCTCATTCAATAAGGAAGGACTTGGGTTCATTCCCAAGAAAGATAAGAAGCTAATTTACAAGCCCGCAAGGTTTGTAATAGAAAATAGCAAATATTGCAATAAATGTCGTAATATAGGACATTTATCAAATGCATGCTCAATTGTTAATACGAAGTCTTATGGCATTTATGATTCTTGGTACATGCTTAGAAAGTCTAAAGATGGCAAAGTAGTAGCAAAATTTATTGGCACTTCAATTTTAGGCGCCAAAAAATATCATTTGGGTGCCCAAAACCTTGGTCACTAACCTCCAAGGACCTAAACAAATTTGGGTACCTAAAAGAATTTAATTCTTATTTTTTAGGTGAACTACAAGACCGATGGAAAACATTGGGTGCTTGATTGTGGATACACTCAACATATGATCGGCGATAGAAAAATGTTCACCACATTCGAGAATGGAAAAGGAATTGACAAGATCACATTTGGTGATAATAGCAAAGGAAAGGTAATATGATTGGGTGAAATTGCTATCTCAAATGACCTTTTTATTTCTAATGTATCTTTAGTTGAATCACTAAATTTTCATTTGTTATCTGTTGCTCAAATATGTGATCTTGGTTTAACTTGTTTATTCTCTCAAAATGGTGTTTCCATTTTAAATGAAAAGGATAATTCTTTAGCTTTCAAAGGATTTAGATTTGGAAATATTTACTTGGTTGATTTTTCCTCAAATGATTCATGCTTGAAAACTTGTTTAATTGCAAAAACCTCTTTGGGTTGGTTTTGGCATAGAAGACTAGGTCATGTTGGGATGATTCAACTTAAAAAGTTTTTCAAATATGATTTAGTTGTTGGCTTGAAGGATGTGAAGTTTAAGAAAAATAGACTTTGTGGTGCTTGTTAAGCCGGTAAATCATGTCGCAAATTCTCATCCCTCCAAAAGTATTATGTTAACTTCTAAACCATTAGAACTCTTATATATGGATTTGTTTGGGCCAACAACCTATAAGAGTATCGGGAAAATAGCTATTATTTAGTTATCGTGGATGATCACTCTACATATTCATAGGTATTTTTCCTAGATGATAAAGCCGAAACCTCCGGAATTTTCAAAAGTTTTGCAAAAAGGGCTCAAAATGAATTTGATTTCAAAATTAAGAAAATCCGTAGTGATAATGGTTTCGAGTTCAAAAACACTAAAGTTGAAGATTTTTGTGATGAACTTGGAATAAAACATGAACTTTTCATAACCTACACTTTGGAGCAAAATCGAGTTGTAGAAAGGAAAAATCGAACATTAATTGAAATGGCTAGGACAATGCTTGATGAATATAATACTTCCGATTGATTTTGGGCGGAAGCAATCAATATCGCTTATCATGCCATAAATCGTCTTTATTTGCATCGCTTTTTGAAAAAGACTTCTTATGAGCTCCTTGTTGAAAGAAAACCGAACATCTCATATTTTCGTGTATTTGGTTGCAAATGTTATATTTTGAAAAAGGGTGTTCGTCTTTTAAAATTTGCAAGTCGATGCGATATTTGTTTCTTGCTTGGATACTCTTCAAATAGTAAAGTTTATCGTGTCTTCAATCAAAACTCCGGTTTTGTGGAGATCATGTGGATATGATCCCAATCTTAGTGTGTTGAACAATTGGTAATATCGTCGAGGTGTTTAGAGAAATCCTCGTTTTCGGCAAAGTCCTGTCTTTGTCAGTTGTGGGCGGTCGAGGCGGCCAGGTGGCGGTCGACCGCCTTCTTGAGGTCCCATCTCTGGCGGTCGATCGGCCATCTCTGGCGGTCGAGCCGGCTGGCTTTGGCCAAGATGCTGGCGGTCAGACCGGCCAGGAGGCGGCGGTCTGACTGGCCATAAAGGTTTTGATGAATTTTGGATCGGGCCAAAAATAGAGGGTGTAGGCAAGAGAGGGGATTCTTCTACACTTGGTCTCATAATTTTTGGAGTTTCGAGTCAAAAGTTCTATTCGTTTGAAATTTTCAGAGAGGTTTCGGATTTCTAGGGAGGAAATTTGGCTAAGTCCCTTTGCTGGGCGGTCAGACTGGCCAGGTGGCGGTCAGACCGACCATGGGTGACGGTCTGACCGGTTTTGACTTGTTTGCCAACCAGCTTGGCGGCGATGTATTGTTGGTTAGGTCATATTCATGAGTTTCATTGCAAAGATGTTGCATGATGCATGTTTTGGCTAACATAGGTCAAGTTGTGAAGAATTTGTGCTCGAAAATGGTTGCTTGGTCTATTGTTATGTAGGTGGCTTGGAGTCAACTATGGTCAACGAGGGAGGACCGAGACTTGGTTAGGAGAGCTAAGGTCCAAAACGGTCGTGGATGTTGGGTGAGATAGTTGGACTCAAGCAAGGCGTAAGATGGACTAGAACCATAGAAGGCGAAGTTTGAGCAATACCTTTGTGAATGTATGTGCTCATGCCTCATCAATTATGTGAATTAATGATTGTGTGTATCATGCGGTGCTGCGTAACGGTTTGGTTGTTTGTGATGGTTATAGGACACCGGAGCTAGGTCATGGTGAGGCGGACTAGATCGGGACTAGGTTAGAAGAACAGAGGTCCAGAACGATTGAGGTGGTGCTAGAAGATGACTAGGGCTAGCGGGGTGGTTACAAGCCGAGAAGACAAGGAACATGACGGGCGGCGGCAAGGTGAACCGGTACTAGACTCAGGGAGGAGTTGAGGTCCGAACTATGCTCAGGGAGGAGCTAAGGTCCTGAACGGTCAAGAAAGCCGGGTGCAGTTATGGTGAGACATGTGGTGCGCTAAGTGACTTGGTCCCAGTTGCAAGCGAGGGCGGTTCGGTAGGATCCAGATGCATGAGAGGCTTGACGAGAAGTCATTGGGGTCACTTGGATGATGATAGAGCATGGGAGATGCTTCGAGGCGAAGGAATCGCCAAAGGTCAGTAGAGGGGTATTTTGTGAAATTGCCCTATACCGGAAAAGTGGTAAGTGGTAGTGTGCGAAACCACCTTCTTGGCCTTGGAGAAACCGTGGTGCAAGATGGCGCAAGGAGAGGCGATCTAGGTCAAGAGAAGATGAAGATGACGCTTTGAGAAGCGTGCGTAAGTGAAACCCGTTTGTGTGTGGGCTTAACGGGTGACCGTTTGAAATGTCTCTCTAGGGCTAGCCTCCACTATAAAAGAGGAGGGTGCTGGTTGTGCACCCTCAACCCTTGGATTCTAGAAACCCTAATTTGTGATTTAGGGATAGGAGAAGAAAGTAGAGTGGCTAGGGTTCATGAGAGATGGATTGATTGAGTGCTCAAGTGTTGAGCTTTTATCCTCTATGGTGGAGTGGCTGTAAACATACAATCTATCTAATCAATCCATACAAGATTTTCCCCAAATTGAGTTCTTGCTCTCTCTTTAATGCCTTTGGGATTTTAGGTGTTTCTTAAGTTTTTATTTGGGATCTTACTGTGATCTTACTTGCTAGGATGTGTCGGGTATGATCTAAGGTCATCTTGATCATCATCCACCCACGAGCAAGCTTTTGGATCTAAGTTTGAATTTGCCCTGGTTTTGGTGAAAGAAAGGGTGATTTTAGGGGTTTTGCTCTTGAGGGCTTTTGGCTTGATTCTTTCTGTGATTGAGGGCACTAGAACGTATGGAAGACCATCCTTAGTCATCTTGGATTGATTCCTCCCACGAAATCCTCTCAATCACCGTTTTCGTATTTGGCCCGATTTTTTAGAAACCTTCACTCAAATGGAAAAAGGTCGGAACTTTGGGAATGATCTTCACAATCTTTGATTGGAATATGTTCCTAACATCCTAGAGAAGGTATGTTTCAAGTTTCATGAAGTTTGGAGTTGTGGATCAAAAGTTGGATCAATTTGTGATTTTGAGTTGATTTACTGTTTATTAGGCTGGAGGATAAACCGCCCTATGGAGATTCTAGGTTGAGAGGTCTGACCGCTCAACTCTTTATAAATTGAGTTTTTGGTTGTTTTGCTTGGGGTTTTGATTAGATTCAATACAAGTCTTCCGCTATACTTGTACATTGATCTTCATAGCTTTCATAGCTATTGAAGTAAAAATCGTGTTGAATCCGATCAAGGTGAAAAAGATACAGTGCTCCTATTCATCCCCCCTCTAGTCACCTTTTCGGTCCAACAAGTGGTAAGAGAGCAAGCTTTGTTCTTTTGTGATTTTCACCGATCTTTGAGCATGTCGACTAGTAGAAGGTCTTGTGAGTCTTCTAGTTCATCTTCTTGTGACTCTTTGGCGATGACCATGTGAGGCATGAATCTTTTCGGAGATGGTTTGCTAGAGATCAAATTTGTGCTATGTGTGACGCTCGTGGCCACTTTACCCATATGTGCTCTAGTTTCAAACATGAGTTCTCCATAGAGCCCGAGGATAAGGAGCCCATTGGTATTTGTGGAGTAGCGATAGAGGATGATCATGATGGAGAGCTTTTCGAGGATGATCATGATGAGTCATGCAAGGATGATCCCCTACTCAAGATAAGCAAGGTGAGCAATGAAAAACTTATTAATGGCTTGTTGTCATATGATCTTAAACTGCATGCTCTTAGAAAGAAAATAAAATTGCTAGAAAGAGAGAAGAGTGATTTGTCTCATGAGCTCGCCAAATTGAAAACCTCCATGTATGCTTTTGATTCCTTGCTTGTAGATATGGATAACTTGAATAATTCTCTTGCATGTCTAAAATTTGAAAATGAATTATTGAAATCAAATGCTTCTATACCATGTGATTCTTGTGTTGCCTTACATCATGAGCTTGATAATGCTAAGTTAGAAATAGACAATTTTAGATCCATAGCTAGAAATGATTGTGATTCTTGTGTAGGCATGCTTGTTGAATTTGAGAAGTTAAAATTGACTAATTCTATTCACCTTGAGCAATTAAAGAATGCTAAGGCTGAAATTATTGAAATTGAAGCTAGCCCTTGTAGCATGTGCTTAGAGTATGAAAAATTGCTTAAAGATGGTTTAGTCTCTTGCAAGAATTGTGTTAGTTTAGAAAATGAAATTGATGATTTGAATTGCATGCTTAATATGAAAGCATCATTAATTTCTTGCATATCTTGCATTGCCTTGAAAAGTAAGGTTGAGTCTTTGAAGAAATTACACGATGATATGAGTGCCAAGTCATGTGACTCTTGTATTTGTCTCTACTCCGATATTGACGCTTTCAAGGTTTCTCTTGCTTCTTTGCATTCAGAGTTGGAGTCTTCTCGTGCTAAACGTGAATCATTTGATGTTGGCATTTTGTGCCATTGCTTTGAGTAGCTCTTCCTTGGCAAGTGCGAATCTTTGTGACTCTTCTTGTGTTGTCTAAGGGATTTCTAAAGACAAGGGTGCTTCTTCCTCAAATGGTACTACATCTTCAAAAGAGAAGTATCACTGCACCTTTTGTAAGAAAGATGGATACATTATTGAGTTTTGCTTCTGCCGTGTCAAACATCGGCATCGAATGTGCCGTCGAGCTTTTAGGGACACACATTTCTCATCCTATGGCCTGTGTGAGCCTAGTGCCGACATGAAGGTGAGTTATGATGTTGGTTCTTCCAGCTTGTCCCAAAGGACTTCTTCTTCGAGCGATAATGGTGCTTCGTCTCCTAGTAGGCCTTTACACCATACACCATTGCTCATTTTGTGAGAAGGATGGGCATCTTGTGGATTTTTGTTTTTGGCGTGCAAAACACATGCGTCGAGCTCATGCTTCTAAGTCTCCTAGTGGGCATAGTCTTTCTCATGACATGCACACTAAAGAGCCTAGCACGAGGACTCGCTCTGTTGATGGCTTCTTTGACACCTTTCCTAGTGGTGTTGGACAGCGTCATGGACTCGGTTTCTATGGTTTTGGTTTTGGCCCACGAGCTGCCTGAGGCAGGATTTCTGCCACTTCCCAAGAGGTGGACCTCGTTTCATTCACCGAGGTACACACCCTCGGCGAGGATGTGTGAGTTCCTTTGGCGCTTTTGTTGGTTCTCATCATGGTGCTTTCAAGTAAAGTAATTGCCGCTTTTCTAGAGATGGACCTTGTTTTTATCATCGAGTTGTCTGCTCGCGGCGTGTCTCTAATTGACCATCATTTGCATCATGCTAACTCACATAATGGTTCAATTGCTTCTAATGGTTGTGTGTCTAAGGTTTAGGTTCCCAAGTATTTACTCTCTAACCCTTCGGAATCCAAGACTTGGATATCTTGCTTTTCTCATGTATAGGTACTGAGGACGCGGGATGGAGATTATGGACTTGAAGGGTTCTGGATTTCTACCTCTTCATGAATCTGATGATAAATCTCCATTGGAGATAAAGAAAATGAGCCACAATGCTCTAATTGCCCTTGTGAAGTACTTGCAGAAGAAAAGAAATGGAATAATTGAGAGAGCAACAGCTGAAGTAACATAGGAGGTGGTCTAGCTTAATCTTATCTGAGCCATATAAGTCAAAGAAGCCAAACAAGGTAGCTACTGTTTCAAATGCCTGGCTCTTCTTGTTGCAAGTCTTGGTACTACTAGTGACCAATATTGAATTATTGCATTAAGCAAGAAGCCAGGAACTAATATAACATATAGTAAAAGAGGCTATGATTTTATCCAGATTATTGATAAGTCAAATTGCATGTTTGGGTAAGGTAGTATGAGAGTTTCATTCATTTGGTTATCTGAGGTCTCTGGATTGATTTATCAATTTCTGTTGGTCTCTGAGGTCAGTAAAAAAATTTAATAAGGAAGAGCATGTTGATGCTTCCGTTTATCCTGGAGCTCAACTGGGACACTTCCAAGTTTCATGTGCACACAAGAATCCAAGCTTTCATAGGAATTCAAACTTCCTGTCTTGATCCATAATATTCCTATTCTTTTAAAGATGGCGGCATATCAGGTGAACATGGCCTAATTCATGGACATCTCAACAAACTCATTCTGGACCGTTTGATTCAAGATGGGTGGATTGGATGGAGCAGGACGGTTCCCCCATCCCACTTATGCCATTTTGCTTTTTACCCTCCGCACGGTCCGGATAATTTTGCGATAATTCAATCCCCTTCCTCCTGTGACCGAGCAAGGGTTAGAGGAGGCCACCGCCCCTGCCCGGCCCCGCTCCAGCGATGATTCGCCGACTGCACGCCGACGTCCCCTCCTACGACATCGCTCCTGTCCATCCCGTTGTTGCCCCCTCTGTGGCTTCTTCTCTAATCGTGTTCACCTCCCTTCCAGGCGCCGCCTCCTCCACCCGCCAGACTTAGCCACCTCCACACGCTGTCCGCCCCTCCTCGGCCCAGGCCGTAGCCTCCTCGCTTGGACCCGCGACGTCTTCCTCCCGGAGGACGCCCTCACCTCCCCCGACCCCTCCGCCGCCGCTGACCTCCTCCATCGCCTCCTCCACCCACCAGACTCAGCCGCCACCACCGTCCTAGGGGACTTCACCTTCCGCGACTGCTTCCTCCTCTGCAACCCGTCGGCGCCCCTGCTGTTGTGCTCGGCGCCTCGAGCAAATCCTAGCGCGCGCCACCGCCCTCTGTTGAGTCCCTCCCTAGCGTCGTGCTACCCCCTGTGCTGAGTCCCCTCCCCAGTGCCCCGCCGCCCCCTACAGCTGAGTCCCTCCCCTGTGCCACATATCAGGAACCAGCATTTTGTTGCAAATGGAAAGACAACCAAATTACAGCATATGTCCCTTGTGATCCATATTGAATGCTAATAATTCGCGACCTCCAAATGGATCACCATTGGCAATGGTTAAGCAAACATATTTCTGGAGATCAAGATGGTTGGGTGGGATAGCAATTCAACAGTGATTGTGGAATTTGTCAGGTTCTCAAACCTCGTTAATTGGCAATCTCAACAACAACCAACTGGGCAAAAATTTTCTGTGTTAATCTATCTAATCCCTTGCCATATGAAAGCATGTGCACTGTTGAATTGTAACTTCTTTGCATGGACTCTTGTACAGGAAAAATGTCAAACGACTTCTACTGTTTTCTCGTGCAACAAGAAGCTAAACAAAACTGAGCTGCAGGGGGCCATGGATTGCAAAGATTATTAGAAGTAGCATAATGATATCTTTAGTGTGTGTAACATGTTGCCTATCCAGTCTCATTGTAATATGCTGACTGTTCCCCTTCTTGCTTGTGAGTGTTTGTCCTCCATCTAATGCAGTTTTGTCTTGTACCCTTCTTCCCTACTTTAAAATGAAATGCAGATCCCTTGTAATGTTTCCAGAAAACAAAAACGTCAAATTACAATATAGTTCATGGTTCTCTACCAAGAATCACTTGTCCTAGTTGATCGTTTTATGTAACTCATGCAGAAACAACATTTCCAATTGTCATGGTGAATTCTGATATGGTGACCATTTGGTATTGCAGAAACAGAAACTGAAAGGCAAAAATTGGCCATTCCAGAAACAGAAACAGAAAACATGAATTCTGATATGGCGATCATTCCAGCACACTTTTGTTTTTGGCAATGGTCATGTCTATTTTCATGAGTTCTATTGAAAACATCATGATGTTGTTGACAGAAAAACTAGAACTATATTTCTCTGCAACTCACATCAAGATAAATTGCATCTCACATCCAGAAGTAAAAAAATGTTGTAGCTCACACAAAATTTGCATGGTTCTGATTGCATACATCAAGATAACGACATAGTTACGATTGCATACATCAAGATAATAGTCAACCGAAGAAATGAATAGTGCATACAAGATCTATTACAAGAACAGAATATTATATTCTACTTCAATATTTTTGCCTGTGACAAAGGGAAACATTTAGCAGCACTTCATCCAAACAAACTTGAAGAAGCAAATATCCTGCTTAGCCACCTCCGCAGGGGGCGGTGCGACACTAGGAGAGGACTCGGCCAGAGGCGGTGTGGCGCTAAGGGCAGGCTCGAGGAGCAGTCTGAGGCGTCGGGGAGTCGCGGAGGAGGAAGCGATCCACGAAGGTGAAGTCCCCGGGATGGTGGTGGCTGAGTTTGGCGGGTGGAGGAGGTTGGCGGCGGCGGAGGGGTCGGGGGAGGTGAGGGCATCCTCCGGGAGGAAGACGTCGTGGGGGCCGAAGCGGAGGAGGGCAGGCGGGTCGAGCTGGAGGGAGGGGCAGAACAGCGTGTGGAGGCGGCTGAGTCTGGCAGGTGGAGGAGGCGATGCCTGGAAGGGAGGTGAACACGATTGGAGAAGAAGCCATAGAGGGGGCAACAACAGGATGGACATGGGCGATGTCGTGGGAGGGGACGCCGGCGCGTAGTCGGTGAATCATCGCCGGAGCCGGGTTGGTCAGGGGTGGTGGCCTCCTCTAACCCTTGCTCGGTCACAGGAGGAAGGGGATTGAATTATCGCAAAATTATCCGGACCGTGCGGGGGGTAAAAAGCAAAATGGCGTAAGTGGGATGGGGGAACTGTCCGGCTCCATCCAGTCCACCCGTCTGTCCAGAGTGAGTTTGTTCATATGTCTATGAATTAGGCCATGTTCACCTGATATGCCGCCTTTAAAGATGAGGTAAATGTGATTCTTTGGTATGAAATGAACATTCTGGTGCCATAGGAAAAAAATGATATAAATTTCTTGTCCAGGATACCATCCTATCCAAAAGCTTCTTGGGCCTTATGTGTTTATGAGTGTGCATGGGTGCTATGTCCAGCGATAGAAAAACCGGCCGGTTCTTGACGGTAACCGGATTTATCGGCCGGTCCCGAGACAAAAAAAACCCGGTTGAAATATTTAAAACTTGAATTTGAATTTTTGACTGCATAATGCCATTCTTAGGTTGGTTTAGGCCTTTTGTGATAGATTATGTATTGAAACATGTTTTTTTCACTTGTTATCTTTCACTTGGTTGTTTTTTTATGTGTTGAATCAACTGGATGCTTGCAGCCTTGCACAGTTGCTTTGTTTGACAACACATGGTCATTGCATGCTTGCACAACAGGAGCAACACATGGATTATCCTTGGATGCTTGCTGCTTGACACATGGGCGGTCCCTCTTGCTCTCCCCTCTCGAGCACTTAGAGCGACCCAACTTGCTCTCTTGCCTCCCTCTTCTTTGTAATACCTCGGCCTACTCGTTATCTGCCCATGTGGCCCATGAGGAGTTGTGTGTGGGATTAGTCCCACATTGCTTGTCTAAAGTGAGTTGTACTAGTATGTAATGCTTGTTGGGTCCAAACATAGCACCTCGGGTTAACCCTTTTACACGGCGAGGGCGAAAGTGTAAGTGGGGTGCTATGTGTCTGTGAGTCCGCCCACGGTGGTTTGGGCATTGGCGGATTTTGGGCAGGTGTTCAGATGGTATCGAGCATCAACCTTATTTGCAGGCGCATGCAGGGGCAGTAGCGGGCATATGGCGCATAAGCGCGTGTGGTCCCGAGTGGACAGAGCGGCATAGCATATGTCTTTGCAACCTTTGGGCCTGCCAGGCGTGTCTGAGAGGTGGTTACGGGCATTTGCGTATCTTGGTGTCTTCTTGCGGCGTCGGCCCTTAAGGGGTGAATGTAATACCTCGGCCTACTCGTATCGGCCCATGTGGCCCATAAGGAGTTGTGTGGTGGGATTAGTCCCACATTGCTTGTCTAAAGTGAGTTGTACTAGTATATAATGCTGTTAGGTCCAAACATAGCACCTCAGGTTAACCCTTTTACACGAAGTGAGGACGAAAGTGTAAGTGGGGTGCTATGTGTCTTGTGAGTCCGCCTCTACGGTGAAATTTGGGTATTGAGCGGATTTTGGGCCAGGGTGTTACACTTGCTCTCCCCCCTCTTGCCTCCCTTCCTTACCTCGGTATATATGGAGTCTCTATCATGTGTGATTCATGGTCAGGATCTACACAGCTGAGTATTATTAACTTCATGTTGTACTACAATGGAAGAATTTTTTCCATAAGTCGGTGAATGCAACTGGTGAGATGCAAAATGCTGACTTTTTATATCGTGAGATACGTAAAGTTGTGGAAGAAGTTGGAGTTCGACATATTATGCAGATTGTGACTGACAATGGTGCAAACTATAAGAAAGCATGTCAACTGGTAATTGAAGAGTATCCAACTTTAGTCTGGCAGCTGTGTGCGGCGCATACCGTCAACCTCATGTTGAAGGATATTGGCCAGTTCAAAAAGGTTGCTGGAGTTGTCAAGGTGGCCAAGAGGATTTGTCGGTTCCTATACAGCCACGGTCGCCTCCATAATGAAATGCGAGAACATATTGGAGGAGAGATAGTTCGTCCAAATGCCACAAGGTTTGGAACGACATTTGTTTTCTTGAAAAGTTTTTGGGATAGAAAAGACAAGTTTATGAAGTGGATGGTGCCAGATGTGTGGAATTCCAACCATTTGTGCATGACCGAAGAAGGAGAATACATGTATTCCTGTCTCACATGTAGACAATGGTGGACCTCGATGCATTGGGTCATTAAAGTGGTAGAACCGATTTATTGACTACTAAGATTTGTAGACCAGCATAAACCCGCAACTATGGCAGGAATGATTGGAAAAACATATGAACTCAAGCAAGAACTTGAAGATGCATTGACAAAAGATGAGGCTACCTGTGATCGTGTTATGGAGGTAGTTAATAAAATAATTGCAATGCTCAAGAACCGCACCTATATGATTGCAGACAAGTAGATAGTTTCCTAAATCCTAACACATAAATTATATTTGTTGTATTTTTTCTAAGATTGTAAGTGTGTTTGGACGACGGTGGTGTTAAACCCGTAGAGCCACAACCTATATGGTTTGGGGAAGAATCCAGCCCTCGTCGTTTCCCTGACAATGGCAACTCAAAGAATAGACGATCTAGAATTATATCATAATCGACGAGGCCTATTTGCTTCAAATGAGGCTTACATTAGTGCATCTCGTTATACTGTAGGTATGTTGTTATCAACTTATATATACATAGAAAATCAACCGTCACTATGAGTTTAATATAATTTTCATGTTACTTGTAACTACATGGTGGATAACTTTTGGAGCGGAGACACCAACACTACAATGTGCTGGTGGTGCTGATGGTGGGACAACTCATGATGCAGCACAAGACCTACCATTGGAATTCACCTGTGAGAAAAATTTCATGCACGCTACCCAGGATGAAGACCATGGTTTCCATGCTTCAAGAACAATTCATAAGACCTACATGAGGGGTAAGGGTCGCAAACAAGATCATTCTCAGCCACATTACTCTTATTCCTATGAATCCCATGCTAGCTCAAGGACTTATGGACGTCGAGATGCCAACCTATTACTTTCTGGTGATGATTCTCATTAGTTAGACATTTCTTCTTATCCTACTCACCATTACGGTCTTGTACCCTTCAACAACAATTTAAGAATGGTTTATCAGTGGGTGGAATCCGAATATTACCAACAAGTTTATAATCATTGGCTACAACATGCCCATGAAACATACACTTGGGATCAATACAAAGCCTACCTAGCTCAATATGAAGGACTTGTCCTCTTTGATAACAATGAGTACATTGCACAACCTTCGCGTTTCTCGACAATGTATTGGTATGAATTGCTACACCATTATTGTTTTTAGTATACTAGTCAAGTTATAATTCATTGCCATTAACTTGTGTTTTTATTATTTTAGATGTTCTTTGAGTACTTGGGGAGAAATTTGCGCCAGAGAGTGAAGCTAGTAAGGTTTTCTCTATTTTTTGTAATTGCTACTTCATTAAACTCTTGGAGGATTGCTACTTCATTAAACACTCTACAATTGCTAATTACCCATTTTCTCTGTTTTCCGGTTACCGGTCTCTAGAAATTCAAATTCAAATTTTGGTTTATGACTTTCATCTTGTTTTCCACCTGTATTTCCGGTTACCACCCGGTAACCGGCCGGGAACCGTTACCGGGTTCCAAACGGGATTTTGCCTGGTAACGGTTCTTTGATCCTTGGCTATGTCTATTGCACAGATGATTGCAAATCAACGAATTTGTTTGTTAACTATAAACAAAAGGTGATTCATAATAATCCTACTGTATTTTTATTGTCAGAAACAAGCTCAGACACATACAAGCTCTATTGCTAGAGAAATGGCGACTGTACTGGACACATCTCTTCTTCAAGCTCTTGTTCTTACAGGACAGTCATCAGGAGCAATAGAATTATTGAAAGGACTTAATTATTGTGATTTGAAGATATGTGAGGAGTTTCTGAATGAAAGGAGTGATTATATGGTGTTACTTGAGCTCTACAAAAGCAACAAAATGCATCATGAAGCTCTCCAACTACTCAATCAATTAGTTGAAGAATCAAAGTCTGAGATGGGAGATATTGATTTTAATATAAAAAATTCAACCTGCAAATGATCATTGAGTATCTCAGGGTATTGTTTTTCTTCCTCCTTTATTGGCATTTTACTAACACTGTTCTTCATGTACACATACACAAACAATTGAAACACAACTAGTTGTTGTTGGTGTAAGGTCGCAGAGGCTGATTAGAGGGTGGTGAATAGGCGATTTTAAAAAATCTTTTGGCCAAAACTGAGTTTTATGCTGAATTGTAAATCAATTCGGTTTTGCATAATTTAAAAATCTAAATCAACTAATCTTAACTAAGTGCACCAACAAACTAAGTCTAAGACAATGAATGCAATCATAAGGAGAGAAGCAAATAATTTAATTCTATGAATGTAAATTGCAAGAATATAAAGCTCAAAAAAGCAAACCACTAGGACACTTGATCTTTTTCCTGTGGTGATAGAAAATTTTCCGGTTTTCCGTAGTCCACATTGAGGTTGGCTCAAACGAATTGGACCGGCTCCACAAATTAAGCCTATACCTCAAATCCACTCGGGGTTGGTTGCTCTTCCACTACTTCAAGATGGTGAACACCGAACCACTGATAACGCCTGGGTCTTCTCACCATCTTTTTTGAGAAGATCACTAGCACAACTCCTCCAAGTCGTTTAGGTGTCGGCAAACACTAAGAGTAACAAGTCGGAGACACTCACTTGAACAAATCAAGTGTCTAAACTCAATGAATACTCAATCCAACACCTAATCCAACACAAGTACTAAGATTTTGCTCTCTAAGCTCACTAAGTGTAACACATGCACAAAAGAGAGAAGGCTTGCTCTTTGCTCAAGGGGAATGAAAATGGCACCAGCAACCTCCCACAACCAGCCACAAGGGGTATTTATACACCCACACAAAGAAACTAGCCGTTGGGGGAGAATCTGCAGAAAAACATAGGAATCTGATCTAACCGCCAACCAATGGCCTCACTCCAACGGCTATAAAAACTAGCCGTTGGACCCCCAACCAAACAGACTACCCTCACAAGGGCCGGTCAGACTGCTCCATAGAGGAGCACAAGCAAACCAGAGAAACACCTTCTCTAGAAAAAGCTAACTGGACGCCCACCGGTCAGACTACTCACCACCGGTAGTCAGACCGCCGGGTGGTCAAACCGGCACTAAGCCTAGTCAGACTGCTCAAGGGTCGGTCAGACCGCCCAAAATCTTGCGATCAGACCGCCCATTGACAAGGACAAAAAAATAGATTTTGCATCCACTTCAACTCAATTTCAAAACACATTTGTCAATTGACGCCCGATACAAACAAGGAATGAAAGCAAGATTCTAACAAGTTGCAAACTACATTTGTCGATTTTTAGAATCATGCCGCAAGGATTAAGTACATTGACTCAAACCGTTTGCAAAACACAGTTGTAAAGTAAAGTCACATGCTACAAGGATTATGCATGAGCCTGTACTATTTGCAAAACACATTCACAAATATCGGCAACATGCCATGGAGAGCTAGAGCAATCAAGATGAGCTATCAACATATAACACACTCAAGCTACTAGTCAAGTCCCCTCTTAATAGTATGGCAACTTGCACTAGCAATCCAGTCTCCACACCAAACACCGAAACCGGTAAAATGACCAAGAAGCATATCCTTAGCCTATATTAGATATACCTTTGCCTCGCGCATTCCCTTGGAGCTTTAGGATGATGATCCATATCTTTTCTCCAAGATTGGGTTCTTAACTTAAGCATCAACACATGACGCCACTCACTCGATTTGATGACCTTCAACACATTGAGCCATCAATTGTCTTCATCATCATGTAACATAACCTATTTCACCAACTTATGGAAATATTAGTCCATACGACGATTGTCATTAATTACCAAAATGCTCTATTAACACATAATGATGGGTCTAGATTCTTTAGTTGGTTGGATTTATATGCGATGTTGCATGGTGTTTTATTTGTTCTCAAATGAACTGTGTGTATATTCATGAGGCCCAATGGGCAATATATATAGGAAGTGCAAGGGGGATATGCCATATACAAATAAAGAAATACAAAGGCATATAAGAAAATACAAAAGGATTCCTATTCTAACACCCCCCTCAAACTCATGGTGGATCACACACGTTGAGTTTGGAGAAAAAATACAAATGTTGTACCCTAGTCTGTGGCTTCGTGAAGAAGTTAGCAATCTGTAACTCTGAGGGCACAAACTGTAAAACAAGTACTCCCTCTTGCACCTGTGAGCGAGTGTATGAAGCATCCACACTAATGTGCTTGGTGAGTTCATGCTTCACTGGGTCACGAGCAATACTGATAGCACCTGTACTGTCAGATAAAAGAGTCGTAGGTCCCATCACAAGCACTCTAAAATATGCAAGTAGCCACCTCAACCAAGTAACATCTCATCATCATCTTGCCATAGCTTTCAACTCGGCCTCGCACTTGAACGGAAATCTGCGGATGCTTGTCTTCGAGCAATCAGGGAGGAGCCAAGAAAAACACAGTAAGTAGAAAGAGAACGACGATCAGAAGGATCACTAGACCAGGTCGCATCGGAGTACGCCTGAAGCTGTAGTGAGGTGGAGCTAAGGAAAAACAAACGACGAGAGATAGTCCCATGCAAGTAGCGAAGAACACGAAGAAGGTGACTGTAGTGAAGATGGGTAGGACAAGCCATGAATTGACTCAAGATATGAACAACATAAGCAATATCAGAATGAGTGCTCACAAGATACACCAAACTCACAATAAGATGGTGATATCGAGTAGGATCCTCAAGAAGATCACCATCAGTGGCACGAAGTTGTAGAGATAGCTCTATGGGAGTTTATCAACACATGACACACTCAAGCTACTAGTCAAGTCCACTCTTAATAGTACGACAACCTGCACTAGCAATCCAGTCTCCACACCAAACACTGAAACCAGTAAAATGACTAAGAAGCATATCCTTAGCCTATGTTAGATATACATTTGCCTCGCGCATTTCCTTGGAGCTTTAGGATGATGATCCGCGTGTTTTCTCCAAGATTGGGTTCTTGACTTAGGCATCAACACATGACGTCACTCACTCAATTTGATGACCTTCAACACATTGAGCCATCAATTGTCTTCATCATCATGTGACTTAACCTATTTCACTAACTCATGAAAATATTAGTCCACACGACGGTTGTCATTAATTACCAAAATACTCTATTAATATATAATGATGGATCTAGATTCTTCAGTTGGTTGGATTTATATGTGATGTTGCATGGTGTTTTATTTGTTGTCAAATGAACCGTGTGTATAAGTTTGATAAGTGCATTTCTGAATTTGTAGTTACTTTAGTAAGTTAACATATTAAATGTGGAAGCACCAGTGAAATATTAAAGATAAGGTGCAATCCATGGTTTTAAGAATAGCATTTCCTTACATATTTCTGTGTGGTTAAATATTATTGCATGATTACTTTTAGATTTTGTAGTCCAAGTAGTTTATATGCTTGCAGTTTCATTTGACCTGGAGGTAGGATCATCTATTATTGCTTATGCTTATGTTGGCACACTCTCATGACTCATGTCCAGTTTCATGCATTTTTGTTGGCTTCCAGGAATCGCTCGTTAGTATTAGCGAATCTTGTTGGCAACAGTAATGCTTCTATTCTATTTTTGATGTGCTGTTTAAGGTTATTATTTGGACTTTTACATCAATTTATGAAGTCAGTGTCCTTATCACATTCTTCTGCTTCTCTACGGCTGATTTGAGATTCTGTGCACTTTTCTGCAGCCCCTTTGTAGATCTGACCCAATGCTGGTTTTAGAGTCTTCTTTGTATGTTCTTGAACGCAACCCGTCAGACACTATTGAGCTCCTTTTATCTGAAAATGTTCCAGCAGATTTGGTAAATTCATATCTGAAACAACATTCTCCAAATTTGCAGTCCACTTAGAACTAATGCTTTCAATGAGTGAAACTGGTATCAATCCTAATATGCAAAATGAGCTGGTATGTACTCTTTCTATTGTTACATTGTTAGTACGTAAAATTATTATCCAATCAATTCATTTTATGTTGTTTAGATGATCTTAGTTCCGTAAGCTGTTCCTACAAAGTTTGCAGTAAATGAATTGCTTCTAATCTTCTGATATTCATACTTTCTGATGTGAAGGTGCAACTGTACCTTTCTGAGGTTCTTGACTGGCACAAGATTCTGAAGGAAGAGGGAAACTGGACTGAGAAAACATATTCCCCGACACGAAAGAAGTTAATATCTACACTAGAGAATAATCCAGGTTACAATACAGACATACTTCTTAAGCGCCTTCCGCAGGATACTCTTTTCGAAGAGCGTGCTATATTATATGGGAAGATAAATCAACACCTTCGTGCATTATCTCTCTATGTTCATAAGGTACCATTGCTCTGTAATGTGCTTCTGATATCCACTGATATATTTTGTTTGATGATTAGCTATTAGTTTGAAGTTTGAACTTTCAAAGGTTATCCAGAATAGCTTGTGCACTACTTTGCAGCTCCTGATGCCAGAGCGAGCAGTTGCATATTGTGACCGTGTTTATGAGGAAGGAGCGCAACAACCTTCCAAGTCAAATATTTATTTCAATCTTCTACAAATTTATCTGAACCCGAGAAAAGCTGAAAAGGAATTTGAGCAGAAAATTATTCCAGTGGCATCACAGTACCCTGGAATTCAAAAGGCTAGCTCTACTACTAAGGTCAGAGTGGGGCGTATGGGTAGAAAGGTTGTTGAGATTGAAGGGGCTGAAGACATACGCTTTAGCCCCAGTGGAACTGATAGTGGCCGAAGTGATGGTGATGGAGATGATGTTAGTGATGGAGGCCCTATAATGTTGAATGAAGCACTTGAATTGTTAAGCCAACGGTGGGACAGAATAAATGGTGCTCAGGCTCTTCGGTTGTTACCAAGGGACACAAAACTCCAGGTAAATGTTTTTATATATTCTGAAAGATATCTTTTCATCTGGCCTAGGTTTATGTCAGGCCACACCCACCATCCTATTGTGGTATTATGATTGAAAAGCAACAACAACAAAAAAAGATGCCTTTTTCTGTTAATGGAATATTCTCCCAAAAAAAAATTGTTGGGCATCTACGCCGTATCTCTGTTTGTGTGTTTTGTTGTTATTCAGGCTCTTGCAATAAACATAATTATGCCCCTTAAAAGAATAGTATAATTCTGCAGCTTCTGACTTCTGAGATGCTTGTGTTCCAGCTCCCAAAGGAAAACAGATTTCTTGGTGTTTCGGTTTGCTTTCGTCAGCTGTTTAATTTCTTCTTTCAATATGTCCAGTTGCCAAAGCTTCTGAATATTATAATAATCTGATATGATTTCTTGCAGGACCTGGTATCATTTCTTCAACCACTATTGCAGAACTCTAGTGAACATCGACACAATTATATGGTTATCAAAAATTTGATTTTCCGGGCAAACTTGCAGGTTAGCTTGATGTTGTAGCCGTGTTCCCCTTGTTATCTTTGGGATTGTCCTTGGGAAATGCCTCTATGTATTGGAATTGAGTAATTGACTTGTATGGCTGTGCACCTGTGCCCCCTTGTCTAATAACCTCCAACTGTAGCATCTCCAAGGCTTAAATAATGCAGTGATGTGTGTAATCATCTTCTGCATTGATAATAGAAAATATCCATGAACTTTAGTAAACTGTCACAGACTCGCAGTGCTGACAAATCTGCTATGCTATCTCATCATGTATGCCATAGTAGTATTACAGGCCTAGTTATGATGTGGGCTCTTGACTTTATTAACAACGCTGTGATGTTTTGCCATCAAATAACTTTGTTGTATATTGCAATGAATGAGCTTCTGTTCTCACAATTGCCTCTGTATATCAGGTAAAGTGTATAAACGACGCCAAGCTGTTGTGAAGATTGACGGAGATAGCATGTGTTCTCTTTGTCATAAGCGCATTGCAAATAGTGCCTTTACAATTTATCCAAATGGACATACATTGGTGCATTTTGTCTGCTTTAGAGAATCGCAGCAGATTAAGGCTATTAGAGGAACAAACTCTGTGAAACGTAGATAATATGGCCATCCTCCAGGTATACATTCAAACCCCACATTGACAGATTACCGTTAAGCCTATTATTGTGCACTAGTACGTTGGATGGCCGATTCTTGGTGATTGTTGTGACCTCTGGCTTGAGTTGAATACAGCAATTGTTTGCACTAACCGTTGTAAAGGTCTGAAACATTTGATGCCCCCTCCCATATACCGCCATCCAGTTCCATTTTCCCAAGCTTCGACCCTTTGCTATTGCCATGAGAATTGAGAATTACACATTGTCACTCGGTTCCCTCAATATCTTGCTGTGTACCACTATCCCATCACTGGTTCAGAGGCCGAGAACAGGATATGACTTTAACAAGGTCACGTAGTGAAACCCAATCCAGTTTCCATCCTCTTATCGTGGCTAGTTTTCATAAACATTGGCATTGCCTATGATCACGTGTTGTGAGCTTGCTGGTTGCCATAGCTGTAGGTTTTTTTTGGGAATAATTGTGTGTGTCCATTGGGGATCCCCACACCCTTTATTTATAGTGCTAAATATTACAGACCGACTACAACACGACTTGAACTCTTACCTAAACTCTGGACTCTTTCCTAATCTCTAATATCTCCAACACCCCCTCTCAAGATGGGCATGAGATAACAATCATGATCATCTTGTTACATAATGCAAATATAGTAAAACCTACCATCAACCGACTCCATAATCAATACCATTAAAAATTTGCTAACCACCAAAAACTACCAGGGACGTCACCAAATCCATCTCCACCATCTATCAGCTGCCCCGACCTCAACCTCATCTTCCTCTACCCTCATGCCCCCGGCCACCCCCGGCCTCCACCACTCTACCCACACACCCCCAGTCTCGGCCTCCACCACCTTTACCTCTACCATAGCCCATTACGCTTGACTCCAGTCCCAATCCTCTTCTCCCTTCTGCCACTTCTCCGACTGTGCAGTCTTCTCTTCTATCATGGCTGCATTGACCCTGGGGCCATCTCTTCCTCTACCTCCACCTTGACCACCTTCAGCAGATCTATTATTCCCACCACCACCTCTACTAGGACGAGATGCCCCACACTTATAACACTCAGTCCTCCTTACAAAGTTTGAGTTTCCACATCTCGCATCACGGCAAATCCAATCACCCTCGCGACCTCCCGTTCGTGAGAGAGGACACGCCCAACTCAGATGTCCTGTTTGCTTACAATTGTAACACTCCCTGTTATCAGGTATGACGTACGCTGATCTTATAGGGTTGTTACCCACCATCACTCTCTGTCGAATTTCCTCGACAACCATAGCTGAAATAGCCTCCTCCATAGTTGGCAATACTACCTGATGACATATTGAAGCCCTCCTGCTCTCAAACTCAGGGTTCAAACCTTTCAAGAAGTGAGTGACCCTCCTACGTTACAGCCACGCCTTACCAAACTCAATATCACCAGCACACGTCAACTGCAGTGGATCATATTGATCCAAATCGCCCATAATCTTCTTGCACTCACTAGCATATTCTTGAACGTTCTTCTCCCCCTGTTTCAAAGCATCTACCTTGCCTTGAACCTCCACCATCATCATTACATTGCTAGCCCCAGAGTACATGTTTCCCAGCGTCTTCCACATCACCGTTGCACTTGGAATCGCCTCCACCATCCTAGCAATGGATGTGGATACCGAAGTCAACAACCATGCCACCACCATAGAGTTGGTGGTGTTCCACACCCTCCAATCAGTACTCCCTTTGTCTACAGGCTCGATGCAGGTCTCTTGCAGATAGTGCTCTACCCCTTTTGTCTTCAAAATTAACTGAGCCCTCCGGACCAACTCAAGTAATTCTTACTCCCTTCCAGCTTCACATCATTCGGTATCAATTCCAACTTCAACTCATATGATCTCGCTTCAGCCCTAGGACCTATCAAACCCATCGCGATAAGGTCCTGCAATATACCTCTCATCTCACCTTTTGTGACCAAAGAGGATTCTCCACTTTCCCCATCCATAGTCACAATACCTTTCTCTGCAGCTTTTCTCGTAGCTTCAATATCCTTAGGATCCATCTCTACTTTCAACACCGGTTACACAGCCCTCATCAAATCGTCCTTCTGCCTATTGCCGCACGTATTAACGATCACAGCAACCACCTCATGCATCAATAAATAACGACTCCATGGTCACAAACACAGTCGTCACCATCTCTTGAACCATCTCAAGAACCAGCCACCACACCAAATCGAGACTCGCCAAAGAACCACAAAGAATCGATCGAGACCTCACATCAAGGCCACACCAGATTGAGTGCCACACTAGATCGTAGACACAAAATATCAACCAAACCGGCGTCTCTCTCTAGCTCTCTCCTGGACTTCCTCCCCTGACAGCAGCTCCTCTTCCTCTCTCCCGCAAGATAAGCGCTCAAGAAGACCGAAGAACACATCAGATCCCCTCCTTTCTACCGACACCGAAGCCAGATCCCCTCCTCCCCACCGACTTCGCCACCGAAGCAACAAGAAGAACTCCTCCCCACCGACTCTCTACAGAGTAACTCCTCTCCGGATCCTCCTCCCACCGAGCTCTTCCTCGATTTCCCTCCACACACAAGAGCCCCGTCAATGGCCGCGGCCTGCTTGAGGCGATAACCCATGTGCAATGGGCGGCGACGCCTGCTGCATGGTGACGGTGGATGCGGAAGGGCGGATCAAGGGTGGCGGCGGCTGGTGAGTCGGGGAATCGTGTGTTAGGAATTAGGGCTCTGATACCATGTAGGTTTTTTTGGGGAATAATTGTGTGTGTCAATTGGGGATTCCCACAACCTTTATTTTTATTTATAGTGCTAAATATTACAGACCGACTCCAACACGACTTAAACTCTTACCTAAACTCTGGACTCTTTCCTAATCTCTAATATCTCCAACAATCGCCGTCATTGTTTTTACCAGACCTGTACTTTCCAACACACATGAACTAGCCTGGTGGAGTGTGAATTCCCGTATTTACTGTTCAGTGGACAATATACACATGAATACTCCTTTTCTTGTGCACTAATTTCTTATGTTCCTTTTGCTTGCTATTAAAGTAATTATTCTTATTTGGTGATTGTTCTGATCTTGCAGACATCCATAACTTTTTTTACTCTTAGAATATAGCTTTTCTATCTACTATAAAGCTTCACAATAGAAGCATTTCTTGTTTCGGAAAAAAGATGAAGCACTGTGCTAACTTGATACCGCTTGAATAATATATGCATTTGACAGGTCAGAGGCCCAGAGTATCAATCATAAAAAATGTAAGTTCGCACACCTGGGAAAAAGTAAGCCAACAAGCATGATTTGGAACGTGCTTGGAAAAGGTTGTCCTGAACTTCCGATCCATGTTTGTGATGTTCAATCTCTGGCTTTGCCCGTACTCATTGCTGGATGTGCAGTGATATTCTTGCCCTCGCTTTGTCGCATCAAATTTTCATCGATGTCGGCTTGTGGAAATCCTTTTGTTGGTCTTTACTGGATTTGAGTGGATTGCTTCAGAAGTTTTAGCCTTGTGCTCTTCACTCTCTTCAGAGCCTTGGTGTATTTATCGTGCGTGTGCCCGCTCAATCGTTTGGTTTTCAGTCCAGAAAACGTACTTGAAAACTGTAGTCAACTGCATTTTGTTTGTTTGTTTATTTATTTGTAGAACGTAGATGAAAATGTTGTAAAGTTTTAGTGGTAGTGATGGTCGTGCTTACATATATAGTGTTCCAGCCTGTATTCAAGCGTGATCTAAATAGGGAGCCAGCAGTATTTTTTTTTGTTTGACCACGTATGTGCAGGGGTGGACCTAGGACTAAATGTTAGCTAGGGCGGAGTCGCAAGTGTGGACCAAAGAAGACTACTTAGTGCTTGTACTCGAAACTTTGCTAAAATACCTCTTCAGTTGGCTGTGACTTGGCCGTGAAGTTGTGCGCGAAAAGTCGATTTTGCCCTTGAGTTGATTGTGTTCCCAGCTTCCCATCTACCCTGAACATAGAGAGAAATGCACATAAGATTTCACTTTGTACTCCTACTTCAAATACATTAAAAAAGCAAATAAAACAAACTAAATATGAGACATGGGGCGTAATTACAATAAAAATTCCATCACTAACCGCCATTAGATGATGATGCGACCAAGGATTGAAGGGAAGAGGCATGTCTTATTAATATTTTTTCTACACGGTGACATCCACCTATGCTCTTCTTATCCTTGCCAACCCAGGGGAGCAGCACTGTCCCAGTCAGCCATTCATTTTGTTTTATTTCTCACTGACCCTTTGTCTCTCTCTCTCCACCCATCTCTCCCAATACTATCCGCACCCAAGATTGGAGTACAGATGACGAGGCTACGGCAGCGAGGTCTCCATCCCCAGGCCTGGTGAGCCTGTGCTACGCCATGAGGAGCGTCGCCTCTAGCCCCTTCAAGCTCGCCGCCTCTCTCTCTCCATCTCACCTAGTTCTAACCGCATACAAGGCCACAAAATTGGGAATGGCTGAGGCGAGGCTACCGGCGCCGGAACCTACGCCATCTGCTCCACCCCACTGCAGCTTGCACCATCTGCTTCGCCCCCAATGACCGCAGACCCCGAATCTGATGCATATTTTCTTCCCCCAAAATATATAGTGCCCGATCTGTAGCAGACCACGAGGTCAGTGGTCACTCGGCAGCAGCCTCATCTCCTTCTTGCGGCTGTCTCGTTGGACGCCGGTGGCCGGCGCCATGACCCGTGGATGTTGATTGCTGGGAGAAGGGAGGGGGGTTTCCTACCGGAGGGTAGCTCGGGCGGCCACCCGAGCATGCCCGAAGGGAGGGTCCACCCCTGCGTATGTGATTACATGGTATTGTAATACTCGTTTTCTTAAGCATCCCATATTCTAATAAAAGAAGGATGGAAATTGAATCGCTTTCCTGTGAAATTCCTCTTGCTCCAAACAGGCCTTGAATGTTGAGGAAAGATGTCCTCTTATTTCTTGGGCAATATATACCACACGACATGTGGTATTCTAAAGAGTCTATGGTATGTGAATAGGACCTAGGCCTTGTAAGCCGCCCCCCTCCCCTCTCTACCAGCTCCAAGTAAACTGCCATCCACGCAGAAGTGGTCCAGCCAGAACAGCCCGCCCGGCCTCAGCCGCTCAGCCGCTGAGCACGTACGGGCATCAGTGCATGGAGCGCACGATGTTCAGCGTGCTGTGGAAGAAGGCCAGCCGCTGCGGGGCTGCGAGACCCTGACGTACAGCGGCACGGCGCCGCGATGAATCCGCTGATGTCGACGGTGGTGGACGCCGCGCTCGCGCATGAGCACGGCGAAGGTGCCGGAGCCGCCGCCGATGTGTCGAGCCCGATCCCGATGCGGATGGACCCCGGCGGGGTCGACGCCGACGCGAGCACCTCTCGTCGATCGATCGGGTTGGTGGTGGTGCCGTTGGCCGTTGGGTTGAAGCGCGCGGCGAGAGCACGCGCGTTACGTTATGATGGAGAATGAAGTCACGGAAGTGATGGTTTTGCAGTAATTTAGGAAACCCGGGGTAACCTTTTTTGTGGAGACATAACTAAGAGCTGAGATTGAGATTTGAGGCTCTAAACTTTAAGAGTTGAAATTGAGGGGCAGACCTGGGCACCTGACTGCATCCCCGTTTGACCGTCCCACACGAAGTCACTGCCGCCTCGCTCCCTTGGCTGCGCGCTGCGCTACCGGCAGCCCTGCCGCACAGAGTCGGCTGCATGAGTCGCTCCTCCCTTTCTTCGCTGTTTGCTCGTTGCCCTGTGTGTGGCTGCTCTAGTGTAGGGATGCCAACGGGGCATTCCCCGACGGGGAGTAGTGGAATATCTTCGAGAAAGATTTCCGTCTTCGTCACTGTCATCGGGTACTATTCTTCCCAGCCCTCGTCGGGTTATCGGGGCCCCACGAGGACCTAGACCCCAAAATTGGATTCCCAACCTCTCCTACACTGACACACATAGAGATGACAGAATCAATATTCCAAATAATTTAAACAGTGCTTATCGGTATTCCAAATGAAGATTCCAACAATATTCTTTTGCATCCTGTCTGGTTGAGCACAGAATCATGGATGGTGTCCCAACTAACCGGAGGAGGAAGAGACCGTCGTTGCGTCGGTTGTTGGGGAGGAGGAGGCCAGCACTGGTTGTTGGGGAGGAGGACTGGAGGAGGTCGGCGTCGGCTCTTGGCTGTTGGGGAGGAGGCCGGCGTCGGATGTTGGGGAGGACCGGAGCCCAGAGGACTAGACAAAGCCGACATGAGCAGCGGGACAAGAGCAGCGGAGCTGCTGGATGCGGGAGTAGCGGGATGCGGAGCTACCGGATGCGGGAGCAGCGGGACTGAGGGAGGAATTGCCGAATGTGGGAGCAGTGGGACTGAGGGAGGATCGGAGGAGCAGTGGGAGCAACAAAAGGGATGCAAAATTGCTGATGGGGAATTGGGGAATTGGGGATTTGGGGACGGCGGCTGGGAATGGGGAAGGCGCCGGATGGGATGTTGGCATGCTGGTACTACTAGGGTTACAAGTTCTAGTTACGACTTACGGGAGACGAGACTGTGCGTGTGAGAACCCGAGTTTTTAGACCTAATCACGTAGTCGTAATCGGTAATTAGCGGTAATTAACCTCGTATTAGCAGTGAGCTAATTGTAGTGTCAGATCGTTGTTAAGCAACCGAATCAGTGTCAGCTCGTTAGTATTTTCGGGTTTCCTTTCGCAAGCATTGAATTATTAGTCATTAGAACCATTATTTCATCATCCATTTCAATCTCATCATTCAAACACAAGAGTCCTTTGCATTCACCAGTAAAGCAGTAGAATCAAAGTCATAATTAAATTGCAATTTTCCTTTCCCATTAGAAAAGTAAAGCAATAAGTGAAAGGTTTACAAGAGTGCTTTACAACAAATTAATCTATAAGCATATTGCATCATTGTAGTGGACAGCACCACCTGCACCTCTGCTTTCCTTATCTCCTCTCTTCTTCAATTCAGAGCAACACCGCAAGCAGTCCAAGCCAACAGGCAGCACAGCCCCCCTGCTCAAGTTCCACATTCATCACCCCATCCAAGGGAAGCACCACATTCATCACCCCCCCAAGATATCAAGCACAGCCAGGTGATAAGAAGTCACAACCAAGGAAGGCAAGAAGTCCAGGAGGAAGGGAGCTAAGGAGCCGGGAGAAGGGCGAAGATCGGAGAGCAAGGCGATGCCAAGGCTAGCAAGGAGGAGCAAGAGGAGATGACCGACACATTGTCGGCATTGCCATCCTCTTCCCCACCCCAAACCCGCACAAGAGGTAACCCTAGTTGCACCTCAGTAGGCACCACATGCATCCACATCAATCACACATAGCACCAGATCTCAGTGGCATCGCAGTGTAGCTCTTAGTTCATCATTTATGCATCGCAGAGCAAGGGGAGGCGCTAGGTTAGAGAAAGAAAGAGAAGGGGGTAGATGGCAGCGGGCCAGCGACGACCGTAGGCCAAGCCGCACGAGGGCGCGGGCGCAACCGGCGCCATGGAGCCAAGCTAGGGAAGGGAGGGGTAGGAGGAGCCGAGTCGAGGCGGCGCTGGCCTCCCAGCCGCGCCGAGGAGGCCAGGGGAGAACCGGCAGGAGGTGGTGGCGAGCTCGCAGAGAGCCGGGTGGGCTTCTCGGCGTGTGGTGCAGCCAATTGGCAGCAGGGTGGCGCCATGAGGGGAGGCGTGGCGCCAGGAGGAGCCAGGGGGCGGCAGGACCGATAGGCGTCGGGGCGGCGTGGACCGGAGTTGGGGAGGCTGGCGGCGGAGGCGGTAGGCCGGCCGACAACGACGGCGGTCGGGCCAGGAGAGGCCGACGGTGGCGTCGGGTGAGTTGGGAGAGAGAGGAAGATTTGGGGAGAGGAAGAAGGGAGTTGGGGAAGAAGTATGATCCTGTTGTGCATCCGTGAGGAGGTAAGCAAGAAAGAGAAAGGGGTTTAGGTGGGGAGGATTTAGTAGAGAGGGGTGATTAGAGAAAGGGAGCAGCTAGGGGCTGTACGTACGATTAAACGATTCACGCTGTACGCCAATCAATCGTACATGCACACACGCATGTGACGCCTCTAGTACTCGCTTGTACCATTGGTGATCCTATCTTACTGTGTTTGTGTGTGTTTGCTCCCTATGACACACTCCCATTATGTATGTGCACATCGTTTTCTACGTAGATCGATCGAGTACGTGCAGCCGGCCAGCTGGGAGTTCGCACACAAGCCTGTTCATCAAAATCCAAAAATCAATAAAATGGGAGAGGGAACCGGACATACGGGTGAAGGCTCCCACCCGTATGGTCCGAAAATGTAAATTGGTGTAAAATTACAAAACAACAAAATATAATTCAGAAAATCAAAAGTTACATTGTTACAACATTCTAAATACACAGATGCAACAATCAAAACTCTTGGTTGCAACAACATCCCCAAACACGGTTGCAACATTCTCGGACAATGGTTGTAATATCCTCGGACAACGGTTGCAACATCCCCAAACAACGGTTGCAACATCCTCGGATAATGGTTGCAACATCCCCGTACAATGGTTGCAACATCCCCGGACAATGGTTGCAAGATCTCCGGACAACGGGTGCAACATCACAAATCAAAAAACAAAGCATCTAAAAAAACGCATTGGAAAAAATTGCAACGTCGCTGTGAACAGTATGTAACATTTTTTTGCTACAGATGCAACATTGTTTTCAACAGGCCGCAACATTGTTTTCAACGGATCGCAACATCAATTCGCCTATGCGCCATCCATCAATCGTCATCTAGAGGCCGAAGCTTTTCCTTGTGCATGATCTCATTGCGCAGGGCTATGCATGATAGTTTTTGGCGTCGTGGTTCGTGCATGAGTTTTGGTTGATAAGCCATCCATCCACTTTCCTTTGGACATCAGTAGGAGGCGAACAAACGCACAAGGTGGTGCGGCAACCAGCACGCACGCACACGCAGGAGGTAGGTACATACGATCTAGAAGACGAAGCAAAATAAGCGTCCGATGGATTGGATGTGGATCGGACGTATGCATCTTATCATTGTCCTTAGAGAAAAGAGGTTTGGTGGGGAGATAGTTTGGTAGGTAGTTGTAAGGGTTAGTATTTGCAGCTTTAGCAGCAGTTTGGGGCGATAATAGTAATAACCTTGGCGCTGTGAGCTATTAGACTGAAGTGTGGACACTATTGGCCCTCTGATCATTCGAAATTCCAAATCTAGCCCCCTTTACCCGAAAATTCCAAATCTAGCCTCGTGCTTCCACCTGCTGCGCTCGGGGAAGGCAGCAGCTAGGTAACATCCCAAATGTATAATTAGGGTTAATCAAGTATAATTATATGTGTAGAAATTAAAACTTTTTCTCACATCTTGAAAAACCCTAAAATCTTGTGTAACTCTTGTCCAAGAGTTGTGTAATCCAAAAACACAAAGCTCTTGTTGACCAAAAATCAAACTCATTCTCCAATTATCTTAAATCTTGTGCCAAACATTTGGAATATATTTTCCTTGGTCCCAAAAACTGATATGGGACCCCCTCTGAAACATATCATGAGTTATAACACTTGTTGATAATTTTTGGAGGCAAAACAATCCTTTAAACAACCTTCATGAATTTCCTGAGAAAAATGCATTGCATGATAACCTCTGGAAATTTTATGCAAGATTGGTCTCATTGTCAGCAAGCTCCAGTTAAAATTTCATCAAATTTGGAGTTCATTTGCTATCTCAAATAATTCTGCTAAGTTTCAATTTGTTAAAACTAAATTTAAAAGCCTACACTGCTCCTTGGGCTAGCCATATTCAAAGTTGGTCCAGCCCAACCATGTCCTGCACCTCGCCAGACCTCATCTCCACTTGATCAGTCGCACTGTTGGATTTACATCCAACACCACGACCTCCTCATGATCAACACCGCGAGGACCTCCCACCTCATGAGGTCATTGCTGTTGGATCGCTGATCCATGGTCATGACCTCCCACGTGTGTTAAACCTCAAAGACCTCCTCGAGCTGTTAAACCATCGCAATGAGGTCATCCCATTTGTTGAGGTCGTGAGCCGCTGGATCAAATCCAACCGCCACGACCTCCTCCTCAACATACTCAACAGTCATCCCACTGCGTGAGGTCATAGCCCTTGGATCCAAGATCCATGGCCCCGACCTCCTCCTCTCAACCTAAACTAAACAAACCTTCCACCTAACCTAGGTCGTGAGCCATTGGATCAAATCCAACAACTACGACCTCCCTGCTATCAAGCACTCACAACCTCCCCATCTTTTGTTGTGCACCGTTAGATTAAAATCTACGGTCCACGACCCCTTTTGTCTCATGCGCACTGCCTCCCAACAAGACGTGAGATCGTAGCCTTAGATCTAAATCTAAAGGCCATGACCTCCCTTGCTGTGGCGCATCATATCGCACCTCCCCATCGTGTCAAGGTGCCCTTGATTTAAATTCAAAGGCCATGACCTCCCTCATGTCTTTTGATCGCGTGCAGTTAAGTCCTCACTGAGGTCCGCACTGCTGGATGGAGATCCAACGCTTTAGACCTCTGTCCCTTTCCCCACATGCGTTTTCTCGATTAAGAAATCGGAGAGCCACGACCTCCCCATCCTTGATCGTGTGGCTGGGACCTCCTCCCACCACTTAAAACATAACGGTTCAAAATGAGATCCGATGGTTAGGACCTCCCTGTGTCTTATCCAACGGTCATGAGGACCTCCTGTTCTTCTCCTTCCTCTGGCGCGGGCAAACTCGAAAGCAAGAATTAATGCGTGTCGACCTTGGGGTACACTTCAATGACTCTTTGTCGACCAAGATTAATCAGTCGACTTTTCGCCTCCGTCACTCAAACCTCGCCATCAGTCAACTTTAAGTCTTGTCCAATGCCAAGATCAGTGTTATGGGCCAAGCTCACAGGAGCTTAGCCATGGTCTCACGACCTCAATTGCCCTAGGATAAAACCACCCCACTGTGCCTTTATCTTCCTTTGCACGCCATTGTTCTTTGCTCACCCATCTGTGCTTGTGAACTCTAAGCCGCAGAGCTCCTTGGCCGCCATTGTTGGACTTGAAGTTCCTCGGTGGACAAGGGTCACTGGGTTTCCACCTTTCTCCTTGCTTCCATTTGTGCCTTCCTCCGGGACCAAGTCCCGACTTGAGTTGTTGGACATTTGCAGAGGGGGACAAAGAGGAGCTTGAGCCGGTGTCTTGGGCGGTGAAGCTTCACTGTCTTCCCCAACACCGCCATCACCTCCACGACCTCCCAAAGACCTTAGGACCTCCGGTACACCTCCTGTAGTCCCTTAGTTGTTGGCACCCGCTGAATGTTGTCGCGAGCTTTCTTGGCATACGCTTGAATGTCGCGCGAGCTTCATTTTGTGTTTTCAAATTTTGGCGTCTTGGTCAACCTTGCCCTCTCGGCTCGCCGGCGCTCAAAGCCGCCGTCGCCGTTGAGAGAAGGCCCACCGGTGCGCAACGTTATTGTGCACTCGGTGGTACCATTGATCTCGCCATGAGGTCTACATCGCCGGCGATGACCACATCTTTTGCGCCGATTTTGCCGGACGTCCCGAGCGTGTCATTGTCGTTTTAGGACATAAATTCACCGTTTAAATGCCCAATCATCGCAATCATTGGATGTCTTAACCGCCTTAAATCCACCCTTTAATGCGTGCATTTAAGACCTCCGTAGCGGACCTCCTTGAGGTCCAGGCGCATTTATCTCATGTCCAAAACTTCGTGCGCGTTGGTGCAGGGCGCCCGGACCTCCTCCGGGAGATCTCGGGCGCCCAAGACCTCCCTTGCGCAATCGTGGCCGCCTGCACCTCCTCGGAGGTCTGTGGACGTTAGGACCTCCCTTAGGACCTCCCCGAGGCCATCTCACTGCTCATGACCTCCCGGGTAGATCTTAACAATCAAGGTCCTCCTCGGACGATCCGAACCATCAATGACCTCCCTTGGAACATCTGGACCGTCCAGACCTCCCCGTGAGGTCCTAACGATGTAGATCTTCCTCGGGAGATCTTGGTAGTTTGGATCTTCCGTTGGAAGATCTCAACCGCTGAGGACCTCCCGTGTTGATCTGAGCCGCCATGACCTCCCATTTAGATCCGGTCCGCTCCGGACCTCCTTTTGTGTTGTGGTCCGTTGGATCTCCCATCTACTGCCACGACCTCCCTCACCTCGCGCATGTGAGTTGCTAAGAGGTCCAGGACCTCTGGACCTTCACGTCTTGCAGTATGTGATGTTCTCTGGGAGATCTTGAGCCGTTGGATTTAAGATCTGTGGCTCACGACCTCCCCTGTCCTATGGGTTTTAGAAATTCCAAGTGAGGTCTTAGTTAAACTGAAATAAGGTATAGACTTTAGAATTTCATATCTTTCTCATTTTAAATCCATTTGAGGTCATTCAAATTGTGTTAGCTCTGTCTTGAACTTGACTTTAATCCAAAAATGATTGTAAGTTGAGTTCAGCTCCAGAGCACAGCTTGCCGTTAGGTTTTAAAACTCACTTTAATTATACACTCAAAAACAATACTTAACTTGTAAAATGTATAACTAATGCTCTATAGGCTATTTAGGGTGAGACCAACTTTGTTGGTTTCTCTCTTAGTGAACTCACTGTGAAAATTAGTTTTGAGCATGTTGCTGTTAGGAAATTGAGAACTTGTGCATTATAATTTTGTTCAAGTTCTTGTTTTTGAAAAATTATAGAAAGTGCAATATAGCTCCAAATGAGATGAACTCAATTGTGTTATTCATCTCATGAGGTGCTGGTTTTACAGTAAAAATTTCAGCTTCGCTGCTGTTATAGAAAATGTTGCCTCATAATTAAATTAGTGAATAGTGCGCTTTGGTATTTTAGTAGGTCGAGCAGAATTGATTTCATCATATCTTTTGCATTGAGGATCCAAATCAATTGGTTCTTGTTGCTAAAGTCATGATAAATCATTGTCTTGCTGCTGTAAAATTTTCATAGCTTTTGGAGTTCATTTGTTGTGCTGTCTTTGTTGTTTTTCGTCGTTCTTATCGGTTCTTTCTCGCTTTTCGTTAGGTTTCGACATTTGTGGTGATCCCGAGAGCGACCCTCTGCCACAATTTGACCACCAGCAACAAGGCAAGCAGTTTGACCATTTCCATCATTGTCCCATTACTTTAAAGCTTAATATATTGTTTTAATTCTATGTATGCATGCTACTTTGTGTTAAATGTCGCTAGCGAGCCTATAGTTGCATGATCTGTAGGAATTGTTTATCCTCTACTACCATGAGCCTAGGTTATTTGTTGTGGTGGGAGCTCGTTGGATGAGCTCTTATCACTTAGTAGTTTCGATGTAAATTGCTTAGACATGCCTAGTTATCGGTAGAATGGGCGATCATCGACTTAGTCGATGGTCTTGATCACTCAAAACTGATTATTACTCCTATATGTCCAGCACTTGTGCTTTGATTAATTTGTAAAATCAAAACTGAAAATAAAAGATTGATTTAGACTTGGGCATATTGGATGGATGGTGCGGTTTTTGGATGTGGTGGTATGCTGGTCCCTAAGGACCGAGTACTTGGGTCACTAAGCCAAGCGATTTCGCGTACTAACCACGCGAGGCATATGGAACCCTCTTGACTAAGTACTCTAGGAGGTGTTAATTATGAGCGAGCTCGGTTGGTGTGTTTTTAAAAACAAATGTATATGTATAGTGTGGGAGGAGCATTAGCTTCCTGGAAGGTTGTGATGTCTCCTTCTCCCCGTGGGTTGTGCAACTCGTAATTAGCATTCATCCTTTGGAAAGGTCTCGTGGGACTTAGCTGTGCAAAGACACCTTCTAAGTGTGCGTAAAGGAAAGGCGATCGACGTGTGGGTACAGTGGTACACCCCGCAGGATAAAACTATTCAATAGCCTCGCCCTAGGTTATGGACATGCTTGGTAAGGTCGTTCAAGACTAGACTACAACCTTTAATTAAAACTTGACATGGTTGGTATGAACGGGAGTTCATGCTATTGTTGTGGTGACTTGGGTTAGTCACTTCGTGATTGTTCTTGTTGTTGTTATTATGTTATTATCGCGTTGTTATTTCAACCATTTAAAAATGCTTTGTCAAATTGCCTTCAATCTTTTATGTTATTGCAAATAAATGTTGCTTTATGCTAAAATGAGTCCAAAGCCTCATCCACTTAAATAAAGCTTGCATGTAGCTATTTATAGTTCTGTTATCTCACACGTAAGTCTTGCGGAGTACTTTATGTACTCATCCGCCTCGTGGTTGTGGCAATTTTTTTGTGGTTTTTGTTGCAGAGAAGAAGGAGAGCTCCAAGAGCCTCTCTTTTGTGCTACGTGTTGCGCTTTCTTCAACGACTAGCTTGGCGGTCCGTCCGATGCCTAGGGTTAAGGCACACTCGATTGGCTTTGTGTTATAGCCATCTTTATGGCACTTTTGCTTCCGCTGTTATCTTTTTGTATTTATTGCTATTTGGCCTAAGGGCCTCTCTTTGTAATATCTTTTCCATATTAATATTAACTTCGGTTTGTTGCTTATGTTCTATGTGTTGTATGGAATTGATATACTCTTTTGTTGTGAGGTATGTATACCATTCAGGAAGTATACATCTCTCGAGACCGGGTTTATTTGGTTGATAATACTAGGGTCAATCGGATGACTAAGTATTATGAGCCTAATAAACGTCGAGTCTCACAAATGCCATCGAGACAAGAAGATCTTGCTCGCTGCGCTCGGGACCGTAGAGGTGGCCGCAAAGACTGTGGGCGAAATTTTTCATTTAAGTATATTTTTTGGAGGAATTTATAAATATAGAAAATGAGCTCAAAAAATTATGAAAGTTTTTGTAGAGCCTCCCAACATAGTTTACTTGCTTGTGTAATTTTTTCAAAATTTATCTATTCTACTTTTTTCTCAAAAAATCATTTAAATATATTTTTTGTAGGAATTTTCTAATATAGAAAATGAGGACCAAACATTATGAATTTTTTTTCAAGCTCCTTACATAGTGGACTTGATTGTGCAATTTTTTCATAATTTTATATGTTTTGAAATTATCGCGACAAATTAAGAGTTTAGGTCTCGAAAATTAGGACGAAAGGTTTCAAAATTAGGGTTTCATGATTTTATGTGACTTGGAATGTGAGAAGTTTAGTGCCACATGACTACTCTAGGTAAGAGACTCTCTCTCCTCCGCACATTTTTCGCCCCGTCGCTGTTGTCCCCCCTTGCCCGCAGTTCTCGCTTTTATGGTGTGCCGAATCTCTAGACCCGACTCCCGATTGATTCGCTCGCGCACCTCCACGGCAAGGGTGTTCTGTGATGCGGTGTTAAACCGAACCTTGCCGTGTGCTACGTGCTCCTTGCAGTATATGGTGTTGTAGCGTAACAAGACCAAGGTGGCTTAGGATAGTTCTTGTACCAGTGTCCTTCACCACATCAGAAGCAATTGTTTGATTGAGTAATGAGGCTAATGGTACCAGTAGGTGGCATGGGTGAACCACCATAGAAATAGGTTTGTGCACCATACTTGGTGATTCCCAAGTGGCTACAGCAAAGGGTATAGGGTGAGCAAGTGCCAAGCGACCGTTGGGTACAATATTATTGTCATATAAAATTGTCCTAAAAGGCGCCAATACAGCAAAAATTCCAAAAATGACACATGAAGAATTAGGTGGTGAGACCATGGTAAGTTGGCAACAAATCTTTCATGCTCTATTATTGATTAAGGATGGTACTTTTAAAATTTAATGTTTGAACTGGTTTGAACTCGTGGATGAAACGGGAATCGACAGTTAATGCATGGTACTCTACCCCTTTAATTGTTAATTTTCTGCACTTCCCAGCAGTACACTTGCAGTAGTCATGTGGTACTAAACTTCCCACATTCCAAGTCACATGAAATCATGAAACCCTAATTTTCGAAACCTTTCGCCCTAATTTTCGAGACCTAAACTCTTAATTTGTCGCGATAATTTCAGAACATATAAAATTATAAAAAAATTGCACAATCAAGTACACTGTGTAAGGAGCTTGAAAAAAAAATTCATAATGTTTGGACCTCATTTTCTATATTAGAAAATTCCTATCAACAATATATTTAAATGATTTTTTGAGAAACAAGAAGAATAGATAAATTTTTTAAAAAAATGCACATGCAAGTACACTATGTTGGGAGGCTCCACAACAAATTTCATAATTTTTTGAGCTCATTTGCTATATTTATAAATTCCCCAAAAAATATACTTAAATGAAAAATTTCACATAAGAGTCAGAGCCACTGCTGCGGTCCCCAGTAGCAAAGAGCAAGTTGCTACTGTCCCCGAGGGCAGCACCTAGCTGCTGCCTTCCCCGGGCACAACAGGTGAAAGGAGGGGGCTAGATTTGGAATTTTCAGGTAAAGGAGGCTAAATTTGGAATTTCAAATCAAAAGGGGGCTAATTGTGTCCACCGCATGCGAGTAGATATCAGTAGATAGACCGGTCTAAATTAGAAATAGGAAAAGGTGTAGAAAATTAATCTGAGACCTTTAAAATGAATTAATCACTGGATTGAACCGCTACATTAAATAGATAGCCTGTCGTGTTAGAAATAATTTAACCAGGTTCGAATAATTGAATTAATCAACCCCAAGTTTAATTAAGGCTGTAATTAAAGGCGTGTGCACTTAAAATAAAATCGGTTAGGATGTTTTGCATGCGTAGAATTAATTAAGCATAGTTGCATGCGAGTACATTTAGTATTTTATGTTCTTGTGATTAAAGCTATTGTCGATAACCTTAATCTTAAAGCCGGTAGACCGTAGAACGCCGATAGTTGGGGAGTGCTAACTTAACGAGGGTTCGAAAAATGTTATTAGATTAAAAATCCACTAACAAAAAGAATCATCTAACTATTGTGCACCTAGTAGCACCAAAATGCCACTAAGTATTTGCTTATTTATTTATTTATTATTCGTACCGTCATAAATTGCAGCAGACAAACCGGTAGGAGTAGCTGATACCACGTTCATCGACATCGACCATTTCTTCTTCTACGAAGGCAATCGATTCTCTTGAATATAAACATAGTTATCTTAAATGTAAACCGTATTTTGCTGTATTACATGGTTATTGCATCAAAACTATTTTCTCAAAATCAAATCAAAGGAATGAAAATAGGAAGATAAGAAATAAGAAAGAGTTGAGGAAGAAAGAAAGAAATGAGACTTAATAGGTTGGTAAATGGGCCTTGGGCAGGGGAACACGACGATGACGATAATGATGAGGTAAGAGATGGGCCCCTTTTTACATATGGTTATAATATAAGGATAAACAAAACTCTTACTCGATCTCAAGTCAGAATTCAAGTACAACCATTTTTCCTGCTTGACAGCGTAAAATGCTACCTTGTTACGTAATTATGATCTCCACAATGGGTCACATTGGAGTGTTGGGCACAGAAGAGAGCCGCCCCAAGGTGGAGTGTTGGGCACGGACGAGAGCCACCTCAACCAACATTACTAGAACTCGGTGTATGACGAGGTCAGCAGCGTGATTAAATCAGCACCGACAGAAAGTAATGGGTGGAGACTTGATCACGTAACCTGAAAAACGTTTTGTATTCTGAACTCGAACCCGCATCAAAGAAAATGCAGGGGACCCGGCTCATTTAGAGCTCAGAATAGCTATGGGTAAAGTGGTAGAAGCCTACGCATTACTATACAAAATCATGAATTCATGCTAGTATCTTGGATTGGAGTCTACGGGAACTGCCGGGGGTCTTTCTTCTCTCCGAGTGACAAGTAGTGTTTTCAGTATTAAAATTTGCCACATAATATTTTAATAAATTATTTTCAGAATAGAGATAATATAGAAAATGTGATAACAAACTGAGATAGTCATCCAGTGCATCATTTGCTATTAATGCTTGCTGAGTACACTTGTGTACTCAACCTTGTTAGTATTCTCCTTTATAGACCCTAGTTCGGTCGGGAGCTATCCCGAGTGGGACAACGGACTTGCAGGTGCTGGAGCAATCGCAGGAGGAGATGGCACTGACTACGAGGACCAGGTGAGATGGGTGCCATATTTGACGTGTGAGATGAATAGGCGACCGGTATCTCAAGGCAGGCGAGAGAAGCGGAGAAGTTCCTTTTGTAATTGTATAATACTTGTACTAAGAACCATAGCCTTGCGTGGCTATTATTGGAATAAAAATGTAACCCTGGTAAAGGCTTACTATTTATTGGAGCAGTGTTTTACTGAGCAAATGAATAGTAATCCGTATGCCTAAGTGTGATTACCCTTGGGGTAATGACACGGGGCGTCACAAGTGGTATCAGAGCAATAAGATCGAGCCACACTAATAAAATAGAAACTGTAGCAAGAACTTTGGTGTGCTTTTCTCACTTGCTATATTGCACTAATTACCTTATTAACTCTCATCTCCTTATCAATTTCTATTCCCGCCCCGTTTCAAAAGTATTATGTTAAAAAGCTCATCTTCCTTAGAGTGGCAGCCTACTAACGTAGAACCATTCCCTCATAGGAGGTTTAGGTTTAGTTTTTCGACCGATAGAGTATAGGGAAACATGTGTTTCGTCATAGGAATCGTGTTGTTAATTCCTATTAATTAACTTGTTAGGATAGCGATTCGACATAGGATAGAAGATTTAAGACTATAAGGTGATGGGGTATCAACATAAGATCATAAGTTGCATGCCGCTAGAGGCATGTAGTAGAATTCTGGTATGGACCTGTTTTCCAATTTCTGGATAAGTCTGGACCATACTCGTTAGTTTCCTCATCTTTTCATCTTTATAACCAAATGACCCGTCAGCATCTCAAGTAAATCTGTAACAACTTAAAGAAAATAAAGATAATGGCTGGCGGTGTAAAAAGATGTCTTATCTCCCTTCTGCACATCAGTTTTCCCGAACGAGTGGTCCGTGACACTCGGCGTAGTAGGGACCGAAAGGCGACTAGAGGGGTGAATAGACGCTTTCTCTTTTTCAACTCGATCAACTCAACACCACTTTCACTCCAATAGCTATAAAAGCTATGAAGATCTCAGATACAGCACAAGGATGACCCGTGTTGAATCCGATCAAACCCCAAGCAAAAACCTAATCAACTAAAAGTCGATCAAGCACATCAACAATGTTTCAATGAGTCATAACAATGTTCCCAAGCTAATAAAAACTAAACAGATCGGACACAAAGAAGGAAATAAATAGTTCAAACAAGAATCGCCGATCCGAATTAACTCAATGGGATAACAAAGCACTACTCATATGCATCAATGATGGCGGCCACATAACATGGAACTTGTATCAACAAATCAAACAAAGGCTTCAATTTTCTTTTCAGTCGGACAGAGCTACCGATTTTTCTCACTAACCGATGGACAGCAAAAGCAAGAGTAATTAAAATAATCTTCAAGGCAAAAAGCAAGAGATCCAAACACCACAACCGATTATACAAAGAATAAAGAAGCCGCAAACAATTGCATCAAGGAGGCGACCAAGAGAGACATAACAATCTAACAAGCAATAAACCAATCTAAACACACGCATGATTTTTGGACACAAAAGGTGCTGCGATTTTAGAGGGACACAGGAGCCACGGCTTTGGATTTTGGCCTTCAGTGGCGCCACCAGATCTGAGTTCTCATGGAGAACACCTACAGCGCCAGATTTTTCTACACGCCAAGACAAAGAACACGCCGCAAAGAAGACCATAAGAAATCAGCTGTGCATTGGGTTTTTGGGCGACAAGGCACGCAAAAGACACGGCAAAATCCAAATTAACGATCTATTTTTCTACCGGTCAAAGAGCAATAAAAGATCTAAAAACAGTGCCCAACCAGATCAACTCAATGCAGCATCATCTCATACAGTGTATGTCCTCTTACCCACAAGAGTCAACACAAATGGCAATAAACAAAGCAATAACTCAAAGCAAAAAGATTCGGTAGCTCATTGATGGGACAAGCCAATAAAAAAAACTAAACATCAAAACGCTAGCAACAAGGATCCAAAGAGCAACTATTTTTCAAACATCATTACTATGCAAACCGCACCGCACAAAGCTCCTGCTTTTCACCTAATACACGCCGATGTATTTCAGACAAAGCAAGCCTCCAGACGCGCCGCCACTCGCCAATTTTTAGGCGCACGACCGGCTCACAGCGCAACCAGGATCAAATCAAAGAGCAGGAACCAAGCCGCCAGATCAAACTATCAAGAACTAGATAACACGCAAGGGAACAAAAAAAGAGATGGCAATAAAAAGGGCACCGCAGCTCTATTCCTTGGGCAGCACAGATCTTTACAAGCACCGCTACAGATTTTCATTTCTCATGAGCGCCACAGTCACGCCATCTATATCCCTATTTTTTTCTCGGCGTGGCACTATTCTCCAGCCGGGCGCCACACTCCACTCCAAAAACGCCTGGGCTCTCCAAAAGCCAACCCTAGATGTCCCATCTAAAATCCTTTTATAGGGCGCCTCTAACCCTAAAACCCATATGGGCTTCCTTAAGGCCCAACATCAACGGAACACACACGACGCATCTCAAAGCGCCGCCTTTCATCGTCGATTGATCTAAACCGCTTCACCATGCACCGACCGCGCCGCGCTTAGTCAAAGGTCACCAAGGCGGTGACGGTAAAATTACCAAAATACCCTTCTCGATCATTCTCCAAAAGACCGAGTCCATCTGCGCTGGCACTCGCCGCTTCGCCACGTAGGTTGATCAATGGCTTCATGTCGTCAAGTCTCTCCGTCCGGATCCCACCGCACCATCGAGCACTTGCAACGACTCATAACCGCTGATCCAACCAACAGACCAACCGCCTGCTCGGTCATCCATGTCCATTCGCACCATGCTTGAATTCATTGACCTCACCCGCATCCTTGATCGTTCGACCTCACTCTCCAAGCGTAGTCCCGATCCTCCTCGCCGCTGACCGCCATTGACCTACAAGCCACCAGACAAAGAATAGACAAGAACACCAAACCGGAACAAGTTCTTCACAACTTGACCCACGTTAGCTAAGACATGCAATATGCAACACATATGCATTAACAAATATGGATATGACCTATCCCAAAATCAAATCACCACTTATAACATTCAGCACAAAAGCCGGTCAGACCGCCGCTGACCTGACAGATCTGAAACTTTGTCGAAAACACATGAAACTTCAAACCAAAAACCACATTGCCAATTGTTTCATCATCCTAAGATCATGGGCATATCTCCATGATATCCACAATCTCCCCCTTGATGAACACATTGGCAAATCTCTCAGAAAATGTAAGTATGGTTTGAAAAGAAAAGAACTCAACGTTTTCGCACAAAGGCACAACTTGGTCCATTAGTAAGATAAAGCAATGGAAAAAACCAAGCTGGCTTCAGAATAGCATAGGTAAGTGAGATAAGGCAAAAAGAAGCAAGAAAGCTTCAAATTCCAGATAATCGACAAAAATCTCACTTAAGGTCCATATGAAAGAAACAATTGTTCTATTTGACCTTAGATCATTGTGAGTCTTCAAGATTTGCAATTCAAGTTCAGAAAAGGCAATAAGACCAAAAGAATGCAATATGAATGCTCCCCCTCACTATGATCATCATTTTCAATTTCTCCATTTCTCCCACTTACAACACTTCTCCCCCATAACCAAAAAGCTCTTGATTAACATTACATTTTCGCTATATCTTCTCCCCCTTTGACAATGGATTCATCAAGGAATCATCCTTCCTCTCATCCGAGATGAAAAATGCACAAGAAAGGAAGAAGCAAAAGAAGGAGCATGCATGAAATGCAATGGGGTGGCTTCAATTTTGTTTTGATTTTTCAATTTTTAGATAAAAGAAGCTTTGGAGATTACTCAATTGAACAGGCTAGCATTTCTACCATTACTCAAGATACAACAAGCCTGACAAAGCTAGCAAGATCATGATAAGATATATATAGCAAAGCTAGACTAATGAGCTCAATATATCACATGTTGTTGGGTAAAATTAAGCAACGCTTCAAAATTAACAAGTTCAACAACAGGTATCCTAAAATGATAATGGCCTTGTCAGAATGTCAATGTGAGATCCAGAAGCTAGCAAAGACCATCTTAGAGACAAAAAGTCACGAAATGAATCAATTAGCTCAACTTTTGTCAAAAACCCAAATTTCAACTATTTTTCATTTGCAATGAATATTCAAGTTGATAAAAGGTCTATCTTAGTAAAGAAGATCCTAGACTAGGAGCCATCCACAATCTCTTCCTAAGCTTTAACCAATTTGACAATATGTATTTTTAGCCATGTGCTAGATCTCAAGCCTCACTACGACCATCCCAAGCAACAAAAGCTTAAAAGAGTGGTCTAGGTCATCCAAAACTCCCCCTGAGTTCATGCCTAGTACAATGGCAAGCCGTCTCATGAGAAAGAATTGGTGAGATCAGTTTTTTAGACAAAAGAGATCATTTTTCATTTTGCACAAGGGTCATTTTAGATTCTTTAATGAACTGAAAGCTCAAAGATGTTCAATTCTAGATTCCAGAGCTAACAAAGCAATTTTGACAGGGCCAATGTCACAAAAGGATCACTAATTGTGCAACTAGCTAAAAGATCCACAAATTGCTATTTTCAGCTCAAGTTATATTAACAGTTCTAGCTCATATAGCGAAGACATTGCTGCACATGTAAAAGCATGATAATTCTAGCAAGTCAAAGAACTAGACACAATCTTGAGCAAGAATTGAAATACTAAAGCTCAATAGGGTAATAAGCAAAGCTTCATCAATTTAAAAGACGTAAAGTTTATATAACAATGCATCTTTTTGGATTTTCCATAGGTATGCAATATGATACAATGAGATGCACAAAACCTTAAAAGCCCGAAAAGATCACAAGGATCAAAAGATCCAAAGAAGATACCACTTGAAGAAGGTATCGAAAAGATCCACAAAAGTTCAAATGAATAAGGAAAGTTCAGATGAATGAAAAGGTTCAGAAAAGAACTAAGAAAGTTCCGAAAAGAACCAACTCCCCCTCAAACCAACCCATAGGGATAAATTATCCCTTACTCGCATCTCAAGGTGGCAAACCTTGTTGGGTAAAAAAAAACTTTGAGGGGAGAACTGCCAAAAGGCCTTGGACTCCACAAAACTAGCACAAAACTTCAAACACCACAAGATCTCTAGGGACAAGAACTCAAAAGCTAGGAGCGAAACTCAAACACTAAAAAGCTTACAGGCAACTCAAAAACCTGCTAACACTAGTGATTGGGAGACAAGCTCGACCTAGGCTATGAGAAGAATGCATCCTAGCAAATCATGAGATAAGAAGAGTGCCTAGAAAAGACACGTGCTAGAACAGAGCCTCCTATCTACCCTGAACACAACAAGCCCAAATGCTATGCAAGGTAGACTAGGGATACCATACACAAAAGTAAGGTATAGAAGTTCGAACCTGAGTCACACTGCTTGGCAGTAAGATGTAGTCATGATGAATGAAGATCCAATCCTTGAAGCTTCAGAAGGTAGTTACGCTCACCCATCATCCACATCTCAAAATCCTTCGTCTCCGAGAAGTGATAGTCATCATTGAAGGCACAAATGAAGAAGAACCAACAGCTTGAGGTCATGAATCACATGTTCTTCTTCTCAACTGAAAAGACTACACAAAAGAGACAGAAAAAGTCTATGCCTTGGTACTGGGTTAGTGAAACATTATCTAGAGAAAACAGTACCAAGACACACGACTAACAAGGATAGCAAAAGATGATCCAAAGCTTATTTAAGCATATAATCAACAGTTCAGAACATGAGCATGAATATAGACAAATCAATTTCAGCACATGCTATCCAGGATATGATAAAACTCAAACTATCCTTAATCCACAATAAGGCATAGGAGCAAGCAAACAAGCACATAGCATATCACCCATCATATATACAGTCGAAAGTAAAGCATGCTAGTGAAAACTATGGCAAGACTCATGCATCCACAAATAACAGTAAGGCACAATAACCATGTAAGCATAAAGCAGTTTAAGAACAAATCATGAAAGATGTATGCTAACATGGATATCAAGTGAACATGTGGATACATAAGACAAAAATCAACAAGAGCAAGATGATAAATGTATCAAATTAGTACAAGCTCTTGAAGACAAAACCAAGCTTATACATCCACGGAAATAATAAACAACACCTAATACATGGATACATAAGCAAGAATCAACATGAGTAAGATAATAAGGATACAAGACAAAGACAAACTCATGATGACAAGACCAAGCTCATACACCCATGGAAATTAAGAACAACAATATGACACATGGATATATAAGCAAGGTAAAAGCATGATGAAAGATATCATAAGAGTAATACATACCAATAAGGTACAGGTGAGCACATAAACAAGCACAACATGCCAAGTATGAATAATCGTGAAGATAAATGCATGAAGGTATAGGATAGCTCACCATACATGTGAAAAGCACCAATTATGAAAGCACATGCCTATTGGAGGCCATCGTTGAGGTGGAGAACCATCAAGTGTCTCGATCATGTAATGAAGCAAAAGATCGGAATCCTTTAAGTCCATGTTCTCCAACCTGCGTTCTTGGTACCTACACATGAGAAAGGCAAGGTGTCCGAGTCTTGGGTCCCGAAGGGTTAGAGAGCGAATGCTTGGGAACCCAAACCTTGGACACACCACCACCAGAGGCAGTCGAAACATTATGTGAGTTAGAATGATGCAAATGATGGTCCATGCAATAAGATCCAATCTCATCCTTGGAGGCATGCCGCGAGTGGACAACTCGATGAGAAAAACGAGGTCCATCTCTAGAAAAGCGGCAATGGCCTTGCTTGAAAGCACCATGATGAGAACCAACAGAAGCATCAAAAGAACTCACACAACCTCGCCGTGGGTGAGTACCTCGATGAACAAAACGAGGTCCACCACTTGGAAGACGGCAGAAATCCTGCCTCGGGGCAGCTCGTGGATCAAAACCAAAACTATGCAAACCATGTCCACGGTGCTGTCCGACACCACTAGAAAAGGTGTCAAAGAAGCCATCAACAAAGCGAGTCCTCGTGCTCGACTCTTTCGTGTGCATGTCATGAGAAAAACTATGCCCACTAGGAGACTTAGAAGCATGAGCTCGACGCATCTGTTTTGCACGCCGGAAACAAAAGTCAACAAGATGTCCATTCTTCCCACAAAATGAGCAATGGTGTAAAGGTCTACCAAGAGACACAAACCGAGAGGACGAAGCACCATTATAGCTCAAAGAAGAAATCTGGAAGAATCAACATCATGACTCGCCCTCAGACTATCACTAGTACTACACATGCCATGAGAAAGACTATGTGTGTTCCTAGAGGTACGACGACGCACTCGACGCCAAGTTTCAAACGGCGAAAGCAAAACTCGAAGTGTGTCCATTTTTCTTACAAAAGGTGCAATGGTACTTCCTTTTGAAGATGTAGTACCATTTGAAGAAGAAACACCCTTGTCCTTTGAAATCCTTTGGACAACACAAGAAGAGTCCGAAAGAGTCGAACTCACCAAAGAAGAGCTATCCAAAGCGATGCCACAAAAACCAACATCAAGTGACTCACGTTTAGCACAAGAAGACTTCAACTCCGAATGTAAACAAGCAAGAGAAATCTTAAAAACATCAATCTCGGAGTGAAGGCAAATACAAGAGTCACAAGATTTGGCGCTCATATCATCGCGCAAAGACTCAACTTCGCTCTTCAATGAAATGCAAGATGTGCAAGAGATTAAAGATGCTTTCGAATTAAGCATACAGTTTAAGGCATCAATTTCAGTTTTTAAACAAGCACAATTCTTGCAAGAGACTAAACCATCTTTAAGCAATTTTTCATATTCTAAGCACATGCTACAAGGCCTAGCATCAATTTCAATAATCTCAGCCCTAGCATTTTCTAATTGCTCAAGATGCATGGAATTAGTCACTTTCAACTTCTCAAAATCAGCAAGCATGCCTACACAAGATTCACAATCATTTCTAACCATAGATCTAAGATTGCCTATTTCTAACTTAGCATTATCAAGCTCATGATGTAAGGCAACACAAGAATCACATGGCATAGAAGCATTTAATTTCAACAATTTATTTTCAGATTTTAGGCATGCAAGAGAGTTATTCGTGTTCTCCATGTCTACAAGCAATGAATCATAAGCATTCATGGAGGTTTTCAATTCGAGAGCTCATGAGACAAATCATTCTTTTCTCTTTTCAGCAATTTCATTTTCTCCCTAAGAGCATGTAATTTGTATTCATATGAAATCAAGTCATCAATGAGTTTTTCTTTGCTCACCATGCTTAGCTTGAGCAGGGATCGCCCTCGAAAGACTCATCATTATCATCCTCAATCGCCGCCGCACATACGTCACTGGGCTTCTTCTTGCGCTCTAAAAGTGACTTATCCCTGAAACTAGGACAATCAAAACAAAAGGATTTGCCACAGATATCACAAGAGACTTCCTCCTCCATCGCCATTACACTTATCATGCATTCAAATGTCTTGTTACGACCAACACCATTGGCAAAAGAACTACGACAAGATGCAAGAAAACGCTTACAAGTCCTCATATTTGTCGCCATGCTCAAAGATCGGTTAAGATCACAAAAGAGCAAACTTGGCTCTGATACCAATTGTAGGACCGAAAGGCGACTAGAGGGGGGTGAATAGACGCTTTCTATTTTTCAACTCGATCGAACTCAACACCACTTTCACTCCAATAGCTATAAAAGCTATGAAGATCTCAGATATCTGAGCACAAGGATGACCCGTGTTGAATCCGATCAAAACCTCAAGCAAAAACCTAATCAACTAAAAGTCGATCAAGCACATCAACAATGTTTCAATGAGTCATAACAACATTTCAAGCTAATAAAAACTAAACAGATCGGACACAAAGAAGGAAATAAATAGTTCTCAAACAAGAATCGCCGATCCGAATTAACTCAATGGGATAACAAAGCACTACTCATATGCATCAATGATGGCGACCACATAACATGGAACTTGTATCAACAAATCAAACAAAGGGCTTCAATTTTCTTTTCCAGTCGGACAGAGCTACCGATTTTTCTCACGAACCGATGGATGTGCAAAAGCAAGAGTAATTAAAATAATCTTCAAGGCAAAAGCAAGAGATCCAAAATGTACCACACTGATTATACAAAGAAATAAGCAGTCGCAAACAATTGCATCAAGGAGGCGACCAAGAGAGACATAACAATCTAACAAGCAATAAACCAATCTAAACACACGCACAGATTTTTGGACACAAAAGGTGCTGCGATTTTTAGAGGGACACAGGGAGCCGCCGGCTCTTGGATTTTTGCCTTCAGTATACGCCAGCCCAGATCTGAAGTTCTCATGGAGAACACCTACAAAGCGCCAGATTTTTCTACATCGCCAAGACAAAGAACACGCCGCAAAGAAGACCATAAGAAATCACATACCGGGGTTTTGGGCGACAGGCCGCAAAGACACGGCTAGCAAAATCCAGCTAACGATCTATTTTTCTACCGGTCAAAGAGCAATAAAAAGATCTAAAAACAGTGCCCAACCAGATCAACTCAATGCAGCATCATCTCATACAGTGTATGTCCTCTTACCCACAAGAGTCAACACAAATGGCAATAAACAAAGCAATAACTCAAAGCAAAAAGATTCGGTAGCTCATTGATGGGACAAGCCAATAAAAAAAACTAAACATCAAAACGCTAGCAACAAGGATCCAGTAGCAACTATTTTTCAAACATCATTACTATGCAAACTGCAGCCGCACAAAGCTCCTGTTTTTCACCTAATACACGCTGATGTATTTCGCACAGGCCAAGCCTCCAGACGCGCCGCCACTCGCTCAATTTTTTAGGCGCACGACCGGGCTCACAGGCGCAACCAGGGATCAAATCAAAGAGCAGGGAACCAAGCCGCCAGATCAAACTATCAAGAACTAGATAACACGCAAGGGAACAAAAAAAGAGATGGCAATAAAAAGGGCACCGCAGCTCTATTCCTTGGGCAGCACAGATCTTTACAAGCACCGCTACAGATTTTCATTTCTCATGAGCGCTACAGGCCGCTGCCATCTATATCCCTATTTTTTTCTGGCGTGGCACTATTCTCCAAAGAATGGCGCCGCCACACTCCACTCCAAAAAAACGCCCCTGGGGCTCTCCAAAAAGCCAACCCTAGATGTCCCATCTAAAATCCTTTTATAGGGCAGCCTCTAACCCTAAAACCCATATGGGCTTCCTTAAGGCCCAACATCAACGGAACACACACGCACGCATCTCAAAGCGCCGCCTTCATCGTCGATTGATCTAAACCGCTTCACCATGCACCGACCAGCCATGCTTAGTCAAAGGTCACTACGGTATTTGGTAAAATTACCAAAATACCCTTCTCGATCATTCTCCAAAAGACCGAGTCCATCTGCTGGCACTCGCCGCTTCGCCACGTAGGTTGATCAATGGCTTCATGTCGTCAAGTCTCCCGTCCGGATCCCACCGCACCATCGAGCACTTGTAACGACTCCGCCCGCTTGATCCAACCAACAGACCGAACCGCCTGTTCGGTCATCCATGTCCATTCGCACCATGCTTGAATTCATTGACCTCACCCGCATCCTTGATCGCTCGACCTCGGCTCTCCAAGCGTAGTCCCGATCCTCCTCGCCGTTGACCGTCATTGACCTACAAGCCACCTGCACAGCAATAGACAAGCAAACACCAAACCGGGAACAAGTTCTTCACAACTTGACCCACGTTAGCCAAGACATGCAATATGCAACACATATGCATTAACAAATATGGATATGACCTATCCCAAAATCAAATCACCACTTATAACATTCAGCACAAAAGCCGGTCAGACCGCCGCTGACCTGACAGATCTGAAACTTTGTCGAAAACACATGAAACTTCAAACCAAAAACCACATTGCCAATTGTTTCATCATCCTAAGATCATGGGCATATCTCCATGATATCCACAGTAGCTCTGGCATACCCAGGAGCAAAGTTCGGGCGTATTTCGAATGAGCCTCGAGCGCTTTCCAACACGTGGTCAGGCAATCCTCGAGAACAGATCTCGAGCGCATTCGGCGCGTGGATCCAGGGTAGTGTAGGTCGCACTCAGAGGCAAGCTCTGAGTGGTCCCAAACAAGTGGTTTGGGCGGTCTTGAGAATGGGATCTCAAGCGTGACTGAGCACGAGAGACTCAGGTAGTATAGGATTTGGATCTTTTTGCATCTCTATGTTTCTTGGTGTTATTTGGTTATCTGTGTATGGCTTAACACAACAACCCGCGAGGTAACTCTATTAGATAAATACGATAATTTCTTCCTTGCCTCAAGCTACTGCTGAATCGTGAAAAAACTAATAAAACCAAGTATAACAACTAATACACCTCTCGCTTAACATCTTTTCCCCCACCGGATGGAAGGTCAAGGAAATGAAGATCAAGGACTGGGACTAAGGTTGGGTTTACCACTGCAGACACACCAATGGAAAATCCACCAGCAGACCTTAGCACGACAGCGTTTGGCCAATCCAGAACCACCACAATACCAGCAGCCAGCCATCTCCGTCCACCACCTACCCATGGACTCCATCCAACCATACCACAACAACCACCACCCCGATATGGACCACTTGGGCCAAGAATTTTCAACTCATTCTTCTAGAGATCCATAGCCCAACCACAGCCTGTTGCTATAGCTCGTAGTTATGCAAAGTGTAGAGGTCGCCACCCGACGAAGGATAGCATCATTATTGAATATCGGATTAAAGGATTACATGATTATGGGTATTGGATTATTAGAAACACATTGTTGGGGGATATTAGATTATAGAAATAAATTATTATTGGATACGGGAGTAATAAATTGTTGGATGTGGGATCGAAAAATAGATAATTGTTGGATACTAGATGTTGGATCATAAACATATATTATTATTGGATTATTGGATGTTAGACTAAATGAATGTTGAATTATAGAAATAGATTGTTGTGGATATTGGATCGAGGGACATTGGATTAGTAGAAGTACACGATTTCTGAGTAATTAGATTATTATTATTGGATATAGAAATAAATGTGGGCTATTGGATTATAGGAATGCATTGGTTGGATTATTGGAGATAGGGATATTGGATTATGGGTTAGATTATTGTTGAAGATTGGATTGTGAGATTATATAATTGTTGGAGTTGGATTATTGGATTTCATCATTATTGGATCATAGAATTATATCATGATTGGATTATTAGAAATATATTATGATTGGATTATAGAAATACCCCTGCTGGGTACTAGAATAGTTAAGATTGGATTATAGAAGTGTATCTTTATTGAAGTATAGAAATAAATCTTAGTTGGATTATAGAAACACACCTTGGCATATTTAAATGAATTTTAGTAATTATTGGAGAGTTAGAATTGGGAAATTGATCCAGTAGGGGCAGTGATTGAAATGCGAAACGATTGGATTTTCATAGCAATACCTGATGTTAAATTTGGGTGAATTATTTGAATCATGATATATGAGTAAACTTTGTGGAATTAATTGAATAATTTGGTTGTGTTGGATTTAATGGATATAATTAGATAATGAAATGGGGTTTAGATGTATTATTAGTGGTCGTGGGAAATCTAGTATTGATAATCTGATCGGGTTTAGATAATGAATAAAGAATGAGGTTGGATTAGTATGGTAAGTTTTGATTGGAATTCAGGTGCATTAGTTAAATTATAGAGAATTGATGAAATTGGTGGAGTTAATGAAATAATAGTGCGTGGTTGATTTATAGTTGTTGGTGGATTAATGTAAGCAATGATGTGGTAGAGCAAATGGGTATAATAGATTGATTTGGAAAGTATGATTCTAATACGGATACTGTGATTAAATTGATCTTGGAAATGACAGTAGGGTTGAAAATTAGGAAGCTTAACCAAATGTTCAGTTATGATTAAAAATGAGGCTATGATATTGATTCTACCATAGACATTTTAGCAAATGGTTTAACTTGGAAGACAAATAGAAGTTGGTTTAGACTTAGGCGAAATGAATATGTGGATGGTGCAAGTTGAGGCACAAGATCAATTCATTGCTATGATTGAGATCGGGTCTTATTGGGAATAGCCTAAGTCAATTAGGGATCGATATTCAAGCTGCATCCTGCTTTTAGTAGTCACAAACCGCCCAAGGTGGCACCCGTCATGCCATCATCTGTCACTAAACAATGCTCCTATCTCTTCAGTGATCTCCTAGAAAATTTAGTAACTTACCTCAAGTTACCCCTATACTGTTATACCTCAGTTCGCCGCTATGGTAGTACCGCAATACATGTTGGAAAGCCTGACAGGACATAACTGCAACACCTCGGAATCAGAATCTGACAAGAAGACCGAAAGAAAAGGAGCAGGACTACACATTCGTGCGGAGCACAAGGAAAGAGTCACTCCGTCAGTGAAGCCACATCGAAGGACAAAGAAGAGCTGCGCGAAGTCGGCCCCAACAACGCCCTCAGGAGAGATTTCAATTTCGGGGGCAAAATTTTTCTAAGAGGGGTAGGATGTGAGAACCCGAGTTTTTAGACCTAATCGCATAGCAGTAATCGGTAATTAGTAGTAATTAACCTCGTATTAGCAGTGAGCTAATTGTAGTGTCGATCGTTGTTAAGCAACCGAATTAGTGTCAACTCGTTAGTATTTTCGGGTTTCCTTTCGCAAGCATTGCATTATTAGTAATTAGAACCATTATTTCATCATCCATTTCAATCTCATCATTCAAACACAAGAGTCCTTTGCATTCACCAGTAAAGCAGTAGAATCAAAGTCATAATTAAATTGCAATTTTCCTTTCCCATTAGAAAAGTAAAGCAATAAGTGAATGGTTTACGAGAGTGCTTTACAAAAAATTAATCTGTAAGCATATTGAATCATTGTAGTGGACAGCACCACCTACACCTCTGCTTTCCTTCTCTCCTCTCTTCTTCAATTCAGAGTAGCACCGCAAGCAGCCCAAGCCAACAGGCAGCACAGCCCCCTGCCCAAGTTCCACATCAATCACACATAGCACCAGATCTCAGTGGCATCACAGTGTAGCTCTCAGTTCATCATTTATGCATCGCAGAGCAAGGGGAGGGGCTAGGTTAGAGAAATAAAGAGAAGGGGTAGATTGACACCGCCGGCGGGCAACAGAGGCTGCCAGCCGCACGCGGGCGCAACCGGCGCCATAGAGCCGAGCCAGGGAAGAGAGGGGTAGGAGGAGCCGAGCGAGGCGGCGCTGGCCTCCTGGCCACGCCGGGGAGGCCAGGAGAGAACCGACAGGAGGCGGCGGCGAGCTCGCAGGGAGCCGAGCGGGCCAAGCCATGTGGCGTTGAGCCAACCCCACGGGGCGTGGTGCCATGAGGAGCTGGGGGCGGCCGGAGGCAGCAGGATCGAAAGGCAGGGCAGTGGACTGAGTTAGAGAGGCTGGAGGCGGCGGAGGCGAGAGTCGGCCGGTGGATTTCGGTGGCGGCATGGCCAGGCAGACGGCCAAGGCATCGTGAGTTGGGGGAGAGAGAGAGAGAGAGGGAGAGAGAGAGAGAGAGAGAGAGAGAGAGAGAGAAGATTTGGGGAGAGGAAGAAGGGAGTTGGGGAAGAAGTATGAGCCTGCTGTGCATCCGTGAGGAGGTAAGCAAGAAAGAGAAAGGGGTTTAGGTGGGGAGGATTAGGTGGAGAGGGGTGATTAGAGAAAAGAAGTTTGGTGGGGAGATAGTTTGGTAGGTAGTTGTAAGGGTTAGTATTTGCAGCTTTAGCAGCAGTTTGGGGCAATAATAGTAATAACCTTGGCGCTGTGAGCTATTAGACTATATAAAAATTTGTGCACCGTATGCGAGTAGATATCAGTAGATAGACCGGTCTAAATTAGAAATAGGAAAAGGTGTAGAAAATTAATCTGAGACCTTTAAAATGAATTAATCACCGGATTGAACCGCTACATTAAATAGATAACCTGTTGTGTTAGAGATAATTTAACTAGGTTCGAATAATTGAATTAATCAACCCCGAGTTTAATTAAGGTAGTAATTAAAGGCGTGTGCACTTAAAATAAAATCGGTTAGGTTGTTTTGCATGCGTAGAATTAATTAAGCATAGTTGCATGTGAGTGCATTTAGTATTTTATGTTTGTCGGTGTTTTAGGACCGAACTTATGTAAAGATTGTTTGATTCGGGGGTTCCTCTAGGCTCAAAATCACACAGAGATGGAGACACGGGAATTTTATACAGGTTCGGGCCTTCTCCTGGGAGAATAACAACCCTACTCATGTGTGTATATATTGAGTATACTGGATTACAAGATCGAGCTAGAAAACTAGAGTATTGTGCTTCTCAGAATTCGGGCCCTTCCCCCTTGCTCTGATGATCCTTGCCTTTTATACCGTCCCTAGAATGTACGCCGTTGGACCTCTAATAAAAGGTCACTTAATCATCCAGATCGTGGCGCCGTTACTGAAGGTTACTGCAGGAGTTAAAACGTTCCCACATCGCTAGGCAATTATCATCATAAAAAGGAGTTAAAATCGTGCCATTATCTTAGAAAATAATGGCGTAGTTTACTGCCCGTATTTTGAATACGGTGCGGAAGATTCCTTTATCGACTAGGCCCACATGTCTATGAGCATTGTCGACTAGGGCCTAGTCGTAGAAGGTCTTACGACCAAGGGATGGTCGTAGGAAAGCTTACGACTGCATACTGATCGTAGTAGAGCTTACGATCATGGGATAGTCGTATAAGGACTTACGACTATGGGGTAGTCGTAGGAAGATCCACGACTACAAGGTGGTCATAGAAGAACCTATGACCTCCAGCTTCTCCCTTAATAATATTTAAGGGGTATACTCAGGAGTTATGTGACGTCATTATTACCTCATAATATGAATTATGGATAAATGATTAAATGAGGATTATTATATCCTCGTCATCTAGCCCCCTAGCTTAAGCGAAAAATAGCTTGCTTGAGAAAGGAGCAGTAGATGATCTTACGACCAGTAGATGGTCGTGGAAAAGGTGGTCGAAGGAAAAACTCTTCGACTAATGTTTCATTTGACTAGAAATTTACTTACTCAAGAAAGTTGTAGGATAACCTTGCGGCTCACAAGGTGATCGTAGAAGATCTAACGGTCCCCGAGTGATCGCAGTACTGTGGTTGGAAGTAGAAACTTTCCAACCGTTGTTACTTTTGACCAGAAAAGACTTGGTCAAGAAGGTAATTTAATTTCTCTTGAGGTGTAAAAACATACCTAACTTCCTCGAGCAGACAAAATTTAAGAATCCCAATCGACTCCCTTGCCATTGTCTGCTGGAGCAGTTCCCGAAGTGTTGGCAACCGTTGGGTAGCCACGTCTTTTCATCTTCGGGCGTGCGGTTATAAAGTTTCACCACGGGTGAGGGTGAGGTCTTTTACCTTCCCCCAATTTGTTCTTGCTGTTCAAAAACTTTCGAGTTCTCCGCCGCCGACCAAATCGAGCTTTCTTCTCCAACCCTTCCACATCCAATCTCTTAGCTTTTGTGAGAAATGGTCAGAGCCACTTCCCAGTGGGCTGAATCGAGATGGACGCGGCCAAGATTCAAGCTTTGGTCGACTCCGAGAAGACCCTGAAGGCTGAATTCGTGAGATGGATCGAAGCCGCCAGGCAGCATTGTCCATCGGAGGAGATGGGGCAAATCCCCATCTTCCAAGTATTCTATGAGTGCGGTCTTTGATTACCTGCTCATCCTTTCCTTACATTGGTACTCAAGTACTTCCAAGTAGAGTTGGTAAACCTCGTTCCCAATTCAATTACAATGTTGGGGTTATTTGTGTACCTTTGCGAGGCCTACCTGGGGATCCCGGCTGACCTGGAGTTGTTCCGGTATTACTACGGAATGACTCGGTTAGGCGGAATTGTCGGTGGCTATAGTCTGAAGCTCCATGACAGGAAGTCGAGGGAGTACATTCAGATGTTTACCCGGTCATCATGGCCGGGGTGGAAAAAGAGGTGGTTCTATTGGGAGATCACAAATGAGGACAGCCTCTCCTTCATTGGAAAGCCGGCAGAGAAGGTTCCTTCATGGGATGCGATTCCTAAGGACCTTCGCCGGATTGCCTCCTTCATCCAAGCCATCGCAGATTTGAAGGAAGAGGGGCTTACTGGATGGCATGTGGTGAAGGATTTCATCACGCGCCGCATCAGCCCTTTGAAGAAGAGGGCTCACCAGATGTGGAGGTACTCGGGTTCATCGGACCCAACGAGGGACTATGCGGAGGGTAAGTAAACCTTAAGCTTTAGCCTTCTTTCTATTGATTTCAGAATTGGCTTTATTTAAGGTTCTCTTGTTTCTGCAGACCTCTCGCAAGAGGAGATTGACGTCCGAGTCAAGCTTATCTGTGAGAAGCCCCCGCCCATGTCGTGGCACCTCCAATCCTGGTTAACCTGCTTCTAGAAGACAAGCTTGAGCGCCTAAAGGTAATCGATAGTCGATTTCGTCTTTAGGACTTTATAGTCATAGGAGAACTTATGACTAAGTGTTGATCGTAAAAAATCTTACGATCAGGTTATGGTCGTAGAAGAACTTACGACCAGAGATTTGTCATAGAAAAATCTTATGGCATGGTAATTGGTCATAGAAGAACTTACGATCACTTTATAATGTCTCTCTTTCCGACTTCTGTAGAAAGTAGGCAAGGAAAACTATCGGGACGACGACGAGGTAGAACTGATGGTCGTTGGAGTGGCCACCGTAGAGCAGCTTGTTTCTCCCTTCCAAGAGGCGCCTCTGCTAAAGTCGCAGAAAAGGATGCTCGAGCTCGAGTCCCGCCAAGGAGCAAGCAGATGCTCCTCGCACCAGAAGAGAAAGCCCACACAAGTTGTCGATAAGGGCGGTGTGAGCTTGAGTTCGCTACTCTGCCTCAAGACCTTCTGGCTAATCTTGCCACTGAAATAATCACCGCAGAGGAAACAATTATGGTAGGAATAGTCAAGTGTTCAAACCTAAAGCCCCCAAGGCCAAGGTACTCTTCTATTATGACAATAAAACCTTCGCAGCCGCCCCCCGGTTTTATCAAGCGACTTGAGAAGGAGAACTGAAGAGTTTCATGTCTTTTGTGAAGGAGACTCGCCGCACTAGCAAAGGCCCGTGGTTGAGGGTGATGCTGCCCTTGAGGTGGTCGAGGCTGATCTCGACTGCCCAGAGAGCCAAGGGGCCCAAGAAGCGATGGTGCTCGATCAAGACCCACGACTAGACGTGGTCGTGGTTGATCCTCAACTTAAGTCTCAACCAGATGTGGTTGAGAAAAAGTCGAAGAAACCTCTCATAGGGAGGGTTGTTTCCAAACTTAAGATCTCGTCCGGCACTCGGAGGTATGTAAAAGAGACAAAATTGTAAGGGCATCATTTACCTTTTGCTTTTTATCACCTGATCGTGTTTTCCTTTTCATGGTCTTAGCGTGGCTCCCCTCATCATCAAGGATGTTCTTTTTAAGGAACCTACTGTAGTTTCTTTGGTAGGCGAAGGAACAACAGCGACGGTGATCGAAGGGTTGACCACTGTCCAAATGGTGGAGGATGCCATTGTAGCCGATGTGGCTATGACCAACGGAGCGATCGTAGGGTCAGAAGTGGCTACGACCATGGGAGTGGTCGTAGAACCAGGGGTGGAGATGGTAGCGACGAAGACACTCGGCCATGGGGGTGAAACATCCATCCAAATAGCCTCCCGAAGGAAGTCACGTGGATGATCCTCCCAGTCTCCAAGGTCAAGCTATCGATGCCGTTACCTCCGAAGGAGGAGAAGGGTTCGAGCTCTTCAATCACTCCTTAGGGTTCTTCGCCCCTGCCACCGTTGTGGGCTCCCACGCGTTCAGATCTCATGATCGCATTCCTCACCCTAATGACATTCCCAACAGAGGGGATGTTTTCGATGACGAGCATCTCGAAAGGGTATGGTGGAAATGAGTCGATGATATCGATGAACTGAGGGACCCCACGAAGGTGGTATCATCGTTTGCTCAGTCTGCCATGAATGTAAGTATCTTAAGCTTGGCATTTTACATATATGTCTTTTTCGCTCCTTCTCGCTTTCTCTATGCGTAATACGTTGGAACAAATTATCATCGCGTCGAATATCATAGGCAACTTGTCCAATCGCGACAAGACAAAGCGCTACTCGCGAATAGGCGAGAGGTTGTAAGTAATCGCTTCGTAGTTTTTATATGTTCCACCACTTTCACAAGATTTATGAAGTTTGTCGAGAAGATCTTACGACTAAGTATCGATCGTAGAAGAACTTATTTACCGTGGTTTTTGTCGAGAAGAACTTACGACTAGGAACCGATCGTAGAAGAAACTTACGACCAGGTTCTATAATTACAACTACCCTTTTCCTTTGTAGGCTTAAGAGTAATGAGAAGTCCCTAGCCGATTCTCTCAACTGTGAGAAAGCCGAGACGAAAAAGCTAAGGGAGGAGAAAGAAGACCTCCGAAAAAAGCTTCAGGAGGTAGACTCTGCAAACCGAAAGTTGCAGGGACAACTAAGCAGTAAGTGCTAAACTTAAGACCGCTTTCGACCGCTTCTTGTTTTTCTGAATCTTATTTCCTTTCAGATAAAGACCAAGAGGTCGAGGGTGGGAGCAATATACCTTAAGGACATCCGCGCCCACGCCAAGAAGTTTAGAGGTTGAATTCTCAACTTGTTGGTAAGCACATCTTTACCTGTAATAGGTTGTGTTTTCTTCTCGAGATTGTTTTATTTGACTGGCCTTATTCTTTTCAGAGCAAGTAGTGCAAGTAAAACAACTTCGCGAGGCTTCGACTCACAATCAGGAGGAAATGAAGGCTTTGAAGATCAATCTTTAAGACAACGTTTCTCTTCTGAACAAAGTACTCGGTGGGCTTCATGCTGAGGAGATTACTCCTCGTGACAACACCTTGCCTGCCCACTCGAGTACTATTGGTGAACAAGTTGGGACTTTACAAGAGGTGGTGACTACTCTAAGGACTAACCAATTCGACTCGATAAAGGATGCGACTCAGGAGGGAATAAGATTTGCTTTAGCAAAACTTAAATCTCATGATCCCAATCTGAGTCTACAGCCTGTCATAGACGACTTTACCTATCCCAAGCGTATAAGAGCGCGTTGATAGCGTCAATGCATCCGATCGCCGAGTTAGTCACGCGGGGTATGGAAATAAAACCTCCGTCGCCAGAGTAGTTTGTACCGGAGTCCTATAAAGACAAGTTTTTTTGTTGATGTTGATATATAATCCTTCCTTTTTCCTGAAAAATCATCTTGTCGAGTAGTTAGCAACTCTTAAGATAATGGATGGGAAAAAAGAGCAAAACTAAGAATTGAAGTCAAGTTAATAACTGTTTCCTAGCCCCAACTATTTGCTTGGTTTATTTAGATAAACCGAGTAAATAGTACTAAATGGGTTTTCTGAAAAAGAGAGAGGTTTAGCTAACTTGTAGTTTTTCGATCACGATTATCTCGCACTAGTTGAAAGAGTAGGAACAGGTCGACACTAGGAAGTTCCTTCTAGTGGGCAGGACCACATGTAGAGAGGAAAGGCTTCGACTAGGTGATTTTACCATCTCCGATCAGATTAATCAAATCAAGAATGGTCAACTTGAGTTAGATAAACTTCTGGAGTTCCTTTATAAAATTTGTCCAACTTATTTCAATGCACTCAATATGTTCACTATGGTAGCAAGAGTTAGAAACAGAACGACACTAGAAAGTTCTTTCTAGTGGGCAAGACTACGTATAGAGAGGAAAGTCTTTGACTAGGTGTTATAACTTCCTCCGACCAGTTAAAACAAAACGAGTTTATCGAGAGTAGTTGAGCAAATTTGAAAGTGTACTCTGCTTAGTTTATTTTCCAAAAAGATGAATGAAGAAATAAACTAAGGTACTAAGAGTTGGCTTGTTATTATTTCGACCATGTTTTGAACCCAAGCTCTTTGTGTTGGTAAAAAAAGGGAGGAACGAGTCAACTCTAGGAAATTCCTTCTAGTGGGCGGGACCACGTGTAGAGAGGAAAAGCTTCGACTAGGTGGTGTTACCATCCTTTCGACCAGTGTAAAGATGAACTGAGTACTGGTCGTAGGATGTCTTACGACCGGTGTGTTGTCGTGGGAAAGCTCACGACTGGGAACTGGTCGAGGGCGGACCTTTGACTAGGTTATGGTTGAAAGAATTATCAAAGCGCTACTCAAATTAAAACAATAAGGATAGAAAGAACCTGATGATTTATTGAATGGTTGGTCGTTTACACGTAGAATTTGCGTAACTGGTCGATATTCCAAGAATTAGAAAGAACCTGGCCGTCTTCCATTGCCAGTCGTACCGAGCCTGGACACATAACTTCGACCACTGTGTAAGGACCTTCCCACTTAGGAGAAAGTTTGTTCTGATTAGACTGGGATTGAATCTTCCTCAATACCAAGTCACCTACAGCAAGGCTGCGAGGTTGGACCTTACGATCGTAGTATTTGCACAGGGCTTGTTGGTATACTGCTGAACGGATTAAGGCCTGATTTCTCTTCTCTTCGAGCAGGTTAATGTCATCCGCTCGAAGTTGTTCTTGGGCTGAGTCATTGAAACTCTCGACCCTTGTAGACCTGATCTTTAGTTCTGGCGGAAGCATGGCTTCGGCACCAAAGACTAGGAAAAAGGTGTTTACTTTGTTGACGACTAGTGGTCGTCTGAATCGCCCATAATATCGAGGGTAATTTTTGTACCCAAGCCCTCGAGCTCTTAACAAGTCGGGTCAAGACTCGAGTTTTAATTCCCTGCATTATTTGGCCATTTGCTCATTCGACTGCCCCATTGCTTTGGGGATGGGCGATAGAGGCATAACAGAGCTTGGTACCCAACTCATCGCAAAATTCCTAAAATTTTGCGCTCAAAAATTGTTTACCATTGTCTGTGATTATTCGACTTGGGACTCCAAATCGAGTAATCATGCTTCTCATCATGAACCGTTTTGTGGCTTCCGTTGTTATCCCAGTCACAGGTTCGGCTTTGATCCATTTTGTGAACGTATCAATAGCCACAAAAAGGAACTCGAAACCTCCTGGAGCCCTTGGGAACGGTCCTAGGATATCGAGACCCCGGGTCGCAAAAGGCCATGATAGAGGAATTGTTTGTAATGCCTGAGCTGGTTGATGTATTTGCCTTTTATGAAACTCGCATTGTACACATTTCTTAACCATCTCTCTTTGGCATCATAGAGGGCTGTTGGCCAGTAAAATCCTTGTCGAAAGGCTTTACCAACCAACGTTCTGTTGGAAGCATGAGTTCCACAGATGCCCCCGTGTATGTCATGAAGGAGGTTTAGTCCTTCTCTCTACGGTATGCATCGCATGAGTACCCCTTGAGTACCTCTTTTATAGAGGACTCCTTCGACCAAAGTATACATTTTAGCCTTTCGGGATAAACGATCCGCTTCGAGATCGTCATCGAGCACGGAACCCATCTGAAGATACTTGTAAATGGGATCCATCCAAGTATCCTCGTATTCTAGAGAGGCTGTCTCAATAGGAGATGTCTCTGGTGTTTCCACTAGAGACGGCTTTTGGAGTTGCTCCAAGAAGACTCCTTTTGGTACTGGTGATCGGGAAGAAGCTATTCGAGCAAGCTAATCTGCGAGGAAATTATCCTTTCAAGGGATGAATTGTACCTCGAAATCGAAAAAATGCTTTTCAAGCTTTCGAACTTCCGATAAGTACCGAGACATGGTCGGGTTAGAGCACTGGTACTCTTTTCCAACCCGATTCACGACTAGTTGAGAGTCTCTCTCACGAGTAGTCGTCGAACCATGAAGCGCCAGAGCTCGTGATGCCGCTAGTAAACCTTCATACTCGCCACGTTGTTAGTGGCCCGAAAGTTTAGTCAGATGGCATACTTTAAGGTCTCTCCGTTAGGAGATTCCAGACCACCCCAAATTTCAAGCCATTTAAAGTAAAAGACCCGTCAAAGTACATCGTCCACTTGTCGTGGGTATCGTACTGGGGATCCTGAACAGGTTCAGGATTTGTCCATTCGGCGACAAAGTCTATCAAGATCTGGGATTTAATGGCCGTTCGGGACACGAAATGGAGGTCGAACTCCCCAAGTTCTACTGACCATTTAGACATGCGTCCCGCTGCTTCCCTATTCTGGAGGATTACTCCCACGGGAAACTCAGACTACACAATTATCTTTTGCGCCTGAAAATAATGCCGCAGCTTCTCGAAGACATGAGGAGGGCATAGAGAAGCTTTTGGACCCGAGGGTAACGCCCTTAGGTCCGTGCAAAACTTCACTTACGTAGTACATCGTCGTTGAACGTGGTCACGTTTCTCGACTAGTATCTTCGCCATCGCTTGTGGCATGGCAACTAGATAAATCAAGAGCGTCTCTTCCGGTTTTGGGAAACCGAACAGAGCACTCGTGAAGATATCTCTTGACATCCTCGGCGCGCTTGTTCTTCCGACCACTCGAAACCCTCGTGCTTCCTTAGAAGTTTGAAGAAAGGTAGTCCTTTTTCTCCCAATCGTGCTATGAAACGACTTAAAGCCGCCATACACCTTATGAGTTTTTGGACTTCTTTCTTCGTGGTTGGAGAGCACATTTGGACAATGGCTTTTATCTTTTCGGGATTTGCTTCGATCCCTTATACAGAGACCAGAAATCCAAGCAACTTTCCCGAAGAGACTCCAAACACACACTTCTCAGGATTGAGTTTCAAGCGGTGATTTCTGAGGTTGTCGAACGTCTCCTGCAAGTCTGAAACATGATCAAGCCATTTGATGCTTTTTACGACTAGATCGTCAACATAGACTTCCAAATTTCGGCCTAGCTGAGGTGAAAAAGTCAATTGCATCAAACGTTGAAAAGAAATGCCAGCATTTTTTAGACCAAATGGCATTTTGACATAGCAAAATATACCAAATGGAGTAATAAATGCGGTGTTTTCTTCATCTTCTAGACACATATTAATCTGATGGTAGCCAGAATATGCATCTAGAAAACTTAATGTTTTGCAACCAGCAGTAGAGTCAACCAACTGATCGATACGAGGTAAAGGGAAATCATCTTTTGGACAAGCTTTATTAAGATCAGTGAAGTCAATGCACATTCGCCACTTGCCGTTAGACTTCCTAACCATTACAGGGTTGGCCAACCACTCTGGGTGGTTGACTTCTCTTATAAAGCCTGCTTTAAGTAGCTTGTCCAATTCTGACCTTATAGCGTCTCGTCGATCAAGGGCAAATCTCCGTAATTTTTGTTTTACGGGTACTTTGTCAGGCCATAAAGCTAGCCTGTGCTCAATCACTTCCCTAGGGACTCCGAGCATGTCGGATGCTTGCCACGCGAAGACATCTGCGTTTGCTCGGAGGAAAGTGATGAGGGCGTCTTCCTACTTGGGGTCGGAAGTATCCCGATGCAAATCAGCTTGAAGGTTCCTCCCGATCCAAGGAACCTCTTTGACTTGGTCGTTCGGCTTGTGCGACTTTAGGCTTCGAGCACTTGGTCGAAGGTCGCCCTTTTCTTTCCCGAAATGGTATCGACCTACCATCTCGAGGATCGTGGTCACATCGTGTGCGCCATCTTCTTATCACAATGAATTGTGATTACTCCTTTGGGACCTGGCATCTTAAGACATTGATACCCATAATGAGTTGCCATTAAGAATTTTGCCAAAGCTGGTCGTCCGAGTATGGCGTTATATGCCGTATCGAAATCGACCACATCAAAGGAGATCTTCTCCGTCCTGAAATTACTTGGTGAACCAAATGTAATAAGAAGGGAAACTTGACCAATAGGTTTGGCCGAAGATCCCGGTATAATACCATGAAATGAATATCTTACCAGCCTTACCTTGGTCCTGGGTACTTACATCTTGTCCAGGGTGTTCGTCAACAAAATTTTTAATGAACTACCACCATCAATCAACACTCGATTCACTCGACAGTTGTTGATGGTGAGTTCAACCACGATCAGGTAACGACCTGGTCGGATCGAAGGGAACGGGCAGTCACCCTTCTCAAAAGAGATGGTGATTTCTGACCACTTCGATACTTTATTGACAAGAGGGGAGTCAATGGAGTTTACCTCACGTTCGACGTCCTTAAGCTGTCGCCTTGACTCGTACGCCAATGATCCCCCAAAGATGTGCTCGATGGTGTGCTCGGGATCCTAAAATGGCATGTCCTTGTTGTCGTCCGACTGCGTACGACCACTGGCTTGCCTACTTCTTCGAGGGCAGGGAGTGGCCCTTTGCCGTTGTAGTAGTCTTCTAGTTTTTGTTGGAAAACTCGGCAATTGCGAAGGTCATACCTTTCCTTTTTACGGAAAGGGCACCACCTAGGCTTGTCGTTCTTTCGTTTGGGGCGCTTACCTTTGCCTCGATCAGGGTATTGTTTGGTAGTTCGTGGCTCCTTATCACTTACGGCCAAGACCTCCTTAGAAGCATTGGCTTGAGGCTTTTGGCCCTTTGCCTTGTTCTTGGATTTCTTGGTCTTTTATCCTCTTTTTGTTACCTTCGCCTGCCTCCCGAGGGTCTTTGGTCATCTCGATCGATGATTTTGGTCCACTCAACCGCTTCATCATCGATGGCGTCGATCGACCCATCTCGAAGAGTTCGACTCTGATGGCGGGGAGGGTTTAAAGCGATGTCCTCCGTGATCCTTCTGCTGCGGACTCCTGGCAGAAGGCTCGATAACGTGATGAGTCGAAACTTCAGAATCGAATTGCGAACTGGTCAAACGCTGATGAATTGATGTAGTGTTTCGTCATCGTTTTGTCGCATTTGATGTAGGTCGTCTTCCTTTCCGGGGCGATGGTAGGTGCCCTAGAAATTGGTCAGCAATAGATCGCAGAGATGTTGCCACGAGTAGATCGACTCGACTGGTTGGTTTAATAACCATGATCGAGCAGACCCTTCGAGCACAGTTGGAAGGTAATTCGCTATGACGCGCTCTCCTCCTCCTCTTTCAACAAAGCCGATCGTGTAGATTTGAAGGAATTCGATGGGATTTTGAGACCCATCAAATTTCTCCATGTTCACTGGTCGAAACTACCACGGCCAGTGAACTGCTCGGAGGTCAGGCGAGAATGCCCGACATCCGTAATTACGCTGTAATGCCTCCTTTGCATAAAGAGGGGTTGACGTGTCGCCGGTGTCGTGCTTGATGATACCCGGCCATTGGTGAATCGACTTATGGTAAGTCTCGATCCTACGAGGATAATACTCCTCGTATCTTGTCTGCTGTTGCAGACCTTTGGGTCGGAGCGGTGAATGATCACCTCTCTTAGGAGCTTTATGTTCTTCAGACGTTCGAGGAACTCTTTTTCGTATTGGGGAGCAATGTACCTTGCGACGATCTCCATGCGGTGAATTATTCAAACGACTGGAAGCTGATAGAGTCGTACTGCCACGACTTCCAGAATGATATCGGCGGGGTCGTTCGAGCTTGCTCATCGTATTCCGTAGCCTTTGTGCGATCTTTTCAGCGAAGAGGTCATAGCCGGGCGCTCGGACAAGTTCTCGAGAGAGGTTCTCGAGTAGGTCGTTGATGTGCTGAAGTTCTTGAGCTTCCTCCGACTGGTATTGAGCGCGCCCAGGCAATTTTCTCTGAGTTGCGACTCGTTTCCGTCGGACTATTTCAGAATCATTCATACTTGACCTTTGACCTTGGTTTAGCGGAGTGTGACGATCTCGAGAATTTCTCGCGCGTTCATCAGAGTGTTGACTCTGTTCGCCACTGGAGGCATCCTCGTCATCGTCACGAGCGGTCGTAGGGTGTGATCTTCGAGGAGCATCCTCGGCCCTGTTTCCAGGAGAGTTATTGCTACCTGAGGGCAGGACGAAGACCTCCCGTTGATGATCTCCACTTGCGCTAGAGGCCTCCTTGCTTGAGGAGTCGTCGAATGACACCATTTGGCGACTTGGAGCAAACCCCTCCAGGAAGGGGAATTCCGGGTTATAACCATCTCCGTCGGCAAGTGAATCCAGCGTTGGGATGGTCGGACATGCAGGAAGAGCATGTTCGATCGCATCCTTGGCTGGGTTAGCCGGAGAGAAAGAATCACCAGATGCTGATGAAGATCCGGAATTATGGCTTCCAAGAGTTGTCGCGTCAGGTCGGACTGTCTTAGGTGGACTTGGACATTTGGAGAGGGAACCCTCGCCAGGACATTTGGAGAGAGAACCCTCGCCATGCCCTGAGTCTGCCTTAGAACAGTCCTCATTGAGGTCGAATTGACCCTTGCCCTCTGAGGAAGCTGGTTCCCCGTTTGGGCATATAGTTGTGGGGGATATGGATCCCTCCTCAACTCCATCGGTGGCAAAGTCTCCTGGAGAAAGATCTCCAAGGGCGACATCACCATTGGAGGATGCACCACTTGGCTCGTAGTCAAAATCGGCATCCATGTCAATGTCTGCATAATCGGCCAAGTCAAACCAGTTCTCCCCGTTCCACTCTCCTGCCATGAGAGCATGAGAATTGGAAGGACGGAGGAAAAAACTGATGACTCAAAGATCCCCACGGTTGGCGCCAACTGTCGGTGTTTTAGGACCGTACTTACGTAAAGATTGTTTGATTCGGGGGTTCCTCTAGGCTCAAAATCACACAGAGATGGAGACACGGGAATTTTATACAGGTTCGGGCCTTCTCCTAGGAGAATAACAATCCTACTCCCGTGTGTGTATGTATTGAGTATACTAGATTACAAGATCAAGCCAGAAAACTAGAGTATTATGCTTCTCAGAATTCGAGCCCTCCCCCCTTGCTCTGATGATCCTTACCTTTTATACCGTCCCCAGAATGTACGCCGTTGGACCTCTAATAAAAGGTCACTTAATCATCCAGATCGTGGCGCCGTTACTGGAGGTTACTGCAGGAGTTAAAATGTTCCTACGTCGCCAGTCAATTATCATCACAAAAGGAGTTAAAATCGTGCCATTATCTTAGGAAATAATAGCGTAGTTTACTGCCCATATTTTAAATACGGTGCGGAAGATTCCTTTATCGACTAGGCCCACATGTCTGTGAGCCTTGTCGACTAGGATCTGGTCGTAGAAGGTCTTACGACCAGGGGATGGTCGTAGGAAAGCTTACGACTGCATACTGATCGTAGTAAAGCTTACGATCATGGGATAGTCGTATAAGGACTTACAACTATGTGGTAGTCGTGGGAAGACCCACGACTACTGGGGTGGTGGTCGAGAAGAACGTCACGACCTCCAGCTTCTCCCTTATTAATATTTAAGGGGTATACTTAGGAGTTATATGACATCATTATTACCTCATAATATGAATTATGGATAAATGATTGAATGAGGATTATTATATCCTCGTCAATGTTCTTGCTATTAAAGCTATTGCCGATAACCTTAATCTTAAAGCTGATAGACCGTAGAACGATGATAGTTGGGGAGTGCTAACTTAACGGGGGTTCAAAAATGTTATTAGATTAAAAATCCACTAACAAAAAGAATCATCTAACTACTGTGCACCTAGTAGCACCAAAATACCACTAAGTATTTGCTTATTTATTTATTATTCGTACCATCGTAAATTGCAGCAGACGAACCAGCAGGAGTAGCTGATACCACGTTCATCGACACCGACCATTTCTTCTTCTACGAAGGCAAGCGATTCTCTTGAACATAAACATAGTTATCTTATATGTAAACTGTATTTTGCTGTATTACATGGTTATTGCATCAAAACTGTTTTCTCAAAATCAAATCAAAGGAATGAAAATGGGAAGATAAGAAATAAGAAAGAGTTGAGGAAGAAAGAAAGAAATGAGACTTAATAAGTTGGTAAAAGGGGCCCGGACAGGGGAACACGACGATGACGATGATGATGAGGTAAGAGGTGTGCCCTTTTTTATATATGGTTATAATATAAGGACAAACAAAACTCCTACTCGGTCTGAGTTCGTAAATTCAATACCAACCATTTTCCTGTTTCGGTGGGCAGAAAATGCTACCTTGTTACGTAATTATGATCTCTACAATGGGTCACATTGGAGTGTTGGGCACGGAAGAGAGCTGCCCCAAGGTGGAGTGTTGGGCACGAACGAGAGCCGCCTCAACCAACATTACTGGAACTCGGTGTATGACGAGGTCAGTAGCGTGATTAAATCAGCACCGACGGAAAGTAATGGGTGAAGACTTGATCACATAACCTGAAAAAGTTCTGTATTCTAAACTCGAACCCGCATAAAAGGAAATGCAAGGGACCCGGCTCATTTAAAGCTCAAAATAGCTATGGGTAAAGTGGTACAAGCCTGCGCAGTGCTATACAAAATCATGAATTCATGTCAGTCTCCTGGATTGGAGTCTACGGGAACCGCCGGGGGTCTTTCTTCTCTCCGAGTGACAAGTAGTGTTTTCAGTATTAAAATTTGCCACCTAATGTTTAAATAAATTATTTTCATAATAGAGATAATATAGAAAATGTGATAACAAACTGAGATAGTCATCCAGTGCATCGTTTGCTATTAATGCTTGCTGAGTACACTGGTGTGCTCAACCTTGTTAGTATTCTCCTTTGTAGACCCTAGTCCAGTCGGGAGCTATCCCGAGTGGGACGACGGACTTGCAGGTGTTGGAGCAATCGCAGGAAGAGATGGCACTAACTACGAGGACTAGGGCGAGATGGACACCATATTTGACGCGTGGGACGAATAGGCGGCCGGTATTTCAGGGCAAGCGAGAGAAGCGGATAAGTTCCTTTTGTAATTGTATAATACTTGTACTAAAAACCATAGCCTTGTGTGGCTATTACTGGAATAAAAATGTACAGTTTCTATCGTATTGTTCTGCTTGTAACCCTGGTAAAGGTTCACTATTCGTTGGAGCAGTGTTTTATTGAACAAACGAATAGTAACCATATGCCTAAGTGTGATTACCCTTGGGGTAATGACACGGGTGTCACAGTGCTGTAGTAGGTTAGTGGCCCACATGTCATAGCCTCATATGGTTATCAGGGGCCTATGCGGGTAGCGGGGATAGGGAGTAGAGGAATGGCCCCGGCCCCGCTTCACCCGATGAAGAATTGTATTTTTATATTAGCATCCTCTGTAGGAGAAGAAATAGCCCCAACCCCAATCTCTAATAGGTGAATGAGGCCATTGCCATCCCTACTCTAGTGGTAAGGGGATTGAGACTTAGGGTTATCAATTTTGTGGGCTTTTATTGTTTGTGGGCATTACAATACGATATTCGTTACAAGTGTATGTCTTCACAACCCATGCCACCACAGATCTAGCCCACATGCTGATGACTCCATTGTCTTCCTCCCTCCGAGATCTAGGGGTAGGTCCTTGGGGTACCTCCGGGAGATCCGGGGTAGCTGCCCTTGCTCGCCCCCGCTGGTAGCTCCGCCACTGATTGTGCCGGTGGTCCGACGGTTCCATTTTGCATAGCAATTGTCACCTACATGAAGTAATTCATCAGTCGAACAGTTCGATTTTGCACCATGCCGCTCTCTCCAGGTGAATGTGAATACTTCAATTTCTTACTCCTCGCAGCAGCCTTTTCGTTCTACTCGTCGATCCCTTTCTAGACTCGACTATTTTTATCTGTGCTCGATTCAGGAATCAGGAGGGTGGCATTACCAGCTCGCTGTGAGCAGGCGAACCCTCTATGATGCACGCGCACACACTGGAAGGTGCGCTTTTCTCACGCCTGGCCGCGTACAAGTTGGCTGGTTTTTGAAATCTGCAAAACCAAGACTATGCGCCCAAAGCGTAAACAAGTAGCCTGATACAACGTGGCGCAAACAGTTGACTAGCTGAGGCATGCAATGCACACCTGAAAACCCGTTTGCGTGGTCACCGCTTCACAATACCGTAATGCTCGTCGTCACCACTAGTGTGTGTGTACGTAGGGGTGATAATGGGTTGAAACCTAACCTAAACCTACCTTAACCCACTTCATGTGTAGTATATCAATCCAATCCAGACCAACCTATTGTTCCACCTTCAAAACCCAACCTAACCCAACTCATAGACAATTCCAACCCAACCCAACCCAACCCAATTCCTCAATATGGGTTCAACCCATTTCTCACCCATTTCTAACCCATCCCATCCATCCAAATTTAACCGCCCAAGTTATAGTATCAGGCCCAATTCGGCAGAACCAATCCCACCATGGATACGGGCCACTGGTAAATTCACTATTTGACGAGGTTAATTTTCCATGGTGGCCGCATTTCCACAAACACCTGATTGTCACTTCGATTCCCACCATGGAGACGCAGGCGCAGGACAAGGCGGAGGAGGAGGAGAGCGCGCGACTCCACGTGCAGCCGGGTGGGGTGGGAGGCGGCGCAGCGGTAGCCATGGCCATTGGCGCAATCCCCATGCACAGCTTCATCGTGCCCTAGCCCGAGCCGGTGGAGTTCCTCCTTGGCCTCCGCGTCGCACCGCAGAACGGCCACCTGCTCCCGGTGTTCCGCCTTGACGGCTCGACACGCTCCATGGCCGCCTCCCGCTGCTCCCATAGCGCCCACGCCCGAGCCTCGAACGGCCACCTTCTCCCGCATTGCTCGGCCATCTTCTCCTCCTTGGCCTCCGCGTCGCGCTGTAGAACGGCCATCTACTCTCGGTGCTCCACCTCGACGGTTCGACGGAGCGGAAGCCGAGGTGAGGAGGAGATGGCCTGTCTGACGGCAGACCACATGCAAGTCCACCGGTGGCAAGGCCCCCAGAGCGGCTTCGCCACCAAGGTGCGTCTCTCTCCTCTCTCTCGCCTTGTCTTTGTTCCGATCTGTAGTTTGCTAGAAGGGCTTTCGCTAAGACGTTTTGATTCGGCAAGAAGACGACCCACACCGCCAGCGGCCATTGCCACCTACGCCGATGTCCAGGAAACTCACGGTCCGAGTACTCTGGCTCCGATTCGCCCATGCCCGAGTACTCGAGGATTGCAGTATCTTCACCAAGATTCTCATATGTGTTCATGTCCTCCTCCTCCTCTCCGATACCGTCTATGCTGAGTGCTGGAACTTCCTCGACGATGCTCACTAGAAACATCAATGGTCACTGGGTATGCATAGACATTATCGCAGATGGGGGAGATGGACTTGGAGATGGAGATGGAGACGGAGCTTAGCGGCGGCTCTGGCGGCGCCACTGGGCGGGCTCGAGAGTCGAGTACAGCGGTACAAGCGGTGACGGAGGGCGGCGGCGATCGGCGTCCACAGCTCCACCCAAAACCAACCCACCCATCAAAACCACAAGTTGAACCCATTTCAACCTAAAATTTTTAAACCCACACCAACCCAACCCAACCCGTTTCTACTACAAACCCAACCCGTTAACTACAACAACCCATTTCAACCCATCCAAACCCAACCCAAATTAAAACCCAACCCGTTCAATCTATTTCAACCCAACCCATTAACACCCCTATGTGTACGCTCAACGAAGACACCAATAGTTAATTATAAGTTTGGTTGGCGCCAGTGTAACCCAAAAAAAAGGTCGTTACCAAATGAAGATAGTTTGAACAATGACGACGACGACATCAAAATCTTTGGTCCCAAACAAGTTAGGGTAGACTAGAAATGAAACCACCTCAAGGTCAAAGAGACGAGAGCCTTGTAAAAAAAAAACCTACAAGGCTAAAACCTTAAGCCGTACATCATGCCATCTGAGACGAGAGCCTAAAATACCGCCCCTAAACCTTCTTATGGTTCCGATACGTGGATCGCTAGCTTCCATGCGCTCATATCCAAAGCTAATTCTTTAGCTACATTTCAATCTCTCAAATCTCTTTTAACTGCTTCCTCTCACGTCAGTCTTGGTCAACCTCTGCCTCTTCTTACGTTTTTAGTACGCCTTAAAATTCCACTACGTACCGGTGCCTCAGAAGGCCTACGTTGGAGACGTTCAAACCATCTCAAGCGATGTTGGACAAGCTTCTCTTCAATTGGTGCTACCCCCATCACGTATATCACCATTGCGGATTCCATCCCGCCTTGTGTGGCCACATATCCACCACAACATCCTCATCTTCGCTACACTCATCTTCTGTATATGTGTCTTTTGGTCGCCCAACATTTTGCTCTATATAGCATCGCAGGTCTGATCGTCGTCCTATAGAACTTACCCTTTAACTTTTAAGGGACTTTTTTTGTCACACAGAATACCCGATGCTTGACGTCATTTCACCCACCCTGCTCTAATCATGTGGCTCACGTCTTCATCAATCTCGCCTTCCCACTATAGCATCGATCCCAAATATCGAAACATGTCCTTCCTAGGCACTACTTGTCCGTCTAGACTAACATCTCCATCATCTGCCATGGCACCGCTGAAATCGCACTTCATATACTCAGTTTTAGTCCTACTAGGTCTAAAGCCCTTTGATTCTAAGGTCTTCTTCCATATCTCCATATTCCTACCGACACCTATCCTACTCTCATTAACTAACACTACATCATCAGCGAAAAGCATACACCAAGGGATATCTCCTTGTATGTCCCACGTGACCTCATCCATCACTAGAGCAAAAATATATGGGCTCAACACTAACCCTTGGTGTAGTCCTATCTTAATAGGGAAGCCACTAGTATCACCACCACGTGTTCTGACATTAGTCACAACATCTTGGTACAAATCCTTAATTAGGGTAACATACTTTGTTGGGACTTTTTTTTCCTTTGGAGCGCCCACCACATGACCCTTCTTGGCACTTTGTCATAGCCTTTCTCCAAGTTGATAAACACCATGTGAAGATCCTTCTTTTGCTCCCTATACCTCTCCATCAATTGCTGTGTTAAGAAAATCGCCTCCATGGTCGACCTCCCAAGCATAAAACCAAATTGGTTTGTCATCATGCTAGTCACTCTTCTTAAATGGTGCTCAATCACTCACTCCCAAAGCTTCATTGTGTGGCTCATGAGCTTATGCGGCACCTCGTGTCATTACCCCGAAGGGTAATCACACTTAAGCATACAAATTACTACTCATCTGCCCAGTAGGACACCACTATGACGAATAGTAATCCTTACCAAAGTAAACGCAACAGAACAATAAGATAGAAACTATAATTTATTGCAACAATTAGCCACGCAAGGCTATGGCCTTTAATACAATTATTTAATTACAATGGGAAGAATTCCCCTCGCTTGCCTGCCCTGCCCCACCGGTCTTCTACTCGTCCCACTCGCCGAATAAGGGGTCCACCTCGCCCTGGTCCTCGTAGTAAACACCCTCACCTCCTGCGGCCTCCTCGACTGCGTATCCTTCATCTCACTCGGGATAGCTCTTGGCCGGACTAGGATCTAATAAAGGAGAATAATAGCAAAAATGAGTACTAGTGTACTCGGCAAGCATTTATTAGCAAAGATGCATTGAATGACTCTTCTATGTTCATTATCATATTTTCTAACTCATCTGTTTTTCTAGAAAATAATTTACCAAGATTTAAGTGGCAGTTTTAATTATGAAAAGATTACTTATCACTCAGTAAGAAGATAAACCCCTAGCGGCCACCGTAGACTCCAATCCAGGAGACATGCATGAATTCATGATTTTATTTAGCACTACACAGGCTTTGTACCACTTTACCCATAGCCACTCTGAGCTCTCTTGAGCAAGGTCTCCCGTATTTCCTTTCATGCAGTATTGAGTTTGGAATACAAAACGTTTTCCAAGTTACATGATTAAGTTTTCATCCATTATTTTCCATTGGTGTCTTGGGGCGCTCACCCAGTCCTCCACCGAATTCCAATAATGTTGATTGGGCCGGTCATACCCGCACCCAACACTCCACCTTGCGGTACTATAGCGCATTGGATCCCCCATTTCCAGACTCTTCCTACCGGTCCTCGGTTCCTCCATAAATTACACTTTTTATTACTTACCCGATGTGGAGAGTATAATTACATAACAAGGTAGCATTTTTTGTCTACCGAAACAGGAAAATAGTTGGCACTTAAATACAGCCTCTTATCCAAATGGAAGTTTTGTTGGTCCTTATATATAATCCGTATGTAAATGGTCCTACCTCTTTCCTCTTCTCTTTCCTACCACGGGCCCCCATTACCATTCTAATAGTTCTTGCACAACCCAGCTACTCCTCTCAGCTGGACTACTCTTTTCTCATCTTCGTCTCTTTTATTTTCTCGTCTTTCTTTTATCCGATTTGATTTTGAGAGATAGTTTTCATGCACATATGTATAATTAGGCCTTGTTTGGTACAGCTTCTACTCCTAGCTTCTCAATCGATTCTCCTAGAGCCGTACCAAACACCCCGATTCTCAAAACCACCAGATTCTGCTTGTTACGAGGAGCTGTCTCAAAAATGAACTAGCAACGAGAAGCAGCCTTCCCGATTCTCGTGAGAATCCAACCTTCAGAAATGAAAATACCCCTAAAAGTTTGATGTATTTACCCGCAAATGCCATTGAACTACCCCATAGGAAATCCACCGCGCACGACCCCAGCCTTACCCCTTCGCCTTTCCCCTCGTGTCGAAACGAAACCCCCCTCATCTCGTCTCTTCCTTCCCCGATGGCCACCACCGCCCTCTGCCGGATCCTCACTCTGACTCCAACCCCCACCCTCCTCCTCCGTCGCCAGCTCCTCCTTCGCCTCCTCTCCACCCAACCCTAGCCAGTCCAAACAAACACCCGCACTGAGCTCTCCCGCCTCAAGTCCTCCATCCACAGCGCCGCCACCACCTCGGACGCCCTCGCCTCCCTCTTCATCTCCGCCCTCCCCCACCCCGCCTTCCTCGCCGACCGCCCTCTCTTCTCCCTCTCCGTCCATCGCCTCGCCTCTGCCGGCCGCCGTGACCTCGTCACTTCCATTCTCTCCACCTCCCTCCCTGCGCCCCACCCCTCGGAGGGCTTCCTCAAACGCCTCACCCCTGATCCGACCGGGCCCTCTCCGCCCTCCTCTCCATATACCACGACAACCGCCAGTACGACCGCGCCATCCACGCCTTCCGCACCCTCCCTGCAGAGCTCGACATCAAGCCGGGGATCATCTCCCACAACATCCACCTCAAGTCCCTCGTTGCCGGCGGCAACGTCGCCTCCGCCCGTGTAGTGTTTGATGAAATGCTTGACAAGGCCAGCGTTGAATTGGACATTGTTTCGTGCAATGAGATCCTCAAGGGCTACCTCAACTCAAGTGATACTGCCGCATTTGACCAACTACTTAATGAGATCACTGGTGCTAAGAGGCAGCTCAAGCCCAATGTCAGCATGTACAGCCTCCGCCTTCCCTCCCCTCGGCCGGTGGCCTCCTCCTCTCAAGCCAACCTCCCCTCAAGATCCCCACCGCGTCCGGACATGTGCTGAGTGGTCACAAAATCTGCGATTCCTATGAAGATGAATTTGTTCTGGAACCAGACACTCTTGTTGTTGGTCACAGGCTTGTGTACAAATACATAGGAGTAAGACACAAATTTCTTATAAATTTCTCTATTTTGTTTTCCATATTTCTCACAAATAACAGCTCTTCCATATTTTATTTTCCTTCTGTTGCATAAATTTCTCATTCCATGCTGCTAGTTCCATAGTGGATGTGCAAGATGCAACCAGGATTCCATTGTTGAATGTTTTAATCAAGTTGATATGAATCTTGATATTTTATCGTATTGCGAATCGTTTGTTATGGTTTGTTATGTGGGTGCAAGAATTCCATTGAGGAAAACTTTATGAATTAAGCTTGATTATAGTGAGTCCTGCTAGCCTTCTACTTTCTGTTTGCACCTTCAAAGAATTTAACCATTGACGCAGCTTATGGAGACACAAGCTTTATTGTACTTTATATGGATAATGTGCTGTTATGTAGTTATGCTTGTTGAAAACTACAGGGTTCTTATCTTTTGTTATTTTTGTATGCAGACCCGCATGCAAAATACCACAAAGCTTAAGAAGATCATTCAGGATTAAAAAGAATTGGTGTTTTTATCTGATATTCATAGCAGGATGTAGGCGTTAAAGGATTAGCTAATTGAGGCAATAAATCATGTGCACAAAGTCTCTAAAGTTCATGTGTTTGTCACCATATGCCAAGGTTTTTGGGACCGAATGGGACATGTATATGAATTATCAATAGCACCATTCTTTTTCTCCCCTAATCACATGTGTTAATTAACCTATTTTTAGGATGTCTTGAGTTTCCTAGAGAATCGCAAAGAAAATAGAGCTTGGTATAAAGGCGCTCGAGTCGTAGTATCTGTAAGTTCATGTTCCTACAGTCCCCTTGTACTGCTCACGGCCCATTTATTCAGTGTTTGCTTGTTGATGCTCCTCATCTCTGCTACGGTTAAATAAACGTGTAATACTGCAGGTGTTGGATGATACATTTGCATCTTAGATGCAGCAGCTACTTGGTAATACACTCCAACAGAAGAATCAGGGAAAGAGTCACACTGCGCAATGGCCAAAGTGAAGATGTGGGGATCTTTGTAAAGAAAAAGAAACAGCAGACGACAGGAGGCCCCGTAAAATACATATATGAGAAGCTAGGCTATCGTGTTAATCCATCAAAAATGCTTTGCTGGTTAACCAGGTTCAAATGGTTCACATTGCCTATGGGATGGTCTACATTCAAAAATTGAGTTGTATTTTTCTAGAGTGTTAGTTTAAGTGACACTGTAGGTTAGCTTTATTCATAGCACCTAATAGAGCCTTCCCAAGTGCAATTGCTCAATCAGGATGATGGATACACTACTTGTGATATTTTGTGGTCTTTTGTTATAACTCATTTACCATTTCAATACTTGTACGTAATAGAATTTAATTATTATTTGAACACTTGTACAATATGAATGCAATATCTCTAGCCCTGAGGCAGTTATTGCCTATGTGAGCATGATCTAGTTTTTGCATTTATGTAACTTGTAATGTTCATGCATTACAAAAGTATTCGCTTAAACATTGCATTATTTGTACACAATCAATGGTTGTGCGTCAATTCGTTATTTGCCAATTGTTGTAATCCATCATGAAGTGTAACGCAATGTTACATGGCATTGTGTACAAATACAACGTATATACATTCATATGGTCTTAACAAATTTTGGGAAAAAATTCTATAATTTGTGTGCAAATACATAGGAGAAAGACACAAATACAATTGAAGTATTACAACCAGGGGTAATATGGTCTATTTGCCTCTAATCCTCCCTCATATGGTTTTTGGAGCCAACCTACCAGCCAAACACTTTCAACAGATAGCTCCAAATTCTCAGATAAGTGGATTCTCAGAGAATTAGGAGTAGAATATGGAAAATGAGAATCTGGAGCTATACCAAACAGGGCCTTATACAGAATATAATTTTTACATTTAATATAACTAGGTTAATGTTCAAGAGAAAAGCTTGCCTTCGTAGTCATAGAAAAGATCGGCGTCAACGAAATCTGGATCAATTACACCTGCCTACGTCAGTTCGTCTTTTGCAATTATACGGCAGACGCGAATAATAAATAAATACTTAGTTGCTTTTGGTGCTACTATGCGTATATAAATTAGATGGTCTTCTTTTTCAGCAGATTTTAATTTAATAAACTTTTCAAACCCCCATTAGGTTAGCACTCCCTAATTGCGATTGTTCTACGGCCTGTCAGCTCTAGGACCGTGGTTGTCTATACTCGAGTTTGTTAATAACGGGCCCAGGCTAGTCTATTTTTGGGGTGATATTTACCGGGGGTTGTTTATTTTAATTATTCTATCCCGATTAAATTATTTCTAATGTATCATATTATTTGTCTAATTTAGTGAGTTCTACCAGTGATTAATTTAGTTATATAGTCTCAAATTAATTTTACACTATTTCTCACTTTTATTTTCTACTGGTCAATCTGTTGCTATTTATCCTTATGTGGCTTATAAATTTATTTGGTCCAACAACTACACATCGTCGATACTTATTTCTACTGCTAAATCTCCTACTACTAAACCTTACTAGAATTTACCTCTTTACCCCTTACCTAAATCCTAATTTCTACCCCTTTTCTTAACCCCTAATATCTCCCTCTCTCACCTAATCTCTGTCTTTCTCTCTCCTTATCCATTCGGCCGAATTCCCCCTGGCTCCCTTCTTCTTCCTCATTCCTTCTCCCCATTCCCCATTTCTCTTCTTCTTTTCCCTGGTGATTGCTCTTTGCTCCTGGTGCTCGCCCGCGCCGCTCCTGGCTCGCCTGCGCTCGGCTTCCGCCGCTGCCAATGCGCCTCCCTAGCTCGACCGCACCTCTCCCCTGCGCCTCGGCCCTTGCGCCTACTCGCCTCGGCTTTGCCCAGGTGGCTCCTCACTTCCGCCTCGGCCACACTCTTGCTTGACCACTGTGCTGCCTTGGCCTCCTCGGTTGCTAGACTCCGTTTTTTTTTTATTTCCTCCCTTTCCTCCTGACCTGTGCTACTTTCTTTTTACTACTGCTCCATGCCGATTTATGTTGGTTCATGCTGATGCCTAATTAATTTGGGGGTTCCTAGGTGGCATTATGGGTGGGTGGGTTTTGGAGCTTTTGGTGGCGATAGCCTATGGCTTATTTTTTTTATGGTAGTTCGAGCAGGGTGAGATTTTAATTTAATAAACTTTTCGGACCCCTGTTAGGTTAGCACTCCCCAACTGCGGTTGTTCTACGATCTGTCAGCTCTAGGATCGTGGTTGCTTATACTCGCGTTTGTTAATAACGGGCCTTGGCCAGTCTATTCTAGGGGTGATATTTACCGGGGGTTGTTTATTTTAATTATTCTATCCCAATTAAATTATTTTTAATGTATCAGGTTATTTGTCTAATTTAGTGAGTTCTACCGGTGATTAATTTAGTTAGATAGTCTCAGATTAATTTTACACTATTTCCCGCTTTTATTTTCTATCGGTCAAACTATTGCTATTTATCCTTACGTGGCTTATAAATTTGTTTGGTCCAACAACTACATAGCGTCGATACTTATTTCTACTAGTGCTCATTTCTACTACTAAATCTCCTACTTCTAAACCTCACTAGAATTTACCTCTTCACCCCTTATCTAAATCGTAATTTTTACCCCTTTTCTTAACACCTAATCTCTCCCTCTCTCACCTAATCTCTCTCCTTATCCATTCAGCCGAATTCCCCCTAGCTCCCTTCTTCTTCCTCATTTCTCCTCCCCATTCCCCATTTATCTTCTTCTTTTCCCTAGTGATTGCTCTTTGCTCTTGGCGCTCACCCACGCCGCTCCCGACTCGCCCGCGCTCGGCTGCTGGCACCATCGCCCGTGCGCCTCCTCGGCTCGGAGGCACCTCCCCTAGGCCTGCCTCCGTGCCTCTGACTAGGTCTCCTCAGTTGCTAGACCCTATATTTGATTCCCCCCCCCTTTCCTCCTCACCCATGCTACTTTCTTTTTATTACTGCTCCATGCCGATTTATGTTGGTTCATGCTGATTATGCCCAATTAATTTGGGGGTTCCTAGGTGGCATTATGGGTGGGTTTTGGAGCTTTGGTGGCGATGGCCTATGGCTTATTTTTTATGGTAGTTCGAGCAGGGTGAGATGGTGGCTATTGTGGGTGTCAATAACATAACCAACATACGCGATTCATTCGTAATAATTTAAGTTTAATACAAAGGAAGCATAAAGCCAATAAGCAAAATACAGTGGAAGCAAAATAAGAAGGTAGATCACACGATTCGCCACAGGCAATCGTTTAGGGGCGCAGCCTAGTCGTCCAAGTTCTCATCATCCATGTAGTAGTCCTCCTCCGAACAACAATTTATTAAGCAAGGTGAGTACAAATAAATGTACTCCGCAAGTTACACCCAATAACAGATTATAATGCATGCAAGGATTCATCAACGGAAGGCTTATATGGCTCAATTTGCATAAAGCGAAGTTTTCTACTTCAATACTCTTACTAAGTTCCAAAGTAGTTTATTCTATAGCTAAAATTAAGTTTTAAATGACAGTTTTATCATAGGTAACCTTCATACAGAGTTGGTGAAGGATACCTTCCTATCATATGACAAACCGCTCAATTTCCCAATTGGATAAACTATCCAAAAACAATTGATAAAATCTTTTGAAAATAAAAAATAAAATCTAACTTGCAGTGGCTTTGCTAGCATGTCTATGACCGTAGACATGGCTATTCGAATAGTTTTACACTCTGTAGAGGTTGTACAACTTTACCCACAAGAGATTATCATCTTATAATGTCAGACATGACACGCTTCCGAAGTCGTGTGGCTAAGTGATTATCCCAAGGCCTTTACAATGCGTCATTCCAATCGTAGTTATGCCTGCTAAGGTTTTGCTTCCTCTGGATAGAAATCCGCCGGATTTAAGCCCCCTCTTGCGTCATGCAAGAATATATAAAAAATATGCCACTCAAACACCCACACAACCAAACAGCACAACCACAGTGAAATGTTGTAAATTATTTAGCCAGGTTCTGTCCACACAGGACTTGCGGTAGTACGGTGGGGCTTAGCAAGATGTGGCTCGAAGACCGGTCCTTAGCTGACAACGGCGGGACGGGGTCAGGTGAGGCGCGGTATGGGTGAGGGCATGGGCGGGTCGGAGTGACACGACGAGCTATGAGGGCGATGGGCTGCAGGGCATGGGTGCGCAATGGGAAGAAAGTGGGGTGGGGAAGAAAGGACTGTCGCGCAGGCCCCACGGGTAGTGAGAGAAAGGAGGGGTGAGAGGAGGTGGGCTGGCGAGCGAGAACGGGCCGGGCGAGCTAGACCGTAGGAAAAGAAGGAAACATGGCGAGAGAAGGAATTCGGTTCGAAGGGTTTTTTGGGATTTTAAACATTTTTCTAAATTACCGAAATTGAGTTAATTCAATTAGGATTTTAGAAAATACCAAATAAAGTCCAAAAATTAAGGAAAAATTCACAGAAATTCCCTGACTTATTTTGAACTTAATAAAATTATTTCCAACTTAAAGTTGGCTTTTATTGTTGCACATAATTTATTTTTAATTTCTAGAAAGTAGGAAAACCATTTTAAATTTTAGAAAATTCAAGAAATTAGTTACAATTTTATTTTTAACTTTAAACCCAATAAAAATCCAGAAAACTCCATAAATTTTCTTTTTGACTTTTAAACTCCAGGAAATTCAATATAAGCAATAAAACTCTTTTAAATCTCAGAGAATCCAATAAAATAATAACTTTAATAAATTTTAAAATAGTAACATAACCTTGGGATGTTACAAAATACCCCCCTTAAAGGGAATCTCAACCCCAAGATTTAGACTTGGCCGATAAAAAGGTGGGGATACTCGGCTTTCAGATCTTCTTCTCGTTCCTTGGTGGCTTCTTCTTCTCGCGATTACTCCATTAGACTTTGCACGAACAAATGATCTTGCTCCTGGTAATGCATTCTGCGACATCAAGAATCTTGATTGGTTGTTCCACATAGGTGAGGTCTTCCTAAAGATCGATGCTCTCAAGCGGTGTCTGCTCTGTTGGAACTCGAAGACACTTCTTCAGTTGCGACACGTGAAAAACGTCATGAATTGCAGTCAAAGATGCCAGTAGCTCTAACTGATAGGCAACTCACATTTCCTTTCCAAAATCTTGTACGGTCCAACAAATCTTGGTGCGAGTTTTCCTTTGATCTGGAATCTTCTTACTCCTCTGAGTGGAGTTACTCTGAGATAGACAAAATCACCTATTTCAAAGGACAGTTCTCTCCGACAATTGTCGGCATAACTTTTCTATCGGGATTGAGCCACTCTTAATCATTCTCTTATCATTCTTAATTTACTTTTAGCATCCTTAATCAATTTAGGTCTAAAGAACTGATGTTCTCCCACTTGATCCCAAAGGAGAGGGGTCCTACACTTTCTGCTGCAGTGCTTCGAATGGTGACATTTGTAAGCTGGCTTGATAGCTGTTGTTGTACGAGAATTCTGCATAAGGAAGATTTTGATCCCAACTCTTTCCACAATCTATAGCACGGGCTCGAAGCATATCTTCCAAAATCTGATTTACACGTTCCGTTTGTCCATCTGTTTGGGGATGATATGCTGTCATGAAATTGACTCTGGTCCCCAAGGCTTCATGCAGGCTCTTCCAAAATCTAGATGTGAATTGCGATCCTCTGTCGAACACTATCTTTTTGGGTACTCTATGTAGACAAACGATCTTGGCCATATACAATTATGCTAATTTACTACTTCTGTAAGTGGTCTTGACTGGTATGAAGTGTGCCACTTTAGTCAAACGGTCGATCACAACCCAGATGGAATCATATCTCGATTGGGTCCTAGGCAATCCGGTGATAAAATCCATGGCATACATCACAACGTGCAATAAATTCAGCAATCTCTTGCTTTATATCGACCCACCAATACATTTCCTTTAGATCCTGGTACATCTTAGTACTTCCCAGATGAATAGAGTAATGGGATTCATGGGCTTCCTTTAGAATTAACTGTTTTCTTTCCTGATGATTAGGTACACAGATGCGGTTCCCAAACCAAACGGTACCATGCTCATCCTCTGAGAATCCTGGGGCTTTGCCTCTTCTCATATTCTTCCTGATTTCTTCAATCTCTTCATCTTCTTTCTGATTTTCTCTGATTTGACTCTGAACGGTGGGTTGAACTTCTAAGGTGTTTACACAACTCTGATTGACAAACTCTAAGTTCAGATGCCTCAATTCTTCATACAGTCTTGGCTGACTTTCCTGAACTATCATAGTGTTGCAATACCCTTTTCGACTCAGGGCATCTGCCACTACGCTTGCCTTGCCCAGATGATAATGGATTCCAAGGTCATAATATTTTATCAGTTCCAACCATCTTCTTTGCCTCAAATTGAGCTCTGACTGGGTGAAGATGTATTTCAAGCTTTTGTGATCTGTGAAAATCTCACAGCGATTACCAATGAGATAATGTTGCCAAATTTTCAAGGCATGCACAATTGCAACTAACTCCAAATTGTGCATAGGGTAATTTCCTTCATGAGGTCTTAACTGGCGAGATGCATAAGCCACGACTTTACCTTCCTGCATCAGCACATATCCAAGGCCCTGACGAGAGGCGTCACAAAAAACCTCGAAGTCCTTATGGATGTTAGGCAAAACTAACACAGATGTAGATACTAGTCTTTTCTTCAATTCCTGAAAATTTTGCTCACAAGCATCTGTCTATTCAAACTTCTTCTCTTTCTTCAATAGCTGAGTTATAGGTCTAGCGGTTTTGGAGAAACCTTCAATGAATCTTTAGTAATAACCAGCTAAACCGAGAAAACTCCTTACTTAGGTTACAGACTTGGGTTGCTTCCAATCCATTACGACATCAACCTTGGCGGGACCTACTGCAACACCTCCTACTGACACGATATGTCCGAGAAAAGCCATTTGGCTTAGCCAAAATTCACTCTTGCTGAATTTGGCATAGAGCTGCTGCTCCCTGAGTTTTTCCAAAACTGCCCTGAGATGCTTTACATGCTCTTCCTCATCTTTTGAGTAGATGAGAATGTCGTCAATGAATACAACCACAAATTTATCCAAGAATTCCATGAATACTTTATTCATCATATTTATGAAATAAGCCAATGCATTCGTCGATCCAAATTACATTACTGTAAACTCGTACAGCTTATATCTTGTGGTGAAAGCAGTCTTTGGTATGTCTTTTGGTCTAATCTTCAGCTGATGATAGCCGGATCTTAAATCAATATGGGAGAAAATACTTGCTCCTTTCAACTGATCAAAGAGGTTGTCGATCCTGGGCAACACATACTTGTTCTTGATTGTGACCTCGTTGAGTGATTTGTAATCCACACACATCCTCATACGGTTATCTTTCTTTTTGACAAACAAGTACGGGTGCTCCCCAAAGTGATGAACTTGGCTGAATATAACCTATGCCTTGTAATTCTTTAATCTGATTCTTCAATTCTGCTAACTCATTGGCGGGCATTCTGTAGGGTCTCTTTGAAATCAGAGTCGTCCCTAGGACTAAGTCAATTAAGAACATAATGTCCCTATCGGGTGGCATACCGGGTAATTCTTCAGGGAATACATCTGGGTATTCTTGCACCATTAGTATTTCTTTTAACTTTACTTCCTTCAAACTAGACAGGATAGAACTTCCGCTAACAGAAGTCTTGGGTATGAATTCTACTTTAATTCCTTGTTCATTTGTAAGGGTGATAGACCTATTGATCAACCTTCTCATCAAAGCACCATTACAAGAATCATCCCATCGCTTCAAGCGATATCATCCATAAAAGATAACTTTCAAGATGAATATCCACTATGACACTAATCGACCTTGATTCTTGGCTAGCCAATCCATTACAAGAATCACATCCAATCCTTGGGAGTGCAAGACTATTAAGTCTGTCAAGAATGATATTCCTGATATTTTCAAGGTAAGGTTTGAGCATAGAGAATTAGCCCTCATTCCGAGCTCAAGAATGGATTATCATAGGGTTAACTAAGGGAGAGATAGATAACCCATATTTTTCCACAAACTTATTTGAAACAAAAGAATGCGAAGCTCCTAAATCAAATATAACTAATGCTGGTACTGAATTGACAAGGAACGTACCAAGAACCACATTTGGTGCAGTCTGAGCTTATTTAGTTGTGACGTGATTCACACGTCCCTTCATGAACTGAATTGATGGCTTTACAACTCGAGTGCTACTAGGGGCTGGAACTCCCTGATTTGGTCTGGCCGGGGTTGCTAGCTGCTTCTTCTTTGGGCACTTATTGGTATAGTGGCCCAACTCATTACAATGGAAGCAAGTAACTCCTACAGTTGAGGTAATTGCCTTCTTCTAGAACTGGCCTTCGGAAGGAGTGTTGCGGAAGCCGGAGTTGTTCGGGTGCTGAGCTAGCACGGGTGCTTTGGACGAAGAGGACTAGAATCTCACATGCTGAGGTGGCTGAGGCTGAGTGATGCGGGGCTTGGGAAAACCCATAGAGTTGAACTTCTCAGTTGCCATCCTCCTTTTGCAGTTCTCCATCTCTAAGTGCTTGCCCTCCTAGTGGATAGCCTTATTCACCAACTGTTGAAAGTCGAGATAGTTGAGCAATCAAGCGGACAGAGAGATCATCATTGAGTCCTTTCAAGAAACGTTCTTGCTTGGCCTCAACAGTGGCCACATCTTCAGGTGTATAGTGAGCTAGTTGGTTGAACTTGTGTAAGTACTTATTGACTGAACGGTTGCCTTAGCGCAAGGTGCGGAACTCTTTCTTCTTCAGGGTTACCATGCCTGAAGGGATATGTGCACGATGGAAAGCCTGCACGAACTCATTCCAAGTAATAGTCTGAGCATCAGCGTGAGGCTAAGTGAAATTGTCCCACCACTCGATGCTAGTCCATTCAGCTGGTGAGAGGCGAACAAAACCCTCTCGCGATCTGTGCATTGGGTAATATCCAGTTTCTTGCCGATTGCCCTAAGCCAATCATTAGCATCCATTGGCTCAGTGCTGCTGGAGAAATTTGGAGGACGCATCCTCATGAACTAAGATATGTTGGCCCTTGGAGGAGGTAGAGCGTGAGGTTGAGGTTGAGCTGCTGCTGCTGCTGCTTGCAAGTTCTGCGTGTTGCTGAGTGATTGCACGCGAGCAGATTAATCAGATGAGATTGGTTGGCCATCATCTGGCGCCAATTGGATCCTTCAGCTGGAGGAGGTGGTGGTGGCGGAATCGGATTCTCTTGATCACCCGCATTCTCTCTGTCTTGACTGCTGGTGCTGCCACTCCGTTGCAAGTAGTCACCATCTGCTAGATCTCCAAAGACTTAGGAAAGAGAGTAGAAACTAGGGGAGGGGGTAGAGCGAAAGAAACAACCCAAACAAAACCACCAACTCAAAAGCTTTTTCAAATAACGTTAATAGCTTTATACAACATTCTACTCGATGCTTGCGGTCTTCGATGATTCTTGTACGACGATGTTCTCTTAACAACTTCAGGTCTTGTGGTCTTGGTCACAATGGTTAAAAATCGTGAGACCATCTATAGAAATTTTTAAGGGATCCATTTAACGTTGTAAAATGGTGAAGAGAAAATTAAGTAAGAAAGAATTGCTATGAAGAAGCTAAGGATAGAGAGATGACCAAGATGAGGAGAGAACAAATTATTTTTCTTATTGTATAAAATAAGTTTTGAAGTGTTCTAACTATCAGTCATTCTAGCTAGGTTACGACCTACAATCGATATAGCTCTGATATCACTTCTGTCGAACCCGGGAGCGAAGGATCCCAGATTCTCTATGTCTGATACACAGTCAAACAAAAGTCGATAACATAACCAACATACGCGATTTATTCATAATAATTTAAGTTTAATACAAAAGGGGCATAAAACCAATAAGCAAAATACAGCGGAAGCAAAATAAGAAAGTAGACCATACGATTCGCCACAGGTAATCGTGTAGGGGCACAGCCTAGTCGTCCAAGTTCTCATCATCCACGCGGTAGTCCTCCTCTGAACAACAATTTATTAAGCAAGGTGAATACAAATGAATGTACTCCGTAAGTTACACCCAATAACATATTATAATGCATGCAAGATTCATCAACGGAAGGCTTATATGGCTCAATTTGCATAAAGCAAAGTTTTCTATGTCAATACTCTTACTAAGTTCCAAAGCAGTTTATTCTATAGCTAAAATCAAGTTTTAAATGATAGTTTTATAGTAGATAACCTTCATACAGAGTTGGTGAAGGATACCTTCCTATCACATGGCAAATTGCCTAATTTCCCAATTGGATAAACTATCCAAAAACAATTGATAAAATCTTTCAAAAACAAAAAACAAAGTCTAACTTGGAGTGGCTTTGCTAGCATGTCCATGACCGTGGACACGGCTATTCGAATAGTTTTACACTCTACAGAGGATGTACAACTTTACCTACAAGAGATGATCATCTTATAATGTCAAGCATGACACGCTTCTAAAGGCGTGCGACTAAATGATTATCCTAAGGCCTTTATAATGCTCCATTCCAATTGTAGTTATGCCCGCTAAGATTTCGCTTCCTTTGGATAGAAATCCGCCGGATTTAAGACCCCTCTTTGTGCCATGCGGGAATATATAAAAAATAGGTTACTCAGACACCCACGCAACCGGATGGCACAACCACAGTAAAATATTGCAAATTATTTAGCCAAGTTCTGCCCACACAGGACTTGTGGTAGTACGGTGGGGCTTAGCAAGATGCCACTCGAAGACCGGTCCTTAGCTGATTTAGACGACTTTCCAAAATAACCCCTAGGCCTCGATCATAGAAATAACTCGATCTCGTGCACCATACAAACATCCATCTCGCCCAAGTCCAAACCAATTTTCATTTTATTTACCAAGTCAAACTATTTTATAAATTTATATGATAAAGACAATATCGTAGTATCATTTTAAATCATAGTTGATCTTTGGGCTAAATTCCCCAAATTAAACATTTTTGGGCTAAGCTTTGACTAAGCATAAAGTTTTGCAACATGTTCTAGTTCATACTAATGTACCAACTAGATTTTAACTATGGTATCAAGGAATGGCTAATTTAATAACAACATTTGGATATACGAAGGAGTTGGGAATAACTATAAAGCTTAAAACATGAATTTAAATTAGTTGGATATAAATACGCACACAATAGTAATTTAAAATGGAATTTAAATAATTTAAAATACTGGGATTCAAATATAATCAAAGATGTAACTTGCCTTACTCAAAAGCTTGATGGTCTAACTCTTCGAATAGTTCGAGTTCCCTGGAGTCGTTGAAATCTATACGTGAAAATGAACCAAATTCAAATAGTATTCAAATAAATTAAAATGAACTCCAAATTTAATAATTCTAGTATAGATAGCTAGGTCTTGATTTTAGACAAATTTAAAATTTTGAATCACGTGAATCAGAGCTCGAACGAGGGAGAACGGGCTCTCGAAAGTTTGAAATCACATGAAATTATGAATTTAAGAATTTATGAATGTATGGAATTGATTTTCTAAAGGAAAATCAATTATTGCGTCATGCTAACGTCAACGACCGGAAAAGGATTTTTGGCCGAATTATTTCTCAAAAGGAAATCGTTGTGCCTCTAACATGTGGGCCCCACGGCCATGGACCAAGTCCACAATGGCTTAAGGGTCCACCATAGACCCGGCTCGCACAACAGTGCCGGGTTGACGTGGCGTTGGCGCAAGTGCTGATGTGGCTGCCACGCGGGTTGAAGGGCTGAGGTGGCGGTGATGTGGCGCTGACGTGCACGCGCCAAGTCAACCGAAGGAAGGCGACGGCTCGGCAAAGGGCTCGCCGGCGCTAAGCGCCACGACGAGTGTTGGTGAGGGAACCAAAAGGGGAGAGGGGTGAGGCGAACCAAATGCATGGGGTTTTGGTGACGAAGCGCAAAGAGATGGTCAAGGTGAGGAGAAAAGCGGCAAGCAAGCGATCGAGAGATGGCGGCATTTAGGTCCGTGCGGGTTTCCGGAGAAAAGAGAGAGAGCACCGTGTCAAACACGGCCGTCTTGGCCGTTGGTGCGGACAAAGTCGCCAAAAGTCTTTGCTGGCGGCGAAATCGGCGGTGGAGCTAGCTTCGACCAACGAGGTTGAAGCTCAAAATACGACGAAAAGAAGGCAAGAGAGAAGATGTAACACCCTGGCTATTCGAAGCCAAGATGTTACCTAAAGGACTAACAAACAACAACAATACGGAATAAATTCAAAAATATCTCAACTAATAACCTCTAAAGTTCAACATCTATTAAAACGATTGCAGGAATATAATCTGAATCCAACCACATAACAAAAACTCCAAATATCCAAGTCTACTGAATCAAATAAGATAATTCCATCAATAGACTAAGCAAAAATCACAAATAGTTATTTAACCAACCATAACATAGAGAATGATATCATCCACTATCAAACCCTATTTATTACAATTCAACGTTTGACGAATGAAAAACAAAGACAAGTTCATAGCATTGAATATTGAATAATGTGAAGTGTATGCATTATCTATGTCTACTCCCTCCCATGAATGCCATCATCAGCGTTCACTTAGAATAAACAAACGCAAGTAAGAATGAGTCCAAGACTCAGCAAGTACAAAGAATAATATGACCTACAATGAATATAAATAAGACAGTCTCATTTAAGATTATGAACATAGAACTAAAGAAAACACATGAATGAATGGAATGAATGAACTACACTTCTGCTTATACCGGTATAGCCAGTGACACACCCGTCGGTGTTCACTTAGGCCCGCATTTATCAAAATGCGGGGATCCAAGGCCCATATGAAGAACGTTTCATATGGGGATCCAAATCTGCCCACATTGAAATGGTGAGTCTTACGTGACCATACTAGAATTGATGGGTCTTTACATTCCACTCCCGTAGATGAAACATGAACCATGAATGAATGGAATGAATAATGAATAATGAAAGACATTATCTCATTAAACATGGATTAACGAACGTGAAAAGAACATGAAGCATTGAATCTACTCATGGATCATAGAAATAACAGTATAAACAATAAGCACTCAGCATTCACCAACAATAAGAATCACAAGGTACTTGCCTCCCGCTCTGCGAAGCATTATGAGGCAAGACGGATGCCGCTAAACTCAAAATCCCCCCTCCTACACAAAGTAAATACTTGAATAAGAAACAACGTGAAAAGGACACTACTCGAAACGTTTAATTGCATCCTCCTAAACCCAAGGTTCACATGGTTGATCTACCCAATTAAACCGATAGTCTAGTAGGATGATAAAACTGGACAGCAGAACTAAAAGCAACACATCTTTTGCTCTGAGACTCGAAACAGAGTGTTCTCAAATCCTCTGGAAATATAACAATATCCTCTACAAAAGTCTAGTTGGCGGAATCTCCCAATTCGGCCAAAAACCTAAGTTAACAATCCCATGAAAGTCGAACGTCCAATCTGTCTAACATAACCATATAGCAATAGAGAAATAATCATATCTTTTGTTCTAAAATCCAAATTGAGTGTTCTTTATCAATATAGAAATTTTATCAAAAATGCTACAACAACCTAGATGGGTGGAAACCCTGAATTTGTCCTTAACTTAATTATATTTTAATAAACATCTCAATTGTTAATTCTCGTCAGATTTTTAGTACAGCAGGAAAGAATCTATCATATCTTATGAACTGTAACTCGGAATTGAGTGTTCTTGGAGGCTACGGAAAGCTAAGAACGAATCCCACATAACTCTAGGAGATGGGATTCTCTAATTCGGCCTCTAAGAACATGAAAACGGCCGCACAACATACTGAACAGAACTGATCTACTAGCAACAGGAATTCGATCCAATAAACCTAATCGAATTCGCATCTATTATGAATCAAACAGCAAGGAACGACTTTCGTTACCCTTGTAAAACCCCAAGAAGACTTTGAACAAAACCCACGAAGAGGAACCTTCTTCTCCTCCCCCTTCCTTCCTTCCTTTTGGCCAGCAATGCTGCTGTCCTCCTCCTCCTTTCCTCACGTTGGCCGGCAGCGGGGATTGCAGCACCAAGGGCAGGGAGGTGCGGCTCCAAAGGTAGGAGAGGAGGCGCCAAGAGCAGTAGGGGGGGGACTTGGAGAGGGAGGTGGCGGCTTGGGGAAAGGAAAGGGGGGAAAGGAGGCTTTGGCTAGGGTTTTAGGGGAAAAGGAGGCTTTGGCTAGGGTTTTAAGGAGAAGGGGGCGGCTTGGGCCATGGGCCTTAGGGGCGCCTCCCCCCCCCCCCTTATTGGCCCTCTTCATGGCCGGCCAAAGGCAGCCCTTAGCTTGGGCCGGAGGCCCAAGTTCCTAATTTTCAATAGAATCCCTGAATTTAATTTAATTTCCCTCTCCCGAACAAGTTCCTCTCTTAACAAAATTTGGAATATTACAGAAGAGGAGAATGGGGGGAAAAGAAAGAGGAGGAGGGGCACACAGAGCTTCCCTTTATAGGGGCCGAGGAGTAGGGGAGCAGGTCGATAGTATGGGCGCGCCAGGCGCAAGGCATGGGCAGGCCGAAGCGGGGTAGGCGAGGTGCGGGAGCAGGGAATGGGTGCGGGCATGGGCGTGCGCGGGGATCTGGGTAGGTGAGGCGCGGATGGGCGCGGCATGCGTGGGCAGAGCTGACAATGAAATGTGAAGGCGACGGTCAGCAGGCATGGGTGCATAATGGGAGGAAAGGGGGTAGGGAAGAAAGGATCATGGCAGGGCCCCTACTGCAATGAGAGAGAGGAGGGGTGAGAGGAGAGGTAGGTCAAGCGGCGGGAACAGCCTAGCGAAATGGGTTATTGGGAAAAGAAGGAAACGGGCCGAGAGAAGGAATTCGGCTCGAAGGGTTTTCCGGGATTTTAAACACTTTTCCGAATTACTGAAATTGAGTTAATTCAATTAGGATTTTAGAAAATACCAAATAAAGTCAAAAAAAATTAAGGAACAATTCATAGAAATTCCATGACTTATTTTGAATAAAATTATTTCCAACTTAAAGTTGGCTTTTCATTTTTGCACATAATTTATTTTTAATTTCTAGAAAGTAGGAAAAACGTTATTAAATTTCAAAAAATTCAAGAAATTAATTAAAATTTTATTTTTAACTTTAAACCTAATAAAACTTTAGAAAACTCCATAAATTTTCTTTTTTACTTTTAAACTCCAGGAAATTCAAGATAAGCAATAAAAATCTTTTAAATCTCAGAAAATCCAATAAATTAATAACTTTACTAATTTGAAAATTGTAACATAACCTTGGGATGTTACATTGGTGATGTTCGTGGTGGGAAAGTGCTCTCCAGTGCTCCCTTTGGTTGTTTCTGGTCCTCCTTGTCTTTGCCGGCTTAGCGTGGTTTGCTGTGGTGGTTGTCGGTTCTAGTCGTCGCTACTGCCGTCCACGCCCGTCGGTCTTCCCCGTCTCCTTTGCTGCTCCTCTCCTCCTTCACTACCTCTCTATGGGTGGTTTGTTTGTTGGCAATGGTGGGTGATGCTTGGCTTTGCTTGCTATCTGGTGCTTGATGTTTTGATGTTGGTTGGCTTTCGGTTTGAGGAAAGGAAATGGGGTGGGGTGTGTTGGCTTTTGGTTGCTCTCTGGTGTTGCCTTCAACTATGAGGGGGCTTGTGAGTGTGGCTTGGGTTGGTTGGTTGTGAACTGAAGAGTGAGGCTTTGTGAGGCTTGTTAGCTTTGTGAGGCTCTATGAGTGCGGAATGCTTATGAATAGGAGCTCTCGGCTGCCCTCTCTTTCCCTTGCCCTGTGCATGTCGGTTTTGCCCTCCCCTTATCCATTCCATTCTCACATTGTACTATTTGCTTATGGACCTTTGGTCCAAAGGATGTCTCTGATACTATTCTCTAAATTTTCTGCGACGAAGGTAAGTCAGTATAACGTGGGTGTTGGATTTTCTATAACTGCCGTCGGGTGATGAAACCCACTAAAGTGAGATGGTGCCGACTGACCTAGGTCGATCTGGGAACCTCAATGACTTCATGTGATTTGACGGCAACACTTCTTTACTCTAACTTCCATTTATCGCTTTTGGTTTTCTGCTGATCTTTTTGGTCTTTGCGGGCAATAGAAATGTGGGCAGGGTTTCGGATTGGCCAAGGAAGGTGCTATCTACTGGCCTGGCGATATACGGATGAAGGATGTAAGGACGACCTCGGTGATATGCATGTAAGATTTTATTTTTCTTTTGTAATGCACGCAAAGTTGTAATCTTTTTATTTTGATTTGTTGTAAATAATTCTTGTAATTAACTTGAGAGTGTAACAATGTTGTATTATTACTTCATATTGTAGTTTTTGGAGATGGGTCCTTATATTACTTTTCTTGGTAATGGAATCTTGTAATGGCTCGTGAGCTTGCAATGTTGTTTTATTATTGCCTTATAAATCTTGTTGTAACTTTTGATAATGAAATGGCGTATGTTGATGATTTGCTACGTGTTCAATATCAGTCTGAGCTTAAGTTATGTTCTCGTTTAGATTAATTTAATTTACTGCTAATCGTCACTTATCGTTGCTAGTCTAATTTAAGTTGTTAGGGTTCTCACAGCTTAATTTCTCTATAATTAGTACAACTTTGAATGTTTCCTTTATTTTTGAAAATTGGTACTAATGTGCTCCTTCGCCACTCGTTAGACATCTTGTTCGATCTAAAAATGCTATTGAACAAATTAGTTAGCCAAACGATCGCCACTTCTCCCAGGCATTTACACACATCGATAGGAATGTTATCAGGCCCCAACGCCTTACCCACTTTCATCCTTTTTAAAGCCTCTCTTACTTTCGACTCCTGAATTCTTCGAACAAACCACCTATCGGTTTCATCAAAAGCATCATCCAGTTCAATCCTACTATCGCCATTGTCATGATTGAACAGCTCGTCAAAGTAATCTCTCCACCTACCTTGATCTCATCGTTTTTCACCAATAGTCTATTAGTGTCGTCTTTGGTGCATTTAACTTGGTTGAAATATCTTGTCTTCCTTTCTCGAAGTTTAGCCATCTTGTAGACATCCTTCTCGCCCTCCTTTGTATTTAGCTTCTGGTAAATTTCCTCATAGGCCTTGCCTTGTGCCTCACTTACCGCTTTTTTTGTCTTCTTTTTTGTTGCTTTGTATTTCTGTACGTTATCGTCGCTCCTATCATGATGCATATGCTTGTAGCATGTCTTCTTTTCCTCGATAGCCTTTTGCACTTTCTCGTTCCACCACCACGTGCCTTTAGGTTCGCATCTTGTCACTCGGGTCACTCCAAGCACCTCTGTAGCCACCTTCCTAATGCGAGATGCCATCTCTGTCCATATACTATTCGCTTCTCCCATGTTCCATATCCCTTCTGCGATCATCCTCTCCTTAAACGCCTGTGAGGCGTCCCCTTTGAGTTTCCACCACTTCGTCCTCGTGGCTCTGGCGACCTTAACCTGTCGAGCCCGTGTCCTAAAACGAAAGTCGAAGACTACCAACTTATGTTGCTAGACAACACACTTTCAAGGTATAACCTTACAGTCTATGTAAGCTCGTTTATCCTCCCTCCTAACGAGGACAAAATCGATTTGGCTAGAATGCTACCCACTACTAAAGGTAACTAGATGGAAATGTCTCTTTCTAGAAAAGGTGTTAGCTATCATGAGATCATAGGTTACGACAAAGTTTAAGATATCTTCTCTCTTCTCTTTCTGGTTCCTATCACCATAACCAAAACCCCCATGAACCCTTTGAAACCCCCCACTAGTTGTACCAACATGACCATTGAAATTACCTCCTAAGGAAAGCTTCTCACTATTAGGCACACTTCTAACCATGTCAACTAGGTCTTCCCAAAATTGCCTCTTAGCGGCCTCATCTAGACCTACTTGTGAAGCATATGCGCTAACAACATTCAAAACCAAGTCGCCAAAGATTAGCTTAACTAGGATAATCCTATCCCCCTGCCTCCTCACGTCGACAACTCCGCTCTTAAGGCGCTTATCGATTGAGATGCCCACTCCATTCTTGTTTTGTTCTATTGCAGTATACCACAACTTATAGCCAATATACTCCACCTCCTTCGTCTTCTAACCCATCCATTTATTCTCTTGAACGCACAAGATATTTACACATCTCTTAATCGTCGTATCAACTAACCTTCTTTAACTTACTTGTTAATAACCCTACATTCCAACTACCCAAACAGATCCTACTCTCCTCGGCTAGCTTCCTTGCCCACTCACGCTTGTCGAGTAAAGTGCGAAGACCCATGCTCAGTTTCCACTACATCCAGACGACGACGTAGCACGTCACTAAGGGAGCGACGTCCTGCCCCTTGCTTATTTATCACCACACCCGGGTTCCGATATGACGTGTCGCTAAGAAGGTTACGCTCCAACGAATTATCAATTTTAGGTTTCATTCCATAAAAAGATGGCTTAATTTTTTATGTTGGCTCGCCAGACCTAACACAACCCTCCTTTTTTTTTCTAGCTAGTGACAGACTACCTAGAAAACTACACTGGCGACAGTCTGAACGGTGACCAAAAACACACAACCGCACGCCATCACGAACACATGCACGCGCGCATATAAATATGAGCACAAAAACAAGCCATACAGAAGCACTGCGAAACAGAACATCTCAGAGAGCCGCAGCGGAAACAACTCTTTTCTTTTTAAAGGAAATGTACAAACATGTCTTACTTGACAGTTCCGCAAAGCTTTGCAAACATCTTTCTCTAGGTTGCAGCAGATAATTTTAGGATGAACCTATGAACTATGCACAAGAGGAGGTCAGAAAGAAACTGTAAGCACTGCAAAATTGGACTATACACAGCTCCTTGAATCGATGAAACGTTTAGGGAAAAAAAGATATTGTTATATTCCTCTGTGCTGTACTATACTATCAAGAATTTTGTCATATGGGCATGCATGACTGAACTCGCAGCAGCTGCAGTGGTTGCTGTACTTCATGCACCACGGCAAATGTCTTGTCGGGGATGTTAACACAGGAATTGCAGTGCTAACTACTCAGTCCACATGTTGTTTTCTTTTGAGACGAAGATTTACATACCAAGTCGCGAGGCATCTCAGTATCAATCCCACAAGTATCTTGAATATGGCGAGCATAAAATAGGTCAGAACTGACCAAGGCAGAATCCAGAATATTCTCCAGATAAAAGGACCGGCGGGAAGGAGGGTAGCGTACACTGGAGTCAATACACGAATTACCTGAAGAAACATTTTGTTGCTTGCTCGTAAGTATTCTGTAAATGCAAAAGTGGCAGTATAAGAGCATGGACATTTGGCGTGTGAACTTACCACACAAGCAGGGGCAAGGGGGATGAATGTTAGGTCCTGACGGTCATCAAGTTTGTCATTCAAAATCTGTCCAAATAATTTTCAGCAAGAACAGGCATGAATAACAATATTTAGATAAACAAGGTGCAAATTCTGGGTAATTGAACTAGCAATACAACAAACTTCTGGTATGCTCAACCAATCAAAGCAGAAAAATGATACTTGGGACATATTTCCCAAGGATAATAACAAGATAAAAGGAACATACTGAGAACCAAATTTCAATGCATGACAATCATGTGCCTAAATGGAAAATCGCCAACATATTCCTAATATTAATACATAGATGAGTTCCTACATACTGCTGGACAAAAGGCAATCAATAGAACGCAGTAAAAGATAATGCTGTCAGAGAATCACTAACAGAAAATTACAAAACCAAGGAGGCAGCAAGAAGGTCCAGGCCGTCATGGCCTGGCCGACCCCCAGGACGTGCACTGCATGGCTTCCTAGGCCTCGTGGGGTACTATCGCAAGTTCATCAAGGCTTATGGGGCCTGCACAACTGCTCAAGGAGGAGGGATTCTCGTTGTCACCTGCGGCACAACAGCCCTTCAAGACTCTCAAGACGTCCCTTACGTCTACACCAATTCTGCAACTTCCGGACTTTACCACCCGGTTCGTTGTGGAATGCGACGCTTCGGGGATGGGACTTGGTGCCGCCCTTCACCAAGGCAGCGGTGCCATCGCCTTCTTCAGCCGACCCATCGCAGCCCGTCATCACGCGCTTGCAGCATATGAACGAGCTCATTGGACTGGTACAGGTTGTGCGGCACTGGCGGCCGTATCTTTGGGGGCGTTCATTCGTCGTTCGCACAGACCATTACAGTTTGAAGTTTTTGCTGGATCAACGCCTCACGACGATTCCCCAACACCATTGGGTTAGTAAGTTGCTTGGCTTTGAATTTTTGGTGGAGTATCGACCAGGACGACTTAATACAGTTGCCGACGCACTATCCCGCCGTGACGAGGACATCAACGTCTCGTTCGCTTTATCGGCACCGCACTTCAACCTCCTCGATGCTGTCCGCAAGGCAGCCTCCTCGGAACCGGCATTGGTGGCCCTACACGACCAGATCACAGCTGGTGAACTTGGCGCTCCTTGGGAGTTGGTGGATGGCCTGGTACCGTTCAACCGGCGTATCTATATTCCGTCGAACTCAACCATTCTTTGGGACGTCCTCGTTGCCGCCCATGACGTTGCTCATGAGGGCGTCAAGAAGACTATGCACCGGCTACGCTACGACTTCCACACACCATAGGCTCGGTCGGTGGTGCAAGATTATGTTCGGGCATGTGCGACATGCCAACGCAATAAGACAAAGCATCTCCTACCCGCGGGGCTACTACAGTCCTTGCCAATTCCTTCCCACATGTGGGAGGATATTGCCATAGACTTCATAGAGGGCCTCCTTGGGTCGGTGGCAAGTCCATCATCCTAACAGTGGTGGACTGCTTCTCCAAGTATGCCCATTTCATTCCATTGGCGCATCCTTACTTGGCGAAATCAGTGGCCCGTGTGTTCTTCTTCAACATTGTGCGTCTCCATAGCATACCCGTTTCTATTGTCTCGGATAGGGATCCTGTGTTCACTTCAGCTTTTTGGTGAGAATTCTTCCGGGCGTTTGGCTCTCGATTACACATGAGTTCTGCGTTTCATCCTCAGTTCGATGGACAGTCGAAAGCTGTCAACAAGGTCATCGCCATATACCTACAACGCACGACCGGTGATCGTCCCCGTCAGTGGGTCCGCTGGCTTCCATGGGCGGAATATTGCTACAATATGTCCATTCATTCTGCTCTCAAGGACACGCCATTCCACGTCATCTATGGATGTGAGCCTCCCTCTATTCGCACCTACGAAGGGGGTGATGCTCGCAATGTGGCCGTAGATGCCACCCTTCAAGCCCACGACGACTTTCTTGCCGACATACAACACCGGCTCCAGCAGGCTCAACATGACAAACTATACTACGACAACAAGCATCGTGCCCTCACCTTTGCCATCGACGATTGGGTGTGGGTGTGGCTCCACCATCGGGCGGCCACCTTATTGCGGGCTGCTCCTAAAGGAAAGCTTGCTCCCAAGTTCTACGGGCCATACCGTATCATCGCCAAGATTGACTCTGTCGCTTATCGCCTCCTCCTACCGGCTCGTGCACGAATCCATGATGTCTTCTATGTCTGTCTTCTTAAAAAGTACCATGGGACTCCGCCTAATGAACCGCCACCTCTTCCTGTTTTGCTTCACGGGAAAGTGATACCTACGCCGTAAAAGGCTATTCGTGTTCGCCTTTCCCGAGGTGTTCGTCAAATTTTGATTCAGTGGCAAGGCCAGTCAGCGTCGGCTGCTTCCTAGGAGGACTTGGGTTCTTTTCACCAGGGCTATCCATCCTTTCAGCTCGAGGACGAGCTGTTCATCGAGGGGGGATAGACCCGCTCCACAAGGTCATAGTCCAACCGGCAGCAACCTAGGGTGTCCCAATCCAACCGGTGGACAGCTTAGGTCCCGGTCCAACCAGCGTTAACTTTGCTTGCAAGTTAGGATAAGATCCTTAAGATCAGATTTGTTATGATCCTTTTGATCTCTTTATTTGGAAGTTTAGATTTGTAAGTCTATTTAAAGGGAGAAGATCAAGGAATAAAGCAAGCAAGATTAGTATCTCTAATCTTCCTTCTCTAGCTCTATCTCTTCCACCGGCCGAACCACCCTCCTCCCTGCGCCTCCATCTACCGAAGCCCCTCTGCCACCTTGCACATCACCTCCACTGTTACGGATTCTTATTGGGGCAGATTCTACAGGAGGAGGTCAAAGCCACAATCCGAATCCACTACAAATTAGTTATTCTATTAGGAAGGTTTTTGATCTATCTTTAGTATGATTCTATCTTTAGCAAGAATAGGATAGGAATTAAACAAGTAAGAGTTGTAACTGTATAGGACTGTTCTGTGGCATTGAACCTTTTATATAGCCCTGCGTTTGTGCAGAAGGGAGAAGAAAAAGAAATAAAGCAGTCTTTTCTCTATTCCCGATTCTCTAATCCAGCTTCAATCACGGCGAGGCAAGGAGTGCCGAAGCGGTGATAAGGAAGCTGTCGACTTCATCTATTCAACTCACGGCTACAATCTCAGGTCTAAAGCAAAGGAACGCAACAAATTGGTATCAGATTCCATGGCTTCGATCAAGTCTCCTTGAGCTGCGCTGTGAAGGACATGCTTAACAAATTATTGCAGCAACAGGAGGATCAATCCAACGCACATGAAAGTCTTCAGCCGGCGCTCGAACTTCAAGCTCGTGTATCCTTACCTCCTACCAATGCAACCGCAAGTTCCTCCTTCCGTCGACCTACCCCTAATTCATCTTAAGCGCCACCACCGGACGCTTCTACAAGGTGGATTTTCCTCTTTTCGATGGCAACTCGATCCGTTAGATTGGCTTTCTCGTTATGACGCTTCTTTCGTGGTCACCGGACCTCGAAGAGGAAAAAGTTTGGCTTGCCACATATCATATGACAGGATCGCTCAACAAGTGGTATTATAAGTTGGAGCGCCTCGAGGAATTCCATCTTGGCCTCGCTTCAAAAATTCACGCCAATTGCGATTCGACCACCATGGCGCTCGAATCCAAGGTCGAACTCGCCTTCTTCGACAGACAAACGCAGTTGAAGAATATGCCCAGAATTTTACAAAGTATTGTGTCGTCTTGATAATCTTTCTCCGTAACATGAAGTGGGTTTATTTCTCGCGGGTTGGGTGACTTAATTAAGTCCGATGTGGAGCTACGTAACCCATCTTCCTTGACACTACTGTCAGCTTGGCTAAAGCTTCGAGCGCCATTACAAGCTGTTATACAATTCCGGTGTGCTGTTTCGCCAAACACCAACCCCCAATCTTCACTCAGTTCTCCGTGTTGCAAAAAGGGCTGCGCCAATCCTTTCCCAACCACCGTACAGGTAGCCTTCCCAGCACCACCAACTCCCCAACCACATCATCACAACGCTCTTTTAGACGCCTCACTCCTCATCGAGATGGCCGACAGACGCCGAAGGGTCTTTGCTTTAATTGTGATGAACAATTTGTTCGAGGTCATCGTTAAACGCCTCTATTGGGTTGAAATTCTAAACGAAGCAGATAGCGATGATGACAGTCCAGAGGATTTAACACCTCAGATTTCTCTCCATGCCTTAACAGGAATTACCTCGGGGATACAATGCAATTGAAGATCATCATTAATAACAAGCAGTTCATTGCTATGGTTGACTCAGGCTCTACCCATAATTTTATCACTCTCGGCTGCCAAGCAATCCTCTCTCACTTTTACACCTCGCTCAGGTGTTCATGTGACAGTAGCTAATGGCGAACAACTATCTTGCCCGGTATTTGTCACGACCTGCCATTCAAAGTGGACCAGGAAAGATTTTCTGTCACTTGTTATGCATTAGCTCTTGATGGGTTTGATCTGGTTCTCGGGATCCAATGGCTTAGGACTCTCGGGCCAATTCTATGGGACTTTACCACATTATCCATGTCATTTTGGCACAATGGCCACCATGTGAATTTTATTGGGATGCCAAGGACATCTTCACCCCACATATTATCGATGGCTGCTCCCCCTCAAGCATTGCTCCCAGCTCTCCTCGCAGACTTCGCAGATATATTTCAATCTCCAAAAGGTCTACCACCTCAACGCCAGCAAGACCACCGAATCCATCTTCTCCCTGGTTCCACACCAATGGCTGTTCGTCCGTATCGTTATCCTCATCACCACAAAGATGAGATTGAACAACAATATGCGGCCATGCTTGCTCAAGGTATTATCCGCCCTAGCACTTCTCCTTACAGCTCACCAGCACTTCTGGTCAAGAAGAAGGATAACTCTTGGCGCCTATGTGTGGACTATCGTGCACTTAATGCTTAGACCGTAAAGGATAAATTTCCAATTCCAGTGGTCGATGAATTGTTGGATGAATTAAAACATGCCAAATACTTTACCAAGTTGGATTTGCGCTCCGGTTATCATCAGATTCGTATGCATCCGGATGATATTCATATGACTGCTTTTCGGACACACCAGGGTCACTTTGAATATTTGGTCTTGCCGTTTGGTCTTTCCAATGCTCCGGCTACCTTTCAGGCTATCATGAATGCAATTTTGCATCCGTACCTTCGAAAATTTGTTTTGGTGTTTTTTAATGATATTTTAATATTCAGTTCAACATGGTCTGCACATTTATGTCATGTTCGAGCAGTATTTACTCTTCTTCGCCAACAACGGATTTTCTTAAAGCAATCAAAATGTGCCTTTGGAACTTCTTCGGTATCATACTTGGGCCATGTGATTTCAGAATCGGGCGTCTCCATGGATAAAACTAAAGTGCAAGACATTATGGATTGGCCGATTCCTTCTTCACCCCGACAATTAAGGGGATTCCTTGGATTGGCAGGCTACTATCGCAAGTTCATACGCAATTTTGGGTCTATTGCAGCACCTCTAACCAAGCTTTTAACAAAAGAAGGATTTTGTTGGTCCTCGAAGTCGCATTAGCTTTTAACTCATCGAAGCAAGATCACAAGACCTTCCTTTCTTGCACTTCCAGATTTTTCAGTACACTTTATTGTGGAATGCGATGCTTCTGGAAGTGGAATTGGGGCAATTTTACATCAAGGCGAGAAGCCCATTGCTTTTTTTAGTTGCGTCGTTCAACCTCATCATGTAAAATTGGCTGCTTACGAACGAGAATTGATCGGGTTGGTTAAGGCAGTGCGTCATTGGCGCCATTATCTTTGGGGGAATCCTTTCATTGTTCGAACCGATCATTATAGTCTTAAATTTCTTCTCGACCAACGTTTGTCCACTATTCCTCAACACCATTGGGTAAGCAAATTGTTAGGCTTTGATTTCCAAATAGAATTCAAACCGGGGAAATTGAATACAGTGGCTGATTCCTTATCTCGCCGTGATGGGCACATGTCCCTTTCGGCTATTTCAATGCCCACCTTTCATGTATTGAATCAACTACGTACAGAGGTCACTTCTTCACCGGATTTTCAGCAGTTACGTTCGCAACTAGCAGCAAAACAATTGCCTATCGACTGGTCCTATGCTGATGGACTCTTCTTATATCATGGTCGTATCTATGTTCCATCATCATCTTCTTGTTTGGACCTCATTATTTCAGCATCCCATGCACTAGGACATGAGGGTATTCAAAAGACGATCCACCGTATCCGAAAGGATTTTTATATCCTTCAACTTAAACAGTTGGTTTGTGACCATGTTAACAGTTGTGCTGTGTGTCAACGAAATAAGGTGGAACATCTTCATCCAGCGGGTTTGCTTCAGCCCCTTCCGGTACCTCATCAAGTATGGTCCCATATTTCCATGGATTTTATTGATAGCCTTCCAAAAGTACATGGCAAATCGGTAATTCTCACAGTGGTCGACAGATTTTCTAAATATGCTTATTTTGTGCCGTTAGCACATCCTTATACAGCCCAATCTGTAGCACATGCCTTCTTTGATGCTATTGTAAGGTTGCATGGTTTTCCCGACTCCATTGTGAGTGACCGCGATACCATCTTTACTAGTCACTTCTGGAAGGAATTATTTCGTTTGGCTGGTGTTACTCTTAATATGACTTCAGCTTTTCACCCCTAATCGGATGGCCAAACTGAGATTGTAAATCGTACGATTGAGATGTATCTTCGTTGTCTCAGTGGAGATAGACCTCGTCAATGGGTTCAGTGGCTTTCATGGGCTGAATTTTGCTATAATTCTTTGTACCACTCTGCATTACGCACCACTCCTTTTCAAGTTGTTTATGGCTGTTCCCCTCCAGCTATTATTTCCTATGAAGCAGGATCAACTCAAGTGCCAGCAGTTGAAGCTACGTTGCGTTCCCGTGATGACTTTCTAGCGGAAATACGTGCCCGTTTATTACAATCTCAACAACGTATGAAGGATTATTATGACACTCATCATCGAGAGGTTGAATTTGAGGTGGGTCAGTGGGTTTTGCTCAAGCTTCATCAACGTCAAGCTGTGGGCATTGTTTCAACGACCTCCAAGTTGTCTCCCAAATTTTATGGTCCATATCCGATTATTGCTAGAGTCGGTCAGGTCGCCTACAAACTTCAGCTTCCTCCTGCATCGCGTATCCATGATGTTTTTCATGTGGCTCTCTTAAAAAAGTTTGTTGGTACTCCTCCAACTGACATTCCTGCTTTACCCAATTTGTGCAATGGTCGTGTTACTCCTAGACCATCGTGTGTTGTCCGTTCTAGGCTTTACAAGGGACAGTGGGAGCTCTTAGTTCAGTGGTTAGGTCAACCAGCATCGGAGGCATCCTGGATTTCTCTACAATACTTCAAGCAACAATATCCTGAATTCCAACTCGAGGACGAGCTGCTTCCTCAGGAGGGGGGAAATGTTACGGATTCTTATTGGGGCAGATTCTACAGGAGGAGGTCAAAGCCACAATCCGAATCCACTACAAATTAGTTATTCTGTTAGGAAGGTTTTTTATCTATCTTTAGCAAGAATAGGATAGGAATTAAACAAGTAAGAGTTGTAACCGTATAGGACTGTTCCTGTGGCATTGAACCTTTTATATAGCCCCTGCGTTTGTGCAGAAGGGAGAAGAAAAAGAAATAAAGCAGTCTTTTCTCTATTCCTGATTCTCTAATCCAGTTTCAATCACGGCGAGGCAAGGAGTGCCGAGCGGTGATAAGGAAGCTGTCGACTTCATCTATTCAACTCACGGCTACAATCTCAGGTCTAAAGCAAAGGAACGCAACATCCACCCATGACACGGCTCCCGGGCGCAAGCCTGGGGCTAAACCTCCCACGACACATACCTATCCCATATGCTCACTTCCTGAAGCACGTCACAGTAATAAAGCCAATGTCTACTAACCAAATTAAAACATAGTGTTTTGTGTGCATGTATGCATATTAACCTTTAAGAGATCAAGGAATAAAGCAAGCAAATCTTCCTTCTCTAGCTCTATCTCTTCCACCGGCCGAACCACCCTCCTCCCTGCGCCTCCATCTGCCGAAGCCCCTCTACCACCTTGCGCATCACCTCCACCCATGACACGGCTCCCGGGCACAAGCCTGGGGCTAAACCTCCCACAACACATACCTATCTCATACGCTCACTTCCTGAAGCACGTCACAGTAATAAAACCAATGTCTACTAACCAAATTAAAACATAGTGTTTTGTGTGCATGTATGCGTATTAACCTTTTTAACTCAGAAATAACTTCAAATCTTATTGCCTTTTATTTATTTATTTGAAGTATCAAAATGGAACAGGCCCCATAGCTTGCAGAGCTATTAAAATCAAGATACTCATGTAACAGATGAAGTAATTTATCAGCACATCACCTGCTTGCATAGGTCTTCCAAAAACTCTGAATAAGCAACTGGTTTTATCTCATTAAATTTTGCAAGGAAAGAATGCTTGATAGCATCAATAAGTACTTCACACATAAATACCAAGGAGGCATTCTGCAGTGAGAAAAAATTAAATAATGTGATATTGCTTCTGAAAACATTAAGTCTCTGACCACGAGAAGAAAAGATAACGACATAAATATTGAACTTACAATAAGAAAACTGTCAAACCATGGTCCCTCTGCTTCCAAGATATTTTGAGCAAGTACAAACAGTAGAAAGGCTGTGATGTGAAATCTCTCAATGATGTCTGCAAGTTTTAATATTAAAACCAAATGAGCTGCAGCTTCATATCAACAATTATCAAGAATTAAGCATTATAGAAAAAAGTAACTGGGGCATGTTAAATGTAGAGCACAATGCTAATTGAACACTACAACATAAAAACAGAGTAGTTATTTTGAGTTGCTTGAAACCAAGGCTCACAATTTCTTACCAGAACAACACGAAAGGGTCAAACCTTGGACTTCTAAAATAGCCTACAAGTTTTTTCTAGAACATGAATGAATATCCAACATGTCTAGTTTAGTTACCAGTTACCACCAAAGAAATCTAAGTAGACAATTTATTTACAAAGTCCAACTCAGCACTATTCCTCATACTAAAGGAACTGAAGTGCTGAACACATTAAGTAGCTAGACAGCAACAGTAAGAAATACATGAAACAAAAACTCATAAATTCATGCGATGAAGCAAAATTAAATTCAAAAGGATAAACCAAACAAGGAAAGAATGGTGAATACAATTATATAAAAGCATACTGTTCAGAATCATGAACATGTGAAAATCATAAGCACACTCACCATAGTATACCAGATTGTGAAGGTTCTCTTTGCTAACACGCTTAAATACATTGCTTTTAATCTCGGCAAAATTGTTGGACACCAAAAGAGCCAACAGTGCATTGTTGTGGGCGATAATACATGTTGACAGGGTGATAGCCTGAGCTAACAGGACAAATGAATGGACAAGTACAGCTTCTTAAGGAAATCAAATCTAGAAAAATATCAAATAGAAGCAGCAGCAATAATACGAGTAAAACTATACTGTACTTGGAAGTTGGACAAACTGATGTTAAATAAAACTCAAATCACTTAGTTCAATTGAAACTAATGGTTACCAGATCTGTACTGTGAGCATATAATCAGGTGGATAAGTGTGTATCAGTGTATGGATTTGACTAATTTTAGTTTGAATTGCATTTGTCATGGAAAAAATCAACAACAAGAATTTATAGAATGTAAATAAATTACCCAAAGGTAAAATAAGAAGAAATATAAGCTAATGTAATTTGCAGCAAAGGATATCAAATGCAACGACAGCAATAGCCTCATCCAAAAGGAACCGCATCAGTTCAAATGTTACATTATCTGCTGAACATGTTGATAGCCCCTCAGCTGAGTTGAACAAAACTTGCAACACATCCTCACCAAATGATTGACAGAGTTTGTCAAAGATCTAAAAAGAAAACAAACGGTTAACTGTGCTTCCTAATAATGGGCATACATTTCAAATAAACACTTTGCTAACCTCTAGTACATTGTATACCACATACAGTTTGATTGTGCCCTGGCCACGAATGACATGGTAAATCAGGCTAATATCTGACACAAAAAAACAAATTGTGGGTGAATTATCAAATGTGTGTAGGATATCCTTTTAGTTTAGCAAAATCCAAGGGGGGAAAGGCAACCTATCATTTGCAAAGAAGCAACTCCTAGGGCTAGTACTACAAAGCATCCATAATCTGATAAATCAGCAGCATTTGGGCGCAGAAACTGCCTGTCAGAAATACATAGATAAATAAGTACACGAGTCAATATGACCACAAATGAAGGATTAAACTGGAAAGAGTGGCTTGTACAACAAAAATGGGAAATGCGAGTAAACGGAAGAAAAGTCACTTATCGCTACAAGCACTTAGTGCAGCAGAATATGAAATCATGAACAGTAAATAATTTGCCAGGATTTCTTCCACTGGTTATAGTCATATGGATATCATAAACATATACCACCTGAACATCAGCTTATCAGTCTACTCTTTGAGTTTTGAAAAGAAAAAGAAAAAAGAGAGAGAAAAGGACAACCTATCAACTAAGTCGATATTGGCAATTGATGAATGATGATACCAAACATAAACTAGTCACTTAACTAGAATAGTAGCAAATAAATAAAACCTTCACTTACCTTGTCAAACTATACACTTTCAAACCAAGGTAACATTATATCATTATAGGAAAAAATGGTGAGAGACATGGTCGGAAAAAATGGTGAGAGACATGGTCAGAGGAAATGCACATTTCCATGGGTTAAATCAGAAACTTAACAAGCAGTTCGCATTTTTGCACAGATACTATTGCATTTCAGAATTGAGATCATGTCAACTCAAATATATATAAATTCTCAACAAAAAAAAAATTATACAAGAAAAAAAGTAAATCCTGTAAATTCCCAAAACATGCTGAGATCCTCTTTGGGAGCACTTAACTTGTCGTAGAAGCTAGCTAGCTTCTCAGAAAAGCTGCGGTCGAAGGGCTTAAGATTTTCAACATGAAAGGGCTAAGCTTATCTGAGAAGCCCTATTAGGGGGGGGCTTAAAGCTTTGAACTTCTGGTAGCTTTAAGTTTAAGCAGAAGCCTCCCAAACAGGCCCAATTGATATCCTAAGGCCAGTTCAACAAGTCATCCTCAGGTTCAATTGTTGACAACAACAAAAATGTGATTTAAATCCTTAATGGTATCCCTTTGAACAACAAAATTATAAAATTAGATATAATCAAGCGTGATCAAAATTTACAAAAATATATTACAGAATGTTGGCTCAATGCCAACATGTTGCCAAACATCACTTCAGTCAATTTTTGTTTGATGTGATACAGAACGACTCAACGAGAATATTAGTATGCACTTCATCTAGTTTACAGAAGCACCGCCAACCCACCTGGTTTTCAGCACCCGCCAGACTGTCATTACAATTCTTGCAGGCATAATGGTGAGCAAAGATAGAAAGGAATCCAAGCAGACAAAGAATCCTGCGACAATTAGCTGCAGCATTTTATCACAATCAAATGTCACCCAATCAAATCAAAGAAATGCACAATAACACCTGGAAACATGAAAAATAATGGTACTAAATGATCTACTGTATCCATTTGTCAGGATCGAATCAGATTATTGTGCAATCACTGCAATTAGCACCAGAAACATTATATGCACACAGTCATACATGTGGAGATAGAGTGGATAGCCTCTTCAACTGTATGTCTGAATATGTTACGATGCAGATATATGGTGATTCTGATAAGGATGGCAGATCTTACAAATACATTGAAAAGAACACTAGGGTTGGATGCCAGTTCATTTTTGCATATTTTCGGTCAATATTGGAATCTGGTTACTTAACTTGTAGTATCGTACAACACCACGGGGATATATCACATTATCACCCCTTATCATATGGAATAGTAGTACTTACAGATGAGCCTACATCTGTCACAAAGTTACTTTGTTACTTGATTATCACATTTTCTTCAATTATCACGTTTTGACTATAAATGATATGTTTATGCATAATACATTTTGAACCTATTTGATAAATAAATGTTGCGGTCATGTTATCACAATTTAATTATCAGATAGTTTTTTTTGTTTGACTACATTTGATTTGTCTATAGGTGGTAAATTTTGAAATTACTACCTAAAACCTTTAGATATCTTTATAATATGGTAATCAGTTCCATTCTTCAGTTAATTTTCAAATACTGACCAGAATCATATCCACTTATACAAATCCATAAACTAACCAGGATCTGAATTAATCCATATTCACTTCCAGTTAAAATGCGATGAGTAACATGGTTTCATCAATATGTCAACTGCAGTATATTAGATTCACTTCTAGCAATGCTGGCAAACTAAGTTACCAATAAACAAGGATGGTACTAGAATTCCAAATATTCTCATGTAAGTGCAGATGTATACCCGTTCGCATCTCCATGGCACATGAAACATAGTGTTGTAGACCCGCTGTCGCTTCTTCTCATTACCCACCGAAATTGTGCTTCTGAGTGCATTGCCACCATACAATTCTCCAAGGAAGTATCTGAATGGTGAATTGTCAAGGCGTTCGACTTCTGCAGTATCATAGTAGTTGGAAAGAGGTGTAAATTTATATCTTGGACTTCTTAAGTCAATATGCAAATAGCTCATCTAACTAGATGTAAAATATGAAAGTCATCTGCTACCACTGCAATGCAATAAAGAGTAGGAGCTGGAGCATAAAAAAAATGCAAATCCACATATTGGTAATTACAAAAAAAAAAAAGCACAGTTCCCCTAATAGAAATGCATAACTGTGAAAGATATACTCCGCTTTGCTGCTTTAAATATATTTAGATCCAACTTTTCTAAGAATTAATATTTAGACCTGTTTGATCTTGACTTATATTACCGACATGTGAAGTGAGCTCATTGAAACTCAGTGCATCTTTATGTTCTTGTTTTAAAAAACTAGTACCTGAAATTGGAAGAAGGTAATAATATGTTTTTGGGAGCTGCTCTCATAAAAGTTACAAATTTGCCCACTAAAGCCATGGTGCCAGAGTTCTTTCTAAAGTCTAAACCACACTGTTTTATAGTTCTGATCAGCTCTTCTACATTTAATCAGATATACAAAGAGAAGTACTACGGGACGCTATACCATCGGAATCGATTTCGACGGTATAGCTCCTGCTCCTCCGGCTGCCCTCCTCTCCACCCTCTCCCTCACCTCCGCTGCCTCCTCCTCCGCCGCCACCGCCTGGCCTTGCAAACTGCAGCACTCCGCCGCCCGCGGCGGCCGGCGGGAGCTTCGCCAGCTCCACCTCCACATCCTCCCCGCTGGCCATCCCGCCCAACCTAACATTCTCTCGGCCCTCGCCTCGCCGTCCCGCCCATCGCCCGCTGCCGCTGCCCACCGTTGGGCCACCACCGCCCCGGAATCCCTCTACAACCGGGGGGCGCGGTGAACCCGTTCGAGAGCGGCGGCGCCACCGCTCCTCTCGCCGGACCTTGTCACGCATCTCCGTCCTTCTTCATCGCAGGTATAGAGAGAGAGAGAGTTGAAGGCATCAAACGGTTCGTGGGGGCGCTGCAATGCTTTGATTCAACAGTGAGATGCTATCTTGTTTTGGAGAAAAACGCTACAGCATTTTCCAGTCTTTCTCTATACAAAACCGGGCTTGTTTGGGTACATTGTGATCCGACTCAATCCCTTCGGATTGATTCGGAATTTAAACTAAAATCCCTTCCAATCTTCTAATCCCTCCCTATCCAAAAAGCCCCAAGAAAGGACCTTACGTATACCCCAACAAAAATAGTTTAGACTGTTTCGTTTTTCCAGACCTAATGCTCTTAGGATATGCTGGGACAGAATTCACAATTGACGCATTCTATTTTAAAAATTCACAAGATTCATAAGAAAGAGAATGGAGCTACACCATATCTCAAGAATTTCCCTTCAGCGTCCGTGAAACGACTGTCACGTAATAAAAAAGAGATAACAAACTAAAAAATTTAGCTCAAATACAAATGAACAGCGAGATCTGTACCTTCGAGAATGTTGATATTCTCCTTCATGAACTTTTCCCAGTCCAACGACTCCTCCTTCTCCAGCTTCTTCACGCCACCGTTCGCCTCAGGCCGCCACGCCGCGGCCGTCACCTCCGCCACCGCGGCGGCAGCCGCGGCGCTCTCCCGTGTGCTGCTTCCGCAGCTGCTGGTCGCATCCTCCGCAGACGCCGCCACCATCCTCCCGTTCCCGGAGACGCTCCTTTGCCTCAGCTCCACCCCAACGTACGTCGCGCAGCTTGCGGGCCTCTCCGCGTCCGAGCTCTCGCACACCTTCTCCACCACGGACCTCAGATCCGTGATCTTGAACCCCGCTGTCGCATCGCTGAAGTCCCCGCGCGGCTCCTCCTCCTCGATCAGTGGGCTCCGGAACCCCCGCTTGCGCTTGGAGCGTCTCCTGCGTCGGCGCTGGCCATCGGAGGTGATCTCGGGGAGGGAGCGCGGGGATAGATCGTCGGCGAGGAGCTCGAACTGGCAGCCTCCAGATCGGAGTGACATGGGCGGCGAGAGGGCTCCGTCGCGAACCCTAGGCGGGGCCGTCGCCGCGCGCGCGACGGCGAGGACCCGGGGTGGGGGGGGGGTTGGCGGGCGGGGCGTGGGGCGGACACGTAGGAAGGAGGTGGAGAATTATATTTTTGGTCGCTTATTCTTTTTCGTTGCTTAGTTTCTCGAGCAAAAAAGAAACAAAATTTTATGAGATGGCGATGACCTGTGCAGTGCCCAGGACGAATGAATGAAAGGACGGTGATAGGAGGAGAGAAGACAAGTTTGTTCCTACATAAAAAAAAGCAAGTAAGTTATTAATATTAAGACATGATAAATAATAAAATAGCTATTAGAGACTTGCATGTTATCTAAAAACTTGTTTTGTAGGTAGCAATGAAAATAGCAATTAAAATCTTAGATACATGTTCAAGAAACAATCCAATGAAAGGCTTGTTGCTTTTTATTAGATTAAGATTTCTCTCTCTTAAGAATAATATATTAAACAAACTATCAGAATAGTTCTCTGAATAAGCATTTACCTTATTTCACGGAATATTTGAGAAATTGACAAATTTGGTAATACCCCGCTAGTTCTAGGTTAGCACGGCGACAATCGAATTATGTAAAAACGGGAAAAGACATCATTTTGTAGCATCGAAATTTTGGTCGATTGTAAAACCCTTTCGAAAAGTAGGTACAAATATACATTCTTTTTTTTTTTTTTCGAACAAACTATACAAGTCTTGTAGTACTTTATTTATATATATAATATTTTTTATATTCTTAGGAGTACGTACTCCCACTGCTAATATACCACTTAGATATATTATAAGTCTTGACCACCTTATACATTCTGCGAAGAAAAGAAAATGAACGAACGAACAATCAAACACCAAATAATTTTACTTTGCACATGCATCCATGGAGAGAGAAGCATTTGGAACGCCGTGGGCTATGGAGGCGGCCGCGGTGGGCAGCACGCGGTGCCCGCCGTGTTGCCGTCCGCGGTGCAGCAAGAAGCCCCGGGCCCCGACAGCCACCTCGCCGCGCGAGCGCCTCCACCGTGCCCGCGCACCCCGCCCGGCCCCGTCCTCGCCGAGCGCGCATCGTGCGCGGCCGCGACGACCAAGGCCAGAACCAGCAGCAGCTTGCCCATCGAACTCGACGATGCAGCGCGGACACCCATGGCTAAGTCAGTCTGGCAGCTTGTTCACGCGTAACCGAGACGTGCTCTCTGTTTTTCTCCCTCGAGAGTACGTAACTTTGCCGTTCGATTAGCAGCGGTGTGACATGTATGAAGGGTCAAGGGTGTATATATAGGCGAGGCCGCGAGGGGAAAGCGTGTGCATGGAAATGGGGCGCGATTTTTCCAGGGGTTCGTCTGCTTTTTTTAGGCCAAGCGTTCGTGTGCTTCTCCGCGCGAAGTTTGCATGAAGTTTCTACGGGCATTTTGCGGCAGCACGACTGCAGAAGTAGAAGCAGACATGCAGTTGGTACTTGTGCGGCATTTTCACGGAATAGTCCCAGAGGGCGAGGAGAAGAAGAGGAATATGCGGGCACTTTTCTACCTCAGACTGGGCCGATCCGGGCCAAAAGTCCAAACCCGACGCGACCCAGCAGTCCAGCACCGATAACTTGTTAGTGCCGACTGCCGAATTAGCCAGGTGGGCTCAGTTGCGGAAGAACCGGAGTAGCTCGGGCCGAACAACACAGTGCAGTGAACACTTCTGGGCTGAATATACAGATGAAACCGGCCTGTCTAGCTGAACCTGATCTCGGCCGGCGTGACCGCGTGGTGCGTCGTCCCCTTGCGCGCGCGCCAGGTCAACGTTGTGTTGCCTTCCTCGCACGCGATCGTCAAGCGGCCGTGCATCGCGGCATCGTGTTCACCAGTCGCCCCCTCACCTGCAGGTGGGATGCCATCTGCAAGCTTTCTCCAGCACGCGTCGACCGCCAGGTTGCTCATGCCGATCGAGGTGATCACTGGCCGGCGCATCCACGCATGCATGCAGAAGAGGCCGAGTTTGGCATGTTGGTCGCCTCCGTGCGTAGCGGCCGGTAGCTGCGCACTCCCCGGATGTAGATACAAGTATACAACCGTACAAGATCGATGGGCGAAGTGCTGCAAAAACTTAATTAAAATGGGCTAATTCACCTGAGATTAATTAATTTAGCCGCGCAAGTGGTAAAGTTAGAGGTCGTCACGTGCATATATAGACATTAGGGATGCATATTGAGACATGTAATTATGCATGTAACACCTGGATACAATTAGTTGTGATAACTTCTCGTAAGACTAACAGCGGAGGTCGAACGTGGCCATGCATTTCCAAATACGAAACAGCAAGTATATGGTTCTTCGCACATTTCCGCGTGCACATGTAGCCTGAGATTACCGGTTAAGTGACCAACCCTTTTAATAAGGGCTTTAAAATGAGAGAGAGCTAGGCACAATATCATCTTTACCGAATCTAGCTTATTTTGTGCCTGTTATATATGCCTCTCATATATTATATCACGAAAATCAAATACCACACAATTTGAGGCCCTCTTTTATGCATGGTCATGACTCGTGTCGTGTCTCTCACGACAACAGTCAACGATAGAATCACTATTACAAAGATGGTCATTACAGACGGCTCAAAACCATTATCGTATACGGTTTTTGAACCGTCTGAATTTATGTGTCTGTGATAACAGGCTGTTATCACAGACGATTTGTGAGCCGTCTGTGATAAGTCACAACACAAACGGGTTTTTTTAAAATCGTCTGTGAAGACCTACTATCACAGATAGTTTCCACTAACAACCATCTGTGATATATCGGATATCACAGACGACTCTTTTTACTAACCATCTGTGATTAGAGACATATCACAGACGGTTAGTAAAAATAATTGTTTATGATATCCGACATATCACAGACGGTTGTTGGTGGAAACTATCTTTGATAGTAGACCTTCATAGACAACTTCGACCAAAAAACCGTCTATGATAGTTCGTTATACCTAACTAAATTTTTTTCGATTTTCGACTAGCCTCAAGAATTGCTAGCCATACCCTCTGAAAACAAGCAAGCAGAAAACAGATAAATCACAGATGAATCAATTGTTAACAACTCAAAATCAATTACAAAAGAATATGTTAAAGTAGTGTCGCTAGAGTTACAATTGAATTACAACTACTCAAAGTGAATTACAATCGAATCAATTGTTTGAAGGTCGTTCAGCGATGTTGACGGAGTGAAACTCTCCATTAGCGTTAACGATCTCCGTCTTGATGAAGTCGCAGAGCATTCCTCAAACATCCAAGATCTCGCTCATAACGAATGCATCTAAATCGAGTATCATGCTCTGTTGCTAGCAGGAGTAAAGTAATAAGCATATATATTTAAATTTATAATTAGGAAATAATTATTACGACATTGACAAACCTCTGAATCATTCGTCTTAGCACTCATGATTTGCTGCATATGACGACAAACGTAGAATGCACATAGGTGATCTTGTTTTTGCTAGTGGCACTGCAAAAATAGAATTACATATATAGGTATAGTCAGTTCGAGACGTGTTATTACGAAAGTGTGATTGTAGTGCATACCAGAAATCAAGTCATGTATTGCAATGTGGCGCTCGATTCCTTTTGTGTCCCTCTATCGGCAACATAGACACTAAACGATCTACGTGATTCCAAAAAGTTATCCTCGGCCATTTTCAAACGAAGGAAGACTACAATAGAGTTATGTATGGAGGAAATGAGCATATCTATCGAGTATTCCTTGCACAAGAGTGAAGTCATGGTTTTTGTTGAGTAGGGAATCAAGGTATATTACATTGTTCCTCTTTGGTACAATGACTAAAAGGATCCAATGGAACCTACTCATGTATGTCGCTATAGTCATTAATTGTACTCTTCCTCATCCACGATATTATCAACTCCGATAATCCTTCTTTTTCCATGAAGAACCACGTCACGATTCTTATTTGTCGGGTCCGTTACATAGAAAACCTAAAAAACTTGGTTAGTGAGTACGAATGGTTCGTCCTTGTATCCGACACGTTTGAGGTCCACAGTAGTGACGGCGCAAGGAGAGGTGGTTGAGGTCAATTGAAGATGAAGACGGTGCTTTGAGAAGCGTACGTGAGTTAGACATGTTTGTGTGTGGGCTTAACGGGTGTCCATTAGGGTTTTTTCTCATAGCCTAGCCTCCACTATAAAAGGGGAGGGTGCTGGTTGTGCACCTCTCAACCCTCGTATCTAGAAACCCTAATTTGTGTTTTAAAGTTAGGAGAGGAAAGTGGAGGAGCTAGAGTTCTTTGAGAGTTGGATTGATTGTGTGCTCAAGTGTTGAGCTTTTGTCCTCCATACTGGAGTGGTTATAAACCAACATCAATCTCGAATCAATCCAAGCAAGATTTTCTCAAGATGCATCTATTCTTGTGTTTGCTCTATTTTTTGTGATTTTGGAGTTTTTGTTGATCATTTGGTTTCGAGTGATCTTGCTTGCTGTTACATGTGAGAATGTATGTAGGATCATCTTCTACTCACGAGCAAGTTTTGGGATCAATCTTAGGTTTTGCACGGTTCTTGTGCCCTCCTTCCCTCGTCCTTGAAATTTGTGGAACCTTAATCTTGATCTTCCCGATCATCGATTGGAATAGGTTTCTAACCTTCTTGATGAGCTATGGTTGAAATTTGAGGGGATTTGGATCACTGAATCAAAAGTTGAGCCTATTTATGATTTTGAGTTCATGCTGATTTTACTGTTCATCGGGCTGAAGGTCAGACCGCCCCTTGGAGAGGTCAGACCGCTAGGCTGAGAGGTCTGACCGCTTAACTCATTGTGAATTGAGTTTTTGGTGATTTTAGTTGTTTTGCTTCATGGTTTAAATTGGATTCAATACAAATCTTCTACTTTACTTGTACATTGATTTTCATAGCTCTCATAGCTATTGGAGTGAAAAATATATTGAATCCGATCAAGATAAAAAAGAGATCGTGCTTCTATTCTCCCCACTCTAGTCGCCGTTACGATCCAACAATGTAGTAGTGAATACTACTAGTATATATCTATGTAGATCGCGTGCATGTGCTATCACGATAGCCACACTAACATGCATGATTAATTAGGTCTCGTCATGTCTCATTATGCTGCTAGTACTGTACCGGTTGATCAAAAGACATGGTATTTGCATGCAAGCAAAACATTTTTAGTCGGCAAGTGACCTGGGCACCACAATTTGAAAATTAAGGCTCGGGACTCCAAAGAGAAATTAGTGCCCCGGCCGTCTTAACGTTGCAACGGAGAAACAAACACGAGCTATTGCAAACGAAAATCAGTGCATGTGCACCCCCGTCCGCCCTGTCGTCTACCATTCATAAAGCATAAGCATTGGCTGAGCAGAGTCCGCGGCTTTGTGTTTGGCAAAAGTAGCAAATAGCAAATAAACAAACTTATGCAAACTTGCATAATAAACAAACTATATATATATATATATATATATATATATATATATATATATATATATATATATATATATATATGGTGATAAGTTATGTGTGAGTGTGATCATCCCACCGAAACATGCATGAAGGAGGCGACACGTACACTGCATGCAGATATTGCCCACTGGAGAATATGTCTGTAGAAAAGCTTGAAGAATCTCCCGATCTCATCCGTGGGTACGTAGGTTGGTTCGCCGGCATTTCGCATGCTTAGCCCTACTCAATCTAAAGAAAGAACTGTAACACGGCATTGCAGTACTCATTGGGTGCTAGTAATTGCTGGCCTGCACATTAGTAAAAAACTAACGTATTCATGTTAGCTGTAGCAACACGCACTGCGTTGTGGGCACTAACTAAGAATATGTACAATGGGCTTATGTCAGCCGTCTATAACTATTGCCATGTAGGATTTTTACTGACGTGGATGAAAAAGAACGAAGAGAGAGAAAGATGTTGTCTACAATCCTGTAGTCAACTATAGCACAAAAACAAGAAAAACATTAAATGATTGTGTGTTCAATAAAGACAACTAAAAAGACAATGACCATCTATACTATTGTATGAACCTGCCTTTAATCGCTCTCAAGTGATATGGATAATTGTAGATAAGAAATTGCTCATACCATCAGTATCATGCCCTAAAGTCGATCACCAACGTACATTGGAATATATAATTAGCCTGAGATCGGTGCATGCACGAAAGGAAGAATTAGATCATGAAAGATTGAAGGCACACAAGTGTCATCGTATTCTTCCATGGCCGGCCCACTAACCGCGGAAGGCTACTGTGGCCTGGCGTCCGTCCGTCGCGGAGGTGGAAGAAGAGCGGCTACAGTTAACGTGTGGCCTCCGCATGGCCCGTGCTGTGCATGCACGGCTGCACACCCGCGCGCGGAATCCATCGCGCGCGCTGATCACCAGCCACCAGATTGCCGCAAGGCCGCCCTTCGTCCCGACTCATGTGAGGCTGCGGCCGTAGTTTGGCTGAAGCGGCGCGCATGCACGGCGCGATCAGAGCTGAGACGCGCGTGTTGCGATCCACGGTGCTGAAGCGGCGGCCGGACGTATACATACGTACGGCGGCTTACCAGAATGGCCGATGTTTAGCCAGTTAATTCTTTTCCACATTGATTTTTCTTAGATTAGAGTTAGACCAATTCATGACAGTAATTTAAACGGGGTGAGATCTGATAGTACGTACGGGTGCATTGTCGTTTTATCTTTCTTTCTAGAACGCGCAAAGCGCACGAGAAGAGGAGTTATTTACTAGCACGATGAAGAAAAACAATGCAAAGCGCACGAGAAGAGAAGCTTGATCGCTGCTTTGCAGCTTTGCAAATTAAAGGTCACGGGAAAATGGGAAAAACAAGAAAGAATTGAGGCTGCACCATACATGTATGCACATGGTTCTGTCCCCAATAACTAGTTTTATCTTTCACCGTCTCTTTTACCTGATGGAGTAAATGCTTGCTGTTGGGATTGGACTGCTTTTGTAACCGTGTGTTAACCGTATGTGAGGTGGTCCCAGGACTATTGTGGCGTGAGGTGATTGGGTGCTGTACGTGGGTATTTAGGCCAACGTGGTTGGCATTAGGGCTGGGAGGCTTTTAGACGTGAGGTCAAGGACTCTCGGCTGCAGGAGTGGCGGCGGCTGATCATCTGGGCGCAGATTAGGTGGTCAACTTCTGGCGACTGGAGATTGGCTGGCCATGTTTTTGGTGATTAGATGCTTTCCTCTGTGTCATCATGATGATGTACTAGAGAAAAACATCTTTTGGTTGAGTTAATGAGATGGTGACCGTGAGGGCTTTTGGTGGCCGTGGTTTTTGATGGTGCGTGAGACAGAGAACCAATCTTGCGATTCTGCCGTGCGTAACTTTGTACGCTGTTTTGGCCGAGCGTTCATCCTCCCGAGCGTGCACACGGTGCTGCGCACGAGAAGGTGCTGGGCGCTAGTGTTCATTCGGCCGTGCGTTCTATTCTCTCGGGCGATTTTATTCTCCCGAACGGGAACAGCGGCTGGACTTGGTGGTGTGCTGCGGACGATTGGGGAAGGCACGGAACGGGGAGGCGGCGCTGTCGAAGCTGTTGACCGATCTCTGGTTGAAGCTGCGACGACAGCACGTGAGGGGGCACAAAGCGGCGCGCAGGAAATAGTGCTCGCTGGCCGACGGGAAGAGAAGCAAGCAGAGGCTGCTGTTCTGGTTCCGTCTGGCGAGAGATCAATCTACTTGTTTTATTGCTGCTCAAGTTACTTGGACTAGTATTTTTTTAGTATCATTCACCCCCTCTGATAACAATAATTAATCACAAGTAAAGAAAAGGCGATCGAGATGAAGCTAGGCCGGCTAATAAGAACTGATACATGGGCAGAAAATGACATTGACAGATCACAAATATATACATATACATAGGCACACAGACCACAGAACCTGCAGTAGTCATACGTACGCAGGCATATCAGGCCATGCGTATACCATGCACACGAACTTACTAAACGCAAAATATGACAGCTGCTCGACGATCACAAGCAGCATATACGCATAAAATCATATATGCATGCTTAAAGCATGGTACGACGTTATGCTACCCCGGCCCTTACCGACCGGCCGGACGGGAAGGCACGGATGCAGGTGGTGGCCGCTGCCCGGCGGGGCATAGTTGCTACAATTCGAGTGTCTGGACCCGGGGACCGTCGTGAACGCGCCGCCGGCCGAGGCTGACTTGCAGTGTTTGCATCGCCTGCAGGGCCATTAGGCAGAGGTCCGGGCGCGTCCGCCGCATAGGCAGGGCGGAAATGGAATGCAGACGCCAGCAACACCAGCAGCGTTGCTGCTGCCACCGCATGGTCTTTCTTAATCCCTGCTACTGCCATAGCTAGTGAGATTGACAAGCTAACTCAATTAGTATTATGCAATCTAGCTACCTAGCTTTCTAGCTACACTTGGGAGTAGGAGAACTAAGCAGAGCTGTTTGCCCCGCCCTATGGCTAGCTGGGTCAGTGAGGTGTGCATTTATATAGAGAGAGAGCCCGGCCCGACCGTACGTCTCAAACTTGCAACGAAGAAACAAGCGCTAGCTAGGGCTAATGCAAACGACGAGTGATGCATCATGTTCAGGGGGATCTTACACGTGTTCGGCTTAGCAAAGAGTCCGGGGCTTTGTGTTTGCGGCAAAAGTAGCAAACCCAATAAACAAACATGCAAGCAGAGAGTCCGGTTTTTTTTAGCTAGGTGCATATCTGTGAAAATGGTTTAAATGTTGCAAACGCGGAAAAATCATGTGTGTGAGTTCCCAAAAGAAAAACCAATAAAGGGAAGGGTATGTTCTTATAGCCATGCAAAAATTTGAAAACAAAATTCAATTGCATTTGTGAGATATGAAAAAGACAAATATTTAGTAAACATTGCGCAATCACTATTCACTGAGTATTATTGGTCTTTTTTTTTCATATATTGGAAATGAGATTGAGTTTGATATTGAAATTTCGCAGGGAGAACATGCCCTCCACTATATCTAGAATTGTTTGGAGATTTTTTAAAACTTTAATACCTGATTTTCACGCGTTTGCAACTATAAAATTGTGATCATCGATCACACCAAACATGCTGCGAACCTGCAGACATCGTTTCATGTCCGGTTAGGTCACGAGAATATTCTGTAGAGAAAAGCTAGAAGAATCTATCTGATCCTTGGTGGGCTCGCGCTGGCATTTCGCATGCTTAGCCCCTAATAAATCTGAAGAAACGAACTGTATTCATTGCAGACGTACTCATTGCGTACGCGCATGAATCAAAAAGCTTGTTCATGAATGTTGCTGTAGCGGAGGCCTTCGCACGTTGTGGTGCGTTCATTTTGAAAGTTAGGGTAACTGTACTGAGTTTGATGAGTGTTTTTTTTTCTCGCGAAGAAGAGTTTGATGAGTTAACTTTAATTTGAAAGTCGGGGTGAAGTTTTATGAAGTTTCGTCCTAAGTTTCATCATGCTTCATCAAGTTTTATATAGTTTCGTTAAGTTTTATGAAGTTTCATCCCAAGTCTCATGAAGTCTTATGAAGTTTCATCCCAAGTTTTATCGTGTTTCATGAAGTTTTATATAGTTTCACCCCAAGTCTCATGAAATTTCATTAAGTTTCATGAAATTTCATCCCAAGTTTCATCGTGTTTCATGAAGTTTCATCCCAGGTCTCATGAAGTTTTATTAAGTTTCATGAAGTTTTACCCCAGGTCACATGAAGTTTTATTAAGTTTTATGAAGTTTCATACCAAGTTTCATCGTGTTTTATCAAGTTTTATATAGTTTCATTAAGTTTCATTAAAGTTTCATCGTATTTCATCAAGTTTCATCCCAAGTTTTATCGTATTTCATAAAGTTTCATCCTAGGTCTCATCAAGTTTCATTAAGTTTCATCCCAAGTTTCATCGAGTTTCATCAAGTTTTATCCCAAGTCACATGAAGTTTCATGAAGTTTCATCCCAAGTTTCATCGTGTTTCATCAAGTTTCATCTCAAGTTTCATCAAGTTTCATCAAGTTTCATTAAGTTTCATCATAAGTCTCATTAAGTTTCATCGTGTCTCATTAAGTTTCATGAAGATTCATCCCAAATCTCATGAAGTTTCATCCCAAGTCTCATAAAGTAATTGATGAAACTTCATGATACTTGTAATGAAACTAAATAAAACTTGATGAAACTTCATGCACTACTACACAAAAGTTCATCATAGACGGTTCAGAACTGTCATTACAGACGGTTTTTAAACCGTCTGAATTTGTATATCTGTGATAACAGGCGATTATCACAGACGGTTTTTGAGTCGTCTGTGATAGGGCACAACATAGACGGTTCTTGGTGGAAACTGTCTGTGAAAGTATCCCTTCACAGACGGTTTCCACCAAGAACCCTTTGTGCTATGTAAGATATCACAGACGGTTCTATTTACTAACCGTCTGTGATATGCGACATATCACAGATGATTAGTAAATAGAACCGTCTGTGATATCTTACATATTACAGACGGTTCTTGGTGGAAACCGTCTGTGATAGTAGCCCTTCACAGACGTGTCTTGGTGGAAACCGTCTGTGATAGTAGGCCTTTACAGACGGTTTATACAAAAAAAATCGTCTATAATAGTTCGTCATACCAAACAAATTTTTTTCTAATTTTTGGCTAGCATCAGGAATTGCTAGCCACGCCCTCTGAAAACAAGTAAGCAGAAAATAGCTAGATGACAGATGAATCAATTTTGACGACTCAAAGTGATCATTTACAACTCAAAATCAATTACAAAAGAATATGTTCCGTCCTTCTTCATCGCAGGTACACACACACACACACACACACACACACACACACACACACAGAGAGAGAGAGAGAGAGTTGAAGGCATCAAACGGTTCGTGGGGGCGCTGCAATGCTTTGATCCAACAGTGAGATGTTATCTTGTTTTGGAGTAAAACGCTACAGTGTTTTACAGTCTTCCTCTATACAAAACCGGGCTTGTTTGGATACATTGTAATCCGACTCAATCCTTCGAATTGATTCAAAATTTGAACTAAAATCTCTTCCAATCCAAAGGGATTGGTTCTAATCCCTCCCTATCCAAAAAGCCCCAAGAAAGGATCTTACGTATACCCCAACAAAAGCAGGTTTGAGACTGTTTAGTTTTCCAAACCAAATGCTCTTAGGATATCTTTGACGAGAATTCACAACCGACGCATTCTATTTTAAAATTCACAAGATTCATAAGAAAGAGAATGGAGCTACACCATATCTCAAGAATTTCCCTTTAGCATCGGTGAAATGAGTATCACGTAATAAAAAAGAGATAACAAACTAAAAATTTAGCTCAAATACAAATGAACAATGAGATCTGCACCTCGAGAATGTTGATATTCTCCTTCATGAACTTTCCGATCCAACGACTCCTTCTCTAGCTTCTTCACGCCACCGTTCGCCTCAGCCGCCACGCCACGGCCGTCACCTCCACCACGACGGCAAGAACCGCTCTCCTTTCCTGTCTTTGCTTCATGCGCTGGTTGCATCCTCCGTGAGACGCCGCCACCATGCTCCCGTTCCGGAGACGCCTTTGCCTCAGCTCCACCTCAATGTATGTCACGCAACTTGCGGGCCTCTCCACGTTCGAGCTCTCGCACACCTTCTCCACCACGGACCTCAGATCTGTGATCTTGAAGCCTGCCACCGCATCACTGTCGTCCCCTCGCGGCTCCTCCTACTCGATCAGTGGGCTCCGAAACCCCCGCTTGCGCTTGGAGCGTCTCCTGCGTCGACGCTGGCCATCAGAGGTGATCTCGGGGAGGGAGCGCAGGGATAGGTCATCGGTGAGGAGCTCGAACTAGCAGCCTTCAGATTGGAGCGACATGGGTGGCGTCAGACAAGGCGGCGAGAGGGCTCTGTCGCGAACCCTAAGCGTGGTCGTCGCCACGCGCGCGGCAGCGAGGAGCCGGGGGGGGACACGTAGGAAGGAGGTGGAGAATAATATATTTTTGGTCGCTTATTCTTTTTCGTTGCGTAGTTTCTCGAGCAAAAAAAACAAATTTTTATGATCACTACTACAAAACAGGCTATAGTAGACGCCCCATCATAGACGGTTCCCTTGGAACCGTCTGTGTTGGGTCCGTCCGGACCTGCGTGTGGCGCGGGCAACCTATCACAGATGGTATTTATTTAGAACCGTCTGTGATAGTCATCTATCACAGACGGTTCTATTCACAAACCGTCTGTAATAATCCAGCCAATCACAGACAGTTCACATTTAGAACCATCTATGTACTATCACAGCATTTCTCAATAAGAACCGTCTGTGATAATCAGATATCGCTGAGCGGTTCTTATTGAGAACCGCTCAGGATAGTACACGCATTTATTCGAATTAGAACCATTCGTGATAATTAGTTATCACGCACGGTTCAATTAATAACCGCTCGTGATATCTCGGCATCATATAAATTACGCGACATATCCTCTTCGCCTTTGCCGCTCTGGAGGCCTGTGTCCAATCTGCCGCATTACACACCGCTGCCGCTCATCACTTTCGCTTTCTACCGCCTCGGAGCAACCCTCTGGCGGGCTCCACTTAGATATGCTCTCCTCTCCCATGCGCCACTTCCACGCCTAGCTCCTCCAACTCGCTTCTTCTTGTTCTAACTGGAGCCGCTTGTTTGTCGGCTCGGTGAAAATTCAAAAAGATAGTGAGGTGCGGTTGAAGATTATTGGCACAAAAAATTCCAACTTGGATTTGCTTTCGGTCTTTGTTTAGAATATTGAGGCATAGCAGAATACTAAATAACTATCGTATGTTATTGCCATTATACTTGGTGATGAAATTTGATATGTAGTACTACTAGGTGATTGCATATGATTATTTTATTTATAATGTCTATGAAAAGGCATATGTAGTTTTGTAGGCAAATAACAACCTTGGTGTAGGTCAAATTAATTAGTCCAAAGTAATATCAGCATATCACTATAAATTCAGGTAGATGTGATGCAAATAGGGTCGTTCTTTTGTCATGTGAAACGTCCTGTCTTCTACCATACATTATAGCTAATTGAGGATTAGATGCTCAGTACTCTAGTCCTATTTGGTATGGTCTTAGATGTTTGTTGTATGCAATAGTTATCTATGACTAGATGTTTTGTGAAAATGTTGAAATTTGGAGTTGGTACAATTCTCTCTTCCTGGAGGCATATCAGATGCCTAAAGCAAGAAAGAAAACTTCGTTATGAAGCTTCACTTGCATATTTAAATTCATGTTTGCTATAAATTAATCGCTAATCAATTTGACACTAATTTATTACATGCGTAGTGTAGATGGATCGAAACTGGATGTACGGTGTGAACCGTGTGAGTCAAGAGTATATTAATGGCGTGGTTGCTTTTAGAAGAGCCGCTGAGCAGGATATGTTGAAGAAGGGGATAAATTTTATGTACTGTCCATGCATTGATTGTGGTAATCTGAAGATGTTTAACAACGCGGCGCAGATCGAAGTGCACTTGATTCGAAGGGGTTTCAAAAAAGGGTATACATGTTGGACCAATCACGGTGAAGAGTAGATTATACCAGAAGTTAATAATGACGACATCGCCGAGGAAGTCAACGATTTGCTGGATGTGGATTGTGCTTTTGATGAGGATAGGTGGCACGATGACAATCTGGATTAGATGCTACGCGATGCAGAAGAGAACTACAGTGAGAGAGAGTTTTGTAAATTCGAGGGCTTAAGGGAGGACTCCGTGAGACCTTTGTTCCCTGGCTGCAAGCCGGAATACACAAGGTTGTCAACCGTGCTTGAATTGCTGAAATTGAAGGCAAGCAATGGTTGGTCCGATAAGAGTTTCACGGTGTTGTTAGGTCTCCTAGCGGACATCCTTCCAGAGGGAAACGTGTTGCCCAGCACCACATGTCAAGCAAAGAAGGTAATTTGTCCATTGGGAATGGAAGTAGAAAGAATACATGCATGTCCGAACGATTATATCCTCTACCGTAAAGAGTATGCAGACATGCATGTATGTCCGTGTGCAGCAAAGCATCCCGATACAAGCGTCAGAATATTGCTAAGGTGAAGCAAGAACCTTCGCTAAGATGTTGTGGTATCTCGCCTGTGATCCCACGCTTGAAGCGTTTATTTGCGAACCTAAAGGAGGCAAGATTGTGCGTTGACACTCGAGGAGCGTAAGAGAGATGGAAAGCTAAGACACCTGCGATTCTCGCCTAAGGGAGAAACTTCGATCGGAGTTGAAGAGTTCGTCCGGAATCAAGAACATAAGGTTAGGGTTGAGTACGGATGGAATGAATCCTTTCGGTAACATGAGCGGCCGACATAGCACCGCTCGTGAATCTATGTATGTACAACCTTCCTCCTTGGTCGTGTATGAAGCGAAGTACATTTTGATGTCACTACTTATCCAAGGGCGAAGCAACCTCGGAAATAATATTGATGTGTACCTAGCACCATTCTTTGGAAGATCTTGTGACACTTTGTGGAGCGAAGGGTGCAGGTATGGGATGCGCGTACAACGAGAGAATTTTACTTTACGCGCCATGTTGTTCGCACCATCAATGATTTTTCGCGCTTGGTAACTGTCGGGGCTTCAAAGATACAAAGGAGCCAAAGCCTCATCAGCCTTTGCTTAGATGCTATGGAGAGTACATGGTGAACAACTCAGCATAAAGCGTATATATCGCCACCGTAGGTTCCTTCGAGTCACCCATGCCGTAAGATAAAAATAATTCGACGAAATAAGGAGAACGATTCACTCCAAGGGCTTTTAGAGGAAAGAGGTCTATGATATGGTTAAGGATATCGATGTTGTGCTTGGGAAGGACGTAAATTAAGAACCCGTGAGAAGAACATCCGGAAGAAGCGGTTAATTTTTGGGACTTGCCTTATTGGGAGCACTTAGAAGTTCGCCATCGCGCATCGACGTCATGCACGTGAGAAGAATGTATGTGATAGCTTGATTGGTCTCTTCTTTGAACATTAGTGGCAAAACAAAGGATGGTGTTAACGCATGCGTGACTTGGTTGATATGAACATAAGGACCGAGTTAGCACCGGAAGAGACCGATCTGAGACGAACGTACCTTCCCGACTTGCTACACTCTGCCCAAGGCCGAGTGAAATGAATTGTGCCGTAACTTGCATGGTGTGAAAGTCCCATCTGGTTACTCCGCTAACATTAAGAATCTTGTTTCTATGCAAGATTTGAAATTAATTGGTATGGAGTCTCATGATTGTCATGTCTTGATGACACAAATGCTTCTGTTGCAATTAGAAGTATCTTACCGAACAAGGTCCGAGTGGCAATCTTGAGGCTATGTTATTTTTCAACTCAATTGCTCGAAGATCATTGATCCCCAAGGACTAGATACTCTGCGGCCGAGGTGGTGACGACTCTAGGTTTTGCTCTCACTCGTCACTTCCTCTCACGCCCCTTAGGCTCTCTCATGTTCGCCTCCTCTATGGTTTAGGGCTCGCCTGCTCACCGACTACGACCTCGGCCTCGCCCCTTGCACCTCAGCGCCTTCGACCTCGGTGCCGCCGCCCCCGACCTTGGCGCCCGACCTCGACGCCTGTTCACCTCCTCGGCCATAAGCCCCGACGTCGCCGCCTCCAGACCTCGGCCCGCCCGACATCGACAACGCTACATCGTCCTCCTCCTTGTCGGCGTCTCGCCTCTGCTGACGGCCTTCTCCCGCTGGCCGTCCTCCTCCCGTGTCGGCCTCCTCCTCTGCAGACTGCCTTCTCCCCGTCGTCCTCCTCCTCGTGTCGACCTCCTCCTGCACCTCCCTCCTCCCCGCGTCGGCCTCCTCCCCTACCGGCCTCCTCCTTGCACCGTGAGTTCTTGTGCGCATCCTCTCTGTAGTATTGCTCCTCTGTGGCGATTCGGTTGATCTTTGCATATATATATTTGGAGTGCTAGTTGATACCTTGATCTCGTATTAGTTACGATTTACGAATCTAGTCTTGAAGATATTGCAAATTGATCGATGGGCTTTGTTGACATGCTCTGTGATGAACTCGTCTTATCTTGAGATTGAATGTGATAGTTAGTTCATACTTGAGCTCTATTGTATTACTTGCTCAATCAATATGATGTCTTGTTAATTGGTTACTTTCGGTTGAAAGCTAGTTATTCGATTCTTCCGGTTCATTTGATCTCTAGCATTTGAAGTGGATCTTGTTATGTCACCTAATCGGCTTTATCACTTGAACCCTGTGTTTCATGTTCGATTCTATTGAGAGTATTCAGTTTTTGTTGGTAATCTAATGACTAGTTTGTGATTCTTCTAGTAGTGTGTATGCCTCTTGCGGCCTTCTCCTCAGTCCTCCTCCCGTGTCGCCTCCTCCCTGCACCTCCCTCCTCCCGCGTCGGCCTCCTTTGTTTGATCGGAAGTTTAATCTGCTTTTGTTAACAGTTGAGATCATTTGTGATTAAGCAAAGTATTGTTTAGAGCTCATAGTTTGAATTTATATTATCATATTCATTTAATGAAGAGTATAAACAATAGGATTGAGATGGCAAAGACTTGTTCTTTAGCTACTCTCCTTTTGAGTGCACATAATATCATCAATCAATATGTTGGAATAGTTAATACGTACCTTTATCGTTAATCTCTAGACCATTTATTGGCTCGAGTTTAATCCGTAAAGAAAGTTTTACTTGATTCTATTTTGTTTCTATGTCTTCATTAAAGGCTAGTCTTACGTACATGAAGCATTAAACCTTTACTTAGCATTTTCTTAAATCGATCTCGACACACTTGAGTGTACCTTTGCTTCATGCCAATCCTCAATGGCACGAAGCAAATGGTACACTCGATGTCGGCTCGGCTGAAGTAGGCTCGAGCAAAAGATTTGTATCACTAGTTTCTATCTATACAAAGATCACAAGAGAAGTGGTGGATTAAGGAGTGTTAGAATAGGAGGCGAGGAGGCGAGCCCTCTGAGATTAAACCTTTGCTTAGCATTTCCTTCGTCGATCCTGACACACTTGAGTGTACCTTTGTTTTATGCCAGTCCTCCACGGCATAAAACAAATGGTACACTCTAGTGTGTCGGCCTCGATGAAGTAGGCTCAGGCAAATATGGGCTCGGACAAAGTTTTACTTGATTCTATTTTGTTTCTATGTCTTCATTAAAGGCTAGTCTTCTGTACATGAAGCATTAAATCTTTGCTTAGCATTTCCTTAGAGAAGCTGGTGGATTAAGGAATGTTAGTAGTCTGTATGAGCTCATTCAACTTTTCATTTGCCATCTTGATCTCTATAGTCAACCTCTATACTTCTTCCTAAGATTAATTGTTTCATATTTATCTTTGGAATTAATTATGATTATTTGCTACTATTGCACATGTTGAGCATATTATTAAGTTTAAATGTATATGTTAATTTGGGACACTTGCAATCCATTTTATTGCATATGTAACTTATATAGATAGCAAGTAAGCGAGATGGCAGAGAGCACTGTCTTCGCTGTCGCCACCGACGCCGTAGATGGAAGAGGCGCCGACGCGTGGCATTGCGTACCACGACGCCGAGATGGAAGAGGCGCCGACGAGGCCGCCGCCACCGATTATTTATAATGACACGGAAGCGAGATGGCGAAGGACAATCGAAAATGCTGCAGCCAACCGGTCATCATGGAGGTCATGACTTTGGGGTCCCTCTGAGTCCCAAGAGATCGATGGTAGATTCCGGACCATCTGCGGGATACTTGAAGGAACGGGTCCCCATCACCACACCAAGGTGGAAGGACTGTGCGAACAAGCGAAAAGGCACGGCGTGGGCCGTAACTTTCGAGAAGTTCACTATTCTAGAAGCGACGTGGCACGCCGTCGACGGACGGCGATGCTCACGATGGATAAATCGTGGAGGACCTTCAAGAGCATTCTTGTCACGAAGTGCATGAACACGGTCGACGCCCATCGCGAAGTATAGATTCTTGACGCGGGAAGTATGGGACTCCTTTGTGGCTATGAAAACGACGGCCGAATTTAAGGAGCAAAGTGCGGCGCACAAAGCTCTCTAGACACGAAACACTCACCCGCACAGACTCGGCACTGCTGGGTACACGGTAAATCTGAGGAATGGGCAATGGAGGAGGAGAACGCAACCGGCCATTTCCTAATATCACGCACCCGTGTTCCCTAAGCCGGTTAAAAGCGAGGCAAAAGTCTCGTCTTGGCAAGATCTCTTTCACAAACCCGCACTGACAGAAGTGTCTCAACGTGTGGTAAATTTGTCAAACTACCTAGTTAATAAGTCCATAACTTCATAGTGTCTATAATAACATGATGACCTCTTGCGGCGACTTGATCGCCCAAGCTTCCCAAGGCTCCTTCCATGCGAGCGAGAACGATATACTATCTCGACCTTGGGAAACAAGGAGCACCCGTCGTCATAGCGAGGCCTTGGGGTTAACGTACCTTGGAGTCATGGATTCGCGGACGACTCATGCGTATAGGAGTAGGAAGAGATCCAAGGCGAGCATGACGGCCGGTTGATGCAGATGATTACTAACAAATTTGAAGAAAAGATAGCGACATTGCAGATCAAATGAATCAACTCATGAGCCATGATCGCAAGTCGCCTGATTAATTTGGGAGCCGGTCCTCCTCGACATCGAGAGAAGCGTCGGCGTCACGCATAATTATGAACATGGCGACGTCGATTACCGATAAGCGACATTAAGGTAACGTACATCTATGGAATGCACCAAAGATAGACTTATAGGGCGCCTTAGCTAATTGCGTATCGTTTTGTAGGAGCCGCATACCGCAAGCTCAAGTGAGGATGGATGGGTCCCTTTCTATTGAGGTCACAGGGGATGGTGTATCCATACGAGGAAGAGGCAAGACCGCGGTGCCAGTGGCGCAGGTTACGCAGGTCCGGATGGATATGGTACATGGCAATTTCCTAGCCGTCCCGTGAAGATTCGCCCGACGAAGAGATCATAACACTAGGGATCTAGTCCACTCTTTTATCTAGTGGCCCAAGAAGGACATCGCCTCGGACCCAACAAAGGTTGCGACCTAGACACGATCATTCCTCTCAACGGGACCTCGATGACTCCACCTCATGTTTAGCCTCGAAGGCCACCTCTTGATTCCCGTGGAGAAGACGCGAAGAACGACAAAAGCGTGCCGCCAGATTGGTTCCCAAGTCGTCTCACAAGAAGACGCCGCCAATCGCTAAGGCCAAATCGAAATCGATGAACGTTAAAGCGCCTCCCAAGTCCGGAGTCCGCGATATCCGGAACTACATCATCGGAAAACCGCAGTGCTCAAGCAGATAATGCACGCTTGGATATGCTTGTCGGGGCTTTGCATACCTGGTACTTGGAGAAGACCCAAAAGAAGGGGTGCGATATTGGAATCACCGTTAGATACGAGGAGAAGCTTTTCTTCAACGGGACGAGGTACTTCGTCGTGGGCTTCAACGATTTATATGACCTATTCAACCTCGTTGGCCTCGACGCCTTGCTTCTACGATGTTGGACACTGTAAGTGCGTACAATCAAGTTCTACATTCATGTAATACCGATAAATATCACAACTCATTGCTTATGTATAGATACATGATGAAAAATGTACGGGAATGGAAAGAACCGGTGGGTTTCCTCGACCCACATGTGGTATTGTTGCAAACCATCCAAGCGGACTCGTCATTCGTCGAGAAATACATAACGAGGTCATTGCTTCGTCAGAAGAACATAAAGTACATACTGGTGCCCTACAACCAGGGGTAAGTGTCACTACTTGCTATACAAATTTCATTTGTACTTTATACGCAGCACGAACTTAGGTTTAATGACTATAGCGACATACATGAGTAGGTACCACTGGATCCTTTTAGTTATTATACCCAAGAGGAACCATGTGATATACCTTGATTCTCTAATCCGCAACAAGCACGACTTCAGCGTTCTAAGAGGAATACTCGAGAGGTATGCTCATTTCCTCCTTACATAACTCTATTGTAGTCTTCATTCGTTTGAAATGGCCAAGAATAACTTTTTCGAATCATGTAAGTCGTTCATCGATTATGTTGCCAACAAAGGAATATACAATAGAAAGAGCGCCCAACTAACACACAGGATGGATTTTCCGGTACGCGCTACAACACGATAATCCTATATCATACTTCATAATAACGCGTCTCGAACTGACTATACCTATATATGTAATTCTATTTTTGCAAAGGCCGCTAGCAAAAAAGATGATGAGTTATGTGCAATCTCGTCGCTATCATATGCGACTAATCCTTAGAGCTAGGAAGAAGGATCCCGAGGTTTGTCAATCTCGAAATAATTATTTCCTAATTATAAATTTAAATATATATAGCTTACCACTTTACTCTTGCTAGCGACAGGCCTTGGATTTACAATGTGATGGACTCGTTGCGGAAGAGATCAAGGACATTCGAGGGAAGCTCTGCACCTTTATCAACTCAGAAATAATTAACGACGACGGAGAGTTTCACTCCATCGCCAACCCAGAGCATCACCCCGCCAACACCTCTCAACGCAAACAATTGACTCAATTGTAATCCAGTTGTAACTATAGCGACAATACTTGAACAAATGCGATCTTTTGTAATTTATTTTGAGTAATGATCACTTTGAATTGTCAACAATTGATTATCTCGATGAATCTGCTTTTGTGCATGCTTGTTTTGAGAGGGCATGGCTAGCAATTTCGAGGCTAGCCAAAAAACAAAGAAAAATGTAGTCGGTATGAACTATCACCGACAGCTTTTTGTTAAAACCGTCTCAGTGAAGGCCTGATATCATAGACGGTTTCCACTCAAAACCGAATGCGTGATACGCGAATATCCTGAGCGGTTCTCATTGAACCGCTTTGTGATACGCGAATATCACTGACGGTTCTCAAGAAAAGCCGTCTGTGATAGTCATCTATCACGAGCGGTTTCGTTTAGAATCGCTCGTGATGTTAAGCTTATCACGAGCGGTTTTTCGTGGAAATCGCTGCGTGATACTAGTCTTCACTGACGGTTTTAATAAAAACCGTCTCGTGATAACTACTGTTATCACGCTGACCAACAAATATAGACGGCTCGGAAGCAAATGTCGTGATGATTCGGTTCCAACCGCGTGATGTGGCTTCTGTAGTAGTGTGAGATGGCGATGACACATGCGATGTAAAGGGCGAACGAATGAAAGGATTGTGATGTGGAGGAGAGAAGGTGGGTTTGTTTCTAGATAAAAAACAAGCAAGTTGTTGATACCAAGACACAAGAAACAACAAAATAGCTATTGAAGACTTTCGTGCTACCTAAAAACTTGTTTTGTGGGTAGCAATGAAAATAGCAATTAAAATCTTAGATACATGTTCAAGAAACAATCCATTGGAAGGCTTGTTGTTTTTTATTAGATTGAGTATTCCCTCTCCTTTTAGTAACAATATGAGAAACAAACTATTGTAGATACTCTGAATAAACCTTTACCTTATTCCTGGGAACATTCGAGAAATTGACAAATTTGGTAATACCCCGCTAGTTCCAGGTCAGCACGACGATAGTCGAATTATGTAAAAGCGGGAAAAGACATCATTTTGTAGCATCAAAATTCCGATCCATATTTCTGTAACAAATTTCATATCGATTGTACAACCCTTTCGAAAAGTAGGTACAAACATACATTCTTTTTTTAATTTTCAAACAAAATGTACAAGTCTTGTAGTACTTTATTTATATATATAACATTTTTTACACTCTTAAGAGTACGTACTTCTACTTCTAATATACCACTTAGATATATTATAAGTCTTGACCACCTTATACATTCTGCAAAGAAAAGAAAACGAACGAACGAATGATCAAACACGAAATAATTTTACTTTGCACATGCATCCATGGAGAGAGAAGCATTTGGAACGCTGTGGGCTATGGAGGTGGCCGCGGTGGGCAGCACGCGGTGCCCGCCGTGTTGCCGTCATGGGTGCAGCAAGAAGCCCCAGGCCCCGACAGCGACCTCGCCGCGCGAGCGCCCCACCGTGCCCGCGCACCCCTGCCCGGCCCCGTTCTCGCCGCGCGCATCGTGCGCGGCCGCGGCGACCAAGGCCAGAACCAGCAGCAGCTTGCCCATCGAACTCGACGATGCAGCGCGGACACCCATGGCTAAGTCAGTCTGGCAGCTTGTTCGCGCGTAACCGAGACGTGCTCTCTGTTTTTCTCCCTCGAGAGTCGAGAGTACGTAACTTTGCCGTTCGATTAGCAGCGGTGTGACACGTATGAAGGGCCAAGGGTGTATATATAAGCGAGGCCGCGAGGGGAAAGCGTGTGCATGGAAATGGGGCGCGATTTTTCCAGGGGTTCGTCTGCTTTTTTTAGGCCAAGCGTTCGTGTGCTTCTCCGCGCGAAGTTTGCATGAAGTTCCTACGGGCGTTTTGCGGCAGCACGACTGCAGAAGTAGAAGCAGACAAGCCGTTGGTACTTGTGCGGCATTTTCACGGAATAGTCCCAGAGGGCGAGGAGAAGAAGAGGAATATGCGGGCACTTTTCTACCTCAGACTGGGCCGATTCGGGCCAAAAGTACAAACCCGACGCGACCCAGCAGTCCAGCACCGATAACTTGTTAGTGCCGACTGCCGAATTAGCCAGGTGGGCTCAGTTGCGGAAGAACCGGAGTAGCTCGGGCCGAACAACACAGTGCAGTGCCGAACACTTCTGGGCTGAATATACAGATGAAACCGGCCTGTCTAGCTGAACCTGATCTTGGCCCGTTGGCCGGCGTGACCGCGTGGTGCGTCGTCCCCTTGCGCGCGCGCCAGGCCAACGTTGTGTTGCCTACCTCGCACGCGATCGTCAAGCGGCCGTGCATCGCGGCATCGTGTTCACCAGTCGCCCCCTCACCTGCAGGTGGGATACCATCTGCAAGCTTTCTCCAGCACGCGTCGACCGCCAGGTTGCTCATGCCGATCGAGGTGATCACTGGCCGGCGCATCCACGCATGCATGCAGAAGAGGCCGAGTTTGGCATGTTGGTCGCCTCCGTGCGTAGCGGCCGGTAGCTGCGCACTCCCCGCATGTAGATGCATGTTAGTTATATACGGTACAATCGTACAAGATCGATGGGCGAAGTGCTGCAAAAACTTAATTAAAATGGGCTAATTCACCTGAGATTAATTAATTTAGCCGCGCAAGTGGTAAAGTTAGAGGTCGTCACGTGCATATATAGACATTAGGGATGTATATTGAGACATGTAATTATGCATGTAATACACCTGGATACAATTACGTTGTGATAACTTCTCGTAAGACTACCAGCGGGAGGTCGAACGTGGCCTTGCATTTCCAAATACCAAACAGCAAAGTATATGGTTCTTCGCACATTTCCGCGTGCACATCTAGCCTGAGATTACCGGTTAAGTGACCAACCTTTTTAATAAGGAATAATTGATTATTTATCACTGCAAAAGAGTAAATTTTATAATTTGCTATCGTATGTGAGTATGATATATGGGTCCCAGGACTACATGTTATACTCACATCAGTAGCAAATAATCAATTACGTATGTTTGATAGTGACAAATAATTGAATCTCCTTAATAGGAGCTTTAAAACGAGAGAGCAACGCACAATATCATCTTAACCGAATCTAGCTTATTTTGTGCCTCATATATTATATCACGAAAATCAAATACCACACAATTTGAGGCCCTCTTTTATGCATGGTCATGACTCGTGTCTCTCACGACAATGGTCAACGATAGAATCACTATTACAGAGATGGTCATTACAGACGGTTCCAAACTATCATCACTGACAGGTGGTTATCACAGGCGGTTTGTGAGCCGACTGTGATAAATCACAGCACAGACAGTTTTTTGTTGAAAGTGTCTATGAAGACCTACTATCACAGATGGTTTCCACTAACAACCGTCTGTAATATGTCGGATATCACAGACGGATTCCACTAACAATTGTCTGTGATTGGAGACATATCATAGACGGTTAGTAAAGTAAAAATAACTGTTTGTGATATCCGACATATCACAGACGGTTGTTGGTGGAAACCGTCTGTGATAGTAGGCCTTCACAGACAGCTTCGACCCAAAACACCGTCTATGATAGTTCGTTATACCTAACTAAATTTTTTCTGATTTTCGGCTAGCCTCAGGAATTGCTAGCCATGCCATCTGAAAACAAGCAAGCAGAAAATAGATAAATCACAAATGAATCAATTGTTGACAACTCAAAATCAATTACAAAAGAATATGTTCAAGTAGTGTCGCTAGAGTTATAATTGAATTACAATTACTCAAAGAGAATTACAATTGAATCAATTGTTTGAAGGTCGTTCAGTGGTGTTGACGGAGTGAAACTCTTCGATGACGTTAACGATCTCCGTCTTGATGAAGTCGCAGAGCATTCCTCAAACCTCCGAGATCTCGCTCATAACGAGTGCATCTAAATCGAGTATCATGCCCTGTCGCTAGCAGGAGTAAAGTAGTAAGCATATATATTTCAATTTATAATCAGAAAATAATTATTATGAGATTGACAAACCTCTGGATCATTCATCTTAGCACTCATAATTTTCTACATATGACGGCAAACGTAGAATGCACATAGGTGATCTTGTTTTTGTTGGTGGCATTGCAAAAATAGAATTACATATATAGGTATAGTCAGTTCGAGACGTGTTATTACGAAGTGTGATATAGGATTAATGTGCTGTAGTGCGTACCAAAATCGCGTCATGTATTGTAGTGTGGTGCTCGATTCCTTTTGTGTCCCTCCATTGGCAACATAGACACTGAACGATCTACGTGATTCCAAAAAGTTATCCTCGGCCATTTCAAACGAAGGAAGACTACAATAGAGTTATGTATGGAGGAAATGAGCATATCTGTCGAGTATTCCTTGCACAAGGGTGAATTCATGGTTTTTGTTGAGTAGGGAATCAAGGTATATTACCTTGTTCCTCTTTGGTACAATGACTAAAAGGATCCAGTGGAACTTACTCATGTATGTCGCTATAGTCATTAAACCTGAGTTCGTACTGCGTATAAAGTACAAATAAAATTTGTATAGCAAGTAGTAAAGCACTTACTTCTGGTTGTAGGGCACCAGTATGTAGTCCTTGACGCCCTCAGCAAGCAATCACATTGTTATGTATTTCACGACGTAGGATGCGTCTCGAGTGATGCATTGCTCAGAGATCAAGTGTGGGTCGAGGAAACCCACCGGTTTTCTCCATCGCCAGGCATTTTTCATCATGTATCTATATATAAGCAATGAGTTATGACATTTATCGGTATTACGTGAATGTAGAACTTCATTGTACACACTTATAGTGTCCAACATCATAGAAATGAGGCGTCGAGGGCATTGAGGTTCAATAGGTCAAATAAGTCGTCGAAGTCCACAACGAAGTGGCCCGGCTCATGGAAGAAATGCTCCTTCATGTATCTAATGGTGATTCCAGTATCATACCCCTTCTCTTTGGTCTCCCATGTACCAGACATGCAAAGACTAGCAACCTACTCCAGTGCGGGCTAATGCTGTGTCGGGGGCCAACGGACTTCCGAGGAGTATTTTCCGGGCTTGGGAGGCGCCTTAATGTTCTTCGATTTAGATTTGGCCTTAACAACTCGTCGGTTACACATCTTCCCGTGAGACGACTGGGGAACCGATACAGTGAAACACTTTTCTTGTTCCTTTGATGTCTTCTCCACGGGAACCGATGAGGTGGCCTTCTGAAGTGAAGGTTGAGGTGGAGCCATTGTGGGTCCTATTGGAGAAGCATGGTCGTGTCAAGATCGCGGCACTGCAGGGTCCAAGGCGATGTTCTTAGGACACTACATAAAAGTGTACATGGCATCCCCTAGTGTTCTGATGTCTTCGTTCGGGTGAATCTCCAGCGGGACGGCTATGAAATTATTATGTATCATGTCCACCTGGACCCTAGCGTAACCCTACACTAGCTGGGCACCGTGCAACAATGTCCCTTCCTGGCATGGATACGCCATCCTCCGCCCAGCCTCAATAGAAATAGACCTAACCAGCCTCACTTGGAGCTTGCAGGGCATCGTCTCCTACAAAACGATACACAACTAGCTAAGGCGTCCTATAGATCTATCTTTGGAGCATTCCAGAGATGTACATTACCTTGATATCTTCGATAGGTATTTGGACATCACCATGTTCAGAATTTTGCGTGGAGGCGACGCTACTCCGACGTTGAGGAACACTAGCTCCCAAAATAACGCCGGCGGCTTGCGACTGGTTGAGGAGTTGATTCATTTGAACCTGCAATCTTGTTATCTATCATTGAAATTTTGCAGTAAGCTTCGCATTAATCTCCTCTACCAACCGGTCCTCACGCTCGGCCTTGGATCTCTTCCTACTCCTATATGTCTTGGAGTCGTCTGGGAATCCCTCCCTCCAAGGTACGTAAACCCCAAGGCCTCGTATGTGACCCGGGTGCTTCTTGTTTCCTAGGGCCCTAGATAGTATACCCTTCTCCCTAATTGCTTCGAAGGAGCATTGGAAAGATTCAGTAGTCAATGCGTGCTGCAAGAGGCCATCATGTTATTTTAGACACTATGAAGTTATGGACTTATTAACAACTAGGTAGTTCGACATATTTACCAGACGTTGGGACACTTTCTCATTTGCCAGGTTTGTGAAAGAGATGCTGCACGAAGACGTGGCTGATGCCCTCGCTCTTAACCAGTTTTTTGGCGTGCTCGTTTGTGATCCCAGCAAATGACCGGGGGCCTCCCGCCGGATTGCGTTCTCATCCTCCACCGTCCTTTGTGTGGTTTTACCCGCGTACCCAGCGGTGCCGAGTTTGTGGGGGTGAGTGTTTTGTGCCTAGAGAGCCTTGTGCGCCGCACTTGGCTCCTGAAATTCGGCTGTTGTCTTCATCCGCACAAAGGTGTCCCATATATCCCGCGACAAGAATTTTTACTTCACGAAGGACGTCCGACCCGTGTTCACGTACTTTGTAATAAGCGTGTTCTTGAAGGTCTTCCACGCGTGTCCCATCGCGTGCAACACATGCCGTTCCACGCGTGCCTGATCTACTTCTGGGATAGTGAACGAGCTTGTAATATCAGTCCACAGCTGGCCTCTCTCTATGTCCATCAAAGACTTCTAGCTTGGTGTGGTGATGGGGACCCGTTCCCTTCCAAGTATCCCACAGATGGTCCGGAATGCTGCCGCTGCTTTGTTGGGACTCAAAGGGACCTCAGCGGTACCGATCTCCGTGATGGTTATTCGGCCCGTAGGAATTTTCGATATTCCTCTATCATCTCGCTTACGCACCACTTTCCTCGAAATCTAGACGCATTCGGTGACGTCGATGACGGCGGCGAAGACGGTGCGGATGCCATCTCGCTTACTTGCTATCTATATAAGTTACATACGCAATAAACTAAAATTTTAGAATTCAGAATGTTGAGAGTTTAAATTAAATGGATTGCAAGTTGATATCCACTAGGTATTTTCGAAGATAATTTTCCTTGGAAACATATTTTATACAGAAAAAATAGAAGTTACCCAACCAATGAACTAAAATTGCCTTGTAAATAGGTTAACTACACAAACAAATAGAAGTTACCCAACCAATGAACTAAAAACATAATAATGCGGAATATAACATCTCAACTTATGCTTTCAGCCAACAGAAGATCATCGATACAAAATGATCACAGGATTGAACACTTCAATCTATAAGCCAACAAAACACTAATAAACTCAAAGTAATTCTTCCAAGACATCTAAAGAGAATAATATACTTAACACATTCATCAAGAGAACATCAAAAATCAGCATAAAGCTTAGATATAAGATGATGATGAGTGTTGTCAGAAGGCGAGTTGCAAAAGAATTAATCTTTGTCATCTTAGCCCTTTAGATTACACTCTTCACAAATTGAATAAAATAACAGGCTATCAGATTTGAGCTCTAAATAAACCTTGCCTAACTGACAAAAGAAACCTCATGCAAAGAGTTAAAGCTTGAACTTTTGTCACAGGATAACAAGAAAGAGATTATAGAATTCACTACTTCAATCCAAAAGCTAGCAGATTATTAATGAAATCAACAGAAGACCATAAACAGATCACAGAATTCACTACTTCAATCTATAAGCCAACATATTATTAATGAATTCAATAGAAATTACCCAACCAATGAACTAAAAACATAATAATGCAAAATATAACATCTCAACTTATGCTTTCGGCCAACAAAAGATCATCAATGCAAAACGACCACAGAATTGAACACTTCAATCTATAAGCCAACAAAACACTAATAAACTCAAAGTAATTCTTCTAAGTCATCTAAAGAGAATAATATGCTTAACACATTCATCAAGAGAACATAAAAAATCAGCATAAAACTTAGATATAAGATGATGATGAGTGCTCTCATAAGGCGAGTTGCAAAAGAATTAATCTTTGTCATCTCAACCCTTTAGATTATACTCTTCACAAATTGAATAAGATAAGAGGCTATCAGATTTGAGCTCTAAATAAACCTTGTCTAACTTACAAAAGAAACCTCATGCAAAATAACTCACAGAGGCAGCCAAAAATAGATTACAGAACTCAAAGAGTTCAACCAAAGACCTTTGGCCAGAAGAACCAGCAGCAACCAAACTATCCAAGTGATCAAGTTAAGCACAACAAGGTAACAGAACCTCTAGAGAGTAATATGCTAGTAGCAAGAAGTTCTATCAGAGCTCAATCTAATCAAGTTATCATACCAATTTCAGTATAAGACCATCAAAATCACAGAGCAGTAAATCAAGCCCACATAATTCACTTTGCTACATCTCACAGTGTATGAATCAATTCAGAACAGCACACACATATGTATAATTAAAGTCAATTGTAATTGAACAAAGTAATACTCACAGAGTCGGTGATATTCCAAACCACCGTGATGAACAAGACAAGGCTTGTTCTTCGGCATGGAGGAGGAGACCGAGCGGTGTGGCTCGGCGGAGGAGGAGGCCGAGCGGCGTGGCTCCGGCATGGAGGAGGATGTTGAGCGGCGTGGAGGAGGAGGCCGAGCGGTGTGGAGGAGGAGGTCGAGTGCCGTGGCTCAGGGTAGGAGGCTGACGGGGAGGAGGCTTCGAGCGGCGTCGGTGGTGGCGCTCGGGTGGGGAGGGGAACGGGCGAGGGTAAGGGCGGGTAGGGGAACGGGCGAGTGAAGAGAATAAGGACGCAAACCCTAGTGGTTTCGTACTAATAAATGGATATCATAGATGGTTCTATTATAGAACCGTCTGTGATTACTTATCACAAACGGTTCTATAATAGAACCGTCTGTGATATGCGACCATATCTACTATGTGATAGTTCTATAGCTACTATATTTTTCGGCTAGCCTAAGGAAATGCTAGTCATGCCTCTGAAAACAAGAAATTCAAATACAATCACAGATGGAATAATTTCTTAATTACTAAATCAATTACAATGGAATAAATTCTTAATTACATGCTGAGTTTCTTAATTACAATGGAATAAATTCTTAATTAAAAAATAGCCCTTCATGATGATCGATGCGCATATAACTAGCTTCCTCACTGGGTTCTTCCTCGAGCCTGATGCCGTCTCCAAAAGGAGGCAAGTCATCAAATTGATTGTACTCTTCCTCATCCACGATATTCTCAACTCCGACAATCCTTCTTTTTCTATGAAGAACCACGTGGTTGTTCTTATTTACCGGGTTCGTTACATAGAAAACTTGAAAAACTTGGTTAGCGAGCACGAATGGTTTGTCCTTGTATCTGACACGTTTGAGGTCCACAGTAGTGACGTCATACTTATCGACCTCCACACCCTGCAAAAGTTTAACCTAATGGCATCGAAACAGGGGGACCTTGAAAAGTACGTAGTCGAGCTCCCAAATCTCCTCTACGAACCCATAGTAGGAGTTCAACCCACGTGGCCCGGCGGTATTGAACTACTTGTGAAACGCATCTATGCGGACACCACTATTCTAGACTGTGTTCTTCTTATCCTGAGCTGTCATATAAAATGTCTATCCATTTATGTCGTATCCTTACTATGTCACAATTGTAAATTTTGGCCCTTTTGCCAACCATAGCAGTGTATCATCACTTGATGACCTCCTAGTGAATCGCACCTTTAACCATTCGTTGAACCGACGGTTGTGCTCTCTCATGATCCAAACCTCCGATCGACCTAGATTCTGTTGGCGTACTATGTCTTCGTGCTCATCAATGTACGGGGACACTTGGGTCATGTGTTGCAAGACTGTAAATAGGCTTGAGCGTACGTATCCAGTTCGAGAGTGATTGTTTTCATTCTGATGGTCCCGATACCCTCCAATCCCCTCTCATGATGAGATAGAGGCACACCTATCGGTTCCACCTGAGCCATGTAGTCGATGCATAACTCAATGACCTCTTCAGTTGCATAACCTTCGATGATGTTACCCTCTGGTTGAGATCGATTCCGTATGTAGGACTTGAGAATTCCCATGTACCTCTCGAACGGGTATATATAACGTAGGAACATAGAGCCGCATATCTTTATCTCTTTCACAAGGTGAATAATGAGATGGACCATGATATCGAAAAATGACGGAGGGAAATACATCTCAAGATGACATAGAGTCGTCACCACCTCAGCCTATAGAGCATCTAGTCCTTCGGTCGATGACCTTCTAAGCAATTGAGTTAAAGCAATAACACAGCCTCAAGATGCCACTCGAACCTTATTCGGCAAGATACCCCTAATTCCAATAGGAAGTATTTGTATCATCAGCACATGACAATCATGAGACTTCATACCAATTAATTTCAAAGCTTCTATAGAAACAAGTTTCTTAATGCTAATGGAGTAACCGGATGAAACTTTCACACCATGCAAGCTCTGGCACAGTTCATTTCTCTCGACCTTGGACAGAGTGTGGCAAGCTGGAGGAAGGTACTTTCAGCCTTTATCGGTCTCTTTCGATGCTAACTTGGTCGTTATGTTCATATTAACTAAGTTACATAGTGTGTTGACACCATCCTTTGTTTTGCCACTAATGTTCAGTAAGAGACTAATCAAGCTATCACATACATTCTTCTCCACGTGCGTGACGTCGATGTAGTGACGAACTTCTAAGTGCTCCCAATAAGACAAGTCCCAAAAAATTGACCGCTTCTTCTAGATGTTCTTTTGACGGGTCCTCAATTTATATCCCTTCCCAAGCACAACATCGATATCCTTAACCGTATCATAGATCTCTTTCCCTCTAAAAGCCCTTAGAGCTAAACTAGCCTCCTTATTTCCGTCGAATTGTTTATCCTTCTTGTGGTATGGGTGAATCCTGTGAAGGAACCTACGGTGTCATATGTACACAGTTTTGCGCGAGTTATTCAGCCATACACTCGGTACCATCTAAGTAGTGTGGACAGGTTTTGGTTCCTTTTGTACTGAACTCCGACAGGTTACTAAGGATAGAGAAATCATTGATGCTGTAGAACAATATGACGCGTAAAGTGAAGTTCTTTCATTTATACGCATCCCATACTTGTACCCCTTTGTTCCATAGTGTCACAAGAACTTCCAGCAATGGTGCTAGGTACACATCAATATCGTTCCCAGGTTGCTTTGGCCCTTGGATAAGTAGTGACATCAAAATGTACTTTCGCTTCATACACAACTAAGGAGGAAGGTTGTACATACATAGATTCACGAGCCAGGTGTTATGTCGGCTGCTCATGTTACCGAAAGGATTCATTCCATCTGTACTTAACCCTAACCTTATTTCCTCGGTTCCACACCAAAGTTTTCGAAGGTCCGATCGAAGTTTCTCCACTAGACATAATCAGCAGGGTGTCTCAGCTTTCCATCTTTCTTACGCTCCTCCGAGTGCCAACGCGACAATCTTGCATCCTTTCAATTCGCAAATAAACGCTTCAAACGTGGGATTACAGGCAGATACTATAAAATCTTAGTAAGAGGTCCTTGCTTCACCTTAGCAGGATTCTTACGCTTATATCGAGATGCTTTGCGCACGGGACATACATGCATGTCTGCATACTCTTTACGGTAGAGGATACAATCGTTTGAATATGCATGTATTTTTTCTACTTTCATTTTGAATGGACAAAGAACCTTCTTGGCTTGGTAGGTGGTGCTGGGCAACACGTTTCCCTCCGGAAGGATGTCCGCTAGGAGACCTAACAACGCCGTGAAACTCTTGTCGGACCAACCATTGCTTGCCTTCAATTTCAGTAGTTCAAGCGCGGATGACAACCTTGTGTATTCCGACTTGCTGCCAGGGAAAAAAGGTTTTCTCGAGTCCTCCATTAATCCCTCGAATTTACCAAACTCTCTCTCACTGTAGTTCTCTTCTGCATCGCGTAGCATCTGATCCAGATTGTCATCGTATGACCTATCTTCATCAAAAGCACAGTCCACATACGGCATATCGTTGACTTCCTCGACGATGTCGTTATTATTAACTTCTTGTGTAATCTGCTCTTCACCGTGACTGGTCCAACATATATACCCCTTTTTGAAACCCCTTCGAATCAAGCACGCTTTGATTTGCGCTGGGTTGTTAAACATCTTTAGATTACCGCAATCAATGCATGGACAATACATAAATTTTATCCCATTCTTCAATATATCCTGCTCGGTGGCTCTTTTAAAAGCAGACACATCATTAATGTACTCTTCACTCACACGGTTCTCACTGTACATTTAGTTTCAGTCCATCTACGCTATGCACGTAACAAATTAGTGTTAAATTAGATTAATGCACACAACTACTCCGCCTGTTGACCAAACATACTAAAATTGATTAGTGATTAACCTAGGAAAAATATAAAGGGTTACAAATCGTTGCCCTTGGAGCTCACGACGAAAATCTCAAATATCCCATGAGATCCTCCTCCCTTTCTTCCTCATTTCCTTCCTCCTTCCTTCCTCCTTCCCTTCTCCTGTCTTTAGCTTCCTCCTTTCCTTCTCCTCCCTGCCTCCTTCCTTCCCTTCCTTCTCCTCTCTAAGGTGGCACAATGGGGAGGAGGCAGTAGGGGTGGCGGCTCAAATCGGAGAGGGGGTGGAGGCGCCAGGGGCAGGTGGTCTGTCGGGACGGCCGGGTATTTAATGCTTGCATATAACATATGGTTCTTATTAAGAACCATCTGTGATATTTGCACTATCACGGACGGTTATTGTTAAGAACCGTCGGTGATAATTCACAGACGGTTTTTAACAATAACCATCTGTGACGTCTGCGATTATCACAGACGATTCTTCTTAAGAACCGTTTGTGAATTATCACAGATGATTCTATCTACAAACTGTCTATGATAATTATGTATCACAGATAGCTCTTAATAATAACCGTCTATGATAAGTACAACAAGGAACCGTTTGTGATGAGGCGTCCAGTATAGCATGTTTTGTAGTAGTGAATATTACTAGCATATATCTATGTAGATCGCGTGCATGTGCTATTTTGGAACCGTCTGTAATGAGATGTCTAGTATAGCATGTTTTGTAGTTGTGGATATCATGGGGATATGCTCACGATCTTAGGATGATGATACAATTGGCAATAGCGTTGAAGGTTTGTGGAAACACTCGTTTTCAGCGAAATTCATGTTCTGTCAGGTAGTAGGCGGTCAGACCGCCAGGGCGACAGTCAGACCGACCACCTCTGGCGGTCAGACCGGCTAGGGCTTTGGGCAAGAGGCTGGCGGTTAGACCGGCCAGGAGGTGGCGGTCTGACCGGCCAGAAAGATGACTTTCGAGTTTGGAGCTGGGCCAAAATAGAGGTTGTAGGCAAGATAGGGGATTCTCCTACACTTGGTCTCATAATTTTTGGAGTTTCGAGTCAAAAGTTCTTTTCATTTGAAATTTCCAAAGAGGTTTTAGATTTTTATTGAGGAAATTTGGCTAAGTCCCCTTGCTGGGCGGTCAGATTGGCCATGTGGCAGTCAGACCGGCCAGGGGGCGGTCAGACCACCCATGGGTGGCGGTCTGACCAGTTTTGTCCTATTTACTGGCCTCCTTGGCGGATTTGATTGTAAGTTAGGTCAAGTTCATGGGTTTCAGTACATATGTGTTGTATGATGCATGTTTTGACTAACGTGGGTCAAGTTACGAAGAACTTGTTCTGGGAATGAATTTCTTGGTCTATTGTTGTGCAAGAGGCTTGGAGGTCAACGACGCTCAACAACAAGGATGATCGGGACTAGGCTTGGAGAGCTAAGGTTCAGAACAATCGAGGATACCGGGTGAAGTCAATGGACTCAAGCATGGCGCAAAATAGACAAGGATGACCGAACGGGAAGTTGGGTGCGATGGGTTGCATTAAGCGGCGCGGGGTCGAGACAAGTGCCATGGTGGTTTCGGTGGGAGCCAGATAGGAGAGACTTGCCAATATAAATAGAGCCGTTGATCAACCTACACGTGGCGAAACATGAGATTGCTTCATGAAGATTGGACTTGGTTTTTGAAGAAGGATCGATAAGGAGTATTTTGGTAACTTCATCAAAATACCGCCTTGATGGCCTTTGGCTAAACCGCGGCGCAGGACGGCGTAAGGAGAGGTGGTTTAGGTCAATTGAGGATGAAGACGGCGCTTTGAGAAGTGTGCGTGAGTTAGACCTGTTTGTGTGTGGGCTTAACTGGTGCCAATTAGGTTTTTCTCTCATAGCCTAGCCTCCATTATAAAAGGGGAGGGTGCTCGTTGTGCACCTATCAACCCTTGTATCTAGAAACCCTAATTTGTGTTTTAGGGTTAGGAGAGGAAAGTGGAGGAGCTGGGGTTCTTTGAGAGTTGGATTGATTGTGTGGTCAAGTGTTGAGCTTTTATCCTCCATACCGGAGTGGCTATAAACCAACATCAATCTCGAATCAATCCAAGCAAGATTTCCTCAAGATGCATGTATTCTTGTGCTTGCTCTCTCTTTTGTGATTTTGGGGTTTTTGTTGATTCTTTGGTTTCTGGCCGTGGTCTTGCTTGCTGTTACATGTGGGAATGTATCTAGGATCATCTTGATCACCTTCTACCCACGAGCAAGTTTTGTGATCAATTTTAGGTTTTGCACAGTCCTTGTGCCCTCCTTCCCTCGTTCTTGAAATTTGTGGAACCTTTGTTTTGATCTTCCCGATCATCGATTGGAATATGTTTCTAACTTTTTTGATGAGTTATGGTTGAAATTTGAAGGGATCTGGATCACTGAATCAAAAGTTGAGTCGATTTGTGATTCTGAGTTCGTGCTGATTTTACTGTTTATCGGGCTGAAGGTCAGACCGCCCTTTAGAGAGGTCTAACCGCCTAACTCATTGTGAATTGAATTTTTGGTTGTTTTGCTTTGGGGTTTCGATTAGATTCAATACAAATCTTCCGCTATGCTTGTACATTGATCTTCGTTGCTCTCATAGCTATTGGAGTGAAAAACATATTGAATCCGATCAAACTGAAAAAAAAGATCGTGCTTATATTCTCCCCCCCCCACCATGGTCCAATAGTAGTAGTGAATACTACAGTATATATCTATGTAGATCGCGTTAGCCACACTAACATTCATGATTAATTAGGTCTCGTCATGTCTCATTATGCTGCTAGTACTGTACCGGTTTATCAAAAGACATGGTATTTGCATGCAAGTAAAACATTGTTTAGTCGGCAGGTGACCCTGGGCACCACAATTTGAAAATTAAGGCTCGAGACTCCAAAGAGAAATTAATACCCCGGCCGTCTTAAGTCTTAACCATGCAGAATTTTTTTTAAATAATTTATTTTTTATTCGAATATCAAAATATTCCGGCGATAATTTTTTACAAAAATATACGCTGCGTCAGCCCAATGATTGAGCGAGTCGAGCCTATCGCCCAACTACATGACGCAAGCCTATCGCCCAACCGTTCGCTTTAAAATCGACTGGACAGGCGAGCTGGCGCCATTATTATTACGCCGCAGACGTTGGGCGATAGGCTCGAACCGCCCACTGCATCTAACGTCAGATGTTCCAAATACCCAACGTGCAGTGATCGGATTGCCTATATAAGCGCCGCAGTCCCCCCGATTCGTTTATTGCTATAGAAACAACAAGCAGGAGAAGAAAGAGAGGGAGAGGAGAGGAAAAAGAGAAGGAGAGAGAGAAAAGGGGAGGAAAAAAGAGAAGGAGGAGAAAGAGAAGAGAAGAAAAACTTGGATTAAGAGGAGGTAAGTTTGATTTATTTTGTACTTGTATTTTTTTAAGTAGGTATTTAGTTAGTTAAAATAGTAGGTATAAGTAGCGCTTCGAGGGAAGCTCAGTAGTTAGAAAAAAAGTAGATTTGTTGATTTGTATGTAAGTAGGTTTATAAAAAACTTTAGAAAATCCTCAAACACGAGCTTATAGTAATAAGATAAAATAAATAGATGCGAGGACATTCAACTATAGTGTTTGATAGGATACTTCAAAGGAATCGAGTTTGATAATACTTTTGTAAACATACGGTAATGTAGAAATGTTATTTGCATATAGACAAACCCTTGGGACAACTATTAAAATGGCATACAAACTTTATTCCTTCGTGTACAAGAATTGTAGCATCGTGAGGCGTTAGTCGCCTACCATGTGACTAGCCAGGTGCGGCCGTGTAATGTAGTGTATTTTTGTAGCCAGCAAAGGCCGTAATGTAGTTGATTTGTCGAGAGGAAACTTTATTTTGTAGTATAATTTTTTGGAGTGCGTAAATAGTTTATTTAGTTAAATGAGTAGTATAATAGCACGCGTAGGAAATTGTAGTTAGAGAAAAAAATAGAAAATCGAAATGTTGTTGATTTGTATGTAAGTAGTAGCGATAAAAACTTTAGTTAGAGAAAAATAGTCTGCGAGGGAGTAGTATTAGTCTGTTTGTGAGATGTATTGTAGTAGTAGTCGGTGTGTGCGTGGCCAACTATTCTTGGTGAATAATCGCGACCGAAAGCACAAGGAGGATGAATTATTTGTATAAACTAATTAGTAAAAGACCGGAATGCCACTTGTAGCATTTCGGGTTGCAAGATAGCGTCCCGATCGGATAATGCCTCGCTATGGAATAGCTCGGTTTTAGGTTGAATCAATATCGTACCACACGCTCATTGCGGCCTACGCCTTAGGGAATGAATAATGTCTTGATCATGCTTTGTCGTGTAGTTGTTTACGATAGGCGAAGGGCCTTACAAATGTAAATTACAATGTACCAAAGACGCTTTCGCGTTTTTTATTAACTAACAATATTTTTCTTGTCGGCGGTACATTGCCCTATGACGACGCGGCACGCCGCATCACGTGGACGCCAGGACATGGGCCGACTTCGGACGAGGACGCGCAGGACTTTTTGGTGAACGAGGACCCGACACCTCGGCCCACACCCGCTAAGGTTCTCTGTCCCGCTCACATTTTCTCGGTGCGCCCGACACACACGACACCTAGTGCTGCCCACCCCTTCCGCCTCTCGGTCCTCGTTAGATCGTGGCTCGGACCGTCTTTCCTCTCGGTCGAGGCCCCGGCACCCAACAGCCTTGAAGGACGCCGGCGAGCCCGTGGGGAGGACGCGAGGTGGACCGGCGGAGCGATCGGGAGGGATGCGGTTGTGGGGGGCTAGTAGAGGGCGTCTTGTTTACCGTCAGTACATTTGTTCTTTATGTGATACTTAAATTTTGCACTTAATATATGATGCCCGGATTACTTTTGCGTTCTTACGTATACTCTTTCATATAATGCATGTTTGTTCAATGCATATCAACGCCTATAACTTAATGCACCCGACACCTCGATGCAAAAGTCAACTCGATAAATAGCAAGCTGCAATGACGCTGTCCCACCATTTACTTACATACGTTACGAGATTGAGCGTAATTGCGACACATCGATACAACATGTCAACTCGATAAAAGGCAACCGCAATCACTACTACAAAAAGGCTATCTTGGGCGCCTCATCACGAATTTGTTGGCCGAAACCGCTCGGTATTACATTCAATCCTGACGGTTTTGGTTTAGAGACGCTCGTACTCTCGCCGCGCTAAAAACCGCTCTGTGAAGAGGCAATATCACGCAGGCGGTTCATGTTGAAGACCGTCGTGAAGTATCCTGAGCGGTTCTTATTCGTAACCGCTCGTGATATTAATCGATATCACAGACGGTTTAAACACAACCGTCGTGAGGTATCACGAGCGGTTCTCAACAAGAACCGCCTCGGATATTATTAGTATCCGCACGGTTCTTAAAATAACCGCTCGTGATAATATCGCTCCATTGCGTGAGTTAATTTCTTCATCGCCGATCGTACGTCGTTCGCCGCCATCCGCTTCGCTCCCGATCGTCTCTTCATCGCATCGATCCGCTTCGGCTCGACGCGCGTCTTTAAATCTCACGCTCGAATTTATTCCTTGTTTTATAAAAGGATAATCCGCCATCCAAGATGATCATCCCACATACTTATAAAAAAACAGAATGGCTGCCTCTTCCTTGTCGCCGATCGATGGCCTTCCTAGCCGTGACCGTCTGAGCACCTCTCTCGGTATAAGTTGAAGCTGTCTTTGCGGAAGAACACCGTTTGATCAACAGTGTCTTCACTCCTCTGCCGTGGAGAATTTGTCGGGAAGCAGCGGCCACCTTCCGCCGCCTTGACATCCTTCTCCGCCGTGTCTTAGGGTGATCTCGCACTTTCGGCGAAGTTCTGCCATCATCGTCGTAGTCCTCCAAAGCAGCGTTGCACGTCTGTGGAGGCTTGCCGCCACTTGACTGTAATCGGCGTGACGGCGCATCGACCGCATCTGAGACGAGACCTCAAGCAAGGAAGAGAGCCTATGGGCTCAATTCTTCTTGGTTCAACGGTCTGAGGGTCTTCGAGACACTTAACGAGCGCGCATCAACGGTGGGCGCATTTGAGCCGTTCACGATGATCGAGAACCGTCCGATCTTGACACCGTCACCTATGAAGTATTGCGAGATGGAGATAGCGACCTACCTTCACCACTAGAAAAACCTTGTTTAATTATAGGTTTACTGCTTTTTTAATATAAACATGTAATTTCTTCATGTCATGTAATTGTATATATATACTTGAGAAAAACCATTTCACGCACGGCTCTATTATGGAAAATGCAGTGATAATATCACCGACGGCCATAATAGAACCGTCTACGATAAGTCTCTTTATAAGTAGGAGCTAGCCCGACTTGCCGCTAGGGTTTAACGCTCTAACAAATCACTCCCCAAATGACCTTACTCTCGTCCGTTCCCTCCCCGTCATTGCCGACGCCGCTTATTCTTCTCGTTTGCCGACGGTTAGGCATACTGGTGACCTCATGAAAAGACACTCGTCACGACAAGAGTGTCTTTTTTCAATCACACCACAGTTACTAACTCTGATGAGGCCCAAACTCGTCACTCCTCACTCCGCGCTAGGGTTTGCGCCCACTAACTCCGTTCCCCTCCCCACCTCGACGCCTTGCCCGCTCTGCCTCGTCGCCGCCCGACCCCTTTGCGCCCGCTAGGTCTCCGGCCGGGCTTTGCTTTCCCATCCTCCTCTATTCTCCTCTAGATCTGTTAGCTTAATGTCTTTTGTTGAGTTTGATTTTATGCATGAGCCTTGTTGTGTCCTCGATGTTTGTGTGATTTATGCAAGGTAAAGGAAATGGATGAGGGTTGTCTTTGGTGGTGGGGTCGCCACCGTGGTTGCGCCTGCACTAAGGTCCCTCTCTGTCTCTACCCTCCTTGCTCTATGATGAAAATGGCTAGCTAGTGCTCTGCGATGGATGCCGAGGGCTACTACTTGTGTGGTGGGTTTGGACACCCTTGGTCTTGTTCTCTTGTCGATGAACGCTCAATGATGTTAATAGTCTTATGTCAAATTGAATTGATAATTAGTTCATATTAATAGTCCTCTTGCTCTGGATGTAATGATGTAAATAGTCTTATAAAGAAATTGAATTGATAATTAGTTCATATTAATAGTCCTCTTGCTGTGTGATATAATGATGTCAATAGTCTTATGCTAAAATTGAATTGATAATTAGTTCATATTAATAGTCCCCTCGCTCCGTGATGTAATGATGTAAATAGTCCTATCTTTGAAATTGAATTGATAATTAGTTCATATTAATAGTCCTCTTGTGTGATGTAATGATGTCAATAGTCTTATGCTGAAATTGAATTGATAATTAGTTCATATTAATAGTCCCTTGCTCGTGATGTAATGGTGTCAATAGTCTTATGTTGAAATTGAATTGATAATTAGTTCATATTAATAGTCCCCTTGTTCATGCTTTGGTCAAGTTCTCCTACCTCTATGCGTGCAGTCGTCCTACCATTCCATTCATAATCTCTTCTCTGCTAAACCGTATATTTCATTGAGCCCTTGTTTCAGTATCTGAATGTCCTTATTGAAATCATATCTTATTTATATGTAATTAATTTAAGCATGTAATTGTTAAGAACACAACAACAAGTTGAGAATTCTTTTGAAATATGAGAATGGTTGCTTAGTGTTCTTGTTGGGTTTAAAGACGATTACATACTCAAGAATGGATAGTTGCTAATACATGATGCCACTTCCCAATGAGTACCACAAGATCAACGCATACACTTTCAACATAAACGACGTCCAATCCTGTAATTGGATGTCCTAACGCCTCTCTTGCATCCATACTTTTATACTTGCAAGGGCTCAATGAGGTGTTCCCAGGCTACCGCCTCATCATTCTCATGTCATGCGGACGATCCCCCAAAGTGGCCGAGAGATCACGAACAATATATATGTAATATATATATGATGCCGATTTAATGGTACAAGCGTACCACGCTGGGCCTTTATAGAGAAAAGTCATCACGCATTTTGCCCAACCCACAAACCGCTCGGTGATATAGTTTATCATGACGGTTTGTGGCTGAAACCGCTCGCGTGATATAGTGCTTATCATGCATTTGTGGATGAAACCGCTCGCGATATTTATCGCAGCATTTCGCTTTGAACCACAAACCGCTCTGTAAAGTATACATCATGCATTTGCTTAAACCGCCTCGTGATGACCTCATGTCATCATCGACGATAAACTCAGACGCTCATAAAACCGCTCTGGATGACGCTTTTGAACCGCTCGCGGAAAGCCTTTTTTCGTAGTAGTGAATAACGCTGCTCACCATTTAGTTACATGCTTCATTAGATTCAACATAAGTGCACATGTATGGGGACACTAGCGACATACGAGCCCGCCCTCCCTAATTGTAGAAGGTGTCTCGCAACCCACATAGAGTGTTCTCCGCCACGCTTTGGACGGGCACGGTCATTGCTAGAGGGCACGACATATGCAGCCTAGGGTTGGCACAAAGAAAGATACGGGATCATAGGAACTTCCTATGTTCACGACCTCCTCATTGCCCCTCTCACACAAGACTGCATATGAGGTCGCCATTTTGCTCGCTCAGATCATTAATTTGTGCCTCCAAATCAAAGATTCGGTTCCACAATACATCCACGCACCGCATAACATGTGTCGCTCATGGGGAGGATCGATCCACGGGTGAAGTTGTATTTCCATCTGCTACAAGGACTTTAGTATGGACGATGTATTACCAAAGAACATAAATGTAAATATTTACCCCGTAGTATGGGCATCCTTAAGAAACGCCGCCCACCATCGAAGGGCCGCCTATGGCTCGCGACGATAATGCCCTCCCCGTGGTCCGTGATTTCGCCACTTAGGTTGAGCACGCTTGTTCGCAGATCAACCGTGGTTAGGCCAAGTCCTCCATCCTTTCGGAGAAGGTCCGCTTCGTGAACCCGGCTGGATCGTCTCAAGGCGCTCGCCATCAGATGTTATCAGAAATCGGAGAAGGTTCTTCCTCCCACGGCTTGAAGGGTCGAGTGGTCGTGAATTTAACGTATGCATTTTATAGGCCCACGGGGAGACTAACAAAGCGGTTTATGCGAGGATAAGACGACACGGGCAGCTTTTGCGCATTGATAAGACGACACCAAGGCAGCTTTACAAAGGACAAGACCACACGGGCAGCTTTATGCAAAGGATAAGATTTACACGGGCACTTTATGGCGCAAAGGATAAGACCACACGGGCCTTTGTACAAAGGATAAGACCAAAGGACACAGTTTTCGCAAAGGACAAGACCACACGGGCAGCTTTTGCAAACCGACAAGACCACACGATTCAGCTTTGCGCAGTTGATAAGACCAAACGAGACAAATTTTGCGCAGCTTTAGGTTTAGGTTTAGGGTTAGGCTTTTCAGATCGACTTGACAACCCCGACCACCTCGCCAACTTTTAAGACCGAAAAGACAAGATCAGAAGAAAGACGGAAAACACTTTGCCTCGCCAAATTTTTCAGATCGATAAGACAAAGACTCGCAGCAAGCCATGACTTCTCACCGCAAAGTAAGACGTGATAACACTATGCCTCGCCAAATTTTCGCACCGACTTGACAACACTCTACCTCCTCATTTTCGTAATTAAAAAACAAGACTCTCTACTCGCATGAAATTAACCACACCATGCCAACTATGGAGCTTATAAAAGAGGGTTGAACCAAACCCAACTCTACACAACACTACACAACACATACCCAAATTTATGGACTCTTCAAGCAAACTTCTACGCGAGGTTGTTGAAGAAGCAAAAGTGGCTTAAGGTAAGAGGAAACAAATACAATACCCAGATAAATCAATGAAAGATGCTCCAAGACCACCACGCTTCCGATCCCGCAGCAGGTGTGTGGCTAACCGCAGAGATCATTCACCACACACTCAGACACCACCGCCTGTGCATACTACACATGCGGCATCACCGTAAGTGTTTCTTTCACGCCAGACGATTTTCCTCTACCAACGCTCAATTACTTAAATTTTAACTTCATCCCCACATAATGGCAGCCGAGATGCGCCGCCATTTCTTCCAAAGGGATCGACGGCCCAGAGATGTACGACAGTAGCATTCATCCAACCAGGTACATGCCGAACTACTCGGGCCGAGAACTTCGTATGGTGGAAACCTTACGCATCGGACCGCTGAGGAGGCACCGGCGAGCCCAAGATTTCTAAGCGAATCCATATTGATGACGCCGCTATGAAGAGTTTACATCCTTATTACGTATGTTTCGCACGTGTACTTACATCCATCATACCATCGCAGACATGGACAACTTGACATACCAACTCGACGCGTACAGCCCCGCCGACAAAGGCAAGGAAAGGCTCATGCGTTGATCGGCCGCCACAACAGATTCGGTCGCCCCGGCGAATCAGAAGGACGACGTGAGTTACGTAAGAATTTACATCATTCTTACGATTTTCACTATACGGTGCCCTTACATCACGGAATCGCAGGACATGGACGATTTCGACATACCGCCCGACGTGATGGGCCCCGCGACAAGGGCAAGGAAAGGCTCATGCGGCCGAGCCCGCCGCCATTAACGATCCGGCCGTCCGCATAATCCAGACGACGACGTGAGTTATGAACAATGTAAATCCTTCTTACAATTTTAAATATACGTGCACTTACATGATGGAATCGCAGGATATGGACGACTGATATACCACTCGACGTGCACACTCCCCGACAAGGGAAGGGAAGGCCACGAGGAGTTCAACGCCGAAATGGGTAAGGAAGGAAAATGGCCCCGGTCCACGCAGAGGTCGTCATTACGTAGTAGTCCCCCGCCCTACCCCCATATATTTTTACTATCCCCAAAGGCATGTATACTTACATGGTCCTGGATGCTTTGTGTCACAATGTACCGTAGTAATAGAGAGGATGACTAAAGCAATTAGTCAACCATCATGCCATGTGACTACGTAACGTGCTTCAGACGCTGACTTCTAATGTAGTTCGGGTTCGAGACCCATCAAAGCAAAACTATATTGCAAGTATGCCCTTCTAGTGGAATCCCGTGAAAGAACCATTCGCACCGACATTGAATCCTCCATGTTTTAGGCCATCTTCATAATCACAATGAGCGTTCTCAAATTGCTCACTCATATTCTCAGATAAGCTCCATAAAGTACGACATCGACCACGTGCCTACATACGCATATACGCTCAGACGATTTCATCGAGGAGAGACTACCTCGCAAGATCGTAATATCACTTACCTTTGTATTTACATATCATTACCGCTCAATCGTCCCTCACAAAATTCAACAGAAATTTACCGCAGACTACAACAATATACAACGATCACAAAATCTTATTATGAGTAGTCCGACAAATTTCAGACTCCATGATATTCTATGAAAATAACAAAATGCACCAACCAACATCGTGACAACACTATTATTTTCAAAATAAATAACATGATATAATCAGATTTGCTAAATTTAATTAACCTACAAAATGTAATATTCATTACAACTCAATTAAACAATAATTAAAAGGTAAAAAGCACGCCCGAGCTCCTATCGCCATAAGGTTACGATCGACCTCCTGCCGCCATAGGGTTGGGCGATCGAGTTGTCGCCTATTGTTAGAAGCATCGCAGCGATATGCTCGAGGAGCGGGCGATCGGTTGTAGTCAGCTGGCTTATCGTTGCGCCGCCAATCAAGGCATGAGCGACAGATCCGCCGCCTAACTGTTCGGCGATTCCACTTAAATCGCTTCAACCATTGGGCTTACGTACGATATTTTGTAAAAAATTATCGCCGAATATTTTTGATATTTTGAATAAAAATAGATTATTTTAAAAAAAAATTCTAACCTTGCAAGTTGCAACGGAGAAACAAACACGAGCTATTGCAAACGAAAATCAGTGCATGTGCAGCCCCGTCCGCCCTGTCGTGTACCATTCATAAAGCATAAGCATCGGCTGAGCAGAGTACGCGGCTTTGTGTTTGGCAAAAGTAGCAAATAGCGAATAAACAAACTTGCATATATATATATGCGCGATTAGTTATGTGTGAGTGTGAAACATGCATGGAGGAGGCGACACGTACACTGCAGGCAGATATCGCCCACTGGATAATATGTCTGTAGAAAAGCTAGAAGAATCTCCCGATCTCGTCCGTGGGTACGTAGGTTGGTTCGCCGGCATTTCGCATGCTTAGCCCTACTCAATCCAAAGAACGAACTGTCACACGGCATTGCAGTATTCATTGGTGCTAGTAATTGCTGGCCAGTGGCCTGCACATTAATCAACAATGTAGCAGGCACGCTGTGAGGATCCCAAATTATTTCCGTAAGACCGAGCTGCTCCTGATCTTATGGAAATAACTTTGAGTCTCGATGAATGAATTTCAAATTAACTCCATCAAGTGAGAAGTTTTGACTGAACTAGAGCTCCGATGATCATGCGAACTACTCCTCTGTAAGCACTAAATGATAACCGGTTCTCCAAACAGTCCAAGCATACACTTAATAAGTTAAAAGGGAATTCAGAAACAATGAGTATGAGATCATGTTAGCTCCCAAAATCAGCGACCAACATGCTCATACTCTCATTCAACATTGGTTACATCAATACAACATTCATACGTTGATAATTCAAAAAATATACATCATAATAGTTTGAGTCTACAACTATTACAAGTGACCAATTGGCCAAATTAAAAAGGACAATAAGTAGCAGCGGAAAAACGGTAAGTAGCAGCGGAAGCAATACAAATAAACCAAAAGGGTCCAGCATGGTATGCTCCATAACCCATGGCAACCGACTGGGAGGTAAATAGTAGCGCTATTCGTTAGCGTCGCTTAAATCGGCGCTAACGAACTCGTCTGGCATAGAATCGTCTTCACCTAATTCGTTGTAGCCAGGTTAAGTACAATTTTACTCGCAAATCTTACACAAATTAAAAATATTTATGCTAGCTGTTATTCAAGGATGACAATAGTGGCTTAGTTTTGCAGAAAACACAACAATTCTTATCCTACACGTACTAGTTTTGCACATGCCATTTAGAAAACAGATTTAAAACAAAAGTCAGACATGTGCCAAAGTAATACATTAATAAACAATTGAGTCAAACAAATACCAAAGTGGTAGCCCACTGTGATAGATAAAAAAAAAATGCATGAATGCCCATTCATGCCGATACCAAGTTGTAACCATGCCAATTTTAATTTAAAGTCTAATGATAACGACTCCCAAATTCAAGCGGTCGTCCGTAACCGTGGACACGGCTATTTGATTAGATTTACACCCTGTAGGGGAATACTACCTTACCCACACGACTTGACTAGCCCGTAAGCATCTGGATAATAACACACTTCCTTAAGTATGTTGGCCGAGGAAATCGAGATTCGGTATTTTTCAGTAAGAAAATCCTATTGAGTTAAATCACCCATGCGAGATGAACCCCAACTTAGTACATATGCATATAGCAAATGCTAAGCGGGCACACACGATGTGTCGGAGGGGCCAGTGTGAGGTAGTTAGTATGTTGGTTTTCTTCAACATAAGTAATCGTGCTCACCTGCATAGTATATATCACACTGGGTTCCTAAGGAACATAGGATTTCACGGTCGATCTCTGTCCTCACACCACCTACGGTCTAAAGCAATGAAACCTCCCCCTTATTTAACCAAACGGTACCCATATCCCACGTGGCAATGAAACCTACCCCTTACTTAACCAAATGGTACCCATATCCCGCGTGTGGAAGTACGAGTGTTACTTGAATTAACGACGTCACAAAAGTTCAGTCCTTATTGGTCTGGACAAGACAACCACATACCCAATCTCGTGCATGAAGGCACACTCACTAGCAACCACTTGTCCAAACCCAAATCAGCTTTAATTTTTAACCAAAAGAACTAAACAACCAGATTCAAAGATCTGGACCAAAGGTAGAGAATATAAAAGTAAGGTAGCTTCCAAGGTCGATTTTAATAATCCTGGCCAACCGCATTTCAACACACTCTCTAGACTTGCATGGCTAAGCAATCCCATAATATATTTCACACAACCTAACTTAAGCATGTAAGTACTAGAATAATTCAAGGATAACCTCATGAGTAGGAAATAACTAGCTACTCATCACAAAAATATCGACATAACAAAATAGCATGCAAGCAATATCATTGCATTTCGAAACACTGACTTATCAAAAACCATGATCAACATGATGCAAAAGAAAGTTGAAATGATGCTTGTCTTGCTCGTATTCAAGTTATTCTCTTTCGGTGGCGAAGGAGTCTACGTCAGTTACCTCGGACTCTAAAGAATAAAGATATCGATAAACACCGAGAAATACCACAAAATTCAAAGTGCTAAAAAATGCATGAAATTTCTACAGTGGCTAGATGATGATTTTAGATGAATTTAGGTGAAAGAATTATTCCATTTGGAGTTACTATGTGAAAGTTATGGTGGTTTGAAAATCAAATTTCTGGAAAATCCAAAAAAATGACCTTCGGTCACTATTCATCTTAATTTAATTATTTTGTGAAAATTTACAGAGTAGTAGTGGGAAAAAAGGATTACATAGGTAAATAGAGGATAATATTATAAGACCAAAATAACTTGGTTTATCTTAGTTGGAGTTTTTATGAATTAGTTATGGATTTTTGAAGTTAATCAAAATTTCAATCTGCAAAAAAATGGATTCCGGATTTTCTTAATCATTTTAGACTTTTCCTACCGAGCACTACGCTAGCCACAGGTGCTGAAGGGTGGGGGTCCAATGAATAGTGTATTTTTCATTTTAATTTTTGATTTATCTGTGCGCTGACAGGTGGGACCCGCTCGTCATAGACATAGATCCATGAACTGGGTTCACCGGTGCACAAGCACAGCGCACGGCGCTTAAGGGCTAGGCCCACATGTCATACTCCTTAGATACCAGTTTAGCCTCTCGATTTCTGTTTGCGGGGTCCACATGTAAGCAACTTATTTACTTTCTTAAGACAACCATTTAATGCTAATCATCGTCATTATTGTCTAATCACTGTGCTATAGGGCTGGTCCACGTACGACAACGGGGTCTTCCCTATCCCGCGTGATTGCTTGGCGGCTCGCCAGCGCTACGCGCCACGATGGAGCCATCCAAGGCCCAGGGTAGATTCACAATAGTATTGTGCACCTTTCGGTGGTGGTTACGACTGCTAAGATGGCCCATACCGGCGGCTAGCCAGAGTTGAGCGGTGTTAAAACTATGGTAAACATGCATGCATAACAAAAGCTCTCCAGTTGTCCGCTAAGCGTGTGCCTCAAAGATTCACGGACTAAGTGAGGCTACCTGAGGGTTGGATAGGGTCGGAGGATGGTCAGAGTTGTTCGGGGCTAGGCCGGCATCGTAGAGGTTCACGGCGGCGATGAGCTTCAACGTGGAGAGGACGCTCTGGTGAAACACAATGAAGGTGAATCATCGGGATAGCTCAAGGATGCTAGTGGTAAGGCGTATGTGAACGGAATTTGAAAATGCCTTACCAAATCGAAGTGGGAGATGAAGGGGTTGTTCTTCGGTTGAAACATGAAATTCTTTCAAATCCACGGGCTCCTATCATGCACTGTCAAAATTAGTTGAGGGGCTTACTATCTCATGTTCAAGCACACAAGATGACGTGCATGATTTAGGTTAATACCCACAGGAGACGAGGATGCCACAATGGTGTCACTCGGGTCCGCGCTCTAGAGCTTCAGGGAGCACGAAGAGGGTCCGGACACTACACAAAAAACCAAGAGCTCGCATTAGCCAAAATGGAAATGGCATGCAAGAATAAAGCTAAGGGACTTAGTGGTGAGGATTTTACCTAAGTAGAGAGCAAGCAATGGCTTCTTCCTTCTCTGCCACTAAGAGAAGGAATGAGAAGAAATGCGGGTGCCGAGAGGGTTTTAATCTGGGAAGATGACAGCAGGAGGCGGCGTTAAGCAACGAAGCTCTTGGATAGGTCGTAATGGGCGGTGGCTCACGACATTGACGGAGTTGTGCAGCATGTAGTGGCGACGTGGCGAAGGAGCTCTGCGCGAGCGCCAACGAGAGGTTGAAGAGAGAGCTGACAAGTGGGCCCGAGATGGCAAGGATACACACGCCAAAGCGTAGCCTGAGCTCGCTCGGCTCGGTGCAATGAAGTTGGTTGAGCCAAGTCGTTTCACCTGGGTCGGGATGTTTTGGACGGTTCGATCGATATTGGGCGGTCCCGATTGAGATGGCCTTTCGGACGGTCCGAACGTTCCCAAACGTTTCAGACGGTCCAATTGAATTTTAACGGTCCAGATCACGCGGCTGTTTGGACGATCCGAATGTTCCAACTGATCTGACGGTTGATATCGAATCGGACGGCCTAAATGACTTTGCATCAGTTCGGACTGGCCCGAGCATATAAGCGGTTGGGTCCAACCAAGTGAAGGTGGCTCGGTTGATCACACCCAAATCCAACAGTGCTAGGGTTGGGTTTAGGGTTTGACTGGGATTTAAAATCGAAACCTACTTTGACCGGCCACTAAAAATAGCAAATAAAATCCTAAAAATCTAAAATAAATCAGAAGGATTCCTGGGTAGGTCTAGAGCTCACAAAAATTCTTAAACCTCACTTTTGATGATTTAATTTGTAAATTTTAAATTCAAACATAGAATAGGTTATTGAATTGAGTTTAAATCTTATGTGGATCAAATTTAGTTCCAAATTTTTTGGAAAAATTATATTTATTCATGATAAATATTATAATATTATAATAAGTTATTTTCCAAGGAACCTTAATAGTATTTGTTCCTGTTTTCATTTGGGGAGTTGCTTTAGGTTAAAGTTTAATCTTGTGATTAAGATTTTGCAAGTGCAATATTTTATGCAAATGCTTCAAAACATTATGCATGCTAATGAGATACATACTAATTAATATTAATTAACTTGGGGATGTGACACACGCACTACGTTGTGGACACTAACTAAAGTTGATCGCCAACGTACATTGGAATATATAATTAGCCTGAGATCGGTGCATGCACGAAAGGAATAATTAGATCATGAAAGATTGAAGGCACACAACACAAGTGTCATCGGATTCTTCCATGGCCGGCCTACTAAACCGCGGAAGGCTACTTTGGCCTGGCGTCCGTCCGTCACGGAGGTGGAAGAAGTGCGACTACAGTTAACGGGCGCGCGAAATCCATCGCGCGCGCTGATCACCAGCCACCAGATTGCCGTAGGGCCGCCCTTCATCCCGACTCGTGTGAGTCTGCGGCCGTAGTATGGCTGAACCGGCGCGTGTGAATGACACGATCAGAGCTGAGACGCGCGTGTTGCGATCCACGGTGCTGAAGCGGCATGAACGATACATACGCACGATTTGCTTACCGTAATGGCCGATGTTTAGCCAGTTAATTCTTTTCCACATTGTTTTTTTCTTAGATTATAGTTAGACCAATTCATGATAGTATTTTAAACGGGGTGAGATCTGATGGTACGTACGGGTGCATTGTCGTTTTTTCTTTCTTTCTAGAACGCGCAAAGCGCACTCCCAGGTCTCATGAAGTTTTATTAAGTTTCATCCCAAGTTTCATCGTGTTTCATCAAGTTTCATATAGTTTCATTAAGTTTCATGAAGTTTTATCCCAAGTTTTATCGTGTTTAATCAAGTTTCATGAAGTTTCATCCCAAGTTTTATTGTATTTCATGAAGTTTCATCCCAGGTCTCATCAAGTTTTATATAGTTTCATTAAGTTTCATCCCAAGTCTCATGAAGTTTCATCCCAAGTTTCATCGCGTTTCATGAAGTTTCATCCCAAGTCTCATAAAGTTTCATGAAGTTTCATCCATTGTTTCATCAAGTTCCATCCCAAGTTTCATCGTATTTCATCAAGTTTCATCCCAAGTTTCATCGTGTTTCATCAAGTTTCATCCCAAGTCTCATGAAGTTTCATCGGTTTCATCAAGTTTCATATAGTTTCATGAAGATTCATCCCAAGTCTCATGAAGTAATTGATGAAACTTCGTAATACTTGTAATAAAATAAATGAAACTTGATGAAACTTCATGCACTACTACACAAAAGTTCATCACAGTAGCCCAATCGCCATCACGCATAGCTTTTTGAACCTTCAATTTGTATGTCTCGTGATAACAGCGGTTATCATAGATGGTTTTGAGCCATCTGTGATCGGGCACAACATGCACGCGATTCTTGGTGGAAATCGCTCAGAAGGGCTACTATCACGACGGTTTTACTAAAACCGCTCAGGATATAAGATATCACGACGGTTCTATTTACTAACCGCTCGTGATATCCGACATATCACGCACGGTTTGGAAATAGAACCGCTTGATATCTTACATATCACTGCATCATTCTTGGTGGAAATCGCTTGTGATAGTAGTCCTTCACGCACATGTCCCGTGGAAACCGCTTATGATAGTAGGCCTTTACTGCATCGTTTATACAAAAACCGTCTGTGATAGTTCATCATACCAAACTAAATTTTTTCTGATTTTTGGCTAGCCTTAGGAATTGCTAGCCATGCCCTTTGAAAACAAGCAAGCAGAAAACAGCTAGATGATAGATGAATCAATTGTTGACATCTCAAAGTGATCATTTACAACTCAAAATCAATTTCAAAAGAATATGTTCAAGTATTGTCGCTAGAGTTACAATTGAATTACAACTACTCAAAGTGAATTACAATTGAATCAATTGTTTAAAGGTCGTTCAGCGGTGTCGCCGGAGTGAAACTCTCCGCCGGCATTGACGATCAAGACTTGACAAACCTCTAGATCATTTGTCTTAGCACCCGTGATTTTTTGCATAAGATAGCAAACGTAGAATACACATAGGTGATCTTGTTTTTGCTGGTGGCACTGTAAAAATAGAATTACATATATAGGTATAGTCAGTTCGAGAGACATTATTATAAAGTGTGATATAGGATTATTGTGTTGTAGCTCGTACCAGAAATCGCTTCCTGTGATGTAGTGTGGTGCTCGATCCCTTGTATGGCCCTCACTCGGCAACATAAGCGCTGAACGACCTATATGATTCCAAAACGGTATCCTCGACCATTTCAAATGAAGGAAGACTAAAATAGAGTTATATATGGAGGAAATGAGCATACCTGTCGAGTATTCTTTCCACAAGGGTGAAGTCGTGGGTTTTGTTGAGTAGGGAATCAAAGTATATTACCTTGTTCCTCTTTGGTACAATGACTAAAAGTATGCAGTGGAACCTACTCATGTATGTCTCTATAGTCATTAAACCTAAGTTCGTGCTGTGTATTATGTATAAATAAAATTTGTATAGCAAGTAGTGAAGCACTTAATTCTGGTTGTAGGGCACTAGTGTGTAGTCCTTGTCGTCCCGAGCAAGCAATCCCGTCATTATGTATTTTACAACGTAGGATGCGTCTTGGGTGATGGTTTGCTCAAAGACCACATGTGGTACAGGCGTGTAGCTAGCGCTATTGCGAACCTGATGAACCAACTTCGGGTGGTCGAGGTGGACGGTGGTGGCCAGCGGCGAGCTCGAAGCGGAGGAATGCTTCGGGTGTTGTCGGATCAAGACTTCAGCGACGCTCCAACAAAACCAAGAGGTCCAGGAGGTAGCTATGTTGACGAGGAACACGATGGTGCAAACCACATGGTCATGGCTGATCCCATTCCTCAACTCAAATTTAGACCAAACGTGGTCGAAGAGAAGAAGTCGAAGAAATCTTCTTTAGGGAAGGTTTCTTCTAGATTCAAGATCAAGTCCAAGAAACGAAGGTATGAAAAAGAAAAAAGTATAAGAACAACATTTACCTTTTACTTTCTACAATTTGACGTGTTTGCGTTTTTGTAATCTTATCCCGACTCCTCCAACCTCCAATGATGTTCCAGTCGAGAAACCCACTGCTATTTCTCCGGTAGTCGGAGAGATGCTAGTAGAGGTGGTCGAAGGATCGTCCACCATCCATGTTGTGGAAGAGGCTGTTGTTGCTGAAGCGACTACGACCGCTGAGGTGGTCATGGAGCTAGAAGCGAAGATGGCGGAGGTAGCGGCGAAGCATCTGGCCATGGCGACAAAGCCTTCGATCACCACACCGGGAAGGAAGTCGTTGTAGATGTTCTCCCCGGCCCCGAAGGTCAAGCTACTGATGCTGCCCTCACTGAGGAAGTAGAACTGTCTGACTTCTTCGACCGTTCCTTCGGGTTTTTCGACCTCGCATCTGTTGTGGGATCTCATGCATTCAGATCTCGTGATCGGGTTCCTTACCTTAAGGACATTAATAATAGGGGGAATGTTTTCTACGACGAGCGTCTCGAAAAGGTGTGGTGGAATCGAGTTCAGAAGATCGATGAGCTGAAGGATTCCACGAGAGTATTCTCCACCTTTGCTCGAATGAGCATTAATGTAAGCATATGATGACATTCACATTCGTTGTTTTTTCTCGCTTCTCACCGTCTTTCTTTTTACAGAAAGCTTTGGAAGAAATTGTCACTATTGATGAATACCACCGACAACTCGAGCTGCTACGGCAACAGAAAGCGGAACTCTGCGAGTAGGCGGAGAGATGGTAAGTCACTGCTACTTGTAGTCGTTTATGTTTCGACCACTTACACAGTGGTCATGTATTCTTTTAACCTCTTGTAGGTTTCAGAGTGATGAAAAGTCTTTGGCTGATTCGCTCGACTACGAGAAGGTCGAAATGAAAAAGCTGATGGAAGAAAAAGAGGACCTTCTAAAGAAGCTTCAGGTTGCAAACTCTGTAACTCAAAAATTGCAGAGACGAATAAACGGTAAGTTCTAAACTTAAGACCGCTTATGATAATGACCTTATTTTCTTTTTCTAACTCTTATTCCTTTTTAGAAAAAGAGGTCGAAATGGGCACTAGTACAAAAAGGCTAATACTGGACGCCTCATCATAAACGGTTGACCAAAACCGTCTGTATTAAATACAATCACAGACGGTTTTGGTTTAGTGACCGTCTGTGTTATTGGCTACGCTAAAAACCGCCTGTGAAGAAGTAATATCACAGACGGTTCGTGTTGAAAACCGTCTGTGAAATCAGAGTGTTAGTGATATCAAGTTTTTGTATGAAACCGTCTGTGAAGTATTACGATCATCACGCATTTATTTTGTATGAAGCCGCTTAGATTTGCAATGCCGAGGGCTTAAAATTTGAACGCTGCGCTTGGAGGCAAAATGTTTTGGTGCTGTCCTTATATATTATAGCCACCCAACCTTGTCTTCCATCAGTCTCTCCCTCTCCTCTCCCCACGCCGAGCTCTGGCAACCACCCTCGATTCCCCGTCGCGGTTCGGTGAGGAGACATAGCCGACGACGACGTGGAGGAGGGATGCAGAGGAGCTCCTTGTCTGCTGCAGGAGGTAGACTACTAGAAGGTACATGTACATCCCCAAAATATACACAATTTGTTGGCTGTTTGTTGTAAGAAAATGATCTTAATTTTGTGTTACCTAAGGTCGGAGCGCCGCCGGAGGTTTTCAGTCATCTCTCCTTGCCGACGAGCTTGAGTCAAACTCGACGACATGCAAGAACATCTTGTGATATGCTGGTGAGGTACAGAGAGAAGCTCACAAGACCAATCCAAGAAGCCGATGAGAGTTTGGAAGCATAGATGGATTCTAGCTAGTTTAACTTTGTAACTTTATTCTTTTTTCCATTCGAGGGGACGCTAGAAACCTTTTGGTTTCTTTCCTATAATGTGTTTGCTATCGTAATTTTAATTGGATTTTAGTTGTCTTGCTAGAGGTTGCATATGGAAACTACTATCCAAAGAAAGGATTGGTTTGGCTCAAAATTCGCTTTTTTTGCAATAGAAAACTATCACGATGGTTTTGAACAAGAACCGCTCAGGATAGATTTTTCGCATTTTGCTCAAAACCGCTCAGTGATAACCTCATGTCATTACTGACCCATAAACTCAGACGGCTCACGAAACCGTCTGTGATGATGTTTTTGAATCGTCTGTGAAGACCTTTTCTATAGTAGTGGGGCAAGCTCGAAATCATGGACTAAGAAAAGATCTTGATTGTTCATGAGATTTCCCGTATCGCCAAAGAAAAAGATCAGGAGATAAAGTCGTGGGAAGATCAATATGCAAAGAGCACTGCTTCCCATGATGATGAAGTCAAGAAGTTAAACTCTTGACTAGCAGGTAAGCAACTCTTTACTTGCGGCCAGTTTTCCAGTCCTTTAAGGGTTATTTTGTTTGACTAGTCTTACTATTTTCAGAGCAAGCAGTTGAAATAGAACAACTTCGTGAGGCTTCAACTCGTAATCAGGAGGAGATGAAGTTGATGAAGATTCACCTTCAGGACAACATTTCCCTCTTAAACAATGTACTTAGTAGGCTACATGCCGAGGAGGTCACTTCATGAAGACACGATAATTGCTCACACGAGTACTATTGGAGAACAAGTTGGGACTATCCTAAAGCAGAAGCAGAGCGGTTGATTGAAGATATGCAGTCGATCAGCAAGGAGGTCACAGAGGAGATGCAAATATAATCTCCCTCGTCAGAGTAGTCTGTACTTGAAACCTGTGAAGACAAGTTTTTGTTGTTCATATATATAATCCTTTCTTCTTCCTGCAAATCATCTTGTCGAGTAGTTAGTAATTCATAAGATAATGAATGGAAAAAGAAATTAAGACTAAGAATTGAAGTCATATTAATAACTTTATCCTAACCCCCGACTATTTGCTTAGTTTATTTAGATAAACTAAGTAAATAATGTGAAAAGGGTTTTCTTTAAAAGAGAGAGATGTTTATTTAACTTATAGTTTTCGATCACGATTATCATGCACTGGTCGAAAGAGTAGGAACGAGTCGACACTAGGAAGTTCCTTCTAGTGGGCAGGACCACGTGCAGAAAGGAAATGCTTCGACTAGGTGATATTACCATATCTAACCAGGTTAATCAAATCAAGAACGGCAACTTGAGTTAGACAAATGTCTGGAGTACCTTAAAAATTCGTTCAACTTATTCCAGTGCACTCGGTAGGTTCGCTCTGGTAGCAAGGGTTAGAAAGAGGACGATGCTAGGAAGTTCCTTCTAGTGGGTAGGACCACGTGCAGAGATGAAAGACTTCGACTAGGTGTTGTATCTTTCTCTGACCAGTTAAAACGAAACGAGTTTACCAAAAGTAGTCGAGCAAATTACAAAAGTTTACTCTGCTTAGAGCATTTTTCAAAATGAATGAATAAATAAACTAAGGTACTAAGAGTTGGCTTTGAAAATATTTCAACCATGTGTATTGAACCCGAGCCCTTTGTGTTGGCAACAAAAAGGGATGGACAAGTCGACGCTAGGAAGTTCTTTCTAGTGGGCAGAATCACGTGCAGAGAGGAAAGGTTTCGACTAGGTGATTTCACCATCCTTTCGACCAGTGTAAAGAAAGTCTGGGTACTGATCATAGTAAGACTTACAACCAAGGTATAGTCGAAAAATTATCAAAGCGCTACTTGAAGTAAGACAACAAAGATAGAAAGAACCTAATACTTTATTGTAGGGTTGGTCGGTTACACATAAAACTTGCGAACTGGTCGATATTCCAAGAATTGAAGAGAATTCGAATGTCTTCTATTGCTAGTCGTATCGAACCTGGTCACATAACTTCGACCATAGTGTAAGGACCTTCCCACTTAAGGGAAAGTTTATTCCGATTAGACTGGGATTGAATTTTCCTCAACACCAAGTCACCTATGGCAAGGCTGCGAAGTAGGACCTTATAATCGTAATATTTGTGCAGGGCTTGCTGGTAGACTGCTGAACAGATTAAGGCTTGATTTCTCTTCTCTTCGTGTAGGTTGATGTCATCCGCTTGAAGTTGTTCCTAGACTGACTCGTTGAAAGTTTCGACCCTAGCTGACCTGATCTTTAGTTCTGGTGGAAGCATGGCTTCAGCACCGAAAACTAGGAAAAAAGGTGTTCCACCTGTTGCCCGACTAGTAGTTGTACGAACTGCCCATAATACTGAGGGTAATTCTTGTACCCAAGCCCCCAAGCGCTTGACAAGTCGGGTCAAGACTCGAGTTTTGATTCCTCGCATTATTTGACCATTCGCTTTTTTCGACCGCCCCCATTGCTTTGAGGATGGGCAACAGAGGCGTAACACAGTTTGGTACCCAACTTTTCGCAAAATTCTTGGAATTTTGCGCTCAAAAATTGCTTACCATTATCTATGATTATTCGACTTGGGACCCCAAACCTAGTAATCATGCTTCTCATCATGAACCGTTTTGATGCTTCCGTTGTTATCCTAGTCATAGATTCGGCTTCGATCCATTTCGTGAACGTATCAATAGCCACAAAAAGGAACTCAAACCACCTAAAGCTTTTGGGAATGGTCCTAGTATATCGAGACCCAGGTTGCAAAAGGCCAAGATAGATGAATTATTTGTAATACCTGAACCGGTTGGTGTATTTGCCTGCTATGAAACTAGCATTGTACACATTTTTTAACCAGCTCTTTGGCATCGTAGAGAGTTGTTGGCTAGTAAAAACCTTGTCGAAAGGCCTTTCCAACCAGCATTCTGTAGGAAGCATGAGTTCCACAGAAGCCCCCGTGTATGTCGTGAAGGAGTTTTAGTCCTTCTCTCTGCGATATGCATCGCATGAGTACCCCTTGAGTGCCTCGTTTATAGACGACTCCTTTGACCAAAGTATACATTTTGGCCTTTCGGGATAAGCAATCTGCCTAGAGATCATCGTCGGGTATGGTACCCGTTTGAAGATACTCGTAGATGGGATTCATTCAAGTATCCTCGTATTCTAGAGAGGATGTCTCAATAGGAGTTGTCTCTGGTGTTTTCACCAGAGACGGCTTTTGGAGTTGCTCCAAGAAAACTCTTTTTGGTACTTGCGATCGGGAAGAAGCTATACGAGCAAGCTAGTCCGCGAGGAAATTATTCTATCGAGGGATAAATTGTACCTCAAAACCGAAAAAATGATTTTCTAGCTTTCGAACCTCCGATAAGTACCGAGACATAGTCAGATTAGAGCACTGGTACTCTTTCCCGACCAGATTCACAACTAGTTGAGAGTCTCCTCTCACGAGTAGTCATCAAATCGCGAGCGCTTTCGTGAATCGTATGCCAACTAGCAAACCTTCGTATTCTGTCACATTTTTAGTGGCCTGAAAGTTTAATTGAATGGCATAATTTAAGGTCTATCCGGTAGGAGATTCTAGGAACACCCCAGCCCCTGAACCACTTAAAGTAAACGACCCGTTAAAGTACATCATCCACTGGTCGTGGGTATCGTACTAGGGATGCTGAACAGGTTCAGGATTTGTCTATTCGGTGACAAAGTATGCTAAGATCTGGGATTTAATGGCCATTCGGGACACGAAATGGAGGTCGAACTCCCTAAGTTCTACTGACCATCTAGTCATACGTCCCGCTGCTTCCCTGTTCTGGAGGACCACTCCTAAGAGAAACTCAAACGGCACAATTATCTTGTGCGCTTGAAAATAATGCCGTAGTTTCCTCAAAGACATTAGGAGGGTATATAGAAGTTTTTGGACTTGAGGGTAACACTTCTTAGGCCCGTGCAAAACTTCACTTATGTAGTAAACTGGTCGTTGGATGTTTTCATGCTCCACAACTAGTACTGCACTCATTGCCTGTGGAGTGGCAGCTAGATAAATTAAGAGCATCTATTCTGGTTTCAAAGAAACCAAAACAGGAGCACTCGTATGATATCTCTTGACATCCTCAAAGGCAGCGTTTGCCTCTTTCGACCACTTGAAACCCTCGTGCTTTCTTACAAGTTTGAAGAAAGGTAGTCTTTTTTCTTCCAGTCATGCGATGAAATGACTTAAAGCCGCCATGCATCCTTTGAGTTTCTTGACTTCTTTCTTCGTGGTCGGAGGGCGCATTTGTGTGATGGCCTTTATCTTTTCGGGATTTGCTTCGATCCCTCGTACAGAGACAAGGAATTCAAGCAATTTTCCTGAAGAGACTCTGAACACACACTTCTCAGGATTGAGTTTTAGGCGGTGTTTTTGAGATTGTCAAATGTTTCTTGCAGGTCGAAAACATGATTAAGCCACTTGATGCTTTTTACGACTAGATCGTCAACATAGGCTTCCAAATTTCGGCCTAGTTGAGGTGAAAAAGTCGATTGTATCAAGCGTTGAAAAGAAGCGCCACCATTTTTTAGACCAAATGGCATTTTGACATAGCAAAATATTCCAAATGGATTAATAAATACGGTCTTTTCTTTATCTTCTAGACACATATTAATCTGATGGTAGCCAAAATATGCATCTAGAAAACTTAATGTTTCACAACCAGTAGTAGAATCAACCAACTGATCGATATGAGGTAAAGGGAAATCATCTTTTAGACAAGCTTTATTAAGATTAGTGAAGTCTACACACATTCGCCATTTGCCATTAGACTTCCTAACCATTACAGAGTTGGCCAACCACTCTGGGTGGTCGACTTCTCTTATAAAGCCTGCTTTAAGTAGCTTGTCCAATTCTGATCTTATAGCATCTCGTCGATCAGGGGCAAATCTCTGTAATTTTTGCTTTACGGGTACTTTGTCAGGTCGAAGAGCTAGCCTATGCTCGACCACTTCCCTAGGGACTCTGAGCATGTTGGATGCTTGCCACGCGAAGACATCTGCGTTTGCCCAGAGGAAAGCGATGAAGGCGTCTTCCTATTTAGGGTTAGAAGTATCCCCAATGCGAACAGTCTTCGAGGGTTCCTCTAGATCCAGAGGAACCTCCTTGACCTGGTCATTCGGCTTAGGTGCAGCTTTAGGCTTCGACTGCTTGGTCGAAGGCTACCCCTTGTTTTCTTCTCGAGCTGGTATTTGGCCAACCATCTCGAGGGATCGATGGTCACACGTGTGGGCCATATTTTTATCACAATGAATTGTGATCACTTTTTTTGGGACCTCGCATCTTAAGACATTGATACCCATAATGAGTAGCGATTAAGAATTTTGCCAAAGTTGGTCGTCCGAGTATGGAGTTATATGCCGTATCGAAATCGGCCACATCAAAGGAGATCATCTATGTCCTGAAATTACTTAGAGAACTAAATATTAAAGGAAGAGAAACTTGGCCAATAGGATTGGCTGAAGACCCCGATACGATACCATGAAAGGAGTATTGTACCCCAGTCTTACCTTTGTCCTGGGAACTTGCATCTCGTCCAGGGTACTCGTAAACAGAATGTTTAACGAGCTGCCACCATCAACTAACACTCTATTTACTCGACAGTTGTTGATGGTGGGCTTGACCACGATCGAAAACGACCTGGTCGAGTGGAAAGGATCGGGCAGTCACTCTTCTCGAAGGAGATGATGACTTCCGACCACTTCGGCAACTTATTGACAAGAGGAGGGTCAATGGAGTTTACCTCGCGTTCGACAGCCTTAAGTTGTCGCTTTGACTCGTATGCCGATGATCCCCCATAGATATGCTCGATGGTATGCTCAGGATCTTGGAATGGCATCTCCTCGTTGTTGTCCGAGACTGCGTACGACCACTCGCTTGTCCTACCTCCTCGAGTGTAGGGAGTGATCCTTTGTCGTTGTAGTAGTCCTCGAGTTTTCGTTGGAAAACCCGGCAGTTGCGAAGGTCGTGTCCTTCCTTTTTATGGAAAGGGCACCACCTAGGCTTGTCGTTCTTCCGCTCGGGGCGCTTACCTTTGCCTCGATCGGGATATTGCTTGGTGCTTCATGGCTCCTTATCGCTTACAGCCAAGACCTTCTTAGAATTGTTGGCTTGAGGTTTTTGGCCTTTCGCCTTGTTCTTGGATTTCTTAGCTTTTTTGTCATTCTTGCTACTTCTGCCTGCTTCTTGAGGATTCTTGTCGTCTCGAACGATGGTTTTGTTCCACTCGACTGCTCCTACAGTAGTCACATATCGATCGTCCATCTCGAAGAGTTCAGCGACAGTAGCCAGAGGATTTAAAGCGATGTCCTCTGTAATTCTTCTGCCGCCAACTCCTTGCTTGAAGGCTCTGATAACAAACGAGTCAGAAACCTCAAGAATTGAATTTCGAACCTGACTGAAATGCCTGATGAATTGGCGTAAGGTCTCGTGGTTATTTTGTCTTATCCTGTGCAGGTCGTCCTCCTTTCCTGGGTGATTGTAGGTACCCTGCAAGTTAGTCAGCAGAAGGTCACAGATGTGTTGCCACGAGTAGATCAACTCGAGTGGTTGGTTTAGCAACCACGATCGAGCGGACCCTTTGAGCACAGTTGGAAGGTATTTCACCATGACGCTTCTCCTCCTCCACGCTTCTGGACAAAGCAGAAACTTCGTAGATTTAGAGAAACCACGAACTATATTCAGCCAATAACCGCTCAAGGTCAACCGAAAATGCCCTACATCTGGTAATCACATCGTAACGCCTCCTTTGCATGAAAGAAAGGTTGACGTCGCCAGGCGATTGTACACGACGATACCCAGCTGTGAGTGAACCCGACTTATGATAAGTCTTGGCACTACGAGGGTAATACTCCTCGTATTTTGTCTATTGCTGCAGACTCTGAGTCGGAGTGGTGAGCGACCATCTCTCCTGGGAGCTTGTTGATCATTAGTCATCCGAGCAAGCTTTCTTCGAGTAGGGGAACAACATAACTTGTTGTCATGTCGATCTCCATGTGTCGAGTTGTTCGAACGACTAGAAGCTGATGGAGTCGTACCGCTGCGACTTCCGGAATGATGACGACCAGGGTGCTCGAGTTTGGTCATCGCACTTCGAAGTCAATCTCTTCAGTGAAGAGGTCGTAGCTGGGTGCTCAGGAAAGCTCTCGAGTTGGGTTCTCGAGTAGATCATTAATATGCTGGAGTTCCTGAGCTTCCTCTGACTGATACAGAAAGCGCCCAGGCAAATTTCTCTGAGCTGCTATTCTTCTCTGTCGAGTTGTCTCTGGATCGTCCATGTCTGATCCTTGCGTTTGCCTCAATGAAGTATGATTATCTCGAGGATGTCTCGCACACTCATCAGAGTGGTGACCCTGTTCATCGCTGGAGGTGTTCTTACCATTGCCACGAGAGGTTGCAGTGTGTGATCGTCGGGGAACGTCCTCAATTCTATCTCTATGAGAGTGATCATCACCTGAAGGAAGGACGAAGACCTCCTGTTGATGATCTCCACTTGCGCTTGAGGCCTCCTCGCTTGAGGAGTAATCGAAATACACCATCTGGCGACTTGGAGCAAGCCCCTTCAGGAAGGGGAATTCCGGGTTATAACCCTCTCCATCTATAGGTGAGCCCTGCGATGGGATGGTCGAATTCGCAGGAAAAGCATGTTCGACCCCATCCTTTGTGGGGCTAACAGGAGGGAGAGGACCACCAGGTGCTGATGAAGCCCCGAAATGATGGCTTCCAGGACTTGCCGTGCCAGGTCGGACTGTCTTGAACCCTTGCTATGCTCCGAGCCTGCCTTGAAATAGTCTTGATTGTGGTTGGATTGACCCTTGTCCTCTGAGGAAGCTGGTTCCTCGTTTGGACGTAACGTTGTGGGGGATAAGGATTCCTCCTCAACTCCATCGATGGTATGGTCTCCTAGAGAATGATCTCCGGAGACGACAACACCATTGGATGTTGTAATACTCGGCTTGTAGTCGAAACCGGCATCCATGTCGATATCTGCATAATCGGCCAAGTCGAGCCAGTTCTCCTCGTTCCACTCTTCTGCCATGGAAGCATTAGAGTTAGGAAAAACAAAGGAAACCTGATGACTCGAAGATCCCCACGGTCAGCACCAACTACCGGTGTTTTAGAACCGAACTTGCGTAAAGATTATTTGATTCGGGGGGTCTCCAAGACTAAAATCACGCAGAGAGAATGACACGGGGATTTTTATACAGGTTCGGGCCTTTTTCGAGAGAATAACAACCATACTCCTGTGTGTATGTATTGAGTATGCTGGTTACAAATCAAGAGAAAGATCCGAATGTAATGTTTTGTGCTCCTGATTGCCCTCCTTCCCTTTCCTCCTAATGATCCTACCTTTTATATAGTACTCAAAGTGGGCTACTATTTCTCCAGTTGAAAGGGCACCTTAATGCTTCAGATGATGGAGCCGTTACTGGAGATTATTGTGGGATTAGTAACGTTCCTACGTCGCTAGGCAGTGATCAACAAGACAGAGAGTTAAATCATGCCATTATTCCAAAGAATAACAGTATAATTGACTGCCCATATCTTAGACATGATGCAGAAGATTCCCTGATCAACTAGGCCCACATGTCTGTAAGCCCTATCGACCAGGGAACTGATCGTAGAAGAGCTTACGACCAAGTGGTGGTCGCAGTAAAACTTACGACCACATACTGATCGTAGGAGGACTTACGATCAAGGGATAGTCGTAGAAGGACTTACGACCACAGGGTGGTCGTAGAAGAACTTACGACCTCCAGCTCCTCCCCTATGAAATAAGGGGTACACCCAAGAACCATATGACGTCATTATTATCCATAATAAGAATTACAGATAGATAATTAAATGAGGATTATTAGATTCTCGTCACACTGGTCGTAAGAGTAGGAACAAGTCACACTAGAAAGTTCCATCTAGTGGGCAGGACCACATGCAGAATGGAAAGACTTCGACTAGGTGATGTTACCCTCTCTGACCATATAAATCAAATCAAGAGCGGCAACTTGAGTTAAAAAACGTCAGGAGTACCTTAGAAATTTGTTCGACCTTTTCCAGTGGACTCGATAGGCTTGCACTGGTAACAAGAGTTAGAAACAGGACGACGCTAGGAAGTTCCTTCTAGTGGGAAGGACCACGTGCAGAGAGGAAAGACTTCGACTAGGTGTTATGTCTTTCTCCGACCAGTTGTAACAAACCGAGTTTACCAAAAGTAGTCGAACAAATTACAAAAGTGTACTCTACTTAGAATATTTTTCATAATGAATGAAGAAATAAACTAAGGTGAAAAGAGTTGGTTTGAAAATATTTCGACCATGTCTGTTGAACCCGTGCTCTTTGCATTGGCAGCAAAAGTGAGGAATGAGTCGGCACTAGGAAGTTCCTTCTGGTGGGCAAGACCACATGCAGAGAGGAAAGACTTCGACTAGGTGGTGATACCATCCTTTCGACCAGTGTAAAGAAAGACTGGGTGTTTTTTTTTTAAAAAAAATAATTGAAAGATTATCAAAGAGCTACTCAAAATAAGACAATAAAGATAGAAAGAACCTTATAATTTATTGTAGGGATGGTTGGTCACACATAAAATTGGCGTAATTGGTCGATATTCAAAGAATTAGAGAGAACTCGGCCATATTCCATTGCTAGTCGTATCGAACCTGGTCGCGTAACTTCGACCACCGTGTAAGGACATTCCCACTTGGGGAAAGTTTGTTCCCATTAGACTGGGATTGAATCTTCTTTAATACCAAGTCACCTACAGCAAGGCTGTGAGGTTGGACCTTACGATCGTAGTATTTGCGCAGGGCTTGTTGGTAAATTGCTGAATGGATTAAGGCTTGGTTCTCTTCTCTTCGAGTAGGTTGATGTCATCTGCTCGAAGTTGTTCTTGGTTAAAATTGTTGAAAGTTTCAACCCTTGTCGACCTGATCTTTAGTTTTGGTGGAAGCATGGCTTCGGCACCAAAAATTAGGAAAAAGGTGTTTCACCTGTAGCCTGACTTGCAGTTGTACAAACTGCCCATAATACTGAGCGTAATTCTTATACCCAAGCCCCCGAGCGCTTGACAACCTGGTTGAAAACTCAGGTTTTGATGCCCCACATTATTTGGCCATTCGGTCTTTTGACCGCCATATTGTTTTGAGGGTGGGCAACAGAAGCACAACACAATTTGGTACCCAACTCGTCACACAATTCCTGGAATTTTGCGCTGAAAAATTGCATACCATTATCTGTGATTATTCGACTTGGGACTCCAAATCGAGTAATCACGCTTCTCATCATGAACCTTTTTGCTGCTTCCGTTGTTATCCCAGTCACAGGTTCGGTTTTAATCCACTTTGTGAACGTATCAATAGCCATAAAAAGGAACTCGAAGCCATCTGGAGCTTTTGGGAACAGTCCTAGGATATCGAGACCCCAGGTCGCAAAAGGCCACGATAGAGGGATTGTTTATAATGCCTAAGCCGGTTGGTATATTTGCCTGCTATGAAACTGGCATTGTTCACACTTCTTAACCAGCTCTTTGGCATCATAAAGGGCTGTTGGCTAGTAGAAACCTTGTCGAAAGGCCTTTTCGACCAGTGTTCTGTAGGAAGTATGAGTTCCACAGATACCACCGCGTATGTCGTGAATGAGGTTTAATCCTTCTCTCTGCGATATGCATCGCATGAGTACTTCTTGAGTGCCTCGTTTATAGAGGACTCATTTGACCAAAGTATACATTTTGGCCTTTCGGGATAAGCGATCTGCCTCGAGATCATCATTGGGTATTGTACCTGCCTGAACATACTCATAGATGGGATTCATCCAGGTATCATCGTATTCTAGAGAGGCTGTCTCAATAGGAGTTGTCGCTGGTGTTTCGACCAGAGACGGCTTCTAGAGCTACTCCAAGAAGACTTCTTTTGGTACTTGTGATCGGGAAGAAGCCATATGAGCAAACTGTTCTGCAAGGAAATTATCCTTTCGAGGGATAAATTGTACCGCAAAATCGAAAAAATGCTTTTCAAGTTTTTGAACTTCCGATAAGTACCGAGACATGGTCGGGTTAGAACACTGGTACTCTTTTCCAACCTAATTCACGACTAGTTGAGAGTCTCCTCTCACGAGTAGTCATTGAATCCCGAGTGCTTTCACAGCTCGTGTGCCAGCCAACAAACCTTCATATTCTGCCACGTTATTAGTGGCAGGAAAGTCCAATTGAATGGCATACTTTAAAGTTTCTCTTGTAGGAGATTCCAGGATCACCCTAGCCCCCGAGCCACTTAACGTAACTGACCCGTCAAAGTGCATCATCCACTAGTCGTGCGTATCATCCTGGGTATCTTGAACAGGTTCAGGATTTGTTCATTCGCTGACAAAGTCTACCAAGATCTGGGATTTAATGGTCATTTGGGACACGAAATGGAGGTCGAACTCCCCAAGTTCTACTGACTATTTTTCCATGTGTCTCGCTGTTTCCTGTGCTCGAGAACCACCCTAAGGAAGCCTGCATTTACACAATTATCTTGTGCACTTGAAAATAATGCCGTAGTTTTCTTGAAGACATGAGGAAGGCATACAGAAGTTTTTGAACCTGAGGGTAACGCTCCTTAGGTCTGTGTAAAACTTCACTTACGTAGTAAACTGGTCGTTGAACGTTTTCACGCTCATGACCAAGATCGCGGCTCATCGCCTATGGCGTGACAGCTAGATATGTTATGAGCATCTCTTCTGGCTTCGGGGAAACTAAAACAGGAGCACTTGTAAGATACTTCCTGACATCCTCAAAGGCAGTGTTTGCCTCTTCTGACCACTCAAAACCCTCGTTCTTCCTTAGAAGTTCGAAAAAAGGTAGTCCTTTTTCTCCCAGTCGAGCGATGAAATGACTTAAAGCCGCCACGTGCCCTGTGAGTTTCTAGACTTCTTTCTTCGTGGTCGGAGGGCCCATTTGCACAATGGCCTTTATCTTGTTGGGATTTGCTTCAATTTCTCATGCTGTGACAAGGAATCCAAGCAATTTTTTTGAAGAGACTCCAAACATACACTTCCTAGGATTAAGTTTGAGGCGGTGTTTTCGAGGTTATCGAATGTTTCTTGCAAGTAGGAAACATGATTAAGTCGCTTGATGCTTTTTATGACTAGATCATCAACATAGGCTTTCAAATTTCGGCCTAGTTGAGGTGAAAAAGTCGATTGCATCAAGCGTTGAAAAGAAGCGCCAGTATTTTTTAGACCAAATGGCATCTTGAGATAGCAAAATATTCCAAATGGTGTAGCAAATGCAGTCTTTGACCTGATCGTTCGGCTTTGATGCATCTTTAGGCTTCGACTGCTTGATCGAAGGCTACTCCTTGTTTTCTTCTCGAGTTAGTATCTGGCCAACCATCTCGAGGGATCGACGGTCACACGTATGCACCATCTTTTTATCACAGTGAATTACGATTACTCCTTTGGGACCTGGTATCTTAAGACATTGATGCCCATAATGAGCAAACATTAAGAATTTTGCCAAAGTTGGTCGTCCGAGTATGACATTATATGACGTATCGAAATCGACCATATCAAAAGAGGTTTTCTCTGTCCTCGGTCCTGGGTACTTGCATCTTGTCCAGGGCACTCGTAAATAAGATATTTAACGAGCTGCCACCATCAATTAACACTCGATTTACTTGATAGTTGTTGATGGTGGGCTCGACCACAATCGAAAACTGACCTGGTCGAGTAGAAGGGATTGGGCAGTCACCCTTCTTGAAAGAGATGGTGACTTCTGACCACTTCGGCAATTTATTAACAAGATGAGGGTCAATGGTGTTTACCTCACGTTCGACAGCCTTAAGCTGTCATTTTGACTCGTCCTTTGCCAGTGTAATAGTCCTCAAGTTTTCGTTGGAAAACCCGATAATTGCGAAGGTCGTGTCCTTACTTTTTATGGAAAGGACACCACCTAGGCTTGTCGTTCTTCCGCTCAGGGTGCTTACCTTTGCCTCGATCGGGATATGTCTTGGAACTTCGTGGCTCCTTATCGCTTACGGCCAAGACCTCTTTAAAATAGTTGGCTTGAGGTTTTTGGCCCTTCGCCTTGCTCTTGGATTTCTTAGCCTTTTTGTCCTTCTTCTTGCTACTTTCGCCTGCTTCTTGAGGATTCTTGTCATCTCGACGATGATTTTGTTCCACTCGATCGCTTCAAAGAAGAAATGATATTGATCGACCATCTCAAGTGTTCAAAGAACAAGAGCTGAGGATTTAAAGCGATGTCTTCTGTAATCCTTCTACTGCAGACTCCCTATTTAAAGGCTCTTATAATAGATGAGTCAGAAACCTCTGGAATTGAATTTCGAACCTGATTGAAACGCCTCATGAATTGGCGTAAGGTCTCATGGTCGTTTTGTCTTATTCTGTGCAGGTCGTCCTCCTTTTCAGGGCGATTGTAGGTGCCATGTAAGTTGGCTAGTAGAAGGTCAAAGAGGTGTTGCCACGAATAAATCGACTCGAGTGGTTGATTTAGCAACCACGATCGAGCGGACCCTTCGAGTACAGGCAGAAGGTAATTCGCCATGACACGCTCTCCTTCTCCTGCTGCTTGGACAACGGTCGTGTAGATTTCAAGGAATTCGATGGGATTCTGAGACCCATCGAACTTCTCCATGTTCACAGGTCGAAACCGCGGTGGCCAGCGAACTGCTCAGAGATCAGGCAAGAATGCCCTACATCTGGTAATTACATCGTAACGCCTCCTTTGTAGGAAGGAAGGGCTGATGTCGCCAGGTAATCGTACACGACGATACCCGGCCGTGGGTGAACCCGACTTATGATAAGTCTCGGCTTTACGAGGATAATACTCATCGTATTTCATCTGCTGCTGCAGGTTTCTGGGTCAGAGTGGTGAACGATCACCTCTCCTGGGAGCTTGTTGATCATCAGGCGTTCGAGGAACTCTTCTCGGACTGGAGTTAAGGTTAGGGGAACGACGTAACCTGTCATCGCGTCGATCTCTATGTGGTGAGTTGTTCGAACGATTGGTAGCTGATGGAATCGTACTGCTATGACTTCTGGAATGATGCCGGCGAGGGTGCTCGAGTCTAGCCATCGTGCTTTGAAGCTTCGTGTGATCTCTTCAGTGAAGAGGTCGTAGCCGGGCATTCGGGCGAGTTCTCGAGTTGGATTCTCGATCAGATCATTGATGTGTTAGAGTTCCTAAGCTTCCTCCAACTGATACTGAACGCGTCCAAGCAGATTTCTTTGAGCCGCAATTCTTCTCTATCGAGTTGTCTCAGGATTGTCCATATCCGATCCTCAAGTTTGCCTCAATAGAGTGCGATCATTTCGAGGATTTCCCCCACGCTCATCAGAGTGTTGGCTCCGTTCATCACCATAGGTGTTTTCGCCATTGCCACGAGGGTTCGTAGAGTGTGATCAGCAGAGAGCATCCTCAGTCCTGTCTCTAGGAGAGTGATCATTATCTGAGAGAAGGACGAAAACCTCCCATTGATGATCTCCACATGCGCTTGAGACCTCCTCGCTTGAGGAGTAGTTGAAAGACACCGTCTGACGACTTGGAGCAAGCCTCTCCGGGAAGGGGAATTCTGGGTTATAACCATCTCCTTCTATAGGTGAGCCCTGTGATGGTATGGTCAAACACGCAGGAAAAGCATGCTCAACCCCATCCTCTATGGGGATAAGCGGAGAGAAATGACCACCAGATGTTGATGAAGCTCCGGACTGATGGCTTATAGAACTTGCCTCGCTAGGTCGGACTGCCTCAGAGGATTCGAACATTTGGAGGGAGAGCTCTCATCATGTTGTGAGTCTACCTTGGTATAGTCCTGATCGTGGTTGGATAGACCCTTGCCCTCTGAGGAAACTAGTCCCTCAGTTGGACGTATTGTTGTGGGGGATAAGGATCCCTCCTCAACTCCATCGGTGGTATGGTCTCCTGGATCTGGTGAATGATCTCTAGAGGCGGCATTACCATCGAATAAAGTGATACTCGGCTCGTAGTTGAAGCCATCATCCATATCGATATCTGCGTAAATCGGCCAAGTTAAAGTAGTTCTCCTCGTTCCACTCTCCTGCCATGGAAGCATTAGAGTTGAGAAAAATTAAGAAAACCTGTTGACGAGAAGATTCCCACAGTCGACGCCAACTGTCGGTGTTTTAGAACCGATCTTACGTATGATTGTTTGATTAAGGGAGTCTCCAGGATTGATCACGCAGAGAGAATGACACAGAGATTTTATACATGTTCAAGCCTTCTTCGGAGAGAATAACAACCCTACTTATATGTGGCTATATTGAGTATGTTGGTTACAGGTCAAGAGAAAGACTAAAGTCTAATGTCTTGTGCTCTTGATTGTGTCTTTTCTCCCTCTTGTCAACTGACTGTAGCCTTTATATAGTGTACGAAGAGGAGGCCGTTTCTCCAGGCTAAGAGGCGCCTCATTATTTCATATAAGAAGCACGTTGACGGCAGTTACTGTTGGAGTAGTAACCCCCCCCCTCCGACGTCGCCTGGCAATTATCGTCAGAGACAGAGGAGTATTGCGTGCAGTTATTCCAAAGAATAATAGTGTATACTAACTGCTTAGAATCACTAATCAATTGGGCCTACTTGTCTACATGCTCCATCGATTATAGGGTAATCGTAGTTGACCTGGTCGTAGAAGGACGTACGACCACATGGTGGTCATAGAAAACTTATGACCATAAGGTAGTCGTAGAAAAACTTACAACCATAAGGTGGTCGTAGAAGGACTTACGACTATAGGGGTGGTCATAGAATTTACAACAATGAGATAGTCGTAGAAGGACTTACGACTCCAGCTTCTCCCTTATGAACATTGAGGGGTATACTCAAGAACCATGTGATGGTATTTTTTATCCATAATAAGAATTACAGATAAATAATTAAATGAGGATTATTAGATCCTCATCAGACTTATTAACAATTAGGTAGTTTGACATATTTACCAGATCTTGGGACACTTCCTCGTCTGTCAGGTTGGTGAAAGAGCCGCCACCCGAAGACGTGGTTGATGCCTCGCTCTAACCGCCGCATGCTCGCTCAGGATCTCAAAGAATGAACGGGGCCTCCCACCGGATTGTGTTCTCGTCCTCCGCCGTCCATTACATGGTTTTACCCGCAAACCCAACGGTGTCGAGTTTGTGGGGTGAATGTTTTGTTCCTAGAGAGCCTTGTGCGCCGCACTTTGCTCCTGAAATTCGGCTGTCGTCTTCATCAGAACAAAGACGTCCCATATATCTCACGACAAGAATTTATACTTTGTGAAGGGCGTCCGAGCCGTGTTCACGTACTTCGTGGCAAGCGTGCTCTTGAAGGTCTTCCACGCGTGTCCCATCGCAAGCAACGCCTGTTGTTCCACGTATGCCTGGTCTGCTTTTGGGATAGTGAATGAGCTTGAAATATCGGTCCACAACAGGCCTTTCTCTACGTTCGTCAGAGACTTCCAGCTTGGTGTGGTAATGGGGACCCGTTCCCTTCCAAGTATCCCGCAGATGGTCCGGAATGCTGCCGCTGCTTTCTTGGGACTCAGAGTGACCTCAGCGGTACTACTCTCCGTGATGGTCATTCGGCTTACAGGCAATTTCGATATTCCTCTGCCATCTCGCTTACGTATCACTTTCCTCGAAGATCCAGACGCATTCGGCGACGTCGATGACGGCGGCGAAGACGGTGCGGACGCCATATCGCTTATTTACTATCTATATAAGTTACATACGCAATGAACTAAAATTTCAGAATTCAAAACGCTGAGAGTTTAAATAAAATGGATTGCAAGTTGATATTCACTAGGTATTTTCGAAGATAATTTCCCTTGGAAACATATTTTATACAGAAACATAGAAGTTACCCAACCAATGAACTAAAATTGCCTCTGTAAACAGATTAACTATATAAACAAATAGAAGTTACCCAACCAATGAACTAAAAACATAATAATGCAGAATATAACATCTCAACTTATGTTTTCGGCCAACAGAAGATCATCAATACAAAATGATCACAGAATTGAACACTTCAATCTATAAGCCAACAAAACACTAATAAACTCAAAGTAATTCTTCCAAATCATCTAAAGAGAATAATATGCTTAAAACATTCATCAAGAGAACATAAAAAATCAGCATAAAAGCTTAGATATAAGATGATGATGAGTGCTCTCAGAAGGCGAGTTGCAAAAGAATTAATCTTTGTCATCTCAGCCCTTTAGATTATACTCTTCACAAATTGAATAAGATAAGAGGCTATCAGATTTTAGCTCTAAATAAACCTTGCCTAATTGACAAAATAAATCTCATGCAAAGAGTTAAAGCTTGAACTTTCTGTCATAGGATAACAAGAAAAATATTACAGTATTCACTACTTCAATCCAATAGCTAGCAGATTATTAATGAACTCAACAGAAGACCATAAACAGATCACATAATTCACCACTTCAATTTATAAGCCAACAGATTATTAATGAATTCAATAGAAGTTACCCAACCAATGAACTAAAAACATAACGATGCAGAATATAACATCTCAACTTATGCTTTCGGCCAACAGAAGATCATCAATGCAAAATGGTCACAGAATTGAATACTTCAATCTATAAGTCAACAAAACACTAATAAACTCAAAGCAATTCTTCCAAGTCATCTAAAGATAATAATATACTTAACACATTCATCAAGAGAATATAAAAAATTAGCATAAAGCTTATATATAAGATGATGATGAGTGCTCTCAGAAGGTGAGTTGCAAAAGAATTAATCTTTGTCATCTCAGCCCTTTAGATTATACTCTTCACTAATTGAATAAGATAACAGGCTATCAGATTTGAGCTCTAAATAAATCTTGCCTAACTAACAAAAGAAACCTCATGCAAAAGAACTCATAGAGGCAGCCAAAAATAGATCACAGAACTCACAGAGTTCAACCAAAGACCTTTGGCTAGAAGAACCAGTATCAACCAAACTAAACAAATGATCAAGTTAAGCATCACAAGGTAACATAACCTCTAGAGAGTAATATGCCAGTAGCAAGAAGTTCTATTAGAGCTCAATCTAATCAAGTTATCATACCAATTTTAGTATAAGACCATCAAAATCATAGAGTAGTAAATCAAGCCCACATAATTCACTTTGCTATATTCACAATGTATGAATCAATTCAGAACAACACAAACATATATATAATCAAAGTCAACAGCAATTGAACAAAATAATACTCACAAAGCCAGTGATATTCCAAACCACCGTGATGAAGAAGACAATGCTTGTTCTTCGGCCTGGAGGAGGAGGCCGAGCGGCGTGGCTCCGCATGGAGGAGGATGCCGAGTGGCGTGGAGGAGGAGGCCGAGTGCCACGGCTCGGGGTAGGTGGCCGGGAGGGGGGGCTTGACGGCACGGCGGGGCGCCGAGTGGGGAGGGAATGGGTAGAGTAAGGGATGGTAGGGAACCAAGAGTGACGAGAATAAGGACGCAAACCCTATTAGTTTCCTACTAATAAATGGATATCACAGATGGTTCTATTATGGAACTGTCTGTGATAAGTAATTCTATTATGGAACTGTTTGTGATAAGTAATCACAGACGGTTCCATAATAGAATCGTCTGTGATATGCCACCATATCTACTATGTAATAGTACATTCTATAGCTACTATGTTTTTTGGCTAGCCTAAGGAAATGCTAGCTGTGCCTTTGAAAACAAGAAATTCAGATACAATCATAGATGGAATAATTTCTTAATTACTGAATCAATTACAATAGAATAAATTCTTAATTACATGCCAAGTTTCTTAATTACAATAGAATAAATTATTAATTAAAAAATAGTCCTTCATGATGATCGACGCATATAGCTAGCTTCCTCACTAGGTCCTTCCTCGAGCCTGATGTCATCTCTGAAAGGAGGCAACTTCTCAAATTGATTGTACTCCTCCTCATCCACAACATTCTCAACTTCGATAATCCTTCTTTTTCTATGAAGAACCACGTGGCGGTTCTTATTTGCCGGGTCCATTACATAGAAAACTTGAATAACTTACTTAGCGTGTACGAATAGTTCATCCTTGTATCCGACACGTTTGAGGTCCACAGTAGCGATGCCGTACTTGTCGACCTTCACACCCTGCGGAAGTTTAACCCAATGGCATCGAAACAAGGGAACCTTGAAAAGTATGTAGTCGATCTCCGAAATCTCCTCTACGAACCCATAGTAGGAGTTCAACCCATGTGGCTCGGCGGTATTGAACTGCTCGTGAAACGCATCTATATGGACACCGATGTTCTGGACTGTGCTCTTCCTATCCTGAGCTGTCGTATAAATTGTGTACCCATTTATGTCGTATCCTTGCCATGTCACAATTGTAAATTTTGGCCCTTTTGCCAACCATAGTAGCGTATTATCACTTGATGACCTCCTAGTGAATCGCACCTTTAACCATTCGTTAAACCAACGGTTATGATCTCTCGTGATCCAAACCTCCAACCGGCCAGGATTCTGTTAGCATACCATGTCTTTGTGCTCGTCGATGTATGGGGACACTTGGGTCATGTGTTGCAAGACCGTGAAATGGATTTGAGCGTACGTATCCAGATCAGGAGTGATTGCTTTCCTTCTGATGGTCCCAATACCCTCTAGTCTCCCCTCATGAGATAGAGGCATACCTATCGGTTTCACCCGAGCCATGTAGCCAATGCAGAACTCAATGACCTCTTCGGTTACATAACCTTTGATGATGCTGCTCTCCGGTCGAGATCGATTCTGTACGTAGGACTTGAGAATTCCCTTGTACCTCTCGAACGGGTACATATGATGTAGAAACACAGGGCTGCATATCTTTATCTCTTTCACAAGGTGAACAATGAGATAGACCATGATATCAAAAAATGATAGAGAGAAATACATCTCAAGATGATATAGAGTCGTCACCACCTCGGCATGTAAAGCATCTAGTCCTTTGGGATCGATGACCTTCTTAGCAATTGAGTTAAAGAAATAACACAGCCTCAATATTGCCACTCGGACCTTGTTCGGTAAGATACTCTTAATTGCAATAGGAAGCATTTGTGTCATCAGCACATGACAATCATGAGAGTTCATACTAATTAAGTTCAAATCTTCCATAGAAACAAGTTTCTTAATGCTAGCAGAGTAACCGGACGGAACTTTCACACCATGCAAGCTCTGGCACAGTTCATTTCTCTCGACCTTGGATAGAGTGTAGCAAGCTGGGGGAAGGTACGTTCGGCTTTTATCGGTTTCTTTCAGTGCTAACTCGGTCTTTATGTTCATATCAACCAAGTCACGTCGTACATTGAGACCATCCTTTGTTTCGCCACTAATGTTCAGTAAGAGACCAATCAAGCTATCACATACATTCTTCTCTACGTGCATGACGTCGATGCAGTGGCGAACTTCTAAGTGCTCCCAATAAGGCAAGTCCTAAAAAATTAACTGCTTCTTCTAGATGTTCTTCTGACGGGTCCTCAATTTACGTCCCTTTCTAAGCATAACATCGATATCCTTAACCATATCATAGACCCTTTTCTCTCTAAAAGCCCTTGAGCTAAACCGTCATCCTTATTTCCGTCGAATTGTTTCTTCATCTTGCGGTATGGATGAATCCTGAGAAGGAACCTACAGTGACGCATGTACACAATTTGGCACGATTTTTTCAGCCATACACTCTCGGTACCATCTAAGCAGTGCGGACAGGCTTTGACTCATTTCGTATTGAACCCCGACAGGTTACCAAGGGCACAAAAATCATTGATGGTGCATAACAACATAGCGCGTAAACTGAAGTTCTCTCGTTTGTACGCATCCCATAATTGTACCCCTTCATTCCACAATGTCACAAGATCTTCCAGCAATGGTGCTAGATACACATCAATATCGTTCCCAGGTTGCTTCGGCTCTTGGATAAGTAGTGACATCAAAATGTATTTCTGCTTCATACACAACCAAGGAGGAAGGTTGTACATACATAGATTCACGGGCTAGGTGCTATGTTGGCTGCTCATGTTATCGAAAGGATTCATTCCACCTGTACTCAACCCTAACCTTATGTTCCTCGCCATAATCAAGTCTTCAAGCTCGATCAAACTTTCTCCATCGATGTAATCAAGAGGGTGTCTTAGTTTTCCATCTTTCTTACGCTCCTCCGAGTGCCAACATAGCAATCTTGCCTCCTTTCGGTTCGCAAATAAACACTTCAAACGTGGGATTACAGGCAGATACCACAACATCTTAGCAGGAGGTTCTTGCTTTACCTTAGCAGGATTTTTACGCTTGTATCGGGATGCTTTGTGCATGGGACATATATGCATGTCTACATACTCTTTACGGTACATGATACAATTGTTCGGACATACATGTATTCTTTCTACTTCCATTCCCAATGGATAAAGAACCTTCTTGGCTTGGTAGGTGGTGCTGGATAACACGTTTCCCTCTGAAAGGATGTCCGCTAGGAGACCTAACAACGCCGTGAAATTCTTGTCGGACCAACCATTGCTTGCCTTCAATTTCAACAGTTCAAGTATGGATGACAACCATGTGTATTCCGGCTGGCAACCAGGGAACAAAGGTTTCCCCGAGTCATCTATGAAGTCCTCGAATTTACCAAACTCTCTTTCATTGTAGTTCTCTTCTACATCTCGTAGCATCTGATCCAGATTGTCATCATGCGACCTATCCTCATCAAAAGCACAATCCACATTCGGTATATCGTTGACTTCCTCGGTGATGTCGTTATTATTAACTTCCTGTATAATCTTCTTCACCGTGACTGGTCTAACATGTATACCCCTTTTGAAACCCCTTCGAATCAAATGCGCTTTGATCTGCGCTGGGTTATTAAACATCTTCAGATTACCGCAATCAATGCATGGACAGTACATAAATTTTATCCCCTTCTTAACATATCCTACTTGGCAATTCTTCTAAAAGCAGATACATCATTAATGTACTCTTCACTCACACGATTCTCTCTGTACATCTAGTTTTGGTCCATCTACGCTACGCACGTAATAAATTAGTGTTAAATTAGATTAATGCACGCAACTACTCTTCCTATTGGCTAAATATACTAAAATTGATTAGCGATTAACCTAGGGCAAATATAAAGGGTTACAGATCATTACCCTTAGAGCTCACGACGAAAATCCCAAATATCCCATGAGATCCTCCTCCCTTTCTTCCTCCTTTCCTTCTCCTCCTTTCCTCCTTCTCTTCTCCTCTCTTTAGCTTTCTCCTTTCCTTCTCATCTCTGCCTCCTTCCTTCCCTTCCTTCTCCTCTCTAAGGTGGCGCAATGGGGAGGAGGCAGCAGGGGTGGCGGCTCAAACGGGAGTGGGTGGAGGCGCCAGGGGTAGGGAGGTCTGTCGGGACGGCCGGGTATTTAATGCTTGCATATCATAGACGATTCTTACACTACTACAAAAAGGCTACTACTGGACGCCTCATCATAGACGGTTGACCAAAACCGTGTGTATTACATTCAATCACAGATGGTTTTGGTTTAGAGACCGCCGTGTTATCGGGCCGAGCTAAAACCGCTCAGGAAGAGGTAATATCACGACGGTTCATATTGAAAACCGCTCGTGATACTTCATAGAAGGTTCTTGTTAATAACCGTCGTGATAATACTACATATCACGCATTTTTCAACAAGAACCGCTCAGGAAACATACATGACGGTTTTCAACAAGAACTGCTCGTGGAAACATCACAAACGGTTCTTAATAATAACCGCTCGTGATATTACCACATATCACGCACGGTTTTTGTTATAACCGCTCGCGATAATATCGCCACACTCCACGGTGAGTTTCTTCGCCGCCACGCGCCTATTCATCGCCATCCGCCGGCCCCGATGCATCTCTTCGTCGATCGATCCGCTTCGGCTCCCGATGCATCTCTTCATCTCACGCTCAATTTATTCCTTGTTTTATAAAAGGATCATCCGCCATCCAAGATGATCATCCCCACATATTTATAAAAAACAGTAAATGGTTGCCTCTTCCTTGTCGCCGCATTGATGGCCTTCCCGCCGCGACTGCATAAGCACATCTTTCGGTGTACGTTGAACTGCGGTCTTTGCGAAGAACACTGCTTGATCAACAAGTGTCTTCACTCCTCTCGCCGGCGGAGAATTTGCCGGAGCAGTGATGGCCACCTTCCGCCGCCTTGACATCCTTCTCCGTCGTGTCTTCCGGTGATCTCCCACTTTCGGCGAAGTTTATCGGCGTCATCGACGTAGTCCTCCAAAACGACGTTGCATCGCCTCCAAGAGGCTTGCCGCCACTTAGATCACAGAATCGAGGCGGCAAAGCATCGAGTCAACCAGGCCGAGACCCCTCAAGCAAGGGAAGAGAGCCTATGGGCTCAATTCTTCTTGGTTCAACAGTCCGAGGGTCTTCGAGAGACACTTGAACGAGCGTGTCAGCGGGTGGACACATTTCAGGCTTCATTCGCTGATGATCAGGAACCGTCCGATGCCGACGCTGTCGCCTATGAAGTATTGAAGACGGAGATAGCATCCTACCTCCGCCACTAGAAAAACTATGTTTATTTATAGGTTTCTACTTTTTTTTTAATATTTTTGTGTTTAATCGCCACGCTGCTTGGCCATATATATATATATATGAAAATTCCAAAATGAAAAAAAGTTTGGAGGTGAAGTTACTATATTAATTATATGTTGAATTATTGCTACATATATATATATATATATCAGAGACGGTTTTGTGGAAAAACAAAATCTAGTTTGGAGGTGAAGTTACAATTAATATTAATTATATCGAGACGGTTTAGTAGAACAAATTAATTATATATATATATATATATATATATATATATATATATATATATATATATATATATATATATATATATATATATATATATATATATATAGGAAGCCTTTTTCCTACTCCTGTGTGTAGTTACTCCCTATTCCGTATCTCACAACGAGAGCATCTTATGCAACCAAGAGTATGTGTGTGTAGTATACTTAGTATATAAGACCACCTAGGTGGTATTCACACCTTTCAGGGTGGTATGTACATTTTTTAGACATACCTTTTATGTGACATACCCTTTTTATGTGCGAATATGAAGGTATTTACAAAATATGCTAAAAACTATAAACTCTCTTGCAATTTTTTTTCGTGGTTCACATTGAGTATCTTATAATTAGTATATGAGTATACCCAAAGTGATAAAGAAGTATGTCAAGTTCTTTTAGGTGGTATATCAAAAGTGGGAGTAACTACACCGAGTAGAAAGTATTTTTCCTATATATATATATATATATATATATGTATATATAGTTAAAGCAAATTTTCAGCAGATATTTAAATAACAAAATTGACATATAAACATGTAATTTCTTTATGTCATGTAAGTGTATATACAAGATAAATATACTTGAGAAAAACTATATCACCGACGGTTCCATAATGGAACCGTCAGGATATTATCACCGACGGTTCGATAATAGAACCGCTCTGTGATAAGTCTCTTTATTAGCACGAGCCCGCCGCTAGGGTTTGCGCCGCTAACTCTCGTCACTCCCAGCTCCGCTTAGGGTTTGTGCCCACCCTAACTCACACGCCAACAGATTTACTCCGCTCCTCCCCTCCGCCACCGCGACGCCACCGCCGACCCCGCCGCTGTTGCCGCGGCCAGACACCACTCGCACCGCAGTAAACACTTGTACGATAGTAGTGTCTTCTCTGATGTCGTGGTCGTACCACAACTACGGTGACGCCGCCACCCAAGCCACCGGGCTTGGCCTCGTGGTCACCTCGCCCACCATGGCTTAGTTCTCCTGCCGGCCTCTTGCTGCCCCGCCTGGCCTTTTGCTTTCCCCATCCTCCTCTATTCTCCTCTAGATCTGTTAGCTTAATGTCTTGTGTTGAGTTTGATTTTTATGTTTGAGCCTTAAGTTGTGTCCTCGATGTTTGTGTGATTTATGCAAGGTGAAGGAGATGGATGAGGGTTGTGTTTGGTGGTGGGGTCGCCACCGTGGTTGCACAGATTGAGGTATCACCCTACCTTACTCCCTCTCTGTCTCTACCCGCTTGCTCTATGATGAAAATGGCTAGTGCTCGTGGTGGTGGCCGGTTTGGACACCCTTGGTCTTGTTGTCTTGTCGTTGAACCGCTTCAATGATGTTAATAGTCTTATGCTGAAATTGAATTGATAATTAGTTCATATTAATAGTCCCCTTGCTCTATGATGTAATGATGTTAATAGTCTTATGCTGAAATTGAAGTGCTAATTAGTTCATATTAATAGTCCCCTTGCTCTGTGATGTAATGATGTTAATAGTCTTATGCTGAAATTGAATTGATAATTAGTTCATATTAATAGTCCCCTTGCTCTGTGATGTAAACTGAGGGCTATTGGTGTATGTGCATTCTATGCATCTTGCTTAGTTCATGCTGTGGGTTTGGATGGGGCTTGATATGTTATGACTTATTGGGTTGTTGATATGTATGAGTTGTTGATATGTTATATTGTTATGACTTATGACTTATTCAGAAGTGTCAAGTGTTATCTGCTATTGATAGTGGAAACTTGCTTGGTGAACCATGGGCTGTTGATATGTATGATTGATGATTTGCAAAAATAGATGTATAAAATGTGTGATATGTATGTTATGACTTATTTGTCGATTTGTCATTTTGTCAAGATGTCATCTGTTGCTTCTTGCCATTCATTTCACATTTGTCTGTGTAACTGTGTTCATGCAGGTCAAGTTCTCCTATCTTGTGTCCTAGGTACGTCGTCCTACCATTCCATTTCTAATCTCTTCTCTATAAAGTCTCCAAGCAGTGGCTGCTTGTGCCTTTAAAATCAGCATTATATATATATATATATATATATATATATATATATATATATTATATGTATTGTTCTGAGTCCCTCAGCCACTTTTGGGGGGTCGCGTCCACGCAGCATGAGGAAGAGGAGACAGCAACCAAGGGCAACCTCATTGAGCCCCTGCAAATTTAAGAAATACGGCTGCCTGGAAAGCGTCAGGACATCCAATTACTTGGTTGCTAATACATGATGTCACTTCCTAGTCGGTACACCTGTGCGTTAACACGATATGTCTTATGATTGATCACATCTTCATGATTTCAGGAACAATTCTGCATTGGAAGTTATGGGGTATTGGGGTTTTTTGTAAGAGTTTAGTGGGGAGCTTGTGTTCTTGCGTGTTGGATTGCATGTAATTATGATAGACATGCAAGACAAATTAATTTAATGACATATCAGCGATTGGCAAAGTGAGAACTAGATTTCTTAGAAGGACGATACTGAAAGGAACCGCTTCTCATAAGTCCTATTGTTGTGGAGTGCATATGCACTACTGCTTATAGGTTTTTTTTGTTACAAGCCAGCTTTTAGGACTCGGAGAGTCCATATGTGGCATATCAACATTTGTAATACATGATACTAACATCTTTACAATTGCTTTGTTCATCTGTGTGCAAATAGGGGTTAGTAGGCCTTTTTATTGGCTTGGATCAACGATGAATTGTGTGTTTGTTAGCCATGACCGGAGGTGAGGCTTTGTTGTGTTGAGCTATCAAAAAAAATATACAGAAAACGCTAATTCTCCTTGTGCTTTAAAAAGTATATATCTTGACTATCTGTTTACCTTACTACCAAGGTAGTCAGAGTCGAGATCCTAAGTTGGATCGATTTGCCTTCAGTAGGATTGAAATCGTAGTATCGAATCGTAGAATCGGCAATTCTACGGAATTATAAAAATACACATATTTAACTTCTATACTATAAGTTTGTATGATTCTTATATGGTTTACCACTTGCATGTTCCTTAAAAGCAGCTAGACATACTCCAGGAATAAAAATAGCTTATCATTATTAAGCTCAAGATTGCTCATGCTATAATATAAATATTTGTACTAGCATTACCACACTGATATAATATTTTGCATGCTCCTTGTTTATTTATAGTTTCATTCTCAAAAATTAATATCAACAAATTTTGCTCTAAAACAAAATATTAGCAAAGCCTGGCCTATAAAAAAACGGCCCTAAGTCTCTACGAGTAGGATCGATAGTGCGATTTGGATCGACATGCTGTCGTGGGTTTGTAGAACCATAAGACTCTAAGAGTAGGATCGCAATCCTAACTACCTTGAGTAGGATCGGATCGACAGTGAGATTTGGATCAACAGGCTATCGTGGGTTCGTAGAATTGTAAGACTCTAAGAGTAGGATCGCGATCCTAACTATCTTGCTTACTGCATGCCAATTTTTTTATTGATTTGGATTTGCTGGAATTTATCGTTGCACAAGAGTACACGACTACCATGGGGTACGATCTTCATACTAACTTATACCTACGGTATGCTCCTGACTCTCTGGCTCTCTCAAGTGCACTAGGTTACACAGCTTTCAAATTTATTCCCGCAATAAGTACCGTTAGTTACTTTCAGCTAGCCTCTTATAATGGCTATCCTTACTTCCCTCACTCAAGAACCTTGCTATACATTGATGTTCTTGCCGCTTCACTTGTGTGTAACTAATTATTCCTTTTCCTCAGATTGTGTGCCTCTTCACTGCTTTACCGTTGTCCATCTCATGTTGCGCTCACCGTGATACCAAGTGAACCCACGCTTGCGCTAGACCCTTCAAGCCTCATTTTTAGGTATTTTTCTTCTCACTTCTACCTTACATGTATAATTACTCCTATTTACTAGGCACGATTTCGATGTTTCCTTACAATCAGAATCACTGCTTTTGTCATCTTTGATTGTGGATACAAACTACAAAAAACATGTAGTGGCCTATATTTACGATGTATGCTATTCTACAGCATTAATCTTACATCTTATCCTTGCAGCTTAGTTGCTTCTCATTGCTATATATTACCATCGCCTAGGTTGTTACAACTTGGTAGATTTAGAAATTCTAGATATATGCCATTATTACATATTAGTCTACTCTACAGCTTCCTATAGAGTGGCTTCACTACTATCTATTACATGCGCTATGTTTTACACACTATCATGCGACCTGATCTGCTTAGTGTGGCCAAAGTACTGATTGGATTGGCCGCATGTCTGAATGCTTCCCATGCTGGTATGAACGTCATTTTAGTGCCTCCTTACACTGCCTTAGTTGACCTTATATTAGCACTGTTATTCCTAGAATACCAAAAAAAAATGAATCGCGCTTTTGCACAGATCCAATGGTTATGAATTCATCGTTTTTAGTTTTGTTCGCCGAAGTAGATGTGGTTAGTTTATTGCCCTGTTTTTTTCAAAGATTTGCTAAATTGGATAATGTAGGAGGTGCAGAGATGCTATGCAGGGTGAATTATGGGCAATTATTAGAGTATTTATCTTAGTGTTACATTTACATAGGCTTGGGTATTACATGTTCTTCGATACCGACTTGAACATTGTGTCCTTTCTACAGCAAAGACATGAGAGCAAAGGGGTCACTTGCACCATTCAGGAAGTTTATGTCATTGATTCTAGAAGGTCGTGAGTATTAAAGGTATTTGCTTCTCAGGTACAATTTTTATTCCACTAAATTTATTTTATGTGAAACATTGTTAGCAGTATTCGTCATCTCAATAGATTCATAGCCTATATCTTACGCATTGTTACCTCACTTTGATGTCTAGCCAATCTACGATAGATGACTCTCATAAAACTGAAAAACTTACGTGCTATTGTTTTTACCTCAACTCCTCCGTTGTCTCGGCGACAGAGGTTGTTTTCTCATTGAATTTACATGTCATTTTAGGGATGCCACGATAGATCCTTTGGTTGTCTTTAGGATGCTTTTGTGAGCTATCTATTTTCAATATTATGTTACACACTTAAATCTGAACAAAGATTTGGTTATTAATCGCTCATGCAGAATCATATAAATGCATTTATAGATTTACCTATTGTTCATTATATCTATATACTGCTGATTTATACAGGTTGTATGTTCAAAGTATTTACACAAATTTTCCTTTCATGAAACTAAATGAGTTTTATAGAGATATGGATAGTTTGTTCATATAAAATGGAAAGCTAATCATACAATATAACTAATGTGGTTTGCTGAAAAGAAACGCTACGTGAAATGTAACATTGTTAACGGTATCCGTCATCTCAATAGATTCATAGCCTATATCTTAAGCATTGTTACCTCACTTTTATATCTAGCCAATCTATGCTAGATGACTCTCATAAAACTGGTAAGCTTATGTGCTATTGCTTTTACCTCAACTCCTCCGTTGTCTCAGTGACAGATGTTGTTTTCTTATTGAATTTGCATGTCGTTTCAGAGAAACTACGATAGATTCTTTGATTGTCTTTAGGATGCTTTTTTGAGCTATCTATTTTCAATATTATGTTACACACTTAAATATGAACAAAGATTTTGTTATTAACACAAGATGCGTAATCATGTAAGTGCATTTATAGATTTACCAATTGTTCAAGATATCTATATATCGCCGATTTATACAGGTTGTATGTTCAAATTATTTACACAAATTTTCCTTTTATGAAACTAAATGAGCTTTATGGAGATATGGACAGTTTGTTCATATAAAATGGAAAGCTAATCATACAATATAACTAATGTGGTTTGCTGAAAAAAAAGCTATGTGAAATATACACTTCTAACTCGATAAATAAATGTCTCCAAAAACTATCTCTATCGACTACGGTTACAAATTTATTTGAAGAAATCTATCTATCGACTACGGTTACAAACACCACATGGCAACTGAGGTATGTATAAAAAAAGGAAAACAAAACTTCCAAACCATATTATCTAAACAACACCGTTCCTCATATTTCTCCGTGCTCTACTTAGCACTGTAAGCTCAGGTATACTTCTAAACCACTAACAGATCAAAAAATAAACAAAAAATGCTTCTAACTAACTGCTACTTTATACAGGTTTTACATACATCTTTTGAGACTGCCGTAGCAACCACTGCTTCCTAGGAACAACTTATGCTTAACAACTTTCGCTTTTTCCTACCCATTTTAGCAGTGTTCTATCAGTACTATTCATTACAACACCCATGTGAACTAGGTTACTACTCCTACAAATCCTATTTTGTAAACACTTTCAGCTCAACTGGGTCCATTAGTGACTTCGGTTTGTATGTACATATACGTTCACTGCTTGCTTGCTCTATTTTGTAGACGTGCTTTGGTTCCTTGCTCTATTTTGTAAACATTTACAACTCACCTATGTCCGAGACCAATGCGCTTTTATTGCTCTATTTTGTAAATGTGTTGCTTCCTTACTCGCTTTTGTAAATATTTACAGACTCACTTATGTCCGAGACCGATCGCACTTTATATATACATATCCTTTCACATTCCTTCCTCTTTATATCAATCCCGCAAATAATAACAGATTTTTAGATTCAACAGATGCTACAATAAAGTACATAACTGCACTATAAATGATATAATCCATCTAACATAGTTCAATTTGCACTCACTGCCACACAATTACAGCCCGCACCATTTGGTGCGGGTGATCTTCTAGTTTCGGTAAAACCAATTGGTCACGCAAACTGTGGAAGAATATCAGGAATAGAGGCGGCCAAATGGCTATGCCGATCGGGCCGGCCCGAGACACGGATCATGGATCGACCTGCACACGACTCAACCAACCGGGCGGTTGCGCTTGAGTTGGCACCACTTAGCGGGTCACCGACTGGCACAAATATTGCCGGGTCAGTCACGGCATGGCCCAACTAGGCACGTCGGGCCAATCCGACACGACACGGCACACGTGGCCCGTTTATGGCTGTTGGGCTCGGTTAGGCACGACACAACCCGACGGCTCGTTTAAGCACGGGAAATGATCGAAAATTTGATTTTTTGACCGTTTTCTAGCCGTTTGAGAGGTTTAAAAATATTTTTTTTCAAAAATACCAAAATTTTTTCTATCAATAGCCACCATACGCCGCCCCACCCCCACATTCAGCACCCATCAATTCCTCAATCTCTTCTCCGAATTCTATTGTGTAAATTTAGTGTCCTTTTGTGATAATTTGGTAAAATTCAAAAAATTTGTGCCAAATATTCGCAAATTCAAAAATCCAGCTGCAAGCAAGGAAAAGAGGTACAATACTATCACTACTACAAAAACAAGCCATAGAAGACGCCATCACAGCATTTTCCTTTGGAACCGCTCGTGATGAAATTATCACGCATAGCTCAAAAGGAACCGCTCGTGTTATCCGTTTAGGCCCGGTGCTACCTTATCACGACGGTTCTTTATTAATAACCGCTCGGATAGGCATCTATCATAGACGGTTCATTAATAGAACTATTCGAACTATCACGCATTTGTTCTTTAAAAGAACCGCCTGTGATAATCTCCTGTACCACAAACGGTTGATTAATAGAACTGCTCATGATAGTTTCCAGATGGTTCTATTAATAAACCATCAGTGATAATCTGCGCAGATCACGCAGCGGTTGTAAACACGCATCGCCTGTGAACTATCTCCAACGGTTCTATTTAAAAATCGTCGATGATAGTTAGATATCACGCAGCGGTTCATAAGAAGAACCGTCTGTGATATCCTCGCACTACAAATAGATGGACCAGACCCTTGCCCATTCCTATTTGAGCCGCCACCAAGTAAACGCCCACTGCGCCACCGACAGAGAGGGAAGGGAGGAGGAGGAGAGGATTCTCGAGCGATATTTCGTATTTTCGTCGTGAGCTCCGAGGGTAACAATCTACAACCCTTTAGAGCATCTGCAATGTACATGCTTATAAGCCGGTTCAAATGGCTAGATTTAATTCTAGGAACCGATTCCACACGTTGGAAGCTACCGATTCCGAAGCAAAACTCTAGGAACCGATGCAAACTTTGCATCTGGATGCAAGTGAATAGAATAATATTTTTCATTGGGTGGTTAGCATATGCGCGTATTAAGTTCTGTGAGGGGGAAGGAAATGGAGAGAGAGAGCGGTTGAGAGAGATTTTATTTCTTTTCTGATTTTTTTAATAAGATGCCGGTCCCACATAAGAGTAAGAATCGGATCAATACATTGGGGGGGGGGGGAAATGACTAGTTCTTTGAATGCTTACGTGGCATCTCTTTGAATTGGCATCGGTTCAATACACTAGAGATGCTCTTATGTTGCTATAAATTAATCGCTAATCAATTTAAGTATGTTTGGTAAATAGTAAGCCCATTGCGCCGCCGATAGAGAGGGAAGGGAGGAGAAGGCGAGTATTCTCGAGAGATATTTGGTATTTTCTTCGTGAGCTCCGAGGGTAACGATCTATAACCCTTTATGTTTGCTATAAATTAATCGCTAATCAATTTAAGTATGTTTGGTAAATAGGAAGAGTACGTACTTGCGGTTTATTAATCTAATTTGACACTAATTTATTACATACGTAGCGTAGATGGACCAAAACTGTATGTACGGTGTGAACCATGTGAGTCAAGAGTACATTAATGGCGTGGTTGCTTTTAGAAGTGCCGCCGAAAGGTGATATGTTGAAGAAGAGGATAAATTTTATGTAATCGTCCATGCATTGATTATGTAATCAAGATGTTTAACAACTCAGCAGATCGAAGCGCACTTGATTCAAGGGGTTTCAAAAAAGCGTATACATGTTGGACCAGTCACGGTGAAGAGCAGATTATACCAAAAGTTAATAATGACGACATTGCCGAGGAAGTCAACGATGTGCCGGATGTGGACTGTGCTTTTGATGAGGATAAGTCGCATGATGACAATCTGGATCAGATGCTACGCAATGCAGAAGAGAACTACATTGAGAGAGAGTTTTATAAATTTGAGGGCTTAATGGAGAACTCGGTGAGACCTTTGTTCCCTGGCTGCAAGTCGGAATACACAACGTTGTTAACCGTGATTGAACTGCTTAAATTGAAGGCAAGCAATGGTTGGTCCGACAAGAGTTTCACGGCGTTGTTAGATCTCCTTGCGGACATCCTTCTAGAGGGAAATGTGTTGCCAAGCACTACCTACGAAGCAAAGAAGGTTCTTTGTCTATTGGGAATGGAAGTAGAAAGAATACATGCATGTCCAAACGATTGTATCCTCTACCATAAAGAGTATGCAGACATGCATGTATGTCCCGTGTGCAAAGCATCCTGATACAAATGTTAGAATACTGCTAAGGTGAAGCAAGGACCTCCTGCTAAGTTGTTGTGGTATCTGACCGTGATCCCACGCTTGAAGCGCTTATTTGCGAACCCAAAGGAGGCAAGATTGGTGCGTTGGCACTTTGGAGGAGCGTAAGAAAGATGGAAAGCTAAGACACCTGCCGATTCTCGCCTAGTGGAGAAACTTTGATCGAGCTTCAAGAGTTCGAGGTGGAATCGAGGAACATAAGGTTAGGGTTGAGTACGGATGGAATGAATCCTTTCGGTAACATGAGCAAACCGACATAGCATCCGCCCGTGAATCTATGTATGTACAACCTTCCTCCTTGGTCGTATGAAGCGGAAGTACATTTTGATGTCACTACTTATCCAAGGGCAAGCAACTTGGGAATGATATTGATGTGTACATAGCACCATTGCTTTGGAAGATCTTGTGACACTATGGAACTAAGGGTATGGTATGGGATGCGCATAAACGAGAGAACTTCACTTTACGCGCCATGTTGTTCTCGCACCATCAATGATTTTCTTGCCCTTGGTAACTGTCGCTTCAAGCCACAAAAGGAGATAAAGCCCGTCATCAAGACCGCTTAGATGCTACGGAGAGTGTATGGCTGAACAACTTGTGCAAAACTGTGTATATACGTCACCGTAGGTTCCTTCCCAAGAGTCACCCATACCACAAGATGAAGAAACAATTCGATGGAAATAAGGAGGACATTTCAGCTCCAAGGGCTTTTAGAGGGAAAGAGGTCTATGATATGGTTAAGGATATCAATGTTGTGCTTGGGAAGGGACGTAAATTAAGAACCAGTCAGAAGAACATCTAGAAGAAGAGGTCAATTTTTTGGAACTTGCCTTATTGAGAGCGCTTAGAAGTTCGCCACCGCATCGACGTCATGCACGTAAAGAAGAATGTATGTGATAGCTTGATTGGTCTCTTACTAAACATTAGTGGCAAAACAAAGGATGGTGTAAACGCACGACGTGACTTGGTTGATATGAACATAAGGACCGAGTTAGCACCGAAAGAGACCAATACAGGACGAATGTACATTTCCCCAGCTTGCTACACTCTATCCAAGGCTAGGAGAAATGAACTGTGCTAGAGCTTGTATGGTGTGAAAGTCCCGTTTGGTTACTCCGCTAACATTAAGAAACTTGTTTCTATGCAAGATTTAAAATTAATTGGTATGAAATCTCATGATTGTCATGTGCTGATGACACAAATGCTTCCTGTTGCAATTAGGAGTATCTTGCCGAACAAGGTCCGAGTGGCAATCTTAAGGCTGTGTTATTTCTTCAACTCAATTGCTCAGAAGGTCATCGATCCCCAAAGACTAGATGCTCTGCAGGCCGAGGTGGTGATGACTCTATGTCATCTTGAGATGTATTTCCCTCCATCATTTTTCGATATCATGGTCCATCTCATTGTTCACCTTGTGAAAGAGATAAAGATATGTGGCCCTGTGTTCCTACGTTATATGTACCTGTTCGAGAGGTACATGGAAATTCTCAAGCCCTACGTACGGAATCGATCTCGACCGGAGGGCAGCATCATCGAAGGTTATGCAACCGAAGAGGTTATTGAGTTCTACGTTGACTACATGGCTCAGGTGGAACCAATAGGTGTGCCTCTATCTCGCCATGAGGGAAGACTGGATGGTATCGGGACCATCAGAAGGAAATCAATCACTCCCAATCTAGATACGTACACTCAAGCCCATTTCACGGTCTTACAACACATGACCCAGGTGTCCCCGTACATCAACGAGTACAAAGACATGGTATGCTAATAGAATCCAGATCGGTCGGAGGTTTGGATCACGAGAGAGCACAACCGTCGGTTCAATGAATGGTTAAAGGTGCGAATCACTGGGAGGTCATCAAGTGATGATACACTGCTATGGTTGGCACAAGGGCCATAATTTACAATTGTCACATGGCAAGGATATTTACATAAATGGGTACACATTTTATACGGCACTCAGATAGGAAGAGCACAATCCGTAATGATGGGTGTCCGTGATAGATGCATTCAAGATCGATGGGTGAGGAGCTCCTACTATAGTCAAATAGAGGAGATATGGGAGCTCGACTACGTGCTTTTCAAGATCCCCTATTTCGCATCAAGGGTCCATCTCCCACGTAAAGATCGACAAGTACGGCGTCACTACCATGGACCTCGAACGTGTCGGATACAAAGACGAACCATTCATATTGGCTAACCAAGTTGTTCAAATCTTCTATGTAACCGACCCGGCAAATAAGAAGCGCCACATAGTTCTTCATGGAAAAAGGAGGATTGTTGGAGTTGAGAATGTAGTGGACGAGGAAGAATACAATCAATTTGACGAGTTGCCTCCTTTCAAAAATGGCATCAGGCTCGAGGAAGAACCCAGTGAGGAAGCTAGCTATATGCGCATCGATCATCATGAAGGGCTATATTTTAATTAAGAATTTACTCCATTGTAATTAATTTATTCCATAACATCATGTGTTATGGACTTGTAATCTCTCATATATTTTGATGTCAACGTGAAATTGCCATGTGTTAATGTGTTATGGACTTGTCATCTTTGGTATTGATGTCAATGTGGACGTTCATTGTAATGTGGAGTATCAAAATTGGTTTCACTTTATTTGGAGTTGAGTTGAATTAGATATGAATTTTTGAAGTCAAATGTGTTATGAACTTGTCATCATACTTGTCACCAGGTTCATATGGACTTGTCATGATTGTCATCACACTAGGTTCATATGGACTTATCATGATTGTCATCATACTTGTCACCAGGTTCATATGGACTTGACAATCACTTGTCACCAGGTTTTGTCAGGATATCACAGATTGTCACCAGGTTTTTCAGGCTATCACAGATGGTTATATTATAGAACCATCTCGACAAGGACAAGGAATCTTAATAAGAACGAGCTCAGGATATCATCACGATGGTTCTTAGTAAGAACCGTCTGTGATAGCATTTTTATAAGGAGGGAACTGCTAGGGTTTTTGCTCTTGCTCGTCACTTCCACTACTCCTGCGCCACTTAAGCTCTCGCGTGCTCGTTCGCCTCCTCTAGGGCTCGCCGCCTCCCTGCTCCGATTCCAGCCCGACGACCAGCCGCCTCCCTACTCTTACTCCAGCCCGACGACTGGCCGCCTCCCTGCTCCGACTCCAGCCCGACGAGCGGCCGCCTCCCTCCTCCAACGCGCGGCCTCCTTCGACTCCAGCCCACGACCGGCCGCCTCCTGCTCCGACTCTAGCTCGACGAGCATCGCCATCCTCCTCCCGGCTGTCACCACCTCCTCCTCGTGTCGGCTCCAGCCCTCCTCAGTACTCTCGCCTCCTCGTAATCCACTCTACTCGCTCTATCCCGCCTCCCTCCTTGCTCTGTGATGGGTTCTGTTGATGCTCGTGATGATAGTCAAAATCAAATCAAATAGATAATTAGAAATGACTTGAGCTTAATCACATTGTCATATTGCTTTATATGGTCAGTTATAATTAGTAGCATTTATACTTTCTGTTCTCAGTTATAACTGAATTAAGATTACACTTGTATGTTCTGTGATCTGATTGATCTTTTGTGAGATATTTGCATTTCTATTCTCAATCTGTAAATTAGGCTTATTGTTGATATAAATTTGTGAATTATCTTGAAGGCATATGATCAGATGTTCTGTTTACAGAATGCTTTATGTGCGGTTTTTGTGATTTGATTTCACTAAGATAGTTAAATCGTAATCTATTGACTGAAAGTTTAACTGCTACTCTGAGATAACTTGACATATGAGAAATTTGTAGTTTGAGCTCAAGATCTGTTTTGTAATTATCAAGATTGATTGGTGAAGAGATTTTGACAGAGGACTGAGATTGCAAAGTCAACTGAGAACAATTGAGCAATCTTATTTGCTTAGCTTCATGCTGTTTTTAGTTGTTCTTATAATGAATATGTTGAGCATATTCTTATTTTTAAATGGCATGGAGAAATTTCATATGTATATGATAATTTGGTCATTTAAATATGCTGGAATGTTACGAGTGTTAGAATAGGAGCTAACTCGAGGTCTGAATTCAGCTAGCTAGCTCGCCTCCTGCTCATCCTAAACGTTCAGTGAAACATAGCCTACTTCGTCGATCCTAACACACTTGAGTGTATGTTTGCTTCATGCCAATCCTCCACGGCATGAAGCAAATCGTGACACTCCAAAGGTGTCCTGCCCGATGAAGTAGGCTCTGCAAAGATGGGCTCGGGTTCTGTCTATGCAAAAGATTCAGATCACTAGTTTCTATCTATACAAAGATCACAAGAGATTGTTATATATGTGATTGTTATGTCACTAGTTAAGCTTTGGATAGAGCTCAAAATCTGAATTTTAGTTTTCTTATCCAATTTATGAAGAGAATAGACCTTAGTGCTGAGATGGCCAAGTTTGTTTCTTGTGCAACTCGCCATATGAGAGCTCACATTAATTTCAATTTTTTGTGCTCTGTGCTAATTTTATTAATATACATGTGGTACATGCTTTGCATTTCAATCAATTTAAATGACTTGAATGATTTACATTTGATTATGTTAATTTGGTCCTCCCTCGTGCCTTGTCTGGAATTAATTATGCAATTTCATTCATATACATGTGGTACATGTTTAGCAGTTTAAATGACATGTTGATACTTCATATGTATATGTTAATTTGGGACATTTGCAATCCATTTTATTGCATATGTAACTTATATAGATAGCAAGAAAGTGAGATGGCAGAGGCACCGTCTTCGCCACCGTCACCGACGCCGCAGATGGCAGATGCGCCGTCTTCGCCGCCGTCACCGATGCCGCAGATGGCAGAGGCGTCGACGAGACCGCCATCACCGACGCCGCAGATGATACGGAAGCGAGATGGCAGAGAAAAATCGAAAATGCCTGTGGGCCGACTGGTCATCGGTCATCACGGAGGTCATTGACTTTGGGGTCCCTCTGAGTCCCAAGAGATCAGCGGTGAGATTCCGGACCATCTGTGGGATACTTGCAAGGGAACGAGTCCCCATCATCACACCAAGGTGGAAGGATCTGACGAAAGAAGCGAGAGGCGCACTGTGGACATAACTTTCAAGCAAGTTCACTATCCCAGAAGCAGACATGGCACGCGTGGAACGGACAGCGATGCTCACAATGGATAAATCGTGGAGGACCTTCAAGAGCATTCTTGTCATGAAGTACGTGAACACGGGTCAGACGCTCTTCGCGAAGTATGGATTCTTGACGCGGGAAGCATGGGACGCCTTTGTGGCTATGAAGACAATGGCCGAATTTAAGGAGCAAAGTGCGGCGCACAAAGCTGTCCAGACACGAAATACTCACCGCATGCACTCGCACCGCGGTACGCGTAAATACGAGGAATGGGCGGCGGCGAGGCGAACACAACCGCCATTTGTCGACATTACGCACTCGCGTTCCCGCCGGTTACAAGCGAGGGCAAAAGTCTCGCCTTCGGGCAACATCTCTTTCACAAACCCGCAGACCAGAAGTGTCCCAACGTGTGGTAAATATGTCGAACTACCTAGTTGTTAATAAGTCCATAACTTCATAGTGTCTAAAATAACATGATGACCTCTTGCAGCGTGAATTGACTGCCCAAACTTCCCAAGGCTCCTTCCAAGCGCATGTGGAGAAGGATATACTATCTACGGCCCTGGGAAACAAGGAGCACCTGGTCGCACGCGAGGCCTTGGGGTTAACGTATCTTGGATTCATGGATTCGCAGACGACTCATCGCGACGATAGGAGTAGGAAGAGATCCAAGGCCGAGCACGAGGACCAGTTGGTACAAATTATTACTGAAAAATTTGAAGGAAAGCTAGCAACATTGTAGGATCAAATGAATCAACTCCTGAGCCAGTCGCAAGCCGCCGTTGTTAATTTGGGAGCTAGTCCTGCTCGACATCGGAGTAGCGTCACGTCCACGCATAATTCTGAACATGATGACGTCCAATTACCGATAGACGACATCAAGGTAATGTACATCTATGGAATGCACCAAAGATAGACCTATAGGACGCCTTGGCTAATTGCGTATCATTTTGTAGGGGTTGACGCCCTGCAAGCTCTAAGTAAGGATGGATGGGTCCCTTTCTATTGAGGCTGCGCGAGGGATGGTGTAACCATACCAGGAAGGGGCAGTGCAGCACGGTGCCCAGCTGGTGTCAGGGTTACGCCAGGGTCGAGGTGGATATGGTACATGATAATTTCGTGGCCGTCCCACTGAAGATTTGCTCGAATGAAGACATCAGAACACTAGGGATGTTGTGCACACTTTTATCCAATGGCCCAAGAAGGACATCGCCCTGGACCCATCAGTGCCGCGATATGGATACGACCATTCCTCTCCAACAGGACCCTCGATGACTCCACCTCATGTTTCGCCTCAGAAGGCCACCTCATCGGTTCCCATGGAGAAGACGCCGAAGGAACAACAAAATCATGCCACCGTATCGGTTCCCAAGTCGTCTCGCAGGAAGACGCTGCCAATCGTTAAGGTCAAATCAAAATCGATGAACGCATACGCCCCAAGTCTGGGAAGTCTGGGATGTCCGGGAACTACATCATCAGAAAACCATTATGCTCCCACGCAGTATTAATGCACGCTGGATATGCTTGTCAAGCTTTGCATGCCTGGTACATGCAGAAGACCGCAAAGAAGGGTGCGACATCGAATCACCGCCGATACAACGATGAGCATTTCTTCAACGGATTTAACCACTTCGCCGTGGGCTTCAACGACTTATATGACATATTCAACCTCGTTGGCCTCGACGCCGCTTCTACGATATTGACATCGTAAGCGCGCATAATCAAGTTCTACATTCACGTAATACCGATAAATATCAAAACTCATTGCTTGTGTATAGATACATGTGGAAACAAGTCCGGAATGGAAAGAACGGTGGGTTTCTCGACCCACACGTGGTATCTTTGCAAACCATCAAAGCAGCACCGTCCCTTTGTCGAGAAATACATAGCAGCGGCATTGCTTCATCAGGTAGACAAGAAGTACATAGTGGTGCCCTACAACGAGGGGTAAGTGTCACTACTTGCTATACAAATTTCATTTGTACTTTATACGCAGCACAAACTTATGTTTAATGACTATAGCGACATACATGAGTAGGTACCACTAGATCCTTTTAGTTATTATACCAAAGAGGAACCATGTGATATACCTTGATTCCCTAATCCGCAACGACCACAAATTCAGCATTCTGAAAGGAATACTCGAGAGGTATACTCATTTCCTCCATACATAACTATATTGTAGTCTTCATTCGTTTGAAATGGCCGAGAATAACTTTTTGGAATCATGTAGGTCGTTCATCGCCTATGTTGCCAATGAAGGAATATACAATAGAAGTAGCGCCGAACTAACACACATGATGAAATTTCCGGTACGCGCTACAACACAATAATCCTATACCATACTTCAAAAAATGCGTCTCGAACTGACTATACCTATATATGTAATTCTATTTTTGAAGTGCCGCCAGCAAAAAAAAAAGATTAGTTATGTGCAATCTACGTTTGCTATCATATGCAACAAATCATTACAGCTGGGAAGAAGGATCCCGGGGTTTGTCAATCTCGAAATAATTATTTCCTAATTATAAATTTAAATATATATGCTTACCACTTTACTCTTGCTAGCGGCGGACTTGTTGATACATTTGGATGGACTCGTTGAGGATGAGATCACGGACATTCGAGGAAGCTCAGGCCTTCATCATGTCGATATCGCTGATTTACAATGAAGATTTTCACTTCGCACGACCCCAAAGCATCACCCCGCCAAACCTCTCAACCACCGCAAACAATTGACTCAATTGTAATCCAATTATAACTATAGTGACAATACTTGAATAATGCGATCTTTTGTAATTTATTTTGAGTAATGATCATTTTGAGTTTGTCAACAATTGATTATCTGTGATGTATCTGTTTTTGTGCATGCTTGTTTTCAGAGGGCATGGCTAGCAATTCCTGAGGCTAGCCAAAAAACATCAAAAATGTAGTTAGGATGATGAACTATCACAGACGGTTTTTTTGTTGAAACTGTCTGTGAAGACTAGTATCACAGACGGTTTCCATTAAGAACCATCTGTGATACTAACCTTCATAGACGGTTTCAACAAAAAACCGTCTGTGATAGTGCGTATCATAGACGGTTTTGAATCGTCTGTGATAACTGCTTATTATCACAGATGAACAAATATAGACGATTTGGAAACCGTCTGTGATGATGGTTCTGAACCGTCTGTGATGAGGTGTTTCCTAGTAGTGTATTTTTTATATTTTTATTGTTCTTATTTGTTATACTAAGATGAAGTAAATAATAGTGTAATTTTTGATTTGTAGTTTCCGTGTTGAAAAATTATGATAGTTTTGCTATTGGTGATTACGGAATTTCACAGGAGGATCTTGCATCCTTTGAGAATATCGAGTCCTCAAACCAACCGCAAGACCAAGCAACAATATCATCATCAGGCTCTACGGTAGCATCTGCGTCTACAAGCACCAGAGTAAAGTGATCCAGATTGAGTACATCGGGAGTCTCAAGTTATTTCAATAAGACAACCAAGCCTGATGCACAAGGAGTTCAGGTAAAATATGGTGTTTGTAAAATTTGTAAACATGAATTGTCTGCAAAGCCTTAAGGTGGAACAAAGCAATTGCTTAGACATGCTACAAGAAGTAAAGCAAGGCAAGGATTGGCCATGAGGCATACGCAGCTACAGTACAACCCCAACAGTACTGTGTGTAGGTGAGATTACAGTCCTGAGGTAGTTCGTCAATCTCTTTGTCGTTTAATTGCTTCAGAAGATTTACCTTTAAACTTTAGCGAGTCTAAATCTTTTGAAAATTACATTACGACTGCACATAATCCTAAATTTTCTAACGTTTCTAGACATACAACAACCAGGGATCTAGTTAAATACTATAATGAATGCCACGATAAATGAAGAGAACAATTTAATACCTATACATTTTCGGTGGCTTTGACCTCGGACATATGGAGTGGTCAGGCTAAGGAGGATTATCTTAGTGTAGTTGCTTATTATGTTAACTAGCCGAGTGCCCATGTGTTGCAACACACACACACACACACACACACACACACACACACTATAGGACACCCATTTCGTATTCCTAGGAGTATGTACTCCCACTTCCAATATACCACTTAAATGTACATATTATACTTCTTTATCATTTTCAGTATACTTAAATACTAATTATAAGATACTTCAATGTGACTTGATTGAAAATTCCATTGGAGCCTTTATTTTTGTTATATAACCTTTTTCATATATAAAAGAAGTATATACACAAATTTTACTATAAAAGGTGGACTTTCATGAAATTTTCCATGGAACTCACTTTGGAGTATCTTATAATCATCATTGGAGTATGCTCAAATAGATAAAGAGGTATCATCATGCGATTTAAGTGCACTACTACAAAACAGGCCATACTAGATGTCTCATCACAGACGGTTCATTTGGAACCGTCTGTGTTGTACTTATCACAGATGGTTCCTTTGGAACCGTCTGTGATACGTAATTATCATAGACGATTTGTAAATAGAACCGTCTGTGATAATTCACAGACGGTTCTTAAGAATAACCGGCCGGACGGGAAGACCCGCACGGATGCACGTGGTCGCTGCCCGGTGGGGCATAGTTGCTACAATTCGAGTGACTTGAGCTGGGGATTGTCGTGAACACGCCGCCGGCCGTCGGCGGCGGAGGCTGACTTGCAGTGTTTGCATCGCCTGCAGGGCCATTAGGCAGAGGTCCGAGGCCGTCCTGTAACTTCCCAAATGTATAAATGGGTGTGTGTTTCAAATGTAAGAAAATGTGTAGAAATTAAAACTTTTTCTCACATCTTGAAACTCTTGAACATTGCCATAATTCTTGTCAAGAGTGGTGGAGTTCAAAAACCTAAACCTCCTGTTGACTAAAGTCAAACCCTTATTTCAACTTGTCACAAATCTTGTGACAATCTTGGGGAAATATTTTTCCTGGGTTCTAGAGATGATGTGTGACCCCTCTGAAAAATGTCATAAGTTTTAAAACTTGTTTGATAATTTTTGGAGGTAAATCAAACCCTAGAACAGCCTTGATGAATTTCTTGAGAAAAATTCAGTGCACAAAAACCTCTGAAAATTTTATCTAAGGTTAATCCTGGAGTGAGGAAGCTCCAGTTAAAATTTCGCAATTTTTGGAGTTAGTTTGCTACCTCTAAAAATTCCTCCAACCTCAGCCTTCAAATTTGAATTCAAACCAGGCACTATTCCTTGGGTCTGAGCCACTTTCCAAGTGGGTCGAACCCAACCCGCGTCCCCAACTCACCGCGAGGTCCTCCTCTCCCGCGAGGTCATAGCCGTTGAATTCAGATCCAGTGGCCAAGACCTCCGCCACAACCAGCTCAGCCCTGTCCTCCTCTCTCGCGAGGTCTTGCGCCGTTGGATCAAAATCCATGGCCATGACCTCCCTTCTTTATCAATCGCACCAGACCTCCTTCCCCGCGTGAGATCGTAGCCGTTGGATCAAAATCCAATAGCCATGACCTCCGCCACAGCCAACCTTGGCCCAGCTCTGCCGTGCTCCTTCCCCCATGCGAGGTCATGCCCGTTGGATCAAAATCCAAGGCCACGACCTCCCCTCTTTATCTAGCACACCGCCCTCCCTCGCGAATCGCAGCGCCGCTGATTAAAATCCATGGCCACGACCTCCCTTGGTGTCATGCGCACTGCACTCCCACTGCGCGAGGTCGTGCCCGCTGATTAACATCAACGCCATGACCTCCCTCTCATCTCGCCGCCGCCGATCCAAATCTCGCGCCACGACCTCCTCCCTTCGCAGTTGTCTTGCCTAAGGGCCGACCTCCCTCACTCGGTTAAATGCCGCCATTGATCGAGATCCAATAGCCACGACCTCCTATCCTCTCGCCGCCATTGATCAAGATCCACCGCCACGACCTCCCTTAGCATCGCGGCGCACCACCAGCACTCCCATCGTGGTTGTGCGCCGCTGGATTGAAATCCAACACCATGAACTCCTACCTCTGTTCGTTGCCGTTGGATCAAAATCCAACAGCCACGACCTCCCTTGTGTCATGCGCAACGCCCATGACCTCCCCTCATCGTGGTGTGTCGTTGGATTAACATCCAACCGCCACGACCTCCCTTTGTGTTGTGCGCAATGTACCACGACATCCCTCAATGTGGTGCGCCCTTGATGTAAATCCAATGGCCATGACCTCCCTCATCATTGTGTGCCCTTGGATGAAAATCTAAAGGCCATGACCTCCCCCTCGCTTATCTTAGTCGCGCAATGCTAAGACCTCCTCCTCTGCTCAAGACCTTTGGATGTAAATCCAACGATCTTGACCTCCTCTCCGTTGTGTGCCCTGGATTAAAATCCAAATACCACGACCTCCCATCGTTGTTGTCTTGCCGCTGATTCAAATCCAACACCACGACCTCACATCCCCTTGTCAAGATCGCGCGCATCGTGTAAGTCCTCCCCATCGGTTCCACGCCTTTGATTTAGATACAACGGCCACGACCTCCTATTCCCTTGTTGCGCGACCTCCCTTTGCTTTAAGAATCCGTGCGATGGAGATCCCATGGTCATGACCTCCCGCTTCTTGCGCCATCGCGCGATGCAGATCCGTGGTTAAGACCTCCCGTGCCTCTCCAGATCGCACTGCTGCGGATCCGAGGGTCACGACCTCCCCATGTTATTATCCAATGGTGGCGGTGAGGTCCTGTTCGTTCTCCTAGCTCTGCTTCGCTGCGCGTGTGCGCCATGGCAGAGGAGGAGGTTAGTGACCCGTCAAGTCCCAACACTCTTTGCTCAAGCAAGCATTTAATGCGTGGCGCTCCTTTCCCTCTAGGTCTTGCTCGCACTGCCCCCATCACCTCCACGCCCTCGTCCAAGCCATGGATCGAGCCATGGGCTAAGCTCACCATGGAACTTAGCCCTAGCTCATGACCTCTGCTCCCCGAGCTTTAAGACCTCCCTTTGGTTCCCCCTTGGCTTCCTTTACACACCATTGAGCTCCGGCTTGCACCACTGTGCTTGGCTGAGCTCCCTTCTCCTCAGACCTCCTTGGCGCCATTGATGCACCTTGGAGCTCTTGGTGAAGGCAGTGCTCCAGTGGCTCCCTCTTTCGACCTCTGCTCCATTTTGCTCCTCTAACTTCCTGGAAGTTTTAACCCTAACTCCATTTTGGGTTGACCTTGTCAGGAGAGAGCTAATTGGAGTTTGGAGTTTTTGGCCGTGAGCTCCCCCCTTTTCATCAAAGTCCGGTATAGACCTCCTCCTCTCAATCCATTGCTCTAGGAGCACCTCCTGGCTTTGTGGAGTGCATTGTAATGACCCGATGCTATTGGTTTTGCCCAGGTCCTCCCCTCCACTTGTCCTCCTCGGCACCGGCAAGGTCCTCCGCCGCCAGAGCTCACCTGCCCTCCTCAGCACCTCCAAGACCTCCAGGTAACCTCCTGGTAGTCCTTTAGAGCTGGGCACCCGCTTGTAGGGATTGTTGCAGAGCTTTACTTCATGCTTTGCTTTCGGCCGTTTTGGTCTCCGTCGTGCTCCTCCGGCTCGTCACCGTTCTGGGCCACCGCCGCCGGTGTGAGTGGCACCTCAGTGCGCACGGCTATTAGGACTCGCTTGCGTTCTCAATGTGCACCGCCGCGACCCATCTCGCCGGGCGACAAGCCGGAACACCCTCGGTTTTGCCGGACGCGCATCAAAGCCGGGTCGTTGTCGTGTCGGACACATTTATTGCCAAATCCTCGTGTTAATCTGCGCTAATCATGGGTTGAATCAATGTCGGGCGCGCGGCGCTGGTGCGTGGTCGCGGGCTGTCCATCTCGCGATCACGCCACGACCTCCTCCCGCCACGCCAAGACGAGGTCCAAACGCGCCACAAGACGAAGCGCGATGCCAGCAGTCGTGAGCCGTTGATCCAGTGATCCACGCCCACGCCGCGTTGAGATCTCAAGGGCGCGCTTTCACCAGGAGGTCTTGGGCCGTTTGATTGAGAATCAACGGCTCATGTCCTCCCTCGTCGTATTGGTTTTTAGAAATTCCCGGTTGGAATTATTTGTGAACTGAAAAAGATGATGAACTTCAAAAATGCATAACTATTTTATTTTAAATCCAAATGAGGTGATTCCAATTTTGTTAGCTCTAGTTTGATCTGGGTTCTAATCTAAAAATGGTTGTGAGCTCAGTTCGGCTCCAGAAAATGGATTTGCAACTTGGTTTAGAAATAGACTTTAAATGTTACATTAAAAATTCAATTAACTTGTAAAATGCCTAAGTAATTCTCTATAGATCCTTTTTGAGTGAATCAAACTTTGTTGGCTTCCTCTGTTAGTGTACTAAATGGTAGAATAGGATTTAGGCATGTCTCTATTTTCAAAAGATTTATGGGTGCATTTTATTTGTGCTCTTTTGCATGGCTTTGAAAAATCATAAAACATGCATCATAGCTCCAAATGAGGTGAACTCAATTGTGTTATTCATCTCATGAGGTTTTGGTCTTACCATAAAAATCCCAGGTGCAACACCTCTTTGGAAAATTGTGCTAAAGGATTTAATTCGGATGAACAGTAACCGATTTGAATTTTCCAGCATTTTCCAGGCTGAGCAGAATTGTTTTGGCCATATCTTTTGCATTGAGAAACCAAATCAATTGGTTCTTGTTGCTAAATTCTCTAAAAATCGTGATATTTCTGCTGTAAAAATTTGAGAGCATTTGGAGCAATTTTGCTGTGGAGTCCTTTTGGTTTTCTTCGTTCTTATCGGTTCTTTTTCGTTTTTTCGTTAGGTGCCGACGAGTGCGTTGATCCCATGAGTGATCCTTTGCAACATTGTGAACAGCTCCAGCAAGGCAAGCAGTTTGATCATATCCCTTATGTCCCATTACTTTTAAAGTCTAATACTTTGTTTAACTTGTATGTATGCATGCTTTTGTGTCAAAGTAATTTATCGTTTAGAGGTAGCTATTCCTATTGCATGGTTGCCCTTAAATTGTTATCCCCTGTCACAAACCATAGGTTAATAATATCGCTGGTGAATTAGAGCCCGGTGATTTAATTATGCTCGCTTTTCGCCTTTTATGTGTCATGCTTAGAATGCTTAGCTACCTAGAGAATTGGGCGGTTGTCGACATTATGTCGATGACCTTGATCACACAAAAATTATTATTCCATTATGTCCATCTTGTGCTTTGTTACTTTGTAAACAAATAAAATAAAAATGAAAACAAAATTGTTTCATGACTTGGGCACAATGGATGTTGGTGTGATTTGTTGGGTTTGAATGGAATGGTGCCTAAGTCCCCAAGGACCGAATTACTTGCGCCATTAATCCAAGCATTTTTGCGTGCTAACCACACAAGGGGGATATGGGACCTCTCTTGGCTAAGTACTTTGGCGGGTGTTAGCTTCGAGTTGCATGGTGGGCTATTGGGCGAGTAGTAGTGGGTTACTCACTGCAAGGAGCACCACCCGTATAAGGGGGTGAGCATCTTTGTTGACTCCGCATCAACGTATGGGGAGGTTGTATCCCCATATGGGCAACTCGTTGTTGACACTCAATATTGGAAAGGTCTCGTTGGACTTACTATGCCGCACACCAAAGGAAGTATGCTAATAGCTTGGCTTAAAAGGCGGTCTAACGTGTGGGTACATTGGTACACCCTCGCAGGTTAAAACTATTCGAATAGCCTCGTCCTAGGTTATGGACACGCTTGGTTATTTCCATAAGAATTAGACTACAACCTTTAATTAAAACTTGACATGGTTTGGTATGAATGGATGTTCATGCTATTGTTGTGGTGGCTATTGGGTTAGTCACTTCCAGGATTGTTGTTGTCATCTATCTATTGTTATTATTGTTGCTTGTCTCGTTGTTACTTGCAAATTAAAAATGAATTGCAAAACTGCTTTGAATCTATTTAAATATTGCAAAAGAAAACTTGCTTTATGCTAAAATGAGCCTAAAGCCTTCCACTTAAATAAAGCTTGCATGTAGCATAAGTATAGGTCTGTTACCCTTACACGTCAGTCTTGTGAGTATATTTTTGTACTCATTTGCTTTGCTTAATAACTTTGTTGCAGAGGAGGTAGAGCCCAAAGGGCTTTACTTTTGTGAGATTTGTCATAGCTTGGGAAGACTAGCTAGGTGGCCCGGTCGGTTGCCTTGTGGGCTAAAGGCAAACCTTGTGGCTTTCTTTTGTTTATCGCCATCTTATGGCCTTTGCTTTCGCTGTGTTATCTTTCTTAGTGGATATTTGGCCGGTCGGCCCCTTTTGTAATAACTCTATCTATATTATGTATGTCGTTGTTTTATTCTAGTTCGTGCTTTGGTTCTTTGTCTTGTATGATATTGATGCACGATTTTGTAAAGGGGTGTGTATACTGCATTTCTGGGAAGTATACATATCTCGAAGACACGGGGTATTTTGTTTGTGATGTTAGGGTCAATGGATGACTAAACATTACAAACTAAATAAACCGGGGTCCTCTCACGTCCACCGCATAGGCAGGGCGGAAATGGAATGCAGACGCCAACAACACCAAAGAATAAGTGGTTGCCGCCAATCGCATGGTCTTTCTTAATCCTCGCTACTACCATAGCTAGTGAGATTGACAAGCTAACTCAATTAGTATTATGCAATCTAGCTACCTAGCTTTCTAGCTACACTTGGGAGTAGGAGAACTAAGCAGAGCTGCTTGCCCCGCCCTATGGCTACTGGTCAAGGAGGTGTGCATTTATATAGAGAGAGCCCGGCCCGACTGCACGCCTCAAACTTGCAACGAAGAAACAAGCGCTAGCTAGGGCTAATGCAAACGACGAGTGATGCATCATGTGCATGGGGATCTTACATGTGTTCGGCTTAGCAAAGAGTCCGGGGCTTAATTTGTTTGCGGCAAAAGTAGTAAACCCAATAAACAAACATGCAAGCAGAGAGTCCCTTTTTTTTAGCTAGGTGCATATCTGTGAAAATGGTTTAAATGTTGCAAACGTGGAAAAATCATGTGTGTGAGTTCCCAAAAAGAAAAACCTATAAAGGGAAGGGTATGTTCTTATAGCCATGCAAAAATTTGAAAAGCAAAATTCAATTGCATTTGTGAGATATGAAAAAGACAAATATTTAGTGAACATTGCGCAATCACTATTCACTGAGTATTATTGGTCTTTTTTTTCATATATTGGAAATGAGATTGAGTTTGATATTGAAATTTCGCAGGGAGAACATGCCCTCCACTATATCTAGAATTATTTGGAGATTTTTCAAAACTTTAATACCTGATTTTCACGCATTTGCAACTATAAAATTGTGATCATCGATCACACCGAAACATGCACGAACCTGCAGACATCGTTTCATGTTCGGTTAGGTCACGAGAATATTCTGTAGAGAAAAGCTAGAAGAATCTATCTGATCCTTGGTGGGCTCGCGCTGGCATTTCACATGCTTAGCCCCTAATAAATCTGAAGAAACGAACTGTATTCATTGCAGACGTACTCATTGCGTACGCGCATGAATCAAAAAGCTTGTTCATGAATGTTGCTGTAGCGGAGGCGCACTAGCTTTGCACGTTGTGGTGTGTTCATTTTGAAAATTAGGTAACTGTACTAAGTTTGATGAGTGTTTTTTTTTCTCACGAAGAAGAGTTTGATGAGTTAACTTTAATTTGAAAGTCGAGGTGAAGTTTTATGAAGTTTTGTCCTAAGTTTCATCGTGTTTCATCAAGTTTCATATAGTTTCATTAAGTTTCATGAAGTTTCATCCCAAGTCTCATGAAGTCTCGTGAAGTTTCATCCTAAGTTTTATCATGTTTCATGAAGTTTCATATAGTTTCATCCCAAGTATCATGAAATTTCATTAAGTTTCATGAAATTTCATCCCAAGTTTCATTGTGTTTCATGAAGTTTCATCTCAGGTCTTATGAAGTTTTATTAAGTTTCATGAAGTTTCATCCCAGGTCATATGAAGTTTTATTAAGTTTCATGAAGTTTCATCCCAAGTTTCATCGTGTTTCATATAGTTTTATTAAGTTTCATTCCAAGTTTCATCGTGTTTCATCAAGTTTCATTAAGTTTCATCCCAAGTTTTATCATATTTCATGAAGTTTCATCCTAGGTCTCATCAAGTTTCATTGAGTTTCATCCCAAGTTTTATCGTATTTCATGAAGTTTCATTAAGTTTTATCCCAAGTTTTATTGTATTTCATGAAGTTTCATCCTAGGTCTCATCAAGTTTCATATAGTTTTATCTCAAGTTTCATCGTGTTTCATGAAGTTTCATCCCAAGTCACATGAATTTTTATTAAGTTTCATGAAGTTTCACCCCCATGTTTCATCGTGTTTCATCAAGTTTCATCCCAAGTTTCATCATGTTTCATCAAGTTTCATATAGTTTCATTAAGTTTCATCCAAAGTCTCATAAAGTTTGATTGTGTTTCATCAAGTTTCATTAAGTTTCATGAAGATTCATCCGAAGTCTCATGAAGTTTCATCCTAAATCTCATGAAGTAATTGATGAAACTTCATGATACTTGACGAGGATATAACAATCCTCATTTAATCATTTATTCATAATTCATATTATGAGGTAATAATGACGTCACATAACTCTTGAGTATACACCTTAAATATTAATAAGAGAGAAGCTGGAGGTCGTAAGTTCTTATACGACCAACCTATAGTCGTGGGTCTTCCTACGACTACCCCATAGTCGTAAGTCCTTATACGACTATCCCATGATCGTAAGCTCTGCTACGATCAGTATACAATCGTAAGCTTTCCTACGACCATCCCCTGGTCGTAAGACCTTCTACGACCAGGCCCTAGTCGACAAGGCTCACAGACATGTGGGCCTAGTCGATAAAGGAATCTTTCGCACCATATTCAAAATACGGCAGTAAACTACGCCATTATTTCCTAAGATAATGACACGATTTTAACTCCCTTTTATGATGATAATTGCCTGACAACGTGGGAACGTTTTAACTCCTACAGTAACCTCCAATAATGGCGCCACAATCTGGATGATTAAGTGACTTTTTATTAGAGGTCCAACAGCGTACGTTCTGAGGACGGTATAAAAGGCAAGGATCATCATAGCAATGGAGGGAGCCCCAATTCTGAGAAGCACAATACTCTAGTTTTCTGGCTTGATCTTGTAATCTAGTATACCCAATACATACACACAGGAGTAGGGTTGTTATTCTCCCAGGAGAAGGCTCGAACCTGTATAAAATTCCCGTGTCACCATCTCTGTATGATTTTGAGCCTAGAGGAACCCCCGAATCAAACAATCTTGACGTAAGTTCGGTCCTAAAACACCGATAGTTGGCGCTGACCATGGGGATCTTCGAGTCATCGGTTTTTCCCTCCGTCCTTCCAATTCTCATGCTCTCATGGCAGGAGAGTGGAACGAGGAGAACTGGTTCGACTTGGCCGATTATGCAGACATTGACATGGATACCGATTTCGACTACGAGCCAAGTGATGCATCCTCTGATGGTGATGTCGCCCCTGGAGATCTTTCTCCAGGAGGCTTTGCCACCGATGGAGTTGAGGAGGGATCCATATCCCCCACAACTATATGCCCAGACGGGGAACCAGCTTCCTCAGAGGGCAAGGGTCAATCCGACCTCAATCAGGATTGTCCCAAGGCAGACTCAGGGCATGGCAAGGGTTCCCTCTCCAAATGTCCAAGTCCACCGAAGACAGTCCAACCTGGCGCGACAACTCTTTGAAGCCGTAATTCTGGATCTTCATTAGCATCTGGTGATTCTTTCTCTCCGGCTAGCCTAGCCAAGGATGCGATCGAACATGCTCTTCCTATGTGTCCGACCATCCCAACGCAGGACTCACTTGCCGACGAAGACAGTTATAACCCGGAATTCCCCTTCCTGGAGGGGTTTGCTCCAAGTCGCCAGATGGTGTCATTCGACGACTCTTCAAGCAAGGAGGCCTCTAGCGCAAGTGGAGATCATCAACGGGAGGTCTTCGTCCTGCCCTCAGGTAGCAATAACTCTCCTGAAAACAAGGCTGAGGATGCTCCTCAAGATCACACCCTACAACCGCTCGTGGCGATGACGAGGATGCCTCCAACGACGAATAGAGTCAACACTCTGATGAACACGCGGGAAATTCTCAAGATCATCACACTCCGCTAAAGTAAGGTCAAAGGTCAGGTATGGATGATTCTGAAATAGTCCGACGGAAACGAATCGCAACTCAGAGAAAATTGCTTGGGCGCGCTCAATACCAGTCGGAGGAAGCTCAGGAACTTCAGCACATCAATGACCTGCTCGAGAACCCCTCTCGAGAACTTTCCCGAGCGCCCGGCTATGACCTCTTCACTGAAGAGATCACACAAAAACTGCGGAATACGATGAGCAAGCTCGAACGACCCTGCCGACATCATTCTGGAAGTCGTGGCAGTACGACTCCATCAGCTTCCAGTCATTCGAATAATTCACCGCATGGAGATCGCCGCAAGGTACATCGCTCCCCAATCTGGAAAAGAGTTCCTCGAACATTTAGAGAACATAAAGCTCCTAGGAGAGGTGATCATTCACCGCTCCGACCCAAAGGTCTGCAATAGCAGACAAGATACGATGAGTATTACCCTCGTAGGATCGAGACTTACCATAAGTCAGATTCACCAATGGCCGGGTATCATCGAGTACGATCACCTGGCGACATCAAACACTCTTTTATGCAAAGGAGGCGTTATGACGTAATTACCGGATGTCGGGCATTCTCGCCTGACCTCCGAAAGCGCTTCATCGCCACCGCAGCTTAAGGGAACATGGAGAAATTTGATGGGTCTCAAAATCCCATCGAATTCCTTTAGATCTACATGACTGCTGTTCGAGCAGTAGGAGGAGGAGAGCATGTCATGGCGAATTACCTTCCAACTATGCTTGAAGGGTCTGCTCGATCATGGTTATTAAACCAACCAGTCGAGTCAATGTACTCGTGGCAACATCTCTCGTGATCTATTATTGGCCAATTTCGGGGCACTTACCATCGCTCCGGAAAGGACGACGACCTACACCGAATGCGACAAAACGACGACGAAACACTACGTCAATTCATCAGGCGTTTCAGTCAGATTCGCAATTCGATTCCTGAAGTTTCTGACTCATCTGTTATCAGAGCCTTCAAGCAGGGAGTCCGCAGCAGAAGGATCACGGAGGACATCGCTTTAAACCCTCCCACTCATCAGAGGCGAACGCTTTGAGATGGCTGATCGATGCGCCATCACGATGAAGCGGTCGAGTGGACCAAAATCATCGATCGAGATGACCAAAGACCCTCGTGAGACAAAGCGAAGGTAACAAAAGAGGATAAAAGATCAAGAAATCCAAGAACAAGGCAAAGGGCCAAAAGCCTCACGCCAATGCTTCTAAGGAGGTCTTGGCCATAAGCGATAAGGAGCCACGAACTACTAAACAATACCCCGATCGAGGCAAAGGTAAGCACCCCGAACGGAAGAACGACAAGCCTAGGTGGTGCCCTTTCCATAAAAAGGAAGGGCATGACCTCCGCAATTGCCGAGTTTTCCAACGAAAACTAGAAGACTACTACAACGGCAAAGGGCCACTCCCTGTCCTCGAAGAAGTAGGGCAAGCCAGTGGTCGTACGCAGTCGGACGACAATGAGGACATGCCGTTTCAGGATCCCGAGCACACCATCGAGCACATCTTTGGGGGATCATCGGCATACGAGTCAAGGCGACAGCTTAAGGCAGTCGAACGTGAGGTAAACTCCATTGACTCCCCTCTTGTCAATAAAGTACCGAAGTAGTTGGAAGTCACCATCTCTTTTGAGAAGGGTGACTGCCCGATCCCTTCGATCCGACCAGGTCGTTACTCGATCGTGGTCGAACCCACCATCAACAACTATCGAGTGAATCGAGTGTTGATTGATGGTGGTAGTTCGTTAAATATTTTGTTGACGAACACCCTGGACGAGATGCAAATACCCTGGACCAAGGTAAGGCTGGTAAGATATTCATTTTATGGTATTATACCAGGATCTTCGGCGAAACCTATTGGTCAAGTTTCCCTTGCTATTACATTTGGTTCACCAAGTAATTTCAGGACAGAGAAGATCTCCTTTGATGTGGTTGATTTCGATACGGTATATAACGCTATACTCAAACGACCAGCTTTGGCAAAATTCTTAATGGCAACTCATTATGGGTATCAATGTCTTAAGATGCGAGTCCCAAAGGAGTAATCACAATTCATTGTGATAAGAAGATGGCGACACTGCGGACCGCCGATCCCTCGAGATGGTAGGTCGATACCACCTTGGGAAGAAAAAGGCGCCTTCGACTAAGTGCTCGAAGCTTAAAGCTGCGCCCAAGCCGAACGACCAAGTCAAAGAGGTTCCCCTAGATCAGGAGGAACCTTCGAATACTGTTCGCATCGGGGATACTTCCGACCCCAAGTAGGAAGACGCCCTCATCACTTTCCTCCAAGCAAACGCAGATGTCTTCGCGTAGCAAGCATCCGACAAGCCCGGAGTCCCCAGGGAGGTGATTGAGCACAGGCTAGCTTTACGGCCTAACAAAGTACCCGTAAAACAAAAATTACGGAGATTTGCCGCTGATCGACGAGACGCTATAAGGTTAGAATTGGACAAGCTACTTAAAGCAGGCTTTATAAGAGAAGTCAACCACCTAGGGTGGTTGGCCAACCCTGTAATGGTAGGAAGTCTAACGGCAAGTGGCGAATGTGCGTTGACTTCACTGATCTTAATAAAGCTTGTCCAAAAGATCATTTCCATTTACCTCGTATCGATCAGTTGGTTGACTCTACTGCTGGTTGCGAAACATTAAGTTTTTTAGATGCATATTCTGGCTACCATCAGATTAATATGTGTCTAGAAGATGAAGAAAAGACCGCATTTATTACTCCATTTGGTATATTTTGCTATGTCAAAATGCCATTTTGTCTAAAAAATACTGGCGCTTCTTTCCAACGTTTGATGCAATCGACCTTTTCACCTCAGTTAGGCCGAAATTTGGAAGCCTATGTTGACGATCTAGTCGTAAAAAACATCAAACAGCTTGATCATGTTTCAGACTTGCAGGAGACGTTCGACAACCTCAGAAAGCACCGCTTGAAACTCAATCATGAGAAGTGTGTGTTTGGAGTCTCTTCGGAAAAGTTGCTTGGATTCCTGGTCTCTGTACGAGGGATCGAAGTAAATCCCGAAAAGATAAAAGCCATTATCCAAATGCGCTCTCCAACCACGAAGAAAGAAGTCCAAAAACTCATAGGGTGTATGGCGGCTTTAAGTCGTTTCATAGCACGACTAGGAGAAAAAGGACTACCTTTCTTCAAACTTCTAAGGAAGCACGAGGGTTTCGAGTGGTCAGAAGAGGCAAACGCTGCCTTCAAGGATGTCAAGAGATATCTTACGAGTGCTCCTGTTCTGGTTTCCCTGAAACCAGAAGAGACGCTCTTGATTTATTTAGCTGCCATGCCATAAGCAGTGAGCGCAGTACTAGTCGTAGAACGTGAACACGTTCAACGACTAGTGTACTACGTAAGTGAAGTTTTGCATGGACCTAAGGAGCGTTACCCTTAGGTCCAAAAGCTTCTCTATGCCCTCCTCATGTCTTCGAGGAAACTGCGGCATTATTTTCAGGCACACAAGATAATTGTGCCGTCTGAGTTTCCCTTGGGAGTAATCCTCCAGAATAGGGAAGCACCGGGACGCATGTCTAAATGATCAGTAGAACTTGGGGAGTTCGACCTCTATTTTGTGTCCTGAATGGCCATTAAATCCCAGATCTTGGCAGACTTTGTCGTCGAATGGACAAATCTGAACTGCTCAGATCCCGAAAGACGATACCCACGACAAGTGGATTTATGTACTTTGATGGGTCATTTACTTTAAATGGCTCGACGGCTGGGGTAGTCCTGGAATCTCCTAACGGAGAGACATTAAAGTATGCCATACAGCTAAACTTTCAGCCCACTAACAACGTGGCAAAGTACGAAGGTTTACTAGCCGGCATATGAGCTGCGAAAGCGCTCACGGTTCGATGACTACTCGTGAAAGGAGACTCTCAACTAGTCGTGAATCAGGTCAAAAAAGAGTACCAGTGCTCTAACCCGACCATGTCTCGGTACTTATCGGAAGTTTGAAAGCTTGAAAAGTATTTTTTTCGGTTTCAAGGTACAATTCATCCCTCGAAAGGATAATTTTCTCGCAGACCAGCTTGCTCGAATAGCTTCTTCCCATCACCAAGCACCAAAAGGAGTATTCTTGAGCAACTCCGTGAGCCGCCTCTAGTGGAAACACCAGAGACATCTCCTATTGAGACCTCTCTAGAATATGAGGATACTTGGATGGATCCCATTTACAAGTATCTTCATACGGGTTCTGTGCCTGATGACGATCTCGAAGCAGATCGTTTATCCCGAAAGGCCAAAATGTATACTTTGTTCGAAGGAGTCCTCTACAAAAGAGGTACTCAAGGGGTACTCACGCGATGCATACCGCAGAGAGAAGGACTAAACCTCCTTCATGACATACACGGGGGCATCTGTGGAACTCATGCCTCCTACAGAACGTTGGTTGGTAAAGCCTTTCGACAAGGATTTTACTGGCCAACAGCCCTCTATGATGCCAAAGAGATGGTTAAGAAATGTGTACAATGCCAGTTTCATAACAGGCAAATATATCAACCAGCTCAGGCATTACAAACAATTCCTCTATCATGGCCTTTTGCGACCTAGGGTCTCGATATCCTAGGACCGTTCCCAAGGGCTCCAGGAGGTTTCAAGTTCCTTTTTGTGGCTATTGATACGTTTACAAAATGGATCGAAGCCGAACCTGTGACTAGGATAACAACGGAAGCCGCAAAACGGTTTATGATGAGAAGCGTCATTACTCGATTTGGAGTCATCAGTCGAATAATCACAGACAATGGTAAACAATTTTCGAGCGCAAAATTTTAGCAATTTTGCGACGAGTTGGGTACCAAGCTCTGTTATGCCTCTGTTGCCCATCCCCAAAGCAATGGGGCAGTCGAACGAGCGAATGGCCAAATAATGCAGGGAATTAAAACTCGAGTCTTCGGCCAGCTTGTTAAGCGCTCGGGGGCTTGGGTACAAGAATTACCCTCAATATATGGGCGATTCAAGACGACCGCTAATCGCAACAAAGTAAACACCTTTTTTCCTAGTCTTTGGTGCCGAAGCCATGCTTCCGTCAGAACTAAAGATCAGGTCTACAAGGGTCGAGAGTTCCAATGACTCAGCCCAAGAACAACTTCGAGCGGATGACATTAACCTGCTCGAAGAGAAAAGAAATCAGGCCTTAATCCATTCAGCGGTATACCAACAAGCCCTACGCAAATACTACGATCGTAAGGTCCAACCTTGCAGCCTTGCTGTAGGTGACTTGGTATTGAGGAAGATTCAATCCCAGTCTAATCGGAATAAACTTTCTCCTAAGTGGGAAGGTCCTTACACAAAGGGTCGGGTTATGCGTCCGTGGCTCGAGACGACCGCAATGGAAGACGGCCAGGTTTTCTCTAATTCTTGGATTATCGACCAGTTACACAAATTCTACGTGTAAATGACCAACCATTCAATAAAGCATCAAGTTCTTTCTATCTTTATTGTTTTACTTTGAGTAGCGCTTTGATATTTTTTTCAACCATAACCTGGTCGAAGGTCCGCCCTCGACTAGTTCCTAGCCGTGAGCTTTCTCACGACAACACACTGGTCGTAAGACATTCTACGACCAGTACCCAATTCATCTTTACACTGGTCGAAAGGATGGTAACGCCACCTAGTCGAAGCCTTTCCTCTCTGCATGTGGTCCCGCCCACTGGAAGGAACTTCCTAGAGTTGACTCGTTCCTCCCTTTTTTACCAACACAAAGAGCTTGGGTTCAAAACATGGTCGAAATAATAACAAGCCAACTCTTAGTACCTTAGTTTATTAGTCTTGCTCTTTTTTCCCATCCATTATCTTATGAGTTACTAACTACTCGACAAGATGATTTTTCAGGAAAAAGGAAGGATTATATATCAACATCAACAAAAAACTTGTCTTTACAGGATTCCGGTACAAATTACTCTGGCTTAGGGGGTTTTATTTCCATACCCTCCGTGACTAACTCAGCGATCGGATGCAATGCCGCCATTAACCGCTCCGCTTCTACTTCAGAGTAGGCGAAGTTGTCTATGACTGGCTGCAGGTTTAAGTTGGGATTCTTAAAATTTATCTGCTTGAGGAAGTCATGTCTATTTTTACACCTCAAGCGAAATTACCTTCTTGACCAAGTCTTTTCTCGTCAGTAACAACGGTTGGAAAGTTTCTACTTCCAACCACAAAGATCTTTATGACCACTCGGGGACCATTAGATCTTCTATGATCACCTTGTGAGCCGCAAGGTTATCCTACTACTTTCTTGACTAAGTAAATTTCTAGTCAAATGAAACATTAGTCGAAGAGTTTTTCCTTCGACCACCTTTTTCACGACCATCTACTGGTCGTAAGATCATCTACTGCTCCTTTCTCAAGCAAGCTATTTTTCACTTAAGCTGGGGGGCTAGATGACGAGGATATAACAATCCTCATTTAATCATTTATCCATAATTCATATTATGAGGTAATAATAACATCACATAACTCTTGAGTATACCCCTTAAATATTAATAAGGGAGAAGCTGGAGGTCGTAAGTTTTTCTACGACCACCCTGTAGTCGTGGGTCTTCCTATGACTACCCCATAGTCGTAAGTCCTTATACGACTATCCCATGATCGTAAGCTCTATTACGATCAGTATACAGTCGTAAGCTTTTCTACAACCATCCCCTGGTCGTAAGACCTTCTACGACCAGGGCCTAGTCGACAAGGCTCACAGACATGTGGGCCTAGTCAATAAAGGAATCTTCCGCACCGTATTCAAAATACGGGCAGTAAACTACACCATTATTTCCTAAGATAATGGCACGATTTTAACTCCCTTTTATGATGATAATTGCCTGGCGACATGGGAACATTTTAACTCCTGCAATAACCTCCAGTAACGACGCCACGATCTTGATGATTAAGTGACCTTTTATTAGAGGTCCAACGGCGTACATTCTGAAGACGGTATAAAAGGCAAGGATCATCGAGCAATGGAGGGAGCCCCAATTCTGAGAAGCACAATACTCTAGTTTTCTGGCTTGATCTTGTAATCCAGTATACCCAATACACACACAGGAGTAGGGTTGTTATTCTCCCAGTAAAAGGCCCGAACCTGTATAAAATTCCCGTGTCTCCATCTCTGTGTGATTTTGAGCCTAGAGGAACCCTCCGAATCAAACAATCTTTACGTAAGTTCGGTCCTAAAACACCGACAATACTTGTTATGAAAATAAATGAAACTTGATGAAACTTCATGCACTACTACACAAAAGTTCATCATAGACGATTCGGAAATGTCATCACAGACGGTTTTTGAACCGTCTAAATTTGTATGTCTGTGATAACAGGCAGTTATCATAGATGATTTTTGAGCTGTCTGTGATAGGGCACAGCACAGACAATTCTTGGTGGAAACCGTCTGTGATATGTAAGATATCACAGATGGTTCTATTTACTAACCGTCTGTGATATCCGACGTATCACAAATGGTTAGTAAATAGAACCGTCTGTGATATCTTACGTATTACAGACGGTTCTTGGTGGAAATCGTCTGTGATAGTAGCCCTTCACAGATGTGTCTTGGTGGAAACCGTCTGTGATAGTAGGTCTTCATAGACGGTTTATACAAAAAAAAAACCGTCTGTGATAGTTCGTCATACCAAACAATTTTTTTTTCTGATATTTGGCTAACCTCGGGAATTGCTAGCCATACCCTCTGAAAACAAGCAAGCAGAAAACAGCTAGATGACAGATGAATCCATTGTTGACAACTCAAAGTGATCATTTACAACTCAAAATCAATTACAAAAGAATATGTTCCGTCCTTCTTCATCGCACGTACATAGAGAGAGAGAGAGAGAGAGTTGAAGGCATCAAACGGTTCGTGGGGGCGCTGCAATGCTTTGATCCAATGGTGAGATGCTATCTTGTTTTGGAGGAAAACGCTACAATGTTTTCCAGTCTTTCTCTATACAAAACCGGGCTTGTTTGGATACATTGTAAATCCGACTCAATCCCTTCGGATTGATTCAGAATTTGAATTAAAATCTCTTCCAATTCAAAGGGATTGATTTTAATCCCTCCCTATCCAAAAAGCCCCAAGAAAGGATCTTACGTATACCCCAACAAAAACAATATGAGACTGTTTTGTTTCTCCAGACCTAATGCTCTTAGGATATGTTGGGACAAAATTCACAACTGACGCATTCTATTTTAAAAATTCACAAGATTCATAAGAAAGAGAATGGAGCTACACCATATCTCAAGAATTTCCCTTCAGCATCGGTGAAACGACTGTCACATAATAAAAAAGAGATAACAAACTAAAAAAATTAGCTCAAATACAAATGAACAGCGAGATCTGTACCTCCGAGAATGTTGATATTCTCCTTCATGAACTTTTCACAGTCCAACGGCTCCTCCTTCTCCAGCTTCTTCACACCACCGTTCGCCTCAGGCTGCCACGCCGCGGTCATCACCTTCGCCACCGCGGCGCTCTCCCATGTGTTGCTTTCGTAGCTGCTGGTCGCATCCTCCGCAGACCGCCACCATCCTCCTGCTCGGAGACGCCCTTTGCCTCACCAACCCCAATGTACGTCGCACAGCTCGCGGGCCTCTCCGCGTCCGAGCTCTCGCACACCTTCTCCACCACGGACCTCAGATTCGTGATCTTGAAACCCACGGCCGCATCGCTGCCGTCCCCGTGTGGCTCCTCCTACTCGATCAGTGAGCTCTGGAACTGCCGCTTGCGCTTGGAGCATCTCCTGTGTCGGCGCTGGCCATCGGAGGTGATCTCGCGGAGGGAGCGCGGGGATAGGTCATCGGCGAGGAGCTCGAACTGGCAGCCTCTAGATCGAAGTGACATGGGCAGCGTCAGACAAGGCGGCGAGAGGGCTCTGTCGCGAACCCTAGGTGTGGCCGTCGCCAAGCGCGCCGACGAGGAGAGGGGGGGGGCGTTGTCGCGGGGCAGGGGGCGGACACGTAGGAAGGAGGTGGAGAATAATATATTTTTGGTCGCTTATTCTTTTTCGTTGCTTAGTTTCTCAAGCAAAAAAAACAAAATTTTATGAGCTGGCGATGACCTGTGCAGTGCGCAGGGCGAACGAATGAAAGGATTGTGATGTGGAGTACAGAAGATGAGTTTGTTTTGAGATAAAAAAAAAACAAGCAAGTTGTTGATACCAAGACACAAGAAACAACAAAATAGCTATTGGGGACTTATTTGTTACCTAAAAACTTGTTTTGTGGGTAGCAATGAAAATAGCAATTAAAATCTTATATACATGTTCAAGAAACAATCCATTGGAAGGCTTGTTGCTTTTTATTAGATTGAGTCCTATATCTCCTCTTAGTAACAATGTAAGAAACAAACTATTGTAGATGCTCTGAATAAGCCTTTACCTTATTCCTGAGAACATTCGAGAAATTGACAAATTTGGTAATACCCCGCTAGTCCCAGGTTAGCACGGCGACAGTCGAATTATGTAAAAGCAGGAAAAGACATCATTTTGTAGCATCAAAATTCCGATCCATATTTCTGTAACAAAGTTCATATCGATTGTACAACCCTTTCGAAAAGTAGGTACAAATATACATTCCTTTTTTTTATTTTCGAACAAAATATACAAGTCTTGTAGTACTTTATTTATATATATATAACATTTTTTATAATCTTAGGAGTACGTACACCCACTTCTAATATACCATTTATATATATTATAAGTCTTGACCACCTTATACATTCTGCGAAGAAAAGAAAATGAACGAACGAATGATCAAACACCAAATAATTTTACTTTGCACATGCATCCATGGAGAGAGAAGCATTTGGAACGCTGTGGGCTATGGAATCGGCTGCGGTGGGCAGCACGCGGTGCCCGCCGTGTTGCCGTCATGGGTGCAGCAAGAAGCCCCGGGCCCCGACAGCGAAGTCGCCGCGCGAGCGCCCCCACCGTGCCCGCGCACCCCGCCCGGCCCCGTTCTCGCCGCGCGCGCATCGTGCGCGGCCGCGGAGACCAAGGTCAGAACCAGCAGCAGCTTGCCCAGAACCTGCAGCAGCTTGCCCATCGAACTCGACGATGCAGCGCGGACACCCATGGCCAAGTCAGTCTGTTTTTTTCCCTCAAGAATCCAGAGTACGTACCTTTGCCGTATGAAGGATCAAGGGTGTATATATAGCCATATAGGCGAGGCCGTGAGGGGAAAGCGTGTGCATGGAAATGGGACGCGATTTTTCCAGGGGTTCGTGTGCTTTTTTTAGGCCAAGGGTTCGTGTGCTTCTCCTCGCGAAGTTTGCATGAAGTTTCTACGGGCGTTTTGCGGCAGCACGACTGCAGAAGTAGAAGCAGATCGACAAGCAGTTGGTACTTGCGCGGCATTTTCACGGAATCGTCCCAGAGGGCGGCGGCAGTGGAGTCGTGGACTAATAGACACTCGAGGAGAAGAAGAGGAATATGCGGGCACTTTTCTACCTCAGACAGGGCCGATCCGGGCCAGAAGTCCAAACCCGACGCGACCCAGCAGTCCAGCACCGATAACTTGTCAGTTGCAGAAGAACCGGAGTAGCTCGGGCCGAACAACACAGTGCAGTGCCGAACACTTCTGGGCTGAATATACACATGAAACCGGCCTGTCTAGCTGAACCTGATCGGCTAATCTTGCCTGGCCGGCGTGACCGCGTGGTGCGTCGTCCCCTTGCGCGCGCGCCAGGCCAACGTTGTGTTGCGATCGTCAAGCGGCCGTGCATCGCGGCATCGTGTTCACCAGTCGCCCTCACCTGCAGGTGGGATACCATCTGCAAGCTTTCTCCAGCACGCGTCGACCGCCAGGTTGCTCATGCCGATCGAGGTGATCACTGGCCGGCGCATCCACGCATGCATGCAGAAGAGGCCGAGTTTGGCATGTTGGTCGCGTGCATATATAGACATTAGGGATGTATATTCAGACATGTAATGATGCATGTAACACGCCTGGATATGTACAATTACGTTGTGATAACTTCTCGTAAGACTAACAGCGGAGGTCGAACGTGGCCATGCATTTCCAGATACGAAACAGTAAGTATATGGTTCTTCGCACATTTCCGCGTGCACATCTAGCCTGAGATTACAGGTTAAGTGGCCAACCCATTTAATAAGGGCTTTAAAATGAGAGAGAGCTAGGCACAATATCATCTTTACCGAATCTAGCTTATTTTGTGCCTGTTATGCCTCTCATATATTATATCACGAAAATCAAATACCACACAATTTGAGGCCCCTTTTATGCATGGTCATGACTCGTGTCTCTCACGACAACGGTCAACAATAGAATGACTACTACAGATATGGTAATCACAGACGGCTTTAAACCATCATCACATATGGTTTTTGAACCATTTGAATTTATCTGTCTGTGATAACAGACGGTTATCATAGACGGTTTGTGAGCCGTCTGTAATAAGTCACAACACATACGGTTTTTTTTGTTGAAACCGTCTGTGAAGACCTACTATCACAGACGGTTTCTACTAACAACTGTCCGTGACATGTCGGATATCATAGACGGCTCTTTTTACTAACCATCTGAGATTCACTACTAGAAACCCCTATGTTCCCTACCGTTTTATTATTTCCCTAGTAGTGGAAATCTAGACTAAGGGAAAGAACATATCCCTATGGTGAGATCAAAAAGCCGTAGGGAAACATATGTTCCCTATAGTTTAATGCACCAGAGGAAATCCGGAGGAGGGCCCGCATGATCTCTGCCAAAGATGGAGTGGTCTTGAGGTGGAAATTTTCCTCACGGCAGATGAGAAACCGAGGGACATAAATTTCATTTGCCCTCAAAAAAAATTAGCGCCGAGGAAATTCCCCCTCCGCATGGCTCGCCCAAAATTCGGCTCGCCACGCCCCCAAAACCTCCCACTCCCACCGCCTCCCAAATCCTCCCGCCCCCTATCCTCCGCTACCACGGTCCTCCTGCTCCTTGCCCCCAATCCTCCCGCCTCCGCTGCTTGTCCCGCTCCGCCTCCCCTATCCTCCCGCCTCCGCCGCCTCCAATCCTCCCGCCTCCCGCCGCCTCAATCCTCCCGCCTCCCGCCGCCCTCCTCGCCTCCCGCCGCCAGAATCCCGCCTTTCTACCCCCAAACCCTCCCGCCGTTGAAGAAACCTCCACCTGTGGTTCAAGAAATCGGCATTAGGCGGCTCTAGGCGCGGACTACGCACAGGCGGCCCAATACCACAGTGACTTCCACCGAATCGGAGCTCCAGCGGGATTGGCGGCGAGGCGGTCCGAGATGTCGCCATGGCCTTCGGCACTGGAGGAATCGAGGATTCGAGGCACGATGCGGTATGCCTCTTCCCTTTGCTCCCCGGCCGACCTCCCTCTCTGGTCCCCCTCTCGCCGCCGCCCTCCCGCGATGCTCGCTCCCTCTCCTTGGCCTGCTTCCCTCTCCCCTTTCTTCTCGGTTCTCCCGCGCCTCCTCCTCCGATGCCCCCTTCTCGCTTCAGTTCTCCACTTCTCCCATGCCGCCGCCTCCCATCCTTCTCTCTTCTCGCCTCCCACGCCGACCTCCCTTCTGCTTCCACACTTGCACCGCCGCCTCCCCTCCCTCTCTTCCTTTCCCCCTCGGTCTCGGCTCACTTATTGCTTCTTCTTCTTCTCTGCTCCCTAGCATTGATGAATTCTTCAAGACTTGCACATGATTATCATATAAATAACACTTACAAATTTTTCTCGATTGGAAGAGTGCTGGCATATTGGAGCCTCATGTGCTGAAGAACTCAAGAAAGTAAGCCAGACGAGGACAGGAGTAAGTTTGGAATGGTTACTATGGCAGATATTGATAGATAGATCATAGAACCATGAAGAAGTATTCTGAATTTCTGATAATCTGTTGCATGCACTGGAAGGTGTAAGCTCAATTGCTCAAGGCATAGATTTGATGACATGATTTCATATTTTCATGAAAATTGCTGACATGATTTGATTAATTGATTATACCAGTTATGTTATGTGACATGTCCATAGATCATTTCTTCTGTGCTATACTGCTATGATGAAATCACAACTGCATAGCAGCTAGGGAGCACATATGCAGAATAATATACTGTTATCTTGTTTGTTTTTGTTCTTCACTATCATATTATTTGTTGTATGTGCATGGCTCAGATAGACGGTTTCTTCTTGATTCATGAGATGACCATAGGTGGGAGTGGGGCTGTGGGAGACGGAAAGATTTGATCACTGGTTACGTGATGGGAGCTTGAGCTCCTCCTGCTCCTTTGACAATGCTACATGCAAAGACACACTGCGCCTACTGTCAAATACACCCCTATTTGCTCCCATGTTTGAGCCATTTAAACTATTGAAGTATTGTTTAACTGCAAACATAGCTAGTTTTGGAAATGGTGGGACCGATTGCATGTGTAGTTTTGTTTAGAGTCTTGTACTTAATAACATTTTGTGAGAGAATATGCCTAATACAAGAATATGACCATACGAGGGCTAGAAATTTAGCTTTCTGGTATTTTCCTTTTGTCTGCTGGGTATATTTACAATTTGTTAATTTGTGCAAGTTGTTTGGCTTTGAATGTGGTGGCGACCTATATCGTTGATCGATTTGATTATCACTGATCTGTCAAGAAGGAATACAGAAAGTGACATTATGCATCCATCCTGATAAGGTGCAGCAAAAGGGTGCAAATCTTCAACAGAAATACATTGCAGAAAAGGTGTTTGCAGAAAAGCTCGTTACGGTCTTCAAATGACAAATGTATACCAGCTGAAAAAGCATGCTTCGCAGTGTTGCATGTTGATCTATGAACTATGTTTTGTAGAGGAGTATTAAATTCCATTTATATTCTGAGTTTATTCATTTCTGCCACATGCTGGTCTAGTGTAAATGTAATTGTTCTCTTCAAAGTTCAAACTTTAGACATCTCAAGTGCCCTAACATAAGCGATAGGAATGATATTCATGTTAGCTTTGTCTCATTTAATATATAATTATATATCAATGCCTTCCTTTTCTTCATGTTTGGAAATGGAACTCGTTAATGTTAAATCTATTTAAGATGTCATTTGCTCATTGGATATGCGTAATGTATGAATTCAAGTCGAGAAAACAACAATTACATGCAACCATCATATAATGCTTCTTTTTGACAAAACATCACATGCTTCTTACTAAGGTAGCAGTCTTACCATAACTAAATTTCTTACTAAGAACATGCCTACAAGAATATAATAAGAGTTCAAACTAAATTTTGATAGAGCTACTTTACCATCGTGGTATAAGTATTTACAAAAATGAAAAGATTATCCAGAGGCAACAGTCTCCACCTACACCTAATACTCGAAGTACTCTTCTAAACAAAGAAACCAAAGAAGCAGACACTTGATCTTTCTAACTATTGTTCTATCCGACATCTTTTTTTTACAGTGTCATTTTCTTCTTATCCTTGGATCATCTCTGTCACATTTATCGATAAAGGGTGATCTCAAGGTGATCGAAGTCTAGTAGGTTACCAAGGACAAAACCTCTACGTACACCAATAGCATCCATAAGTAAGTTTGCATGTCATGCATTTTTTTGCAAGTCTGCAATCATCATATTTTATTTGTGTTGTGGCTGGGTTTCTATGAAATATCTAAACAAGCATTCTTTCGGATTGCAGTTTGTCTTTTCTTAATAGGAGTAAATAGATTTCAGTTTGTTGTTTGCAACATTAAACATGTCGGTGAAGACCGTAGTTGGATGTACAATGGATGGAATGATAATGGCTGTCATTCCCAAGAGTGGGTGCGCAACACAAATGCTTTCTTGGATAATGCTTTTGATAGAGTTTCTAATGCTGAAAAATTTGGAGTAGTATGTCCTTGTTCAATTTGTCGCAATAGAATTAGACGGAAGAAAAACACGATGAGCATGCATCTCTGTCAAAGAGGATTTATGCCTAGTTACACCAGATGGACCGAGCATGGTGAGCGTCCTATTAGGTCATTTACATTAGAAGAGACTTATAACACTGCTGACCGCTTAGATGACATGCTAGACAACTTGGGTGATGCCTGTCATATGGATAGTGCAGAGGATGAACCAACAGTAGATGCTAAGGAATTCTATGCCATGTTGTCTGCTTCACAAGAGCCGCTCCACAATTTCACTCAAGTCTCCCGTCTAACAGCAGTCACACGATTGATGGGAATTAAATCACAACACAATTTATCTGTGGAATGTATGGATAATTTACTTAGGCTTCGGGTGATGTATTGCCACAGGTCACAAAATGCCATCCAACTTGTATGAGTGTAAGAGACTTCTAAGTGGTCTAAAAATGCCATATCACAAGATAGATATCTGCATAAATAATTGCATGATATACTACAAAGAGGATAAACACAAAGAAAAATGTGATTTTTGTGAGGAAAGCCGTTATGTAGCTATTGAAGAGGAAAGCCTAAGAAGGAAACGAAAACCAATACCACGCAAAGTTATGCGTTATCTCCCATTTATACCAAGGTTGCAACAAATGTATATGGAGCCGAAAACTGCAAAGCATATGCGGTATCACAAGGAGGGTACCCGTGCTAATCCAAGAATTATGGTGCACCCATCCGATGGCCAAGCATGGAAAGAATTAAACACAAACTTCCCAGATTTTGCAATGGATGCAAGGAACGTACGTGTCACAGTAGCTACCGATGGCTTCAACCCATTTGACTTTGGGGCATCACAATATTCTTGTTGGCCGGTTTTTGTCATTCCTGTGAACTTACCACCTACTCTTTGCATGAAAGATGAGAATATCTTTCTTAGTTTAGTGATCCCTGGACCGAAGCATCCTGGTAAGAACATGAATGTGTTCATGCGACCCTTTAGTTGATGAGTTCAAGCAAGCATGGCAAGGAGTACTCACTTATGATAGTTCCTAAAGCAAAATTTCAATATGAGGGTGGCCTACCATAATTCAATCCATGACGCCTTTTGCATTGGGCATGTTCTCTGGATGGTCCACTCATGGTGGCCTCGGGTTGTCCGTAATGTATGGCAATGTTGATACTACTTGGCTTCCTAACGGCACAAGTATAGTTGGTTTGATTGTCATCGAAGATTTCGCCACCTAACCACACATTTAGGGATCAAGAATGCATTTAGAAAGGGACGAGAGTGCATGACCGTCCTCCACGCCGATTAACAGGAGAAGAGGTGCAAGCGTACATGAATAATGTCTTAGCAACGCTTTTGATGGTTATGGTACAACACACAATTGACTCACATTCCAATATGGTGGAGTTGCCATATTTCTCAAAGATTTTGTTCGACATAACATTGATGTTATGCACAATGAAAAAATGTAGCGAAGTTATTTGGAATACTTGTCTTGACATTAGTGACAAGACGAAGGATAACGCCAAGGCTTGCCTTGACCAAGCTTTGATGTGCAGTAGAAGTCACCTCAACCTTGTTGAAAAGCCTAACAATAGGTGGGAGAAGCCTAGAGCACCTTATTGCTTGACAAGAGCCCAAAAAGGGATGTTATGAAGTGGTTTATGGAGATCAAATTTCCAGATGGGTATCAAAGAAACTTAAGGCGAGGGGTCAACATGGAACAATTGAAGATACATGGTCTCAAGAGCCATGACTACCATATTTTCATGGGCGGTACTTGCTAGTGATGATCCGAGGATTTGTCAACAAGGATGTGTGGGAGGCATTAGCTGAGCTAAGTTATTTTATAGAATGCTTTGTGCGAAAGAGATCGATCCTATTCAGATGCTTCAATTGGAACAAAATATACCAATCATAATTTGCAAGTTGGAGAAACTCTTCCCACCGGTTTCTTCAATTCAATGGAACATCTAATGATACACCTCCCATATCAAGCAAGGGTAGGAGGACCCGTAAAGTATCGTTGGATGTATACAATTGAGAGGTACATAAAATTCCTTGTTCTTTAAACAATTGATAGGTACATACAATTGAGAACTAATACCTCCTTTATGTAGGTTCATAAAAAACTGAAGCAAAAAGTTCGCAACAAGTCTCGTGGTCGAAGGATCAATAGTAGAGGCCTATCTTGTAGAGGAGATTTCACACTTCACATCATTATACTTGCTCGATCTCATAGCTAGCTCACGCAACCGTCGCATCGCTATGCTCAACATGGTCCCGCATGTGAGAGTAGCCTTTCCTTGTTCCAAGTGCGAGGGTGGAAGATCAAGAGGGATGTCTAGGACTCTAACATTTGAAGAGTGCAAGACAAAGAATGATTTATATATACACAAACATGAGTGAAATGGATGACTTTGTTGAGTAAGTAATCTAAATACACAAAATCAAGATGAAAACTTTCATAATGCACATGTTTTAATTATGTAATTGCTAAAAACTACAAAGAAATTTGAACATGAACAATGGAGGCGTTCGAGACCACCAAATCAAAAGAGTTAGACAATCTAAGGAGGAATGGAGGTGGTCATGGCAAACCCAACCTACTAGATTGGTTCAAAAATTGGCAATCCTCGCTAGATATTTAGATTTAGTTAACTTTTGAACATTCTACTTTACTTATAATTTAATTGTAGATTGCAACATTGCAAAGGTTTCAAGGATGCAAGCATACATAATGAATTGCGCTGCTTATCACGTGGATGTGGCTTCAAGGTCAAGTCTTATGACATTTATGAAGTCAACAGTGCAGATTTCGGTCTAAAAAGTATGAAAATTCCAAAGGAATCTAACTACGGTTAACACAGGGGTGATTGTTTGTTGGGATTGATGATTCTACTAGTAATGAGCTTGAGTACTATGGGATTATCGAAGACATTATTGAATTAAAGTTTGATGGTGATGAAAACTTTAGCCTTGTTTTGTTTGATCGCCATTGGTTTCACCTGTTGATGGGGTACGACATTTAGAAAATTTTGATTAGTCGAGGTTGCACATGCTTCATGTAATCCATCAAATGAGCCTTTTGTGCTTGCTAGCCAAGTAACGCAAGTTTATTATATTCCATATGCGTGCAAATCTGATATGAGTCTTAATGCATGGTGGGTTGCATACAAGGTAAAGCCCTTGAAGCTTGCCTATTCCCTTAATGGATGATTACAACATCAAGACCCACCATATGTAGATGTCTTCCAAGAAGATGGTATAGTGGGTGAATTCGTTGTAGACATTGGTCAAGGTCTAGATAATATTACAATCGCTGGTTCGGATGAGGTAGTTGACCCATGTGAACTATCAATGCTAAACAACCCACATAATGTGGTAAGTGGAGAGAATGAACTACTAGTTGAAGAAGAAAGTGAAAATGATATTGAGTCATGTCACAAATCAACAACGAGCACTACCAAGAAGATATTGAGGATTTCTAAGCCTATATACTATTGGTACATTCCGCTATCATTGATTTCTTATGCACAATTTTGTTCGATTTAAATGCATAATTATTCATTTTTGGTACTTTTGTCATTATTGATTTCTTATGCACAATCTTCTCAAATTTGCAGGATGACACTTTCACGTGCAAGAAAACGTCGACTCAAACTTCTAGCGCTTCGGTAGAGAACTCACCGCAAGTGAGAACAGGGCTGTTGATCCAGATGGAGTGGAGGAAGCGGTAGAGATTCACCTGCGAGGTTGTTCACAACTTTCACCTGCTATTCCCAATGAGGAAGATCGTCCATTGATTCGGCCAGAAGGGAAAACGTGAGTTTATAATCCCTCAACCTGACACTATTGTGACGTGTTTAAATTGCATATTATTGTTTTGGTTCTAAAGGCACTGGCGTGAAATACCAAGACTAGGGAAAGAAAGGAGGCCAGCTAGTGTCTTAACATGTCTCTTGAAAACTTACCATCCCGGTATAGTTCAATTTAGAGGCAAGTCGTGGTGGCGACAACATGGAAGCATTACAAAGTAGATCGACACATCTGGCGATCAAAAGCCACCGACGTTGAAGAAGGTTTTGGGTAATTAAAATGTTGTTTTATTTGCTTCTACAACTATAAATAGCTTCTACTTTCCTCCCTAATGATATCAAGTTGCACTGAATTTGGTACTTTACCTTTCTCTAGCTAAGGTTCAAATATGAATCTGAGCATGAATATGCTGCAAAACGACATGTTGGTGAGTGCTGCAACCAGCTCCTGTGAGGCCTTAAGTACTATGCTCGAATTCAGGCCATTTTGGATCATTTTCGGGTTGTCGAAGGAGTACAAATTTGTGACAAGGTGGCTGGGCTACGATATTTGTCAAAGGCTGAATACATGGCACAACAACCTAGCTGGTGTGATGCCACAACTTGGAATGCTATGACTGATGAATGGTGCCATCCAGATTGGAAGAAAAAGTCTGAGACGAATCGAGCCAATCGCTACAACAGTAGATACAAACCTCACAAAGGAGGGTCCAACTCTATTGCTACGATATGCCAAAAGCTGGTGACTTACTAAACTTTTGTTTATTATGTAATGGACTCCTTGTGCATGCATTTCAATTGATATCCTTTTTTATGTAGTCTGAAAAAGAAGGGCGAGAAGTATCTCCGATTGAGGCATGGGTGTATACACATAGAGGTTCAAATCCTCAGGATCCTAATTTGCTGAACACTGAAGAAGCTGCTGCCTGCTTGGTAATTTTATGTTATTTCTTAGTTTTTGAACTTGTGTTGCAATATTTGTTACACATCTTAACTTATTGGACAGGAGCGGTATAAAATGAAGGCTATGGAGTTAAATGGACCGGAATTTGATTGGTTGCACTCTCCAGTGGATGCAAGAGCTCTTTATGCCTGCTCTTGTGGTAGACCACATGGTAAATGGGCTATATTCAATGGGATGGTTGATGATAGAGAGGCCATGGCCGAGGTGAAGAGTAGCCGTGCATCCTCAGCAGCTGCAAAGCATCAACGTCGAGAACGAGAGGAATGTGAAAGAAGGCAATCTACTCAGGATGCTCGTGTAGCAAAGGAATATGCACAGCAAATGTTAGAGTGGAGTAGAAGTGTGCACAACTACAACAGCAGCATGCAGAGATTTATGGAGGTGCAAACTATTATATAGCATTTTTTCTTTGGATAATAGTCATTGAGCTATCTTTAACTTCGAGCATTATATCTTTTAATTGTAGAATGTGGCTCAACATACTGGAATGCCATGTACTGCAATTCCGCTACCTCCGCCGCCACCGCCGCCTCCTCCTACATTTGGAATTTCTGCCTCTCCAAACCCATCTCCTCAAAATGTATGTATGATGATCTGCAGTGCCCATGTCCATCTTAACATTGTCTCATAAATAAGCTTTTGCTTGGAGGTATGGAACATTCCAAGTAGCTCCTCCAGCTGATTGACTTGTAGCTTTTGCTTGGAGGTATGGAACGTTCCAAGTAGCTCGTCCAGCTGATTGACTTGTAGCTGTAGGTAAACAACAATGAGTATACATTTTGCATATGGATTTTGCAGTTGTCGTAGATGTAACGTTTTTTTCATATGGTCCCTATCTAGTAAAATGGTGCGATCCTATCAACCCTTTTAAAGCTTATAAAAAATAAATTGATATTTGATAGCCAAGGGTGGTAAATTTGAGTACTTGGTAACTTATAAAAATATTTTTCACAAAGAACGTGAAACATGATATCGATGCAATTTAGACTTGTTAGACCTGTTATGAATTATTTTGTGACGAGCAAAAGCTACTGGGCAAATCTCAACAACTATTGATGTACCAGAGGCCATTAGAAATGAGTACCATAAGATCTCGCACATGCATTTCTCCTATTACGGTAACAATTTTTATCGGATATAAAACTCGCACATGTATCCCGGAGGATTGGACACCGATAATTGCGGGATCGTAAGATCGTTACGCCCTGTTCAAGTGCTCTCTAAGACTGACTTTTTCATAGCATGGTATTGTACTCTGTACAATTAATATTGTGTGTCCAATATGAGGCGACGGCCGGTAAAACATGAGCTTTGCATGACACGTGAGTGAGTCGTAACTAAGCGTGAGCAATGCCATATATTAATACGATCGATGGACTATTATGTGGTAGTCAAACATGGCAACTATTTTGCTCACTTTTACTGCTTTTGGTGCTTGGCCTCTATTATTCCTTGGTTATTCCATCCTTAATCAGATATGCCTTAATTTCTAGTAACAACCGATCTATTAATTCATTGCTTGTGTCAATCTTGATTTGTTCTTTTTCTAAGAATGCTAAGAGGGTCTGCATATCATCCTTGCATTAAAGAAGAAGAAATAGTTCAAATTTTACAAACATCCTAGATCTTATATATAATTTGCCACTAAATATTAAGGTCTATTCTTTAAATTAAGCACTGACAGACTAATAGGTCAAGCATATCCTAATATGTACAACAATTACACATGCATGGTACCTAGTTAATCTTAGTGTTGACAGGCATATTGTTTCCCTTCAATTCCACAGGCCCTGTGTAACACCAATCTGGGATGTCAATGGTGCCAATCATTAGTGATAGGTTGCAGATAGGATTCCTACCAACCATCACAAAGAAATCTAATAGGAGCCTCTGCACTGTTAATGTATATATGCTTGTCATATAGAGTTACTAGTCTATGTTAATTCCACACTGTTAGCTCTATGTTTAGCTTGCTCTTCAATTTATTAGTTTTTGTTGTGTTCCCTGCACTTGCTAGTACTATTACATTCTCGTGTGCTTGATCTTGTTGTTCGGATGTTAGTGGTGTTTGCGCCAGGGTGTTTGGATCCTCTCTTGTAAGTCGGTTTCCCGGTAATTAACTTCGGTCCCAAGGCATTTGCCTGCAACCATGCAACTTCTTTAGTCTTGTATCTTGGTACTTAGAACATGTGAAGAGCAATACATATAGGAAATTGTCCTGTAGATTATGTTGTATTGACATGATTACACTTATGTGCTAATGGTTGTGGAAAACATGGAATTCCATTGGAAAGCTAGCTCCAACTGTCATAAATCTAGAAGCTTCGAAGCTAATAGAACATTATTTACAGACTTACAGTGTAGTGACATGTTTTGGCTACATACTTCATGCAATTTGATATTATGATATATAGTACTAGTACATATGAATGCTTGCACCGAAATGCAAAAGAAATGAAATAAGGTGAAAGAATGTATGACTGTATAGAAGATGATCTACACCCAATTTGATTAGAGAGAAGTTTGCAAACACTGGTCCAGTATGTCTAGACAATAACTCCACTAATTAGACCATCTTATTGGACTATCAAGAAATTAATAAAATGAATCACACATCCACATCCATCCCATCAATGAGAAAATACTATGCCTATTATTTTTCTGTTTTTTTAATTCTATATTCAAATTCTTGTCTTGTACAGGCACATACCATTGGTTCGACTACTAGGAGAAGAGAATCCAGATGAAACATTGAGTAGAATTGCTCAAGGAATGTTTGGAGGCTATGTCAACGCATCTGGTAGTGCTGGCGGGAGCTATTCCCCTGATTTGGATGGTGGTCTTACCCCATTTTGATGCCAGCCACATTAGAAGAGTTTATGGAAATATTTTAACCAGATGGATGTATGAACTTTGATGCAAGTGGTGAATGTACCTCCTTTTGTTGTTGGATAACCTTTATGTCATTTTCATGTTAGCATGCTACAAACTTTTTAGGAGGAACAACTATGTTTGTACTGAATTTTGTATGTGACAATATGAGCAATATCTTTATGATCTGTAGCTTGGTGTTTTGATTGATATTGTTTGTGTGGTGATGTTTTGAGTTGTATTATTCATGTAGTAAAATATTAAATGTTGCTAGAAAATGTTTAGACCTAGTGCTTTATATGGTGCTATAAAAATAATCAAATTCGGTAGGAAATCATTTTGATAGGGCGCTGAAAAAAAATCATATATAGAAGTTCCCTACGGTTAATTGAAATCTGAAACGAGGGGAAACAATGTCCGACATCATGCCATGTCAGCAATTTTCCCTACGCTTTAATTGAAACTGAAAACGTAGGGAAACAGTGTCTATAGGCTGGACACCATGCCATGTCAGCAATTTTCCCTACGGTTTTAAACCCACGGGAAAAAATATTCCCCTACGGTTTTTTAAGGAAACCGTTGGGCACTTCTCGCTCCCCACGCTCTTTTCCCATGGAATTGTTCCTCTTTAATCGCACTAGGGAAAGGTGTTCCCTCTGTTTTGGAGTGTTCCCTAGTAAAACCAGCCCTAGGGATCATGGCGTTTTCTAGTAGTGATTGCAGACATATCACAGACGGTTAGTAAAAATAACCATTTGTGATATCCGACATCTCATAGACGGTTGTTGGTCAAAACCGTCTGTGATAAAAACCCATCTATGATAGTTCGTTATACCTAACTAAATTTTTTCTGATTTTCGGCTAGCCTCGGGAATTGCTAGCCATGCCCTCTGAAAACAAGCAAGCAGAAAACAGATAAATCACAGATGAATCAATTGTTGACAACCCAAAATCAATTACAAAAGAATATGTTTAAGTATTGTCGCTAGAGTTACAATTGAATTACAACTACTCAAAGTGAATTACAATTAAATTAATTGCTTGAAGGCCGTTTAGCGGTGTCGACGGAGTGAAACTCTCCGTTGGCGATAACGATATCCATCTTGATGAAGTCGCAGAGCATTCCTCAAACCTCCGAGATCTCGCTCATAACAAATGCATCTAAATCGAGTATCATGCCCTGTCGCTAGCAGGAGTATAGTAGTAAGCATATATATTTAAATTTAAAATTAGGAAATAATTATTACGAGATTAACAAACCTTTAGATCATTCGTCTTAGCACTCATGATTTGCTGCATATGACAGCAAATGTAGAATACACATAGGTGATCTTGTTTTTGCTGGTGGCACTGTAAAAATAGAATTACATATATAGGTATAGTCAGTTCGAGACGTATTATTACGAAGTGTGATACATGATTAATGTATTATAGTGCGTATAGGAAATCGCATCCTGTGTTGCAGTGTGATGATCGATTCCTTATGTGTCCCTCCATCGACAACATAGGTGCCGAACGACCTATATGATTCCAAAAAATTATCCTCGGCCATTTCAAAACGAAGGAAGACTACAATAGAGTTATGTATGGAGGAAATGAGTATACCTATCGAGTATTCCTTGCACAAGGGTGAAGTCGTGGTTTTTGTTGAGTAGGGAATCAAGGTATATTACCTTATTCCTCTTTGATACAATGACTAAAAGAATCCAGTGGAACCTACTCATGTATGTCGCTATAGTCATTAAACCTAAGTTCGTGCTACATATAAAGTATAAATAAAATTTGTATAGCAAGTAGTGAAGCACTTACTTCTGGTTGTAGGGCACCAGTATGTAGTCCTTGTCACCTTGAGCAAGTAATCCTGTCGTTATGTATTTCACAATGTAGGATGCTGTAAGACCCTCGAATATTGAATGTGCGAATTAAAATTATATCGTAGCATAATTCTTAATTAAGGAACAGTGTAATTCCTCATTAAAAATCATACTAGAAGCATAATAATAACAAGTAACAATTCCCATATTCAGTTCCCTGATATATGTCATGCAATAGTTCCTGTGATTAGTGACTATTAAGCATATATCCTTAAACAACATTGTATCATACACATACAAGTCATACATTCACATAATTATACATTACAAAGTTACATCCGGGTTCGGTTGTTACAAGAATCGAAGTTTGCTATAGTAATGTATGACTTTGGTCATCACCAAAAGATCAACAATGAAGCAAAATAAACGACAAAAACCACCAATAGCCCCAATCCCGCAGTTATTGCGTGGAGACTAGAACTAGCTTCACTCATTAGCGCCACCGACGGCGCTTAATGGGCATCTCATAAAGATAACCATCTTCACCGCAACAAGAGGTCATAAACCTTGAGTACGGAAGGTACTCAAAGAAGACTTACACAAACTAATAAAAGAAAGTGTTTGATAGAACCTATACAAAGGAATAGAATTTTTACATGCATAAGGTTAACAATGTATGGGTTACAATGGTTCATTTTGCGTAAAGCGATACATCTTAACCTACAGCTTGCTAAGTTTTGACAAAGCCGTTTTAATAAATCAATTTGGACTAAAACAGTAAGCGATTGAGAGCATAAGCATAAACAATACAATAATAAGTCACAGACTACAACCAAAACGTGCATGACCACCATCATGTCGAAATAATTCCCAAAACCAAATTTAGAGCAAAGCCTATACAGTGACATCAATTCAAGTGTTGTCCAGAATCGTGACACGGCTATTCAATAGTTTTAACCTGCAGGGTGTACATCTTTACCCACACGACTTAGTTAGCCCGTAAGCCTCCTAATAATAGCATAACGCCTTTGGTATGCCGCCGTAGACTAAGATTTGGTATTTTTCAACAAGTTGACACTATTGAGTTGGAATACCCATGTGCGACTGATCCCGCTTAAACAATGACTGATAGCATCTATTCAACCGGGGCCCACATGTTGTGCCGGAATGCCGACCAATCAATTAAATGCGAACTCGTGCATAATCGCACATATTAGATCGATAGCTGGGCCCTAAAGGTACGTACATGCGATGGAACACATCTACGCCCTCACCCTTCTAAGAACATCTAATATCGATATAAACTCCACAAGGCATACGACACGGCCCGAAGACTTAAGCATCTATGCCATATGAAATCAATACACATGTCCTTACTCTCCTGCTTCCAACTCAATAGCATTAACCCTTTACTTAACCAAACAGTGCCCATACACCGCGTGTGGAAGTATGTTGGGGCTTGAATTAAATTGTCAGAGTTCAGTCCTTAATCAACCCAGACAAGACATCCACATTTCCCAATTCTCGTGCACAAAAGCACCATCACTAGCATCCACTTGTCCAGATTTGAAATAAGTTCATCAAACAAGACTTAGAGTCATTTCAGATTTAAATGAACTGAACAAAGAATCAAAATAAATAAAATTTATTTGTTGTTCCCAGTTTTGACAAGATAAGCTTGCCAAACACTACCGTTCTATGGATCGCATGGCTAAGCAAAGTTAAAACTAAATACTATAATATCACAGATCACCTTAGGTTGAGTGTATGATCAAATTTAAGGTGAGCCACAAGTTATAGGTCGTAACTAGATATTACACATGTCATAAGTAAATTTTTAAGAATTAGCATGCAACAGCTTATCATCAGATTTTGTAAATCTACTGCTCAAAAGATCGATCAACATGGTGCGAGAGGTAGCTTGCCTTGGTAGTAATAAACAACCTCTTGCTCGTGTTCTTGCCGCTCAACAATAGACTCAACAATCTCGTAAGAACCAAGATTCAAAAGAAAATGAAAACCAATGAACACAGAAAAAGAACAGAGAGCAACATGCACAAAAGAATGCATGGTCAAAGGATTATTGCATCATTAGCAACATGTTTAAGGTACATTAATTTAATTAAGAACAAGAAGCTACAACTAACCCCTGCTAATACTAGTTACTATGGTTTAGAGTTTAGATTGAGCTACGAAGGTCGTTTTTTGAAATCGAACAGACAAACTTACAATTAAATTAATTACCTAGCTAAATATCATATAAATGAAATATGGTGCTGGAGCTAAGTGTATTTAAACCAGTGCTTTGACCTAACTAATCATTTAATAATCATTAATAGCAATTTAAAATTTGGACTCTTGCTATCTGTATTGTCGGTTTGACCAACAACAATAAAAACAAAGAAGATCCCTATTACGGATTCTACCATCCCCGAGAGATACACAAAACGAAAACCTTAAATAAGAGTTAGAGCTACCTGGGAAGTAATGAATATCATAAGCCATTAATACTAACCTTAACCGCCCAATTGAAAGAAGGAAAAAGGAAGATTCACTATTTGTCGGTTTTAACCGACAACAACTAATGAAAGGGGGTTTGCCACAATAAATGAACCGGTGACCTTAAGACTTTGAAGAAAGGTTACTGGTGATGCTAGGGTTTACCTAGGGCCTAAATAAGCCAATATACTGACAAAGAAACCCTAGGCCTTGAAAACGATATGAAAGACCTAAAAGTTATAAAAACAACTTTTCGCTTTAAAGAAGTTTACGCATCACATGAACATGTGAGTGATTTGTGTGAGCCAATGATGTTCTTAGGGAGCCTAAGATGACAAGAACCAGGGTTTAAACTTACCAGCTAGGCTTGGAGAAGAAGAAGAAATCAAGTTCTTGGTCAACAGTGAAGACCCAAAGTCCTTTACACTAGTCTGACCAAAACAAAAATGGTAGAACTAAGGTTCTAAGGACCATTAGGCACATTCTTGATAAGAAAAGATGAAATCCAACTCACTAGGAGGAGGTTTCACCTAGGTGGTTTTCCACTGGTTCAAGTTGATAGAGAGGAAAACCCTAAGTTCAACCCTACAAAAGATGCCCAGAACCACATTAGCATGAGATTTAGGCATGCTTGAAGTTGAACAAGGGTGAGAACAAGAAGGCTTCACTAGGAAGGAAGACAAACTAGTGAAGCTCCTCTCGGTCAACAATGGCAGAGGGTAGACAGTAGGGTTTATATAGTGTTGGAGCCACTAGAGCAAACGAGAATTCTCCAGAACCGATGAGGTGGCATCTAAGGATAAATATCAAGGGAATATCCTTATTTTCACTGTGCACTACCACCACTCCGGCGAGAATATCGTCGACGGCGTAAAACAGGAGAGGAGGAAAGAATCGCCATCGACACGCGGGTCCTGTAAGCGATCCACGACCATGCACAAGACGCAAGAAGCCTCAAGGTACAACCCACCGTCCGATTAGAAAAGAACGGCCGTGATGAGATGGCCAAAACACATCGAACCGGTATCAAACGATATGGGCCGCGCGATCTCAAATGGACGGCCAAGATCTAGGGGAGGTCCGGGGTGGTCCGAACATCGCAACCCATAAGGATCGTCCGATTTTACTTCAACGGCCCAAGATCTACTGCGCGTTGTGAGCTTTAAGCCTAAAAGGAAGTCACCGTTAGATCTAGAATCAATGGTCGAGTTGACGGAGGTCCGGACGGTCCGAACGCCCAATGGCCGTGGTCCGTCCGATCAAGATTCAACGGTGGATCTTGCTTGGCACCTCCTACCGTCCAACGCCCAACAGATCAGTCCACACGCTGAGAATTCAACGGTCCAAATGTTTTTCAATTTCCGCCATTTAAAGATGGCTTTGCTCGAGATCGCGCGCGCACACTTTTGATCCAACGGTCACTATTGGAGGGCGGATTGAGTGGTCCGATCACCAATAGATCTCGCCGTCATGCGATGAAATCGACGGTGCGTTTACCGGATGTTAGGACGACGCGAACGTGACAGAGCCAGACCTGGTGCACCGGGTTGGACTCAACTACGTTGGGCTGAGTCGCCATGATGTTAAGGTCGGGTTTGGGTTGAAGGGTTGACCAACCCATTTCAAAATTTCAAAAGCTTTGACCAGACTTTAAAAATAGCAAATAAATTTGTAAAATTATGAAATTTTGCATAATCACATCGATGGTATATTCCCCAAATAAATTTTGAAACCACTGTTTCTCCTTTTGAAATACATAAATAATTCATTTTGGTTGAATAGGTTTTATTTAAAGACAATTATTTTTCTTAAAATCAAAATAATTTCTAAAAATTCAACAAAAATTATTTTTGGGCAAAATAAATCATCCGGCTTTAAAATAAAATACTTCCGCCTTAATACCAACATGGAGTGGTATTTCCTTTGAAACTTCAAGTAGGTTATGGGTTGGGCTAGAAAAGGAAGGTTTCAATTTGTAACCAATTGTCCAAGTTTTCAATAATGAACAATGATGCTAGGAAAAGCATCTTATTACCGCTTTATTAAATCTTGGGCTGTTACAGATGCGTCTTAGGTGATGCGTTGCTCAGAGATCAATGTGGGTCCTTCATCCAAAGATGAAGTCCAGAAGGACAAGGTGGAAACTTCCTAAAGGCCCGGTCATGTTCTACTGGCGTGAACGCATAGCAAGGCCACCGCCATGAGAGCACAATCAGACACTGCACTCAACCCCGCCTCGCCTCGATCAAACATTATACATGAGCCGAAACAACATATTCCAAAACTTGAAGCAAGCACAAAATACTTAACCAAATCATCTCAGAGGAGCATCCCCACCAGAGAGGAGGAGCAGCCGACCTCGAGGGTGCGAGGAAGCGAGGACGCGGCGTCGGGGAAGCAGGTGGACCGGATCGGAGTCGGGCCGAGCCAGGCACGCGGGGAAACGAGGCCGGTGATGGCGACGGTCGGGCCGGTGGTGCCGAGGGTGGCGGTGCAAGGTCCAGGCAGTGGTGCCGAAAGCAGAAGGAAGGAAGCACGGCCGGGCAGGCAGACCGAGACCGGCGGCGACAACCCGCGCCGAGGGGGTGTAGCCAGGAGGCAGTGCCGACGCCATGGAGGGAGGGCGGTGGACGCGACGTAGGAGCCCGGAGGAGGAGCGGCGTGCGGCCAAGAAGCACAAGGGGGACACGGCCGTGGCTCATCGGAGGAGTGGCGACGGGCGGCGACGCAGTGCCAAGGGCCGGAGGAGGCGGCACCTGGTGGCGCAAGGGGGAGGAAGAATGAGAGCCGACCGGAGGCCCCAAGGAGCCATGGGTAAGAACCCCAGGAGAGAGGGAGAGAGTTGAAAGAAATGGGGAAAAGAATAACATGTGGATTGGGTGTTGCGGCCAAAAGCAGGAGGAAAAATTGCTAAAGTGGCGGCGGCGGCGGGGAGAATTAGACTAGGGTTTCATCTCTCTCTCTCCCTTAAATGGGTGTGAGGCCGATGCCCTCTTGGGCCATGGGCCAAAAGGCCCGCCACTATTCCCCATTTCCCACCAGATTTTAATTATTATTATTATTATTAATTCATTAATTACTCATTCACAATACACGATATTACAAAAACCTTTTTCGATTTATTTAGCCTAGCATTTTCAGGTCTGTCAACTTAGTAAATTATAGAACCATTCATGCCACCGCAAGATATTATCACCAATGTCCGCTATTTTTCTACTCAAAAAAAATCCATTTTAGATATCTTGAACTCGTAGTTTAGTTTATTTCGTATGCAATTGTCTATTTTGCACACATGCAATCCTTGCTCAGAAACTATTGTTAAACTTTGATAACTAAAGACAAATAAGATCTGACCTGATTTGTCACCAATATCAAAAGTCCCTACATCATGGAAAACCAAACAAAGCATGCTATCAGCTTTAACCTTGGTTAAAACATTCCTCACACCATTTTGAATAATTGATCCATCATATGATCCAACCCCATAAAGTTAATCGCAATTAGGGAACTTCTCTGAAAGTCGTCGTACTGTTGTTTTAAGAGCTGGAAACAACTTTAAGTAGGTTACATTTTTCTACAAATAACTATTCTAGGTATACTTGATTGGCATATGGTCCATTTCATACTTTTGCTCGATAGGTTCAAAGAGGATGGTTCATTCTTGACTGCATCTGCTATCAGGAGCTAATCCGAAGAGATTAGGGAGTTCGGTAGAACGCAAGCGCACAAAAGCAAGCGGTGAAAGCATCTAGGCCCCTAAAAATAGTTTTGGTAATTAATGATAATATGTGAATATGAGATTAACATGTTTATTGAGTATTTACAAGGTTAAGTCCCATTGGTGAGTTTGATAACTTGAAGACGCATGCTAAAGGACAATACGAAGATCAATATGGCTCAAAGACAAGGTATGAGTAGTCTAGGATCCTTTTATGTTTTACTGGTCTTAGGAGAAATGGTTGAAAGACCGGATTATATGTTAAGTACCGTACTATTAAGAGGGATCATGATTAGTAGCTTGATAGCATGTTCTTGTGCCATTTGGATCAATTTAGGATCATGCATGCCTTTGAATTTGTTTTGGAAAGCCTACTGTGAAATTGACAGGGCAAATAGTAGTACAGGAGAATACATGGCGGAACTACCGCTTAGCAGTATGACCGCATTTTCTTTGGTCAGACTACGGTGGACGCTCGCACCGTCAAAACCGATCAAATCGTGCGGTTAAGACATGCGGTCCGAACGCCCAATGAATCTGAAGTCGTCCATGTTTTCATCCGACGGACAATGTTGACTGTCGCCAATGCAGACGACCGCTCGTGGTGCGGTACTACCGCAACCCGGCCGTTCTATTTGTTTGTTGGCAAGACGTAAAACCAAAGAGACACCGCTTTTGGTTCGGTGCCTCACCCTAGAATCGGTAGTACCGAGATTTCGTGGCGGAACTACCGCCTCCTCGCTTGTTCTGCTTTTCTAGATGGCGTGACGTAAAATCCAGAGAAGCACCTTTTCTACCGAGATTGAAAACCCTACAAACGATAGTATAGCTCAATGTGCAGACGATCGCCTAAGCGGTAGTACCAAGATGATAGTTGGCGTAGTACCGCTGCCAGATTTAAAACGGCTATGTCGAGGGAGTTAATGCTCTTGTTATAGTCATTACGGAGGCGGTTGGTAGGATGCGTAGTATCAAGACCTTGGTTGGCGAGTACCAAGATTTCACGGAAAAGTTGGGATTTCCTCCCAACGGTCATATTTGTTGTGGGGGTTATAAATACCCTCCGTCTGCTCAAGGATAGTGTGCTAGAACACATTTAACATCCATAGAGCCTTGAGCATCATTCTAACACCTCAAATACACTTGTGCATTCATTGTGAGGTAGTTGAGCCAATTCAAGTGGATTCATTCATTCTAGTTGATCCATTTGCACTTGAGTGCCGCTGCTTAAGGCCATCGGTTTATTACTCTTGGTGTTTGGTCAAACACCTAGACGACTTGGCGGTGGGAGCACGGTGATCTCTTCAATATGATTGTGAAGAGGCCCGATGCCAAAATTATGAGTGATTTGGTGTTCACCATCTCCGGAGCAAAGGAAGAACAACCAATAGTGATCGAGGGAAGGCTTAATTCGTGGAGCCGGCTTAATTTGTTCAAGCTTCCTCAACGTGGACTAGTGAAGACCAGTAAGTCTTCGATACCATGAGAAAAACTTTATTGTCTTATTTGTGGTTATTTCTTGTCTTTACTTATTCCGCATTTACAATTCTAGCATTTGTCTTATGTTGAATTGCTTAGCTAAAATTGTATCTAGTTTAGACTTAGTTCATAATTGGCTTAAATTGTTAATTAGTCAAAAAGTTTAAAAACCTCCTATTCACTCCCCTCTAGTCGGTTATTCTTGATCCTACAAGTGGTATCAAAGCTTGGTATCTCATTGATTTAGGCTTAACCGTCTAAGAGAGAAAAGGATGGCTAGTGAGGGAATTGTTATAGGAAAGACTCATTTGTTTGATGGCTCAAATTATGCTTATTGAAAAATTAGAATGTCCATTTATTTAAAGGCCATGAGTCTAAGCATTTAAAAAATCATAAATGAGGGTTAAGTCATGCCTCTTAATCCACTAATTCCCATGGATCAAGAGGTGCATAATGCTCATTTAGATGCCCGGGCAATGAATGCTCTTTTGGTGCATGGAACGCAGATGAGTTCAATAGAGTGAGCAATTTGAAACCGCCACAAAATTTGGACCACTTTCTTTGAAATTCATAAGGAACATCCATGGTCAAAGAGGCCAAATTGCATAGGCTTCGGATTAAATATGAGACATTCGTAATGTTGCCTCATGAAAACATCAATGAGATGTATTCAAGACTCAACAACATTGTGAATGAACCGAAAGGCCTTGGCACTAACCTTCTTGATGTTGACATTGTGCGCAAGATACTTAGGGCTCTTCTGGACAAGTATGAGACATTGGTGATGCTCGTCATCAACTCTCCTGAGTTGCCAAGAATAATGCCAACGGGACTCTTGGGCAACCTCATAACAAATGAGTTGTTCAAGAAAGATAAGGAAGAGCTCTTGGAGTTGTCTTTCTCAAAGAAGAAAATTACCGCTTTTAAGGACAAAGCGGAATCAAGTGATGATGAGGATGAAGAAGGAGACTCCGAAGAGGAGTTTGCTTTTTTTGTCAAAAGAATGAAGAAATTCATGAGAAGACGCCCACATAGAAGCTTCAACTTTGACAAGAGCAAGAAAGGGCAATCATCAAGTGACAACAAGCGTTATAGTAACATCCGGTGCTATAATTGTGAAGAGAAGGGTCACATTGCCTCCCATTACCCCGCAAAGAAGGATGACAAGGGCAAGTCATTTAAGAAGGAGTATGATGGCAAGAAGGAGTATGATGGCAAGAAAAAGCTTTTCAAGAAGCTTCATAAGGATGGCAAGCATGAAGCCCACATTGGAGAGTGGGACTCCGATGAGGAGTCAACCGACTCCGACTCCGATGAGGATGAGTCCCTCAAGAAGAAGGGACTCGTTGGCATCGCCATCAAGGAGGATCCATCTCTATTCTCCACTCCTACTTACCTCATGGCAAAAGGAGAGAAGGTAAAATCCATTAATGATAGTGAACCTTCTTATGATGAATTAATAGATATGCTTGAAGACTTGAATGAATATCTTGGAAAAGAAATGTCAAAATATAAAGTCTTAAAGAGAGAGCACGTCTCTCTAAAATAATCTTATGAGGAGCTAAAGGAAGCTCATGGCTTGCTTATCCAAGAAAATTCAAGCAAATCTTATTCTAGTGTAAGAATTACATGTGATATTATTGATGAAATGCCTCGTGTAGAAATTGCTAAGACTAATGCATCTATTTCATGTAATGATGCTATTTCTATACCACGTTGCTCTAATATTAACCATGATGATGTGAAGTCAAATGATGCAAAGCTTGTTGTTGAAAACAATGAGCTAAAAGAGTAAGTGAACAAGTTAAGCAGAAGCTTAGAACGGTGCTTCAAGGGAAAGGCCACCCTTGACAAGCTTTTGAGTGAGCAAAGGTACTCATTTAACAAGGAAGGGCTTGGGTATGTGCCCAAGAAAGGTAAGAAACCGGTAAACAAGCCCACAAGGTTTGTTAAGCAAAATGGTAAGTATTGCCATAAGTGCCGAAAAATAGGACATGTGCAACAAGCTTGTCCTAGTGGTAAGACTCCATCATTTGGTATATATGATTCATGTTATATGCTTAGAAAAACTAAGGATGGTAAAGTTATTGCTAAATTTGTTGGCACTTCAATTTTAGGTGCTAAAAAATGCTATTTGGGTGCCTAAATTCTTGGTCACTAACCTCCAAGGACCCAAACAAATTTGAGTACCTAAAAGAACTTGATTCTTATTTTATAGGTGAACTATAAAACTGGTGAAAAATATTGGGTGCTTGATAGTGGATGCACTCAAACATGACCGATGATAGAAATATGTTCACCACATTCGAGAATGGTAAAAGAGTTAATAAGATCACATTCGGCGATAATAGCAAAGGAAAGGTAATAGGATTAGGTAAAATCGCTATCTCAAATGACCTTTCCATTTTCAATGTATCTTTAGTGGAATCATTAAATTTCAATTTGCTATCCATTGCTCAAATATGTGATCTTGGATTAATTTGCTCATTCTCTAATGAAGGTGTTACAATTTCAAATGTAAAAGATAGCTCTTTAGTTTTTAAAGGTTTTAGATTTGGAAATCTTTATTTGGTTGATTTTACTTCAAATGAATCTTGCTTAAAAACTTGTTTAATTGCAAAAACCTCATTGGGTTGGCATTGGCATAGAAGGCTAGCTCATGTTGCAATGATTCAACTTAAAAAGCTTTTCAAACATGATTTA